>JAXCIN010000047.1:3854771-5139694 GCA_038502155.1 Parochlus steinenii | reverse complement strand
ACGAAATTTCAGAATCGCAGTAATAATATTTTCAACATATAATTTATGTTACATTCAATTGTATTCAGTTGTCTTTTAGTTTTGCTGAAAACCACGCATTTCTAATTAAAAATATTCGTGGTTCAAATGATATTTCATCATAGCTACGTGATACTAAATCTCAAGAAAATCACATTTAAACGAAAATAATTTTTAAATGATTCTATTGCTTTCAATTCCGATTGGCTTTTGTTATCAAAAATTGAACTTAATTCTTGTAAAATAAATATGTTTTTATTATTTGCTATTTATTT
This sequence comes from Parochlus steinenii, assembly GCA_038502155.1. Classification (NCBI taxonomy): domain Eukaryota; kingdom Metazoa; phylum Arthropoda; class Insecta; order Diptera; family Chironomidae; genus Parochlus; species Parochlus steinenii. The sequence goes on along the minus strand of JAXCIN010000047.1, from coordinate 5,139,401 downwards.
TTACTCGCTGTTTCTATTACAAGCAAACGGTGAGGTTGATGCTTGCCATGTTGTATGATTGAAAAAAGCAATTTCCAATTTTTATGGGAGCACATAAGGGAACAATGGGGGAACAAATTCGTACAGTGGAACTTATTCGATAATCCTGGAGATGTGCTCAATTTTATATTTCGTTTGTTTTCTGCTATCCTACTCTCTGGCCGATCTCTGGCAGTGATTTTTGAATTGCAATAACCTACTAATTTATTCAAAAATACGCGCAAGTTGGTTGGTTTTTGCAATTCAATTGTCAATGCCAGAGAGTAGGATAGCAGAAAACAAACGATTTGGAGCTTTAAAAATGTAGATTCAATATTTATAATTATTTATTGTATTCACACAAAAAAATAACACAATATCCATTATTTTCCTATCTGCTCCAGGCATTTAATACCTCAAAGAAACAACGATTCATAACTTTTAGGAAAAAATCTTTTGATCTTGGCCAGAAACATTTCTTCCAATAATAAACTCAAAGTAAAATCGAAAAATAAAATTCTATTTCGTAATATTGTGAAATTTTCCCTTTGTTGACAAAAAATTGCCAGAATGAGTTTATAACCTGGCGAACGACATCAAAGCCTAAAAACCTCTGAAGTTGGTAATAATTGTGTTTGTTCGGTGAAAACTTCATTATGTCTGCGGGAAATTGCTTGGGATTTTGGAATCTTTTGAAGAAGTTATTATGTTATTAGGTATGTCGTTCAAATTTTTATCTTGTTTTAACAATTTCCGCAGTTTTAACCTAACTTTCTATAACTTAATATTCTACTCAAAGTTGCTAATCTTATCGGTGGAGATATTAATGAAATCTTCGATTTTTCTTTGTTTTTCGTGAAGCTTTAAATTCATATTGAGACTTATAAGACAAGTCTTTTTGATGATCAGTCTAGAGACTAAGAATTTAAAAACTTTCAGGTATAATAATTAATCGAAATGTTTACCTTTTCCCTGTCTTATCTCATTTATAATTCACTCATTAAATTCATATATTGACGATCTTTTTTGTGAAAATTTATAAAAAATCAACAAAAGAGTGATTAATTTAAATTATTCAGTTTAGATACTTCAAAAAGTCCAACCCAAATGGTTATAGGCATTTTAACTTTAGTCATAGTATTTTAACTGTTCAGCTTGTGACCTTTAAATTACCCTTTCAAAAGTTATGGTACGTTTCTACGAAAATCATAACCGTATTTATGATTTTTTAAGTGTAATTGATTGTATTGTATAACCTAATAAATGATAATTCATTCAGATTTATGCGTGCAAAGTTAAGATTGTTGGAAGAGATATCATATTATTTTTTTGCTGACCTGACAATGAGATGATCGATTTGTGTCCAATAAACCGTATTTATATCATTTTCTTGTGATATTACTACTTTAATATCACTAAATACCCTTGGCCTTAAGAACCCATGAAATCCGATTTTATTACAATTATTACGTCACGACAATATTAAATACTTGCAAGTTGAGATCTTTATTCAAACATAAAAATTCAATTAATAATTGAATGCTAATTTATTATGTGATGGATATGAAATCTTGACCTTTCCGGATTGTTTTCCATTCAAAAATTTTCTTTGCAATCCTACAAAACTTTATATATTTTATCCAAACTTATCATTGTTGGATAGACTTTTTTTCATTTTTATCCATTTTTTTGCAGTCACTAACATAATTTATGGAAATTATTTGGTTTTGGTTGTAGCTGATTCAGCATTCTAAAAAGCAATGAATCAATGAATGGTTTGTTTTTCAAGACTAATTTAAACAGACTTATTTCTATTCATTTAGATATATCTGCTAGATAAACGCTTTAAATTAATAAATATTCTAAATCATTTCAGATGATAAAAATTAAAATATGAACATTTTATGTAAAATCTTAATAATAAAAAACAAAATATCAAACAAAATACCCACATGCGTTACTTTATTTTCTGGATATAGTTTTGCACTAATACAAAACGTTGATTTGAAACAATCCGTAATCTTTGGAGCCGTGAGCGTTTTTGTGGATTGCTCGAGTGTTCACTAAGTTTTCATGAACAATGAGGCAAACCCAGTGGGGTAAAAAAATTCTGGAGAATCTGCTTATAGTCAATTCTCTAGGCAACTCACACGTTTCTTTTTTTTTTGCTTCGATTGTTGCAATTGCAAACAGCAAAATTGTTACTGTGAGCCTCTGGAAATACAAAATATACATAGCTAGTTTTGGGCAACCTAAGCTGCTTTAATTTTTCACTCGAATATAGTACGCTTCCATGTTGGTTTTTTAACGTTGTATTGTATCTTTTGCAAAAAGCAACCCCAAACTGCTTTAATACTACACAATCAGCTAATTTATTCATAACATCAATATTTTCATAAAAAAGGAAGCAAAAAATGAATCGAAGAATCAAATAAATTTATTGTAAATAATATTTAAGCTTTAAACAACTTGAACTTACAAAAACCAAGTTAAATTTGATTTATTTCTCTTTTTCGTAACTCAAGATTTATTTTTTATCAGCCTGTTTGATAATGGTTCTAAATAAATGGATATGTGGTTCTAAATTAAGTTTTAAACTTAAAATCACGTCAACAATCATCCAAAAACCGTCAAAACTGTTTCATAGAATGATGCAAATATTTAATAGTGAAAAACGGTTTGGATCTTTCTACAGCAATCTATATTGCATCCTTAAAACGCTGAAGGCTTACATTTTTTATTGAAAAAAATGTATTTGAACCAATTTTACTAAATCCAAAGCATGTTCAAGTCCTAATTAAAAAACTAGTTGTGCAGCTTGTGAGCTGAGCAGGACTTCTCCGCTAACGTGGAATTGTGTTTCAATTTAAAATTTCTTTAACTGAGATATTACATCTATATCCCGCGCGGCGTCTGTTGGTTTAAATCACGAATACCCTTTTTTTTATTTTCTGGACGAATCATGATATTCTAAGACTTTATCCAGATGACCCCCAGATGACTCCGAGTAGATAGTGGACCAAACATCGATGAAATTCTTGACTAAACCTTTTATTCCAAACATTTTTTCTGAAGCAACCAATGTTTCTTTTTTAATCTTTCTCTTGTACTGGAGCTGAAAGTAAGCGGTACCAGACTGATCCTCCAAAAACTCGATTTTTATAATTTTCTGGACAAATTATGAGAATTTGAGACTTTTTCAAAAAAAAGTTGTCTGGTTGATGACCCCCATGATTTTTTAGCAGGTAGTGGACCACACGTCGATACATTTCTTGACTCAACTCATCATCTCAAACATTTTTTCTGAAGAAACCACAGCTGTATCTCTAGTTTTTCTAAAAAAAGGTTTTTTTTGTATGAAAAACCCGACTTTGGGTCACGAAAGTGGTGCTGGTGACCTAACCGGTAAAGTCACCATCACCAAAAATATCAGGTGCACGATGGGAAGAGATACCAAGTCGATTGGCATCAAAAATTCCGGAATCGGTTCGGCTGGAGGTCAGATCGAGCGTTTACAGTAAACCACGGATCCACCAAATAATCGGGCACGGCCCTTAGTTTTTCGCATGGCACGGGTCAGGGGTTCAAAATTTTCAAAATTTGTTTTCACAGAAATTTTTTTCAACTCAATACCGACAAAAAAAATACTGGATATTTTTGAGATTTGTTTACGGGGAAGTCAGGAAAAATCAGATAAGGTCAAAAAACCCTGAAAATGCTGGTACGAAAACAATACTTATCCGCTTTTGCGGAGAAGTAATAAAATCTGTTACCAGTGAATTTCCTCTGATTCATCACAGCAAATGTAAGTATCTACATTTTTAATTGAGATAGCCTGCATGCATCACGTATTCAGTATAGCAATGTGATGGAAATTTCCAGATTTTAATTACATTTCAGCACTTGTACAGGAAATGTTAGCAATTTGAAAAGTTTCAAGAATTTTCACATACATACCAATTTCCCTTAAATATTTTGAAAGTATCTTTAATATATCTTCTGGTCTCTTCAATAGTCCCACGCATTTTTGATACATAAATATTTCACAAAAAAAAAATATGCAAATGTTTTTGGCTGAGAATTGATTTATCATTTTCTGAATTTATATCTCTGATTTTATTCAAATTTGATTAAATTTGGGCAAACCAGAATTTTGACCATTTTTTCATTTCGAACCTTTCATATAGTATATGGAAAAAATATCACTTTACTTTATTCAACAAAATAGAAGATATTGTTTTAATGAGTTTGAAAAACTTCAGTGCAAAAAAATTGATGTATGAAAACTGAACCATTGCAAAATTTACTCTAAGGATAGTCAATATTTTCTATGAACCGTGGAAGCACGCTTTTGGTTATTCATTAAGAAAAAGTGGTAATGAAATATAAAGTCTTGGTTAAGTAGAGTGTAAAAAAACCTCAAGAAATTGAAATAAATAAGCTTTTCTGCAAATATCGTTGTATGGAAATATTCTAACTGTATTTTTTATTCAATTTACTAAAAAAATTGGTGCTACTTGGTTCTACCTGGTGGTAACTGGTGCTCATTCTTGTACTTGGTCCTAATACGAGCACCAATTTTAGTTTTCCGACTTGCTGCAGTGGTGCAAACATCAGTATGCTATGATATCTATTAGTGTAGATGAACCGATGTAATTCTACCGTCAACTTTTAAGTAGCTACTAACTATCTAAGGCTCTTTCACTTTGAGCTAATACTAAATCTACAATTCCTTCAACACCAAGGTCACATTCAAGCATAAATTATTTTTAGTTGTCTGAGGTAGTCTGAGCTTTTAAAGAAAATTCTTTTTCTCTATCAGTTTTGTAATCTCTTTTATACGCTTTTTCTTAAGGGGATATTACACACAGTAGAGTCGTAAAAGATGAAATATCTTCTTTGAGCTGTATAAAACGTGGTCCTCCAAATGATGGATAATCTTTTGAAAGCTTAAATTGATGTATTAATTGGTGTCCCACTCTACTTTGAACGTCAGAACATTCCCGAATAAAACTTCGGAGGTTCATTCTTATTACCTCTACTTTATCATTTATATAAAAGTAACTATATGGTGTTTCTCTTTTTTCACTAAAACATTTCCAAGTATATTAATGACATAATTGTTTTACCATAAATTTTTGTCCAAAAGTTGTCGGATTTTCTATTCATTGTTTTACTTTTGGTTTTACCATGAAATTTATCACTGCAAAAGTTTGGTGACTATTAACAAACACAAAAATGCTCCTGTTTACATATAGTTATATATTGATTCAATAATTCAAATTAAATTATTTTCTATTCTTGTCATAATTAATATGTTTTGATTAGTTACTCACTTTATATGTTAATACGTATATAACTATTTTATCAGCTTATCCTAGATATGTGAAACAAATCATTTATACAAAAGTGTAGTAGATGTGTAAAGAAAGCAAAATATTTTTAATGTCCTAAGTTTTCCTATTAAATTTCAAGTCACGCACATATGCTCCAAATAGCTAAAACTATCATTATCCTAAGAAACCAGTTATTATTATACGTTCCCAAAAGTTTTCATTCAAATTGATATTTTGCCGCAATGAATGAAAGTTTTCTAAGTTTATTCTTTAATATGTTTTGTTTATGGATTAACATAATAATAATAATATTTCAGGTGCATGCATTGGATTATTCTTGATATTATCAAGAAAAGCAGTTGCAGTTTTATGACAGTTTAACAGTTTTGAATATCTTTTCACCAATTGTTATACAGGTGAAAACTTCATTCTCAAAAATTTTGTTTCTATTAAAGAATTTCAAAAAAATATACAGAAATCACTAAGATCTCAAAAATCAACATTTAATCTAAAAGATCTGATCTTAAAAGCTAGTCCCTAAAGAAAATATGTCATTAGCAAATGTCTCAAAGCAGCCAATTAATTGCTGAGCTAATCAACGTAATAAAGTGTGATATTATGTTATAGCTATGCGTTGTAGAAGATACGAGAAATTTGTTTATTAATTGAAATATCTAGATTTTTTAGCTAAACAATGTTCATTAGGGTGGTCCACAATCCATCTTTGTCTCAGAAGCGCGCTCCTCCAGCAAAATTTTGATTTAAATGACAAAATGAAAATTCAGTAAAATTTTCAGAATTTTCGATGCACGTTTAAGGGTCGCTCAACGAGCCCAAAGTTTTGACAATTTAGTTGTTCAGAAATCATTTGATAAGTCAGCTCCACATAAATTTTTTAATTGATTTTCTCCACAATTTTCATTTATTATGCTAATAAAAACACCAAAAAAATTTTCAGCCAAAAATATTAAAAAACCATGAAGTTATGGCACTAGTCTGAAAAGTCGATTTTATGCAAAAGCTGTCTAAACCGTCAATGTAACCTCACGAGCCCCCATATAATTTCATATTGTTTGTCTCACTTTTAAATACAAGTTAATTTATCCCTTAACCAAATGCAAGTGGTCTCGTGACTTTTTGATGACGCGAACTGAAGTTATTAAACTTTTAGTAGACTGATAATTTCATCGATAGCTTGTTGTTGTTGTAATTCCAATAAATTCTTTGATGAATATTTACAAGCCCAATTTTTATGAAAAATTTACCAAAATTTGGAATAATTTTCTTTATATACTACTTTACAAAATCTTGAAAAAAAATTTGAAAAATTTTCATCCAAAGAGTGTTCAAAAAATGAAACATAATGAAAAATGTTTCGTATACGAAAAGCACCAAGATATATCGCACATCTACGACCTCTCTGATTTTTCATACTAATTTGGACCACACTAATGTTCATCTTACTTTCCAATACAGTGTGATTACTTTTTCATGTATGTCTTTTTACCTCAGATGATAAATATAGTTTTATCAGTTCCAGATTGATCTTCCAGTGAAGATTCAGGAATAATAGTACAAGATGAAAATATAGTACTACTATAAAGATTATGGATGCAGCAAATGTATGGGTTTTATCCAAAAAATTAAACGCACATTTAAGAGATTCAGGAGCATTTTTCATAAAGTTTAAAGATTTACGGCTAATATGTTCTAAAATTTAAATTTTATTAATCAAACTGAAACATACATTTATCTGAAAAATCAATTAAAATTATTCTCTTTTTAGAAAAATATGGTTTCAATCGATTTTTTTGATTACTGAAGAAGTATCAAGTGAAACTTATGATTAAGATATAATAACCACTTCGACTTTAATGTTTTATGTAGTTTATAATTATTGAATCAACTAATTATAAACTTTTGTTGGATTAAATGAAATGAACTTGAAAAAGAACTAACATATATATAACAAATCGATAACAAATTACCAATATTTATATCCAAAGCAATTATTACAAAAATGCAATTATAAAACTTTTTCAATTACGAAATTGAACTTTGGTGTTTCCTATGATAACTATAGTTATTGTAACTCCAAACGAGAGAGCATTCTCAATATAACACTAAAGCATGAAATTCATTATAATACTTAACTAAAATGTATTGAAACAATACTAAACGGCAAAATTAAATTTAGAGCTTTCAACAGTTTACCGAAACAATAGTTTACGTTTCAAGCAAAAAAAAGCTTATGGAGGCATTAAATTTTCATGGCTTTTTTTAAAGACATTTAATGAATTAACTTATTAATAAAAGAAACGCAAGAAGGTGTTTAATGTTTTCTGGAGAATCGAAGATAAAAATAATTTAATAATTGTAAAATAAGGAAACCTTACCGAGACAAAATGGAGAAAATAATTAGTACCTAAACGGCAGTGATTTTTTGGTGTGAAGAGCAAATTTTATAAATTGTAAGATATATTCCTCTCTAGCAGAATGTTTCTTATTTGACATTATTAGATACTCTTGAAATAAATAATACAATGTAAGCTTTTGTCGTCATGATAAGTTAATAACTGACATTTCCCTAAAGGATGATAATTAATATTAATGCTCTTATTTTTCACATGGCTCGTATACGTAACATAATGGGAATATTGAAATATTTTTCAACTTTTCCTGATTATATTTGAGAAAAACTAATTAACATATTATTATCTAATTTCACTCATTTCTAATAATAACCAAGATTGTTCAAATAGTTAATGGTCAAAGGTTCTCTCATTAGCTTCCTCAATCATGCCAATAATCTGATATCATTTATATTTGGCATAATGTTTGAGTTAAGTGTAACTTCAATCTTAAACTAATCACAAAAGATCATATAATATTGTATTCTAAAAAAAAACTTCTGAGGAAATCAGGATCGTGAAATATGGGCATAAATATAAATTTTTCTTTTAAATATATTAATATCCTGCAACTCATAAGCAGGTTAAATGATGATGATTATTATCATGAATACCGAAAACGAATATTTTTTCGAATGTTTTGGGTCGTTGAGTATAAATGTTGAATATATTATATTAGTTATTTATAAAATTAACAGTGCAGGATAATTTTCCGTGCTTACATCATTATAATATTATAATATCTATTTATTTAATTTATTTATTTGATCCTGGGACCGATCAAATAACCTTCAGAAAGCAGTATTTACTGAATACTTCTAATTTTAGGGCCTGTATGTCATCAAGAGATATATTTAAGAAATTGGCTTAGAAGTTTTGGAATTAATCAATTGAGGATTATCAGTTGACGCTTAAATAAACCATAGTTACATCGCTCAACTCAGAAACAGTTGAAACAGTTAAAAGTCTTTGAATTGTCGAAATATGAGCTTCAATAGAAACATAATACATGTGAAAATTTTGTTAAACTGTGGTAACTCAGCTTGCCAAGAATATTTTTCATTACTAAAATATTTGAGCATTCACTTATTTCTTAACCAAATAGCTTTTCTACTTTTACAGAAGAATGGTTATATTCAACATGTCCAGATGAATCCTTTTGACAATCCTGTTACGTTGTCTGTTGATTTATTTGACTTTCATCCTGTGTCAATCAATTACGTTCTTTTGTTAATCTTTCCAAGAAAAAATACACAAAAAAAGTATAATAAAAATACAAACATTTTCTTAGAAATTTGAACATATATCCACCCGAAAGATTTCTCATATTGATATTATTTTATAAACTCCATGCCTAATATTGTATACAATAGAAAATATTTGAAGCAAATTAACAATATATTTTTGTTAGATAAAAGTTTCATACTCTCCTCATTTCAATTTTGATGCATGTCTGTTGTTTTACACCTAGCATTCACGAGTGTTATCCTTTATTCTTCATGTTTTCTTATCTGTGAGAACAATGAACAATATAACTTTGATATTATAATAGAGTTTTTTACAACTGCATCTCTTATCACAAATTTTTATAAAAATTCTTCAGTACACCCGTACATCACCCGAAACATCATATTTTTAAGTATCTTCATTATCCCAAGAATGTCGTGTGTTAATGTGAAACATATTGTGTAGGAGTTTTGTCTATAATCATGAATTCGATTTTTAATAGGTACATATATTTTTATATAATATAACATGACATTTCAAGTTTCAAAAGGGTCGCTTATTATTACATTGTGACGTTTATTTCTTAATGTACATTGTACAATCAGAAGGCCAGAACTTTTAACTGAACATGTTTTTGCATTCAGGTAAACACTTTTCTGATTGATAATTTAGTTTAGCTATTTGTCATTTTATTAACATTATTAGTGCCCAGCTTATCTCAACGATCAGTTCAATCTATGTTTTTTTTCTTGTAAAATTCAGTATGTAAAATTTATCTGAACTCACATAATGTCACCGTAAAGGTTCTTTATCGGAAATAAAATAAAACCATGCAATAAAAATATTTTTGTGAAGTTCGTAAAATTGATCAAACCATTAATATCAAAACGTGCTTTATTTCTGTTCACAAAATGTTTCGTTAGCTCTTTTATTTGTTCTGCAAATAATTCAATAATTTAGCAGCTAAGAAACTTCTCCTCTAACAGTAAATTGAATATTTATATAATGTGTTTTAGCAACTGGCACACAGCCATTTCACTCTTCAATCTCCACTTTGTACCAGACAGAAAGAACTCAATTATAATTCGGCACATTTTACTTTTAATTAAAATTTCATAATTAAGAACTTGACGCTGTTCTTGGGCACGAAGTCTAAGCAAGAGGCTAATAAAGATTATTTCCAGGAAATTATTTCTTATTTTATCTTTAGGAATTTCTACAAGGTAATTTTAAGAGTATCTAATGGAATTTTATGATGAAATTTTGATGGATTAATTTTTGATTTTTTCTGAAGGACTTTTCTAAATGACTATATTTTTTATTTATATTACATTTTTGCATAGAATTTTGTTACAACGAAACCATTCAATATAAAAAGCTATTTTTATTCCTGACTTCGTTGTTGTATTGAATTCGTAAAACTTTCAAATTCTTATTCATTTTATAATTCTTTTCAGCTTCAGGTACTATCGGCACAGTTGAAATTTTGTTATTTAATATTTTCTCATTCCTGAGCTTTTCATTATTTGTAACTTTAAGTCGGGTCTTCAAATACTTAAAAAATAGATAGTTGAATAAATAATACATCAGCTCAACAGCACTTAGAATGGAACATCCTAAAAAAAGACCAGCAATACCTCCAAAAGCCACTGTAATTATATAATTGTTACTTTTTACCACGACTACATTAATAAAAAAAATTACCCATCAAATCCAAAAACCCGAAAGAAACATCAGTTCGATATTTGACCAAAGTAGAATGTTCGAAATGAATATCAATCAGCATATAATCTGGGTTGGCTGTTCTATAACAAACATTGAGGTAATATAAAACTATCGGTTAATTTAAGTATGTATTACTGAATTGAATATGCTGCAATTTCTATACCAAACTCGATACGGTGACAGCCTGGCAGACAATTACACATTATACCCTCTTCAACGTCTTCAAAATATTTATTCAATATAATTGGCTTTTCGTAATTCAGAATGGCTTAAATAGAATATAGATAAACTCATATTAGAATCATAATAAAACGTTAAACGATGCTGTACCATTATGCTTGAATAAACATTTTAAACTTTCCATTGTGCATGATGGATATTGTCCTAAGAAAAAGTTGTAATCTAGAGATTATTCATAATATTTTATTCAATTGAAAGTTTGTACCGATTGGGAACAATATTTCCATACTGCAGTTGCAAAACTTCACCATAAAATTTTGTCTGCACCCTGACATGCAATTAGATCGATAATACATCAATCCTGGTAGAGTACTTTTAACATCCAGGAATTCCGTCTTAGAAGAAAAAAAACTTAATGAGCGATAAATTCTTTGACGATTTTCAACAAATAATTAGTTATTTAAAGAAATTAATCTTTTTCACACATTTTTGAAAAAACTTAAATAAGTAATATTACTAACTTCATAAATACATTGTCTTTGTTCAGGTAGAAGACCCTTGACATTAGATGTTGTATATGAATAGATTGGCTTCAATGTTACATCAGTTGATGATCCACTTGGAATATAATAGCCATTATTTGGCCATTCCAAGGGATGATGCAAAATCATCTAAAATAAAATATGTTATTTTTTTAAATAAACTGTAATATTAATCCAAAAAATGTCTCCAAATTCATACAATCACACCATTGCGGTCTAACTCCACTGAGTTTGATGTTGCCGCATTTATCTCTATTCGTAGTCCACTCCATTCTCCAAAGTTGGAAGTTCGCCAAGGATAACTTGGCTCCTCTTTAAAACGAGAACTTCCCACTTCGTTAACAACTGAATTGAAGCTATAGCAGATTCCGTACTCGCTACTCTGCTTTTCAAAAATAGTACAACAGTTTAAGTATTTATTGCGCCACCAACATCTACCGGTAAATAAATCCCCACACTTGTAAATCATGAACAAATATAGTTCCGTCATATTAATATGGTTTAGCTGGGAAAATGTTGGTTGTTCCAAAGAATCTTCAAACTCATCAAATGATCCATACTCAAAGACGTTAAATACATTTATTACAGATAATAATGTTTCTTTTACATCTTCAGAGGCGTTAGGAACAAATCTGTAGGTACAAAAAGCTATATTAAGAACGATAAGGACAAAGGTTTTGTTACCGTTCCATGGCTTCTTCAGCTCGGTCCATGTTAAATCTTTCAAGGAAGAAGGTTGAAATTATAAACATTAAAAATAGATATAATTCAACAACATTCATTTAAACCTGTTGTAATTGCAAATAGTGACAGCCGGATAAGGAACTTCCGAAATAGGATAAATAGTTGACTCAACAACAGTGCTCAGCAATGTACTATAAAACTTATGGGAGAGTAACACAGAAGCATACACAACGGCTATCATAGCCACTGAAACAAATACCATCCAAATTACTCTGAAATTAGTTTCAAAATACATTTGAAACAAAATTTTGTATTAATGATTCTTCAAAGTTTTTAAATGATTCTCAATCTAATTAAAAAACTGTTTACAATATGAGAAAATTAAATCTATTCAAAAATAGATCAATGTGTTATTAATCATACAACTAGAGAATGGATATTTTATTTGGATTTTGGTTACACCTAATTGGTTTTCTTGAAATTCACCACAAACCTCTCTGACAGATCATTTTCCACGAAATATTTCATTCCTGTCGAATAAAAAACATTTAGCATTAAAAATATTTCCAAACACTAGAAATATACCGTGAATAGAAGTGTTGTTACAATACTTGGTCCAAATTGGTACTTTATTCTCACAATGTTTTACCTTGTTCCTCCTTGGAAACACACTTTTAGATTCGAAAATCATGTTAGCACCAATACGATTTTTATTAGATTGAATATATATAAATTGTTTCTTTAGGGTCTGCTTCACTGTGTTTTGACTTCAATTTCAACCTAAATCCTCAGATAAACTCTTTGAAATACTTTTTTAATAAATGAATTAAATCCTTAGATATAACGCTAATAAAAATATTTTCTGTCTGGCGAAAGTCTGATAATCTTTTCCAATATACACATTTTGAAAATCTTTTTGCAATGATATCTGCCAAATAGAAATTCAGCAGAACTTTTAAATTCGAATTGAGCTTCTTTTGCAGTTTACTCTTAAACATTCAGGTAATTCTGGCAGACTAAAATGTTCCCTCGCTTAAAGTATTGGATATACGAAAATGATGCATTAGCAGTTAGCACCTTGATTTTGTGAAATCACGTCAACAATAATAATAATAATGAAATAGATTATTAAATTGCACATGCACATTACATTTTTTGAGTCTATGTAACACTGTTACATACAGTTAATGATATTTTGATGATAGAAAGTGAAGGATAGATTTGTTCAAGATTATAAGCTCAGAAGCATGTCTAACCACAGAGTATAACGAATTAATCTTAAATGAATATAACGCATATTGTAAAACAGTACCACTGGGCAATGTAAATTTTTACTCAAAAGACCTTATTATTTATTTTTGAAAGCCTAAGCTGATCTATTAAAAAAACACGGTATAAAAAATTCCACATGAATGACTGATAAACATTAATGAACAGCACCAAAGTGAACAGATATTGATGTTTGTTATGTTGAAACGATCCTGTACAATTTCCGGCATTAAACTAAATTACACTTTTAATCACAACCTATGTTATGTATGATGCCTGGACATAACCATGTAAATTGTTTCACTGACAACCATATAAAAAGCTTATTTTTGAAAAGTAACTCATAAATTGCACTCTCGTTACTACCTGCGTGTTTTGATGATGTAAATGATGGAAATTTGGAAGAATGGAAGCAATTTAACCAAACCAGTGATCGAGACCGTATATTTTAATTAAAGCTGTTGTTCTTAAATAATTTCATCAATGATGCAATATGTTTCTAAGAACTTTTAACCAAAAATTATTAAACAGTGTTTATTAATTTGATAAACAAAGAAACAAAAGAACTGATAAGATAACAAGTAAAATGATAAAAATTAAAAGAAAAAAGAAGTCAGTCTTCATCCAACATTTGTGCGTGCAAGTTGTAGTAGAAATTGTTAAATATTAACGGTGTGTTTCAAAACATTTTTATAGTGATTTATGTTCTGTTAAATTAAAGGCATTGAAATTTTAGTCTATGTTGTAGTGCCAATTAATCCCTGGATACGATATGAACTCTGCAAAAACACCCTAAAACCACAACATTTTATGATTAATCGTAGGCAAGTGGATATGAAAACATTTTTCCTGATAAATGATAAGATAACGAGTTTTATGTTGAGAATTTCGTGATATGACACAGAAAAAATTACAACTAACTGATACTACTAGAAACTGAAATTTGGATGGGAAATGACAACAAAGTGTGTACGACAACAGAAACATAAATAAATACAGCAAAAATAAATATTAAAGAGCTTTAAGATGAAAATATTGATTGTTTGTGTGCTGTTATCTACAATTTGTGAGTATTTATAAAGAAGACATAATCTCAATAATAAGTTTATTTTGAGACAATTTATTTTGTTAGTAAACCAAGTGATATCATTCACAAGAATACCAGATCATCTTATTCAATGCTATCGTGGAAATGAAACAATTCAATGGACTCCTACCACATTGCAAATGTTGGTCGAATTAATTAGAAAGATTGAAAATTATTATCCAACAAGTATTGATTTGAGGATGTTGAGTGCCAAACTTATTCATGAGTAAGTAATCATTCGAATAATATAATCGTATCATACTTTTAACTGGTTTCTTATCTTTCTGTTAGTATGCGAGCCGATGGTATTGAGAGAGCTCAAGGAGTCCAAGAAACAGAATGGGTTACTCCATATCGACCAAATGGTTTACAAGTTCCTAAGTTTAATGTTCTTCTAAATTTAATCTCAAATGTTCCTGGAGAAATTGAGTATACAAAAATACTGACAACAACTGAAATTTGCAATTTACACAAACTTATAAGCAGTTCAGTTGATCCACATGAAAGACTTGATGAACTTAGGACTTGTCCAAAAGAGAACATGTTTGATAAAAGAAGGGAAGGCAATTGGTTAAATCAAACAAGAGACAACAGGTCCGTTATAACTCACAACACTTTACTACCTTCAATTTTGTCAAGATGTGTTATTGAACTTGGAGTTGTGAGAACTCTTGGGTTTGGCACAATATCTCCGGGAATTTTCATTGCCAGCGTTGCCAGCGGACTTCAACCACAAAATGTCAAGATAAGTGAATTCGTTTCAGCTTACAGTGTCAAAGTACCTTATGAAAATTTAGAGACAATGGAAAAACGAGACACAAGAAAAAAACTTCAAAAGCTCTTTTCATCTCTAAACTCGGTGGACAACACATATTCCGTGAATTTAGGTAATTTCTTGTATTTTATTTCTATATGTTGCATATAACTTGTCTTCTTTTTCAAATTAGTGAGTGATTTAGCAGAAGTAGTTCTGTATCAAGAAGAAATCTATATGGGAAGAAATGTGTCAGTTGGTTTTCAAGGTACTTGGAACGATACCAATCTCCCAAGAATTCATGTTTTGCATGGTAACAATCGAGGACACTGGGAAATGACTGATAGTGAAATATTAGCAGGAGTTGATGGACTTTTTATTTCACAACAAATATCATCTTGGACTTCTAAAATCAGGCGTTTGCGATTATCACAATTATTTGAAATGTATTACAATGAAAGAGGAATTCCAGTGACTTCCATCGAAAATAAGCAAAATAGGCGAATGAACATGAAACCTCAAGGGAAGAAATTAAGTAACGAAGGTGACGAGTAAGTTTTTCCTTTTTTCCTTGTTTGTAACATAATATTCATAATCTTGCATAAAAAATTAAACTTCCGACTACCTCTCATACAGAAACGCTTTCAACTTCGACTCGAGCAAAAACTTTCGAGACATATTTGAATATTCAAAATCAAGTGATTTGGTGGATGTGGGATTGAAATTTTTAAATCGTTTTACCACAGTAGAAGGCATAAACAGAGCATGCCATCGTACCCAAATTCTGGAAATAATCGACATTGACAAATTGAAAGAGGAAACTTTCAATTTTGCACAGGTAATTCATTATTCTATTTGGCAGTTTATATTTGAACGTTTTTCTGAGAACCAATTTATTATTGTTTTGCTTTTGAAGATTCTACAATTTGCCACCAGCAGCTTAATCATCTCTCAAAACTTGATGCAAACATCTACAAACTTGGTGGTTGATCGCTTTGTGGAGTATTCAAGTATAAAATGCGGTTAACCATTATGTTTTAAGAAATTTAAAGGCTTATATTTGCAGGAGAGCTTTTCAACACTTTGCCACAGTGTAAAGCTATTTTACCAATCAAAAGAAGAGTTGCTGTGGATTTAACAGTTATAATTGATGGCTCACGCTCGGATTATCAAAATTTACAAATTATTGCGTAATTAACATTATTTTTGAGTACACAATCGTTAGTTTTATATATTTTTGGATTTAAGGTACATTGCGGAGATTATAGATGTATCATCGTTTGGCTCATTCATTTCTGTAATTCATGGATCATCTGGAGAATACATTGCTAATAGGACGAACAGTGTTTCTGACTTATTTCAACAGCTACGTAACAACACCAGACCAAGTAATTTTTAACAATAGATATTTGCACCATCAAACACTGATACAATTTTTTTCTTAGATCCAATAACTCTTTCATTGTCAAGGTGCTTTCAAAGTTTGATGGCTCAGCTAGGTAATCAAACTGAGCAGGAAAAACAAAACATGACATATGGAGCATTGACCAGTGCAGTTTTAGTCATTTCACAATCGCACAGAATTAATCAAGTGAGTTGAATATAATCAAAATGTAGACTTTTTTTTTCTTATGTTAAATTTTTAGATGGATTTCGACAGTGCTCAACGAATGCTTCAAGGCTCTCTTTTACAGTTTCCAGACTTGAATTTCATTTTCCTTTCAAATTCTATAGAGTCATTTTATGAAATGGTAGGAATTGAGGTTGGTGGAAACGGAAGGATGCGAGCCAAATTGGTAAGTAAAAAAGACAATTTTTGGTGTTAATATTTTATTTTTATAACAGAAATCATATTCCATCGAATTCAATGATTTTAAAAATATACCATCCAAAATATCCATTTTCAGCAATTCATGGATACAGATCGATATTTTTTCGTCAGTTCCAACTCAATAATAAGCAGCTCGTTCGAGAAGCAATTGCAAGAAGCATTTGAAGGAATACCAAAAAGAATAATGGCACCATTCTGCAAAAAGCAACCTGAAAAACGTAACTGGGATATGGATTTGACTAGAGATGAGTTTGAAGACTACATATCGCCTAGCCAAGAAATTTATTTCAAAATAAGTCCGTTTTATTTGAAAAATACAGACGAGGTCAAAATAATGTTCCAAGGCGTTGGATACGGTGACTTTATGGTCTGTATGGGAAGAGATGCTAGAGGGATTTCACGGGAATGTAAGACAGTCCAAGATATTGAGGCTCAATGGTTCAACGTAACTTATCCATGTGGTGGTGAAGATGATCGAGTTATCTGTAGAAGTTTACATTTCTTTGTTACTTTGGAAAATTCAGATATGAAATGTTCAGGTAAATATTTCATACGATTAATAAAAAAAAAAATTTTATACATAAATAAATAATTTTTAATTTTCAGAAAATGATTGTCGTTTCCCAGATCAAGTAAGATTTTTGGTTAAACCTGAAGGGCTGAGATGTGAGCACAATAAAGCCACAAAAATATCGTTAAGCATTTTATTTATTCTATTAAGTACTTTTTCTATAGTTTTGTAATACGGTATTAGTAACTCGGCCATAAAAGACATAATAATTTTTGCCATATTTTTTAAGAATAAAATATTTTACCTTACAAAATCCATAACATGAATTTTACTTCTTTTGAATGATTCTAGCATAAA
This sequence comes from Parochlus steinenii, assembly GCA_038502155.1. Lineage (NCBI taxonomy): Eukaryota > Metazoa > Arthropoda > Insecta > Diptera > Chironomidae > Parochlus > Parochlus steinenii. The sequence continues at coordinate 5,121,469 of JAXCIN010000047.1, read as the reverse complement.
TGATTCTATGATTCTAGTTTTATTGCATGGTACTGTAAAATTTATTTTTAACATCTTTTCTCACAAGAAATAGTTTCAGATCACCATTTTAAATTTGGATCAAAGTAATCCTTGTAAAAAATACCACCAAATATGCCACCAAAAAAATTCTCCACAGATATTCCGACAGTTTTTGACTCTTGTGGTCAAGAAGAAATTGTTTTGGAAGCACGCCACTTGTTGAGTCACCCGACGCCAACGGAGCTGCAAAGAAACATCAACAAAGATCTTGTAGATGTTTTACTTAAGACTTGCACTCCAATGCAAAAAGTACTGTTGGGAGTAGATAAGCCACTGAAAGGACCAGGAGTGCTGTGGATTAATCCTGAAGATCGTTTGAGAGGGAAAGTTCAGTTAACACCGCCTGGAGATACTTTATGCCTGCAAGCTTTAACTCATTCACACATTTTGGAAATCGGTAAAATTTTTGAGGATAAACTAGACTGCAAACAGAAGCAACTTGTTATGAAGGCGGTAAAGGAAGCAGAAGAAATTTCAAAGTATTTTTTATTATTCTTCTATTTTTTAATGCTGTTTTTTCTTAATAATTTCTTCAAACATAATTGTAGTTTTGAGTGTAATTTACGCATTAAATTTGCGCTAGAAAATGATCGAAAGCTTCAAGGTAAAGAAATGGAATTAAAATGGCAACCAAAATTTGATCAATTAAAAGAGAATCATGAAGAAGAAAAAAAACTTATGGCTAGTATTTATGAAGAAGGACGGCAACTTTTATGTGAGAGCATTTCGACAAAATTTTCGATCGAATCACGAAAATTGATTGAAAAAGCGGTTGAAGTCAGTGAATTTAAAAAAGACTTGTTATGTACAAAACTTATAAATGATGAATTAGATGAGCAAATTGAGAAACAAGATGAAAATATTAAAAATACATTGAGGTCTATTTAATTTACATCGCAATAATTAGATATAAAATTCAAATTTTGATCTTCAATTTTATAGAAATTTGCAAGAAAATCATTCTAAAAAAATGGAGACTATAAGGGATGAATGCCTTAAAGCAATGGATTTACAGCATAAAATTTTGTCTTGGAGGCATGATAATGAGTTAGAAGATATTCTCGTGGAATCGGAAAAAAGTTTACAAACACAAATAAAAACTCTTAAACTCGAGTACTTTGGAAAAATCGAAAAACTGGAAGAAAAGCTCAAACAAATAGAGGGTTCTGATTTCATTCAAAAACTAGCAAATATTGAAAGTCTTTGGAAAGAGATTAAAAAAGATTTGTATTTGTTACCAAATTACGATTTAATAGAGAAACTATGGGAAAATATTCTTATCGAGATCAAGCAAAACATCCAATCGGATTCAATTCAACAAATATCAAGCAACAATGTCAGCCAATTGTTCATAATCCAAGATAAAAGGTTGAACAAGAAGCATGAATCGCTTGGTGTGGAACTAAACCCTAAATTGACTTTAGTCGAGGCTTCAGAAGATAAAACCAGTAATCTCGAGGTAATCACAGCAAGTAATTGCACAACATCTTAATCATACTTAATCTTTATAAAGGGTACTTTACATGAGTCTTTGAATGTACTAGAAAAACTACGGGAAGCTGACATCGGGATGGATGCTGGAATTAGTGAAAGCGAGCTACAGGCAAACCAATTTGTGTCTTCCATTATGAAGAGAATTGGTGGAAAACATGGTTCGTTTAATATTACACAAAGTTACGCGAGCGGATTATTCTGTATTAAACGATTATTAAAAGTTTTACTAATTAATATCACGAGTAGATTCCATATTTGATATAAGTTGTGCTTTTAATTGTGATATAAACTGTGAAAATTATTGATTTTTTCTTTTAAATCAAATTTTAAAAATAAATTATTATTATTGATCTTACAATAAAATAAAAATCTTCTCCCACAAAAATCAATTGCAGCCGGATTAAACAATTATATGAGTTTAAAAGGCTCCCACATTGCCAGCACAATCATCGATTTTGTGAAAAATTCTAAAGAAAGTGAATCTTCGAAGAAAGTTATTGAAGAATTGATTCAAGAAGAGTTTATGAAATTTAATTTGAATTTTGATGAGGAACCAGAAAACTGTATAATGTCGAAAAGAAATTCATTGTCCATAAAAGATTCATTGGAAATTTTTAATGGCAACAGAGGTCTTGTGTAAGGAGCAATTTGATGATTTAATTATATTTAATTAAATAACATTCATTTTAGGAGTCCCTGTGAGACTAGATTACTTTGTGGAGTCGTGGATTCTTTCGAAATCTTGAATCTGTCGTACCTTAAAACTAAACCTGAGCACATTACATCAGCATCATCTCCGTCCACATCTATTCATGAAAAGTATATGAAAAATATTGAAAAAAGTCCACCTTACATGAAAATGCCACAAAAAATAGAACATTCTCAAGACAACTACAATGAAAAGTCGAATAGAGCTTGGGAAACTTTAAGCGATGATATGAATATTTCAGGATCAACAATAAATGAAACAGAACTTGAGAATGGTGCAAAGTTTGTAGTAAGTAATAAATTTTTTATTTCTTTAAATATTAAAAATAAAATTATTCTGCAGCATTTCCAGAGACATTCCGAGCCTTGCAATATTGGGCAAAAAATTCCCAATTCAAACTCGATTTTGAAAAATTCTCAAATGTTAGAGCCCATCAGCAAAGAAAATCTTGAAGACTTTTTAAAGCCCATCATGGATAAAATAAATGACATGCCAATGCGACATAATGACCTGACTGAAAAATAATTCCCTTATGAACGCTTTAGTCAAAATATTACAGAAAGATTTGATATTTTGGGTAACATTCAGATAAATTACGCTAAATTCGCCAAAAAATAAAAGCTATAACAAACTTAGGGATTTCACTTACAATCTATTTTGGGATTTTAAGGGCATTTTGGGAGTTGGGATCAAGCAACTTGAGAATGTAATTGAATATGCTCTGGGATTAATGACTTTTTTGCGTGTGGTAAAGTAAACTATATGTAGATCTCAAATAACGAAAATGCTGTTATCATATTGCGAGTATTCTAGATATAATCATGTCAAGCCTTAAAGTTGGGGTTTTAGATAAATATTTTGAGATTTGACTGCATTTTAATGATACAAAATTACATTAATTTAAGATATGGTGACCGTTTTCGATTAGTTTAAAAAGAAATAGGTAAAACCTGGTAATACCATATAGGAAAATGTTGTCATGTATTTAATATTTACTTCAAATATTTTTATGTAATATATAACATGACCCAAAAAAGTCCATAACGCTTAAATACCCATATTATACTACATATGTCTTTCCGGACTTCTTGCTGATGATGCTTTGTTGTGAACGATGTTGTGAAAAAGGTTTTCACTTATGCTATTACCAGCTATTACCTTAAATCTGCTTAACGGTTGAAAAGGGATGATGGATAATAATCAATTATATTATTTGAAGGGACAACATTTCAAGTGAATCGGTCTCGACATTGTTATGCATTAAAGTCTTTTATATTATAAAAATGTTATCTTGTATACCAAGGTAAACAGTTTACATTTGGGATGTCTTGGTACAGCATAATTTAAATTGAGGTCGTTGCCACTTTAATACAGTAGACATTTTTAAACTTGCTTGATTCCCAAAGACTGTGGCATGTTTGAAGAAAACTTTCAGAATAAACTGTGGGGTTATGTTATATTAAGGTTGCATTCCACAAAGAAGATTTGGATAGCTCTCGCAATTTCTCTTGACCTACTTACTTCACAGCATATAATTTATTAGCATCTTTATCTAACCACTTGGCAGTTAATTTAAATAAGATCAAGCAGTGACATTTACGAAGAATGGCTGCGCAATTAATTTAATTATGCGAAATACTTCTCACATGGTAGTGAATATAAATACATATATTCAAATGAATTTGTGGAATTACGAAACTTTTCTCCTATCCCAACAATTAACAATGAATAATTGATAACTTTTCTGACTAAAGGCATTTACCGAGCGTTTATCAGGTTGTGTAATTTCCTGAAACATTCTGTTCTCACCATAACATTTTTGGATAAAATTTTGGTGTAAAGGTATTTGTAGCAAAAAACATAGTGGTTCATCAAACAATTTATTTTTTGGTTCTAAGTATATACAAAGCTCAGGATTTTTATAATTTAAAAAAGTTTTTAAGTATGTAGTGGATTTTGCCAATCATGAAATCGCAAAAAACGCTACAATATTGATTATAAACTATTTATACAGTATTAAGATTTAACTTTAATTTTTATCAGCACTGTGTAATTTTATTAAAGCCCTGAAATAAACTAATCTAAAATTTTCTCACTTTGGTTCATAAATTTCTAGAATTTAAAGTAAAGTATTCAGTTTACATAAAAAATAAAAATATTGGATGAATATTCCGGAGAACACAATTTAAATCAGGCTCAAATACTTTGCAAACAATTTCGATCAAAAACTGATTGCGCCGAGATTCCGCAGCTTTTTTGGTGCTGCGACTCCGTTGATTTAAAAACACAGTATTAAAGCAACATTCTAATAAACTTCAGCACATACTCGAACGGTTATCATGATATGAAACAGTTCAATTAATAACTTTAAGCTAAATCGAGATATTATTATATTAATATACTGCAGCTAGCGGGAAGCCTGTTAGGTACTTGTTGCTCTTGGTGGACTTAGTTGGATTAATCCTGAAAATGTGTCACAAAAATGTAGAACGTTGTATTTTGTTTTAATATAATTTACGAGCATTTTTTATATTCATACGTTTGTCAAAAAGATGAGAAGATTATTAAATGACTTGTTTATTCAAATGACATGATAATGTCCATATAAAAGAAGCTTTTAATTTGTTTCTTTCTCATTGGAATTAATAAATAAAATTATTTGGGTGAACTTCCCAGAATTCACATTTTCTAGTAAAATTTACCAATTTTAAACAAAATTCTTCGAAGTACGATACATTTTCTTTACCAATTGATTTTATGTTCAAAGTTTCTAAAATTAATTTGCTGAAATTTCGTGCTTTTGAGCGACATTAAAATGTGATTAAAAGTTTTCACTTTTAATATCAAATTTGTCGCTTGTTTAATGTTCTAAATACTTGAATACTTAAAATGTTCGAAATGTTTACGTAGGCAATGTTTAATAGCTACACAATTTGTTTGAGTTGATAATTTTTCCAAGATAATATTTGCAACTTTACAGCTTCAGATATTCATTAAGGAAATTGCTTGAAATCATTGAAGCTTTGCTGTTCATCGTGAAAATGTTTCTATTTATATTCATGGAATGGAAATTTCAAACAACTTTCTTCAATACTTTTATAAACTTCTTAATACCTTCAATAGATTTGATAAAATATATTTACATACATAGATGGATTTATATATCAATTTTCAAACGTATGTGTAATTGCTTTATTGACGTGCTCATAACCAATTCTTAAGAAACTTTCAGTGATACAAACCGAATGAAAATATCAAATTTTCACATTTATATCTTTTACATGCTAAAAGTACTAAACATACTCAATAAATCGATAGATAGAGACCGTCAACTTCCATGGTAATTCTAAGTAATATATTTATTTTATAAGTGATATTTTATGTTTCTGCATTTCGATATTGAAACACTTTTGATACAGAACTATTGTACGGTAGAACACTTTTAAGTAACTTAATAAATAATCAAATTTTTCTGTACCTAAACATTCAACAATTGCATTATGGCAGGATTTGCTAACAATTTCAAAACACATTTTCAGATGTAAATTATTCATGAATCAAAATTTTATGGCGTGACAAACCATTCTACTATTAGACAGGTTTTGATAAATATTTATAATTGTATTTATGCATTTGCCAGAACAATGAAAATGCATTTGATAACTAAAAGTTGTGAATTCTTAACAACAACAGGCAACAACGCAAACAATTACTCATCAAATCTGTTTGTGGTTTCACACACAGTAGCTGACCATTTTATACACGAAAAGTTTATTTTATAACTAATAAATCATTAAAGTCATAACTTTGTACAATTTATTATATTCCGTATTTGTTATGTTGAAAATATGAAATTTTAAACCCTTTAAGTTTTATATTGTAATCTTATTATATCTCTAAAATGTATAATGATCCTCCTCCACCAAGCTACATGAATTCACAAAAATATAAACCATTTGCATAAATCAGTACTTAAAACAATTTGAAAATCCGCGCAGGTTGTTATGTAGACGATGTAATAATAATTACGGCAAAGCATTAATGGAGCATGAACCAATTACTGTTAACCAGCAGATTAACACGCAAATCGATTTATAAATTTCATAAACTCCAGAATTATTATTTGTACAAATCGTGCGATTCAACAGTTTTAATTTTTTAATCTGACGTTCATCGATTTATATTCAAATTGTATATTGTTACAGCATAGGAAATTACCATGAAATTAGACCGAAATTTCAAATTGTTTAAGTCCCAAGCGGATATGTGCATGTTTAAATGTGTTTTCTAGTTTGAATTTAAAATTGCAGTGGTACATATTAGTGTTGCGCAGACAATTAAATTTTAAATATTAATTCTCGATAGTTCTGTTCCAGCTCCATTGCATGATTTAAAAGCTGTTTAAATTTATGACCTGTTTGGGGCAGTTTTATGGGTGTTAGGAACGTTCGCTATTTTTTTTTTGTTAAAACAAAACACATTATAGAGCACATTACTTCCCAAAAGCTGTCCGTTTTAAAACATAATATGTTAAATATGTTGGGAGCTTTAAGCTTTCATTTTCAAGCTTGTTTTTTTTATTGTTAAATTGGAATACACCAAAAATAAATATATAGCATAGATTTTAGAGGATTTTTTATATAATTTCATTGGTTTAACGAAGGTGATGGAGGTTCTATTCGAGAAAATATCTTTATTATAGATCTGAAATCGAAAAAAATACGACTTTCGCTATTAAACGTTAAAAGAAACACTTTCAAACTGTATTACTTTATTTTCCAACTCAACCACATTAAACGCAAAGGATAACTGAAACAGTTATAAAATCCTTCAACCACTTGAAAACTTTCGTTCTAATTAAATAATGCGCATTAATTAGAAAGTTTCTATCTCAATAGATTCCGTTGAACTTTTGCTAAAGTTTTTGCTTCTTTTTAATGAAATTGCGGAGCGCTTTATGCAATTCTTGCAAATTGAAGTTTAAGCAGATTATTATTTCTTGGATTAATTACTATTGATTATTTTTTGTTCATAAACCACAAATACTATTTTCCTTGAAGATCCTTTCGCTATTCGTCAATCTAGAATTTTAGAGTAAGTGAATTCGCAATTAAAATACAATTTTTGAAAGAATGAGAACATATATTTTGCATTTATAAAATTTATCCGTTCAAATAATATATACGTTATTCAGGATGTGATTTGACTTTCTTTCGCAACTGAACCATTTCATCGTCTTCACTATCAGTATCCAAAGGCACTATTATTCGTCGTTTTGATGACTTTGGTGGAGGAAGCCCAAATTTTTTCGCTCGTCTCTTTGCCTTCAAAAGTGCCTCAGCTTTTTCCAACTCATCCAGCTGAGATTCGCAATGATGGTCCTCACCCATATCTAAAAATGAGTCTTCCTCATATTCATCTGAATCCGCAGCATTTGGCATCTGTGAGTAAATATCTGATATGTTTGCAATCGACTTGACCTGTGGAATCTTAAATACGCCTCTCATTCGGCGATTCGATGGGCTCTTCAAAGATTCCAAATACTTTGCTTGAATGTCAATTGTACTATCATCGTCTACCTCGTCTTCCGTTATTATGGAGTCACAAATAAAGCCACTTAAATCCTCTCCAGAGTCTTCGTCGGAAGAATGCTGACCAACAGCACCAGCTTCATTATCCAAGAAAGAAAATTTACTTCTCTTGCGTGATACTTTTTTTACAATCTTCAGTTTGTTTTCCGTGGATTGTGTTGACATTGTCTGTAAAAAGATATTTAAAAATAAAAACAGTTTCCTTAAAGTTATAGTTGATTATTCACCGTTTTACAAGTTGCGTAAATTTCCTCAGAGTCATCGTCACTGCTGATAAGTTGCGCTTTACAACTTCTAACCACTCTACCAATAGGAGACTGCGAAATCAGAGCTACGTCAGATACTTCAGAACTTGCTGCTGGTTTAATCAATTTATTCTTTTGAAAATTGAACCGAGACAAGTCAAAAGATTTTTCCATTTTGGAGGAAATTGGTGAGCTTACATGATTATGAGTATTTATATTCAGTTGCTTCAGAACTTGTGGAGACTGCGTTTGTTGTGACAATCGAAAGCTACTCAGGTTTTTATTGAAGATGGAAGGAGACTTGGCTTGTTCTGACGATAAGGAACTCGTTGGTGTCACTTGTTTAGGAAAACTGGCATTTTCTTTGTTATCACCGAGGTCATTGTAATTGTATTCTACAGTTTTGTCGGAGCAGTTGCTATCTTCGTCATTTTTGTCTACAGCATCAACATTATGTGATGGTACAATTGAGTCGGCACTAGTGGTTTTAAATATGTCACTCTCACTATCACAGAATATATCATCCAGATCACCATACCCGCATTGTTCCAACAAACTTCTGTTGCCTGACCTCTTAAGAGCTACTGGTTGAGACGATTCAATTACTTCTGAATCCAACTGATCGATAATATCATTTATTTCTGATATTGAGTACTGAGTTTTAGCAGAATTTTGAACTGTATTTTGAGTGTTTTCTGGAATTTTCATTTTTCCGAGGAGCTCATCCATGCCGTCATCAATCCACAATGAATTTGATTCAGTCGAATTTCCACGTTCTTGTACAACTTTTTCGGCTAGTTTTGCGTCCTCGAGTCGTTTCAAAAAACTACCAGAAGTTCCAGCAATCGGGTAAGACATATTTGAGGGTATCGTTTTTTGAAGGACTTTGACATCTGGTTTTTGCTGAACTAGTGATGGTTTCTGAAATAAAAAATATTAGATAATAATTATATGTTCATCAGACATTTTCTATCAATCAATCTAACCTCATTCTCATCACTATCATCCTCAAAAATGTCGTCAATCGATGTAAGTCCTAAGAAGCCAAGAATAGCCTTTTCATCTAATTCACTACAAGCACTATTTTCAGTAGAGGGAACTATTGGCGTAGAGCAATTCGTTATGCTTCTTTTTTTGTTTGTATTTTGAAAAGCTTTGAAGAGTGGGCTTTCAGAAATTGGCGTAGTAACCTTTTTGATGCATTTTATCTTGCGACTTCTTGCTTGAGCTGAAATTGGCGTCTTAACTGAGGTGTTGAAGATGTTATTTTTGGAATTTGATGATGTATTCCAAGTTGTATTAATTTCTTCTTGGTACTTAGACTCAACGAAAGCTGGTTGTTCTGTGTCAATGTCAGAATTGGTGTGCTTCACGAGCTCAAGTAGGGACTCACTGTGGAAAGATTGATTTGGTTGTTGTCCCAGTGAAGTGTGGATTTTTTCTAAAAGCTTTGGTAGTAAGGCAACGTTTACGGGTTTCGGGCCAGCAAATAAAGTATCGAATTTGTTGAAAACGGAAATTTTTCCGTTATTGTCTTTTTTTTGAACATTTAAGATTGACTTAATGGATTCTATGCTACCAAACAAATTTTTGACATCTTGGAATGTGTAGCGAAGTTTTTCCAGAGCTTCCAAATCAACAACATCATCATCTTGCTCCATAGCGACCAACAATGACTCTGATTCTACGACATCCTTCAAAAACTTGGTATTTCTTTCCAAAATTAACTTTTTTAGACATTTAGGGTAAGCTTCATTGGTTAGTACTGTTTTTGCGTCAAGTTTTCCAGCTGATAGAACTGCTGGAAATTTCATCTTCAAAATTTTTTCTTGAAAAGTATTGAATCTATTCTCAGGGCTTATGTTTGATTCCCTAGATACGTTCATTATAATACTGCTGACATCATTCATGGATGAATTGGTTGTTTCACTTGGGCTATCTGTCATTTCAAACCTTCTGAAAAAGTTATTGATGCCGTTGATTTTTTTATCCACTTTCTTTTGAATCTTTACGCCGCTTGGTCCAGCTTCTGGTTCTGTAGCAGCTTTGGCATTCCCTCTTTTCTTTTTAGGGACCTCTATCACTTCTTCCAGTTCCGGGACTTTAAAACAAATTTCTAAGCATGTGGGCTTAAATTGCGGTGGAATCATAAGTGGTAGGTTTCTGATCAGAGCTTGTCCAATTTTTGGATGATTAGCAATTTTCTGGTTAGTGTTGTCTTTGACTGCTAGTACAGTTTTTAAAACTCTTTGTTCCTTCCCTTCAGTAACCAGCACCATCACTTGGCCAATGCGTTGTCTTCCAGTTCTACCAATACGTTGAGTGAATCTACATTTAAAACAAGTTGTGTGTGAAAATGTGAGTGAAAATATAAGAAGACATTTTTTAATTTGTGTATTTACTATTTAGCACTCTATACTTACCGAGTTGGATTTTTTGTACAGATATCGAAGCAGACAATTAAATCAACATCTCCAACGTCAATTCCTTCTTCACAAACACTTGTAGCAATCAATGTATTAAACACTCCTGCCTTAAAATCTTTCATCACTGCTAATTGTTCCTTCTGTGACATTGCCTTGATACCTTTGATAGAGCTTCCTTGACCAGTAATGATCCGTGAACTGATACCACAATTAACTTTTTTCTTCAAGGCAAGATCGACCAGCAAAGTAGAATCTCGAAACTCACAGAAAACAATCACCTGTAAATAATTATGTTTCGGTAATCTTAAAAAATGTATTTATTCAATAGTACTTTGGATTCTGGATTCTTCACAAAGAATTCAGCCAGCTTTGCGGCCAAGATTGGGAACTTTGGATGGCCTTGAATTTCTTCCAGTTTTATGGCAGTATCTGGTAGTGTCTCATTCGGAAGCGTTTGATTTAGATTGAAAGGATTTATCGGAGCATACTTTTCCTTCGTCTCGAGCAAAAGATACTTCAAATCGGAATCCTTTGATACAAAATATTTAAAACTTCCAGTATTTGAGATGTCGTGAAAAAAGTTAATAAATGAGTATATTCCTTGTCTTTCTAGCAGTTCCAAAGCGTGGAAAAGACTGACAAGAACACTATAAGTGGACGTGATGTCAGAGTGATTTGGATGGTTGATTTGTCTGGAATCACGAAGATATGTTTGCTGCTCATAAATAATCCAATTCTTGCTTTGAGTTGAGAGGGTTCCAGCAACAACACCGTAGTTCAAGAGCTTATTCATATAGGGGTCCATAACTTTCATAAACTGGCTCCTGATCTCTGTCAGCTCTGGTCCTAGTGGAACAATCACCGTATGTAGATTCTTCTTGTGTATATATTGAGCCAAATCTAAAGAAGTATCCCAACGAATTTCTACTCGAGAAATCAGCAAGTTTTGGATCACTTCAATAACGTCATCGATTTCTCTTCCAGGAGTGGCGCTTAATGCAAGAACTCGAAAGTTTTTATTCTTTTCGTAAATCATATTTACGACATTTGTGTAAGCGTAGTTCTTCTTGGCACGATGAGCTTCATCTACGACCAGCAGTTTAATATCATGCAGTGGAAATTCTTGGCCTGGTGTACAGAGCTCTGATTGAATCGTTTGAGGTGTAGCGAAGAAAACTCGCTTGGTTTTCCAAAGCTCTCTTCTGTCAACTTTGGAAAACTTTCCTGTCATTTCAGTAGTATCTTTCGCAGGAATTCCCATTACCATATAGCAAGCTTCAATTTGCTGATGTACTAATGGCTTTGTGGGAGCCAAAAAGATTATTTTACCCAATGGATACCAGCGATAAAAGTTGTACATAACCACAGCAGCAATGAATGTCTTGCCTAAGCCAGTTGGTAAGGCCACTAAAGTATTATCAAAAATAGCAGCACGAGAGATCTAAAATTATCAAAATATATATTATTTCTTTAGGATTAACATTTCTATTTCTTACATTGTACTGGTACTGACGTATCGGGTAATTAGTTGGATAAATCCATGTTTTTCCAACATTATTATCAAAACCTGAAAACAAACATATCTATGCTTTAACAAAGAAATATAGTAAAAATTGTTTAGTTACCTGCATATTGTGGATTATTATTTAGTTGAGATAATTCATTGTCAAACCTATCTTCCAGAAGGTTATTCAAAACGGCATCGTCTAAAACCAAATCTTCCTCCTCCATGACAGCACTTAATTGGGTAATTACACTTATTAAGAACAGCTTAAAACATGATGAAACTAGAATTCACAAAACATCAACAAAACAAAAAGTTTAATCTGTCAAAATCTGAAAAATCCCTCTACAAATCCTTGCCAAAATATACCCCTCGTATTCCGCTTGTTTTTGTTTTGATTATTATTTCATCGCAAATTTAATTTAAAGTCAAAAATGTTGATAAACTTTCTGGAACCAGTTTTAGAGCCTAAGTTGACTTGTAATTTGATTTCTGATGATCTCTACGACATTTCGAACTTAGTTTCAAAAGACAACAAAAGACGAAATCTTGGATTTCAAGTTTATTCAAGTAAATAAAGAAAAAAGTTATTAGTCCACAAATAATACAACATTTTTTGTTATTTCAGTTCTGAAGCCTCCAGCTACGATCACTATAAAATTATGTTGCAAAATTGAGTTATTTTCAATTCGAATTTGGACAAGTATTGGCTCTCTCAAGTCAACAAAAATAGAAATCTTTTCGAAAGGCTGGAACGGCCAACTATATAAAATAGGAGAAGCCTCTGCACTAACTGAGCCAGGAATAAACTTCTGCAATCAACAACAAGCCCATGACTGTGATAATCTTAAACTCTCTCAGTTCTTCAGATCAGCTAGCTACATGATCAAGAACGTAGACGAATTACAAATTTGCATCAAAGAAACTTTGAAATCACCACCAGTAATTAAAAAGATTGAAATTTGGGGCAGATGCTCCAAGTCAAACAGTCTAGAAAAAGTTCAGAAAATAATACAATTATGGAAGCAACAAATCAGTCCTCCACCAAATCCTCTTCAATCTATAAAGCCATCTGAAACCGACAAAGTTATAAATCCTGAAATTGAGATTAATGAAGAATTTCTCGACTGTATTACGTACGAAATTATGTCGCTTCCTATGACACTTCCATCTGGAAAGACTATTGATCAAAGTACAGTATCTAAGCATAATTTTTACGAAGAAAAACTTGGCCGTTCGCCATCAGATCCATTCACCTTTCAAATTTACACGACAGAAAGAAAACCAATCTTGAACGCCGCATTGAAAGCGCGTATCGATAAATTTTTGTTGGAAAATTCTAATAATATAGAATTAAGAAGTGTAGGCAGAACAATTGGAAAGAGAAATTTAAGTGAAAAAACTCAAATTCAAGATTATGAAGTTGGAAACTGTAGCAAAAAACTTAAATTAGAGCCAAGCACTTCCAACAAATTAACAGAGTCCTTATCCTTGGATTCGATGATTAACAATGCTCTTAAAAATATTACCAGATTCTCATTACCTAAGAAAATTCATGTAGATTTGTGTTTCTCTTGCGAATCTAGTAATGCAAGTAATTTATATAAGATAATTGTGTGTAGTCATCTCATTTGTAGAGAGTGTCTATTAGGTAAGATCCTTGTTTGTAGTCCCTGCAACAAAACTTTTGATAATAAAGATATTGAAAAATTTCACTTTTAAAAAAGTAGAAATTTAAATTTCGCGGGTTTTTAGAATCCCTCAAATCATTGCATATCAATTGCGCCCCTTGTTATTGTTTATATTTTTTTATTCTCATAGCCGCAAACCAAATCTAAAATTTGCTGTAGTAAAGCTCTTCCAGGATGAATAATTTCAGAACACAGATCTTAAGGGATCTTAAACCTTACTCCAGACACTTGAGTGAATTGAAAAAACCTGCTTTGAGAGTTATTATTCAAGGTGATTTTCCATATAAATATATTAAGCACATAAAATTTAGCCAATATTTGATGAACATTTTTATTTTTTTAGTCTGTGTGCATTTTATTGAAACAAAAAACTACTCTACTGAGGCTTATTCGAAAGCCAAATTAAAACTCACTAGCACTAAAGACATTCCCGAACATTATGATGAGTTTTTTGCTGCAGTGTTTCAACTGTTTCAAGCTTTTTTAAGGTACCAAAAAGGTATGCTTAAAGATGAGGAACTGAAATCTGTTCTAAAGGAGCTCAAGTATTGTTAATTGCTGCTTTGATCAATTTAATTGATATTACTTATAACATGTAATTTTTCAGATTTCAAGACGAATGCATTCAAGATTTAACCAAAGTTTTTTTAACACATCGAGACTCACTTTCACAAAACTTGTATGAAATGAGAGCACTTCAAACGCCAACAAAAAGCATTAGTTGGAGGATCAATATATCGTTATGCGAAAGGTAAGATAAATTATATTTAACTTTCTGATTAATTTTCATATACTTTTTTTAGTGCAATCAGTAAAAATCAACCGACAATTCTTCTGAGTATCGTTGTGAATAATGAATTCAGAACCTTGGAAATTCCTCTAGCAATCTTTCATCGTTTGCGATATAAAGTAGCCTTACTACTAAGAGAGATGCAATCATTAGAAGATCGCCATATAATGAAAAAATAATTTTTCTAAGATAATAAAATATATTTCTCTGGTTGAACATAAACATCTACAAGCGATATTTTATATAAGTATTAAAATGCATTTCAAAAATAAGTAGGGCAACAAGTTCATCAACATCACTCAAGTAATTCAAATATGATAAGTATAATGCGTTTTTCCGCTTAAATCTCTCAATCTTGCTGCTGCTTGTTCAGCAGTTAAATCTCGTTGTGCCTGACCCAACAACTCAAATCCTACCATGAATTTTCGAACTGTGGCTGATCTCAAAAGTGGTGGATAATAGATTGCATGCAAAGTCCAGTGAGAGTTATCTTCCTGCATTTTATCTCCAGTAGGAGCTCCGTGGAATCCCATAGAATATGGGAATGAACATTTGAAGAGATTATCATATTTTGTGGTCAACTCCTTGATAACGATCGATAAGCTGTTTATTTGACTGTTTGTCAAATCGCTGATACGTTTGTTGGAGTTTCGAGAAATTATCATTGTTTCATAAGGCCAAACAGCCCAGTAAGGAACTACCACCAACCAATCAGGGTTTTCAATTACAATTCTTTCTTTTTTAACAACTTCTTTAGAAACATAGTCATCCAACAATGGACGCCCATTCTTTAAGAAATATTCTTTGAGATGCTTATCTTTCACACAGGGCTCGCTTGGAAAGAAAGATGAAGCCCAGATCTATAAATGTAACAATAATTTAAAAATTATAAAATTGGATTGTGTTTTTGAAGATTTATTACCTGACAATGAGGATGAGGATTACTACATCCCATAGCGGCTCCTTTATTCTCAAAAATTTGCACCCAAACGTATTTGGCGGCCAATAAATTGTATTCCTTGATCCAAGCATCAATTACAGTTCGAATTTCTTTGGGGGTCATAATTGGTAGTGTCTTGTTTGATTTTGGATGAAAACACATCACACGGCAAGTTCCACGAGCGCCAATCGTCTGGAACAATGGATCGTCAGATATTGGTGGAACTGGGACATCCTCAAGAAGAGCTGGAAAGTCGTTGGTGAACACAAATGTCGAGTCGTATTGCGGATTTATCTGTGGTAAGTGTAAATATTTTGTATGCAATTATAAAGCTCAAATATAAAGAGTAAACCTCTCCATGAGAACGAGTTACTCCTGGGCAAAGTGGATTAGATGGATCAAAATCAGGTAGCTCATTTGCTTCAGCTGGTTCTTCTTGCCCAGACCATCTATATTTAAAATACTCAATAATGTTTCAAGTTCCAAGATTTTAGATACTCACGGTCGTAACATGCGATGAGGAGAAACAAGAACCCATAGTCCATTAAGTGGATTGTATCTATTATGCTGGTGTTCTATAATTCCAATAAAAATATTTTAAACGGTCAGGCAAGCTTATAAAACAAACCTGTAGCCACAAATTCTGCCATATTTAATTTGGTTTCTTCTGAATTATGTAAAAGCAAGCTGTTCAAGGGCACTTTCAGAATTGACTGGATTGTCTGGAAAAGTCAGTCGTTCAGAGCCAATTTTATTATTAAAATGATTCGATTGTGTTTGAGTATGTGTTGAGTTGATAGCTGATAACAGCTCAAAAGCGAATTAAAAAGCCGCTTTTCACATCGTATCCATTCATGATTTGCGTGAACTTAACGAGTCTATTATGATCAAAAAAGTCAAATAAACAAATCTAGGGGAGTGTAAGCGGTTATTTGAAATGTTTATGGTATAAAAAGTTTCTTCAAACAGTTAACATCTCAAATATTTCAACGAATTTTTAATTATATAGAAAATAATTGAAGTGTAATCATCTGCCATACATGCACACAACGAAACTATCAATACTACATGATAGTACAAATTGTCTTTATCAACTATGTTGTTTGTGAATAAACGAACAGCTGATTTTTATCTTCGATATGATCTTTAATTAGATTTTGTCTATTGTCTCAATTGGTGGTTGATTTTAATATAACTCAAATTATAGCATCACTAATTGTAAGAAACCGCTAGCTGATAACGAGGCAAAACCCGTAGAAAATATCGATCGACTTTTAAAAGGATTATCTTTATTCACAACTTTTTACATGATGCAAAAGTTTATTGGTTTGTTACTTCCAAAATCGACTTCAAACTTTACAACTATACACAAAATTGATATTATCACTGAAACTTTAAATATGACCTTGAAATGAAAATTCGATCAAATTGATTTATTATTCTGCTTAGTTTGCAAATAGGTTTGAATCTGTTTTTAAAAATATCAAAGTTTTTTTTTTCAATTTCTTTCATTTGTTATATGTTAGCATATATATAAAAATCGTGATGTTTGTTGAATGTTGCTTTGAGTTTGATAAGATTTTATTAATAAAAACCTGAACAAAACAAAAATGTAAGAAACTAAAAACACGGCTTTCTCATTTTCGTACGAAACTCAAAAAATTGATAAGAAATCATGATGATTCATTTTTTAACAAACACTTTGAAGAAGTGTTTTAAACTTGATAAATGCATTAAAAGTTAAAAAACCGAGCATTAGAAATTGCTTAGAAATTTTTATTTATTTTTATGGAATACATTTTGACAAGTAAATGGTTTAATGCTAACTTATATATCAACTACTTTTAATAGTATTTAGTACATTTTAACTTAATTATTGTTTTTGCTGTCCCAACACCTTTTGTTCTGTTTAATTTATTCTCGATAATAAAAATGTTCAAAACAGATCATTTTCAAAAAAATAAAAGATTGTATAAAAAAAATTAAGTTAATATAAAATATTATTACGTGACATAATTGTTTAAAAGAAAATAGATAGAAAGGTAGATAATAACATATTTATAATTTGCTATTGAGATTATTTCTTCAAAAAAACATATTATTTGTTTACAATCAAGTTTTTCAATGAATTTTACAAAATTTTTACATAATTTTACAAGTTACAGGTCTGTTCACACCAAAGCTCAAAAATATGTTAAAGTAAACTTTCAATTTTTCAGGTATTTTTTTGACAAAATATAAGTAATTCAACTTTTTCAAATACGTTCAGATTACAATTTAAATTTTTCCTAAAATGTGAACACACCTTAATAATATTATGTTACATAATCAAATTGGCCTAAAACTAATTAGAATATTTTATAATATTTATCGTAGTGGTTGTTCAACCATCGGAATATCTTTCCTAGTTTCACGGTCATTTAAAAAATAATAAAAATCCAAGCACTGTTGCTTAATCTTAAGTGCATAAGCCTACTATACTAATCTTCGTTTAAAAAATAATATAAAATTGGAATATCAAAAGACATTTAGTTTTTCGCTTTTTAAAAAAGTGAAAAGATCACAATAAGATGAATTCCTCAGGTTCATGCATAATTTTCCATAAATCAAAAGTGTTTCGTCACAAAATCAAAAAATCGTTCATCTAACACAGTTTTAAAATTCAACATCAAATATATCCAAATCTGGTCAATACAGCCAAAATAGCTGAAATATTCAAATTATGATTATATTTTCAGCTTTGATGCAAAAAATTTACTTTCAAAAAATCGTTACACAATAATGATTGCTTTTATTGAGTTTGTTCGCAGTTTTAAGTTTATCTGGTCAAATTTTTAGCTCTACAGAGCTTTTGTGCAACTTTAGTACGATAAATGCAAGGTTATATGGTTCAATTTCACTAGACTGATTCTTTCATTCTTTCATTGTTTTTGCCAGTTCCTTAAAGAATTTTTGAGTTTATTGTATTTCCCGGATTACTTGAGTTAATGAGCAAATAGATTTTTGATATATACAAATTAAGATCAAATTTAACTTAAGGTTGAAAAAAATCGTCCCTTATATTGGAAAAATTTGATTCTTAATCTGTTTTTACCCAGGTTATTTTAATGATGTCCATTTGTGGTCTTTTGTGAACTGCTAAGGTAAACTGGACTTTTGAACACTTGATCTTGCACACGAGACTTCAATCCTTCTCCGGAATAAGAAAGCAATGGTGATATTTCACATTTCTCACCTTCTACGATACCACCAGCAGCCTCAATATATTTCTTGTGTAGTCGATAGATATCGTTGCGAGCTGTTGTCGCACAATCCTTTCCGGCACTATCAGCATTTTTCAAGGCACTAAACTCTTCATCTCTCAATACCTCCATGGTCACGAATTTCTGAGCAAATTCAAAAACATCGAATACAAATTTCTCAATTTTGATGCCATTTGGTTTGTCTGGCTCCACTCTTTTTCCAGAATTATCCACAAAAGGTATTTTCTTGTTGGCTACATGAAGCTTTAGCTGTTTCTCAAAGGTTGAACCAATTTTGTTCAGGAATGCTGCTGTGAAGTAATGATTGCATATATTTCCGGCACTGAAAGTCAAACGTCCATCAGGATTTCTCATCTCGGCTGTTTTTGAAGTGATCTCACTGTACTCGACAACTTGATACTTGCCGTCCACTACACAAACTACACCCACTGCTTCATTCGGATGAGATTTTTCTACAACTTTCGCGGCACAATCAGCATTCTCTTGAACACAATAACCAATGAAAATTGGATCAGCCACTTTTATTAAAATGTTGTCCACACTGTGTGCGTGCAAGTATTTGACTTGTCTTTCGTTCATATCACTCAAAATACCAGAGTCTCTAATAGCTCTATACAGTCCTCCATTTCCATCTGGTGCTTTTGAAACTTTATGTTTTTCATCCATCAAAATCTTTCCAGCAAAATCAAAGCACGGTAGACTTCCCTGTTCGAACATAACGATATCTTGTTCTCTTAGTCCAAAGAAATTGTTCTCAACAAAATAGGCTCGAGTAGGCAGCATAGTATGTTCGCTAGTCATGATGTACCAAGTAATGTAACCCAATTGACCGGTGAGCTGTTCAGCAAGAGATTGAAGCTTGTGGATTCGCTCGGCTTGTACACGGAACAAAGATTTTCCAGAAGGTAAACCAACGTTGAACATACCCTGAAAAGAAAATATTTATTAATAATTGCTCTTTAAAACTTTTTTTAAATTTACCTTTGGATGAGCAAATCCCAATCTTGTTCCTTGACCACCAGCCATCAGTAAAACTCCTACATGCCCCGTACTTATCTGCCTTAATCCTTCCTCTTCACATATTTTAAGCTTCTCTGCTGGCGTTCGGTTTATGGACATGTACTGGCTCTCTGGCACTGGTTGCAACCGATCATCTAGTTTCTCACCACTTTCTTGAGAATTGGCACGTTTGAAGAAAGCACAGACTTCCTCTAGGTTGATCTCTTCAATATCTGCCACCAAATGTTTTCGTTCATCTTCAGATAGATCGTCCCAGAAACGCAATAAATGCTCCTGCCCATATTTCGTCAGTTTTTCTTGTAGATCAGCGTAGTTTCTCATCTTGATTTATCTAGTTTTCTCTGAAAGATGTTGATTTGATTGAGTTTATCAGATTTCCACGAATATTTTTATTTGGCAAGGCAGGTGAAGCAAAACGATCCACTCTCGGCCAAGTGAAAGCAAAGACTAACTCACATTTAAGACTCAGCGCAACGTATGCTACCTCGTTCATTATTATTTGTGGTAGTTTTCAATTTAAAATTGCTTTAAACATGTTTTTCTTTGGAGTTTATTTTGAATATTTTTTGCTACTTTTTACTCTCATTAAAAACTATGACATTTCAGGAACGAATCAGGGGGAAGAACAATTCTAGGGATTTTAGGAATTATGGCGCGATTTTGTTCATTTGAATTATTCTATTATTTTTGAAATTTCAAATGGTTTTATTTAATTTTAGACACATTTTGTCTTCACTTAATCTCACTTAAGACTGCCCTGAGAGAGCGAAAATGAGAGTTAAATTATGGTTCAAATTCTCTTAGGATTTTTGCATAATTTGCTCTTTTTAAATGGTAAATTAATATATTCAGCCGAAACCTTTCAGACTATGTGTTATTGGTAACAACTAGTTCTTGATAGTTGCTAAAATTTACTTATTCCTGTTTATAAAATGTACTTTAAAACTTCAGGAAGCATAGTTTTCATTCAAATGACACCTATATTAATAACTAATAATTGCTCCAACTCAATTAGTTACCAATTTCCTACTTTGCCTTATTTACCAGACTGTTGGCATGCATTCCAAAAAATCATTGTTGCACAAAATATGTAACAAAAGCCAATATAGTAGATTTAATTTCAATATAGCGTAGTTGCGAATAAATCAGCGAAAGTGAAAAAGTTGTTCACCTTTAAAATTGTTTGAGTTTCCAGTTCTTCAGCAATTCTCAACACGTTTTTAAAGGTTTTTGAGGCTTGCAGAATTAAAATAGGTAATGGGAATTGAGATGAAATTTTAAGCTTGTTTTTTTACAATCGAAATTGTTTCAAAAAAGTGAGAATTTTTAAATTATTAGCGCAAACATCCGAAAACATGACATGCTTGTACTGATAATAAAATCTAAACAACGACTCAAGATAAAAAGCGATTTTCCATTTACAATTTGTGGGTTTTAATTACAAAAAGAAATCACTTCAATACCTTCTGAGAACTAATATTTTCCCCGATTCATTTCCGATTTAATATGTTAGTATAAGAATGCAATTGAAAAAGATCATCGATCCATGCATATATTAATCAGCGATGCAGTTCCAATAAGGAAATAATTTTTCGAACCAGATTATGCGCGAAGAACTCGATCGATGACCTTCACGTCGCATTTATCAAAAAATAAAATGTAAACTGCTTTTTAACTGTTGCTTTGGATTATCTCTTTATTGCTCATTAATTAAGTATTTAAGTACATATTGTTCTTCGCTTCTTCCTTTTTAGATATTTATGATGAATTAATAATTGTATCTTTACATTTGTAGGGTTGATGATCTTATAAAAAATGCATTTTGCCTGAACAAGGAAGAGTTGAGTTTAGAATTTATTCGATGTGGTACAGTTTCACCTACTTTATTAATTATTATATTATATTATTCAGAATAAAATTGTTCCATTTTTAGCTCTTTAGCTAGAATTCAAAAAATATTTCATTTATAAATCTAAGAAGATTTCAAATTTTTAGAATACTCGGAAATTACAAAGCATCTTAAATTGAAAAGCACAATATCTAGTACTGTTATAAAGATACTCAAAGCTCAAGTGAATATTTCTCATTAAAAATTCAAGACTTCAAAAATGCAGTGAATATATATATTAAAATATTGTAAAATTAAAAACAACTAGCAATTAAAAAATTGGTTCCTAATTATTTCATTTTTTTGGAAAACATTGCTTTCATGGTTGGCATGGCATGTTGGTTCTTGAAAATTTTACTTGTTTAATTACACACGAATTTGCTAAAATTAAAACTAAACTATCAAAGTCTAATCAAAGAAGGAATCGGTTCAAGGTTTCTTTCATGTTAAAACAAATTTAAGTCTAATACTGTTCGTATTGTGATCTAATTAAAAGCAGTTAAAAGATAAAAATCTCAATAAAATTAAATATTAAAAAGAACTAAAATGCTTTCACTATTTGCTAAGAACTTTTCTAAAATAGAGATTAGGTAACTAAAAGTTATGATTCTTTCAATTATTATTATTCAGATTTCTAGTGTCTTTTGTTAATCAAGCCCTGCTTTTTAAGTTGACGCAGAGCACATTTGGCAGCTGTACATTTGGCAATGCGATAATTGCGACCAATTCCGCGAAATGTTCCTTTTCCAAAAACTTCTACAGTGACACGAACACGACGGCCGTCAGCTAATTTTTCAGGTTTGCTGCAAATAATTTTAACTGTTAAATTTTTTTCATTTAAATATATACATCAGAAACTCACCCAAATTTGGCAGTTTCCGGCTCCAACTCTAAAAGTTCTCTAATTGGCGACTTTGGAACTAAACAACTGAATTGTTCAATTTCTGGTCCCATCATGTTGTTGTAAACTTTCCACACACAATCCAGTGACATATTAGAATCTAAGAAAATTGCTCCAGCCACTGACTCAAAGACATCACCTAACGATTTGGGAACTTCCACATCCTCAGCCTCATCACATTCTTCTTCCCCAAGCAAGTAATATTCTTCACTGATACAATGACCATTCTCATGTTGGATTCTAACAAAACGATCAATGACGTCATTTAAACCAGGTGAGAGATGTCGGAAGTATTTGTGAAACCCATGACGGACAGCAAGAGAAGCAAATATTGTATTGTTCACTAAAGCAGAACGAAGATCAGTCAAAGCGCCCGGGGAGTGTTGTCTTGGATCTTCGTAGAGATGCCGAGTGATCAAATAATCTAGAACTGCATCGCCGAGAAACTCCAAGCGTTGATAACAGTCAGTTAAGCGATTTGGCGAATAAGAAGCGTGCGTCATAGCTTGAAGCAAGTATGATTGATCTCTAAATCTATAACCGAGAGTAGCTTCAAAATCTGTAAATCCATCTAGTAATAATGCTAAAGTATCATATGGATTCGGTGTACAATGTAGTAAAGGCGACTTAGGAGCGACCCAATGACCATAAATAGTTTGAACCATTTTCCCATCCTTAGAATATTCTCGAGTGCTTCCTGGAATTCGTTTAGTATCGTCACTAGCAATTTCCTTGATTGGAAGTACTCTTATTCCCAACCAAGCCATAAACAAAAGAGCACCTCGAGGCCCGCACTCTATCAAGTAAGCACCGATTAAAGCTTCAACACAATCAGCTATAGATTTATCAGGAATGCTGTGTTGAGTGACCAGATTGTAGGGTATGAAGCATTGATATTTGTCGGGTGTTGAAGGATCGACTGCGAGAGGAACTATTTGCTCATCTTGATCGTTATCAGTGTCCTTAAATATCAGAGATAATTGAGTCAGTATTTTAGATTCAAGATATAATGTAAAATCTGAACTAACCTCATCCAATAAGCCCAAACTTTCAGCTCGCTCTTTCACTAGCTTGCAGATTTCCTCACTGGATAACTTTTTTATGTTTGGTAAGTCAGCCAAGTTCCAGTAACACGCAGGAATCTTAAAATTATACAAATTTAAAATAATATTCTAATAAAAACTTTAAAAAATTCTACCTTTGCATCAATCAACGCCTGTTCAAGCTCTTTTGGTACATAGTAGCAAGGAGGCAACCAGTTATCATGAGGTTCAAACTTTGTAGCGATCATACTTTCACCAAGTATCTTCTTCCTTCCCAACCGATACAAATTCAAATTGGAGACCTGCTTTGATCTCAAGTGGCTGAGTTTTCCTTCGTGGACATTCTCGTAGGTACAGTACAAGTAAGTTGTGATTGCATACTTCAAAAAAGAATCTCCAATTGTTTCAAGTCGTTCCAAATTAATGCCATCGTTGGCATTGGACATTGTTAGGGCTTGTAGAATAATGCTGGGACTGGGACCTGATTGTGTTTTTTTAAAAAATGCATTAAAATTTTAATTAACAAAATTTACTCATTTGCATACCAGGATGGTTCACCAAATTTGGCTGCCTGTCAAAACTGAAAAGAACATTTTCTTGATCTAGCGGCTCTGGCTCATCAAATGGTGAAGGCTCAATACTTTCCAGTTTACTCTCAAACTCCATCAGATCTCTTATTTTCAGTTTAATCTCTCTCCTACCATTATCATTCAATGTTAGATTCTCACAATCTGCAAATCTATCGAAAACATCGCCCGAACCAACGATCTCGAACTTCTCTTGAGGATTTTTTGCCGTGTAAATTGCATTTAACTCAAACAGATTGTCTAGGGTTAAGATTTGTTCTTCACTGTTGGCCATCACGTTAAGAATTTCAGTCTCCTCTAAATATGGCACCAAAGCAAACATTTCAATAGGTTTCCCACTCTGCTCCTCTATTTTATGAGTTATCCCATTTTTTTGCTTCAACTGAACTTTTTCATGTTGCTTCACCAAAATTCCTGAATCTCTAATAATCTGCTTCAGAATTGTAGTGGATCTATTGAATTCCTGCTCATGTAGTTTAATATTATCTTCTAGATTGTGATGATTATTTTCGTCAATGAAATCAAATCCGGCAGTTTGATTTTTGGCCAATTCGTACTGTTGCTGACTTAAAAGTGTTTCATTTATAAAATCAATTTTTCTTTGATGCCTCTCAATATCTTCTTGCGTTTCAACAGCTTCTGCTAGATGATCAGTTTTGAAATCAATCTTGAATCCAAACTCATCGAGCTGAGATTCTTCTTCATCGTCAAAATTAAAAGCTTCATTAGATTCTTCTGATAAATCAGAGTCGGAATCACAATAAACGATTGGTTTTGAGCTGTTCGATGCTTGCCATGATGTTGGAGAGCCATAACGAAAATTGACTAGAAATTCAGATAACGAAAGTTAATTTGATTTAGCTATAAATAATTTTGATTTGAAACACTCACTATCATTTCTTGAAGAGATTGGCATATTTTCGGGCAGAATATCCAACTCTTCGTCCTCTAAATTGGCTGCCATTTCATTAGACCATGTGCCAATTTCCAATACTTCCTTTTTTGGCTTCCGCTCAAACTCAACAAGAGCAGTTGAAGCGACCTCCAGATTTTTTTTCTCCTCGCTATCAGTTTCTTTCAGATCTTCAATCAATTTCTCCATTTGTTCTTCTTGTATTGCCAGCAGATTTGCCTCATCGACATCCTTGCGCTTAGCATCTCTAGTCTTTTTCAGCACATCAGCCAAAGTCCACCCAAAATCAAGAGTTGGCCACTCAAACTTCTCTTCAATGATTTCCATCTTGCCTAGACCCAAATCAAATGATACCTCCATTCTGATCTCATCAGCTAGCAGCAATGCGTTGATGCGGTAAAGAATGCATGGTAAGCAGACGGCAGCTCGCCATAAGGAGGCTGGGAATGGATGAACAGTGCATAATTCAGGTACAAGAATTTGTTTCTGTTCGAGATTTTCTCGTTTAGCTCGCTTGGTTTCTTCAGAACTGGTTGGAAGAGCTACTCCTTTACGGTTCACGTATCTTGGAGTAAGAAAATTCAAACGAGCTGATGTGTGATCTACGTCCAGTAAAGGTTGTCGTTTGTTTTGTATCTCAATGGCGTACTTCTTGAAATAATATTCCTTGAAAGTACTATAATTTTCACCAGGAAAAATGCTGTCCGGATTGAGAGGGTAGCAAATCTCAGCTACATAAAAGTATTGCGGTTGGTCCTGAAAGAGTTGATTAATTTAGCCTGGCTTATAGCTTTACCAGTAAATTTATTATTTCGTACCTGATTTCTATACCATGGCATTACAACAGCATCTTTGAACCTATTAAAATCAAAATTCTTCTTTCTTTGCTCATCAGATACAAACTCAGGTACCATGTTGACATTCTCCTTTATAAGATCCAAAAACTTCCAGTCGACGTGCACTATCTCTTGATTCTCACTCAACACAGGAACCACAAAGAAGCTGTTTTCAGTGGCTTCAGGATCAAAAAGCATCAAATACTTTCTCAGCCTCAAAACATTGGTAAACGTGTAATTGATGAATATATTTATGTTTTCAACTTGCTCCACGCTCAGCAAGATATCACTCCTAATAAGTCTCAAAGAAACTCGAACCTCACCCGATCTCGTAAAAATTGGAAAAGAACTGATTTTTGGAATCATTTTGGTTGTCAGAATACCGAAGCTCTGTGTGGCTTCCTCTGGAGGATATATTTTGCGACCACGAGTGTTCTGCTCTTCAGGAATTGGACATTGTAGTGTCATGGTAATGTGATAAAGAAACGCATGAGATGTTGGGCGACAATTTGTGAATGCTGCAGCGATTCTTTTGTAGTAATACTGACGTCTTTTTGTTGTTCCTGGACGAGGTTCTGAGTTTTCCTTAAATGATTCATAATTAAATTAAATGCATGAATGACTTAAGTTAATTTAAAGAAAACCTACCTGCACAATTTTCTCGTCACTTTTTTCAAGCTCGAAGTTTTCCCAGTCAGCCTCATAAGCTCTGAATCCCTCTTTTCCAATTGGTTGCAAATTATCATCCAACTCTCCACTACGATGCAAAGTTCTGCAAGCAACCAGAGCTGCCACTCGCTTAGCTAGCGTTCGAGTAGGCATTGGTAATCCTAATATATCATGCTTCATGGGCGAATTGATGGGTAATCTAAGAGTGTATTGAAACATAGTCGAACCATTTCTATCAGTCTTGCAACATCTCCAAATAGGAGTTAACTTTGTGAAAGTGTCACTTGGTAGTTTGGCACAATATTTATTGACCAAAGATATGGCAGTGGATAAATTTACACTAGCTCCATCCGGAGCATCTAATAAAGGTTTGTGTGGCTGGATTAACGAAGTGAATTTTTCCGCATGGTTGTGCTCTTCTTGACTTGGTTCCTTGTTCTCACAGTTGCGAATCAACATTTTTTCTATCTCCATGTACTCGGCGAGCGTTTCTATCATTTTATCTGTGCAATCCGTTACGTTAGTGTAAAGATTTTTTGGAATGTATTCGGAATTTTCCAAAGAATCTACAGTGCAAGCTCTTATGGAAAACGGATTCTCTCCATCATCTGATTCGGTATTCGAATCTTCTAAATTTTCATTTTTATCAGTACCTGTAGATGTCTCACTCAACATTCTCTGTCTGTTAAAATTGCAGATGTAGCGGTGACTAGAATTATTCGAATCTTCACCATGTGGGTCGTCGTGTACCATTTCATTCTTAATTTGAGGAGCAATCATGATTATATGAACTGCATTTGGTGCTCGGGCTCTACCTTTGCATTGAACGTAGCTCCTAAAAATGTAATCGTTAGATACTAAAACTGCATGATATAAATTATCTCATATCACCTATAAGAGTTTGGAGGATCCCATCGAACAATTAAATTACACTTGGGAAGATCAAATCCTTCTTCCAGAACTGGTGTACTTATCAGTAAATTACACTCGTGCATTCTGAATTTTTTAAGAACCTCTTCTTGTTTGCGATGTTCATGCAGGGCCTCTTTAGCTTCTGTTATAGGGTCTGCTGTTTTCCCCACTGTGTACTGCACATTAAGGAACTTAAATTCTGGATCAAATCGTGATACTTCGCAAAACAATCCAAAGAGCATTTTAGCTGTTAAAGTTGAGTTACAAAAAACGACACCACAAAGTCCATCTCCTTCACTAGTATTTTGAAAATTTCTGCGCATATTATAAGGTCGAGAATGGAATCGTTTTCGGTTGCGGAAGCGAGTGAAAGGTCTTTGGTTTGGATTTCTAGTAGAACCTACGTTAGATGGAACAGCACAAATATTTTCTGTGCTGATTTTGTTGACGGAAAGCTTCAGGTTCTCCAAGTTGTCACTGATCTGATTAATATTGTCTGCAGCATTTGAAATCAAAGTGTCTATGCTGGATGACTCGATTTCATTGATCAGACCAATACAAGTTTCAGAGCTGCATTTGATTTCATAAGCCTCAGGTATTTTCTTTTTATGCTCGTTGCTTTTCCCACCTTTTTCTGGCCTAAACTGCTTTACAACTTCCAAGATCCTCAAAAGCTTTGGTGAGGAGAATGTTTCAATTTTTTCTTTATCTGTACTGAGCTTTCGGAAAACGGAATCGCAATGAGAACGAATCTGAATAAAAGTGGTTGAAACCAAACATAAGATCAAAAAGTGATGCTCGTATGGGACTTTTTCCTTCCTCTTTTCAATTTGATGAAGCAGAGTGATTGCAGCTTTATCAGCACAATATGGCCCCAACTCATCAAGTATATGCAAAAAATCATTTAGATACTTGATTGGTTCAGATTTTGGGTCCAACATAGCTGAAATAGATACATTTTAAAGTGAGTTTTGATAATATATTATTTCAAAATTAAAATACCTTGTACTTCCTCCTCAAACTCGCCATAAATAGCAGAAGGATCATAATGATGGTCGGTTAGAAATGCTTTTCTAGATAGTATAAGGTTCCTGAGGTAGTTGGTGATTTCATCATTTTTAGGGGCGCTACATTCAGCTATTAGTTCCTTTGGTTTTGGTGAGTATCTATAATAGATATAATATTAAAAATTTATTTTTACCTATTTCTACCAAAAACTAAAAAAATTATTTCTACAAGAATTTAATCAAACCTAAGTACAGTGACAATATCACTAGCTGTTTCAGCTTTTGCTTTTAGAATAAGCTCTAAATGCTCCAATTCAGCTCCTAATCTTGCTGAAGGACAGCCAGCATTATGTATTGGCCCAGCAAGACCAAATATTTTAGGTTTAGTAACAGCCTTAGAGTAATACTCGATGAATATTTTAGAAATATCTTTCTTTCCGCTTTGAGTGTGGCAATTATCGACGACAATAAGATTAACGTTTTCTAGATCCAAGTAAAAGCAAGTCAAAGCATCTAAGCATCTGCTCGGATCAAGAATTATCACTTGGTTATCCACAAAAACACTTTCCCAATTTATATCGTCAGATGGAGTAGAATTTAAATCAGTAATCGTAAGATTAGTGAGATGATGCAGAAGCTGGAATGTTGATGGGCTGCTAGACAAGTAAATTGTGATTTTCCTTTTTTCCTTCCGTCTTAATTCAAAGCCTAATTCTTGAATTAGCTTCAAAGCGACAAACTCCTTAGCTGTATTTTGGCTTAAACATACTATTATGTTTCTTTCTACCGCTGCAGCCAGAAGTTCTGTTTGATAATCCCTCGGTGTAAAGGAAAATTGATTTAAATTATCAAAATTTATGGAATACATGTTAAATTTGACAATTATTTGTCTTTATCAATTAAAACACATCTTTTCTCTTGAGATTTGATCTGGAGAATTACATTGAATCTTATCACTTAACCACCATCATAATCGCGTGTTAAAAATTACAAAAACAGAAAGTAAACAAGGGGCAAGTTTCCGGCAAGTGGCTAAGATTTCAGGGATTTTTGTTTCATGTAATTTTTTGAATTATTCCGCCAATTTAGTTTACTCAATTTGGATATATTTTCTTTTCATATATAATTTAATATCAAATTCTATCGTTAATTAATGTGGTAATATGATTAAAAACAAAAAAATTATTCATGTAGTGAAAATATTAAACCTTACCAATGAAACTTGAACTTGATAAAATAAATCTTATACCGTAGCACAAAGAAATATCGATCAAACAAATTTCTTTGCACTTGAGTTTTTTTCAGTCGTTATACCATTCAGATTGGAATATTTTCAATATCAAGTGAAAATGAAGTTAATTAAAATATATTTGAGGTATTTTCCACCTGGCATTGCATTGAACTACATCAAAAACTCGGTGGAGCAGACAAAACTTATTGATCTTTTCGAGCTGACTCCAAAGTATGTTGAATGAATTTCAAAAAACAATTCATACTGGATTTTTTTATATTTTTAGGAGCGATGTTCTGTTGATTGCAAGACAATTAGCAAAAAAAGAGCCTTATTTAATTACTAAAGACGTTATACCACAAGTGAAAGATTTATTAGAAAAACTGCAAGTAAAGTTAAAAGAACCAGTTAAAAATAAATTCTATTTGTGAGTTTTTATTGATTTTATTGATTTCGTTGAATTTTCTGAATTAGATAATATTTTTTTTTGAAGGTACAAAACTTTGCAAACGCATGTTTTACCTCTCACCAATGTAGATTTTGATAGAAATAGTCAAAGGTAAAAATGCAATAATTTTCATTGATAAATGTTAATTGAGATTGAATTACAGATGCATAACCGGAAGCTACGATAGAACTTGTAGAATTTGGGATATTGAAACTGGAAACGAACTAAATGTTCTCAAAGGTCATGAAAACGTAGTCTTTTCAGTTGGTAATTAATTTTTATTCTGTATAAGAAGTATAATTACTGATGTTATTCCAATTCTAGCTTTCAACTATCCAAAGTGTGACAAAATTATAACTGGATCTTTTGACAAAACCGCTAGAATATGGAACTCAGTTTCCGGAGCCTATCTAACGACTCTTTTTGGGCATACTGGAGAAATTGTAGGTGCTGAGTTCAGTAAAAAGAGCTCAGATTTAGCAGGTTTGAAATGTTTGAAATTAATAATTGTTTGTGGATATTTAAGATAGTATCAATTTACTTGTGCCTTAATTGAATCCTCCAATTGTTTGTTGAGTCTCAATATCACACAAATTTTGTTTATATAAATCGTTAAAGGAACATGTTCAATGGATGGAACAGCTAGAGTTTTTCATGTTGAAACTGGACAGGAAGTTAATTTGTTCAAAGAACATGAAGCTGAAATAATAGCTTGTCACTTCAATAACGAAGGAAACTTGTTAATTACTGGGTCTTTTGATGAGAATGCGATTATATGGGACACCAGACAGAAAGAGTAAATAAATCTTAAAAAGCTTATAATATTTAAAGTCAATAATGTATAAATTTTAGTTCAGTCCATGTTTTAAGAGGGCATGAAGCCGAATTAAGCAATTGCATCTGGAATTTTCCTTGTGATCGGATAGCAACTAGTTCATTAGATAAAAGCGTGAAAATTTGGGACTTGAGGAATATTCGATATCCAGAGTTTTGTGCAACACATAATGATGAGGTTCTGGACGTATGCTTTGACTATACCGGCAAGTTTGCAACCTGCAGTAGTGATTGTACAGCAAAGGTAATAAAACGCTTGGATTTAAAATATAAATGTCATAATTATTTAATATTTTAAAGGTCTGGGACATTAGCTCTAGCTTAAAGCTCGTATCCGTAATGGAAGGTCACACAGATGAAGTTTCTAAAGTGACATTCAGTCCTAACGGTCGGTTTTTGTTAACAGCTTCAGTGGATAAAACAGCACGATTATGGTACTTGAATGAAGAGGATAGCACCAACGGATTATGCATGCAAGTTTTGAGCGGACATGACAATGAAGTTTTTAGCTGCGCTTTCAACTATTCTGGAGACGCTATCATCACTGCCTCGAAAGACAACACATGCAAAATATATAGATGATACGATTGGTTTCTTGGACACCATTGTGAAATATGCCAACAAAAAAGATAATATGTTTTACGTTTTTTGCTTCTTCAAAATTTTTTATTAATTTTTGATCATTATGCTCCTTCATTCGATAGAATGACTTTTTAAAGTTTTCTTTAAGTCTGAGGCATGATTATAACATGCACGCAAACAAATTTAGATTGTTATTCGTTATTAAAAAAAAACCTTTTGCATTAAAAATAAAGCAACAAATATTCCAACCTTTTATATATTGTTGATCATATACAATTAAATAATCTCTAATAAAGTTTACTTTTAGTTTTCTAAAATGTGATTGAGTTGAGATTATTTCAGAACATTCAATTTCAAAGATCATTTTCAGAAAATTTCAGATTTTTGGCGCCAAACTCGAGGGGTTGATGTTAATATACTTATTTTTGTCATGATTTGCTACAGGATTTTTAAAGAAAATTTTTTTCATAAATAACATATTAAAAATAAATTGAATATAAACGTAATTAAGATAGCACAATTATGGCTAATACAATTAAAATCATTCTTAACAACGCACAAAAAGGTTGGAGATCATATTCATTCGCAATTGAACCTTAAACTTAACTTTTAATGATTTTTAGGTTTAGCCCTGCGTTCGCTATGGTCCAGCTCAATTCCTAGAAGGTTTACATCCACAAAAAATGATTCGCTGGAGACTCAATCAGAAAAACCCATTAATATGCCAAATCCTTTTGAAAAGGAGAAAGTGAAATGTATTTTGTGCAAATTCTCTATCGAACCGGATTACAAGAATGTCAAACTTTTATCTCAGTTCCAATCTGCTTACACAGGTCGTATTTATGGTCGCCATATTACGGGATTATGCAAAGCGAAACAAGAAAAAGTTGAAAATGAGATTATAAAAGCCCAAGGATGTGGACTGATGAGCTACTACCATAAATCAGTAAATTTCTTAAAAGATCCAAGATTATTTGATCCAGAGCGTCCATTAAGAAATCACAAATATTAATAGTGTATGTTTGAAATGAACTGCTGCTAGAAGCATTTTTAAATAAAGTAATAAGATAGTTAAAAATAAATAACTTTTTATTCAATAATTAAAATGTTTATGCTAATCATTTAGAAACATTTTGGTTGGAATTCCAAATTGGATCAGTAGATCTTTGACTGTTTGAGGTGGGTCGAGTTTGCTGGATAATAGCTCTGCGGCTTCAATACCACCTTTTTTCCACATGAAGTATAAACCTATTAACTTATTCTTTTCTACTTCGTGTTTCTCCAGTAAGTCTAATAAGATTTTTTTCCCTTCAATTTTTCCTTTTAGTCTGGCCAAATCTACTGCGGTTACTTGAGACAACTGAACATTGTCGGACTGATTCATCTCATTATCAGAATCTTTTTGAATAACAATCTTTTGCGAAAAATCTTTAAATTGAAAAGGAACTTCAATATCATTCGTTCTAAAATTTAGCTTCTTTTTTCTAATAGTTCTTGATCCAAGTGTTTTTTTTGAAGTATGTACTAAAGGAGTTGAGGTAGTTACAGGGGTATTTTGATTAAATATCATCTTGGAATCATCATTTACAGGATTCAGTAAACCAAGTGGAGTTAATGGGATAGCTGATTTGGTAAGACTGTAGTTGGTCCTCTAAAAAAACAAATTTTAGTATATATTGTATACACTGTATAATATTTTAAACTGTTTTACCTTTGTGACTTTTTTATTGATGGATGAAGTTGATTTACTTAAGCCAACTCTTCGGCAAGAGTCTTTTGGTGTCTTTTGGTGGCTCATACTTCTTATTTGTGATTGTTTATAAGATGACAGCTCTGATCTGTCATAAAATATTTATGTTCACTTCTCCGTTCTGCGAATTGTGTTGAACAATTGTTTAGGAACCACTTCAACATAAAATTGATGCACAATTTTACGCTGTCGGAGAAGTTCTACATAAGTGCACCAGAAGCTTTGTTTTGATTCTTCTGTGATGTGGAAAATTTTTTAATGTTAATTGAAAAAACTAAAAATGGGTGAATCTGAGTTTGCATATAACTTCTTTTATGTTCTGATTTGTTGCTGCATTATTTACCCTCCTCAAGAGTTCATTTCGTGTGGTTTAAATATAAATGCTCTGTTCTCGAAATTTTTAGGTAAATATTCAATCATTTTTTGTACGTGTTCCTCAGTTTTAATCTTTCAATTGCCTTTTAGGAAATGAATCGATCCTGTTTATCCAGTACAATATAAACAGAAGTTGTTTAACCATCTTGATACATTCTCTCCTTCCGATTTTGTACTTCGTTTTATTTTATTTGCAATTTGACTTCAGTAATGATATGAATGGAGAATTCAATGTATTACTGTACATGTGGAAAACTCTAGTCTTTTTAAGCATCCTTCTTCCAATTGGAGCCATTGTATTAATTTATTATTGGAGATTAAATAATTGGCGAAACCATCCCATAGTTCAAACATTGAAGAAATATTCAAATACTTCACAAGCTTGGACAGTGATAGCTGGAGATATAAACACTGAATTTAGAAGGTTTGTTATGATATATGATATATCTTCATTCCATCATCAATACATATTTTATTTAATTTTTAGAGCCAACAAACTATCAATGAAGATAAATTCCGTTGCTAAAGTTGTAGCTACTGACAATTGGATTATGAAATGTGATCTCTACAACACATTCATAGCACATCAAAGTGACACAGCCCTAATTGCAGACAGAGTAATTACGGCACAAATCTAAATAGTTCTAAGTTTTTAATCTTCATCTCTGTATCTTTATAGAGCGACACGCACGAAATTAATATAACTAATGTTAACGAAACTATCCAGTTTGTGACAATTCAAGTAAAGCCAACAAGAGATAAGGTTCCTGAATTCTCAATAAGAGTCAACGCGCTGGACTTCAAAGAGTTGCAGGATCATGTACACAGGCCAATTGTTGTTCTGGACTCTGTAAAGTTCCAAACATCTGTTGTCGACAAATTTGTAGAGGTTTTCAAAAAGGAAGTTGCTAAAAATCCTAAATATCGTTGTCAAACGGTATGTTGATAATTTAATTTAATTTTCTTTACCGTATACCATTATTTATCAGTCTTTTACTATTTTTAGAATCTCGACACTTGCTTTGCTTGCATGATTAATGAACCAAATGTGAAAATATCGAGGAATTGTCAGGATGAAGATGGACAGATACCAGCAGTTGGTAACACTCGATGTGGAAATTGCTACTGCAAGCCTATGTGGTGTAGTGATTGTTTAGGTAAGGGGCTATCCAAACGGGATTCCGGAGTTTGTTACTGTATTTTTTTCGTTCTCCATCTAGGAAAATGGTTTGCTTCTAGACAAAATCAATTCGAGAAGGACTTATGGCTATCCAACAAGTGCTCTTGTCCAATGTGTAGGTCTAATTTCTGCATTTTAGATGTTTGCTTTATTGATAAAATACCAGATCCTAATGTACGTACTTGAAACTGTGATTTAATCATGAAAGAATAAAAAGAATTATTTCATTATAAATTAAAAATTATGTATGTTGGACCTAACCTTTAACACTAGATTTAATTCAAATTTGCCGCAATTTTATTTTCCTTCTCTTTCATTCACTGATTTCGGCTCTGTACTGCGTTATAAAATTCACTCTTCAGCTCAATTAAATTTCAGTGCGATTTGAGACTTGAAAGGTTTCGGACTGCTCCAAAATCCTTTTTATCTTTTAATTTGCTAAAATTTGTGTAATAAAATGTTTCACCTGAAAACATTAGCTAAAAATGCCATCGCCAGCAAAGAATTGACGAAATCGTTCGCAAGAGTGCTCCCAGTCGCATTCCAAGATCGAGGATATGCAAGTCATCAAATTCCTGATAGGCTCAAGGGAATCCCTGATGCTAAAGATCCTCTGTTCTTTGAAATGGTCGAGTATTTCTTCCATAAAGGCTGCCAAGTGGTTGAGGCAAGTCAAATGAACTCTATATAAATTACCATCCATTTAATACTAAATTTTCCAAAAGGATTCTCTTGTTGAGAACATGAAGGACAAATCATCGATTGAAGATAAAAAGAAGAAAGTCAATGGGTAAGTTTTAAGAAGCTAGAGTTATAACATAAAAACTTCTTCATTTTGTACCTTTGATTAATTACAGTATTCTTATGCTGATGAATTGCTGCGACCACATCATCGAGATTGCTTTCCCACTAAGACGTGATAATGGTAGCTACGAGATTATCACTGGATATCGCGCTCAGCATTGCGTATGTTTTATATATTGATTATTATTTATAAAATGATCTTAACAAAGTTTTTATATTTAGACCCATCGAACTCCAACCAAAGGAGGTGAGTGAAAAAAAAGTGATATTTTGTTATGTAACCGGTTATTTGGAGGAAGTTTTCTTGTGAATAACAAATATCGGTGAAATATTTGAAAAAGGGATATTTTTACAAGAATTGTTCAAAAATTATGCATTCTTAAGTGAAAAGCAAGATTCGTAAGATATTCAAAAAAATCGATAATACTATTTGATCGAGATTAAATCTGTAAGACCTTAATTTTTGTGCCAAAATTTACAAAAAGATGAGAAAACAGTCAAATTACAAGTTGACAATATTTTGGTGAAAATTATTATGTAACAAAAATTCACTTATCAAATAAATTTTGACCTGTGATTTTAGAAACAGTGAAATCTTATTTTCATGCGAATTACAAAAATCACATAGAATGTGAGAAAAATTTTGTTCCTCGTATTTTTAGATTCTACGAGAATTTCACGAGAATCCGCAGTAATTTCTTGCGAATGTTGAATATTTATATCTATGCATGCTTTAAAAAGTGCCGACAATAATTTTGTGTCAGCTATAAAGTTTACATTTAGTTTTTTGTTAAACTGTTTAAATTAAACTAGAATTAAATTTCCGCTCATTCACCCAATTGCCAAATTTCAATAACAAACGATACGGCTAAGTCTAGCCTTTAATTTCCCAAAGTTACAAAAATTACCCGTAATTTCAAAAAATCAATGAACTTTTTATCGATCATATTTCATTCAAGTTGCATAATCAAAATAGATAAGATATTTAATTTGTGCAGAAACGTCTGCTGGCTAAGCTCAAAATGTTTAAATGTATAAATGCTTTTAAATTTGTACTTGAAAATTGAGCGATTCGAGTTTCTTATCGCTGCAGTACATTGGGAATGCTTATCAAAAATACCAGAATTTCTGGAAATTGCGAGTAACAATATAATGAATGAGTGGTAAACATAATAATAAACCAGGAAAATTTTTCAGTCACATAAAAATGTTGAAAACAAAGATTTCATTTTCGGATAAGTTCAAATATTTAATTCTTTGGATTAATTGACTTATTAATTGACTAAAGACACATTTAATGCTCACCTAATATTATACTTCGATTGGTAATCGATTTGAAACGAGTTATTGGCTCATAAATCACTAAATCAGTAACACTCGAGTCCGGCCCGAAACGACGAATGTTTGGCTATCTATTCAAATAAACGTTTAAAGTGCTTTCACACAAATTTATCGATAAACGCGATACAATAGATTCAGTGATGATTTATAGCAGCACGCGGCTTTAAAAACGTTTCTTTTAGCGTAAAATCCAAAGACTTTTTGAATCTTGTTCTCATGCCCGTTTAATTGTTTTTTGAAGAGAATGATAACAGAGATAAGAACAAGAAGGTTAAGTTAGTGTATTTTTGGGTCTCATCTCTTGTGTTATCTTAACAGTTAAAAACATGATACATTTAAAACAAAAATACTTCGTTGTTAACAATACTTAAAATATCTCCACAATCTTAAAAAAATAACCAACTCGTATAGCTCTCGTATAAATAAATACTTACCAAAGTATCATGTGCGGATTTTCGTTTGTTTTTGACATTTGTTCGAGCAATTATCATCTGCTAATTTATTGGGCTGTTTTTTATATAAAATAAATTGATCATAACACTAAATGAGATTACAGTGTTGCCAAGTTTCCTTGAAATTGTCAAGTGACGTCAATTTGCGTCAATTTGGTTGCAGAACAACAACTTATGTTGACTGAAGTTTAATGCAAATTGATCTAAATTAGAGGCAAATATGATTGGTTGACTTTCAAACGAGATTCGGTGTTTGAAGTGGATCTCTGTTTGCTGAACACATTATAATCTGCTTCATGAAAAATTAGCACTAATCTGATGATAAGATTATTATTCAATAATATATTATAAGTGGAAACCATGCACATTTTTATCAACAAAACTGACTGGTTTTGAATTTGTTTGTCAGCTTTAGAAGATATTTAGTTCCAAAATGTGGAAGTCTTTCGGTTGCTAGGTGAAGTGCATCAAAATGTGATAATCACGTGTTAGTTCATTTGGAAACTTGTTGACTGTTTTTTTTCTTAAGTGGCTCTGAAAACTTTAATTAATTTTAATAAACTGGATTTTAACTGGATTTTATGTTGTTCTCTTCCTTTCACTTTTTATGGCGATTTGTTCTTACTTGTTTCTCTTTGACAAAGAATTCTTTCGAGAAGCATTTTATGCAATGTAAAATATTGGTTGACAATTGCTCAAGAATTTTGAACCGAATCAAACTTGTTGCACAAAAATATTTTTATTATCAAAATAAATCATAATCGCTCCAGTAGAGTATTTATTAAATAGTTTGAGCGTTTCATTCAATTTGGATCCAAAATTACCAACGGTCCTTTCCTTGTCTTTTCTTATTCTTCTACCTTGAGAAAGTCTCGCCATGATGCGAAAAATTTTAACGATCGATAGACCAATGCGAGAAGAAATTGAGTCGATCATCTGATACTTCTTTTTCACGATCAAGTTTCAAATGAATTTTCAAAGTCAATGGCACGCGACGTAAGAAGAATTCCTTATAAGAAACTAAAATGTTTATTTAATATTCGCCAAAGAGTCAAGTTGCCAATTTATATGCAAGCAAAACCAGTTTTGGTTTTGTGTATACACTTGTATTTTTCTGTTAAATTAATATTTCCGCGGCTCCACGTTGCTGCAGATAAAACAATATAAAGTCTCGTACATGCCGGCAAATTGGCATACTTTTACTCTCTGTGGTGGTTTTGATACGCTACTTGGCAATAAATCACTACAAGTGGATTGTTGAGTGCGTATGGATTATGGATTATATTAATATTTGTTTCTTTAATAGTTATTAGTTGATTATGATATTTATAATAACATATGATACGAATGCTATCCGCTCTCCAGAAATATGTTCATCAAAATATTTTCATTTTAAAACTGAAATGAGGCGAGATTATTATAAAATCTTAATGATAAGTCCAACCGTCTAAGTCTAGAGTCAATAAACGGTTTATTTTCTTCTAAATTTTAACTGTTAGTATAAATGAATTTTGGTCTACGAACTTGTCGTCTAATAAATACTTCCATCATCATATCGATACATGAACAAATTTTAATTGATGAACTAGCACAATTAGTTAGAATTTCCTCATTTTCTCACCAGCTAATATAAAAATGCTAAAAATATACAATATGTGAAAATATTTAATTTTTGATAAAAAGCAATAGGGTCACAACTAGAATTTTAAATTCTAAATTCTAAATATTTCTAGCAAACTGGCCGGTTGGCTATAGCAAAATTTTTTTGAGGCGGTTTGACCTTGTGTCGCCGTAATATAATTGTTTACTTCTGGGCTCAAAAACTGATAAGAACGATAATGGATTGAATAAGCAAAGTATTTAAAAACAACATCTTAAAAATTATTATGTCTAAATTTAAGTATTTATTTAAAATTTTCAAAAAGCACTGGAACAAAATTAGCATAAACCTGTTACTTATTCCACAAAAAACAAGATCCATCTTAAATATCTTGAGGGTGTGTCACATGACGTCAACAACAGCATGGCAATAAGCGCAAAATAATATAAATTCTTTGGTTGTAAAATTTTAATCATATGATTGCGCCGTGTGGTCATGCCATGTCGTAAATCCAGTTTAATAGCACAACTGATAAAGAGCTGATAAAACCAACTTGATGCTGGAGCAAGCAATAACAATTTTGGTGCTGGGACACATGTTTTTGATTCTTGCAATGAATTGATCTTTGATGACCTAAAAAATTACATAGTCACGTGTTTGTTTTGTGATTTATGATTTTTCTGCAAAATATTGAAAATTCACAATTGAAACTTTTAATCGCTATAATAGATACCTTAATCTTGAGAAAGCTTAAAATTCTAAAAATAAATTCAAAATCAAACTTATTGTTTACTTTCAAATAACCTGAATTCGCAGCAATTTAAACCAACAAACTAATGTTTAACGTAAAGCAAAGAGCTTATGTTTATTTTTAATCTAAACAAAGTGACTAATCAAAGAGCAATCAGTTACAAAGAAAGAGATCAAGTCTATAGTTGCAACAAATTCCCAGAAATCTAAACACTTTCAGAAATGTGTGAATATTTATGTTTGATCAACTGCCAAAGAGTGCATTCCAATTAGCAGCTGTGTTTTGTTTTTATTTTTTTATATTGAAAACTTGAGCAAACTGGTAAACTATAACAATCTCGCTAAAATAAATATTTGTTTCACTTCTACTGTCTTGTTGTTGACATTTGCGATTGTTAATTTAAAATTAGAACTGGTGAATTGTGTTTCTATTCTTGTTTTACAATCATGCAAATTGTGATTAGGAATATTCTAAATGAGCTAAATAAAATTGAATAGCTTTTAAATCTAAAGAATTTTATTTTAAAATATTTTTGCATTAAACAATGTTTTTGCTAAATATCCTCTTCGAATATTTAACTTATTTAAATTACTGAAACATATTTTTGTAGAAACTTTTGAAAATCGATAACACCAACTTTAAGCATCGTTTGCTTTGTATAATGAGTATTTTTTGTAAAAATGTTTGCGAATGTTTCATTTTTCATAAATAAACAAAAACAACTGGCTTATAAATAGCCGACGAAGCTTGACTTCTTGCCAATTAGTAATCTTTTTACTACGCAGGCACACACGTCTTGCAATATGTCTGAATGTGAATTAATTATGCAATTTTCCTGAGAATTTATTCTGAACACATTCAATAATTATAATGGATTTCTCATTTAACCAAGTATTTTTTATCAAATTCGAAAAAGCATCCTTATAATGTTTTTAAAACGTCTTATTATTTAATTTTAGATCTCAAGTTAACAGTTAATTCAAATCTTACATTTTTTATAGGTATCCGTTATTCGATGGACGTATGTCGCGATGAAGTGAAAGCCTTATCCGCTTTGATGACCTTCAAGTGCGCCTGCGTTGACGTTCCATTCGGCGGAGCTAAAGCCGGTCTGAAGATCAACCCCAAGGAGTACTCTGAGCATGAATTGGAGAAGATCACCCGTCGCTTTACTCTTGAGTTGGCGAAAAAAGGTTTTATTGGGCCAGGTATTGATGTGCCAGCCCCAGATATGGGTACAGGAGAGAGAGAGATGAGCTGGATTGCAGACACTTATGCCAAGACAATTGGACATTTGGATATCAATGCTCACGCTTGCGTAACTGGAAAACCAATTAACCAGGGAGGTATTCACGGACGCGTTTCAGCAACTGGACGAGGTGTTTTCCACGGTCTTGAGAACTTTATCAATGAAGCTAACTATATGAGCCAGATTGGTTAGTAGAAATCATTATTTGCAATAGATTTGTCATAATCAATAATATTTTTTTAGGAACAACCCCTGGCTGGAAAGGAAAGACCTTCATCGTGCAAGGTTTCGGTAATGTCGGTTTGCATACCTGCCGATACTTGACCCGCGCTGGAGCAACCTGCATTGGAATCATTGAGCATGATGGATCCGTTTTCAACCCAGAGGGAATTGACCCAAAGGCCTTGGAGGATTACCGCAACGAGCACGGAACCATTGTTGGATTCCCACAAGCCAAGGCTTATGAAGGAGAGAACTTGATGTTCGAGAAATGTGACATCTTTGTTCCAGCTGCTGTTGAAAAAGTTATCAACAGTGATAATGCACACAAACTTCAGTGCAAGGTAATATTTTAAATTTTCAACCAATCATTATATTTATTTTCAAGGAAGAGCCTTTGCATAAAATATTCAAAATTCTATTTGTTTTAGATTATTGCCGAAGCTGCTAACGGACCAACTACCCCAGCTGCCGACAAGATTTTGATTGAACGTAACATTTTGGTCATCCCAGATCTTTATATTAACGCTGGTGGTGTCACCGTCTCATTCTTCGAGTGGTTGAAGAACTTGAACCATGTAAGTATTTTAGAGCATCGTTAGCTTTTTATTTTATATCAATTTCTATATTTTTAGGTTTCTTATGGTCGCTTAACATTTAAATATGAACGAGAGTCTAACTATCACTTGTTGGGTAAGTAGGTCGAGCTTCAAGTTCTGGTTGCAAGTGAAGTCGTCAGGTGGATTGGTTGGAGGTTATTTCCGAAAAGGACAATTTATATACTGACAACTAAACCACTCCTGACGATCTCGAAACCGTTTTTCGACGCAAAATTTTAAAAATTCATGATATTATTTAATCATTTCGACTTTTGGATTGAAAACTTCAATTTATTCAAAAAACAGTTTTTTTCGCTTCAACTTTTGTTCCGTGCTGGACCGAAAATTTTTTATTGATTTATTTCTTCTTTTCTTTCGTTTAATTTAATTCGTTTAGCTTCTATTCAGGAATCTCTTGAAAAAGCTCTATTTGAAGACAGTAATGTATTTTTTACCTTACACTACCGCAAATAATTCTGTGTAATCTAATCGAATTTTGAGTTGCATATTCCCCCTATTTTGATTTTGTATCCAAAACTAACAAAACCTGAAAAACATGCGAGTTTTTTGTTGAAATGATCACCCATTTTCCGTTGAAATGTATTTGATTTATTCTGTTGGAGTTTGACTGGATTTTGCTTCGGTTATTGTTACGGTGGCGAGGGATTATATGAGTTTTTATGCTTTTGCGTGCTTTTAAAGTGCTTTAAAAGTGAAATTGTGGAGTTTTTATTTATAAAATTGTTTCAAAGTAAACTCATTTGTTACGTGGCTCTACAATTTTGTTACATATGATGTAACATATTTTTTGTTGTTGCAATTTTCAAACTTAGAATTACATTTTCAAGGTCTAAAATAATGTTAACTTTGATTTTCAATCGCAAAAATTCGTAAAACTCAATGTCCTGTGAATTAGAAAGAAAAAGGGAAATTTGCTGATATTGCGTGCTTAAAATAAGAAATGATTGGAAAAATTATGTTTGAAAGGAAAGGACTCCAAAAGGATTACCAAATAATAACGATTAATTGTTTGTTCAAAAATACTCAACTAACTCCTTTCCATTCAAACTTGTAAAAAGAAAAAAACTGTGTAATGCGCATGAAACTATTTTTTGCCACATATACCTAGATTTTTTAGAAGTTCAATGTTTTTATTTAAGCAGTGCATTTATGAATTGATTTCATTTAGGAAGATTTTTAAAAATAATAAAAAATTAATAAAACAATGTATTTCCTATTTTAGAATCCGTGCAAGAATCTTTGGAGCGTCGCTTCGGTAAAGTTGGAGGTCGTATTCCCGTCACAGCCTCAGAAGCTTTCCAGAAACGTATTTCCGGTGCATCAGAAAAAGATATTGTTCACTCAGGATTGGACTACACAATGGAACGTTCTGGTGAGATATTTAATTGATTATTTGTTAAATAAAATTTGTTAAATTATCTGTAATCTGATATTTTAGCTCGTGCCATCATGAAGACAGCTGCTCGTTTCAACTTGGGCTTGGACTTGAGAACTGCCGCCTACGTCAACTCTATTGAGAAGATCTTCACCACTTATCGTGATGCTGGTTTGGCCTTCTAAGCGCATCTTCTCGCTGCGCATCCCCAAAATATATACTTAATACCACTACACTAATATAGACAGTTAGCCGCAAGAAAGCTGAGATTACTCACACCCTAATTAAAACTTGTCTTCAAGGTTCACTGTCCTGCTACCGAACCTATTTTGTGTACACTTAAGATAACAAGTTTTTAAAATGTTTTCCAGTTTTTATTTGCATTATATCGTTATTGTGGAGCACCAATCAATGTTATTGAATTATTGACGCAAAATTGCATTTCAATGAAGTTTTCACCTGTTGTAGCTTTTAAAATAAAATTCACGTTTTTTTATAAATGTATAACGGTACTATAAGGTTTTAAAGATTCAATCGATGCATGTTTTCTGCCATATTTTTTAAAGTTTTGTTAAATTATCGTATTTCTAACAGAAAATACTCTTGACTTTAATTGACACACTGTTTTTATACAGTTGTTATTCTTTTAAAAAAGTGTTATTGTATTATTTATGTTTATGAATTTAATGTATAATTTACTTAGTAGAAACATTGGCACACATTTTAATTGAAATTTACTGATTGTTATGAAATTCTTAATAAATACACACTGAATTTTAAATTCAAAATTAATACACAAATTATAAATTATTATAAAATTACTGTAAACCCACTAATATAAGAAAATAAAGGAAATAAATAGTTTAATTGGTTGATTTAATTAAAAACTTAACATGACTGTTTTCAAATTTCAGAAATAATTTTATTCGCGGTCAAATTCAAATTGCTAAAATCCCGGATGAAATCTTCTCTCAAAATTTTGTAAACAAAGTCATTTAAAAAATAATTTGCTCAATAAATTACATTTTATGTGTTTATTACCTCAAAATGGGTTACTAATAGATGTTTGA
Organism: Parochlus steinenii; assembly: GCA_038502155.1. Classification (NCBI taxonomy): domain Eukaryota; kingdom Metazoa; phylum Arthropoda; class Insecta; order Diptera; family Chironomidae; genus Parochlus; species Parochlus steinenii. The sequence goes on along the minus strand of JAXCIN010000047.1, from coordinate 5,077,099 downwards.
ATTGTTATCAAACCACTAATTCACTGTTGTACATAATGAGCTGGTTCTGAAAAATAGAAATTAGGTGATTTTTTGTGTTTTCTACAAAATTTTTCTAGTATTTTTACTTTTTTAAATAATAATCTAAATTTACACGAATATAATAGATTTTCAAAAAACTAAGATGAGTAAAAGACTAAGTGGACTCAGCGAAATGAGTTGCTCATCAGAAGAAGACTCAGAAAATGAAGCCTACAAACAAAAACCGAAGACTCCTAAAAAATCCAAAATTGCTCCTAAAATTATCAAGCAGAACAATATAATCCATAAAATATTTAATCGAGAGGTATTTAAAGGAATCCGAATATAATTTAATGTTTATTCATCAGTGGATTAATTCCTTGTCTTGTTTTAGAAATCTGGATTTTTTAACTCAAAGCTTGGATTCCGATCACACCAGGAACCATTTGCAGAAGATCAGATACCATCAGACCTATGTTTTTGTCTCAAGGACATTATTCCTTTCTGCTATTTTGACGGGTAAGGAATACCTCATAGTTTTCAACAAAATGCTAACAAACAATTACTTTGTCTAGACACATGTTTATGGGCCTAACAGCTTGTGGAAATTTCATGATCAGCTACAAACGATCTGTCGACGAAGGCCTTTCTTCAGATTACAACTTCTCTAATGGCTTCAAATATGAACTATTTTTCTGGATCTATCGTCCTCACTCTGTACTAAGCAAATATTATAAAGTGTGTTTATTTGACGACCATTCCGTGGACGATTTAAAAGTAGTAACAATGACACAATGGAGCAGTGATTTGAGAACATTAATAATTCATGGAGCCTCAGAGATAGACGACCAGGATTCTTTTATTAGCTTCATTAGAATTCCAAAGATGGGATGTTTGGACTGCAAAATTATGAGAGATAATGAATTTTTGGAGATACGTAAGTAACTTCATGTTACTTTTTTATGGCATTTATAAAATTTTTACATTATTTTATTAAATATTTCAGATGTTCGTCAAAACGGATTGTGTATTGGCTGTAACCTAACAATACACACCAAGTACCACTACAACGAATCTGCAAACAAATTCAATCCTAAAATAAACCTCAACTGCCCAAATTACATAATAATGTCTGAAAATAGTTTTATGCACACCATAAATGTTCAGCTGGACCTTAAAAAGTCCAGAAACTTGGGCTGCAGCACCATCAGCTCAAAATACTTGAGTGACTCCAAATCGTCGGACAACTCTGAAATACCTAGTGTAGATATACTTGTGGTTGTGGAAGCTGCTGCTTCAAAATCTACAAAAGACTGCGTAATTGGCTTATCGAAAATAGTTCCTGCTGCTAGTGCTAAAAAATGTGATATTACGCCAAAATTGAGCATAGTGGAAGAGATTTTAGCGGATTTTTCGGAGTATGATATTGAATATCAATCCACATCAAAAAAAGTGTTCATTAAAAATGTGAGTCCGTCTACAAGTAGCCATCAAGACACAATTGAGGAGCTGGTGCTTACCTGTGGGTCAGCTGTTTCAGGCTCTCCAAAAGCCAAAACTCCTCAAAAAAATGGATTTGGAGGAAAAGTGACAAAGGTGGAGCTGGTGTCGACTAACAGAATCTTAAAGTCACAGGACCGTGTGAAAAATGAGTCGCCAGAAAGCTTGAATTGCTATGAATTTTCGGAGGAAACGGAAAAATGTGAAAAGATTAGTATTTTTAGAAAACGACGTCTGGCAGACAAAAAGTATGAATTTTCTGAGGATAATGCAGAAAACATAATACCTTTTAATAGTTTTTTAAAAAGTAGATCTGCCAAATTTGGTGCGATCCCTCCCGCTTCACCGTCCAGAGCTGCTCAACATAGTTTCCATAATTTTTATGAAATACAACCACATTCACATAGAGCTTCACCAAACCATGGATTCTTCAGATCCCCATGTGGCTCTCCCGTCAGCAATAGATATTTAAGATCTCCTCCAAGCACTAGTCTACGCTCTCCGAACTATTATCCTTATCGCTCGCCATCTTCTTTAGTTGCCACTACTAGTTCTTACTCAAAATCTTTCTCAGTTTTCTCACCACCACGTCAATTCAATAGACTACAATACTCACCTTCACCAGCATCTCCAATGAGTGATGCCAGCTCCGATGTTCATAAATATTTTTCTGATATAGTGAACCAAATCAAAGCAAGTTCAGTTGTGGATTCAGATGGAAATAGACTTGACGAAAAGCCAGTTTGCTCCAAGAAAATTATTAAACACTATGTCGAAGAAGATGATGCAAACTCGGTTGTGACGAATGAAGACGATGATTGTATTTCTCCTGGTAAGATATTTTTTTTTTTCAAAATTTATACCATCAGTATAGATTGATTTTATGCATAGTAAATCAAAGCAAAAATTTCGTTTCAAGTTAGAATATTCTAAATATTAATCATACTCATTGCATGTCATTCCTTTCAAGGCTACCATTTTTCTTTGCCGCTTGAAGTTCATGGTAGCTCATATTCGACGATGCAGCTCATCTCAAAATCTTCCACAAAAGGCCTTCAATGTCCAACAGTCATCATAACTCAGCACTCGTTCGATATTGAAGCATTCACAATTTTCATTGCCAACACTCTGTGCAACACGAACAATAAAAAATATGGGATTTTATATGATTCGGCCTATGAAATTGTCAATGTAAGTATTATAATAAAATTCATATATTTCTCATTAAGTTCTTATATTTAACGAAAATTTTTAGGTCTGTTCCCTATCATCTACTGTCGTTTGTGTGCTGGTGCTCAAGTTCACAGCCAGTGATCATGACAAAGCTGAGAAATGCCAAAATTGTTCAACCAGCTCTGATTGCCTAATACACAGAAAGCTTTATCATTCAAAGATCCTGTTTAACTGGAACATTAGAGACGGGGCTTGGAGTGTTCTTAAATATGGGAAGCTCAAGCAAAGTTCAGCAAAAAATTACAAAAAGGCTACTTCACATAGTGGAAGACACCAAAACATACTAGCCAAAAAACTAAACCAATTCACGAAAAAGATTTTTGGGCAAGAAGATGAAGGAGATACAAATGGCAGCCATTTGAGAATTTTAGATTCCGATGTAAATAAAACTAAAGAAAGGTTAACAGATCGCAGGAATGCTATTGAGTTTTTCAGACGTCACCCCTATGATTCTCCAATGTCTTCAATTTCTTCCGGTTCTTCTTCAGATTCTTCAATTGTCAGCTTAAGCTCTTCCGATGATGAAGAGTCGGATTTTACTGGCAATTGATTTTAGTATGTGAATTTTATTTGATTATATTACCTAGTTAAGATTTTCGTGTTCATTTCGAGTTATTCCAATTATTTATTTTGCAATTTTTAATCTTTTACTCACTAGATACGCAAAAATTCCTAAAAATGATAAATAAATAGAATTTTTGAAATAACTTAGTACTATGTTTTCAATGTAATTTCTGAATTGTACCCAGATGTTGATAGATTTTATTAAAGTAAACTAGATTCTGTCTCGACTCAAGATGATATAAGTCTCGTTACCACTAAACTTAAATATATTAAAGTCGGGTAATTTCAATAAATAAAACTTTAATTTTTTTAAATAGAATAGAACTCAGTTCTCTGAAATTTTATTTAAAACTGATGAGATTTTCTTGTTAAGATTATTGTTGAATAATAATGGACGCGGTAGCTCTTTCGTCATGTGTTGCAAGTCGTCTTGTTGTAATGCTGGGTATTCTGGCAATGGCTTCTTAACGTCTTTATCGTCATACATAATCCAATTATCCGGCCTGGCGAAAAATTCAGTTTATTAAACGAGATCAAACGATTGATTGAAATAATATTACCTATCAAATCTCGTCAATACATTAAGTGGAAATATTAAAATATTTTCCTTGCGTGATTGAGTCTTTTCAAATTGAATTGATTTGTCTCTTTTGCATTTAGTATGAATAAGTCTGTCGTCAGTTTTGTCTGATTTTAAATTTTGGTCAGTTTTGAGGTGTCTAAAGTTTTCTGGCAAGTCAATATTTTTTCCAGCTACAAAGTCATCTGCTTCAAAATCATTAAATGGTGTGTCGTAAAAGTCAGCGTATCGTTTAATTTGTTGTTTGGCAGGGTATAGTCCATCAGATTGTTCAACATATTTGTAAAGCTTATTGCCTTCGTAGTAGTACTTCATATTTTTATTTTTATATTCAACAGGTACAGGTTTTGAATTGAATTTTGTATAGTCAGTATATGAATAGGTCTGGGCAGTATTTTTGATGGGTACATATTTAGTCTGTTCCGGTCGTAAATATCCGTCATTATAGTCAGGGTCTTCGTTTTGAGAAAATGGAGTCTCATATTCATTTACAGAGAAAGTCTCATGCACTTTTGTTGGTCGATTTAAGTAAGGGTAATTGTAGTTTGTCTGTCCATGCTTTTGCGGTCTTTTGGTCGATTTGTTAGTTATAAAGTAAGATGTTGAAATGTTAGTTTGCTTTTGAACGGTTATGTCATCATAATCATTTATAGAAGAAATTGAGACAGGGCTTGGATAGAAGTGAGGTCGAGGAGTTGTGGTAGAGTAGCGAGTAAAATACCCTATGTCTTGTTGTATAGGATAGTGATTAGAAGGAGAAGGCCTCGGAGAAGTTCGTTTATTATAGTCAATGTATACTGAAAAAGGTGTCGTCCTTTTTGTAGTCTCTACAATTAAAAAAGTCTGTAGATCTGGTCGGTAAGTTGATGATGGGTAATAAGGTCTTTGATAGTAATTAACGTTACTGTTTGAAGCAGTCAGTGGTCTGTTGGGTACTTTTTGTGGCGTAATGTAAAGTGGCACTGATGCACTTTCATAGTTTACATCATGTGAGTTAACGTCATGTCGATTTACAGAGTCGTAGCTAAATGGTGTCGTTACTTTGTTTGAAATTGGTGAAAGCGTTGGTCTCAGTGGTTTTCGAGTCGAGTAGTAAATTGGTTCGAACTCGGGTCGATTATTATTTGCCAGATAGTCAGAGTAGGTAGGCTGATTATTTTGAAAAATGATTGGTCTTTTAGTCGTAGTCGAAGGTCTGTAATAAGTCGGTGGTCGTGAGGTTGGTTTAGCGTAAGGTCTATAAGGTGACTCTTGATAGTCATTATAATCATTATCAGTATGTGGTTGAGAATATGGATAAACTCGTATATTGGATTTTTCTCCAATAAATTCATCAGAACTTATTGGGCTATTGTGCATATATTTTGTTGCATTGTCTTGATTTGAGAATGTTTGTCCTTTATGGTCAGCCACTAAAATTGTGCCTATGTCTTCATCATCTTCATCCAAATCAATCAGATCATCACGTCTTTGGGCTGGCTCTGGTCGCTTGTGTTTTTTGGCGGTATTTTCTGTGGTTGTGCCGTTTAAAATAGGAGATTTAACTGCATTTAGTTTGTCAGTCACAGTACTGTTGTGCAAAATAACAGGTTTAACAGTCGTCAGAATAATGTCAACATTTTTAAAGTCAAGTTTGTTATTAATGTTCAGTTTGTCGATCAGATCGTTAGGTGAATTTGTCATTGGTTTCTTGTTAAATGGTCTATTTCCAGTATTCCCAGATGTAAAGTCTATTCTGTCATGTACGTTTGGTTTTTCGAACAATTCCAAGTCTTCAAGTTTGTCACTAGGTTCAATGCTATTTCCGTCTGGTATAATTTTATTAAAAGGGTCTCGTTCAGTCCAAGGAAGAAGATTAATTGGTGCCAGTTGACCAGAGCCACAATGATTTCTTTCGTTACCCCTAATGTCGGGCGGTAGGAATAAGTGCGGTTGTAAAGTTCCGCTACCTAATCCTCTGCAGATGATCTACGGTTAATTATGGTTCAGTGCATATTCAAAACATTATGTCGTTTATAGTAACCTGGGCAAGTGATACTTGGCGTATCGATTGCAGTTGAGCCGGTGTAAAGGAAGACTCAAAACCTGGATTCTCGTACCAAAATCGATCACCTTTTCTTAAATTACTAAATTGTTGAGCAATGATGCAAGCAAATGTTGGTCCAACTAATCCTCCTACGACTGGTCTTTCAGCTATGCCAGCCACAAATAAATCGATATCATCTACATTTTCATATGCTCGTCGAATTCTGTCAGCAGATCGAGGCCCAACTACATCTTCAAAATCACGCCAATTTCTAACTGCTGATAGTCCACATGGTTGGCGCCACGCTGTATAAGCTGGAAGACCGTGATCACGACCTCGCTGAATATTAATGGCAGCCAAATCCATTCCAAATGGAAAAGCTTTAAAATAAAATAAATTCTCAGAAATCGATTGAACCATAATTCAAATAAATTAACCTACACCCGGATTGAAACAGGTGATTGGTGAGCTCTGGCGACATAAATTCGTCACGCTTCAAAGCTCTCTGATTAGCCATGCCACGCAATAATCGGTGCAAACTTCCTGGATTTCCCATATCTCCTCGGGAATTTTCTTCATGCAAGGATACATTTCCAGTCAAGAAGTGATGATTTATATCTGTTCTCATCATTGAGCCTTGCACTAGTGAATGTCCAAATCGAAATGCAGAGGATGAAAAACTGTTTGCAATAGTTGGATTTACTTTTGGATCGTAGAGGTTATAATATCCTGTAGATAATAGATCCAAATCAAAGAGATTGCAAACTTCTTTGCCAAGAACAAGTGGCAAAAACTCCCTATATGTGATGTGTTGAAACATGGCGCCCATAATTCTTCTCGCTTCCTGATAAAGTTTTTCATCACTCCAATGTGGATTTAAATCAGCAAGCTCTAAAGCTAGTCGATTGTGTTCTCCAACAAATACTGTGTGCATTGCCAACAAACCTGTGATTATTTGTAAATTATAGCATGATAAAGAAGATATAACAATTTAGAAAAACCAACCTGGCTGTTCTCCGGCTCTTGTATCTCCTGGCCTTGTACATTGATGTCCCAAGGCTCCTCTGAGGCAAGCATCCTCTCTTGGTGGACCTCTTCCAAATAGAAGCAATCCACTCTTGAAAATTCTAGAGTTATCCGACTGCCTTGCATTGCTGGAGTATACTGGTGATGCATCTAGAAAAGCCGTTGCTTGATTTGTTTGTTCTCTCCAAGAGAGTAAACAGTCCCTTCTCTGGGCGGGAGCTGATCTTAAAAATTCCAAGCATCTGACATTTAAAGGAGCTAACCATGGGTCGTCTCGAGGAACTTTGATTGGTAAGCATGAAGGATGTAACTCGTTAGAATTGCAACAACTAGGGATCGATCCATTTCGACTTCTTGGCTGAACTGTTGATGTCAAATCATGATCAATAAATTGTCCCCATTGTGGTAACATCATTGTAACTTTTGCTTCTTCATCTCTGAACCCATGAACTACTAAGCTGACAAAACGAGCGGATGGCAAAGGATCGTTTCTGACGGAGGTCCTATCAAAAATTCAAGTATTTAATTTTAAGACATAAAAATATCATAAAGTTGTAAATTGAAAGTGGAATCAGAAAATTCCAAAAAAATTTTGCTAATTATAAAATTTCGTAAAAAAAATATTTTACTAAGAATAATTTAATAATTTCAACAAAAAAGTTTATATCGCAATATTCAAGATAAAACTGGATTCTGATTGAAATAACATATTTAATTATTGAAACTAACCTGATTTCTTCTATCCCATCTTTATAATCTGGTGCCAAAAATCTATGAAACGGCATATGAGCAGATCCCCATCTTGGTGTTCGTTTGTTGTTGCACGTGCCATCGTGTGTTCTATATCTTCTAGTAGCTGAAACACAATGTGTCTCTCTTGGAGGACAAAGTCCTTCTAAACTCGTTCTTTTCAAAGAAATCTTCGGTGCCGATTGACGACCAATTCCGGTAAAATCCAAGTGTAGGCTGTAACATTTTGTTTAATCATCAATAAAATGATTTCTTTTTTATTTTTATTTTTTTTTTTGTTGCAAAAATGACTAGTACTTTTGTATCACAAAACATTTGAAACTTCAATCGGCAACTTTTTGCTCTTCACTGCGTGAATCCACTTTTGCTCTTCGTTCTGCCATTTTTTCCCACAATCATTATTTTTTTACATGTTATTCTGATTGTAAAACACATTTCTTCGGTTTCACTTTTCCTTTCATTCCTTATTCCATTCCACACGTAACTTTTCCGATACAATGCTCGCGATTTCTTAGATGTTAACGCTAAGCGGCGTTGAAGAAAAATGAGACGATCTTCAGCTGCAGCACAACTATTTATAACTATTGCGCTGAGCGGGTGAAAGTGGGAGTGATTTTGACCTCATTGTATTCTTTTTACATGAACGTTTTTTTTTTACGAACAAAACAGAGACCGAATCAATCAAGCGACGCGAAGGTGGCCGAAGACTTGTGATGCACTTAAAATTTTGTTTGGTCTTTTATTTTTTAAATGCACTTTTTGAATTTTTGTCAGTTGAATTTATATAAAAAATCTAAAATCATTTACTATGATTTATAAAAATTTTCAATTAAAAAAATGAAGTGAGCATACCCAGGTGAAATTTTCGAATGTTCGAATCATGTGAAAATAAAATTTACTTGTTGAAATTTGTTAATGTACCTGAATTTGACAAATATTTATTTGAAGTACCTATTGATTTAGTTTCGTCAACAAATATTAACAGGTACAAAAATTTGTTAAAATCTCGACACTTTAAAACCGTGTTGCTAACAAATATTAACAGGTACAATAACACATAATTTGACAAGTATTTAAAGTACTTGTCAAAAAAGTGTAATTGTCAAATATTAACAGGTACAATTACACATATTTTGACAAGTATTTAAAGTACCTGTCAAAAAAGTGTAATTGTCAAATATTAACAGGTACAATAACACATAATTTGACAAGTATATAAAGTACTTGTCAAAAAAGTGTCACTGTCAAATATCAAGAGGTTTTCTTGTTCTTATTCCCAATACTCTTATGGAAATATTTCACGATATTTCAAGCTCTAATGAGGTTTTTTAGATAAGAATTGAAAAGTTTAGTTAGATAAAACGTAAAAACATAATTCTGATGTATTTTTTGTAAATAATATTGGAAGTAAAATTTGAATCTTTAATTTTTCAATAAAATCATTATAATACTATAAAACATGAACAAAAGTATGTATAAAAAGCAGCTTTTACAAAAAGGTACAATAGTTTCATACTAATTTTTTAAGCCAACAGTTTGTTTTAAATTCTGATATGTCAATAAAAATTGCAATATCATGGCAAACATAGAAAACATGAAAATCTCTAAGTCGATTTAATGTATTTAATCGATATTTATTTGCGATATTTAATCTGAGCTTCTACTACCAGAAGAGGAAGCAAATAAAATTTGTGGAGACTACTGATGAGGATTTGAATATGACTCAAGGAGAATATGTAATTTTCAATTAATTCATATTATTGCAATATGGAAATTCGTCAATAAAGAGCATTAGAAAGAAAAAAAAAAATTTAAATTTATTTGCTTCTTTTTTAATTTTTTGTTGAAATATTTGCTTGACATCTTTTTCATATGTTCACGCCTGGAACAGCTTTATAGTTCAACTTTGTAAAATTTTCATTATATTTTATTTAAAAATTTAAACTGTTTTTCAATCGAACAGCTGAAATAATTTTAAAGTATATTAAAATTTTTTTCTATCATTCATTTGTTTCTATTTGCAAAAATGTTCAGAAAACACGTAAGAAACAGTGCAAAAACATATATTCACATTCGATTGCTACTCAATCAACTTTTAACACCGCGTAAGTAACAGTTCCCGTAGCAGAGTGGTCAAAGCCGTCGTCCAAAATTCAGAAGTTCGCGTATCGAGTCCCGGTGTAGGCAAAAAAGAAGGTGTCCAAGATAACATGTCCATGATAAATTTTAAAAGAATGTGCTCTGGATAAATAGAAAATGTCGGAGGAAATTGGAAAAAAGTGTCTGGAATAAGAAAATTCGCGGATTTATTTTTGTTTTTTTTTTTCAAAATTGTACCTGTTAATATTTGTTAGTGACACAAATTTGACAAATATTTATATTTGTCAAAACCTGTTGACGACACAAATCCAACAGGTAAAAAAACTTGTTCTGGGCGGTACATTCGTGACGTTTAGACAGGTCCATTTAACAGGTACAGTAACAAATTTTCGGGTGTTTTTTTCACCTGGGTAAGATTAAATTCAAAAATTTCTCACAAACTAGGCAAAATGTCACTTTGCGACCAAAAATCTCTTAGAGTCAAAAAATAAAAAGCATTCAAAAGTGTCATCATTGCTTTATTTAATTTGGTTCGCAGCTATTTTTGCAATTACTCATTTTTGAAACAAGTTGAACTCTGTCAGTTAAAAAAATTATGAATTGTGAGTGTGCCTCGAGAAGAAACTAAGAAACTGAGAAAAAGAAAGTGAATTTTATGAGAAAAAAAACCTATTGGAATAGCCTCAATGGGTGGAAATTGTAGAATATTTTCTAGATATAAATATTTCACAAATTTATTATGGAGTTTTTGAACAGATAATCTTGACCAAAAGCACATGACTTTTTTTCGATCTCCGGATTCTTGTTATAATTTCTCTTTGAATTTTATTTATAAACATGTTTCTAATTAAAAACTATTAAAAGTGATAATTGAATTTTTTATCTATCCAAACACTTTCCATTTATTTATTTTGGTTATTCTCTCATTTGATATTTCAAAGGGCAAATTCGCGAGCTTATGATATGTGACTGTGTAGATGATAAAAAGCAGTTAAGTGGCTTTCTCCTTCGTTTGGTTGGCTAAAATTTCTTTTTTCCTTTTGCTTTTGATTTCTGGAAGTCATTAAACGGCGCACAAGTTATGGTTATCGTGTCCTCGGCGCTTATGGTCTACCATTAAGAGTTGGTTTATGCATTTATTTTGCAGAATAAAATGTAATTTAACAATTTTCAATGTCTTGAACTTCTCCATTGAGAGTGAAATTGCTAGTTAATTTATTTCTGCGCCCAAGTTTACAATAAAATGCATAAATTTCTAAAATAAAAATTGAAACTGAAATGCAATTCAAATAAGGTTTTCTACTTATATCGTGCGATTTTTTAAGATGGGAACGATTTTATAAAGTTTTTCATTTTTCTTATTAAAAGTGATTTCAAGTTTAAAGTATTTAGTGTTTTTTGCGCGAAAACAATTGGGTTATTCGATTGTTCGTTTTATTCACAACAAAAGTATAATGAACGGCTGTTATTATTTAAGTAAAAGATATCGGCGATTGTAAACTTATTCCAATAGATTTGTTCTAAATTCAAAGACGATTTTGAAAAACTAAACGTATCAATTGTTGACTTCTTCAATACTGTGTTGAATACGATGACTTTTTAAAATCCATGCAATTTATTTCATCAATTTATTTCATCAACATTAAAATCTTATCATTCTCATTTGCTTTTAACATAGTATTTTCAAAATTGCAACAATTTACAATAATTTGCAATAATTTAGAAAAAATTATAAAAATTAAATTGCAACTTTCTTCCATTTCAAGTTGTTTTTATTTAATTTTTTTTTACAAAACTACTTTTCTGATTGCTCTATGTCCATTTATTAATCCAAATTTGAAGCGGAAATTGTAAGAAGCTGGTTTTGAAAAATTACGTTTCTTATCTGCAGTTTGCTGTCAAGTTGCTGCAAGAGCATTACAGCCTTAATTTTACACCTTACAATAACACTCCATTTGAGTCGATCATAACATTTTCTTTTAAACACTGAAACTCAAAGTATTAAAAAATAACGAAAAAATCAACATGATTATATATGTTTGTTTGCAATTGTTACGATTTATATCTCTAATCGAAAAATAATAAACTGAAACTAACCAGAAAAGATTCAACCACAAAAACACTTAAAATCTATAAATACCAGACATTCTCCAAATTATTCACAAAATATGATAATGAATCGTTGTTTGGCCTTTTCTGTTGTTTTTTTTTGTCCCACGAGAGAAAGTTTACCATGTTTGCTCACAACTCGTAGGAAAAAGACGAAAACGCAAGCATCACACTTTAACAGATTTTAAAACGACATGTTACTTATGCTAGGCGTCTAAAAACATTTCCAGTTAATCTGTATAAATGTAAGGTAGAGTGGAAGAGGTCATAATCACAAATATTTTGCTTACAATACATGTATGCTTCCAAGCAATTTATTGCAGCCCGTAAATGAGATAGAATAGAAATCATTGACTTTGTATTCGAATAACAGGAGTTGAAAGTTGATATTTAGAAAGTTAAGAACTTCAAATTTAAGAAGAATCTGTGTTGTAGAAGAACGCTTACTAAACCCCTGACTTTCAAGTAAATGCAAAATCTCTAACCACAATTTTCTTTCAAAACAATTATGTGGAACTGCAGAAATAATATTATAGATGCTGTTCCGAATGACTTTCACGGCCATTAATAGATTTTAATCTCAATCCACGATAAAGTTGTAGAGTGCAATAAATAATTGCTCGACAAAAGTGCTTTCAGTACATCCTCAAGAAGCCAGATAGTCAGAGACCAGACTTAACCAGTTTTCTCTGCAATTATTATTATTGAAAATCTCTTGAGAACAAAAAAAATACAATGAGAGAATGTTAAAAATTTAGATAAGCTTTTTAATGGAAATATAATAATCAATTAAGCCACTGCGAATTCCGTGTGTACGTGTGGACAATGCTAATTAAGCTCTGCGGAACTGCCGACAACTTTCGCGATCACTTAAAAGTTAATTTAATTAAACGAATTAAGCTTTTTACGCGCCCGAAAATTAATTATCCATGCAAGCTGAAACTAGTTGTGCAGCTTGTGAGCTGAGCAGGACTTCTCCGCTAACGTGGAATTGTGTTTTAATTTAAAATTTCTTTAACAATTTCTTTGTCTGGTACCACCAGATGACCCCCAGATGATTCCCAGCAGGTAATGGACAAAACATCGATGCAATTCTTGACTAAAATTATTATTCCAAACATTTTTTCTTAAGAAACCAATGTTGCATCTTTAATCTTTCTCTTGTACTGGAGCTGAAAGTAAGCGGTACCAGACTGATCCTCCAAAAACTCGATTTTTATAATTTCTGGACGAATCATGAGAATTTGAGACTTTTTCATAAAAAAGTTGTCTGGTACCACCAAATGACCCCCAGATGACTTCGAGCAGGTAGTGGACCACACATCGATACATTTCTTGACTCAACTCATCATCTCAAACATTTTTTCTAAAGAAACCACAGCTGTATCTCTAGTTTTTCTAAAAAAAGTTTTTTTTTGTACGAAAAACCCGACTTTGAGTCACGGAAGTGGTGCTGGTGACCTAACCGGTGAAGTCACCATCACCAAAAATATCAGGTGCACGATGGGAAGAGATACCAAGTCGATTGGCATCAAAAATTCCGGAATCGGTTCGGCTGGAGGTCAGATCGAGCGTTTACAGTAAACCACGGATCCACCAAATAATCGGGCACGGCCCTTAGTTTTTCGCATGGCACGGGTCAGGGGTTCAATATTTTCAAAATTTGTTTTCACAGAAATTTTCTTCAACTCAATACCCACAAAAAAAATACTGGATATTTTTGAGATTTGTTTACGGGGAAGTCAGGAAAAATCAGATAAGGTCAAAAAACCCTGAAAATGCTGGTACGAAAACAATACTTATCCGCTTTTGTGGAGAAGTAAAAATGGATTTATTAATAATAATCTGGCGGATTTATCGCAAATCATTTTATTTGCAATTTTTGTGATTTTTTTGGTAACTATAGCGCCAAAGAAATTCAATAGAAAGTTGATTAGTATTTAATTGAATCGGCTTTATTAGACTTTTGGTGGCTTTTGTGTAAGCATTTTTGCTTCGAATAGATTCTTATTGGATAATCAGGACTATACGTTAATTTATTAATGATAATTTAGTAATTCCAAATTTCTTTTGGAACACAACAAAATTTTAAATATTTTATAAAATAATAAAAAACAATTAAAGTTATTCCAGCAGGGTAAAGTTTTGTAATTTTTGTTTTTGCTTGATTGAAATATAATACAGCAATCCTAATTACGAAGATCTGACGTCACATTTGTGTGTTTATATTTATCGAATAATTATTTTTTGGAGTGATTTTCATTGAGTTTGTTTGTTGAGTTTGTGCAGGTTTTTTTTCTTCAAATTTTGTTGAGATATTTAGTTTATTGTACTTGCAGAAAAGTTGCATAAAAATCAATATTTGTGAATTTGCGAAAAATGCTTTTTAATGTGCCTAATGTTTTGAATTGTGGTTTAAGCAACATTCATGTTTTCAGATGATATTTTTAATTAAGTTATTTATGAATGGTGTGAATTTGAGAGTGTAATTTAATGAATAATGAGGAAATACTGGATGAATCATTGAATTATTACAAAGTGAGTACAATTTTTCGAATTTAAAACCGATCCATTGGTTTTACCTCTGAATTACTATAAAGTATAATTATTAATTTCATGATATTTTCTTTTTTAATTTTTGTGATCAAGGATTTTGTGGATTAGAATTTCTTTTAAAAAATATTGAATAGGAATAATTTTCAAATTAGAAAATGAATAAATATAAAATAACTTCTAGTAAATATTGGATACATAATGTTTTACACTTATACATGGCAAGATCCAATCAAAAATCTGCTGAATTTAGATGCTAATTATGGTCCCCTTCTGATATTTCAATCGCTAATGTTTCCATAAAAAAATTAAAAATTCAATAAAATCCAATAAAAAATAAACACTTCCACTATACAAAAATTTCTTTAATATCTTTAATCTTTTAACATATTTTTGTCCAGAGAAAGTTTTTTTGCTTCATGCTCAATCCACAAATTAAACCCCATTAAAAATCTTTAAACCATTTTTTTTTGTGTAAAAAAAATCATAAAAAGTTTCGTTTTCATTCCAAAACAAACAGAAATCATCTTGTAAAAAGTTGTATGCGATTATTAAATAATCCATTTATATTGTGGATTGTGCGAGTAACTTGATGTGAACTTTTGTTTGCCTTTATGTTTGCTCAAATTGGCTCCACAGTTTACTGCGAAAATCTCACTTTTCTTTGAATTTTTAATTCCTTTATCTGCTTTATCTGTTTTGTATGGAAAGGTGAGAATGGTTGCACATGGATTGAAGTATAATAGAAGATTAATGTGTGATGTGCTTTATAGGAACTTTCTTTGTGGATTTTTATAAGATTAACTTAAGGTGATAAGGTGGAATGAATAATATGAATTGTTTTTAGAGATGTGTTTATTTACTGAAGCTGTATACATTAAATAAAGTTTTGGATTTAATTCAATTGAAATTACTTAGATTGATTATACATTTATTCACCAGTATTAAGAAGTTTTTCACCACATTAAATTGAAGTCTGCAAAAGAAAATAATAATTTCTTTGAAAGATATATTTCGACAAACAACTGCATAAGCTTCATTGTCCACATTTTAAATCAAAAGTACACAGTTTTCCGCCAGTTTCAATGAATGCAAATTACATATTTCCAGTTTTCTACCAAGTTAAGCATTAAATTGCGAAACAATCAAACATATTTTAAGCTTGTACACATTAGATGAGCAAACGATTGAAATCTTCTCAACAATATCCCAGGCTTCACAAATAGTAACATCATAACACTGAGTACTCATATTTTCCGCCAAGTTGCGCTCATGCAAGCATTTCCCTTTTTATAGTATGAATGATCATCAATGACTTACATAAACTACTCAGAAATATCTTTGTTTCTAGCACCATGTAATTTGATTGTGAAATGTTAAATAAAAACTTTAA
Organism: Parochlus steinenii; assembly: GCA_038502155.1. Taxonomy (NCBI): domain Eukaryota; kingdom Metazoa; phylum Arthropoda; class Insecta; order Diptera; family Chironomidae; genus Parochlus; species Parochlus steinenii. The sequence goes on along the minus strand of JAXCIN010000047.1, from coordinate 5,061,265 downwards.
AATGAAGAAAATGTGATTTTTTGCTTATTTTGTCTAAATTTTTTAATTTGATGCAACAAACCGCATAATTTCTTTGTGTTCTTCTTATTCTTCGAGTTTTTGTATTTTTGAATTATTATTATGTTTTAAGTTTTGTTTTTTTGTTTTGAATTTTTTGTATGCTAGCATTGATTTTGGTTGGAAAATCTAATTACAAGTTTTATTTATATTTTTAGTCGGCTTTTAGTAAAATTTCAGTTCTTCACGGTTTGATGAGAAATCTAAAATATTGCCACAAAATTGTCACAGTTTGATAAATTTCAGTAGATATAGTTTATGGTGGATTGTTATAAAGAAATTAATTTTCCACGAAACCAGTGGAACAATTTAACCTTTCTTGTAATTTACATGCAAGATTTCACTCACTTATTCATTAATTACTATGATTTATTGTTGTAATCAAATTTGGGTTTGATGATAAAATAATAAATTTTAGGTAAAAACATTTTCAGACTAATAAATTCGTAAAATTTGAAGCGTAGACTTATTTCATATGTATAGAAGAAAATATATCATTCCACCTAAATTCGACATTTTCCAAAAACAGAAAAGCTTCGCCAAATCATTAAATTATTGTAAAGTGAATGCCAATTGCACTTTCTATTCGCAAAAATGTTTAATGACAACATTTATAATCTTTTTATGAACTTTTATAATTATTGTAGAAGCATTAAGCTGTAAACCATTACTTTAGATTGTTTAATAATACTACTAATTTTTATGCATTCATTTAATTATTTAATATTTTTGTGTATTTTGCAGACACACAATATGTACCTAACAGACATAAAAAGAAGAATTTGAATGTTTATTATTGACAGTTAAAGAATTCATAAATGAATCAGGAATAAAGGCCAATTAAATCAAAACTCATATGATTTAAAACATTTAAAACGTTACAAGAAGGTAGAGACATAAATTAGCTTCAAAGTGCATTATATTTACCTTAAACTTCAACTTAAAGATACTTAAAAATAGCTTGTGCAGATTTATTGAGCTTTTCGAAATTGTTTTTTGGAGATGTCTCAGAGTTTATGAAGTGTTTAAATGCTTAAGTGTTTAAGTGCTCAGTCTTGAAAAACCAAGATCTCATTTTTATGACTCGTTCTTGGATCAAGATCTTAAAATTTAAATAAGACATGTAACCAACATTAAAAATTTTAGCTAAAACTAAACATTTTATTGTTTTTTCAAAACTTCAGCAAGACTACATACAAGACGAAATCATAAAATGTGACTGTGAAAATGCTGTGAAATCTGCACAATTAAGTTTAGAACATTTGTCTAAAAGTAAACATACAAATTTAATAGTTTTAAATGTTTTAATTGTTTTAATTGTGCACTTTTGCAGCAAAAAATCTAGAAATGACAGTTGGTGTGCAGAATAAAAAGCGCCACAATGACTAATTAACATTTTGCAGTTATATAGAATGAATGGGATTTCTAATTTAAAAACTATTTTACTTTAAGAATGACACCACTTAGTGAGTTAGCAACTCAAAAAAGTTATGAATTGTTGTGCATTTTAAAATCTTGACTGAATTTCTCATGCAAACAATTTGAAATTCTCTTGAAGTCATTCAATGAAGTCTTTGTTCAAAATAATTTTTTGTGATTATTTTTTGGAGAGCGACTCACTTCAAATTATTTTTTAAAATGACTTAAAACTTATGAAAAACTAATTATTGTGCAAGAATTAGGTAGAAAAGTCACACCAAAATCACAATTAACAAAAATTTGGTAGAATAAAAATTATTTAATTTATTTAGTCATAACATTGCCATTGTTCTTCACTAGTTCAGTATGGCAAAACAAAAGCTATGAGGAAAATATGCTGGGATGTTTTATATTATGGAAGATGGAAAAAAACAAGGAACTAGTAAAATTACTGATGTTGGCAAATGTTTGCGGTGGCACTAATATGTTTCAATTAGCGTTTATTGTAGTACATTTTTATGGGATTTTTACTTGATTTGATTTGAGATGGTTAGATGCGGTTTGTAGAAAGTTGCAACAGGAATTGAAGTGTTAATCAGGTTTTGATGATATCAAGTTATGGCGTGAACTGGATTTTGCACATTTACTTTTTTAGGATAGATCATGGACTTTGAAAATGTTGAATGCTCGTTTACTTGTATCGTTATGTTTTTGCAATCAGTTGAATAAATAATTTTATTAAGTTTTCCTGCATGGAGTCTTTAAACTGCATTTCATTTGTTAAGCATAACTGTCCTATTATTTCAAATTTAGGTGCTATGTAGGCATGTAGCATATATGTAGAAATATTTTTCAAATATTTTCCCTTTTCGGATGTTAAACGTGCTCAAAGTTTTCACTTGAAAGAAAGTTTCTGCAGCCAAAATTGATTTTACATACTGTTTTGCTGATTCATTTAACAATCAAATTCCAAATACTTTATGCTTAATCATTGTACTTCAGTTATAAAATTTCATTAAAGCTTCAAGCAGTTCAGTTTATGATGAAATTGCAACAGATAATTAAAGAAAATCTTTTTAATTTCAAAAGTCATTTCATCTACAGCATTTTTTAAAAACATCAAACTTTAAAATTTTTATTTAATATGCAGCGAAGGTTACAAAGCTAAAATTGATTTAAAATTATTTAATTCAATTTCGATGCATTTTATTTAATTGCGCAATTTCACATGAATGAAGATTTCGATCAAAGCAATTTTTGATCGAGTTAGCAAATTGCCAAGTTCTTTAAACTTTGAATTCAATGCTAAGTTTTTTAGTAGAGCAGCAAACAATAAAAGTGTCTTAAAGTTTTTTGATCTGAATATGTTTTTATAATTGTTTCTGTAATACTAGAAAACTACTTACCTTTGCGATAATTTTTTTGCAGCAAATAATGAAGCATAGGCACCTTTAGCCTCATTTTCAGATGTGTTAAAATTTGGTGCGCTGAATTCTGATAAAAGTGAAGCAGGATGGTTGGCTGGAAGATAGTCACCTAAAATTATTTCAAAATTGTGAATTGCAGATAAATAAGCATTAGCTAAAACAAATAGGTATTTTTAAATAATGATGTGTACCTCTTCTAAGCATATCCGGCTCTTTTTTTTCATAAAGATCAATCATAGCAGCTAGACCTTGAATTGCAGCTACTTGAACAGCTTCTCTAACTACGGAATGTTTCCTTTTCTTGTGCTTTGTCCTGTTCCTTCCTTTAGATCTACTGGACAACTCTTCTTGTCCAGATACATCAGAGATAAAAAACACATCAGACTCAACAATCGGTCGTGGGTTTGCCTGCATTTCACTTTTTACGGTGGAACTTTCATTGAGTGCGTTCAACGAACTCACATTTTTGGTTGCGTTTGATTTTGACTCAGATAACGCAATTGCCAAAACAAATATTAGAGTGGTAACCACCTTCATTCTAAATTGGGAAACGTAAATGACAATAATTTCAATAATTAATTCATAGCGACACATTGCAAAATTTAATCTATTGTCTTGCAAATTACCTGAAACGCTTGAAATAGGTGAAATAGTTTAAATTTGCTTGTGTGAATTATGAAATGTATGATGGCACGTGATCTGTTGAATTTCAATTAAGTATAGTAATGATTATTTAGGGGACTTGAGTTTATCAGATTTAACTAATTATGATTCGAATATGAATCTGAACAAGGTATCATTAAGGGAGCTATTGACTAACAATTACTGAATAACTTAATTATGCAAATTAAGTACAATATCATTAGACCGATGGATATGATATATATATATGGTATATCACAATTCACTTTTATTGAGATTTGAAATGAAGATCAAAAAAGCTTTGTGATCGTTTCTAGTTTGTATAAATAAATATAGCCGTCGATAGGTTTTTATAATAAGAGTTTCTATAAAAGCAAATTGATTTAAATAGAGTTTATTTTAGTTTTCTGAGAAAATTAATTTAAAATTCTTCTCAGCTCACGCTTTTCGTCACATTTTCAGTGATAATATTATTGTTTCTAATTGGTAGACTTTGAATGAAAATGTTAATTTGTTAACAAACAAAAGCTTTTAAACTATAATCTACTAAAGTGACTTTGTAAATTTAAATTGTAAATTGTAAATATGTAATTATTGTTTGATGATACAACTTTGATAGCATGTTGAGATACAGTATATTCAGGAATTAGCATCACGCTTACAATTAACCTTAAAATATTGTTTTGTAAGTTGACAGGTCCCAGGTGGAAATAAATGCCATTTACACTAAGACATACACTAGAGAAAAAACACTAGAACCTTCCCCGTAGAAACACTAAGCTTAGTGTGGTTTTAAAACACTAAGCGATTGTGTATGTTCTAGTGTATCCTAGTGTGGAATTTTTGAAAAATTAAAAAATATAAATTTTAATTCTACACTAGAATATTCTAGAAGTACATAATTTTCTAGTGTACTTTCTTTTTTGCATCTTTTTAAAATTTGGTTTTGAACCGCTGCCGCACATTTGTGAGGCAGCGCGCAATCCACTCGGCTGTATTGCCAACTAGTTTCATGTGACTTTTAACTTACTTAAGTAACCATCAAACATGCAATATTTGAAAATTATTTATTATTAAAATCGCTCACATTTTTGGCAATAATTAATAAATATTAAACGAGTGATTGGGAAAACATTTTGGATATTCAAAACAATATTTTTACGATAAATTAATACAGGGTTACTACTAAAGTTTTTCACGAAATTTGAAAAATCGGCAAAAACAATATTTTAAAAAAAGATTTGAAAATCATCATTTTAAAATTATGTTTTAAAAAGATGAAATAATTTTTAAGACAAATAATATTTCAAAATTAAAAAATTTTTATACGTTAAAAACATCGCAAATACACAAAAGAAATACCAAAAATGCTTTCAACAGCAAATTCAAGAATATTAATTCTAATATTTCGCCAAAAATATGAAAATTTGAATTTTCAAGATATTAAATTTTCCACACTAGAAAACACTAGAATACACTAGAAGGAACACTAGGAATTTAAATGTTCCTTAGTGTATTCTAGTGTGGTCATACACTAGGATACACTAGAGAGCACACATTTTCCTAGAAGCTAGTGTGTCTCTTAGTGTATCCTAGTGTAGTATTCTAGGAAAAAGTGTACTTCCTAATGTATTCTAGTGTACCTACATTAGGACTTGAACCCGAATTCCACCTGGGGTGTTTTGAATAAAAATATATATGGTGGTGGAATAATTTCGCTGAAATCAGTACACTCAATAAAATATTAGAATGAAAACAAGTTTTGTGATGTCAAAACTATGGATTTTTCTATTTCAGTTCAATATTTCCATAAAACCACAAAAAAAGAAATTCAAAGCATATACGCCCAAATATCATCTCTCCAAAAACGCAAAATTATATCAAATCATTAAAAAGCTAAGTTTTTCGCATATTGTTGACTATTAAACTGTTATTTTTAAGCTAGAAAATATCGAAACATAATAAGTCATGTGTGGCCAAACATTTATTCATTTAAAAATCCATAAATATGATTATGTGAAAAATAGTCGATAATTGCTATTCAATTTGCAATCCATCAGCTCATCAGTTTTCTCAGTTATTTAAGTTATTTAATCCAACATGAGTCTAACAAAGTTGCAAATGCCTCAACAAATTATTAAAGTGTAAGTAATTACACCGAAATGCCGACATTCTCTGTGTTTAATTGAGTCGGTGTGCAAGCAGCTCAAATGTTTGAGGAAAGCAATCAATATTGAATAACATCTTGTGGCCATAGTTTCCAGCAATTTTACGCTAGACGTTCTTCAAACATTGCCAAACAAAAAAAAATCTGAGGTGAGTTAAAATACTTTTAGAGTACTTTAAATACTTCACATGGTTTTGTTTTCTATTTTAGGAGAAAGAAGAGATGAAAGATCACATTCATTGGCTTCAAAATGACTAAGAGTAGCATAACAAATTGATTACAATTTTGTATAATTCTTGGTTAAAGCCAAGAGATAATGATGATTACAAGACATTATCCAGTCTCACATACAGCAACTGTAAAAGCACGCAATCTTGACCAATTAAATTTCTTGGATGGATACAATCGTTATTAGTTCATTGAAGAATCAAGATATTTTGATTTGTAGGATGAACTTTTAATATTTTGTAAATGTAACATATTGTTATTGATTTTTTCACAAATCAGAGATTACACAAATCACAAAAAAAATTAATGGTTTTTGCAATTTATTTTTCAACAAAACAAAATCCTTGAGCAAAAACTACAGCCAAATATAATAATCCTTTTATTTTATAGTCATCTCAACAAAATATCAAATATTAATAATAATAATATATTGAATCCAATAAAGTTTATTGACTCTTCGCCACTCCGAAGTTTCAGTTTGTAAATAAATCAATCAAACAAAGCGAGTTGCAAATATTTGTTTATTAAGTAACTTAATAATCTCATAACTTTGATTCAATAACTCGAATAATTCAATAAATAATCAATTTTCGATCGCATATTTTAAAATATGCATCGATTGGACACTTCACTAGTTTTCTATTTCAAAAATTTTCCAATTCACTAAACAATAAGCTTCCAAACTTGTTCGAAACAGTTCCAAAGTCAAAAAGTTTACGAGGAAGTAGCAGCACCAGTAATTGTTGAATCATTTCATAATTCATGGTAATTTTTGCCTTAATTATCGCATGAAAACGGATAAAATTGTAAAACTCTCATAACTTTTTTCTTAAAAACAAATTTTTTCTTTTGTTTTATTGTTTTAGCGTGAAATTGCCTAATCGTGATAAACCCACATTGCTTACATCAATTATGCAACAATTACATGTAATATAAGTTGTAAATAAACGCTGATTGAACTGATTAAGTTTTTGTATTAAAATCAAACCGCACTATCCAGCGATCGCGAATTTATGGAGGAAAGTATGTTTGAACTTGACTTCGGTGTCCAAGTAACTGAACCCGTCTTAAAGTAAAGATTCTCAATTCGCCTGGAAAAGAGAAAGAACAGTTGATGATGTTGTTGATGACGAGAATAACATCTTGAACGATTATAAGCTTATGTAAAACTTGTAAAGCTTATAATACTTAACACTGCTGAAAAATGTGAAGAGCAAGCAAATAAAATTAAAGAAAGCATGAATGAAACGATTTTAAAGATATCGCCTCGAGCCATCTTTGCGAAATACTAAGCGTATTTTTGTGCGAAGATGACCATCACAGGGTAGCTCAATAATTTATTTCAATTTATTTTTGAGTTTCTTAAAATTAACTTTATGATTGAATTGAAGTAGTTATTTCAATTTACATTTGGCCTCTAAAGCGTTGTACACACTATGAAAGTGATTTTTCAAAAAATCAAAGTTTTCCGTGAAAGTTTTTTTGACGTTTCAAAAATTATTATTTTATTTTTCGAATTTTATCACATTTATTGTCCAAAGAACGCGTTTTGAACCATTTTCTTCGAGTTCTGAACGTTGAAAGATCATATTGGGAATGAATTGGCATCAAAAAGTGGGAATGTGTCAAAATAAAATTTTCGGACTTCAACAATCGGAGTAAAATAATCAAACTTGCAGCGCAAAAATAGGAAATTTTCTATTCTTCGTGAAAGTTCAGCCTCGCAGTTTTTATTGTGGTTTATGATTTTGATCAGAATATTTAATCACCGCAACTGCACAAATCTGATGCATATTTATGTCAAGAATGACGTGGAAAAAAAAAATTTCAAAATTTATCATTTTTGAGGCAACTTTCATGGGCAAAACCAGTAAAAAGAACAAAATTCACTGAAAGTTGCCTGAAAGTAGAGTTTTTCCAAGAGTTTTTCCAAATTTTCTTCAAACATTAAATTCGTTTTTTTAATACGCACATTTTGACTATTTTTTGAAAAAAATCCTTCCACGGAAAAATGTCAAGAAGTTGAAAAAATGGGAAAAAAGAAGAAACTTTCAGTGATTTACTTTCATAGTGTGTGGACCGCTTAAGATGCTCCTTTAAAAAAAGTTCTCTAGCTCTTTAAAATGTGAGATTTGGTAAAAGTTTAGATTTTTTTTGTTTTTTCCAAAATTTATTAAATTTAAATAGTAAGTTTTGTGAAATATTTATGCTCGCCAAATTTCAAAAATTTATTATTACATACATAAAGCTTATAGAAAACGTGAGAACCTGACATCAAATTAGAGTCATCATAATCTCATTATCCAAATCGTTATTTAAATAAAGCAACATCAATCAACGAAAAAGTTATAAACATCTTACATTGATTTGCAATTCATTTCCAGAAACTACCCAAAACTACACATTGTGAAAACCAGATGTAAATATCCTAAATCACCTGAAAATACACAAAATATAAATTCTATATAAGAGTCAAATGTTTTGTTTAAATATTATTTATTGTATTTTTTGAATTCAATATCACAATTCAAATAAATTGTACAAAAAGTGTATAAGAGCTATAAAATTGAATAAATAAATATAAAACTATTTTTCTTCAGTTTCTGAAAAATCTTCAACTTTACATGGAGATGTGGAATGGAGTGAACAGAAAGTACTTATTCATTCCTAATTTTTATGGTAACAAACACTAGGTGACGATAAACCACATACTTTAAACAACGAATATCTATGACGTACCAATAAGCAAGTAAATCTCGTTTGTGCCGAAGCTCAATATTCTTTACAAGTTTTTATGTGTATGTCATGGTTTGTCGTCATCTTGAATGTATTACCTTTTAACTTTTACATTCTCTCTCTAGGTCAATGTCAATGTATTTTTTCTTCCAATTTCTGAATGTTGATTTTCACTATATTAAAAATGTAATTTAAATGGAAAGAGGTATTCCACATTATGTGTGGTGTAATTGTTGTAACTGCTGCTGGTCGATTTAAATTGATACTTGAAACTTTATAGCTACTTTGAATAGCAATAAAATAAAAAAAAGCAGCAAACAAATTATTCGAAAATATATAAGATTAGAAAATTGGACTTGAATTACGCTGCGGTTTTCAATTGATTTTCTAATTTGTGTTGGATTTTGTTCATAATTTCACTGAAAATATTCGAAATCGAGTGTACGGTGTTGTGGTGGAGGATACATGATTGTCGCTTAGAAGTGTGGGCGTCCAGGGATGACATCACAAATTTTGTAGAAAGTTTTAGTGATGCACTGAGTTTATTTTGTGTACTTTCTGAGCATTTATCGTGGGAGAAACTTACCAAGAAATATTTCATACTTCATTGAAAGCTTTATATAGCTATATTGCAGTAATTATTAAAAATCAATTGTAGATTTATAAAGAGATGTCTCATTTTCACACATGAAAACATTCTGATTGACATCATTCCTGTGCTGTCCTTCATTCACATTAACTTCTAAAATATTTTAATCATTAAAACTGTTTGAATTTTGCTTGAATTCACGCGCCAAAATGTCAACATCTTCAGGATCACTTATTTTTCTCTGCTTTTTCCTTTTCCCTCAAGTCCTTTATATCTTTTACGCTACCATACATCACTTTGGCAGTTATCTTGATGTTATTGTTGCTGCTATTCCCAGATCCACTTGATGAGTTCGTAAAATTGGCTGGAATATTTCGGTTGTTGTTTTGCACATTTTGGTTCTGGTTGGCGGTGAAATATGCTCCATGGCTGCCCACAAAGTTATTATTCTGATCACGGTCACAATTCTTGCACTGGTTTGACATGACTGAAATGCTCTGCTTCCAACACTGTCCCAAAATGTGACTTTTACGTTTTAAAGTTGATTATTCAACCTTTCGAACAAATTAATTCTTAAAGAATTTTATTGACACTAAGCACTCGTCGTCGGTGACTTCACCTCTGCAACCTGGATTAAAATGAAAAAATGAAAAAATGGTTATAGCTACAGCTTGATAACGACCATACAAAACTCTACGAGCATGAATGAAATACAACTTTACATTTTTCATTCACTTAACTTCAGAGATTGAGAAGGTACCTGTTTATTATCAGTTTCTCATACATAAAAACTCAACAAAAATTATCAAAACAATTAAATTGTTGACACAAATAAATTCTAAACTATTCTCAACAACATAAAAACACAATCTTCCTACCCCTGTTTGACTTACATTAATATTTCTGATGCTTTGTGCACCGCAAAAAAAACTACCAGCCGAAGTAGCATAGTATTTTTGTCACTGCGCTGGTACTTCAGAAAGCTGTATTAATACAAAGAAGAAAATTCAGACAGAATAAAATGAAAGAATGATACTTTTCGGAGCTGAAGTGAGGCTAAAAAAAAGTCGCGCGCGGTGTGGTGTGGAAAGAAAAGCAAGAAGATAGACCTACTTAGGACGGTTTTGTGTGTCACTAGAGATATGTGTCTTTATGTTTTATGAATGTTAATGTATAGTATATCTCTTGTGCTTTTTCATTTGAAGTTTGTACAGAATATTGTAAATTTGAAATTGACTGCGAGTGGAATAAATTCATGATCGAGGACAGTGAGTTCTCGAAAGTATGGACTTATAAATAATAATTTTTTTTTAATACCAAATTTTGTATTGTTAATTGGATATGTTTTGATTGTTATCAATACCATATTAGTTGAAACTTGAATGATTTATAGTCGTAAGGATTCAATTATTTATGTATTAAAGTATTTATGTTAAAGATACAACATATCGAGATACCACATTTCGAGCCTTCACCGTTCATACTTGCGAACTTTTCTGTTTTTATTTTTACTCGACATTACCATACTTTTTCTTTGCCGCATCGACGTAAAGTTGGAAATACTGTAAAATGTGTGATTCTCATTCAAATGCTGAATATTTATATGACAAGCCAAATGAAAGTATAGGTTGACTAGCTCACAGATTTATTTGATTATTCTGCACATTCGAGAGTTTGCAGATCTTGGCGAGAGACTTTGTGTGGGATTTTTTCCAAGAACTCAACGCAACTTTTGGATTTGGAGGTTGTTGAATGATTATTTTATGACTACCTACTATTTTACATTCAATGTTTATTACTAATAAATTGGATTTATTGAATACTTTTATGTTTGTTTTAATTTCATAATATTGACATATTTGTTTTCTAACATTTTCAATAGGTATATTTTTTACTAAGGTATTTTGTAAAAAAAAAGCTCGATGAAGAAGAAATTTGTCTCTGCTTGTTATACGTTTTATTATAGCGAAGGCGCTTTTAATGGTATAACTGAATTTTACGTTGATTCGAATTCAAAAAGATAATATAAATGCTTTGCGGGAAGCTTTCAAAAATCCAACTACATTATCATCGAATTTTTCCTCTCAGAGTTTATGGCAAGGTATTTTTATTTTATATCAATTATTATGAATAATATTAATATGATAAATTTAAATTGATGTCAAGCAGTCTAATTTAATTCATCAATGTTTCCCTCAAAGAAGCCCATTAACTCCTTAATCTGCCATAAACAATACAACTTTCTAATCTATTGCATTATAATATAAATACTTCCAAGTTCACACCTACTAAACCATCAAAATCATCGGAATCCAGTCGGGAAATTCCAATATTGGCTTGGTGAAAAATGAAAAAAAAAATGAGCTTGTGATAAAGATCAGCTCTATGTGTAGTGAATATAATGAGAGGCACTGAAGATTTATTGATCATTACTCATTTGTGCAGGTTTAGATTTATTATATTATAACTATGCGGTATACAAAGCATCATTGGTATGTGAACAGCCACTTCTACACATCATCTAGTGAATTATTTATGTTTAACGAAGAGCACATCATGACGGATCGGCAAGAATTTATTTTTTGATAGAATAATAGGTAACTGAATTGTTTGTTGAAAAGCTCTTAATGTCTTCAATATATTTACATTTTACGATTGTTCAATAAATAAATATTATTATTTTTTATGTATTGTGATTAAGATGAAATTGAGTTTGCTTGATAAAGACATGTTTTATTTTTGTACGGCGGGAAAATCACTCTAGTTTTAACAAATTGTTATCATTACTTTATGACTAATTTTATGACACTCTCTATTTGTAACATGCATACTGTGAATCCACATTATAAATTAAATCAACACCTGCTTGCAGCAATATTTCAACAAGAAATTATACATTTAAGCTTGAGATTAAAACCAGGAATATTATTTGATACTTCTGACTTTTGATGTACTTAGCTCATTCGATCATGAAACATATGCATAATGAGGTAAATATTTTATTATTTCACAGGAAGAGGAAATTCATGGTAAGTCTCAAAAACCTTTTAGCTGCTTCTATTCTAATTATAATGCAATCCACACTAGATAACGTTGATTTGATTCAAAGCATCCTACTCAAACTCGAAGCTTTCAACTTTTTAAATATACGTAGCACCCATACTGAAAATAATAAATTTTGAAGCGAAAAACAGGAAAAAAAGTTTTATCTCTACACTATTTTTGTATTTTCTCACCAAACAACAGTATCTTTTTACATTTCTGTAACCAATATTTCTATTACATGAGCTTATTCTGTTTAAATGTGTTTTATTTGCTATAGAGCCCCAAAAATATCTAAATATCATGAAAAAAGTTAATTTAAATATTTGCCTTAGAATTTTGTTTGAAAGGTGCCAAATAAATTTTTTTTTGTTAATTTATAAGGCTTCAAAAGCTCCGATGTGAAATATGGATTCATAAATTCGGTATTAAAAACCAGTCTAATCCATCAACTTGAAATTTTATTTGAGAACGCTACAAAAATGTGCACGAATTTCTCATTGATAATAACGAGTCAGTTTATCTGACTACTACCTGTCATCAGATTAGAATTATTACATATATATCGTTTGTGGTCTGCTTTCCTACTCTACGGTAGATATTTTTGAATTGCAATAACATACTAAGTTATGCGAAAATACGCGCAAGTTGGCTGGTTATTGCAATTCAATTTTCACTACCGTAGAGTAGGAAAGCAGACCACAAACGATATATTTCAAGAATAAGTAAAAATGAGTGACTTGAAGTGAGATTGGCAAAAATCATCAAGTTTGCAATATTTGGAAACGGTTTTCACCAGGATTCAGCTCCAATTTGGCTCCAACTAGCTCCACAAATTTTATCCTGGCTCCAAATCGGAAAATTCCGGAAAAGCCAATAAACCATGTCAAGCTAGCTTCAACTAGAAGCTAGATGGGCAGGTGATTACACCTATTTAGAATAATATTTTATTTAGAACGTTTGCATCATGATTCAGCTCCAATTTAGCTCCAGAATGCCGTAAAAAAATATTTTGAGGTTCTGTTACCTTTAAGAAAATTTTCATACACAACAAGTTTTCATCCGCTCCATACATTTTCCACACTGAAACAGAATGGAAAATGGAACAAAACAAAAAACGGCATACCGAACCCTACAAGTAGAAGCTAGATGGGCAAAAATGTATTTTTTGATTTGTTACTCTTATATAAAAATATTAACTTTGGAATATTTAAGTCATAATTCAGCTCTGATTTAGCTCCAAAACACTGTTAAAAAAAATTTCAGAATTTTGTTATCCTTAAAAAATTTTCTATACCCAACAAATTTATCCATACATTTTCCGAACTGGAACATAAAGGAAAATGAAACAGATTGAGTTTCTGTAGTAAAATATATTGCTTAGGGATTTCAGGTCAGGTTATGTTTTAGCTTCAGAAAGTTGAAAAAAAATGACAATATTATAAACTTTATGAATACTTTCAAAAAAAATTTTTTTTTTCTTACAAACTATGAAAAGTTTTGTGCTAAAATATAGCTTCTTGATTTGGAGCCACCAAAACTACTCATTAGAAATCACTCAGACTTTGGATTTCGGTTTTTAGATATATTAAGAAGACTTTCTGAGCTTACTGATTTGAAGCCACCAAAACTGCTCATCAGAAATTACTCAGACTTTGGATTTCGATTTTTTAATATATTAAGAAGATTTTCTGAGCTTCCTGATTTGGAGCCACCAAAACTGCTCATCAGAAATTACTCAGACTTTGGATTTCGATTTTTTAATATATTAAGAAGATTTACTGAGCTTCCTGATTTGGAGCCACCAAAACCACTCATCAGAAATTACTCAGACTTTGGATTTCGGTTTTTAGATATATTAAGAAGATTTTCTGAGCTTCCTGATTTGGAGCCACCAAAACTACTCATCAGAAATTACTCAGACTTTGGATTTCGGTTTTTAGATATATTAAGAAGATTTTCTGAGCTTCCTGATTTGGAGCCACCAAAACTACTCATCAGAAATTACTCAGACTTTGGATTTCGGTTTTTAGATATATTAAGAAGATTTTCTGAGCTTCCTGATTTGGAGCCACCAAAACTACTCATCAGAAATTACTCAGACTTTGGATTTCGGTTTTTAGATATATTAAGAAGATTTTCTGAGCTTCCTGATTTGGAGCCACCAAAACTACTCATCAGAAATTACTCAGACTTTGGATTTCGGTTTTTAGATATATTAAGAAGATTTTCTGAGCTTCCTGATTTGGAGCCACCAAAACTACTCATCAGAAATTAATCTGACTTTGGATTTCGGTTTTTAGATATATCAGGAAGATATTAAAAACAATTTGGAGCCACCAGAAATGAATATATCTAAAATTTGTTGGCTCAGGAAGCTCAGAAAATCAGGAAGCTTCTTAATATATCTGAAAACCGAAATCCAAAGTCTGAGTAATTTCTGATGAAAGTTTTGGTGGCTCCAAATTTTCAAAGCTTGAAAAAATCTTTTTGGTATATCTAAAACCGAAGTCCAAAGTCTGAGTAATTTCTGATGAGTAGTTTTGTTGAATAAATCAAAGCTCAGAAAATCTTTTTAATATATCTAAAAACCGAAGTCCAAAGTCTGAGTAATTTCTGATGAGTAGTTTTGTTGGCTCCAAATCAGGAAGCTCAGAAAATCTTTTTAATATATCTAAAAACCGAAGTCCAAAGTCTGAGTAATTTCTGATGAGTAGTTTTGTTGGCTCCAAATCAGGAAGCTCAGAAAATCTTCTTAATATATCTAAAAACCGAAATCCGAATTCTGAGTAATTTCTGATGAGTAGTTTTGTTGGCTCCAAATCAGGAAGCTCAGAAAATCTTTTTAATATATCTAAAAACCGAAGTCCAAAGTCTGAGTAATTTCTGATGAGTAGTTTTGTTGGCTCCAAATCAGGAAGCTCAGAAAATCTTTTTAATATATCTAAAAACCGAAGTCCAAAGTCTGAGTAATTTCTGATGAGTAGTTTTGTTGGCTCCAAATCAGGAAGCTCAGAAAATCTTCTTAATATATCTAAAAACCGAAGTCCAAAGTCTGAGTAATTTCTGATGAGTAGTTTTGTTGGCTCCAAATCAGGAAGCTCAGAAAATCTTCTTAATATATCTAAAAACCGAAATCCAAAGTCTGAGTAATTTCTGATGAGTAGTTTTGGTGGCTCCAAATCAGGAAGCTCAGAAAATCTTCTTAATATATCTAAAAACCGAAATCCAAAGTCTGAGTAATTTCTGATGAGTAGTTTTGGTGGCTCCAAATCAGGAAGCTCAGAAAATCTTCTTAATATATCTAAAAACCGAAATCCAAAGTCTGAGTAATTTCTGATGAGCAGTTTTGGTGGCTGCAAATCAAGAAGCTCATAAAATCTTCATTTTGAATCTAAAAACTGAAATCCAAAGTCTCAGTAATTTCTAATGAGTAGTTTTGGTGGCTCCAAATCAGGAAGCTATATTTTAGCACAAAACTTTTCAAAATTAGTAAGAAAAAAAATTTTTTTTGTTGAAAGTATTCATAAAGTTCATAAAATTGTAAATTTTTTTTTCAACTTTCTGAAGTTTAAACATAACCTGAAATCCCCGAGCAATATATTTTACTACAGAAACTCAATCTGTTCCATTTTCCTTTATGTTCCAGTTCGGAAAATGTATGGATAAATTTGTTGGGTATAGAAATTTTTTAAGGATATCAAAATTCTGAAATTTTTTTTTACAGAGTTTTGGTGCTAAATCAGAGCTGAATTATGACTTAAATATTCCAAAGTTAATATTTTTATATAAGAGTAACAAATCAAAAAATACATTTTTGCCCATCTAGCTTCTAATTGTAGGGTTCGGTATGCCGTTTTTTGTTTTGTTCCATTTTCCATTCTGTTTCAGTGTGGAAAATGTATGGAGCGGGTGAAAACTTGTTGTGTATGAAAATTTTCTTAAAGGTAACAAAATCTCAAAATATTTTTTTACGGCATTCTGGAGCTAAATTGGAGCTGAATCATGATGCAACCATCCTAAATAAAATATTATTCTAAATAGGTGTAATCACTTGCCCATCTAGCTTCTAGTTGAAGCTAGCTTGACATGGTTTATTGGCTTTTCCGGAATTTTCCGATTTGGAGCCAGGATAAAATTTGTGGAGCTAGTTGGAGCCAAATTGGAGCTGAATCCTGGTGAAAACCGTTTCCAAATATTCCAAACTTGATGATTTTTGCCAATCTCACTTCAAGTCACTGTAAAAATGTGTATAACAATTTAAAAAATCAAGGATTTTTGATTACAGAAATTAACAGATATATGCATATGCTACTTATCTAATACCAGAAAAATGTATAAATACTTCAAATTAATTGAAATTTAATGATTGTGTGTATAAAATGTGTAACCAATTGAAAAGCTTTTAATAATTTAAATATTGGTTCGACGTCCTCAAAGACAAATTTTTTATCATTATGAACAGAAAAGCATTGAATACAATGCACGAGAAAATGTATAATTTGTACAACATCAATTTGCAAAACATCTAAATAATAACTCTCCAAAGCATTTCTCACGAGTGCCATTAGTTCAAAAGTATCCATAAATCGTGCCGACTGACTTTTCAATACTGGTTTTATCGTACATGAGCTAAATATATCCTCTTATCTGTTGCTCAATATCTTCAATAACTCCCATATATATTATCAAAATCATTCCGATCATTTCTCGATTATATTAGATTATCGATTAAACTTTCTGCGGATGATATTCCAAAGATTTATTACCTAATCAAACATTTACGCGAATATTACTCACATAATAAACAATACCCGGAATAATTAAAAATGATTTAGTGGAAAATTGGCAAATATGTCGATAGATTAATATGTAATATTTAATAACGCATTATTACTATTACTTTATGGTTACAATAAAGTTTTTTTTTTATCATAAAAGGAATAACTGGCAGCAAAGCACATATTGACTCAGTTTACAAACTTTATTAATCCGCTTTGACTCTAATATGCCAAGCTCAGACAAATGAGAAAACTTTTTGTTGGCTTCCTTAGAAAATTTAACCACCGACAAGAAACAATTAATTCTTTTTTGGTCAACAAATTGTGTTTGCTGAATTCTGGTTTGCGGGAAGAAAACTGGGGGAGCTTTTTGCAAATCAGTTATGCAGTCGATGTTTTCAAAGTTCAAAGTTTAATTGAGGAATATAAGAGCTTAACATGTGTAGCCAAGAACTAAATTTTATGTAGGATGCGAACTATTGATTGATTTATTAAATATATATATTTAAAATATTATAGATATTATCTGAAGCTTTTTAGTTTGTAAAGAAATTAAGTGATATTATATGGGGTACATCCTTTGTTATTCTTCTAATATACACTATACACTGTATACACTATACAGTCTCTAATTATATTATAAACATACACTTTCTCATTAATTGAGCTCTCTGTTGAGCCATAAAAAAGCTGTAAAATTATAAGTGAATTTTTACGAGCAACAAGTAATGTTTTGTCAGTTATTGGGCCGTTAATTAGTTATGATCGCAATTCGAATCGGTTCAAGTCAATGAACAGCTTCTTTAACAAACTAAATGCTTAATAGAGCCATAAAACACATAAAAACCACAATTTTCAATTACTTGAATTAGTAATTATTATGGTGGGATCATATTATTGTTTATCACGACGGGACGTAGATTACGTACCCTAAATACTGTCTGGAATATTAATACTGTAAAAATACACCATTCCCTTGAAGAAACGCATAATATATTATTTCAATTTACATTGTATCAAAAAATGTTAGTTTCTATATTTTGCGTTCAATGTTTTGTATTGGGATTGGGTGGCTTTCATTCGTTTTTAAAATGATGCCAAACAAATCAAGAGTATACTTAAAATGCTTGTAATACTTGAATTAAGCTCAGATTAACATAGAAACATGAATTACTTTCAAAAGTTTCCCACATCTCCAAAGAGGAATTTCTTGTAATAAAGATTGGGTTTTGACGTTCATCACATTTTTAGATTTATATGAAGGAAAGCGCCCGATCTTACTCAATTGAGTACGATTTTTTCTAGTTTACTGTTTGCAAATCAGCTTATTTCTGGAAGAAAATAGCACTTTGTTGTCACTCAAGTTGAATGTTTCAATACTATTTTTATCATACTAGCTAACATAATGGAATAAAGCGTATCATATGACTCATCACTAAGCTAAACGTAAGCTTCTTGATAAAAATTAAGATAGTTATTTCTCCCACATGAAGTACATTTTGAAGTGAAAGTAAAGTTTATCTGAAATTGATATGGATTGAATTCCTAAATTTCTATTTAGTAAAGGAACAAAGTTTTACCAATAATCTCATCATTTTTCATTTCGACACAATGATATTAATCGATTGAAACACATTTGCTGGCAAATATATATTTAGCTTCCTTAAAAATAATCAAGCTTTGCAAATTATCTTGCATTTAAATTTTTTGAATAATATCTTGCGTTTATTTTTCTTTTGTCCGTTTTTTAACCTAAACTATTATCACGTACGTAGCTATACTTCTTATAATTCTTGCTCAAATAAAATTTGAATCAAGTAATTGTTATCACATGAAATTCAAACTGACAAAATTCCCATTGTGAAGAATAAATTCTTGAATATTAATTCTACTGATAATTTTATCAAACAAATTTATACCCCACATTCCATAAAATTCTATTCATCATTTGAGGTTTATTCAACTTGTAAATCAAAGAGGATAGTATGCATCAACATGCCAACTAAAAATTTTAGTCTAAAATTCAAGTTAAATTATTTCCCAAACATTGTACCTTATTACTTATAGGGTATAAGGGTATAAGTCAAAAACTATCTGAGAACTTCTCGAAGAAATTCAAAAATAGTAAAACTTTACACTTATATTTTTATTATTAATCACAATGGATTCAACACAAAATGGAGATTTTGTTTATTTCCAAGCACAAATAATAAAATCCGTTGTTAGGCGTGTTAAGTAAACCAACAAATTCTGAAATATAAATGCTCAAGAAGCTTTCCGACCCACGCTCTTATTTTATGTTTCAATGTCTCAAATCATCATTCGGTACTACGATATAATTTTTTTTTTCATTTTCCACAACAGCCCTGAAAATCTGACAATGTGAAAAGCACGGAAAAGCATAAAAGAATGACGTCATAGGGCATGACGAAACATTCGAGAACAAATTTTCATTCTTTGTATCAGTTTTGAAATGCTAAGTGTGCGAGAATTGGAATGAGAGAGACAGAATTTAACAAAAAATTGCGTCATTTCAGGAATTTGGCAAGATTGATTATTAATTTTCAAAAATCTTAAGTATTAAGTTTTGCAAAAAGAAACTGTCTGGGATAAAAGTTTTATTTCATTGAAATTGTAAAAGATGATGGATCATAAAACTTCAAGAGATGATGGAGGTTATCTTTGATTTGCTAAGCATTATTGTTTTTATTAAATCGTCTGTAAATCTTTAGAATTTTCTTTCCAGATTTTGCGTTTTCTTGTTTTTTTCCTTTTACTTTTTGCAGATACCTAGAGATAGATCGGAATGTCTTAATTAAAATCTTATTTATTTAATGTTTTTCTATCTGTTCTAAGAATCTTGTAAGTTTAATTTAAATTCTATATAAGTGTGATTTATTTTTCTGACCTATACAATGTAAAATATAAAATAAGACATCATTTCTTGAAGTTTTTATGTTATCTTTTTTCAATTTTAAAAATGCTTCGGTGTCAATTTATCAATAATTCTAATATTCTTGTATATCAACTTAATAACTTGCGCTCTTCATGATCCGCAATGGTTAAATATCTGTGTAGAGCTTTAACTTTTTTACGCACTCATTCAAAATCACAATCAATTTCAAGAAAATCTACGTAATTCTCAAGCTATTTTCGTGATCTTTTGAATTCACATTCAAAAACTGAAATTAGTTGACTTAACTAAAATACTTACGATCCTCTAAGATCTTTAAAATATATGTTCAAGATATTACATATATGCTACAACTTAATTAGCAAAACTAAATCACATTATTTTTGTTTTGTGTGTTGTCAATGAAAATCATCGAAATTGTCTCTTAAATAGTTTTCCATTTAACAAACAATTGTTGCTTCAAGAGTGGCCAACAATATCTCAGCGTCTGCGCAAATGCTCCTAAATTCATTTTCAAGAAAACTGAACAGCCTCAACGACACAACATCACAAATATAAAAGCGAACAGTCAACTCCAAGTGGAAGTTAAACGTTCACAAACCGCAGGACTAACAACAAGTGGCTGGAGCTGGTGGCAAATACTGAGTGGAAAAATTTTGAGAATTTTTTGGGAATAGAGCAGAAAACAGTTATTGCAAAAAATATTTTAAAAAAATTGTTAAAAGTTTTGAGTGGAATAATTTATTCAGTGTTCGAAGTGGAAATTTTTTTAACTAAAAGATAAATAGTTTTTCCTGTTTTTGAAAGGTGAGTTAAAAATATTTATTATTTAAAGAAGATTCCGAAATTTAAATTAAACAATCTACTGCGGTGCTGCAGACTGTGCTAAAAGTGCTTATTTTCCTAGCAAAAAATGAATAAATTTCAAAATTTATTCAGTACAGCCACAAAAAGTATCTTACCAAAAAATATAGAAGTGTTCCAAAAGCAATTTTTCTCGAAAAGCTGTAAATTGTTTAACAAAATTGAAATTCTTTACTGTTTTCCAAGACCATCTAAATTTTCCTTACAAACGGAAATTGTTTTGAGAGTCAGTAAAAAATGTTCTCATTTTGAATTGTTCATATCGGGCGAAAATTTTACGACGGAAAAGTCAATTTACTAAGCTATTTATCACCTAACTGATGAAAGAGAATTCAATTTTCCTGCAAATTTGGTAGTAAAGATTTGCCGCAAAACTTGAGCTGAACATATTTTTGGTGTGCTGCAAAAGAGTGAAGTGTGAACTCCATGGAGATCGAATTGTTTGATAAAAATATGATGTTTTATGGCTTATGAATTTGTCTTTGAGGAAAGTAATGATGAGAATAAATTTCGATTGTTGGCAAACTTTACTGTCGATAATATTCTATTGGTGACACCGAAGTAATTTCTGGGATAAAAATGAGCTTCATTATTTCAACTTTATAAGTGTGTGTATCAAGTTATTTATTATTATTATTTTGACAAAAAATAGTTAATTATTTTAACAAGAATCAAACTTGCATATAATCAACTTTCATATAAATTTTTGCTTTGGTTCCAAAAGTTTTGATTTGAGTTCATACGTTTAAGAGTGATCTTGTAAACAAACAGTCAGACAACGTGATAGCATGTAGCAAATAATTACAATCAAAAGCAAATTTCATTAAACTTAATATAGACGCTTTTACTAAAAAACTATCTTGTTCTCATGTAGTATATAATTGGTGTTTGTCAATTAACTGCAGTATTCTTTGGTCAGCGCAAAACCTTTGGACAAATTTTCAATTATGCAATAAACTTCGAAACTCGTTAATTTATGCATTTAAAAAAAAAAACAAAACAAAAAACTGTTAAAAGTATGCAAATGATAAAATTCTAAAGAGATTTCTTTTTGAGGTTGCATACTGCATATTAAACTATAAATGAAATTTGAATAAATTACGATCTTCGTCGTGGTTTAAAGATCAAACATAATAAGGTCACAACGTGCTTTTTAGATGTCCTTAATTTAATTCAAAGAATGTTTATATAAGTGAACAGAATCTCTCATATATGTGGCTAATCTTGTTGATTTAAATTTATGCAATGAAAACAGACAGAGAATATTAATTAACATGTAAATGCACTTATCAGAACAATTTATATCTTGTTGGTTTAAATCGCTTGTAGGTGAATAGAGAAAATCTAGACTTTTACATAGAATATATGTATTTCAATATAATTAAAATGTAGCAAAGATATATTAAATGTTGTAACAAGAACTTCCTACAATACACCCACTTAAATGATGATACAATTATTATAAGTATTCTTTTTGAAACAAATTTTAGCTCTTAATAGCATATGATGCATAAATTTGATTGATTAGTTAATAAACGCCATATCAATTGAATCTTTTTTTTTCTCGTTGTTTTAAGCTCGAACAAATTTTAAGCTGGAATTTATTTTATACAGAAATTTCACTGTAATGCTGATATTTTACTGAATATTTAAAAACTTTTGTTATGTTGACATTTTAAATCGTTTACATTCAACACCATCAAATATTCAAGTTTTTTGATCAAATTTATTGAATCTTTTTTGATACAAAACTCTATCCTGAATTAATTCCAGAGTAGTATTCACATGGATGGCAGTGGAGTATAATAAACGTAAACGTGTTTTATTTCACGCTCTGCAGTGATAAACGAGCTTACCATCCAAAAAACATGCAAACACCAGAAAAACGATGTGTTTTAATTGTGTAAAATTCCAGCGGATTGTATTAAGATACTACGAGGTGAAATATCAAAATCTTCTATATTTATTTAAAACAGAAATACGAGAGACTGGCTTATTAATTTTAATTATCGTGCAAAGATTTACAATTGAGGTTCAAAGGTATTTTTATAAATCATATACATTGTATATAAATATAAAGTCGTGTATTGAGTTTTGCTACGTCATGGAATGTGATCCATGATAAGTCTCTGAAATAATTATCTAATTGTTTAAAATATTTCAAATCTTTTGTACTCAATATATACTTCATATTATTTGTATGAACAACCCGTGAAAATAAGCCATTAACAAATATGTCTAATAAACTTTCGAGTCGGAACATAGACTGTTTGTAAGACAAAACACAGTGATGCTATTTATTATTGAATCTTTGGAATTTCCAAAATTTCCTTTGAAACTTTGAACTTTGATTCGACTTTGATTACTCAAAGAAAAGCTTCACGTTCTAATTTTATTTTTTGAGACGCAAAAATATGAAATCGAGGAAGCAAGTTAATGTTAATGAACGTAAATATGTTGAATTAAATTTCATTGGTTTTTAAATACGACTACAATCGAGATATTGGTTATAGTATTAGGGTAGTTCTAGTTAGATATAAAATAAATGATGAATAATATAAAATATACAGAATTTATTTTTAAATGACAATATCGCATATTCATGCAGTAAATGAACAACGGAGTTTAAGAACTTTTTCGTATTACGCTCCGTTATGCTATAATTTGGTCTCTGAATCAAAATCAATGATCGCAGTAAATTATATAAAAAAAAAATTAATTGACATTTTAACAAATTGATCCACAAATATTTTCTAGTCCTTATATTATTCCAACAATTAACAGTGCATCATTCAAATTAACATGTTTGTGGATACACAGAATTTGATATCGGCAAACACTTTCATCACTCATTCAATGTTTTTTTAAAAATAAAATAGAACAAATTGAAATAAGTATTATGTTCAAAATTCTAGCAGAATACTTATTGATTTGTATACAAACAACACACCATTTGTCATACTCCACAATTCCATGTTGATTGATAATGTTCTACAAATTACATAATCAATAAATTACTATATAATATAATAAAAAAAATAAATATAAAATATAATAAATATAATTAATAAATTACTACATCTAGCACATTCCATCATCAGTAGGACAGCATGGGAGCTCCATGTTGGTCGCAACACTATAAATTTTCGCACATTCCGGGAGAATAAATTGTTTTCAATGAAGTCAGATTGAAAATCGTTTTAATTAAATTGAATTTTGACTTTATGGAATTAAATTGTACTTCCAAAAGGTAAGAAAGTTGTAAGAGTAATTCATTGATTAATTGTTTGTCAAAATTTCCGGAATTTTTAGATATTTTGTCAAATTCATGAAAAGCTTAGAACTAAACTATTGTATACTGAGATTTAGCCATATATGAGACAGTCTATTCTTTATGCGATTGATGATTGTTAAAGATTTTTAATATTTTATGGATGATTGCAGGATTTGAAGCTTATGTTTATGTTTATATTTTATATTAATGATAAATTGATAAATGTTGCGATAGAAATCCAATTGATATTTCAAATAAAAACGCAAAAAGGAAATTGAAAAATCAAATAAAACAAATAAAATAAAATAACGATGATGGAAACTATACCATAAATATTGAATCAATAGCTTGTTGATAGAGCACGGACACTTTATGAAGGATTGAAGAAGTATTTATGGTTTATTATATTGTATATTATAAAAGAACTCTTAGTTGAGTTTATTTGAGGGTTGCCAGTATTGAGCAGAAGATGTTGATTTTTTAATGTGCAAATCTTTTTTATTAGTATTTCAATTTTCAAACTGCCACTGATTTTAATTCTAATGTTATCCAAGATTTGAATTAACTATAAGCATTTTTCTAAATAAAGTCAAGTTCCAATTACTTATCACAAAAGCCTATAAGTAATATAAAGCAAATTCATTTTCTTAAAGCTCTCATAAAGTTTACATCTTGCAAGCATCTGTTGCGCCATTAAATGTGAAACATCACGTCCACCGTCCTGCCATTCTCACATGCGGTTATTGTTTTTTTACGAGACGGCTCTTCCTGTAAGCCAGAGAAGTATCACTCATCATTTATTAACAAAACGAATACACTTTTACCCATTAATTTTCAAAGCAACAGCCCCAGATACTTGGCTTGAATTTTTATTCGGTATTTTTTTCCCATTTCAACTTGCTTTCAACCAATTTGCTCAAATTTGTTGAAGTCAGTAGATTGGTGAGAAAGCAACCGAGTTAATAAACGTCTTGAGCGTTTGATCATTGAAAATTGTATGCGGAATGATCTCAAAAGTTTACCGAAAGGATATCAGCAAACATCAAATGTATAAGCAAATATTGGGAAAAAAAAATGAAGAAAAATTATTTGTTGGCGTGAAAAAAAAATTTGCTTTCAAATGCTACAATAGAATGCTTTCATTAGATTTTCGATATTTGAACAACTCAAGCAAAAACTGATTTGTTTCAACACGAGAAAGTAAATATGTAGATTGTATGATGTACACATGATGTACATGAGATTTTGGAAACGTTTGGAAAGTATATGCTTGCACAGTTTTGCATGTATTTGAAATACAATTTATTATGGAAAAAAGTTGTTTTTTTTTGAATTTCAAATATTCAGGATTTCAACTTAATTGTCTAGTGTCGTAGTAATTAAATTTATGCTCGATTGGCAAAAAATTAAAAAAACACGGTAAATATCAATCTACTCTTACAATAAATATCCATTTATCTTTCCGGCTCCTGTGAATTTTTAAATTTTCAGAACAATGATCAGAATCAAAAGATTCAATCAAAGTTGGAGGAAGCTCGGTGAAAGTTAAAAGTTAATTAAAATCTTTTGAATTCAATCTTTTGAGTATCCATTTTTTCCGGTATTTAATTTAACAATCATCCACGTTGATGGTTTTGAAATTGTTGTTGAATTTCCCAATACAATATACATATACTGGAATTGTTTTCTGATTCTCTATAAAACTTACTTATTTTTAGAGTTTTTGTAGAGATTCTTGGTAACTTTATTATTTAAAACTCGGGTTCATTTGCTTAACTATATTGCTGTATTTTATTAGTTATATTAGTTAGGAAATACTTCAATCACAAAGTAAAGTTGTTTCAATTTTATATATAAAATATAATTTCATGATAAAGAATTTTATCTAGCATATTTCGAAATATGGAGTGGGTTTTTTTCTAATATCTAGTTCTACGGAAGTTTGAAAACGATTTGACAATAAATTGAAAAATATTTCTTTCCGATTTGATATTGGTTTTCCTGAAAACTTGTTTTCATTGTCTGTTTTATGGAACTTTGTTAGCTGAAGTTTAGAGAAAGATCCAAAAATTTGCAAATTCAAAAATATATAAATATGTTTCATAAATTGAAAGTTAATAAATTTTTATCATCAAAATTGTCAATACTAAAAATAAACAAATATACTCGGTAACGATACAAAAAAAAACACTCAAATGCTCCAAGTAATATAAAATTGTGGAAATAAGAGAGATTGCGTTGTCATTGAAGTCTCGTTTTAATATGAGTTGATGAGTGTACTCTATTATTATCTACAGAAAAATTGGGCAGAATACAATGCTGTGGTAAAATGGAACTCATTTATCAGAATGTATTGCCAACATTATATAGAATATGGTTTGCAAATATCTTTTTTTTGTTCGATAAATAAATAAGTCAAATCTTTTTTTGGAAGCGTAAACATGACCTTGTGATCAGAATAATATTTTTAAAGTGAAAAGTATGGAAACACATTCTGATTCAAAATTTTTTATATATATAATATAATATTTTTTTTTTAAATCAAAAGTGTTAGCGAAAAAAATAAATTATCCACGATTCTAGTCCACATCCATAGAAGCGAATAAAATTTTAAATAAACAAAATTCCGAAATGTTCCGGTACCAAAATTTGCTGCATTGGAAGTTTTCACTATCCAGAAATCATGAATTTTGCGGAATTTTTATTAACACGAGAACTGTGAGAAGGCTAAACCACACGACAAGTGTCAGTTAACTTTATTTGTACATTCTTTGAATCGTTCGAGATTCATCTGTTTACACTTTTGAGAGTTTACTCTTTTCTATGGGGATTCGCAGAACTTTTGAGTGGGTTTATTTTCATATATGAAATTATAAGAGAGGATATGAAATTATAGAATTATATCTGTATTTTGTGTTTTATGTATTTTTTGTTTAAAAATAACATGATCTTTGTAGAGATTACTGTTTTATTCTCTTTCAAAAAGATTATTAATCAAAGCTCTACTTATTAACACAAAGTTTCATCCTGTTTTTTAAGATTCACGGTATTCACATTCAATAGAGTTGTTGTCATTTATAACAAGAAATGTTATGTTTTGTCTCAAATTATCTCATCATCTCTGGGATTATCTCTGTATTACAATTTTTAAGTAAAATAAAAACTTGTTCGACCATGCAACATGGTATTAAGGTAATATTCTATGGTATTATCATAAAAGGTTTATTATTACAAAAGTTGGTAACAATACTGAATTTCAAAGTAACATTTCATGGGAATTATCCAAAAATCAATTCTTGTTTCTGTAGTTTCAGCTTTAAATAATGTCTTGTTCAAAAATGTGTTGTAGAAAATAACATAGATATTATTCAATTTCACCAAAATAACAAACCACAAAATTCCTTGAAAATACTTGACCGTGATTACCAACAAGAAAATCCTCTAATTCATCAAAACCATTTTCCCTTCGGCGAATTCAATTAAACTCTTTTTCTTTTGACCAAACCCATTTTAGCTTATTCCTTTCAATTAATTTTTAGAGCTTTCCGTCTTGTCTCCTACACATTTCTATATGTAAAATATGTATAGTATAATTTGGGTTGTTTTTGAAGCTTTATTGAATACATTCAATTTATAAAAATCAGGCAAACGGTCCTCTATATGAGCTTCTAGAGCTTTTGGTTTTACTCGTGTTATTGGAAAAGAGTCTTCTGCAACTCAGAAAGAAAATTTTAACATTCTTTGTAATTTCCAAGTTTTTACACAGTCGAATTCTTTAATATTTTCTGAATGTTTAATGTGAAAACGTAAGCAAAAAATTTTCTTTTATTCTTGTTTGAAAAGTATGGTGAACGTGTCGATTTAAATTTGTATTGGAATAAAATTTAGTTAATTAATATTGAAAGAAACATTTTTCCAAATTCATTAAGCTAATTGAATAATAATAATAAATATTATATATCGTAATCGAATGTACTTCTCCTAATGTAAATTTTCGTCAGGGAAGTATTTTTTTGGTTGAGGCAATTGACATTGCAATTTCAATAAAATTTTATCATTTATATTTGTATATTTGAATATACTATATACATTTATTGGATTACTTAAAAGGCTCAATTTTTCAGTTTTGTAAGTTTTAGTTAAGTAAACTGTAATAGCAATGTAAATATGAAAGCGATAATTAATAATCCAACCTTCGTGAAAATAAAGCAGGATAAAATTTGAGACATTGTATTAAATGTAAATACTTCAAATCCTTGTTAAACAAATTTAACTTTTTAATTGTTGAATGTTAACTTTAATGTACTTAACTTTATATCTGTGATATTTTAAGGATGTCAAGCAAAAATGGTCATTATTCATTACTAACTTTTTCGTTTATAGAAAGTTTTCTAAAAAAATCTAGTTTTGTTCACGAAAATAAAACCATATAAAACATTAGCTTTAATATTGTTTCTCCTGTTAATTTTTTATAAATCTGATGTCGTAATTTAAATAACTAACTTGAATTTCTAAGAAAGAAATAAAAAGACAATAAAATAGCTCATGGAAAGAAAAAATAACTTGAGCTAAATATATTTACAGCATATCTATTGAACAAAATTGAAAGCAAATCATTCTACTTTTAGATATATTTTTAAAAAGGAAATTGAAAATAAATTCATTGCACATTTTGAAATTGAGAATTTTTGAATTGTTCTCAGACGTTTTTATATATTTCATCGTCAAAATTTTATAATTTTTTCATGAAGTTTTTTGTTGCAAAATGTCACAAAACAAAAAACAAAAAAAACTTCAATCGACGTAGATTAAAAATTATTCTAGCATGAGATAAAAGATCGCCTTCCATCAGTGCAGTAAAAATATTGTATATTAAATTATCTTGATTTTGTACCAACAGAAATCCTAGTTTAAGCAAATGATGTCAACACTATACAGTACACTAATTCTGAATATATATTTGATAGATTGTTACAATTAAATTTGACTTTAAGTGGTTTGGGAAACATATCTTTCAAAAACATGTGTTTCTGCAAAATAATTTGTATGAAATGAGGAATCATAGTGTACAAACAAGATACAAGCATGCGATACGGACTGTGATAATAATGAGTTATGAGCTTTTTTATTTTATGGAAAAATCAACCAATCGTTTACGTAGTGAAAACTGGCAGTTCAGAAAATTCATTGTCAAGGCAGAATATTGTTGGATTTTAATTATCCTTAAATCCTTTTTTTTCTTCAGAAGATACATTTTATTTTGGGATTTTATGAATTTTGTACGACTTCACATGAGTTCACTTGAAAATTCACTCCGTCAATAATGGATCAGAGTTTACTCTACCATAAAGTTGGAAATCTTTCCACGAAGGCGGAAAATCGTAAATAATATGTTATTGCCTTTTCTCATCTTTTTGGTGTTTATTTAATATGCTGGTGACTTCCTGATTTCTTTGAAATTTGATACTGTATCGTAACAACGTCTGACTTCATATATTTACAATTCTGCTTTAGACTTTCACCAAACGTACCAAATACACATGATTTCGAATACCACACATTCTGCTGATGATATTCAAGATTTTTCTTTTATTTATTTTGTGAATCTTTTATTTGAATTGATTCACGCGAACTTGGAGGTTGACGAATTATTAAAAGAGTACACTTTTCTTGTAATTTATTAATGGCTTCGTATGCTTGGCAACAAATAATCCTGGTTAATTAATGAACTGTGAATATCAGTCACATTATACATAAATTTGCCTTTAAGCCATAATATCATGTTTCTTGAATTTATAATCACCTTATTTAAGCTGAGAATGCCAATTCGGTAAAACCCCGTTAATATTGTGGTATATTATGAGTTGTCTAAATTACACCCTTAAAATTTTTAAATTAAGGAACAATGAGTGGGAGAGTAATTGAATAACATAATTAATTGCAATCTGTGTGTGGCTCTGCTTACTATCAAGTACACAATTTCCATAATAACGAAATTAGCGAGATTTAGGGCAAGCAATACAGCTAGAATTATGAAAAATTTACAACCCCATAATTTAAATTCATGAAAGTTTGGAAAATCCTCGTTTCTGTGTTCCTATACCAAGTCATGTAAGAGCTCTTATAGAATATATAATATTTTTTAAAGGAGTAGTCTTAAAGGAAGACGTGCTGTTGTAAAATAATCCAGTAAATAACCAAAAATCAGGATTAAATAGAAAAACAAGACAAAGCATTTTGTAACATTGACTTTGATAATAATTTTAAATGAGCTTTTATCAAAGATGATGAGAATTTGAAAGGATTTCAACTACCAAAATAAATTGTTAAAAATTTTTGATTCAATCAATTTTTGGTTCCGGCTTTTTCGTTTTCAATTTATATTCATAATTTGCATAATTATTTTTTATCACATAAATCTTTTTGCACCTTCATATTTCACACTCTTTGCTGTCTAAAACAAACACAAATTTCTCCCCAAAGTCTTTAAATACTTTCCAACTTTTCATTTCATGCCAAATTATGTCATTCTTCTGCTAAATTAATCTTTGATGATGCGACAACAAGCTGAATAACAGCTCATGTCTTGGCATGGCAATAGCAAATTGTAGCCCAGCCAAAACATCCTTTTCATTTTCTAGGATGTACTCAAATGTAATTATAATGGCTACGAATAATTACAGTAAAGAGGAGCATCTAAAACAGAATTGTAGTTGAGAACCACCAGAGCTCGGTTGTGGTGATTTTGTGTGGGATGTTTTAAATGTTGATTGGCAAGGGTTCGACGGGAAATTTCCTCGTTATTGATAGTTTTGGTTGTTTTTCCATAAAAAACGATTTTTAAACGAGCCACAAAATACTTTTGACATCGTCTTTGACCATGAACATCAAAGTGTTTGGATCACAAGATCCTACCAACTCCTGACAAGTAACCACTGCAAGTGAATTAAATACTTCACAGCTAATTTTCCTACATTTACCAAATAAGAATCGAGAGTTCCATTAACTTGATCCATTTCCCAAAAGAACCCAAAAGTTGGCAATTTGGCAATCACATTGTGTGGTGCTAATTGATTTAATTGTGGATTATTTTTGGATCCAAGTTTCCATGTTTTTGAAATATTTTCTATTTTGATCCTGATTTCTAACATCTCTAATGTCGAATAAAATTGAATTCGCGTATTATTATTTTAATATTATTATTACTATTTTCCACGCAGTTATGCAAAGTATTTGATTTCGAGGTTTTCTAAATAATTGCGTTTCAAAATAATATAAAATTTTATTACGTAATATTTTGATGAAACTGCCTTCGTGTCTTTGGGATAGAGTATCTCCTTAGTATATTAATACAGAATTACAGTAAACAATAATTATTTTATCTGATTTCTGAGCATGCTGAGAAGAAGAATGGATATATGGACGTGACTACTTTTATGTCTTTTGTTGACTCTTAATTGAAATTGAGTTGATTGAAATCCTTTTAACTAAGTTGGAGTTAGTTCAGATGAAACAAATGTTGAACTACAAACTTTCAGAAAATTGCCTCTTGATATGTGATTAATAATCAAAGTTATGAAATAATTAAATACAGCAAATTTTTAACTATATGTTTTAATTGAAGATTAGTTCCGAGGATTTAAAATTCTGAAAAACTGCTAACATGTTTATATCGATACAGAGTTTTTAACATATTTTCGCATATTTTGTTTCAATTGCCTGAATTTATAAAAATTATTTCGATTTATACAAAATATCTGTTTTTGAATAAACACCTAATCTTTGAAGTTTTCATGAGTTGGGCAAGCTATATGAAAATAACAACTTTATTAAACTTTTTCAACTATTTTTTCCTTCATCCATTCCTAAACTTCTTGGAAACAAATATTCTTTCTTGTAATATAAAAACATTTAATATCATTCGAGAGACAAAACAGTTGAACAAATTACTGGAAACATAAGCAGCAAAAGTAAACTAGGGGTTAGTTCATTTACTGTCAACAAGTTCTTAATGCTTTTTACTTTGATAGACTTATTGTTTTGCAGGGTTTCTAAAAGAAATGGAAAGTGATTATATCTTTGTCATCAGAAAGTTTAGTGAACTTTCAGAAGACTTTATCAAAAACTTTCATTATAAATCTCTGAAAAAAATGACACATAAAAAGCCCTGCTCGAAATGGTAAATGATAGAAGTATTCTAGTATTTCTTGCAATATTTTTTGTTGGGGCAATATAACGTGTATCCTTAAATACTTCTTAGAAGTTGAATGAAAGAAAAAAAAATTGCTTCAAAGCTTTGCAGCATAAATAACAAAAAATGTACAGCAATACTTCCGCAATGAAGAATAAAAGAGTAATTTCAATGCAAATAAAACCCTTGGAAATTACGAAAAATGGGAATTGAAATATAAATTGACTTTTTTTCGGCTATTTTAGACTGGCTGAGACAGTAATCTTTTGGTAATGTGGACACAAAAATTATAATGATAGAATAAAATTTAATGGTCATTAAGGAAATTATTGCAGCAGGATTTTAATGGGACATAACTGTTTTCAGCACATGTAAAGGGCACCCACGCCACGCGGTTATTATGATATGTTTTCTTATTTTACTGGTGGGAAAAAGAAAGTATGGAATTTGTTGGCGCAAATTTTTTTGTTTGTTTGGGAATCAACGATATTAAAATGATTTATATGAATAAGTTAACATCAAGCTAGGCTTAAAAGTGAAACTTTCTTATACTTACATGTAAATTAACCTACACAAAATCGAAATCGAAGTCTTACAATCTGTTAGAACAATTTTTGAACCTAAAGTTTTTTTGAACAAAAATATATGTCAGAGTTGAGCTCCTTCAGTAATTAAATCGCTAAAAGATGAATGGAGCACATTGTTTATGGAGCAATTTGTGGGATTTAGTTTTACGAGCTTTACGGGACAATAAAGCCAAGCACACAGTACTCCTACTACTATATGTAAACAAGATTACAGTGGATTAAAAGTTTGCCAACCTCATTTTGCACCGTTGTGTGTTGTATTCTAGTCTAGAATTTCTAGAGCAAGGATTGGGCTCTCCATTCACATAAATGTTTCTGGCTTATAAGCGTTTCAAGTGATCTCAACCAGACTTGGCGTTTTAATTTAACATTTTTAACATCATTGTCTATCATCAACATGTGTATCCTTTTAACTCAAAGATAATTGAAAATTTGGGAATCTTTCGTAAAATTTTGTTAGCTAATTTTGTTTGCAATTCTTTTTACGGAAAGTTAAAACGAATTTCAAGGCTTGGTCAAAAGTTTAAAATCAAAGTAACAAAAGAGTACCGAATCAATGTTAATGTATGATCTTAGTTATTGTCAGTTGTTTGCTATAGCAAATTGTTACGTCTCTACTTGTCTTTGATACTTCTTGTTTTTTGTGTTAAATTAAAAAATATCTTTTGATGAAAAACAATTTACTGCTTCGTTACTTTCTTAAACGATTTTGTTTAATTTTCTAAGGTTTTCATTTGATAATTTAAAATTTAATTTTTCTACGGAGCTGGTGATAATTTGCATAATTTCCATAAACTTTCTCAGCATGATATAAATGGCTTTGTGGTTCTTGTGGGTTTGATGCAAATTGAAAAGTGATATAAAAAGAAGATTCCCATAACGCTATAATCCTTTGCAATACCATAATCGCTTGTTATTGTCCATTATGCTGCTGGCCATGCTTAACAGCTTTAAACTGTTCAAGATAGAAAAAAATCTGAAGAACCATGGAAAACATTGAATGCAACAGTTGTTCAAGTTTAATCGTTTCTGCTCAACGCTGGTCAGGAGAATTCTTTTTTAATTTGATGAAAAGTTTTAAACTTTATGGAGGCTGAATTTTAACTGCTACAATTTTATTGCTGATTCATTATCCAATAATGTTGTGTTTATAAGAATAGTTTATTGCATATTAAGTTCTTAGATCAGACGGTACGTAGATAGAATTTTTTTTTTTCAAGTGCAACATAACTTAATAAGTGAGTATAAGTCATTAAAAGGTAAAATTTTAATAAAAACACAAAATACTTAGGTAGTCGTTTCACAATATGTATTGTACAGTATCTATCCTTTTCAAAAAATATTTATAACTATTGATATTGGTTGCCATTTTTACGCAAACGATTCAAGCAACTTTTCTAAAAATAGAATTTACTACATACAATTGATCAACAAAAAGTCAATCAACAACAAATATAATATCATTAAATCATAAATGCTATAAAAACATGATTATGTCATTATCGCGCTTCATTGATTTTTACTACCAAATGTTTTTATTGATCAATTTAGCTCCTATGCATCATATGATCGATCGTTGTACATTTTTGCACATAATTAATAATTAATTAATTGCTCATTTTAACACATTGCTGAGTAAACATATGAGGTTTTATCGCTTTATAGAAGTATGCATTGAACGAATAAAAATGTATGGCGGTGAGATTATGGGATTAATAAAAGAATTTATGTGATTCGTTATTGTGATTTAGTAATTGAATACAGTTTCTATACAGATAAAAATATATTTGAAAGTGCTTGGGAGTTCCTAGGAAATGCTTTTCTGACAAAATTGACGTTATTAGCTGATTAAAGAAATACTGACGGACAAAACAGCCTAGAATTAAAAAAAAATATTCTTAACAGCTGCTAAAATAATCCCCAAAAAAGTAAAGTGTTTGTGACAAAATTTGTTGAAAATCATGCGATTCCCAGCTTTTTTACAGTTTCTGAAAAATATATTTTCATTGCTAAAACACTTGCTCTCACAAAAATATGAAAGCAATGAAATAACATCACTGAACAGATTTGTGACATCAAAAAAAAATTGCTCGATAAATTCTTATTACTATTATCTTACTTTTTATTTCTACCACAAAATGTCTCAGATTTTCTTGCATCATTTTCTCAGATGTTTACTTTCGCTTCAACTTATTGGAGAAATATCAAAAGCTCGAAGATTTTATTATTGTATTCAATTCGTTGTGAAAACATGCTGTGAGTGGCTGTGAATGGCGTAATCTGCAATAAATTCACACATTAGGATCGTGATGCTTGTTTTTTTGGTTCAACAGATTTCTAATAGGCTAAGACAGATGAAATGAATTGACAAGAAGTTAACAAATTTTCCTGGGGAGGATGATAAAAGTTGGCAGAATAGAGGCGTTGAATTTTAGTAGGTTTCTTGCTGATACCAGCTGAACGAGCCGTTAAAGCTAAATTAATCCACTTCATCTAATTGAGATACTTGTTTTTAGTTAAAGAGAAAACTAATTAATTATTCAATTCTACGTGATTGAAAGATGTCAGCTTATACACAATAATTAATACACCATACGATATCGTTCCTCATAATCTTTTGTTGCTCATCAGTAATAATTATCTATGTTTTAGCCTTGGCTATATATTATTTATAGCGTTTAGCTGACGAGTTATTCTAACATATTCTAATGTTATAAGTTATTAGAAAATTTATATCTTCATGCATTTGCCAATATGATTCATAATATACTTTGAATTTTACTTTCATAATACCTCTAGAATGTTAATTTGAAAAGTGAAAGTAAAATCGATTGTTTTGAAACATATTGCACCTTAAATTGATTATTCCAAACATTTTGCCATCTAAAAATGGATATATTTTCCTGAAACTCTCTCAAGTTATCACATAATGAATAAATTATGTGAAAGTACCTCCAATTAATTATGAACATATTGAAACGCAAACGAAAATTTGAACTAAAGCCATATTAATGAACTTTAAAAGGATTTTGGTTGATTTCACACAATGTGCACGAATTTTCAATTTCACAATTTATTGAACCCAACTGATTAAACAATTAGAAAGTTAGTCAAGAAATTAATCAGTGTTGTGAAATTAATTTTGTGTTGCTAAGATCCTGTTAGGTTGTTCGTACAGTAACTTTTTAATTTGACGACAAAATTAAATTATATAAAAAATATTTTTCTATAGATTTTTCACACGATTTGTGAAATGAAAAATGAGTATTGTAACAGATTCTCATAAGAAGTATGGTTGTAGCATAGCTTTTTTGAAAAATGATTTAGCAATGATAAAATCTACATTGATAAAATCTATTAATTTCATAAATTTTCTTTCAGACTTAAAAATAAACGCTATGAACTTCAAACTTAGCAGTTCTGTGTTTTGCCTAACACTAGCTTCCTTAGTGGTCTTGACAATTTGTGACAGCGGACCAACAAGTCCAGACAGCAACACAAGAGAGAGCCCTGCCACAATAGCGTTTAATCCTCCTGACAATGCCCAGCGGGTGGAAAGGTCCCCAAAATATGACTTTGGATTAGGGAAACGTGAGTAGATCTCTGTAGATTGTGCTGTCCTTTTATTTAATAGATTTTTTTAAAGGACGGTATATTATCACAACAGGTGGACCGGGGAAAAAACGACTACCACACTATAACTTTGGTTTGGGAAAGAGAGCAAAGTAAATAATCTAATTAAATCAGTTTTATGTAATTCGCCTAAAAATATATTTTCATTGTATTTGCATATTTTAGTCCCTACTCCTATTCGTTCGGGCTTGGCAAACGCGCTAGTGATGATGGAGAGATAAATTATGAAGAAGAGACAGATCAGCTGAATAATTTCTACAATAATGATAATGGCTTGAACCTGGAACAATTTGAAAATGCCGCCAACATGGACAAAAATGATATCGACATTGATTATGACATGATGGGATTTAGAAATGGTATGTTAAAAGTTTTGTATTTATTATCGACAAATTATCATAACTGATCTTCAAATTTAAAACTTAGGTGTCGACAAGCGAGCTCCTAGACAGTACAGCTTCGGGCTTGGAAAACGACGAGCTTATGACTTTGGACTTGGAAAAAGAAAGTACAGCGAAGATTCCTTAGATAAGAGGCTCCCCAATCGGTACAACTTTGGCTTAGGACGTTAATTCTGCGGACAAAAATTCAATTTTCAAGCATTTTTCGTTTTCGATCAACTACTCGTCATTATGTGTCATTTAACAACATTTTAAAACATTCTGCAACAAATCATAGTTGTAAAGATGTGTCTGTCAGTCTGTAATTAAGCAGCTTCTTAACCAAATTTGAAAACATTTTAAACATGAAAAACATTTATTCGACTTGACTGTAAATATTCAAGATGTGGAAAGCTGTGTAATTTATTTTTGCAATTATTTTAAATGAAGAAAACTTGTACTTTTAAAACGCGAAAACTTGCGCGAGGGGCAACTAATTAAAAATTACATTTTAAAGCAAATATATATATTTCCCAAAGAAAAACTTATACATTTAAAATGATCAATTAATGCCAAATTAGAGATAATGTGAGCGGAAATTTGGCAGTTGAAACATGGAGAGAATAGAAAATGATGTGTTAAAAATATGTTATTTATTCAAAGAACCTAATAAACTTATTACAATTGAATAAAAACTTATAAATGGATGCAAAATAAATGTAATCTGAATAATTCAATAATTCAATAAAATATCAATTTTTAAAACACCAGCCTGCAATCAGCATTGTCTTCGTTGGAAGAATATTCATATAATTATACACTTATTGGCTATGTCAATTTTTGATAATATTTTCACGATTATCACAATTTTCAGCTTCATAAAGTGTTTCCATTATTTCTTCATTGATTGTGGGATGATCATTCTTCAAGTTTTCCCATTCTGGTAGGTCCATGATTGTATCTTTATTATCTTTTACAAACTCAAAGCAAAGTGTTTTTAGTTTAACAAAATTATGCAGTTCAGCCAGAATCATCGTCTCAATGACCGTTCTTACAGTCAAACTTTTAAGTAAGAATCTTTCACACATTACTTTCATATTTTTACTTCCTGGATCGATAAAATTATTATTTAAAGATAAGATTTGGATCTGAAAATAAAAATTTTAATTTTGCCTTTTTTAGAAAATAATGATAAAATTTCAAACCTTCCAATAAATAGTCAGCGTTCCACCCAATAAAAAATCTGCACTTTTAGCAAACAATTCTTCCCGCTTCATAAATTTGGGCCACAGACAGTTTCTCTTAGATTTTTTACTAAATTTTATTATCTCAGTTTCGTTGGAACGTCGCTTGCCCGTTTTTTCAAGAATCGAAATTGTGACAGCCACTGAAACTTTATCAGCATATGAATCCACCATAAAAATTGAAAGCGATGAGAAATCCTTGTTGTCTTTTCTTCTTCCTGTTGGACAAAATGTTAAGCACCTATTGATAAGAATAGAAGTTATTAGCAAGCATTTTAGTTTCTGATGAATTTATATGGAATATTTATTCCAAAAAAAATTACCACTTGGTGTAATTTGATGGGGAGCTATGAATTACTATTTGTGGAGACCTTAAGCTGGTTCTTCTATCTATCTTGAGATCTTTGATAAACATTCTAAACTCTACCTAGAATAAATAATACGTTAAGTTAGTATAATATTCACTTTTCTAAATCTCAGATATAACTCACAGATCCACAATTCTTAATTTCCATCTCGAGTATTCTATTATAGAGCTCAAATATTGAACGTACACTGTCTGAGGTCCAAAAACCAACTGCTGAAAACTGAATTTATTTAGAGCTAGAAAGTGATCATACTGACATTAATCATAATCATTATTTCAGATAAAATTCTTCTTAAAGTGAAAAGAGATACATATGAGAAGAATAGAATCCTTATTAATCAATTTTATTTTGGCAAATTCATTATTATCACCACAGGTCCTCGTTGGAAGATGTATAAAAAATTAAAAAGAAACCAGAAGGATCAACACGACGAAAACAGTTTAAAAAACAGGTATAAATCTAAATTTTGCTTTGTTCTCCTTAAAAAATTTTGCTGGACAATAATGGCTCTCTAAAAAAATTTGCTGAATTATTATTACTGAAAACTCGTACTCTCAATATTCATTTGTCGATCATGCATTCTTTTTGAATAAATCAAAAAAAAGTACAGTTATGAATCTATGCAAATCTTAATAAATTCAAACAACGTTCAAGACTTCGGTGAGAATATGCAGGAACGTGAAAAAATTGTCTGATTTTTATTAACAGGTGAGGGTTTATTTGCTTAAAATATTAACTTGGGAGATTCAGGTATGTTCAGCAAAAAAAAATGTTACAGTGGCTATTTGTTCTACATTTTTTTCCTTGCAAAAAATATTAAAATGATAGTAATAATTTATTCCAAAATAAAAAAGGGTGTTTTGAGGAGTTTTAAACTTTAAATTAATTGTAGTGATATTTTTCTCTAAACGTCTATTGGAAATGGATTATTAAAAAAATTCATCGAGTAAAATGCTGAAGGATGCTCCTTCAACATTTTACTAATAAAACCTCCTTTACTAATGTTGAAGGAGTATCATAACTAATAAAACCATTTCATAATTTTGTTAATAAATCAGTATAAATTGTTTTATTGTACAGGTAATTTTATTACAGTGAAAATGTTGTCCCCTTGTAAAACAAAAAATACAATTTCGGTCAAATTCAAAAACCGTTCTTGCCAAGGTATTTTATGTTAATTATATTTGAGATTAGTAATAATAAGAATACAGAAAAATAATAATAAAAACTAATTGAAAAAAAAACAATCTTAAAAATATTCTTTCTATAGACTAATATTGAGTTTATTCAAAACGGCATCGAAAGCAGCTACAGAGGAGTAAAAAATGTAAGGCTTTGTTTTGACCACTCCATAATCTGGATCTATGGAAGGCAGTGGAAGCGTTTTCCATGAAACTGGATCACTAGCTAGCTCTTGCATCTTGAGTTGTTGATTTTGATATTCTTTCTGGTATTTTTTCAAAGATATGGATTGGTACCCCATATCCTTCTTGCGGTTGTTCTGCATCCTTTCTTTACGTAGAACAAGAGATTTAATTTGAGGAAGCACGTAAATCGACGTGGGGGCAGTCATAAACTCACGAACATGCTGTAAATAGACAATAAATTAATAAATTAATATTTTAAAAAGCAACTTTAGAATTTGATAACGTACTTTCTTGTTGGATTCACAGTGAGCAAAAACCCAAACCAATGTGCATAGAGTATTGAAGATTCCACAGTTTTTATCACACCATCTCATGAGCATCTGGGCAATTGTTCCCAAACCCATTTCCTATTGAAACAAAAAAGGAAATTTAAATGATAACTTACAAAGAAGCGTGAAATTAAAAATCTTACCTGGAAAGCGTCCTTTTTGGTCAAATGGTACCTTCCAAGATTTAAAATGATGCAACTGCACAATTCAATGACCTGTTTGTCCACCTCACTTCTTATTGCTTGCGCCATCAATCCATAACAAAAACTAGACACAAAGTTGGCGTGCTGAATGAGAATTGACGGAATGGTTCTTGAAATATATTCTAGCTTGGTCAGTTCAGAAATAGCATCAACAGCGTTATATTTTCCTTTTAAGAATTTAATCGACATCTTCATTTTGTTTTGGATAGTTTTCGAAGGATCTGTATTTTTTGAGGCTTGCATCAATCTATCAGCTATGGCTCGGAGACTTTTGGTTTGCTTTTTATTTCTCAAGCACCTCCCACGCCATATAGCTTGAATTTTTTTGGCTGCCTTGTGACGGTTGCGAAGCTCTAACATTTCCGGTGTCAACATTTTCTGATATCTCTCCCTTGCCAAATATCCTCGAATTCTAGTTTGAAGTTTTACAGTAAACTTTCTAGTTTCCTGGTATCGATGGTGAGTGACTCGAGTTTCTAATTTAGCTCGGAATCTTCGTTGAACAGTTATCGTGGATTCCTTGAGGGTTTGGAAGCTTTTTTGACATATTCTCATCTGCATAATGGCCAGGTACTGTGTTTCCACTAGCTTAACAGACTGCTTCAAGCTCAAGAATTTTGATCTCTGCTTTCTCATCTCTTGATTGGCACGGAAGCGTCGTTGAATCACTAAGATAGCATTTTTGTATTCAATAAACTTCGACCGTTCTTCTTTCATGAGTTGGGTTGCTCGGAATTGTTGCTGGATTCGAATTGCTTGTTTTTTAAGTTCCTTGTATTTCGAAGCATCAACCTTCATTAATCGGTTGGCTCGGAATCTTTGTTGCATCTGAAGGGTACTCATTTTCAATTGGAGGAAGTATGTTTGTTCTTGATACATCAATAGGCGGCTCCTGCATTAATAAAATAAAAATCATTATTGTTATGAATTTTATAACATTTTATGTTAATATTCGGATATTTGGGCAATTAAAAAAAAATCTACAATACCTGAATATTCTCTGAATGCTAATAGCCGCACTCTTTTTAGTCAAAAAGTCATGTCTTTGAAGTGTCATCATTTGCTGCGCCCGGAATCTTTGTTGCACAAGAATTGTTGTCATTCTCAATTTCTGGAATAAGTCACGTTCTTTCCTCATTTCCAATGTTGCTCTCCATTTTCTTTGAATCATCAAACAAGCCATTCTCGTCCTCTGATAATCACACCTGGCTTTTCTACCCGCAGTTAATGCTCTGAATCTTCTCTGCACGAAGATTCCAGCTGATTTCAAACAAGTGTACTCCAATTTCTGTTGTTGCATCAATTTCAGACCACGATAAAAGCACTGGATCTTGATAGTTGCTAATTTAACCTTCAAATAAAGTTGGCGATTCTTTCGAGCCAGTATTATTTCACGGTATCGTCGTTGAATCACTAAGGTAGATGATCGGAGATTTAGGAACTCAGAACGCTTTCGTTTGGTTTCCAGGTGTCCTCGGAAGTGATTTTGAATTGTCATTGCTGCCGATTTCATTTGTTGATAGTGAGATTTTTGTATTTTCATTAGCTGGTTACCTCTAAATCTTTGCTGAAGATTTATGGTAGACTTGATCAATTGCTGGTAGTACGATCTTTCGATTCTCATTAACAATGTTGCTCTCCATTTTACTTGAATGGTAAGAGTGGCTCTTTTGAGGTTCGAATAAGCACTTTGCTCCTTCCACATGGCGCTTTGAGCTCGGAAATGCTGTTGAAAGATGATGGATGCGTTTCTAAGTTCTACATATTCGTGACGTTGAACTTTCATGAGTTCATTAGCTCGGAATCGACTCTGAATGTTAAGACAAGATGTTTTAAGTTTCAAGAATTGCCTGCGAGCTTGTTTCATGGCCAGTTGAGCACGGAATCGTTTTTGTACAGTGATTACACTCAACTTGTACTCCACAAATGACTCAACTTCATAGCGCATCAACAACATGCCCCTGAAACATCGCTGAATTTTTATGACAGAATTTTTCTTCAACAAAAATTGTTCTCTTCCTGCTTTAGCTAAAACGTTAGCACGAAATTGCTGCTGAATAGCCACAATGCTGGTTTTCAAATTCAAGTATCTTTTTCTTTGTTGGATCATCTCAGTTCGAGCTTTGTATTGAGTTTCAACAACATACACAGCTTTTTTCAATTGCAAGAATGATGCTCGATCTTTCTTCATCATTTGTTGAGCTCGATATTTTTGCTGAATTAAAATGCTTGCAGTTCTTAGTTCTTGGTACCGACTGCGCTCTTCTCGCATTTTCAAAGTGGCTCTCAACCTTTGTTGGATCAAAATTGTATTACATTTCAGTTTCAGGAATTCATCTTGCACAACTTTCATCAACAGTTTACTTTTAAATCTTCGTTGTATTGCAATTGTAGAACTCTTAAGCTTCTGATAATTTAATCTGTCTTTCTGCATCAGTTTTTGAGCTCGATATTGTCGCTGTACAACATTAGCATAATATTGCATTGTCACATAAGCTAAGTACTCAGTACGCATCAATTTGGTAGCTCTAAATTTTTGCTGAAGCTTAATGGTTTGTTTTTTGAGCTGAGTGAAATAACTGTGTTCGATTTTCATAGCTTGGTTGGCTCGGAATAGCTGCTGGACGTTTATAGTAGCTTTTTTCAACTTTTGGAATTTTTGATGTTCATGTTTCATCATCTGATTCGCTCTGTATCTTTGTTGGATCCAAATGCTGGTTTTTTTCATAGTCTGAAAGTTTTGGAGATCAGTTCTCATTTTCAAAGTAGCTCGGAGTCTTTGTTGGATAACAACCGTGGCACTTATCATCAGTTGGTATTTAGCTACGCATTTTTTCATCTCCAGGGTGGCTCTGAACCTTTGTTGTATTTTGATGCAGTTGCTTCTCAACTCCTGGAATTTTTTTTGCTCTACACGCATTTTGAGTTGAGCTCTAAATCTTCTTTGAAGGTTCAAAACAGATTGTCGTTGCTCCAGATATGAATTCTTTTCTTTGATCATGAGCTGCTGAGCTCGGAATCTTTGCTGAAGAAGAATGGCAGATTGTTTCATCACCAAGAAATCATGACGTTGCACACGCATCAATAGTTTTCCTTTAAATATCAGCTGTATCTTAATTGTCACCTCTCGGAGAACTAAAAATTGCTTTCTCTCTTGTTTCATCATCATGGATACTCGATACCACTTCTGGATTTTCAAACTACTCTTTTTGATCATTAGGTACTTTGATCTCTCCTCGCGCATCATCAAAGTTGCTTTCCATTTTTGTTGGATTGTTGTTGTTGCAGACTTTATTTCCAAAAACTCTTTGCGACATTTTCTCATTCTAACGAGTGACTGGATCCTGGTAGCGGAAACTTCCTTATGATGAACTTTACGGTTATAAGCGACAATTTCATTGACAATTTGATGAAACTTCTTGTGAATCACAAATGATTTAATGCATCTCTGAATGGTGACAACTTTGTAGTGGACAGATCTTGCTTCATCTTTGAAATGTTTGATGAGTGTCGATGCTTGAATAAGTTTCCGCGCCAGTAGTTGCTTCTTATACCATTGCTGAATTACAATGCAGGAAGTGCGTTGAATCAAGTATTCGCGACGTACTATTCGCAAAACACGAGTTTCTCGATACCACTTTTGGATGATCTGGAAGAATTAAGAAATATTTATAATAAAATGTAAAAATATTTTTACTAGCTAAAATTCTTACCTTAACACTCCATTTAACCATTTTGAAACTTTTTACAGCCAAAATCATTTTCACATTTTTCTGAATAACCAAAACAGCTTCCTTCTTTTTTTGCATTTCCACTTTTACTTGCTTTCTGGTAGAATATCCTCTAAACCACTTTTGAATAACAGTTGCTGCCACTCTTTGCTTTTCTTCATGCTTCTGC
Organism: Parochlus steinenii; assembly: GCA_038502155.1. Lineage (NCBI taxonomy): Eukaryota > Metazoa > Arthropoda > Insecta > Diptera > Chironomidae > Parochlus > Parochlus steinenii. The sequence goes on along the minus strand of JAXCIN010000047.1, from coordinate 5,016,923 downwards.
TGAATACGACGGTTCACATAAACCTTGAGCCAATTTCTACGCCACCAGTGCTGAATGGAACTTGCAGCTGAGATGAAGCGAGGTGATCTGAACTTGTAGATAATTTGCCAGAGCAACGAAAGAGTCTTTTCACGATGACCATCAACAATGTCTTTAGCTGTGATGTCACCACTCAAATTGTAATCAGCTTGTTGAAGGGCCTAGCAAACATAATAAAATAATTTATTCGAAATTTTTGATCAATTTTTTTATAACGGATTATTACCTTCAAACCCAAATCGACGTTAAAAACTTTCTGTAATCTTGAAATAGCGGGCGCTCTCAAATTCTTTGTCAAATCATCTCTCAACAAGATAACTTCCATTACTTTAGTCAATCTCACACCATCTCTTAAATCTACTGCCAAGTTAGAAAATGCATAATCAAACTCATCAATACAAGTTTGCTTGTGGACCAGTAAATAGTCGACTCTCTTCAAATATCGAATGATATCACCAAAGTTAGCAATCACCATTGAAGCAAATTTTTTAAGAATCTCATTGGTCTCCTTAAATGGGGCATTTTTGACAAACAAACATGGATTGTGCTTGATTAGATGGCTCTGTTTTGCTTTATCCAAGAATAAAACGACAAACAGGAATCTTCTGAGTGTGAACTTTTTGATGTTCTCGGCATAAGCGCCTTGTTGTTGATATTTGTTGTACTTGTTCTCCAAGTAAGTATCTCGAAACATGTGGTTGATAATGAAACGACTTAAACCAAGCACATCTCGGTTCGACTGCAGCTCTATTTGCACACCAAAAACAACTTCCAAACCAATTCTCAACCATAGTGGATTAAAGCACAGCAGAAGCTCCAGAATATTCCTTTGTAGAACCAGGTCCAGATGGATGTTTCGATCATCACGAATTGTCAGCTGTTTCTTGTCAATTTGAATAGCCACTCGCTTTAATGGATCGGCTACTGCATTGGTGCGGTAGAAGTTGAAAGCAAGACCACGCAAACTATCTATACGAGTTTTGTAATACTTGCAAGAAACAAATTCCTTTGTAGGAGCCATCTTCAGTTCTTTGCTTTGTACTTCCTAAAAAAAATGTTATTAAAACCGTTATAAAATTGCAAAATATATAAAAACTGAAATTCACCTGGAATAACTTTCCAACATCTAACTTTTGATTTTGATCCGAATCTAAATCAGCAGGAATTGTAACCAGCGCATTAAGCCACTTAACAAACTGTTTTTCTATCTTATCAACTGCTTGTTCGTTCAAATACACTGTGGCAGACAAGAATGGATCACAAGTTGTAGTCGCAGCAAAAGGGTCAGGGTTTATAAAGGTTGTTAAGTGAGACTCTGCGTCATACAAGACCATGTGTTCATTTTTGTAGACTACAATAAACAAACAAAAAAATTATTTTAATTTGATATAAAAGTTATGAAATATAAACTATTTTACCGAGTTTTCTTGGAGTTGGAGTAACTGGCAAAGAAACTGCTGAAGTGTTGGAAACCATTGAATTAACTGAAGATAATGATGTCAAAGAAATAGAAGTTGGCGATGATTTTTTCATTGACATTGGCAGCTGAAATTTGCACTGTTTCTTATTCCAGTTATTTAACTTATTTTTCTTAGAAGTGGCTCCCAAATCTTTTTTCTCATCTCTGTCATCCAATTCCCCAACAACTTTTTTAATTCTAGGCGGTGGTGAAAAAACCAATGGTTGCTTTTTCAAAGGCGACTTAAAACGAAAATCTTCGCGCATTCTTTGCATGGTTGGCGAACATTTCATGGCCTCCTTGATTTGTGGCGAATAAGAGATTTTTGACTTAAATGTTGGTGATTTATGGTGCACAGGAGAGCTATCAGATTTTCCATGGATTGAGCTAAATAGTAGATAAAATAATTAATATCCAGCAAAAGTGTTAAATAAAACCAGATGTTTAATTACCTCGTTCCCTTCTTTGTAGTTAAACCAACTTCATTCAGATTGAATCTTGAACTCTGTGCGCATATATCGGTTTCGCGAAAATCTCCTTGACTGGTAATGCTTTCAAGTGATACATTCCTCTTTTGCTTATCTTGCTGCTCATTTTGATAGAAATAACGATTGTTTTCCAGCTGATCCAGTTCTTTCACATTCAAATTTGGTAGTGAACCCAAATTTGCTTTCAAGGCTTCAACATTTTCATTGACTTGGTACAAATTACTAAGAGACTCCGAAGCGAGCATACGAGACTTTTCTCGATTTTTGCTTCCAGGAGTCATTGCAACATTTTCGTTTGATTTAGGATTACCATCGTACACATTGAAAGTTTTCAAGAATGTTTTCTGGGCAATATTATCTGGAGATTCCTCAAAAATAGCTGTCAATGGTGGTGGCGTGCAACAAAGTACATGAGTTCTTCCCAGAAATGACTTTTGTTCTTCTTGGACCAATTCAATTTCCTGACACGAGAGATCTTTAATATAAGTTTCCGTGCTTATGTTACTCTCATACTCGATACTCTTCTCGAATAAAGCTTTCTGTCCGATTAGGATGTTCAAATGTTTTGGGGATTGTATTCTGTCACGATTCATGGTTGAAAAATTGCACGGTAAGAAATGAGCGTTTTCCAAAGAACGAGGAGTAGATACGATCTCGGTTACTGGCATGTTGTGGCGGTTTGATGGAGGTGCTGGGGTCTGAATATTATTGATTGAAATTGTGGGAGCAGCTTTTGGAGATTTTTCCTTGATTGCTGAATATTGAAGGAAATAGAAGAAAATAGTTAGATGTCTAGATGCCAGCTGTAAATTAATTTTTTGATTTTAATAACTCACCATTACCGATTTTTAATTCACCTTCCGGAGAAATTCCATCCATCAAATTTCTTCTTTTAAAATCGTCTCTTTTGGATCCTTGAGGAGTGGGCATAGCAGCAAAGTACTCTAACTTGCTGGTACTCTTCGTCTTGGTCTCAGTTGCTGGAGTAAATTTAATATTATCAAATATTTCACATACTTTTGTTGTTGGAGAAGGAGTAGCTAGTGCTTGATTTTCATTCTGATTTGTTCTAGGACTCTTTACATCAAACATAGAGTCTATTGTGGAAAAGTTAATGGCGTCACTTTCAAAGATATTGGATGCGTTCATATTTTTGGGTGCCAAAGCAGATCTTGGATCATCGTTGATGACTCGCTGATATTCGCGAACTTCTCGGACTTCCTGCTTCACAACTGTTGTTATTGTAGTTTTTCTACCGTAAATGGAACGACGTAGATTACCCGGAGGAGAAGGTGTCTTCATTTTTAAACGTTTGGGAATACTAATGACTCCCGCCTTTTTGGAAGTTTTCTTTAATTCCACGGATTTTAAAACTAAAGACACATCTTTCACATTGCCAAAGCTATCAGTAATTTGAATATTCTCTTTACAGACTACTGCTTTGACTGGACTCCAAGTAATGGTCATACTGATCTCAGAGGATTTTCCAATTTGTGCCCGAGACCACTCCAGAGAGACATTATGCTCTGGCTTTGGAGATTTTGTAATTGAAACCTAGAAATCATATTGTTATTACTCAATCAACTATAAAAGCACTAGAAACTTACCTCAATCTCTTCATTTAATGGATTTTGAATGACTATGAAACGCTTAGCTGTCTTAGATACAGGAACATCTTCGAATGTAACGATAGCTTTAGGAGTGAACGCACCCAAGCTAACAATTGTTGGTTCTCTGTTTTCACTCAGCTTACGTGCATTTCGCACTCGCGTTGGGGTCACCACAAACTTTGGTTTAAAGGAATTAACATAATTTTGGGACATTAATAAAATTTGAGGACTTCGACAAATTAAAAGTAAATTCACCTCGAAAGCACTCATGGTAAGAAGCTTCCTCTTTATTCTATCTTGAAGGTCGCTCTACTACTGACGATAATTCACAGTAATTGCCACTTAATAACACCTAAAATGATCTAATTATAAGGAAAACGTAAAACAACAAAATTCAAAACAAATTGTTAACGGTTTTGATGACGTTTCTTAAAATCCCTTGACAGATCATATTGTTCCGAGGGGTGGTAATTGTTTTGAAAATCGTTGTCTACCTTCTAAAGTATAATATATTTGAAAGAATTAATTTTAAATTTTCAAATCCGTTTATTTTCTTAATTTGTATTTTATCTATGGCATTTATTAGTTATGGTTTTGATTTCAAATTGAGATCATTTTAAATTTTTAACGACGACATCAAAATTAAATCTAGAATTTAATTGCTTCTAAAAACCTGCTTTTAAAATAACCATCACCTTTTACAGAATTCTTAAAAGTCCTTTGGCTTTAAATTTTCGATTTGGCTGATCAAAGTTCTAAAAAGGATATGCGATTGCACTCAATTACTATCAATTAAATTAATTATTTTAATTATTAGCGCAGAAACTTAGAGATAATTCTCTTAAATTCAAAACTACTGAAAAGAAGTCATTGGTATTCAAAATGAATATCTAGTCAATTGCCTCGGAAGAAGTTATAATCTCATTTGGAATCCTCTTAGATTCAATTTTGTTTGAATTGAAGCTGAAATCCTCTTCTTTTTCTAAATGATCTACAGGCAATGCCTCGATATTATCAATAATTTCATCCTCATCCAAATTTTCGTCCAAATTTGAGTTTTCTAAATGATCCACTTTTTTAGGGATCTCTGGTGTTTCTCCATCTGGACCTTCATCACTGTTCTCATCGTCTGATTTGTGACGATATATACTTCTGAGTGAGCCAGGGAAAGGAGTGGCTTCTTCAAAACTGTCTGAATTTGTTTCATCAAACTCTTCAAAAGGATCAACAGCTATAAATAATTAAGATTTTTTAAATAACCAATAACAAGAACAAACAACTAAAAAAAATTATACTAACCAACATAGGAAATAGAAAATCCTTTAAAACCCATAGTATCATCTGACCGAAACCTTATAAGGAGTCCCTCATTCATTGAGATGATGTCTTGTGGATTCTAGAAAAAAACAGTTAAAGGAATTTTTTCATGTAAATGTTAATATATTCTAACAGTATTTCCGCAATATCTCCCCTGAAGAACAGAACTAGCATCATCCAAGCCACCATACACCTCAACATAATCATATGAGCATTGTTTTTCTTCCTCCACGTCAAATATGAGGAAAGAGAGTTGAACATTCCTTCCTGAATCTGCTTCAATTGTCCATTCACAGTCAGCTTTGTTATCGTACATGGCATCTCCATAGCGAGCATGAGAGTAAATATGTTTCACTTTGTTGTTGGCCTAGAGGAAAAGAATGTACATAATTACAACCGGTTTTTAAAATTGATTTCTAATATTTAAAAACTATTTTACCTGTAAATAGCCGCCACAAACAGTGGAATGACTAGCAAAGAAACCTTTTCTTTGAACACTTCCATCTGAATTAAATATCATGTACATCTCATTAGTTGTTGAAGAAATAGGATGAGGTAATTTAGATCCACAAAATCTTCCTAGAGTGTGACTATCAGGAGATCCTCCATCATATATCGCAATATGATCATAAGCACATTCTTGATGTGGTTCAATTTCAAACACGTTAAATATGAGACGAATACGATGTCCGGGAGTTGTAGTAAAGTGCCAAATACAATCTTTTTGAGGTGGATAGAGGTCTGGATAGTTTGGTGAGAAAATTTGACCGTTGGGTGCTTGAATCTCGTATTTGCAACCTCCTTCTTTACAATCGTGTCCATTGTCATGTAATGTAAAACCATTATGACACGAGCAAACATAGGAGCCGATTATATTTTTGCATTCATGCTGACAACCTCCATTATTAACTGCACATTCATCGACATCTAAAAATCAATTGATCTTATTTTACATATGATCCTTCCAAAAATTTATTTTAAAATTACCTGTAAAGAACAGTGCAGCAAATCCAGTTTTTTGAATAGTTTTATCTGATTTGAACTCTATACGAAGGATACTCCCTTCTGAAGTAACTAATATAGGAACTCTTGAACCACAAAAGACTCCATGCTTCTTCAGTGAATCATCACTCATTTTTGAGTAAACGGTGACTGCGTCATATTCACAAGCAGCTGCTTGATAAAAACTATTGCCTTCCAGATCAAAATGAGTAAAGTTTAAAGTGATCTTATATTGAGGAGGTGCCAAGATTTCCCAAACACACTCTTTTAAGGTTGGGTACTCTTTAGGGAAAGATGGTGAAAGAATTGTTCCGTTTGGTGTATCCAAAACTCCACCACAGGCGTCTAAAAATATTTAGAATTAGATTTATTTAAAAATTCAAAAAATAAAAGTAATTTTCTTACTTTCACAAGTTTTTTTATCACTGTGAAGCTCATATCCAATATAACAGGAGCATTCATAACCTCCCAACGTATTGATGCATTCATGCTCACAGCCATGATCTAACAATTCACATTCATCGACTTCCTTCATAAAAGTGGCTGAAAATCCTGCTTTTTGCACCGAACCATCAGAGACAAATTTCACGAAAAGCTTATTTGAGGATGACCTCATATCTGGGGGGACTTTGTAGCCACAAAAAACGCCAATAAGTCGATCATCAGCTGTATCACCATCACGAACTTCCACGTAGTCATAAACGCAGTTGTCGTGATTTTCGACTTCGAACGACTGGAACTTTAATGCTAAAAATAATTGAAAATAAATTATCTAATCTTAAATTGTACTTTGTTGTCGCAGTGCTTACCGACTTGGAAGTCTTTTGGTACAGTTATTTTCCAAATGCACTCCTTGCTGGGCAGGTACTCGAGCGGGTAGTTTGGGGACTCTAATCGACCTCCAGTTTCCAAATTCATTTCACCACCGCAAATCGCTATAATATTGAAAAATGTTGATTTCATATTTATTCTAAATTTTCCGTAAAATATACCTTCATATTGTGCAGCAAATCCTCTCATGTTTGTTGTTCTAGATGATGTCACAAACGTTAACAGCATTCTACTTCCGGTTGTAGTTATCAACTCGTTTATTTTTCCACTACCACAGAATTTACCTAATGTTGTTGACCTGGGCCAATATCCATCTCTTATTTCTAAATAATCTGATCGACAACTATTGGATTTAAATATGTCCTAAAAATGCAAGTTTTAAATATAAGGATTAGTCAAATTATATCAATATAATTACCAAATCTGTAATGTTCAAGACAATCCTTTCTCCATGAGTAGCAGTTATTCTCCATTCACACTTTTCAGCTTCAGTTTGGGCGGTAGTTATGTAGTAGTTGGGTGATGTAAAAGATCCCGAATTATCCTGGAACGTTCTTCCACATTCTAAAAAAAAAACAATATAAATGATAGGATCAAAATTTATGTTAAAACTATTCTTACTAGGACATTTGTAGAGCAAATTAGCTTGAGCTATATCTCCTTCACTCAACCTTAAACGTTGTCCAATCTCTGGTCGTTTCATATTTAAAATCTCGATTGGTAAAATTGTGTCAAGGTAAGTTCCCTTGGAGAAAGTATTCCTGGCGTAATGCATAATCGATGCATAATCTAAAAAAAGCAATAATATTAGAAAATAAATCATGATAAAATATTTTATTATTTTACCATAAGGTTGTCCCAAAGAATTTACATCCTCTTCTGTCAGCTTGTTGAAATTGTATTCTTGGCCTGCATGGAGTTAATATCTTATTATGTATAGCAACATTATAAATCTTATTGCAATAAAATTACCCGTCATTATATTGTTCTTTTCAATAACAACGTGATTTTCCCTGTCTGGTCTAGTGTGCTCATGCCAAAAGCCGACAACGTGACCCAGCTCATGAACAACAATTCCAAATTTATCACAGTTTTTGCCTATAGATATTGCTTGCGGTCCGTTTCCTCTTTTTCCCACAAAAGAACAGCATCTGTTAGATTAAAGAGATAGAATAAGTATGCATTTTCAAGATGATACTCGACTACAACTTACCCACAAGGCCTTTCTGTAAAAACAATGTAGTTGGGATGGTCTAACGGATTTCTCTCTACAAACTTGATGCAAGTGAAGTTTTCCCAATGTCTCATAGCTTGCTTGAACAAAGCTTTGTGAGCACCACTGAAATTTCCATCAATCTCATATGGAATGACCCCAAAGTCCCAAACCCTGTCTTTTTTGGCAGTTGCTGCTCGTGTGACTCTCTTTCTATTCATAAGTCCTTTGATTCTAGAAAAGTAATTAAAGTTTGATGATTTCAAGAGTTTAAGTATGTATCTTAAAAAATATTAATTGCGAAAAGTTTCACTTTTCAAAACAGTTGACTTAAAAAAATTTAATTAATTTATATATAAATTCATACTTGTCATCGTCTCCTGGAACACCAGCAGAAGTTGACGGATTTAACTCGAAAGAAACAGTTTCCAAAGTATTTCTCTTTTTAGATAAAATATCCTGAGTTATTGAGGATTTTGCTATTTTTGGCTTTACGGTTGTTGAAGTGCTGCGATTTTGCTTCTTCAGCGATTTTGGCTTGATATTTTTATCTAAGGTAGATAACGTTGCGTGGCTGAGTTCTGTTTTTAAACGCTCTAACCGTGCTTCATAGCTTGATTGCTTATCAAAAGGCTTTGTGGATGAATCAACAACATCGCTGCTTTTATTTTGCATGCTTTGCTTTCTGAAATATAATTTTTGTCTCAAGTATTTGATCTATTTTTAAAATAAACTTGATACTATATAATTGTTAATTGTTACCTTCCCTGCCGCTTTCTTTTGTGTCGTTTCCTCACAGCGCCATCTCCATTCAAGATTTCAATTTCATCTACCTTCAGTCCATTTCCTCCATTATTGCTGAATCTGTTTGGCATAGTTGATCGACTGACAGATGGAACAGTCACTACACTAACAATCTTCCTATTGCTGCTATTAATAATATTGTCACCACTATCATCCGTTATATCTTTTGTATTTGATTGAATTTTATTAGTATCAAAATTCCTTGAAGCCACTACTTCCGAGCTGCTTTTGTTAAATTTTCCGTTTGCATCTAGCTTTTCCACATTATTGTCGTAGTGGTTAGAGAAGTTCATTATAATATTATCATTGTTCTCAATTATTGTAGCTTTTATATCTATATCCACTTCGTTAGTGGAAAGAGATGAGCTTGTGGTAAGCGACTTGATGTCTGCGGTTGTTGTTCCCTGTAATTATAATAAAAATTTTTATAAAGGTTGCTCAGTGCACAGAATTGCAGTTGTAAAAGGTTTATACAAAGAGTTGTTAGTGCGTTTTGGGCCTATCTCCCAAGCGGACAATTTAATTAATATTAAAGATTCACACAAAGTAGACATAGGCAATACGGTATCATAAACCGAATACTTTTCTTTTTTTTCACAATTTATTAACTAGCGATGTTATGTATTTAAATCTTCTATAGATCTTTTAACCAAAACACTCACAATAATCGCTTCATTGAGGTTTTTATTGATGTTCCTCTGATTCTTTATACTATCATCTTCCACATGGTGTTTTGTCTTCTTCCGAATCATGTCAGTCAGCCCTTCTTCCTCCACTTGCAAGCCCTCATTATAAACTTCCTGCTTCATCTTTTCCAGTTCTTGCTGAATCTTTTTCAGCTGCATTTGCCACTCTGTCTCGTAGTTTACGTTCGGCAGGGCAATGTCGCCGAGAAGCATGCCTGAAAACAAAAGAAGATGCATGTTAGAACTTTCATTCAATGAATTTATTTTAGGCGAAGTTTTGGGAATTTACACACAATATAATGAATAATCTTAAATGTTAGTCAAGAACTTTTCTGAAGAAAAAAGATTTGAACAAGGTTCACTTTTCGCATAAATTTTCTCAACTTCTTCAATTTCTGTGTCAAGGCTCAGGTTTTCATTAATCTTTATGATTTCAAGATGAACTTATGGAAATTTAGCTTCAAAACTTAAAAACATTTTCAATCTTCCAATCCAGGTATTTATCTATTCATACGCAAATATCTTTTATTCATGGCTTCATCTTTTGTGTAACATCTTTTAGTTTACTTAAAGTTTCTCGTGCTATGCAACTTCATTGAACTTTATGGTATTTTTGCTAAATTTCATGCGAATACCGCAATGATGAAGTTTTTGATTAACAACATGTGAATTTAATAATTTCATAATGTTGATGAAGTGTTTTAGTGTTTTATGACAATGGGAAATATAAATAATGTTTTATGTCATTTTATGAAGTGAGCTTGCATTTAATGAAACATTTGTTCCCAATTAATTTTAATTAAGTTTATGTTTCAAAACATATAATCACAAAAGAATAATATTTGTACAACAAAATGGAGCACGAGCTATATGGATTACAAGTACTCAATACTCGACAGTTTGTCCAACAATCTGCACCTCCTGGAATTCTACAAATAAATTGCAGAATTCGTTTGAACCTAGAAATTAAACTGTTAAATTAAATTAAACTGTTTTTACACATTTTAATTGTGATGCTGATTAAAAATAGATAAGTTTGGTTCAATACAAGGTCTCAAATTTGTTTTGATGATAAACTGTAATTTGTAGAACCCTGCAATTTTTCAATTATTTATTGTTAATAGACTTTCATACAGCCAAAAATTGTACAAAGAATAGTATTTAAAACAAATAATATTACTAAATTTATTAAAATACTGCAGCCATCCAGGAATAAAATTGTGTCATCTAATTTATAGACAAAATTTTAATATATGTATACGTAGATATATCATATTTTACGTAAAATATTGTCTGGTCCCAAAATTCAGATTAAAGCCAGAAGTTATTGTCCTAATATCTTTGTTAATACATTTTAGCTTTGCCGTATTTTTGATTTATTTTATTGATTCTAGATAGGATTCAAGAATGAAAATTAACCTTTTCTTGAGTGTTGCCCCAAAAACTACAAAATTGATAGTACCCAAGGATCGTAAGCTCTTGTTGTTTTGAAGTTCTTTGTTTGCTGATAAATTTCTGCTAAATCATTTATTACAAAGTACCCACATATTATAGAGATTTTAATTTATTGGGTCTCCTAAAGGCAAGGTTGTAAACATTACAATATCAATGTAGCTAGTATGAATTATTTATATGGAATTACTTTAGCTCTTGGCATTTGGTACTCAAAAACATTTACATATTGGATATAATATTAAATATTTTAATTGTGATTAAGGAGTTTGACAGGTTATGCGTAATGTAGTATACGGTATATTACACTTTGAATCTTCGTTTTCATGTGTTCAATATGTATCCATAATCTGTACCACGATTAAACTGTTTGACGTGTAATTTAGAAGACAGTAATGAGTTTTTTTAGATAAAAATTATAAATAAAGGTTAACGGAAGTTCAGAAAAAACAATGAATTGACCTCTGGAGACCTGTCTGAAATCATATATAGTACAGCTAATGAAAATATTGGTAACCAACACCCAGAAAATACACAAACTGAGATATTCAAAATTATTATCAATACAATTGATTTTTTATTGATGAACTTTGTCAGCCGTGTATCCAACATAAAAGTTTAAGTTGCAACAACAGGAATGTTTGGTTAATAAGCTGGAAAACTTCCAGTGTACAGTTAATAAACCACTGAAAACTGCTGATAATATTAAAATTGAATCACAACAGATAAATTAAGTTAATATTGCAAATTTATCTATTTGCTCTGGGAGGAGTACCTTTTACTTTGAGAACACTTTTTTTTTCAGTGTGAAACTGAACTAACATAATAAATAGGAAAATATCTTCATAATTGCTCGTTTAAGTATGAGAAACCTTAAGAACTTTAACCAAACCTCTCTGGCAGAAAGTTGGAAAATCTCGAAAGGATTTTAAGGCTATTTGTAAATTTTATTAGTCTTGCAGACTTATAAGTAAACATTCATTTGCTCCTTAATATATTGCTTACTAATCGTATTTAAATAAGGACACCCTGAACTTTTGGGTATGATTTTATGGCATAGAAAATTTTGCATTTTCGTGAAAATTTGAAAAGCCATTCATAGCAGTACAAAATCGTTCGATGAAGGCCTTATCGGTTATTTATTCAATGAGAACATGGGAAATTGAATTATTATTTGAAACAAAATATAAAATTATCATGTCTGGCAGATTCCCTCTTCAAATTCCAATAGAAAATATTTCAGATTTCAAATCTAGATTTATGAGGAATTGGAAGTCAATTAGGAAATTTGCATCTGTGAATTTAACATTATATTGCTATGTAATTGAGTTTACTTCAGTCTTGTAAATAGTATGCAAATTATTGTTTTTTATTACTTCCAATTATTACCTACAAAATAAAATACTAGCTTCTTAGTATTAATAGTATCTTATCATAGATTTATACAAAGAGTGAAATTACACAAACATCAAGTAAGTTGAAACTTTTAAGTTTTCATTTTAAAATTTAAATATGAAATTTTTTCACATTTGTTCTTTACTTCTTTCCCAGAAATACATATAGCTTAAAAACATTGAAAGCTGGAAAAACTGAAAACAAACATTTGACTTCCTCAATATTTCTCTGTGACAAATCCACAAAGTTGTACAAAAGTTGAATTACTTTGTTTGAGTCCCGAGCAATATGAGCATTGTAAGGCTTCAAATACAAACTTACAAAAAGAAATTATACTGCAGAAACATCTCTTTTCAATTAATAATAATCTCACAAAATTCCCAAAACCCGCAGTTTAAGTTCTAAAGATTTCCAGTTGGTTTTTTATAGAATGATATTTAATTTTTCATCTTTATTCTTTGCAATGTAAATAAATCCACACAATATTAAGCATTGAATAAATTGAAACACAACTCGTTTTGGGAAATTTTTTAATTCTGAGAATTCACCAAAAGATGTTTAAGGCATTTTTTTTTTTAATTTCACTATCAAATAAGTTTGTGGCTTGATTATGCGTGCAGTTTTGATAATGATGCAAATTAAATTAAATTTTATATGATTGCGATTTTGATGATTAGATTTTTAAATTGAAATAATTTGGAAAAATAAAGCCATTTTTTTATGTTACTTTTTATGTTACTTATGTTTATATATCTTATTTTAATGAAATAGAAAGTTGAATAATTTAGCAAAACATTTTAAAATTTGAATTCGATTAAATTGAATAATTTCAATAATGTTTTAATTTGGCATAATAAAATTGCGGCTACAGTACATATGAGATCCACATGTGTTTATCTTGGCCAGCACATCTTTGCCTTTTTATTCTAAAGCCGAAGAGCACTCATAAAAATGCTCCAAGTCAAACGCTTAAAAGCTAAGTGTTCTTGAATGTTGGTCGGGTCTGTCTCGAAGAATTTCATTTCCGATTCTATTAAATCTTCCAACTGCTCTAAAAGCTATGAAAATTTACTTTGGGCGAGATTTATTATTTCTCTGATATTTATGAGATGATTGTAACGGAAAATGGTTATTTATAAATTACATCATCAACAGACACTTCCGATAATGTTTGGATATTTTTCAGTTTCAATGCTAGAAAAAAAATCGTCTTGATATTGCCTTTTAGGAATTTCACGAAATTTTCTTTGAGTTTTTTAATTTATGGTTTGTTTTAGTTTTCAATAAATGCATAATTCATTAAAGTTTTTCTTCGCGAAATTGATTAAAGAATCTCATTGCTTACATTAACTCAACAAAAATTAAACAAATTGTGCTTATGATTTTAGTAATTTAGTTTTTAGCAATAAAGAAGTAAAATTTTTGAGTATATAATAATTACTATTTAGGTTGAAAAAGTAAATTATATTAAGTTTTGTTAGAAAAACTTCAAAACATCTTATGATTTCAAAACGAAGAAAAATCTGTGTTAATTTTCTGTTGAGTTGTAAAAATAGGTCATCATCAAATTAAAGAAATTTGAAAAAATTTGCTCTAAAAATTCTAGATTTTTTATTCCCTGATATATTTTTATAGCTAGCAGGAATTCTTCTGTAGCCTTCGTAAAATTCGCAGGATTTTCAACTATAATATGATTAAACACTTCGTTTGCAATAATTGAACTATATTTTTTAAAATGCACAATTTCATTAAAACTTCAGACATTTTTATATTATTTATAATTTACATTAAAATACTGTAAATACTTCAAATTCAAAATGTTGTTTCCTGTAATATCTCACAATTTAATAGGATTTTATTAATATTTCAACTAAAAAAACAACAACTAGTAAAGATTAATATATTCAACGAAGATTTTCATTAAATGTACATACAAGGTCAATTAATGCATCAGCGCATAAACAATAATGTTTTGCGAATTTCCGTAACATCATAATGAACTCATGTGCTCATATAATGTATTCACCTATTACGCCGGCATTAATTGTTAAAAATTGCTTCAAAACCATGTGCATTGTCTTGTCTGATGGTATTGAATATTTTTAATATACCTCATACTACATGTCTATTAATTCTCAACCAAACGAATATTACAAAGGTCAAGTTCAAAAAGTGGATTTCTTTTTCGATTACAAATCATTTTTTTGCTCTATTTAACTAATTAATAAAATATTAATGAGCCCTGAGTTTTTCTGCAAGAAATTCAAAAAAAAAAATTGTGTGAATGCTTGTTGCTTGATGAGATTATACACCAACTTCAACCAATTAAATACTCAATCTTCAAATCGGAATTTACTCTTTAAAACGTTAGTCACAATTAACAGAGATTTCAATCTTGAAGTATCCCCGCAGTACTGAAATTTTTGGCTCTGGAATAAGAGAGAATACATTTCAGACTCCTTAGAAAAAGAAATGTATATTCGATACAATTTACAGCAGAGTTCTCACTCAATTGATTAGAGAACGTACTTCTATTCACATGAAGAACTTCTGATAAGGAACGGAAAAAGAGAACTATGAGTAACTTGTAAAGTCGTCGAAATCATTGAAAAGCGATAAGATAAGGGTCACTTAGACACTTAAAGTGAAAAGAAACAAAGTTTATGATTATTATTGTGAAAACTTAAAATAAAAATTAGAGATTCACATTTTCCTTTCAATCACATCCACGAAAATATTTACAAAGAATTTCCATAAACATCCGTTTAAAATATTTAACAGTCGAAACCCTTCACAGTGGGTAATTAACGCAGAACTCACCCTCTTTATGTGCTTCATTCGAGTTTCAGCAATTTACGGAAAATTTTCCAGAATTTAAATTGCCTTAATGACTTCTTAATAATTTATGCCAAATCGAATGAAAGCAAACAATTAAAGCAGGAAAACGTGAAATTACGAATAAAGTACAGCTGTGAACCATTTCCATTTGGTTTATTTAAATTTGCTTAAAGTATACAAATGGTTTTGCAAATAAAGAAGTTGATTGGGTTCTGATTTTAGTGTTTGAACATTTTTTAATACCAGAAATATAATATCACTCTCTGATAATACTTTAACAAAAATTTTCCTGGAACAACTAAGTACTCACATGAAATAGTTTCAGTTTGATTCATGTTTTTGTTAAATTTTATCGGCAATATATCCAATTGAGATGAAATTTCAATTAAAAATAATGATTATGTACTATATTTTAGATTATATCCAGATAGTTTGAACTAATGTAATATAATCAATGTAATGAAATATTTACCACTTCAATCCAAGAAACACAGAATTTCAACAATTTTGTTGTGACATTTCCCTAACGTACTGTGCAAATTTCCCGAAACTTGAATATTCATTTAAATTCATGAAAACTGTAAAAATCCTCAAAAGTTGGAATAAAAAAACAGCAAACAATTATTATTATAAAAAAACAATTATTGCAATTTTAAAAATAAAAGAATAAATCATTCCACCCAACATAACTATCTACTTTCTAGGTATGCAAAACATTTTCATAAAAAATCATGGAGATCAACATTCTTGCTAAGAATTTTCTTCAAAACTTCACAGTCGTACAATCAAGTCCCAACTTTGCTGATTTATATATGCCAATAAAAAATAGGTTAATTATAATTTGGGACTTTAAATTGACGTCAATAAAAAACGGGAAACATTTACCAGCAAATTTTATTGTGACAAATTTTATGTGTTCAAGAAAGTGTAATTAAATTTGAATTATCGTTGTTTTTTGTCTTGTATGCTTTCAAATCATATCGTGCCACAGCATCCCTCACCAAAGCAAGAAGTGCTTTGAATAGATGGGTTTTTTGTGAGGCAGGGATTGGAATTCCTTTTAAATTGCTTTGAATTGAAATTTTTAAATAAGCTATAGTTTTGCGTAGAAAAGTTTTCTAATAAATCAAAAACAATTCTAAAGGTTTTGTAATTTCGTTATAGAACACCAAAATCTCGATATGACTTTTATGTTCCACCCATGCATATTTAGTCACTAAAAACCTATTAAAAGTTTATTCCTCCTTTTTACATTTTAATTTTTATTCCTGGATGGGAAACAATTTCTGAATAGAATTTCTACCTGCCGTTGCTTTAGTAGAAAGAGTTGTCACCATGCCCTAATTGAATGTCTTCTTTAGTACAAGAAGCCGATTCTAATTAAACAAATAAATGAAACACACAATCGGACAGCACTCTACCTGATTTAAAATCCATATCGATGTCGTTGGAGATGTGAGTTGAAAAGGTTGTGGATTGTAAGTCCTCGATCGTTAATTTCTTCTTAAGATTAAATCGAGGCTGATGTAGCGTGTGGTTATCATAATCCATTACAGAATGATGTTGGTGGTTTAATGATGCGGTCGAGTGATTGAGTGAGGAACATCTTATTACATTTAATTTTATTAACAAGAACAGGAAAATTATCTTGAATTTCATTTTGGGATTTTTTTTAATGTTTGTTTGCACTGAATTCAAACTATTTGAACATAGCTGCTTGGAGTTATATATCAGTATATTTTAAACAGCCTTTGTTTGATGGTATTTATTTAAATTCCTTGTCTGAATATACAATGTATGAATAATATTTCATAATCCTTTTATCACTTTTAAAATTTTTGAAATTTTATTGTACTAAATAAATTTTCTGAAATTCCTTGATTTTTCAAGGCTGCGAATGAAAAACACTTTCTTGGAATTTTATTTTAATTCCTATAAAAATTCGTTTATTTTCACTTGTACTATACAATTTCAATAAACAAATAGTTAATTTCTAATTTCATTCCTTAAAATTCACCCGAGTCGTCCGACGACCGAAAAGTAACTGAATGAAAATTTGAGCAAGTAGGAAGAGCTCAGCATCCAAAATAAATCGCCGTTTTGAAAACACTCACGAATTGTTTACATGCAATTTTATGTTTGTTTATTGGTTTGCTCGTTCAGTTGAATATAAATAAAACATGGAATCGACTTAACCGACCGACTACAAATCTTTCATTCTAAAAAAAATATTTTAATGGTACATTGAGAAAAATATACTAAAAATTAAATCAATTGATAATGAAACATAAAACTACATAAATCCTTTGTGATGTTTTGATTCAATGCTTTTATGATGTTGAAAAGCTCCAATGTTTTTGAGAATCGAGAAGAAACAAATTGCAGAGAAAATATAAATCAACTGTTGCATGTAAAATAGAATTTTGAATTGTTAGGCTATCATTTTATAAGATTTCATGGATTTCCTATTCCGTTAATTTTATACACCAAATTTCTGAAATAATTTTTTTTCAGATCTACTGACTGTTCATTTTTGTAATAAATAAAGATTATTATATTTTTAGCATATACTAAATAAAACAATTATATCAATAGTTCAAAAATTTTACATTTATTATAAAATGCCTCACCAAATTTAAAATATTTTCACGGTTCACAGGTGCATTAAAAACAAGTTAAGAATATTCTTAAACAGTTTGCAACTTTTAATTTGCTTAAAGTGCATTTATCCCTCATATTTTCTCATATTCCCCCAACAAACCGAACAACGTTCATAAAATAAAAGCAAACAAACCCCAATTCATTCTGCGAAAAGTTATTTAATTCAACTTATTTTTGCAACAATAAAGCAAACATTGTGATACCGTATTAAATGCAAAATATTATTTATGTACAGAGATTCTTGCATTACAGCCTGCCCAGGTGGAAATAAATGCCATTTACACTAAGACATACACTAGAGAAAAAACACTAGAACCTTCCCCGTAGAAACACTAAGCTTAGTGTGGTTTTAAAACACTAAGCGATTGTGTATGTTCTAGTGTATCCTAGTGTGGAATTTTTGAAAAATTAAAAAATATAAATTTTAATTCTACACTAGAATATTCTAGAAGTACATAATTTTCTAGTGTACTTTCTTTTTTGCATCTTTTTAAAATTTGGTTTTGAACCGCTGCTACCTGTAATTTTAAGGGTGAATCTCAAAAACCAAGGCTGTATTGCCAACTAGTTTTATGTGACTTTTAACTTCTGTTTCAAAAATTTAAATTAACCATCAAACATGTAATATTTGAAAATTATTTATTAAAAGTTAAAATCGGTCATCTCACATTTTTTGGCAATAATAATAAATATTAAACGAGTTGTTGAAAAAAAAATTTTGGATATTCAAAACAATATTTTTTCCGATAAATTAATAAAGGGTTACTACTAAAGTTTTTCAAAATTTGAAAAAATCGTCAAAAACAATATTTTAAAAAGATTCGAAAATCATCATTTTAAAATTATGTTTTAAAAATGTTGAAATAATTTTTTGAGACAAATAATATTTAAAAATTCAAAAAACTTTATACGTTAAAAACATCGCAATTGTTACATCAAAAGAAATACCAAAAAATTTTCAACAGCAAATTCAAATAATATTAATTCTAATATTTTTGCCAAAAAAGATATGAAAATTTGAATTTTCAAGATATTAAATTTTCCACACTTTATTATAAAACACTAGAATACAATATAGAAGGAACACTAGGAATTTAAATGTTCTTTAGTGTATTCTAAACAGTTTGCAACTACTAAAGGATACACTATAGTATGTCTCTTAAAAGCATCCAAACCCCATTCATTCTAGGAAAAAGTGTACTTCCTAATGTATTCTAGTATACCTACATTAGGACTTGAACCCGAATTCCACCTGGGTGGGCTAAGGAGTATTGTCTACATCGCAACCAAATGTTATGGAAGGTAAGTACAGACAACTGGGTACTTGTTTGTTTTTGCTTAATATAATTTTAATACGATTCCTTCTGTGTTTTTGTTCGAGAGACAATAGAGACCTGATCGGTGGATTTTTTATGTAAGTTCTAATTCCTTGGATAATAATTCAATATTTAGCAATATTTCCATTCAATGTTAACAAACATGAACTAACTGTTGGTAAAAACACCAGAAGCTACACTTCCAAGAGAACTTCTTAGCCAAATACAAAGCCAGTTAAATTAATAGAATAATTTAATGCTTTTTGTCATATAAATATTCATGCCAACGCTACTGAAAATCGTCCAGCGCCGATTCGAATAAAATATAATGTTGACCGTATCTAATTTATGTAATATTTGTGTAATACTTGCATGGCATCAGAGAGGATTAGAGATTCTGGCAAGCCTTAGCTAAAAGTAATGCGATCGAGCCAACTAAGTCTAATATTGACTAAAACCTTGTATTTATTGTCATATTGGTAAAATGAGTTGCAGTATCAATGTTTGTACAATTGCATTTCTGAATAATTGTTATATTTTGTTACAGTTACTATGTAAGAGTCATAACATTGTATAATCACTATGATTAATATTTACATATTTTATGGAACATAAACTTCGAAATACTGTTATCATAAATCTTTCATCAATGAAATATAAATGATACAAAATATGTTGCTGAATATTTTCGAATAAATGTTTTAAATATATTGAAGAGCATACTATATGATACTATTTTTCGGTTATCATGAAATATTGTGAATTCTACACTAATTATTTTAAAATAATTATTGACACATATTGAGCAATTTTAATCATGAATCAAACAATTGATTATTAATTTATTTATATTCAATTAAAAAATATAAATATTGATTTATGTTGATCCAGATAATTCAGATAATGATATATATTGTTAAAAAATTCACGGCAGCTGATTGAAATGATATATATGAACTGTTTGGAGTCCCTTGGGATTAATTTCGTTCTACAGCTAAACGAATTACAAAACTATAAATTAATTTAATAAAAATTTATATGTGTTAAGAGTTTATTCATTGAGTAACCTGGAGAGGAATAGGGCTTTAATTAATCTGATTGATATTTGAACAAAAATATTTCAAATCTTAACCTCTTTCCTTCAACTATATCAAACTTAGAAAAGAAACCATAGAAAAGCTAGATTACTTAAACTCTTATATAATAATATTTATACTTTAATGTATCGTAACATTACTGTGAAATACAAATTTTCATAAACTGATATTTTTGAGAGTATTTGTTAAAAATGAAAAATTTTGGATTCTTCTGGGAAAAAATTTTAATTGAAAGTTATTTTTAAATATTTTAAACAAACTTCAATTATTGTGGTCCCTGTTCATTTATTAAATTATAATCAATTAAAATGGAAATTGGGTCAGAATGGTTCAAACAGAAGGCAACAGCATAATTCAGAAAAGCAGCATGTACCTTGCTCGCCACCAAATATCACTAATTTCTACACCCAACTTTACACAGCGTTATCATATTTTATATGCGGTTTCGCTTAGCTGTGCTTTTTGTGTTCCAACATGTGCCGATATAGAGTTTGTGGGATTTTCATTCAACAGGATTTTGTGTTGTTAAAACTGGGATATTTTGTGAATTATTTGATAAATTGAGTTAGAATCGTTTTTGCTTGCATGCTATCAGAATTAATCATTTTTATAATATTGTGGATTTTATTTTCCGTTCCTAATAAAAAATTATTTCGATAGACTTTTGGAAAATTTTCAATTTGCTCACGCATATTTTCATCACTGGAAAAACACAATTACAATTAGCGCTACCATGCTCCAGCGATAATTTAATTATGTGCACAATCACGGCATATTTATCTTTTTAATTAATTCCAATCAATCACATCAATTTTTGATTGCATTTTTGGGTAAATTTACGGTGAAAGAAAGAATTTTTAATTATGTCATCAACTCATCTACCGAGGAAGGGGAGCAATGCAATTTAAAAATCTGTATGAATGTTTTTAGCTGAGATTTGGGGAGATTTTCTTGAAGGAAATTTTAATGGATTAATTTAAGTTCATCCGAAATTTGATTGTAATAATGACTAAGGTAAAATTGTTTCATTAAATTTATGGAGAGCTTTTTTTTCAAGTACTGAGTACTCAGACATTGTTTTTCAATCAAAGAAATATTAAAATGTTTCAAAATTGGGGATGTTGGAAAAAATCGTAAAGTTTCTATAAAATTTATATAAAGTGGGAATTTTGGAAAACTTTAGGTTATATTAATTCTTTCAAAAGCTACTGTAAATTTTAGTTAGATTTTCGCATACTTTAAATAAAAGTGAATATCAAATGTTTTAAATATTTCTCATAGCCATGCAGTCTACATTTAATAAGTATTTTCAAAAATTCATTTCACTGACGTCTGACACTCGAAGTAGATTAAATTGAAGAAACAAATAATAATATAGAAAACAACACAAATATTTTCAACAAAAATATAACAATAGTGATAAGTAATGATCTTTAACTCATGAATTATGTGAAGAAAAAAAATTCATTCAGTTAAAATGCTTGTTGATGGGATAGCCCCATAAAAATATTATGAATACATTTAAAAATTACTAACATAATTCACAAATTACCTGATTTAAAGTCCATATCGATGTCATTCGAGATAAAATTAGGAAATGTTGTGGTTTTTAAGTCCTCCATAGAGAATTTTTTCTTGGAGCTGAGTCCATTCGTTTGGTTGTAATAATCCTTTGCTGATACATTTAGGCTTAATATTATTGGATTTTTTTTATTCATTGAATTGGATGAATTTTTTGAACTGTAGGCTAAAGAGCTTTCAAGAGAACTCAACAGCACAAATAAGATCATGGCATAGAACTCCATTTTCATTGAAATTATTACGATTCACTTTTATTCACAATTTTTTTAGTGCGATATTTTGATAATTTTGTACTGAATACGTACATATATATTTTAATGACACAAATCAATTTTCAAGAGAACTGCACTTATATAGCAATTACAAGTTTTATATTTTTTACGTAACTTCATCTAAAATTTGACAAGACAATTTTTCTTTCACTTAGAAATAAAGATTAAATTTTACTCATAATCTCCTTATCACTATAGATTATGTCTCTTTTCACGATTAATCTACATCCGAGTTGTACGAAGAGCAATCACCAACTGAATGAGCTGGCAAAATAAAACATGAAGGAGCGAAGCAACAAGGGAGAATAATTCATATTGTGTATCGCACTCCAGCTGACACATAGCTTTGATGTTTTCTAAGATGTTGTAATTTCATTCTTGAACATAGAAATAAGTTTTTTTTGATGAACCTCATGATTTTGAATTAATTATGGTATCAAGTTAAATTTTTTTGAGTCCTATTTTCGATTTATGATTTTTTAAATTTTCCACATGACTGCATAATGCATATAACATCCTTTTTATTGACGCTTCAATTATTTTCAGTAATATGACAAATATAATCATTATATTTGCTTTTTGATTCAATAAAAAAAAATTCCAAGACAGGTACTTTTACAAACAACAATAAAAAAAAATGCACAAAATTTACATTCCATTCTCGAAATATTTGCTCGAATAAACATAAAGGACAAAAAATGAAGTTGGAAAACTGATGAAACAAATCAAAAAACGCATATTTGAATTTTTCCAACAACTTGTTCTGATCATAAAACATATATTTTTAATATTTATCTTTCAGAATTGATGGAAACCCCAAAAATATCAAACATGACAAAATTGAATTGTTTCTGCAATAAAAAACCTTGCTCCAGTTTCCCATAAAATATTCAGCGATGCTGATATGAGAGATTAAATGTAGATTTTCCCATTTTTGCTTTTGCTGGGAAAATTATATTATATTTCAATTTAAGCGATTTCTCAAGATTTGTCGTCTAAAAGAGATACTGATGGATGTTTAAATTGTGTAATGGCATCAAATTAATACTTTTTTACCCATCCAGCTTCTAGTCTCGCTTCATTATCAATTTGGTTGGCATGTTTTCACATCACTTGCTTTTTTTCTGTAATGAAAAATCTTCCGGTAATTCCTTCAATTTTTTTATAATGCGAGTTTTATGTAATTTCTGTCGAGATGAATTATGAATGTAAATATTTTTATGCAAATTATGCTAGACATAATATGGCCATTTATTTTGCCAATAATATTTTATTGAAAGGAGCTAAATATGTACAAGCATCACTGAGTAGCTGTGCTTGACCCACTTAGTTGATTTCAATTATATCTAGTCAAATTACATTTGAAGATCCCAAATAAATAAAATAATATTGATATTAAAAAACTTCTTTTTGTTTTCACAATTTTCTTTATTGTTAGTTTTAATTCCGAAAAACAACATTTAAATTAAATTTAGTTAATGCCAAACATAAATTAGCTTTCCGTTTGTTCTACGCTTTAATTAGCTTTAATCCTATTTAAGTCTGTAAGTCCGTTGATTGTTTATTGATTCGTGAGTTTGCAAATAAAATGATTAAATAATGGATTCACAATTAAATAAAATAAGAATATACTTAGATCTCAAACAGATTAATTATAATTAAACATTTCTACTAGAAGCTCAACCATTAATATGAATTCTTTTAAATTATTAAACTTATAATTTATAAATAACGCATTGATATTGCAAATGAAATTATAATTTAGTTTTAAACTAAAAACAATATTATAAAACAACATAAATAAATATCTATATTCTTGAATGAAAAGCTTCTTTAACTTGTTAGTTGCTTCACAAATTGCCACATTTACATTTAATACCAAGGAAATTTGTGTTTTAAGGAGGGAATTGCAATTATGTCACCAATAAGTGTTTTTATTCTATGTTAATCTGGATAATTTCTGAAAATTCTCTATTCATTAAAAATAAATCTTGATAAAAAATATGGTCAAGGTCCCTCCTCAAACATTCATTATTCTTGAGTTTAGAAACATAATTCTGATAATTATTTAATAATTCTATAATAAATAAAAGTTTATATATTTGCTTAATCGTAATATTTGCACGCAAAATTTGTTACCTCTTAATCTTAAGTGTTATCAGTTAGTTCAACAAAAAATGTCAATATGTTTTGTATAAGTATAAATTTGAAGTTAAGGTTCAACATCAAAATTGCGTTATGACTCGAGCTACAGCCACGATATCAAAATGAAAGTGTAAATAAATAGGTAAAAGAAGTTGCTTGATATTTAGATAAATTCAAGTATTATATAAAATTTATGCATTTACATGCAATATTATTTATAAGGAAAATTATCAGCCATCAAGGCTTTTCTCTACACAAAACTGTGATTACATTAAAATATATAGTTAATGTTAAAATGCTTAGGTTTCAAAAGCAATTCACAAATATTCATAGCTCTTTTTTTGCACTCAACACTTTTTGACCAGCATAATTAATCCCCCGAGAAATAAATAAGAAAATAAAAGTTTGAACCTTTATGGTGTTTTATCATTGAGAATTAGAGTGGTGTAGTTTTAGTAGTCTAAGTAGCTGATAGTGTACTGAATAGTATTGTCTCCCGGATTTATATTATCATCATCTTTCTGAAAAATGATCGAGCTAGAATCGATTTCAGAATCAAATAGCGAATATTTCTCCTCCTTTAATTCAGCATAAGGAACTGTTTCCAATGCAATCAATTCATCTGTGAGAAAGTTTGTAGATGATATGTTGGAAGCCGGTGTGACCACAGAAGATGTAAAAGAGCTGTTGTGATAGTTAAAGTGATTCGAAATATTGTCCATACTCAGTTGACCGTTCGTGTCTGTGAATTCGTTGATTGGGATAATATTGCTGTCAGATTGCTCGTTCAACGAGGCATAAGAATTGCAAGTATTCTCTGGGGAATCTGGAGGGCTCAAATATGTTGCGTCGGTAATTTCTTTTGGAAGGTTTTCAGTTGGAACTGCAGTAGGTCGGAGCATTAGCTTTTTTTGCAGTTGGTGCCCTTAAATCAATTAGTATTAGAAATATGTCTAAGAGACTTGCTTAAAAACTTACTTGGAAAGAAATCAGAGGTCTTAAAGTGTTTGGAGCAAATCCTGTAGTGTCTAAAATAATATAAATTTTTAGAAAAAAATATTTACTAGGCACTTTTATTCATTTTAAATACCTGGGAACATCTTTCTCAACTTTTAAAATTCTAATCCATTGCTTTCTCCTGTAAGATACATCTATTTATTTCAAACTCTTGATTTTACAGTAATAATAATAAAAAACTTTACCTAGGATCTTTATCGTTGGGAAAGACATGCAAACTGGTGTTGCTTGTAATAGTTTGCTTGCACCGAGGAATAGAGCACATAGCTAAATGTTTCATTCTTGATGATTTACTAGGAGTCGACGACATATTTGTTTTGATTTTTTTTTCCTTGTTGTGGAATTTCTCGATTTATGTCACAATTACAATATTTACTTATTCTATACTTATTGCAGTATGTTCTCGGGAAGCCAAATCACCCTTAAAAATAGTTTTAATTAATAATTTGACCCGTAATATAGTAAATAGGATAAAAATCTGTATTATATCTTTAAAAAGTTTTTATTGCACAATTATTAAAATCCACTAAAGTCTTTCAGAAATCTTTGAAAAATCATGGATAAGCCGAGAGATCAGCTGTCAAATGAAACGTCAAATAAAAGGCGGGAGACTCATTGTTTTCTTTTATCAATAATTTTTTTTTTAGAACGTATAAAACTAACAGTTGTAGAATTCAGGAAAAATCAGGTGCAATGAACACACCATCTCGCAAAAGCAGTCGAATGTCAGTACAGGCAAAGCGTAACTATGAAGAGTCTCCTGGAGATGTAAAACCGAAGGAAAGAAAATCTTTAAGACGTAAATCTACTGTAACTGATGATGGCTCATCCTCAGACAATATAACTCGCAGAAAATCAGTAAACAAACGGCAAGTGGCTCAAATATCTAGTGATGAAGACTCCAACTCTCCACTAGCCAATCGGAAAGATGAAAAGGTGTCTCCTAAGAAATTGCGAACAGGAAGAACTCCAAGCTCAAAAGCTTTGGAGAGTATTGTTACTGAAGAATCGCCTTCTGTTATCAATTTAGATTCACCTGGTCCTAGAAAATCTGAGAGACATAAAAAAGTATACAATGATATCAATTTAGTTATAAATATTAAAGATCAGACGGTTAAGCGATCTAAGACTCCAACAAAAAGCGAGGGATTGGTTGAAAAGGATCTTCAATATTTATCCATTAGCTCAGAAAGCGATAATGAGGAAAAGGAAAACATCACAAAATCATCTGCTCTCTTCGTAGAAAATTTTGATGTGGAAGGACAAAAAATTTATGGTTTCAAAACCCCCAAGAAAAAGGATGCTATGTCTCTTTTAGCCTTGAATACTCCAAAAACACCAAAAGATGCTCATAAAACTCCTAAAACACCAAAAACACCAAGGCATTCTGATCTGACGAAGACACCAACTACACCACGCACTCCAAAGACTCATAGAATGTCAATGCTGGCTAGAACCCCATCTTCTGGAAGAAAATCCTTAACCATGTTTAGCAAAACACCAACTCATGTTCGAGATAAAATTAAAAAGAGTAAGTTTTGGATTTAAGAATTCGATTAATATTAATATTTTTTTATCATTTTAGCCTTAACAAAGCACAAGCATCGAGAATACGATGATTTATCAGAAAGTGAAAGTGATTTTTCTGTTAGCGGAAGTGAGTTTGATCCTTCAAGCTCAGAATCTGACTCTCCTGGAGGCTCTGGAAGTGGTTCCAATACAGAAGAACCTCCAAAACGAGCCATCAATTTCTTAAAAACTCCATCCTCAAAACAAGTTTTGCTAGTACCAGCATCTTCATCAGAAGCTACTTTGAGAAGGAGTCAAAGATTAAAGACAAATGACTTTCAGTATGTCTTGCAAAGTGATGATTACTTCACAAATCAGGCTAGTCATCACAAAACATCAGATCATACAATGGATCGCTTGAAAACTCCAAGATTACAGCAGGATCAGCTAATTGAACTTCTCTCAGCCATCAATTTGAGCAAGGAGCATCAAGGTGCTATTAAAGAGTTGCATGAGGCTTATACGGTAAAGCTCTTAATACTTCCATAAAAAATGTGATACACGAATTTTTATTTTAGCTTTACTTTGACAAATGGCTAACTCTCTTCGATGAAGGATATTCTATCCTCCTAAATGGCTTAGGCTCAAAAAGAAACCTCATGCAAGCGTTCCATAATGAAAAGCTTCACAATCAACATGTGCTTGTGGTCAATGGATTTTTCCCTAGCTTAACTGTTAAAGATATTCTGGAGAATATTACCAAAGATATCCTTGAATTGACCAGCACAAGCAGTAACTTGCATGATGTCGTTGACATGATCGCTGCAGCCATGAAAAAGTATCAAGGAATGAGAATATTTCTGATGATTCATAATTTGGATGGTGGAATGTTGCGGAACGAAAAATCTCAGCATATTTTGAGTAGATTAGCTTGTGTGGACAGAATTCACTTCATTGCTTCTATTGATCACGTTAACGCGCCATTAAGTAAGTATTTGAACTAAAACTATCGTCATTTGGACTTAATATTTTATTTAATTGTCGAATTATTTTTAAAGTGTGGAACAACAGCAAGCTGAGCAACTATAACTTCTGCTGGTTCGATGTGACATCAATGCTCCCTTATACAGAAGAAACTGCCTTTGAAAACTCTCTCCTGGTTCAAAATTCTGGTGCCTTGGAACTTTCTTCAATGAAAAATGTTTTCCATTCACTGACAAGCAACGCTAGAGGAATTTACATTCTCCTCGTGAAATATCAGCTAAAAAACGGAAAAAGCTCCAATTTTCAAGGAATGCCTTTCAAGGAATTATATAGTTCATGTCGAGAAGCATTTTTGGTTAGCTCAGATATTGCACTGAGAGCTCAACTAACGGAATTTTTGGATCATAAACTGGCCAAAAATAAGAGATCAATTGATGGAAGCGAAAATATCACAATTCCCATCAAAAACCATCTTTTGGAACAGTTTTTGAATGAACATCAAGTTTGAAGTTTTGATTAGGTTAAATTATTTTGCTTTTTTTTTAATTCTAAATGTTTAAAATAAACTTGGTATAAAAAATTAACTAAACACATTTTTTCTCGTCTTGTTCAGTTTGTTGTACAAAATGTTGAAGGTAGAACAATGTTTAAAGTTTTTTTTTGTCAGATTGTTAGATTAAAAAAATATAAAAAAAAATTGGAAATAAATTCTGGTAACATATTTTAGGATTTTGAAACTAAAGATTATAGAATCAATCTTTTAGAATCTAGATACTACTCATTTTCAGTTGGAAGATGTAACAAATTTATATCAATCAATTATCTGGGGTCTGCAAAAGTATAAACGTTTTTATTTTTATATTTCGGGATTTTAAATTTCAAAACAGGCAATTTTAATTTATTAATTAAGTGTTAAATCATATGAAATATGTTCACAAATTAAATATTTTTTGGAAAAAATTTAGGGTACTGGGTACATATTTAAAGCTGTAGAAACATGAAGCAAGTTCAAATTTGTGTGCTAACCATACTAACCTTGATTCGTTCTTGCGCTGCCATGAACTTGAAATTATTCGCTTTTTTTTGTTAAAGGCAATGAAACGTTAGAATTATCCAAATACGAGCAAAAAAGAAAGAATATCTAAAGAAATTGATGTAAGATCGCATAAATGTTGAATTATGAAAAGGAAATCGAAAATATAAGCCCTAAATAAAATTCATGTATAAATCTTTCAGATTCTTTAGTTGCTCATAGAACACCAAAAATTTACATGCACGTGATTTTCATAAAATTTTAATAGATTTCCTTAAATGTTCAAAAACATTTTTCTCGGTTTATTAAATTTGCACAAATTTCAAAAAAACCAATTTATTGGACAAAACTAGAAAATTTCACTCATTCCATTGAATTTTAGTCTTAAGCTCTTATAATAATTATTCTAATGTGAAAATCAATTTGAAGCATTTCGCGGCTATAATGCTACATTACGCTAACTGTTTTGAAAATATTTCGAGGAAAACGCAAGTAAAGTTTTAAAATGTTTTGGAGATCAGTCCATGTAATGAATTCTGGTTTTTGCGAATATTCTATGATTATCAACATACAATCAACAATTTGTGACTAAAAAATCGACGAAGAGTCAATTTAAAAGATCTTAATTTAATATTTTAAAAAGCCTCTGCGAGTTAGCGCAATTGGCATCTACATACAAAATCAAAAATATTTTTCCGGTTTTTGTTAGTTTTAACACTTTGGAAGGAACTTTGAACAAAATATGATTTTAAAAGAACTTTTATTGCTTTAAATATTCAAAAAAATATTAGTTTGACATTTTTTGGCAATGTTTTTACTATTTTGAAGCTTTTAAATTGTCCAAACTATTATTTATTTGAAACTTTTCTTGCTTATCATTTATCAGAAAAACACCTAAATTATATCAAATACGACTTAAATAACTAATATACCACTTACAAACAAAATTTAAAATTTACAACAAAAAACACCACTGAACTTCTATTTCCAAAATTTACATTAGAAGTTATTTTTCAAAAATGAAAAACTCAACAAATTTCAATAACTATTGTAAATCTTATATCAGATATTTTCTTTATAGAATTATTAAGGAGATTCTTTGTGTTTACATAAAAATCACTACTGAATTTCACTAGAAACTCTGAAAAAATCAAAAATTTTCACTGATTACGATTTGAATTTTATCAGTTTAAAAATTTTTAAAATGTAAAATCTTAAAATTTAATTTTATAAGAATGGGGACCTTAAATCAAAAATTTTTCAACGGATATCGAAAGAGGGTATTATTTTTAGTCGGAATCAAGAATAAAATCAAAAAATTCCGTTTGTTCGAGTTAGCGTAATGTAGCACTATAGCCGCGATTTGTCTAAATAGGAAATACTTTCTTGAATAATCTTCCTGTTAGTTGTTTTTTGTTGTTTTTTTTGGATCCTCTCCTCTTTGAACAGTTACATTCTATCTCTTGTGGCAACAATTTAGAAACTTCAATTTATTTTATAAGCATTAAAATCTCATTCAATCGACACTCGAGAAGATCAAGAACCAAAAACTCGTTCAACGCTTCGTTTCAATGCTACATAAAAAGATGAACTATATGAGTTTCTGAAGATAAAATTAGCTCTACATAAAACAAGTACTGTGAGCAGAGCTTGGAAATTAATTCATTAACAATTCGAGTGGCATGAAGAATGTGATGCATTCTATAAGTTCTTATCATGTCATCAGACTGCAAAATTCAAGTTTGAAGAAGTTTAATATGAGAGATGTTCTTGATTTAAAGTAGTTTCAATATTGAAAAATTGCTGTGGCCCCTAAAAATAATTTTAAGGTAACGTTTTTCAAATGAAACCATAGAGCTAAAATAGTTATGGTTGTGATTTCCTAAATTTTGATCTTCTTTGTTTGGTTGAGCACAAGCATACGACAACTTTATTGTGTTTGCAAAAATAGTATAGAACTATGAGGTCTTTGAACTATTCTACATGGAGTTTGTCTGTATTTAGATACAAATTGGAATATTTTAGTTATATTTTCTAGAAAACGTATTCAATGAGATGTTCAAAAGATGAGCATTCTCAAAGAATCTCTAATGAATTGTTATTTCTAAAGTCATCTTTTTTTTTGGTTTGTACCGAAGACCTTGAATTGCTCAGTTGGGATTTTGACTAAGATTTTATTTGAATATTTGACATTTAATTCGGCTTTTTCGATCTCAAATGTTCTTTATGTTTAGATTAATGCTGTGTTGTAATATTATCCACATAAATATCAAAAGTAGATTGATACACAAACCATAAAAAAACATAAAAAATATTCTGATGACATCAACCGGGGTAATTAGCATACTTAAAATTTGAAATAATTTATGGAAAAAGTTGTATCGAAGCAGGGGAACATAAGAACATTATCATAGAATATTATTCTGGCCACGTTCTCCGCTCTAAACACTACAAAAGCTCGGTGAACGGTCCCACATGACCCCACTGAAGGTCGGAAGTTTGATAAACTATATTTTTATGATGTGACACTTTTTCATATTATATTAAAACTAATAGTGATTTTTAATGAAAAATTCCGTGACTCCAAAACAAAAATAAAATTATCACAAAATAGATATATTTGTATCTGTGATAACGCTCCAAAAACAAAATAAGAGCTATTTAAATAAGTAGAGTAAATTTTGGTGGAATTTTTGGAAACAATATTATATTCAGATTTGTTTGTGAAGTTACATGAATATTTACAATTTATAAAATAACAATGATATATCTATTGGAGAAAGTCCTTCCAAATTAGTCTCATTTGCATTAGAGAATATAAATTTATACAAAACCGCACAAAGTCTTAGAAAATGCTAGATACCAATCAATAATATTAACGCCATAAAAAATCTATTCACATCATTAAATTACAAAGCATAGACGAGCAAGGTCATTGGAATCCACTAAAAGGTTGCGTTGCGTGGCAACAGAATTAAATTTGCATACTTTATGTTTCGCAACAACAAAACGTATTGCACTAGCAAAGTAGTGAACGTTTCGTATGTAACAAACTATCTCTGAAAACCAAACATTGTAGTAAAATATGAAACAAACTAATAAATTATTTAGTATATTGAATCCACTATGTTGATTTATGAACACATCATTTTTCCTCAATGACGTTTGATCATCTCAAGACCAAATGATTGTATTAATAAATGAATGCCTCACACACCATAAGCGTCCAATTACAAATTATCGCTCGATTAATACACGAGCAATTTTCCACAAGGTTTTTCCGGCTTAGAACAGAAACAGAGAATAAATTTTTTGGATGTGTGTAGTGGTGAATATCTTGATATGGTGTGCTTGAGCCAACCTATATAAAATGTCTAATTTGTAAGTGTTGTACACGTTATGTGATGGTTTTCGATGATAATTGATTACAATAAATTCTATATCAAAACATTTAAAGCATAAAATAAAAATTTGAACTCGCGTTTATTAGAATGCATCGCATCCCGCTTGTGAGTTTGCTAGCAACTGAAATGTTGATTCAACTTAATTTCACATTGAACCAATTCCGCGATATAGTAGTGTGACTGTTGAATGTTTTTTGGCTCTCTCGTGATGCTAGCTAACGATATCCGAACGATAGCTGGTCATGGTGAAGCACACATACTTTTTAACACTTTTGACTTGAAAACGAGAGTTGAACGTTGAAACATTCAATGTGAGTTTTCATGAGCAGGCAACATCACAACCTCGTTGCCGAGTCGGCAATTGGCATTGCTTTGTTACTTAATTGTTATACTATAGCGAGAGAATTCAAGCATGTGTTGGTTGCTGAGGTGAGAATTGTTGCTGATTGAGTGCAATTGCTCAATTTTATGTGCTTACAAGCCATTGTAATTTAATGAAATCCGAGGCTTTGATCTCATGGCGAAAAAGACAACATTGAGTCTTTGAACTCATTCCAGTTGGTTTCGGAACAACTCCATTTATGCGTTCAAAGAGATTATCGATTATTAGTTATTGATTGTATGATAACTTTTGAAATAACAGTTTGGTTTAAAACAGGAGCTGAAAAAAATTTTGATCAAGATTAACGTATATTATTAACAAAATAAATTTGTTGAACAACTGTTGAAGATTATTATTATTAAGATTATTATTAACGTTTTAATATCAAAACCATAGGTAATAAATATTTTAAGCATCAATGAAACACATTTCAAAAGCAATTTTTATATCAATGAATACACAACAAAACAATAAAACTCATGTGAAAGTGAGACTTTTCTCAATTTATTATTTTCGCTTTCCATCATACATTTCTGTTGAACATGTTATTAAAGTAATAATTTTTTGGTGATTTTATATTTACTTCATTTTGTGGACCAGCGCGTCTAAGGATCGGGAACGAAAATTATTATTAACTAAGGAGAGTATTTGAGTAACATTACAGCACAAAATTTTACACACAAAATTATTAGGGTTCTCGAGATACTTCACAGCGAAGAGTAAAATTTGTTCTTTGTCGATCAGCGAGTTAGGAAACTTGAAAATTGTTTAATGCAATAACACTCCCAGATAATGTCAGAATTATAGATTAAGTAGAAACCGATATATATCATAGGTTTTAAATAATTACGATACATCAATGATAAGTTTATAATACTAATAATAATAATAAAATATAGATAAAATGTGTCTCATATGTATTGGGAAAAGAGTTCAGTCTCAATTAGTAGATAGCGTCTTTTTTGGTTGATAATATTTTTTCATTTTGTTTGTTTGTTTGGAAGTGAAAATTTTTAAGGTACAATATTTGACTATTAATTGGTGTTGTAAGATATGAAAATGCTCTTTGGCAATAGAAGTCTTCAAAATCTTTAAGTCACGCATCGAAATCTTTAACTTTCATAATTGAACATCAGTTACTATTCATGACTTCATCACTTAAATTTACATATACAGGAGTTGTCGTTGGCACGAATCGTGGAAAATTTGTTACGTTTTCAAGTAGGAGTTTTGTTTCGCTTTAATTATTTGGTATAATGTAGGGCAAATTCTCCTTGGATACGGAACTCTTGAATGACGTCAAACTTGGCCTTATCAAGAAAAGATTTCGTTGAATTGAATTAAAATTGAATTGCGCCATCAGAGCAAGAATTTCACGTGGAGGGCTTTTAGGGATGAAATAGATCTAAATTTATTTTCTGTGTCATATTCAGTATAGGATTTATTGTGGCGGAATACTGAAGTTTGAAAAGTTTGCTTATATTCTCATTTATAAATGATAATTTTCCTCTAACGCTTCGCAAAAATTTGAACAGTAAAGTTCAAAATGTAAAAACAACAATCAAGTTTCGATTCAAAGTTGTGATACAAATAATATTTAATTTCTACTTGAAAATCAAACATATGCATTTTGTGCAATGTGCATTGAGCTAAAAAACTCTTATAAATCTTACTTTTCAACATACAAATCTCTCATTTTGTATTTTTCATGGCATGAAATTGTATTTTACAATTTAAAATTTATTTGTTTTTCGGTGTAAATTTTATCCAATATGTTAATCATTGTAATTTTGACTAAAAACATTTTTTTTGTTGGTAAATTGTGATCGAGTTAGAAATTAGAGCATATCGAAAGCGAATTAAAATTTTTTTAACCATGTGAATTTTTATCGAGAATAATATAATTAAGCAATAAAATGCTATATTGATAATTTAACTTTATTCTAGGTTACATTTTGTTTTGGGCTTAGTGGCGTCTAAATATTTGATAGTGGGTTTTTATTAAATATAATATATTTATAATGACTTAAAACATAAAACAATAAACGTAAAAAGTATCTAACCTGAAGTATCTACAATATATATCTACTTTGTACATACTGTGTAGAAAATATTTAGTAGAAAATACAACATGTGCTAGGCTGTCGGCGTGAACTAAATTATGAATTTATCTCAAAAAGTTGCAACATTTTTGCCGTCTAAATGATTTGTCTATCTTTTGAATGAAACAGCTATATGTACTAAACAACTGAAATATTTTGAAAACACCATAAATTGGAATTAAAACTTGGCAACTCAAGTTTCTCAATCAAAATTCGATTTTTCTTTGTTACATAAATAGTTGAAAATAAATAAAAAATTTTTAATTTTAATTTTTCTTATTATATTAAATGAAAATATATGTAAATTTTCATCGTTTCGATTCAATATATTTCTTTTTTGCAATTATTCTTAACAAAACCACTCAAAAACATAAATTCATTACATTTTATCTTACACTTCCAAAAACCCTGCTATGAAATGAATCTAAATTTTACGTGAAATTACAACATTTTTAAATATTGCAA
Organism: Parochlus steinenii; assembly: GCA_038502155.1. Lineage (NCBI taxonomy): Eukaryota > Metazoa > Arthropoda > Insecta > Diptera > Chironomidae > Parochlus > Parochlus steinenii. Next base: position 4,981,821 of record JAXCIN010000047.1, on the reverse strand, counting down.
TATTAGTTGTTAATTGCGCAAACTGCCTTAAAACCAAATTGAATCAGAACATACCACTTATAGCGAATTTGTATAAAGTATTTGAATAAAATAAGAAATGGAATTAATTTGTCATAAAGTGTTTCGCGCTTTTCTACATACAACACAAGTAGCTTGTAACAATGGAAGTAACAAAGTGTAACAGCTTATTTGAATAATGATTTTACAAAACATTAAGCGAGAAAACCTTAGATCAATATCATTTCCATTGCTTTTCAATTGCTGTGTTGGTTAATGAGGTTGCAACCAACAATCTTTTTTATTTAAATAAACTGCTCTAATTATATCAAATTCATGTATGAAAGTCCATGAATCATTCAAAAATGAGCAAGCCATACATCACATTCTCCAGTAATTTAAAACTGAGATTTCTCTCAATTTCCCTCGTTTGAGATGTGATCGAAGGAATATCAGAAAGATTCAAGGAAATCGCAATGAAATAAAAATGTTGATATTTCTTCGGAAACTGAAGGATTATTCAAAAGTTCACGACATTGGGACACTTTGTATCAAACTACACCATAGAGCTTTTTTACGTATATACAATATGCTGTATTTTTCAGCTTTAGACATTTAGATGTCTGAATAAAGTTGCATTTAAGTTGAAGCAGTCCTAATTATTATAAGTTTAACATGTGAGCTCACAATTATAGGATAAAATAAAATATGATCGCAAGAATAATAGTATTCAAGATATAATGATTATTTTCGTTGAATCTGAAATGTAATTTTACAGTTATTTAATGTCAAAATTTGCTTCCTTCAACAAACTATACATAAAACTGCATATATGATGTCATTTATGACCGAGAAAACGTAATTAATACCTCACCAATAACTTTTTGTTTTCTATGAAAGTTTTTAAAGCGCAAGACAATGCCTGCGGAGACTTGAGTTTAATATTTAATATGTAACCTTTACCTCAATGAAAAACCCACATTAAAAAATAACAACTCTTTAATTGAATTAAAGCAAACTGCTCGAATTTCATCCTTAATATCAATCAAGTTAATCTATAATTACATAATTGCTTAAAAATGTTATTCACAAATCACTCAAAAGCTAACTAAACAGAAAATTGATTCAAATTCGTTTGAAAGTCTCATAGCGAAAAGTCTTGAGGCAACATTACTGGCGAATAAACGCTTTTCAGTCAAATACAAATGGTTTATTGAAAAGATCTTTGATTCTTTTAGAATTTGCAGAGCAATTGTGCAACAGATAATTGTGAAAAGAAACTGCAGAAAAGTAGTTAAAAATTTAATACCTGATATATATAAAACTCAAAGAAACTTTTTCAAGGAAGTGAAAAATATAAAGCAACAATCTATTTATTTAACCATAGGTATTTTCGTAATTTGAAAACAAAACAAGCCTCACCTATTAAATATGCACGAGAAATAGTCAATCCATGGTGGATTATCATTTAAGGCATTTTAAGGTTTAACAATTTGTTATAGTTTTTAGGAATTGAGATTATGTTATCTTTTTCCTTTGAAAAATTTTTACAACACAAAATATTATTTTCTTTTTGTATAAATATTAATTTGCTTAAACAACTCAACAACTTTAAATAAAGTCAAACTCTTACATTTAATTGTTCAGTGCTTACTGCTCAATTGAATTAATTTTCTCGGTTGTTTGAAAAGTATTAAGTAGGCACAAATTATTGATTATTTATCTAAGAATTTGTTTTGGAATTATGAGCTCAATCTTCTCTAAAATAATTAGATATGAAATTAACATAAGTTTACTGAGAAATTTGTCATTTTGGACTATTCAGGTACCTTAGAAACAATATTCATGAATGATGAATAAATTTAATCCATAAATACTCCATAATACAGATTTGAATTGCTATGATGAAATTTGATTTTGTCCATAATTCTGGGCGGAGCATTGTGGAATTTTGACTCGGGACTACTGTTATCAATTTGACCCACTTATAACCCATTCGACCCTTAATGTCCCGACTTCGATATTGGACCGTTGAACATTCCAAAATTCCACCAAAGAAGAAAGGGGGAAGTTTTTATCCCTTAATAGTTTTTCTATCATAATTATCCAAAATGCATCCTGACTTACGACCCATTTATGACCCATGATTATTTTCCGGAAAATTTTATGGAAAATGTGTTTAAAATGGAAAATTCCAAAAATAATATATATCAATAATATATGTTTAATATATTTTTTTAATTGACTGAATTTTTCATATATACGGTTATGATAGTGCTTATGTGACTATATTGAAGCATTCTGTGTTTTTTGATTTGATGGATGATACAATTTTTAAGTTTAAAAAAATATATTTCATATTGCATAATAATTGGTGAGAAATAATGTTTTTATATTTTTACCAATAAATTTGAATATTAAATACTTGATGAGCTGTAAAGTTGAATTTCAGTTCCGTTTATGACCGCGATGGTAAGTTTCTTAATATTAACATAAAAATTAAATCAAATATTCAATTATTATGCAATATAAAATATATTTTTTTAAACTTAAAAATTGTATCATCCATCAAATCAAAAAACACAGAATGCTTCAATATAGTCACATAAGCACTATCCCAACCGTATATATGAAAAATTCAGTCAATTAAAAAAATATATTAAACATATATTATTGATATATATTATTTTTGGAATTTTCCATTTTAAACACATTTTCCATAAAATTTTCCGGAAAATAATCATGGGTCATAAATGGGTCGTAAGTCAGGATGCATTTTGGATAATTATGATAGAAAAACTATTGAGGGATAAAAAAATTCCCCCCAAAATTTCTTAAAGCTGGGCGGAATTTTTGGAATGATGATGCAACGGTCCAGGAGCTGGGTTGGAAGTCGGGACATTAAGGGTCGAATGGGTTATAAGTGGGTCAAATTGATAACAGTAGTCCCGAGTCAAAATTCCACAATGCTCCGCCCAGAATTATGGACACAATTTGATTTTGTCTAATACAAACAAACAATCGGTAATTTTATCAAATCTACAGAAGCCTCGACCTCATCGCAAGGCTCGATATTGAGTCCTTGAACGTTTGAATGCCACCAAAGAAGAAAGAAAAGTCCCTGAACTGTTTGCTTATGTGTGTAAGTCATGAGTACGAGCTGAACGTCCTTACAATAATTGGCTCTCTTTGATAATTCGATTCTCATGAACAATTCTCGTTTTATGAGAAATAGGAGCTTTTATAAATTTTCTTCTTTGAACTTTACAAAACATTTAGATTGTATTCTACAGAAGAAAATTCAAAGAAACCTGTTAAGTTCCAAATTAACATGAAAACCAAAATGTTCTTCAAATCTTATAAACTCTCGAACAAATTTTTCTTGTTATTAAATATTAAATGGAAATTATAAACTCACGTTGTCATTCATGAATTTGTATTATGCAACATGAGCAAAATTTCGTTCAATTTTATTTTAATTCAAAAGATTCTGAACCGTTGGTTAGGTGCTCTATTCAGCAAGAAGAAAAGTCAAAGAAGCTTTTTGCTTTGTATTGCTATGCAATGTTCTCTGAAGAATCATAATAATATTACGGCAATTGAGGTTTATTTTTTCATTGCTCCAACAAACATTTTGAAAAGTTTTTGCCTTTACGTAATTTAAAAGAATATAATATTTGTTCAAGAATTAAAATTTTATTTAATGTTCATTTTATGATTATGTTGAAAGTGGAAATCCGAAATTTCAACTTTTTGTTACATAAATTAAAATTTTGTGACTTTTTCCACCTCTACTCGATTCGATGACAAATGGTTTATTCGGCACGCGTAGACACGTTGAAGCAACTACCGCAACTTTCTTCAAATTCGAAATAAGTAACCGAACGTTTCTATTCAAATTTCCCTTTCACATCCACGGAAAAACATAAACTGTTGTTGAATTGCAAATTTTCAATCAAAGAACTTTCCAATTTTCGATTTCAATTGTTTTATGATCCTTTTGCTGAGTTTTTGAGCCATCTAACATTACCGTTTCATTTCTGCCAGGTAAAATTCATTATAAGTCCCTTGATATTCTCGACAACTGGTTTAGGCAAAACGCAATACGATTATAGTGTTTCTCTCATAAAAGACTGCCCGCCAAATTAGAATCAAGTACTCCCTTGATATTCTCGACAACTGGTTTAGCAGTAAAACTGTTGATTAAGATAACCGGGGTTTTATTTAAAATCAATCAATTAACACAATCTCAATCAGTTGTTGGTATTAGAGTTTATTTGCTTGGCATATATTCTCACTGAAAATCACAATTTTTATCACTTTTCAGTGAATTTCGGATAACTTTTGGTGTCTGGTATATGATTCTCATGATCGCTGGTGGGCTCTTCTAGATATGTTAAAACTTTTAGGCTTGGTTGTGTTATTTTAATTCGATAGTGTGCTTTACTCGAAGATTGCTTGTAAAATACACTAACACCAGCGGCTATTACTTCTTTACTTCGCGCTGTTGCTCGCTCACTATTTTATTGCAGTCGCGCGACCCTGAACTACATTTGGTGTCTTTTAGTAGGTCAAACCTTTGTAACTTTTTTTTTGGAGTTTTCTACTTTATCGAGGAAAATTATGCGTTGAATATGTTTTATGAGCTTAAATGAGTTTTTGGGCGAAAGATTTTCCAGTTAGCGTACTTGTTTAGTTTGTTTAATATGAAAATGATGGAAGATACAATTTATGTTAACCTTTTGTTAAATTGAGATGTGATGAAAGGTGATGTTTCAATTTCAATCATTTATATATTTAGATATACGTTAATTCACAAACAACCAATGTCTCGTCATGTCGCAACATTTTAAAGCTTTTTTGATTATGTTATTTTTTAAATTAAAACATTTGTAATGCGGTTAAGAGCATTTTTTCAAAGGAAAGTGCTCTCAATTTGTAATGATCTTTCATGTCGTATGATGATTTGTATTTAACATTATTAAATCCATAGTAAGGTGTCAAAATATATCAAATTTGCTGTCTATTTTGTCTAACTATGTCTTTATGGACGTCATCAAACTCTATTTTTTAACATTTTGAACATTGCTGAACATTATAATATATTGTTCTACAAAAAACTGCCGATCGCGTGCAGTTATATATTCATCATATTTGATGTAACATACCTACAACCAAAATTATAATAATTAATCAATTATGTAAATGGCTGAAAACTGTTGTGTGCGTTAAATAAATTGTTGAACCATTTTTGCGCTATGAAATTTTGCATTGTGCTCTAATTTTTTTTGCTAGTGAAATTATTAAAATTGAAGACACCACTGCATAGATGAATTTAAAAGCTTATTCATGATAGTAGTTAATGCGAATTAATGTGTGATTTTAATTATTTTGAAATAATAAATATTAAAAATTTAAAAATTTAAAATAAGGCGATAATTCTAAAATCTATCTAACAGTGAGAAATACTGTTAAATATACTATGTAAATAAAAAATTAAAAAATTTTAGTCATTATATTCATCAATACTTCTTTTTGCATTGCGATGAAAAAACGCAAAGAATCACATAAATAGAACGCAAATTGAATCACGGAATGCAACAACTTAGTTAAGTGAAAGTAGATATTTTTTTAATTCTTACTTTAGTTCCAAAAATACTTTTCCTGACCAAATTGAACGATAAAAAACAACAACAAAACATTAAAGGAAAATTCACTTAAATAGATCGCTTGAGGTTAAATAAATTCAAATAGGTTGGCTGTTGGGTCATGTAATAGAGAATTTTATTCTTGCATTTTCTTGAGGAAATCATATATTTCCATTGGAATTTCAATAAACATTGCAAGAGTGCCTGTATAAGTTAAGTTTGTTGAAATTTCTTACCTAAAAAAAGACTTGATCTCATTGATTTTAACTTTTAAGTGATTTTTTTACTTGGTTCTCGTTGGACTTTATGCACTACTTATTTTGCCCACGATTTTAAAATTTAACATGTTTTTCTTACACCTTTCTTATTTCAACAGACGTTTGACTTTTGATTTTTTAACAATTCAAAAACAAAGCATTGGAAAACAATGATTCAATATGAGTTCTGATATTCCTTTATGAATAATGTATACTACGTTAATAATTTAATTTCTTGAAATTTTAAATATATTAATTTTAAATATATGACCATTGAGTCACATCAGTTTTCGTGGTATTAATTTTTTTAAATAAAAATGTTCTATTTAAAGAATGTGTGATAAAGTTATGTTTTTGTACTAATTATGACTAACTACATGTGGGAAAATAAAATGATTAAAATATCTGAACTCTGAGTTCTTGAAAGGTTCATTGACTAATAACTGTGCATTTTAATAATAATTTAATATTAATAATAATTTAGCTGGTTCATTTAACTGGAAACTTGAAGGGACTTTTGCAGTTTAAAATCGAGTTTTCTACATTTCTAGGAAGTTGTATGAAACAAAATAAAGATATTTATAATTTCTCAATTAAATAAAAATTTATCGTAAAATGGGATTTGATCATTATTAAAATAAACCATTGAAATAATACATAATACTTTGATGGTCCATACATCTGTTTATTAAATATTCACACATTGTGTTGTTCCACATTCAGCAACTAATGAGGATACAAGCATCAAAAAGATTTTTTAAATTCAATTATTGTGTTTTTAAGAACAAAAATTAAAAACTATTCTAAAAAAAAGTTCACCTAATTAACTCATCTATTTCTATGCATAATTGGAGAAGAATTGAGAGTTCTCTCAAGTGCCGGCAAGTCAATTGGAAGCAAAGATCCATCAACCGGATATTTATGGCGAGCATGCATGCACCAATTATGTGAATTATGTAAATCCAACAATGTTCTTGAGTCCAACACCAGCAAGTCGCAAGCTCAATGATTTTCATGTATTTTTAGTAACCGCGCATACACTTCATATAGGTCACAGTCTAACCAACTTCTCGGCTACAACAACATGCTTCACATTTTATGCTTCTCGTTTGGCCCAATTGAGTGAACAAATTCATGCACAGCGACGTTCTTAACGAAATCCAATGGAATTGCTCCACAATCCACACTGAATCAACGAGTGAGCATTTTTGTTGTTTTATTTTCCAATTCATATCGAGGATTTTTTCTTCAGATGGAAAATCTAGAACAATTTTTTTTAAGATTTTCACAAAAATTATATTATACACAGCACATTTTAATTCTTGGCTTTACTTATTGACTGATTGAGTAATTTGTTCTAAATAAATTAAAACAGAATAGAGAAATTTCATACATGGAAGACTTAAAAGACAATTATTAAAAATGAAAATTGTTATTAAAATTGTCCTTTAGGATTTGAATGATATAAATATTTTTATGACAAAATTAAAAAATGTTCAAAAACCAATATCTATGTAAATGAAACTAGAGCGATTAAGTGACTAATGCACATAATAAATAAAATTACGTTTGAAAATTAATCTAGCTAGGAACTTATAAAAAAAAAATTTAGTTCAATTTATATTTGTGTATGCAACTGGAATATGAATTGTTAATAAATTAAAATTCGTTGTTCAATACACAAAAAGTATAAAATCTGTTTAAATTTTAAATTATGTAACACGTGGTATGTTTAAAAGCAAGTAAAATGCATTTCCAGCAGCCAAATGGTTTTTATGACTTTCTAACAAAAGCATATTGCTCATGGACTCCAAACGGGTATAAGTTTACAAAAAGATAACAAAATTTTGCCTTACCAAAACAAAAATTGTGGTTTTAGTGAATTATATCAATTATGAGAATATATAAATTAAAAATACTCGAATATGCTACCACAAAATTTCTGGATGTTTGCTTATATTGACTGTTAATGTGTTCCAAATTGTTCTCGCTTCGGCGGAACATATACTAAAATTGGAACGATACAGAGAAGATTAGCATGGCCCCTGCGCAAGGATGACACGCATAATCGTGAAGCGGATCCACATTTTTTGCTTCCAGATACTACCAATTTATCAGAATTCACCTAAAGTGTTAAATTTCCAAGAAAAATTAAGATAAACTTTTCATCATTTTGCTGCTTGTAGTGGGTTTGAATCCTGAGACCGTCGCTGTTTTTTGCCACATTTTTTTTTCCTTTTTTTATTTTTTATTTTTATAAAAAAAAAGATGTTTTCGTAATTCTATTGAAAATTTTATAGTATTTATTTCTTAGATACCAAGAAGCTGAACAATTTGTTAATGTTTCCTATTTAATTTCAATTTTCTTTTTTATAATTTTCAAACAATTTTGCTTCGTCCAAGACACATTTCTGACAGCTGAAGCGGGGTTATTTGTGAGCTAACTGTTCTATAGCCCCGTGAGTAATTGACAGATAGATAATTCGATTGATTATTAATTTTAAATCGGTATTTTCGTGAATTAATGCGAATTCTGGACATATTATAGACATTTAGTGGAGTGTAATAAAATAAGTGATAACGTAACATTGAGAAAAAGTGCCCAATGACAGTAAGATCATCAAATTGACACGGATATAGTCAAGACAAAAAAGAAATTTCTGCAAGGTTGGTTCAAAATTTAAATTAATGGATTGCCCCTGATCTTAATTACCGAATAAGTACAACCCTTAATTGACTCTACTTATCATTGCTCTAAATTCGTTGAGAAACCTGATATTAACAGGCTATTATTTGTAAAATCATGTCGCAGACAAATTTAATGTCGCGAAAACAAGGGAGAAAATTTCAGAACAAAATACAAAATACAAAACCTTTCTTCAAATCGCAAATCAACTGGCTAATTGATTTCCTTTGTTAGTGTTTAAGGTTGAATTATAATTACAATTATCGGTATTCAGTGCTCCTTCTAATTTATTTAACCACCATATTATTTATATATAGATACCTAACATTTCTCTAATTAGTTCAAGAATAATTGATACCTGAAATAAATCGAAATTTATGAATTTTATCTTAATTATATCAAAATCAACAATCTAAACAGCTGAAATCCCATGTCGTCCATCCATCCAATTCAATAAATTCGATGAAGAGATAAAACTAGAAATTCTAAAAATAAACCTTGAAATGATTTCATTCTGTGTTTGCCTTAAAGTTCATTATTCGTTTAATCTCTTGGTCTAAACAATCTTCAAAACAAGATATTGGATCCACCTTTTTGTAGAATAGGATTCTATTTACTTAGAAATAATAATAAAATGGCAAAAAATTGTTGAAGGACTCGGGATTTCAACCCACATCCGCAAAGCAATTTTGTGTAAAAACAAATGTAATTTTCCTTAAAAATGTAATGGTTTTGTATTTTAGTGATAGAGTGGAAGTGTCTGAAAGCAAAAAATGTGGATCCGCTTCACGATTATGCGTGTCATCCTTGCGCAGGGGCCATGCTAATCTTCTCTGTATCGTTCCAATTTTAGTATATGTTCCGCCGAAGCGAGAACAATTTGGAACACGTTAACAGCCAACATAAGCAATCATCAATAAATCCTACAGCAAATATCAATGAACCAGTGAATATCATGAAATAAATTAATGGCATCAAATTCATAAATTAAAGTTTCAATTATATTTATTAAAAGTGTCCTAGATTTTGTAACTGCCTTAAATTTTTTTTTAATATCAAATCTGATCAAATACCAACTTTTATGAGTAAATTCAAAGACACAAACAATTAAACTCAATTAATTGAACCAAGATTTATTTGTTGCAATTTTGCAAGTTGTTCCTGCAAATTTATGCTAGTTTGAAGTCTATAAACAATGTTTTTGTTAGAAAGTCACGATTTTGTAGAGCATTGGAAACCGTTTGGCTGCTGCAAAAAACATTTTTACTTTTTATTACACAAATGCAACAAATAAACATTTAAACATACCAAGTGTTGCATAATTTAAAATTAAACAGATTTTGTACTTTTCGTGTGTTGAATAATGAAGTCAAATTTATTAACGAAATATTGCAGCTGTATTCAACTGAAATGTAAATTATTTTGTTGTTGATAGTTCTTAGCCCAAATTTCAAATGCATTTATGTTATTGTGTATAGGTCACTTAATCCCTATACCGTAGTATAATTTATTTATTGGTTTCGCAGGCAGTCTTTTCTTTAATCTTTACATAAAAATCTAAATGGTTACATTTATGGGTTTTTGGTCCATGCCATTCGAGTTTCGTTTAATATTGCAAAAGTATTTAATATTATTTTGCAACGAACAACTCTATAAAACTCACTAAATTTTGAAATTTCGGTGTAAACTCGTTCATAAAATTTAATTTCACGAGATTATTTCAAATTTTTTTTGCAAATTAAAACACATTCCTAAATATATCTAATATATAATATTGCAATTGATATCCAATCGTGTGAGGTTTTACAACAAGTTTTATAAAATTTATTAAAAAATATATATCAGTAAAATGATATATCAGATACATTTTCATAAATCAAACCAATGTTTGTTAAGAAGACAGTTAATTATCGCAAAATCGAATATAATGCTTGATTACGCTGATAACATTTCCTTTTTCCTTTAGTATTAATTTAGAACAAATTACGTCGCTTTATTTATTGGCTGATAAAATAAATAAAGCGACGAATCAAAATGTGCTGTGTAGAATATAATTTTTGTGAAAATCGTAAAAAATTTGTTCTAGATTTTTCATCTGAAAGCCAAGAAAAAATCCTCAATACGAATTGAAAAATAAAACAACAAAAATGCTCACTCGTTGATTCAGTGCGGATTGTGGAGCAATTCCATTGGATTTCGTTAAGAACGTCGCTGTGCATGAATTTGTTCACTCAATTGGGCCAAACGAGAAGCATAAAATGTGAAGCATGTTGTTGTAGCCGAGAAGTTGGTTAGACTGTGACCTATATGAAGTGTATGCGCGGTTACTAAAAATACATGAAAATCATTGAGCTTGCGACTTGCTGGTGTTGGACTCGAGAACATTGTTGGATTTACATAATTCACATAATTGGTGCATGCATGCTCGCCACAAATATCCGGTTGATGGATCTTTGCTTCCAATTGGCTTGCCGGCACTTCAGAATACATTTAAATTATTTATCATTTTTATTTGCAAACTCAATTGGCAAAAGCTTCTGTACAAAATGTAAACGACCTCATCAATTGCCCAGTTGAACCAAATTCCATAATTGCGTAGTCTGCGAATTGGAGAATTTAAATTAAATATGGCTGCTGTGCAATTAGCTCAAGCATATATTAATAATTTTAATTAAGTTCTAAAATAAAGGTCGTTGATCTTATTATGATCAATATATCAGCACACCTCAGAGCTCACTTTTTACCTCGAACAGAAAATGATCCAAATTTCACCTTTTCATGGCAATTATTTTAATATTAATGAATTATTGCGAGCATAAAAAAGTAATAATAAATGCTTTCCCTCATCAGGATTGAGCCTTCAACGCTCTGAATACATCCTTGAATGATTTGATGAACAGGATAATACTTGTAAGCGATGGTTTACTGGTAGAGTTGCGTGTGCATTTATGTTTATGAGGCTATTTGAGGTTTTGTGGTGGTTACACCACATTTTAATCAAAATTATCTGCTTTGGAAACTTGTAATTTATGTGTAATAGGGTGGTCCATAAACTAAAAGCACGTTAGAAGTGCGCTCCCAAAGCAAAAGTTTGATTTAGATGACAAAATAAAAATTCAGTAAAATTTTCAAATTTTTTGATGCACGCTTTAGTGGTGCTCATCGAGCTTTTAGTTTTGACATTTTTACAGTTTCAAAATCATCAAAATTTTTGAGTTCCACGAAATATTTTATTGGATTTCATAAACAATTTTATTTCATTATGTTTATAAGAACTTCAAAAAAAAATTTCAGCCAAAAATATAAAGAAGCTAAAAAGTTATAGAAATAGTTTGAAAAGTCGATTTTATGGGAAGCTGTCAGAGCCGTCAATGTAACCTCATGAGCCTCCAAATAATTTCAAATCGTTTTTTTAACCTTTAGATGCAAGTTAATTTATTCCTTAACCAAATGCAATTGGTCCGGTGACTTTTAGATGACGCAATCTGAAGTTATTGAATTTTTTAGTAGACTAATGATTTTATATTTTATCGCTTGTTGTTGTTGTAATCCTCAATAAATTCTTTTATTTACTCTCTCGGTGAAAAATTTCAAAATTTTTTTAAAGATTTTTTATAGAAAAGTATAAAAAGAAAATTATTCCAAATTTTGGTGAATTTTCCATAAAAACTGGGCCTGTAAATATTCAGAAATGAATTTATTGAGGATTACAACAACAACAAGCGACCTATGAAATCATTAGTCTACTAAAAATGAACTCATCAAAAAGTCAAAATTGCATTTGGTTATTCTTAATTAACTTGCATCTAAAGGTTAAAAAAAAATTATTTGAGGCTCATGAGGTTACATTGACGGCTCACAGCTTTTGATAAAATCGACTTTTCAAACTATTTCTATAACTTTTTAGCTTCTTTATATTTTTGGCTGAAATTTTTTTTTGAAGTTCTTATAAACATAATAAATTAAAATTGTTTATGAAATCCAATAAAATATTTCGTGGAACTCAAAAAATTTGATGATTTTGAAACTGTAAAAATGTCAAAACTAAAAGCTCGATGAGCACCATTAAAGCGTGCATCAAAAAATTTGAAAATTTTACTGAATTTTTATTTTGTCATCTAAATCAAAATTTTGCTTTGGGAGCGCACTTCTAACATGCTCTTGATTCTACATAGAACTTTGGACCACACTAAATTGTGTAATCATAATAAAATAACGAGCAGCAGAGAAATAAGGCCAAATGTCCTGGATAACTTGCCTTGGGGAATTGTTTTTAATCAATTTTCGATTCAAGGACCAAGAGTGAAAAGGCTTATTGTATAAAGCGTAAGGATGATGACTCTTCAAAATTATATATTCTGAAAAAAAGGATGAGAGGCATTGATGAGCTCAAAATTTCGTAATTTACTCATTTGATGAATTATTATTAAATATAGATCAAATTACAAATTCCCAGCTTGAGTTAGTTTCAAAAATCCTTTATAAAGTTGTCACGCTAGTTTTTAAATCTAATCCATGCCAAATTAAACAAATAACGAAAATATAACACAACTTAAAATGAGAAATCACATTTATTGAGTCTGTTTTCTTGAAACACATTGATAAATTTTATGTTTAGTGCAATTTATGAGTTTATAAATAGGTTTTGGCACATTTATCATTATTAGTTGCTCCTAAAAATGCATGTAGACCAGCGATAGTCGTAAAATAAATTCAAATTAACAGAATTACTTACAGTACATGTTCACTAGCCAAATGATTAATGTAGATATAATTGCACAAGGTATAAAGTGCATACTGATTTCGTCATCGTTTGAAAGATTTATAGAAATGGAATTTTAATTCGCAAAAATGAGTCAATGAACTATAAAAAACAAGAATTCAGTATTCAGACATTATTATCTTATAAGTTTCATACATGGTTAATCAGAATTTTGTACAATAACATTTTTATCACCTCCACATCCTTTCAGACATTTCTATTTAAAATTTTGAAATCACAAAAGCCTCGTGCTAGTTTGATGTGATTTAATAAATAGAAATTCCAAGCATTTAAATTTAAATTGAGGCACAGTTGCATGCGAGAACATCACATTAAATCATTATTTTCCAAAGCTTTGTTTTTGAATTGTTAAAAATTCAAAAGTCAAACGTCTGTTAAAATAAGAAAAGTGTATGAAAAAATATGTAAAATTATTCAATTGTCTGCAAAATAAGTAGTGCATAAAGTCCAACCAGAACCAAGAATAAAAGTCAATTAAAATCAATGAGCTCGAGTGTTTTCTTCAAAAGAATTTTCAACATGCTGAAAGGTATGACTTGCAGACATATGATGATTTATTGGAATTTCTATAAAATAATAATTCCCTCTAGTATACAAAATTTCATTTGAGATCATCGGTTGAACTACAAAAATGCTACTGCAGGTCATCTTTTTGATATTTTTCAAAAGCACGTTGAATTTAATTCAAACTTTAAGCATAACCTGTATACCATGCTTCAGGAGCTTCATTTTCTGGTGATTTTTATGAACATTAATGGAATAATTAAATTTTTGGCACAAAGCTTGATATTTTCGTTTAGTCGGATAATTCGAAATTGTATTCAATTATTGCGCCATTGTGACATCAATTTGTAGTTGATTGAGATCCACACGACAGCCATTCTCATCTGAAATTATTATTCTCAAGCGAGCAATATCTCGATGCTCGCAGCATAATTACCATAAATTTTATGCTGAAAGTTTTATTGATTATGAAGTTGTGAACTCAATTTCCACATATTTTTTTTCGGTTTTCTTTATTTTGTTGATTTCTTTTGGTGAATTGGGACAAGAAAGGCATTTTTCAGAATTGAAGCAGTCACAGAGTACTTTCACTTAATTGACGGAGCTAAGGTTGCGTACTTCGTGATTCAATTTTCGCTCAATTTATGTGATTGCTGAAGCGTTTTTAGTGCATACCTTCTGCGCTGGACTAAATTGGGTTGGAAGTTATTTCTTATGGATAAAATCAGTGCCTGTGTAAGGGTGCGATTTACTAAAATTCTTCAGTCTTTATTTAATTTTTGATAGCCAACCTTAGTTTGTAGAAAGTGTGCATTGATTAAATCCTTCAAAACTGCTAAAGTTCAAAATCCTCACCAACCATTATTGTGTCTTTAAACTGTCTCATCATTGTAAAAATCTCTCGGCCATACAAAAACTTCAAAAATGTAATCGCTTCTCCAGTTTCGCTCGCCGGCTTTTAAATTGCATACAAGCAACAATGCGGTGGCTGGCGCATTAAGAAAAGCTGCGAGGACGGATGCGACGAAGAATGGTTTCATGGCTTGACCTCAGCCAACAAAATGAAATCGTGCGAAATTCAGGTCATTGCGTAAATTGTGAATTTAGAGTTTCTGAGCAGCTTTGTTGTTTTTTAATGGAAATTCGAAAAATAGGTATGATTTTTGTTCGTCGAATAAATTTGAAATGATACATTTATAGATTTTTAAATGAGATAAAATGTGTGCAAGTCAATATTTTTTTTAGGTGTTCAATAAATTTATCATTTGATAATTTTTATCGAAGAATTTGATGTAAAATCGAGTCAAAAAAATCTAAATCATAACCAGAAAGCAATTTCCAAAGAAGTAAAAAATCTAGTGTTTCAATCTGTTGCGAGCATCTGGAACTTCTTGAAGGCTAAAATAATCCAATAAAAAACAGCCAGCACGACAAACACCAAAAAATTGTTCTAAATTCACTGAAGTTCACGATATCACAGAAAATATATGCTTTTCTCTTGCAAAAATGAAAAGCAGTTTGGAGTTTTTTCGGTATTTCTTTTATGCTTCGTGGATGATGTTTCCAATGACCCAATTTTTTTTGTTTTTCGCAAAAAGCATACAAAAAAATGTAAAGGAAAAGCCCAAAAAAGAAAATCTTATACGATTCTTTGTGATTTGTAAATGAGGCCGTTGAAAGGACTCTTGAGATTCTATAGCAGATCAAGGATGATTGATGATACTTATTAGTTTAATTAGGTCATAATTTAATTGTAAATAAAACTGAAGATTAGTAGCAAACAGAAGCTCCTTAACCTCAGCTCAATTAGAAAAGTGCACAACAGCCTCAATTGAATAGAATCATTCATCCAAAGATCATGAGAACACTAATTCAAAGCAACTGAACGAGCACAAGCTCAATTCATTTAGTTAATTTTTTCTCTCTGCTTCACTTTCATGACTTCAATTTGGTCCAAAATTCCAATTTTTAATGCTAAATTTAATGAAATGAACCTTGACTTGCTTTGAATTGAATAAAAAAGCCAGCAAAAACTTAAAACTATAATCAATGGCAACAACAACGGTGCAACCACAAAATCGATTAGATTGTAAGCGATTATTGGAGATTATCGACCAATTACTTTTGTTTTTGGTATAAGACTTTAAAAACTAAAAGTGCACAATAAACTGGGGTTTGCTTTCGAAGTTTTAATATTAATTTTATTGTAGAATGATTAAAATTCACCTTACAAATTGTTAAATCAATTCCTTCGTTGTCAAATCAATTTTTACAAAAAAAAAATCCATAATACTTGCTCGTGAACCCATCATAATTGTCTATTGTTTCACCTGCCAATTTTCAATTGCAAAACCTAGCTATAGCTACCCAAGGTCACTGTCGAGGTGCAACCAATTATGCATTTGATTATGTAAACGAGCAGAACGAGCATTAGAAGTTGGCGTGTACATGTGAGTAGCTTGAGCTTTAAACTGCGGCAGCAGCAGCGTATAAAACATTCAATTAATATTGGCGATCAATTGAGCTGCTCACCAATGCGATGGTGTGAATGCTCAAGTTGCCTTTTAGTTTATCTGGCAAATAAGCAGTCACTATTATAAGTTTATAAATCCAAGTTTGGATTGATGTTTCATTTAAATTGTGTTTGTATTCATGAAGTTTAATAGCACACCGCAGAAGATTAATGAGAGTATATTCTGGTTGACTAGCTGATTTAGCTTCAAGGACCACTCAGTGTCACTTCCTGGTCTACAAATTTAGAAATATGCTTTGTATAGATATGGGACAATCACCTACGATTAATATTTAGTGTCGCGCATATTATGAAGAATCTTTGCTATGGTTTTTGTTGTATTTTTCAAGTTTGTCAATTATTGTCAGTTGACTGAGGTCGCCATAAAATCAGTTTTTTAGACATGAGAGCTTAAAATAGTATCGACATTTATGATTTTTATGGTCTAGTAATTGTAATAACTCAAATATGCTTTACTGAAGCCGCATAAGCTTACAGCTTTTTGTGAAAAATATAATCCACTGTGTTATATATAACACACACCAACGGTCTTGGGGGTTTACATAATTGATTAATTATTTGATTGAGGTTGTGGGCGCACGTTGCCGGACGATTTGCACGCAATCAGCACTTTTTTGTCGCATAAATCCATTCAGTTAACTGGAATTCAAGCTCATCGTGTCATGATCAGCAACAAAGTCAAGCACGAGCAATTCAGAGTGAGCTGCTTGATTAGTTTTGCTAAACATATGCAAAAAATATAAACTTAGAATGCCTGAAATTTGAAAATGAGGGAAAAGCTTTAATATCTATAGATATATCGATCTATTGAGCGTCTATCGATAATAAAGATAGCTTTATATAAATTGATGTTTTATGAAAACTAGTAAAAGGCGGGAATTAAAAAAAAAAAATTGTACTTACTGTGTGTTGATGCATTTAATATTGTTTCATAAGTACTTTTGATGCCTCGACTTCGCAAAAATGCATCGAATATGAGAAATGATTGCTCATTGAGAAAATGTCGAGATGTTAATCGAGTTGTTGATGAATTATTCCACAATTTTCTGGTAATGTGCTGGTGATTGCTTTCATTCAGGTTGATTATGTACGCTCGATGTACGCTCGATGTAATCCTTGTTGACGACAAAAACTTTTTATAAAAACAGTTGCACTATTTTAATATCCATTCAACAAATAAGCAGACAGATTCATTATGTAGTTCATGCTTTAATGGTTGATGACGACATGACGCGCCTCTTATTATTTGCTCGTCAATTAACTAATTACATAAATTACTCATATTAAGGCATCACTATTAGTACTCAAGTTAACAAAAGATTAACAGAAATAATACCTCATCAATTATATCCAATTTGAACAACAAAATTAACCAAAAAAACTCGAAAGTTTTTCACCCAGAAACTAATTCCCAAAATAAATTCAACGCATAATTTTCCTCGATAAAGCATCAAAACTCCAAAAAAAATTGTTACAAAGGTTTGACCTACTAAAAGACACCAAATGTAGTTCAGGGTCGCGCGACTGCAATAAAGTAGTGAGCGAGCAACAGCGCGAAGTAAAGAAGTAATAGCCACTAGTGTGAGTGCATGTTACGGCCAAGCTTCGAGTAAAGCACACTATTGAATCAAAAGAAACACAATCAAGCTTAAAAATTCAAAGAAACTAGAAGAACCCAAAGCAATCATGAGAACCAAACACCAGACACAAAAAGTATCCGAAATCCGCTAAAAAGTGAAATAAATTTGGGTTTTCAGTGAAATTTGTGCCAAGCAAATAATCTCTAGGCAACTAATACAAGCAGCTACTTGGACGCGGTTCTGTTTCACTGATTGAGATTGTGTTAATTGATTGATTAATGGAATCGCGGTTAACTGAATCAAAAGTTTTACTGCTAAATCAGTTGTCGAGCATGTCGAGGGCCTTTCAATGATTTTATCTCGACTGAAAATGCAATTGTGTCGAACAAATGAAAAAATAAAAAAGATTAAATATGGAAAAGGGCACAGACATGCGAAATATATGAGGTCGATGACGAAATATGGTGGTGGATGGCTCTACAATTCAGCGAAGCGATCGCGAAACAATTGAAACCGAAAATTGGAAAGTTCTTTGAGTTAAATTTGCAATTCAACAACAGTTTTTCAGTTTTCAAGTTTTGCGTGGAGGTGAAAGGGAAATTCAAATGTGCTTCAATGTCGGAGAAACGTTCGGTTACTTATGGCGCATTCGAAGAAAGTTGCGGTAGTAGATTGAGTATGTCTGCGCGCGCCGATTGAACCATTAGTCATCGATTCGAGTACCGAAGGAAAAAGCCATGAAAATTGGATTTATGGAACGAAAGGTCGAAATTCGAGAAATGAAATGACACGATTGGATTATTTTGATTGTAACTTGAATATTTTTTTCATTTGCTATCATGCATTATGTAAATTAATTATTGCAGACAAAAACATTCAATCCCTTAACTAATCCCAAAGTTGAACTTCCATTATAAATGAATTTGTTGAATTCTGCTTAAAGTTAAAGTTTTGAACATTGATGTTGATTCTAAACTATCCAAACATTATTTGAAATGAATTTGAGATTTTAGAAATGCAAAAAACATTCTTTTGGCAATTCAAAACATTTTTGCATTGAGTTTGAACGTTTTTTCACTTCAACGTTTTATGAACATTGATTTTAATAATCGTTTCGATTGTCGATTCGATTAGTGAAAAAATCTTTCGAAACATTTCGAAAATATGAAAATTTAAATTTTTAAATTTTTACGCTAAAGCTAAGATTATTTTTTTTTAAAAAATGATTTAATTGATTTTTCCATAAAAAAGATTGCAAACAAACCTTTTGAAGGATTTTTTGAAGGTCTGAGAACTTGAAAATTTTACTTCTAAAACATTTTTGTATTTTATATTTTTGAAAATTGTTCATATTGACTCAGAATGCAGACTGAAAAAAGTGCTATTTTAATAGAAACATCTAAATTTATAATAGATGCATGATTAAAATTTCTAACACGGTGAAATTTTTAAAAACTAATTTTGAGGTTTGATGAGACACTCGGTTTTACAGTGTTTTTAACAAACAAAATTAATAATTAAGGAAAAAATGAAGAAAATAGTGGTCGCTTATAATTTTATACAAAAAATAGAATCCTAATTGCGTTTGGCCCATATCAAAAGATCAGCATTATGTTTGGAAAAGTTGTATTATTTAAATAATCGAAATCTTCGACTATCGATTCACTAATCGATTCGATTATCGATTATTCAAACTAATCGCGATTCGATCGATTTTCGACTAGTCGCAGGAGCCTATTAAAATTATATATATATAGAAAGCTGAAAAAGACAAGATGATAAAAAATGGGATAAAACTTTACAGGACTCGAATAACTTTAGATAACTTCTTCAGCTTCAGCTTTATATTGCCAATGCTTTAATATTTTATTTTGCCGTTCATATTTGCTTTTGTATATTTTTAGAATATTCCTACTAAAATTTTTATAATCGAATGAAATTATTTATAAATTTTATTTCTTAAGTACTAGAAATACAGTATTTAGATACAATTCCTCCGGGAGTTTTTATAGTTCTCGTCGTGTACAAATAAAATCAAAAATTAAAAATTAAAAAAAAGAAAAAAGGAAAATAAAAATGTTAATCCGCCAACAAAGAATTCTCACTCTAAAATACCATGGATTGTTTAATAGAATTCAAAAGTCGATCTTTATTGAAAATAATGTTTCAATCGATATATTTTCGTTTACAAGAATTTTTATTTATTCATGAAAGAACGTTGTGTAGAAAGCATGCAAAAAATGTCTGTTGCTCTAATTTAATTAAAAGTCATCAGAGTTAAACATACATCTTGTCATCGCCAAAATGACATCAAATTATTATTATTTAGAAAAAATAAGTCGGTCATTTTTCAGAGTAATTTGAGTAAACTGAAATCGTAACATTTCTCGTTGAAAATCGTTATGCATAACATATTTATAATTTAAATATTCCGTATGATTCCGTTTTTATTTTATCCTGGCATACTACCCACAGCTTATCAGATCATTATTAAAAAAAAGGAGACCATGACAAATACAATGTAATAATCATATAAGTGCAGCCTTAAAAATGACTGTAGCGATAATAAATTGGAGGCAAGTGGAGTTTGTTTTCGAGGTTATAATTCAAGGAGCTTTCGAAAAACATGTTGTTTTCTACAATATTTGAAACTTGACAAATTCTTTAGAACTCTACTCAAAATATATTCTCCTTCCATGGTAAAAAATTGTAAAGGCTCAAATTTCTAGAGAATCGAATAAAAAGAAAAGCACATTGTAAGGATTTTCAGCTCGTGCTCGAAGCTTACACACAAGCAAACAGTTCAGGGACTTTTCCTTCTTCTTTGGTGGCATTCAAACGTTCAAGGACTCAATACTCGAGCATCATGATGAGGTCGAGGCTGTTCCATGGCTTCTGTAGATTTGATAAAATAATGATTATTTTTGTGTTTATGACAAAAAATTGATTCGGAAAAAGATACCAAATTTTTCAGAATCTTCTTCAACACTGGTTTGCAACTTTGTGCTTAGAACTATTTCATGATTATTATTATTATTATTAATTTTTAATTATTATTATCGATCTTATGTATTTTGAATGATAGATAACTTGTGAAATATTTAATTTTTTTACTTTAAATCGTTTTTGTATGCAATTTCAATTACAACAGAGTTTTTCACAAAATCGAGAAATATGGTGGAAAATTATTTTCATTGAGCAATAAGCATTGTAAATCTGTATTTGAGAGCTTGACATTATTCAAGTCGTTGAAATAGAGTTAAAATATGTTACTAAGAACAAATTATTTACGAAGAATTTCTACCAAATCGAGTTTTCAAATCAATTCTCAAATATTTGAAATCTGTGGAAAGTTCAAATGCCATAAAACGATAAACCACTTCTCATGCATTAAATATTTCTCGTGGGTAGCACATTTTTTAGGTTAGGCTTGTTTTGCTTTCGAAATTCCAAAAAGTCAAACAATTTGTTGCATTATATTTTTCACTTCCTTGAAACTATTTTTAATAATGTTTGGTCGTGCCTCAAGAAAGTTATTTTGAATTGTAAATATAAGGTATAAAATTGTCGTTCACTTTTGTGAAGTTTCCTTCACATTATTACATTTTATGTTGCACAATTCTATGAAAAATCTAAAAGTATCAAAGACCTTTTCAATTGAAATTTACGAAATCTAACTGGAATTAAAATAATTATTCTAAAATATTTGTATTTGATTGAAAGTCGTTTATTTGCTAGCATTGTTGCCTCAAGACTTTTTGCTTTGAGACTTCCAATCGAATTTGAATCAATTTTCAGTTTAGTGAGCTTTTGAGTGATTTGTGAATTACATTTTTATGCAATTATGTAATTAGGCAAAAATGATTGAAATTAAGGAGGAAATTCTAGTATTTGTATTAAATTCAATTAAAGAGTTGTTATTTTTTAAAGTGTGGGTTACTGATTGAGATAAAGGTTGCCTTTCAAACTTCAAGCTCAGGTCTCCAGGCATTGTTTTGCGCTTTACAAATTTTAATTCAATTCAATTTATTATTGGCGAGTTTTTAATGTTTTCTCGGTCATGAATGACTTTATTTATACAGTTTTATGTATAGTTTGATGAAGGAAGCAAATATTTGACCTCATTTAACTGTAAACATACATCTCCTTCAGAATCAGGGATTGACTTTCCGAAAGCACTTTCTCGATGCAACACCTTGAAATGTATGCCAGCAGCTCCATGTTTTGAGTGGCTGAAAATGCAATTTGTTGCAATAAAACAATTATAATGTAAATTATAAGTTTTCAAGATTTTCAATTCAAGATTTGTGCATTGAACACATTTATTCTATTTGTTTCATGAAAATGTATTTGAAATATGCTAAGTAGTTTCTGTTCATATTGCTATTTTAAGTTATAACTTATTTTGGAATATGCCATTTGCGGTAGATCGAATTAGCTTACATGCATTTTTAATCTGTTATATTAGATCAAACAGTTTTAAAAATTATATTAAACTTTATTTTATTGAACTTACAACAATAAACTGCCCTAGCATTTTCGACTAGAATACAAATTTACTTAAAACAATTTTAGCATGTTTAACTAACGATTTGTTAGAGAACGGACCTAATTTTTGAGATCTGTGAAAGTTTTGTGGTATTTTGAAAGTAAATATAAATATAAGTTGTGAAATGTTTTATAACTTATGCGGTTTCTTAATACAATGTATTGAAGTTTCGCACAGCAAAAGAAGAAATATTATGGCGGCACATATTTTTAGAACGAAATATTCTGGTACACTTTAATAGCTTGAGCGGTAAAGGATCGATGAATACTAAAGTGTGCTGTTGATCAAAAGAGAATATTTACGAAATTTCAGAGTTTTCATTCTGAAAAAATTCCAAAACATTCAAAATTTGTTAGCTAATTCCATTCTATTAGCTCCCCTATTTAAAAATTCTTACTAAAAAGCAAATGTGTCGGAGATTTTAGAATGTTACCGATTTACGATTGTTCATCTACATTTTAACCCGATTAACACAATTGCCTAAATCTTAAAGTTTCTGAAGTAAAATTTATAAAAAACTTATTTTAAAAATTTCTACTAAAAAGCAAATGTGTCGGAGATTTTAGAATGTTACCGATTTACGATTGTTCATCTACATTTTAACCCGATTAACACAATTGCCTAGATCTTAAAGTTTCTGAAGTAAAATTTATAAAAAACTTATTCTAAAAATTTCGTTATATAATATAGAATACAAGCCATTTTCTTGAATATATTATAAACGGAAAATTTGTATATTGTGTTAATCGGGGATACAAAATCCCCCAAAAAATACTCAAAAACATGGTACATAAATATTAAATCGCACAATCTAGTCTTTTCTGAATTCCCCCAAAATTTCCCTCCACGTCTTGAAATTATTCACCCCAATCACCATGCAGGCTGTATCATGTATTTTAGTGTGCGCTTGTTTATCATTCAAAGACGTTTTTGATCCTTTCATTTATTTCATTTGACGCCGAATCCAAAAATCATTAGTTGGGCTCAAGCAACGAGGAAAAACACGGAAAAGCTGAAAGTGATAAATGGTTGAATGAAAATGAGAAGTAGGAAAACTGGCAATTCCAATTCAATTTATTATTTTACAAATCTGGCTAGGAAAAAGTTATCTAGATAGTCAAGATTCTGAATCATTATGACCTTCGATTTGTAAGGTGCTTTGTTTTATACATTTTTTATCCCAAAAAGCTAAAATTGAAAATATTAGCGTTCGAAATAAAAATAAAAACTGTCCAGGAGCTCATTATATTATCATTGAAATAATACTTATAATAAGAAACAAAAGATTTAAGTAACATTTGAAGTAAAGAGTGAAATTATATTGGATTCAGTCTAAGGCCAAACTTCGATTGCTTTTCTTTGATTTGTTCGGGTAATTATTTGCTTTAATGTTTTGTTTTATGTTCACACCTTCTTCTCCTTCGATTTGCGTTTTGTGTGCAGTTTTGTGTGCAAACTACATAATACTAAATAATTGCTTTGTGAGTTACTGGAATGTTTGCTTGTGACTTATGTGCAATTTATGTAGCTAAGCGTTTCTGAGACGTCTGTTGGTACGCAAGTATCGAATTTCTTATTTTGTTAATTATTTAAATTATAAAAATTGGAATATGTGGGGAGTAGCGTGGTTCACAAATCGTATGGAAAAGCAAAATTGTTGAAATATGCTGCTCCACCAGCCTAAAATAATTTTTGGGGATAAAAAAACTTATTCGTATTTTTTTATTTTTTTTTTGGTCCATCGGAAAGGAGTGCTCAAATTCGTTCAAGTTTTGAAATTGAGTTTTAAGACGACTGCCTTAAATCTTACAAATATTTTTGAACTTTGTTACCATATTTTGATAACCTTAATTAATACCAACAAGCTGTAAAATTATTTCTTGAAAAAAATATCAGACTAAAAAGATATCCATGAATTCGTGAAATTTTTCTTCCATACAAAAATATCAAAATCTTACTTTTAAAGATAACTTTCAGATTAAGACGTAAAATGTCGATTAAAAACCTTTTAAAAATTAGTTAACTCATTTATAAACCAAATGCAAAGGAGTTTGCCCATTTTCAAGTTCCCAAAAAAAAGTATAGTCACCGAGAAGTGGACTATGTTTTAATGGATCACTTGTTGTTGCTGTAATTTAAAAAAATTGATTTTGACCGATCAGGAAAATAAATGTTTAGGGGATTTTCTACCACAAATTAGGAATCAAGATTACAAACATTTTTGACCAGAAAAAAACAAGATGGTGGATGTCAAAAAGGCGCGAATATTCAAATTATATAATGAAAAATGTTTTCTGTAGTTCTTTAATAGATAAGACTATCGTTTTATTTCAAAATCACAAAAAAAAATCACTTTTTGTGGTTTCAGTGAGATTATAATTTCTTTTTGCAATATTTTAAGTATTTTTCTTACAATATCATTTTTCATCATATATTTTGAATATTCGCGCCTTTTTCACATCCACCATTTTGTTTTTTCCTAGTCAAAAATGTTTGTAATCTTGATTCCTAATTTTTGGTAGAAAATTCTCTAAACATTTATTTTCCTGATCGGTCAAAATCAATTTTTTTAAATTACAGCAACAACAAGTGATCTATGAAAACATAGTCCACTTCTCGGTGACTATACTTTTTTTTGGGAACTTGAAAATGGGCAAACTCCTTTGCATTTGGTTTATAAATGAGTTAACTAATTTTTAAAAGGTTTTTAATCGACATTTTACGTCTTAATCTGAAAGTTATCTTTAAAAGTAAGATTTTGATATTTTTGTATGGAAGAAAAATTTCACAAATTCATGGATATCTTTTTAGTCTGATATTTTTTTCAAGAAATATTTTTACAGCTTGTTGGTATTAATTAAGGTTATCAAAATATGGTAACAAAGTTTAAAAATATTTGTAAGATTTAAGGCAGTCGTCTTAAAACTCAATTTCAAAACTTCAACGAATTTGAGCACTCCTTTCCGATGGACCAAAAAAAAAATAAAAAAATACGGGTAAGTTTTTTTATCCCCAAAAATTATTTTAGGCTGGTGGAGCAGCATATATCAACAAATCGGTTAAACGAACCACCCTAGTGGGGAGCTATAATTACATGGCAACTTGCTTCCAAATCCAATCGCTATTAAGTTGTACAGCACAATTTATGGGATTCAATTAAAATCATCAATTAATGCAACTGCATTTGCAAGTTTGCTTACTACTGCTTTATCCAGTTTTATAATGAAGTCGAATAATAATACCGAGTGTGGAGGCGAATAATTCGAATTTATGTTCATGCTCTTAAAATTCAAGCAAAAACCTTTATTTTAAATTGTGTTGTGAAATTTGGGTCAATCTTTACTAACTCTTTACATATTATTCATTTCATTGCAGATTCGAGTCTTCATTACTTTGAAAGTGGATAAATAAAACAGTAACATTTTAGAGAAAAACATATTTGATATTTTATGGTGAATTTAGGAGAACGGGAAGGATTAACCACGACCATTAATTCGATTGATGATAAGGTAATTAATTTTAACATACAAAATTCGATTATTTCCTAGAAATTGATCGTTTCTCTACATAAATTATTTGTGCAATTTTCTTCACTCGATTGTTGCAAAGGAAAACTGGTCTAAAAATTGGCTGCCAAGTGCTTCGAACCGCATTATTGAGAATTTCTATTAATGATGTTCTGCTTTATTCTGTGACCATTAAGAATCTACAATGATTATATTTCTAGGTGAAAAACAACCTCTCTTCCAATCTTTCTTGCTGCTCTAGAGAAAATTTTTAAGCTATATTGATATCTTAAATGTAATTGATATCAATTTAATACATTCTACAAGAAGTTAAAAGCAGCATTCATTGATATGAAATAGTTTGTACTATTTAGAACAGAGTCAAAGCATTGCCAAGCATGCAAAATCAATTAGCAAAATCAGCATAAAAAGAGTTTTATGTATGCAAAATTGTAAATGCAACATATTTTCGCATATTTCGAATCTTATATTTTCCAAATAAAATATTCAATACAATAAATGAATAAATTTCTTTGCATAAACTACAAAAAGCACATTTTCTAAAGAACGAAACGTACTAAAGTAGGTCAAGCATCGAAACTGCACCTTGAGACCCTCTGCCCTTGTTTCATATTTGATGAGCGAATGATTGCGGAGAGCATTAAGC
Organism: Parochlus steinenii; assembly: GCA_038502155.1. Lineage (NCBI taxonomy): Eukaryota > Metazoa > Arthropoda > Insecta > Diptera > Chironomidae > Parochlus > Parochlus steinenii. The sequence continues at coordinate 4,955,111 of JAXCIN010000047.1, read as the reverse complement.
GAAAACATTAAAATTCAGTCGTTTTTATGATAAAATACATAAAAGCATTTAAAAATGTCAAGCACTGAACCAAAACCGCAAAATTAAAATAATTTGTTATTAATTCATACATATTATTTGTACAATGTCTTCCTTGTTGCATAAATCTTTGAACATTAGCTTGCTCCATTTACATAGCTCTAACGTGTTGAAGAGTCTCTTCTGCAACTGCTCAGTATAAGCTGGAAAATAGGTCAAATTTAGTGTGTTTGTGTCTTGATCGCTTAAATTCTTATAACTCTGCTTCTTCGTCGAATTTCTTTTGTCTCGAGCATAAACATTTCGTTCTTGTTCTATTTTCCCAATGCACACAATAAGTTTTTTATGTTTTTTAAGTTTTTCTTGTCTGATGGCTGATTTCTTTTTTGGAACTCATAAAGTATCAATTGAATTTGATTCTGCTGCATTACCTTCTGGCTCATGGAGATTGGTTCTTTATTGAGCTTGTCTGGAGATTTCACTTATGCTGTGGTTTTGAGGTTAAAAGGTCGGTAATACAGGCATAAAATGGTTGAAAAAGTTTTTCATAAATTAGATAAAGGAAGCTCTAATAAATTTTTACCATCTTTTCACAACGCTGATCTAAATTCTTTATGGTCTAGTAACATATCAAAAATATTTTGTGTGCTTTTCCTTCCTTTAAAAATTTTTTTGTGGAAAACTGGTAAAATGGCAGATGCTTTCAGAATTTGGAGCAATCAAAACGCAAACTTGGACCCTAATTTGAAATTTTGCATAAAAATAAATTAATTGTGTGGATGATTTCATAAATTTTTCCCTAATCATACAATTTTATATAGTAAGTAAGTCTTTTTATTTAAATAATAAACTCAGTTAAGATTTTTCAAGGGAAATTGTTACAGGTGAAGATTAACGGATATCTTGACCTGCAGTAACAAGTTATTAAAAAAAATATTTCCAAATGTGTTGTAAGTAGGTACTTCCTTATTCAAAATATTACATAAAGCATTTTGAAGCAGTTTTTTTTAATTAATTCAGAAACATGGTGAAGATCATTCAAATAATTTCATGTTCATATTTTGAAGCACACAACGTTTATTTGATGGCGACGATGTCGAGGTGAAATTAATTTATGTTTGACTTGTGAGTGTGCTACAAAAACTGAAAAGCTTCAAAACGCGGAAGGACATTTCCATTATTAGTAGCGAGCATACTTTTTAATCATTTTGACCTAAAAAAGCAGTTTTCTAGCGCGGATTAATCGATTCTAATTAGTTAAACGCTCTCGATGGTTTAAATGTCATCCAGTTGAGTTCTTAGCGCTCCAATTAGATATTTAACTGTTTTTCATGCTGAACAAAACAAACAAGTTAAAAAATTAATCAACGATCAAACTTATAAACTGTCCCAATGTCGTGAACTTTCGATTAATCCTTCGGTTTCCGAGGAAAGAGCAACAGTTTTATTTCATTGCGTTTTCCTTGAATGTTTCTTCAAATGACCAACAACTCAATCAAAGGAACTTGAGAGAAATCTATATTTTATATTGATGGAGAATGTGCTGTATGGTATGCTCATTTTTGAAATGATTCATGGACTTTCATATATGAATTTGATATAATTAGAGCAGTTTATTAAAATAAAAAAGATTGTTGGTTACAACCTCATTAACCAACACAGCAACTGAAAAGCAATGAAAATGATATCGATCAAAGGTTTTCTCGCTTATTGTTTTGTAAAATCATTATTCAAATGAGCTGTTACACTTTGTTACTTCCATTGTTACAAGCTACTTGTGTTGTATGTAGCAAAGCGCGTAACACTTTATGACAATTTAATTACATTTCTTATTTTATTTAAATATTTTATGCAAATTCGTTGTGAGTGATATGTTCTGATTCAATTTGGCTTTTCGGTAGTTAACAATACTATTCCATTATTTTGAATTGTTGTGGATTTTACGTTAGATTTGAACTCATTCGACAAAAGCAGGAAACGTAACATAAATTTTGGCATTTTATAGCTCTGTGAATCATTTTTATGTGGTTTTGTTGAGCAAAATTGAGAAAAATAAATATATTAAAACCAATATTATACAAACGATAAAATGCTGTCTAGATTTAGATATTTTCAAAAATATTGAAAATATAACTTCCAATAAGACAACTTTGTGTTAATATTTATTTCCCTACATTTTGCAATTTCGAAATTTCATTACAAACGATATATTTTTTATATTAAAATATATTCTCATTATTTTTGTTATCTATTTCTGCATTTTTATGTGACAAAGAAAAATCGAATTCAGATTGAGAACTTGCGTTGCCAAGTTTTGCTCTCAATTTGTATGGTGTTTTCAAAAATATTTTAGTTTCATATTGTGCATAGCTATTTTGATCAATAAGTCTTACAATTCATTTTGCCTGCAAAAATGTTGCAAAAAAAGATATTCATAATTTAGTTCACGCCGACAGCTTATAGCACATGTTGTATTTCAAATGAAATGTGTTGCAGTAGCCACTTTTAAACATTTTGAATTAAATTCATTACCTGCCGTATTCACTGAGAGATAATGTTAAGAATAATTTGTTAACTACTTACGACAATATACAACTTCAATATGAATTTTTGCTAAATAGGATCTCAAAAGTTTTATACAGGAGATAATGGTTTTGAAAATATTTCTAAAACTTTATAAATTGCTTTTGAAACAAACAATATCTTCTTGACATTTACAAAAAACACATTGGTTTTTCACTTTTAAAGCTCAACTTAGATTAAATCACCGATAAGTACATAACATACATTATAAAAAGAGCAAAGAGGTTTTTTAGTATTTAAAAGTGATTTATCAAATTTTTCTCCAATGATGCAATGTTTGTAGCAAAAGAACAATGTGTGATCAAACTGATAACAATCATCAGTAAGGGTATATGGTATAAGTATAAAAGATTCATTATTATTATTGAAAAATATTTAGTAAATTAACATTTTGTGATTCATTTTAAAAAGTCTATGGATGAATAATATGTTATTGGTGTTTTAAAAAAGATGTGTGGAAGCTTCATAGCTTTCATTCTCACGTTTTCTGTTTTTCTCGCAAATATTTCACTGATTTCACAATTGCACAAAAACCACTGCATGTGTTTGATTTGCAATTGAAAATGCAATTTGAAATCTGAAATTGACTCTGTATTTGAATCATTTTCGTGAATTACATTTTGGAATTTTCGATTTTCTGAAACTTTTTTGTGTTTGAACAATAAACAAAGGCTATATGTTTTTTCAATTTAAACTTGACGATTTAAACTTTGAACGTATCGTGGTCGTATAAATTGTGAGTGAAATTTATATTCTAAAGAAAGAATAAATATTGTATAATAAAATATATTATTAAAACTAATTCTGACGAAAATAATTTAATATCAATTTCATCCTTGAAGTCCACGTGAGTTTTCTAGCTTTACTGACGCAAAATAATTTTAATTCGATTCAACGAAATCTTTTCTTGATAAGGGCAACTTTGACGTCATTCAAAAGCTCCGTAGCCAAGGAGAATTTGCCCTACATTGTACCAAATAATGAAAGCAATACAAAATTCCTATTTATTACCATTGCAAATTCCCTTCCACTTTTCCACGATTTGTGCCAACGACAGCTCCTGTAAGTGACAGGTCATGAATAAAATCAGAGAAATTTAAGATTGTGACGGATGACTTTCATTCATTTGATTGATTTAAATACTTTGTAGTGCTCAATTAGTCAATTAACGCTTTCATATCCTACAACTCAAACTCATGATCAAACATTTTACCAACAAATTTTCACTTCCAAACTGAACAATAAAAAAATGAAAATATTATAAATGTTATCAACCAAAAAAAAAAGCTCAAGTGATTAATTTGCTCCAACATGTAACCTAGAAATCAAACAACAGAAGACGCTACAAAACGAAACTGAACTCTTTTCTCAAGACATATAAGACACATTTTCTCTGTTTCTGTGATTAATTCATTGCTTGCAGAAGATGACACCAAAAATAAGCAAATAAGCGCTTTCAAACAATCAAATAGGTTCAAAAGAAATGTTTGATGGAAAGCGAAAATGTTAATTTGAGCAAAGTCTCACTTTCACATGCGTTCCATTGTTTTGTTGTGTATTTATTATAACCAGCGCAGCGGTTAATTGATTGTTTTTGAAATGTTTTTCTTTGATGAGCGCTTAAAGCATAGACTTTAAGTGGTTTAAATCTACTATGCTTGAGATAAGAAAAAAAAGATACTAATCAAAAGATAAAGCAATTCATCAATAAATCTTGATCTAAATTATATATATATAATCACATCCTGACTTATTCATCTTTGATAACAATTTACTGAAATTTCATAATTCATCATATAATCAATAAATAATAATCGATAATCTCTTTTAACGCATAAATGGAGTTGTTCCAAAACCAACTGGAATGAGTTCAAAAACTCAATGTTGTCTTTTTCGCCATGAGATCAAAGCCTCGAATTACATTGCGCGACAATGGCTTGTAAGCACAAAAAATTGAGCAATTGCTCTCAATCAGCAACAATTCTCACCTCAGCAACCAACACATGCTTGAATTCTCTCGCTATAGTATAACAATCAAACAACAAAGCAATGCCAATTGCCGACTCGGCAACGAGGTTGTGATGTTGCCTGCTCATGAAAACTCACATTGAATGTTTCAACGTGCAACTCTCGTTTTCAAGTCGAAAGTGTAAAAAAGTATGTGTGCTTCACCATGACCAGCTATCGTTCGGATATCGTTAGCTAGCATCACGAGAGAGCCAACAAACATTCAACAGTCACACTACTATATCGCGGAATTGGTTCAATGTGAAATGTGCTCGGAGCACCATTTCAGTTGCTAGCAGTTGCGTGCTCGATTAACAAGATTTTTCAGACGTTCCGTACTACAACTGGGTTTTCTTTAGTTGGGTTCTTTGGTTTTTGTTTGAGTTTTCCCTTAAAAGTTTAGTGGTGCAATTAGCAATTTAATTTACGTTCAATCTCCAGGTGAAATAACAAAAGTGACGACTGCTTTAATTCTTAAATAGTGCCGACCTCTAACGAACAAAATATAAATCATATAGTCAGTCCTTGACATCAACATAACGTCCTTGGATCCGTTTCTCGGTTTTTCGGTGTGTTGCGGTCGACCATCCTCGCCATCTGCGAGCTTGTCAACTCTACGGCAGTTGTTGTTGGGAAATCGCCGAAATTTGCGAACAATTTGCAACAAATACAAAAAAGAAAAGCTCTATGTGCTTGAAATCAAATTCGAGATCGCGAAGCAGAAAATGTAAAAGTTGTTTGGCACACATACTAACGTTAAACCAACACTGATGCCGTCCGTTCTAATCCGGAAAAACCTTGTGGAAAATAACGCGCGTGCATTAATTGGAGGCGATAATTACGGGGCTGGTATTACTTGCTCTTGGAAATGATGAGATGTCATTGAGCGATTGATATACAATACAGTTGCATTAGCAATTAATTAATCGAACAGTAAACTAGTTGATATCAACCGTCGATGCAACAATACATTTTTCTGATAACACCAAACTGCAGAATAATTCGCGTAAATGCAAATGCAAAAAGAAATTGGAAGTGAAACGAAGGCGGAGAGCTTTTCGGTGTGGAAAAAATAATAATAAATTTTGTGAAAGTTGTTTCAATTTGAAAATAGAGAGAAAATCGTTTGCTGTATTGCCGTGTCGAGCAAAAGGCAAAAAATATACAAAGTGAAATTTCGATGAATTCATAATTACATAAAAATAGTAAAAAGTCAAGTTGGATAAAAAATTTCTCAACAATTTTCTTTTCCTGAAAAGTCATAATTGATTGGAATAGAAATCAATAAATACGAGAAAAGATACAAGGAAAGAAAATTTCCTTGTAGAGTGCAAGAAATCAAAATACATTAATTTGTGAAACTGGTTAAAATTTTCCGTTACGCTGGTTTATCAAAAGGTAGCCACCGTGGATACTTTAGCGTTACCTCTGGGTGGACTATCACATGTGAGGATGGCGCTGGCAAGGTAATATACACAAACCAATCTTAGATTAAGCTTCATTATCGACACTTTTGCTTTCACTTGATCAAAAGAAGAAATTTAGAAAAGAAAACTGGAATTTATTTTAATTTGTTGTATATTTTGGTACCATCTTAATAATTTACACTAATTTGATGATAATAAGTTTTCGATTAAATTATAATTATTGCTTAAAAGTATTTAAACTATCTTAGGATCTTCGTTCAACACTTCTTTCACTTCGTTTGGAAGTGTTGAGATTGTATAAGCCGACTCGCGAATGTGCGAACTTTTGTGAAAGTTTTACTTACAACACGGATTTGCTTGCTTGAACGATTTCTGCCTTGTTTCTTATTTTAATGGTTTAAATTTAATATGTTGGAATTGTGAGAAAATCGTAAAATCTAATTGAATTACAAAATTCAAACTTGTAACATATTAAACATTAATTATTGATTAAATATTATTTTCAAAATTTACACCTAAAATCTTAATCAGAAATTTTTTATGTCCAGCACTTGATTCACAAATTGACATTCATTTTATAAAAAAATAATTTAGTGACAACTTGTTGAACATCAATTAACTTTTGTTGTTGGTCATTCGTTGTCACATTAATTAGCTTACTATTATAATACTTGCGGACATTCTAAAAACCTTAAGCTTTTGTAAGCTTGTGCGCTTGTTAAGAAACATTATATTTAGAAAGTGATTTTAAAACCACAATTATTGTATACTCTAATTCAAAAAAGATTTTAGTATTTGGAGTATTTTGATTGAATTTCGATTGGAACATTCATTATTTACGTATTTTTTTAGACCTTTTTTCCTTGTTATATCGTAACGTTTTGACATTTTAATGACATTATTATTATTTAATCATTTTGAATTGTGTCGTTGTTGCTTTCATTTTTTGTTTCTTTGCTGAGATCTTTTAAAATATTTGTCTGTTCAATCTTTTGTATGTTGCGATAGTTAATTACAGTTAACATATTTTGTTTACATATACCGAATGAAAAAAATACTTGAATAAAAAAAAAAAAATCAATTACCAATATAAACTTTTGTTGAAACATTAAATTAATTTAATTACTATTGCTGGACAATAATTCCAACAAGTTAAAATTTGTAAAACCGAAACATCAACTCAATTGAAAAGACCACGAACTTTTTTTGAAATTTTTCGGTTGTTCCACTTTTTGTTGAACTTTTTTATGAAATTAATTTCAAGCGTTTTTTTATTGGCTTTTTATTGGTCGTCTCGAAGCGATGGAAAGTGATCCACACACACTATTTGGCGTTCAGTGAGGCAAATTGTCTACAATTTTTAACTCAGCGTGAAATATTGTCATGATTTGGTCTACTTTTCAGTTCCTGATTATCGGTAGGATTTGTGGTTTTTGCGGAAAGTCCCGGGAAAGTTAGAACTTGGGATATTTTGTTTCTGGTATGTGGCGATACTTTGTAAATGTACCTAAATGTTTATGTGCTTTAAACTATATTTTTATAAATTCCTTTAAACATTCTGAAAAAACTGAACACTAATAAAATTAAATTCCATAAGCTGATGCATTATTACTGTTTAAAGGTCTCTTTCATATTCCTTCACATACTTCAATATATTCAAACTGCTATTTATAATACTTTGCGCAAAAAGACCTTTGAATTGTTTCACTTGAAAGTACAGTAATTTACTTTCAAGCTCAATTAGTTTGCAAATATGCATGAAACAGATTTTAATTCAATTATTTTTGCACTAATTTCAAGAGCCACATAAAATCTTCTTAAATGTAAATGTTCGTAGATTTTCGCAGTTTTTTCAAAAAATTTGAACATTTCGTGGTTTCTCAATTATCATAGTTTTTAGTGCTTTCGTGCATAATTAAATACATTAACCAAAGAGTAAATTGTTGATGTTCACAAAAAAGGCTGAACAACTTTTACATGCAATATGCTCTGAGCTCCGCTGTGGCGTCAAATCAACATATTAATGAATTTATGTCAACTGAAAGTGAAACAGCTCGAACCATTAAGAAATTGTGTTTTTGAGAAATTTTAAATGATTTTTTTGGTGTCACGAATTTCCAGTCAATTTTCAGGCCTTTTGAAAGTAAAACTAGAACGCGATGCCTCAACAATCGGAATTGACCAATTTAATTGTTGATTGTATTTATTTTTTAGTTTTTCGCTGATTGTTCCCATTTTTGTGGGTTCGCTTTATAGCACGATTTATTTATTCAATGTACTGATGTAGGTTTAAACGCTAGAAAAACTGTAAAATAGGATAAAGTTTCATTGAAACTAAGTAGATAATATTTATTCAATAAATGCGGATACCAGCAATGACTTTGTAAATTTGCTTTACATTTATCATGGAAATTGCGATTTATAACTATCAATTACTTTGTTGATCTATTAGACGCACACCATCAAATATAAACAGTTTTCTTTACAAAAATATGAAAGACACAAAATCGATCATGAAGCATTAAATTGCAATAAAAATGCATTTGTGTGAAAATTTACAATTCTGTCATTTACAAATTGTTAGCATGTGCAAGCTCGTTTAGCCTCATTCTGGTTTCTAAATTACAATATTACAAAAAGCTATTGAAAATACACAATAAAGTTACATTGACATCGAGCATAAATTATTCAAACAAAAAATCATCAAAATTCTAATTGTGGCAAATTGCGAATGAACTTGAAAAAAACTTTGACCACATTTTGACATTTGCTTGATTTTATAATTGTATTTGATAATTTTCATGACATTTAGATATCGTAAATTTAACTTACTATTTTTATGAAGTGCTCGCTATTCATGCAGTTACATAATTATGGCGATGATTTCAACAATTGTTCCCTTTTCAAAACCATTAAAACACTCATAATTTACTGAAGTAATTGTAGGAAACAAGTACAGGGTCGTGTAAACAGCGTCGAGTAATACATAATATAGTGCTTTTTAAACACAATTTGTGAATTATAACATTGTAGTGTTCGATTATTATTTGTTGTGGATTGACATTTTAATGGTTTTTGATTTTATGTTGCTTTTGAAATTTTGTACATTCATCAAAATAAGGGACATTTTAACTATTTATTTATGGTTTGAGTAATAATTTAGACTTTACTCAAAATTATGTTAAACGTCACAAACATTATTGAAATGTCGCCGAAACTACAAAAAAACTGTAAAAAGTTCAATGATCATAGAATTCCACCTTAATCCACCAAGTGTATCAAACTTCCGACCTTCAGTGGGGTCATGTAGGAGCATTCACCGAGCTTTTGTAGTGTGGAAAACGGAGAACGTGGCCAGAATAAAATTCTAATATTCTTCTGCTTTAATTCAATTCTTCGCCGTAATTTATTTTCCATTTCAATTGAGCTCTTTTACGTTGCTTCACTTGCCGGTCGCTTGCTTTTTATTCTTGAAACAATTTCGAGGCAATCCAAACAATTCAAAGAAGAGCTTTTATATGGTTTTTGATTTTTTTTTTAGTATTCTGTATAACATTTATTAAAAGAGGTTTTGGATATGTGGATTGTTCAGCATAACGTAAAGAACTGAAGAGAATGAGTATAAAAGACATTCAAATTAATTGTAAATTATTCTGAAGCAAGAACCAAGAGTCAATAGCCAGCTAACTATATGCAAGAAGAAGAAGAAATCCAAGGTCTTTGTAAACCAACCAGTCACAATCAACTTTGTACACTTTTTCAAAGTTGTTGGACTTAGAATGGGAAGGTTGTAAAAAAACATGCTTTTCTTTTTACTTTCATTATGTTTCATTAACGCACAAAATTACTTCCGAACAATTTCCATTCACACTCGAACAAACAAGAAGATAATCAAAGAAAATATATTAGTCCGGAAATTGAATCTTGAAACATTTAAAAGAAAATTGTAACAATTTGTCTCTTTTATCTGCGTGAAAGAATTTTGTAAGTTCTCTTATTCAATTTTATTAGATTAAAAAAATAAATAAGTTAGAATATAGAACAGTTAGATAGATTTGAGTCGCGTAAAAGAATCATGTTTTCTTTTGTCCTCAAAATCTTTATGAATTTCAACTTGAGATTCTTATTTTTTGCTCGAGTATCATCATCATTCTTAGAAATTATTTATAGAATAAAATCTAATGTTTTTATGAATTGGGAAATATTTGTTGATTATTATTTTTAACTATTCAGATATTCCTTACGAATATATCAAAAAGTGAAGAAAAAAAACACAAAATAATCGTAAATATAAATCAGAAGCTTTTGTATTTTTTAATAAATTTAAATAACTATTCTCAATTTCGAAACATGTCTTTGAATTTTAAATTATTATTAGAATTTCCATATTATCCATAACATCAACTAAAATTGCATCAATTTGTGTTGTGCTTCATGGACAAAGTTTAACTCGAGTTAAAAATAAAAAGCTTCATTTTGCAAATGAAAAATGCTCCCCTAATGACTTTGGGTTGGTTTTCGAGGTTTCCCTGAAATTGTACACAATTTAACAATTTATCAATTTGTGTTTGCACAACAAACACGAAACTACTAAAATGACTATAATTTTCGCCCAAATTTAATGGGGTTTCGTGAAACTGTTGAGAATTTGAGAAATTAAAGTAAAGTGGTAGATAATTACAGTTTAATCGATAGTCCTAGATTTATTGGCTCTTGACCCTTATATATGGCATATATTAAATAAAATTGTCAATGAGCTAAAATTAGTGCCCTTAATCCATTTCCAACAACTTCCATTACCTTTGCATTAAGCCAAGCAATTACGAGAATCATAAATTAAATGCAAAAAAGCCACAAAAAGCAACTTCTCGCTGTGTTAAATTAAACAGCCTCCAGCCAACGATAACAACATCGCAGACAAATCGCTTTCGTTTTGCACTTCTTCTTATATCCCAACATTCGTTCTAAAAATAAAATTATAAATTAATATCTACAAGTTTTCATTTTTAATGCGAAATCTGAAAAAAGCCGAGTAATCTCGAAGAACTTCAAAAATCTCAGACTTTACGAGTTGAATTTGAAAAAGTTTCGAAATCTAACCAAATGCTGAGAGCCCGAAAGGAAGTGGATAAGTTTCTTGCGTCCTTCTGCTTGTGCTGATTACCCCAAAAATGATTACAAGAGCAAAACGCTCACTGAAACTTTAAAAAGTAAAATCCATTTAACATAATTTCATTAATATTTTTTTTCGTGTTTTATTAGTAAAGTATGTCAATGAAATAAAATAAAAAATTGAATACGAGTCTCATTTTGTTGTTGCTGAAGTATAGTGAATTATAGTGAAGTTGTTAAAGTTTCTTGAATGAATTTTTCGTTCAAGCAGTTAACTTAGCAAGATCAGTGAGTCTGTATTGGTGATAAATCGTTGTTTTTGAGAGTTTTGAGTGTTTTTTAGTTTTCACTGCAAGGGAAAGTGAATCTTAACCTATTAAAACTCTTATAAATATTTTATATTGTTACTGACCGTATAAATTCTTTTTGCCTTTTCATCGTATCAAAGTGGACAGATGGAATATTATGAAAAGAAATGTTCTTAATAAAATTGATGTATCTTATACTGAATACCCCTCCAATATAATGTCCCCTCTCTGTATGTTAAAAAATATTCTTCAAAATACCCTAGCAAGGTAAACATTTATTTCCATGGAAACTGACCTTAATCCGAAGCTCATCTGCCTTCTGCTTCAAAGATGTTGTCTTCAGAAAGTTCAATATAATAATTTTATTTAGATCAAAGTAATTGGTTTTATGGGTTTGCTGCTGGTATTCAATTGCCCTAAAAGGCTAAAAGACTATCACTTCCATTTGAATGCTTTAAACGTGACAACTATTCATTGTCTTTGGATTTATCAGATTTTTTTGGAGTTTTTTGGGGTTTTTATACCAATTTAATGTTGACTGAGAATAATTTTATTTGGAGATTTGGATTGTTTTAAAGAAGATAATCTGAAAAAATTTGTGTCATACGATTTTTATTATCGTAAAACAGATTTAAAGAACTCCTTGAGCTCTCTTTTAAAGATTTACAAAACTCACTCATCTGTGAAAGCGTGAACTGGATTCGCGAGGTGAAATTGCTTGCAAATCGCGCATCGCAAATGTCATGTTTTGTATTGAAAAACTTTAGTTTATTATGTTTTGCAGTTTCATATTTTATTTATCACGATTTACAATGAAACTTCAGTTCTGTCTTTTTGCGAGTGAAAATATTATATCTCGTCTTATTTTGTCATACAACAAATTGATGACTGCCTAATCTTTAAATTATTTTATTTTCGTCACTTGAATTAGAATAATATTCAATGATATATTTTGGGTTATAAATAGGATATTTTGTTAAGGAAATAAAATTTTTATTCACAAATACTCCACCTGATCTACATATTTTGACTAAAAAAGTCTTACAATTGCTTTACTATTCATTTCAATCGTATTTAAATAATTTATTTATTGCTCTCTCATGATTTATTCAAATTCGTTCCCTTTTCACAATCAAAAGCTTTCCCTGCTTGGCAAATGTCTGGCAAAACAATGCACGAAGAAAGTTTTGCATTTCATTCTCTGCTGCAAATTTTCTCATTTGTTTTCACTACACAATATAAAACAACATAATTCATTGTGCTAAGTGGTTGTTGTTGATGTAATTGAAATAATTTTGCCATAGATGCTTTAGACTTTCTCGCTTATTAGCTTATTTTCCTATTGAAATATGGATTTTGAAATTATTATTTTAAAACATGGTTTTTATAAGGAAAGCTGTTTTTTGGCATATATTTGACTTTTTTGTACAGTAGAGTTTTAAATCATTTTTCATAATATTTTTGATCACATCAGGAAATTCAGAAAATATTACACTACTTGTTAAATTAAAAAAATTAAATAAAAAGAAATTTGTTTTTCTGTTGCAGTTTTTAGAGGGGTTGAAGTTAGGTTTTTGATTGAAAGGCGTTAGGATTTTGCTCTGTTCTGAAACATGAAAATCGGAACTAACTGAAGTAGTTCTATCATTTAAAAGGTTTAAGGCCCTGCTTGGCGACCTTTTTTATAAATTTTTGTAACAAAGTATTTAAAAGGCGATATTCATTATGTCGTGAAAGTTGCTCATGAAAAAGTTTCATGTTGATCCGAAAAAGGTCAAATAAAGGATAAAAATCAGTTTCAAATTTTCAAGAAGAAACCTCTTCACCCTGAAACGGTCAGAATCTATCCTATAAACTCAGCAATACTCAGAATAAAATCTAAATTGCCATGTAAAAAGTTTCAATCCCATAATTGAATGAAAAATTCGTTTATTGTCCAAACATTCACTGCTCTGTTACTTTGAGTCAAACTGTTATGAAAATGTTGTACATTTCTTGTGATAAAAAGTGATGACATCCTAAAAAAGACTAAACCCCTTAAAAGACACTAACACAACACAACGTCGTGCCAATTTATGAGAATTTCAGTATTTTCATGGCTTTTCCCCGACTCTGTCTATGTTTTCCTTATATATTGTGTTCCCAAGGACTTTTTGGGGTGATTGGACGTTTATTGGCTGCTTTACAATATTCAGGCACGTTGAGCAGTTTATCCAATTTCATGTCCTTCCTTGTGTTCTGTCGAGTAATGGATTCCAATGATATTGGTTTTTCCTTGACTTGCTATCCAGCAAATGGATCGGTTGCTCGACGGCAACGAGCAATAGCTGGCAGTATCTGGCAACAGCGACAAGCAACTATACGAGAAATGGAAGAAATCACAATCGACGTCGTTATGTGCTCCATTTACGGGAACAAAGCATAACCAAGCCAAGCCAAATGATGTAGATTTTGAATGGTGGAGCAAGAAAATCGCTTCTATTTTGAGGTTAAGGATATAGCGTTAGATTAGGATCAGGTGTAGATGTACTAACATTCCTGGAAAATTTTATCAATAAGAATTCTATTTATAAGCTTCTTGAGGAATTTTTTCACCTAAGTCTTTTCACAAAAGTTAAATAAACATACTATCAATGCCTTAAACAGAACTTCACCTGCTGTGCGTTTCCTTGATTTTTGAAGGGACGCACTGTTGTTGTAACTGTTTCTAGAATTTCGTTTCGAGAACAAAATGAGGAAAAAATGCTAAAGTTTTCGTTAAATAAGTTGAGAAAAATAAAATCGGATATTCAGGTTGCAATATTGTTGCAAAGTAGTTTTCCTAGTTTTTCTCCGTTTTTGAAATTAAATGGAAAAGATTGCTTTTTAAAATTCGTTTTAAAAGTTTTGTGGAGCAATTTTTTGTCTCTTTGAAAATCTTATGGTTGAGTGGAAGAGCTTGTTGTGTTTAAAAGTTTTTAAATCGTCTTGAAAATAAACCAAATTTTATGATTTTTTCTTCAAAATAAAATCTGCTTCGATATAATAAATATATTTCATACCTTATGCAAAAGGTAAATAAAGTTTGTCAAACAATCTAAAAACTAATTAGCAATGCAACTGCTAACAAACCTCCATTCCTTCTTCAAACTGACAAAAGAACCATATTTGAGCAAATAATTGCTACACCATTGCCTGCTGCTGCAAAGGAATGTTTGTCCAACAAGGAATTGACTCTACTAAATAAATTAGTTACTCGAGTAACAAATTGAAACAATGCTACAAATATTTACAATGCTACATGTCGAGTCCCATGTGCACATTGTGTGTGCCTAAACGAGCAAGAATTAGCTAGTTTGATTCATTTTGCATTATGTGGCTAGCAAATCTGCTGCATAAATATGTAATGAAACGATAAAATACATAAATCCTGTTCTCCTACTACAGCTTACAGCTTGGTTTGGCTGCCTTTTGCCTGAATAATTCACAATTATGCTTCATGGTTTATATGAAGTTTATGAAGTTATTTCATTCTGCAACCCAGTAATTGTGTTTAAAATGCTTTCCACATTCACTGTTCGGCTAGAGTTTTAGCCGTGTTTGGGACGCTCAGCTTGCATTTTACAGCACACTGTTGTAAAAAATTTATGACATTTTTATTTACTTCTGTGCATTTTTAAGTTTATTAAAGTGAACAAGATCGAGAAAAAAAAATTGCATTCAAAATTGGCAACAGTGTCGCTTTATGTTTGCACTATAAAAGTCCAAATATATTCACCGAATAGCAAACAAAGGCAATGAAAAACCAGAGTGAAAATGTGTTGCTTTTAAGTTATTTGGATCAATTTTGAATTTTTCTATGTTCCCAAGTACATAGTACATACTTTCCAGGCAATAATGATAAAGCAAAAAAACGGGAGGTTTTAGATCATATATGTTTTAGCAATTTCTTTTTTTAGGTATTTTTGAGCACATTTCTATGCCGCCACAATAAACAAATGAAGTGCTCGGGCTGGTGAACGGATTTTCTAATTCCTATGAAGCTTTTCAGTTATCCATTGGCAAAATTTACTATAATAGTTCACAGAAGAAAATATACTAGATGAGTTCATTGTACAGTTGATGTAGAAAGAGGTGGTCATTAGTTGAGAGGGTTTTTAGAATGTTCAGGATTTACTTGGGTTTTTTAGATGCTTGTAAAATATAGAGCTCTGCACTGCAGCACATGATATTTCGTCAACTCTCTTTCATACTGAGAATTTTGTAAAATTTATAATTTTTTCAAACTTTAAATTGTTTCCTGAGCTTTTCAACTTGAAATTCACATTTAGTTTGTTTATAAAAATAGAAACTTCCACCTGAAATTTTCAATTCTAGTTTCAGGATAAATTCGTTCTGCAAAAGTACATGATGAATGAATAAATTTTTATTCAGAGAATTCTTTTGGTGCATTCTATATTATACTGTATTCATTCTACTCTGACAACGATGTAAATTGTGAAAATATTGTGCGCGATTGGGGAAAATATAGAAAACTCAAAATCGGGGGAAACATGCGGAGTGTAATCAGTCGAGTTGACGATAGAACACTAATAGCAGCAGTTAGCAACACAAATAAAATATTTATACGGTGGATTTGAGCGATACTTGCGATACGGCTATGTGAAACTAAAATCGATTAAACAGTGCAAGTAAATTGTGAATGCAGTTCGATATTGGTTTGGTGGCTCGTAGACAGTGACTGCAGTTGAAAGAGTTCGTTGGCCGGAAAAGCCATTTTGAGTTTGTTTTGATTTAGCAGACACACTTGGCAAAAAAGATTTTGCAATGTAGAGATATTGTAGATGATGTAAAAATAAAATCTTTAAGTGATGAATAAATAATGGATAAATATAACGAATGACGTCACGTATATCATTCAACCAACCTTAAACATTATCAAGATAAAATATTCAAAGTTTTGATGTAGTCTAATACATTATATAGTGAATACAGTACCTTATTACACCGCATGCAACTATTTTTAATGCATCACACTATTTACTAAATTTCGAAAATCTTTACTTATTGAGGTCATTGTTTAAATAATATACTTTTTGGATTTAAAAAACTCTTTTTCATAAATATGTTTTTTTTAAAGACTGAAAAAATGTATTCAGTGTTTTTTTTTGTGTTTTGTGTGTCTGTTTACAAATTTCGTAATGCTCGTAATACTCGAAATATAATGAATATTCGACTGTTTACACTACCATAAGTCAAGAAGTTATGTAATTGAAGTGTTTTTGGGTTTTTAATTAACCCAAATTACTTGGCTGCGGCGTCGATTATCTAATTGAAATTAAAATTTGCTGTTAAAGATGCGATAATTATTAAAAGTGACCTCTACAGTTTTTTCTTGTATTTTCTTGACTAAAATTATTGGACTAAGAAGTATTGGAACTCTTAGAACATTCATCCATTTATTAAAATTCCTTCTCAGTTCGAAAGTTTAATGGCGCAATTATAAAAATGCTAATTTGCAAACATTTCCTCATAAAAATACGATAAAATGCTTCAAGCGCAATAAAATGCTTTTAAACACATTAAGCTGCAGTTTGATGCCTATAATTAGTGATTCTGAATTGATTTCTTTCATTATTAAATGTTTCTTTATTAGACAAAGCAAAATATATATTATTTTAAATTAAATGGAGAACTTAGTTTCTCGCTTTATGACTTGCTTCATAATTTACTAAATAGCAATGCCGTTCAATGTATAAGTTCACTCAGGAAACTGAAATATCTGCTATCTGAATATGTTAAACAAATGAATAATATAAACTTTGATACTACTAAATCTTGTTTCTGTTGGTCTGAAACATCGAACCGATAATGGGAAAAAATTTATTGGAAACTATTTATAGTCTCTTTATCACTATACTTGTGTTTACCAGTCTAATTATTCTCTCAAAGCGTTAATTATCACAGTGGCCTTGCACCTATTCATAGCTCAAATAGCGACGTCAACTTGCTTTTTTAAATACTGAGAGGGAACAGAATTCACAAATCAATTAGAATCGCCAATTGATTTAACTAATTTGCAAAATGAGCATGTGTGGCATATGAATGCCACTTAATTGAAATTTTAATAATTAATTTTTCTTAATTAATTGCAAAGTTATTATTATATATCCCTATTACACCTCTCTTTAGTGGACTTACACCAACCTTGGCGATAACTGCTTGACCAAAATCCGCAATTCCATTGCTGTTTGCACCTTTTCACTTTGAAAGTTAAATTTTTCCGAGTTTTACTTCCTTTTGACCTTAATTTCTACACTTTGGTTCAGTTTTTGTTTGGTTTCGGCTGTTTGGTCGCAATTTTTTGTATTTTCTGTGTTATAAAATTGTTTTTTGGGCTTGTTGGCTCAAAAAAAAGTCGAAAGTATAAATATTTAATTAATTTACATTGCCGGTTGCATTACATTTTTTGAAAATTGGGTCAGTTTATTGGGTTTCTTTGAGGATATTTAATTACTGTTGTTCAAGTTCCGCCATTTTTGGAACGGTTTTGGAGGTTTTATTTTTTTTTGAGAAATCTTAAATCATGTTCTCAACTGATGCTGATGCTATGTTATTCTCAAATATGATGAGCAAACCATGTGGACCATTACTAGCTGTTTAAATTTTTTTTACAATGTGAAACAATAAATTAAATTTGTTTGAGTTGTCAGAATTTCCGAAATATATATATCGTCGAAATTGTCGGTCTGATCGGAATTTATTTATTTAATAGAAAAAGCTGAGCTAAACTTAAAAAGTCAAGGTTAGCAGTTAATTTGATTTAGTTGTGGGTGTCTCGAGAAGATCAAGTTCTTATTCGTTTTGGTTTGAGTTTTTAGTGAACTCTTTGATGAATCTATTTTAAGTAAAATTATTAAGTAAAATTAGTATTAACTGCTGAAAATATTTTTGATAAAAATTACTGAAAAAATACTCAATCAAACATTTTGTTAACTGAATTCTCTTTTTTCAATTTTCAGGTAAGACAATTAATATCTACACATTGAACAAGACGTGTAAGATGATGATGTATTCAAGTAAGAAATCACTCTGCAGCACAAAACGTTAGAAATCTAAAAGACGTTGAGTTTTTTACTCGTAACTACAATAATGTAGACAAGGTCGCGCGAATTTTTTTTGCTTTAGTTAGTTTTTGTTTAGAAAAGCCGAAGTGGCATAAAAAAACGCTTTATTAAGTATGAAAAGAAGAAACGAATCACTTAAAATTAATTTATGAACCAAAAGTTTCAGACGAGCAATTACATTCAGAAAATTCTAAAATATTAAAGAAAGGTTGAATGAATGACAATTTCTATTGAATTGTGAAACGTGTCTCTGAAAAATATTATTTTGCAAAAATAGTATTTTCAAGGTTTTTCATTCTATTCGTCAAATTATTGCTTAGATGTTTTTTAAACAAAAATCTCTCAACTCTCTAAAAATATATTAGAGTTATTTTTCTAATCTCGATTTGATAAGCGCAACAATTACAATATCAAGTTAACTCTTTTTCCTGAAAATCATTTAATTTAACCTCAAATGCCTCAGTCTTTCAATTTGCATAATTGGATTTGCAAAAGTTCGTGCTAGACTGAAAAGTACTCAAAAATATTACGAACGGTAAAATAAAAATTATGCCAAGCAGGAAAACGAGCATCGTTGTTGAGCGTCACCGAAGGAATCTCAAGGATACCAACGACGTCAATCAGATTTCAGTCGAATTTGAACTATAAAAAAGTCATTGCTCAAGTTCTAAGGGAAATAAAGTAATTATGAAATATTATTCGGGAAACTCGCTCTAGTCGAGGAAAATTTCAAAACATTTCTGTTCTTGAAGTTCTTTTGAAAGTCGTCTCCCCTATAATCCTACTTGACTTGCTACATGAAATATTAAAATGTTTTTGTGGCATTTTGGATTTTTCGATTCTTTTGTGCTTCGAGAATTATCGCTCGAGTTATTTGGCAATGGAACTTATATGCAGTTCACCATTTCAGGGAGTGCAGCACATAAAGACGGCGAGACGACATAAAACCATCAGTTATGCGAATTGAAGATGTGCGATGATGTTTTTCTGGGGTTTATGGATTGAGACGGATTTTTGTTTTTGCTTCCCATGGCATCGTATAGTTTATTGCTAACGTTATAAATTCAACTAATTGTACTTGATCAAAAGATTTAAAATTTCCATAACAGCACATAAAAAATGGTAAAACTCAAATATCAAATCTGTCAACATAAGTAGTTGTAAATTGAAGTTTTAATTCCAATTAAAACTTCGATAGAAAATGCATAAATATATACTTAAACCAAATCTCGTTTTAATTATAAAATTTAATTACATTTGAAGAGACACTGACATTGAGTTTAGATATTAATATTTTAATCCATAACCACCATCAGATAATTACATATGATTCTGTCAACAGGCTCATTAATTGTCCATTAATTATCTATTTACGTTATTTGAGATTTGCATAAAAATTTATATGAAAGCTTAACAATTTTAAACGAAAGAAAAGTTGTTATAACTGAAAAAGCACAGCTGAAATATTTTCTGAATTTTTTAAGTAAAAATGAAATGAGCTAAATTTGGAGCCAGTAATTACAAATCGTTTATATCATGGCATTTTGGAATTTACAAAAACATTTCTATGATGCTCTCATTTTTATTTGAACGTTTGTGAAGTAAAATTTTGGTTTCAATGAATTTAATAACTTCATAATATGACTGTGAAATTTTGATTAAAATGCCGCAATATTTCTGAAACATTATGCCAAGACAAATATGATCCTAAAATATAATAAAACCTAAAAACTTATATCTAAAATCTTTATTATGCATTTTCATTTATTTCAAAATACAACTCAATTCGACAATTATAAACCATTTGTTGCTAGCTTATTTATCATTCAATTATTCATTTATGTGTTGTTGCGTTTTATTTCTCCCACAAGGAAATAAAACTATCCAAGCTCTCCATATAATTATGAGTTATTTCTTATTTGAATATAAAAATCGATAAGATAAGAAAATTAGATGCAAAATTACACCAAATGAACGATAAAATGGCAAATGGTGGGTGGTTTACATGTTTTCTTTGTTGGCTTCATGCCAACTCAACGAAAAATGTGCTAGGATTATATATCACTGAATTGCTCATGAATCGTATCGACTTTGACAAAATCTATTGTTTATTGCATATATATTTCTGAAGCAATTGTTGAATAATAAGTTCATCTTTAGTTCATCTTCATTTATTGGTTCTTCATAATTGCAAAATTTCTTTTCAATATTTGTAGATATATATATTCTCTAATATAGTAAGCAAGTTCTGTTTATTCATATATTTATATAAAAATAACGCTAACTGAGCTCTACTAGCTCGAGATCCTTAAGACTTTTGTACGGGCATCTTAGTCTTAAAAGGTTTATCCATGTCATAGAATTTGCTTTGGATAGTTTTTGGACCAGTTCCACAACCCTCCTGGTCACCAGCCAGGATCCAGCAAGACATGTTTTCAGTATATTTTACCTTACTTTTTACAATATACTGAGAGTTTGGGTCGAGGTAGAGTTTTGGTTTTAAAGAAAAAAATGGTCAAAATGACGAGTTGATCTAGATGGTTGAAGTAAACTCATGAGATGAACTCACCAGCAGCTGGTGGCATGACTTGGTGGCTTTGGACAACATTTTTTTTACAAAAAAACTTAGAATTTCACAATTCGTTCAGAAAACCAACAAAAACGATTGGTGCCACTTCCATAACTAGAAAAGGGGTTAAGATACAGCTTATGTGTATTTTTTTGAATTGTTCGGGATGATAAGTTGAGTTTATTATTGTGTCACGGGTTGGTCCAGCCCTATTTTTTGCCATGACTTTTTTTGAGACCACTTTTGAGATATTAACTATTTTGATACCACATTCACCAAATCCTGGGATTTTTCCCGGGTAATAAACTAGTATATATATATCACTGAATTGACTAAAATCACTAGTGTTCGTGCTAAACATCAAATGCTGTTGCCCCGACTGAATAAATATTCTGTTGTTATGTTGTTATTCCTTCTACATGCTATTTGGTGGTTGGAGACTTGAGTTCAAGGCTAAACGCCACCAACACAGCGTTTTAGCAGCATTTTTAGTTAGAGGTTATTGAAGTTTATTGCGGTTTTTGGTGATTTACATACGGAGTAAATGATTTTGGGTCTTGAATCATTTCATTTACTTGATTTTTGATTTTATTCCTTGTAAATCTTTCGAAATAATTAAATATACTGGAAAGAACTTCGAACGTTCTTTTTAAAATGTCATTAATTTAAAATATTTCACCTTTCACGAATATGTTGTCACCTGTCATATATTTAGTGATACCAGAATTGTCGCAAAACAATTCTTCTTACCAACATTTAGCTGTTCGGCCACTCGTAGTTTAATTTTGGCTGTTTGTGAAGGTGAAACATTTGCCAAAAATACCAACTTTTTTGTGCTATTATTTTCAATGTCACTTCCCAAATTGTGAGCGTTTTCATTGACTTTAACGGCAAAATGTATTTAAATTATTAAAATTAATCAAATTCAATTAAGTTTTGTCCAAAAAAAGAGCACAAAAAGGCTAATCAGAATTGATTTGGCCAAATAACAATTTAGCCGAAAAAAATTCAGTTTGTTCTTGAGCTTTGCTGGTTGGTTCAAAAAATTCTCGAATTGAAGGTTTTCGTTCAATTTAAGCTCTTTCATGAGTTCTGTGAGTATTTTTCTGTGCAAAAAATATGTAATCAGTCTCAATTGATCGCATTTGGTCTTGAATACAAACAATTTTTTCGGCGAAATATTTGCGATAATGCGACAAGGTTGATTGAGATAAGAAATTTGAAGGTCGCTTTTTATAAACTGATGAGACGTTTCCTGGTGTGAGTTTGTGCTTTGTTTTGGGACCGGACTGTTTTTATTTTTAAAAAGTAAAGATAAGTAAAGTACAAAGACATTGATCTGATGGAATTGAATTATCCTCTAATGTATACATACATTTTTGTGAAGATAGTTTTGATATATCAGTTCTAAAGCATTGTCATTTATACACTAATCGATCAAGCCTTGAGTTTCATATTAAACTGTATCAACTGTTGTTGGTCCAATTTTATCTCTTCATATATATTTCAAACCTGAAAGCATTTAAGGAACATGTTGTGTATTTAGTATTTATTTTGAAACTTTGCCAAAATGACAATAAAACATTAATTGCGAAGCTTGTTGAATTTTCTCTGAACCGGCTACACTGCTAGTTTGTTTGTCTGACTAATATCAGACACTAATATGTTGCAGACATGTATATAAAAACAAATTCTTAAATCAAAAGAATTGTACTTCGTTCTCGAGCGACAAAAAGTCATCTAAAATTAGTTGTGACGAAATTTTGCAAAGCTAAAAATTCATCGAACATTACACGATAATTTGTTTGATTTTGACATTGAATATTTTTTTTATAATTGTGGCTCATTGCATATTTTACTGAGTTTTTTTCTGGTTGCGACTTATTTTACAGTTTACGTATTTAATTTCAAACTCAATAAAAGTTAAATTTAAAACAGCCTGTCATTCAACTTGTGGCTTTTTAAATTAACAATTGAATGATAAAAAATGCTGATATGTAATCAAAGACCCTGTAAAAATGAAGAATTGCTTTCAATATTCGATTTTTATTCGTTTTTCAGCTTCTTGATTTTTAAAGAACAAACTGATGAATTGCGAGTTTTTTTTGGGACGCTCAAGGACAATTTAATAAAAAAGTTTAAACTTTGCTTTTTGATAATTTAACGATTTTTCATTTTATTTTCGATGTTTTTTCGATTTTAAATGTTTATTTAGATCTTTAACAGAACTTTTCAAGAACGAACATTTTAACATAGTGTTTTTTTTTAATGATGAATTAGCAAAGGTCTTTAAATATATTTGAATATTTTTACTAATTTGTCGCATAAAAAGTTGTACAGCCCCCTGTACAAGCTGTATAAATTGATAAATCTTTTTTCTGTTGAATCTTTTGTGACATGGTTAAAATATTGATCCTTCCCAAATAGTTCCCAAAATAACCTGCTTCAAAAAATCCTTCAAAAGTCTAAATCTAAACATTCTACGTTTACGACTTTCTCAAGATTCCAGTCGATGATTGAGCATGCTCGAGCTTCTCCAGTTCCACAGCAAAAAAAAACCTGGAAGGTCAGTGCTCGTCAGTTTATCAAATCGCTCTATGTTTATACATTGTGTAAAGTGCTATAAGCTTCAAGTACAAACTTTGACGCGCGATTCTTCTTTTTTATATGTAATTACGGGCCTATGCCTGTAATTTCTGTGTAGAACTGTAGAACATATTGTGAGTACAACGCGATTCAAGGCTCCCCATTTATATTTAATTATCATCCAAGTTTATTATCAGAGCTGTAGCAGCCAAAAACGCGCTCAAATGGAACAACTTTGTACAACATTTATACATGTTATACATCGGCTCAATGCTTTTTCTCGGGCTGTGTATCTGGCCGTATAGTTTCAGAACAGGAAATTAATTTTTCAATATTTGCTTTTACCTGTTCGCGCTGTGCGACAAAATGTATAACTAAATGCTCATGGAAACATTTCATTGTCAGATTAATTTAAAGACCGACTTTGTGTTCTTTTTGGCTGTGCGTATATTGAAATTGGAAAATTATGGGCTTGGCACATGGAGTTGTCAGAATGTATAGATTTACTGGAATACGCTTGAACAGTGTGTTTCTGTGACTACATTTTTATTATATTTGGAGTTTTTCGGAGATATGGAGTATATTGGCTAATTGAAGTTTTATTTGAAGTAAAATAAAAACATATTCTGAAAACACATTTTAAAACGATTAATTATAATCTTTGAAGCAATATGTTGCTGCTGCTCTACCTTATCAATTCAAGAAATGCACTTCAGATTTGTAATTTTAAATTTCCAAGAAGTTGAATGCAAATATGAGCACGGCAGTGACTCGCAATAATGCAATTTTGCAATAACAATAAATTTAAATCGAGAAAACAACACAACAGTAGCTTTGTAGTGCGCTTGTGTACTTAATAAAAGAGTATGCATATTTCCTATATATGCATCACGAAAATCTCTAGTTTTGCACGTGTTTTTCCTTGAATGTGCAAACTACTTATTGCTATATTTGAATATTAATTGGTCATGTTTGTTCGCATAGTTTTTGGTGTTTGTTCCAAATGCTTGGCATTTAATATTTACATATTTAGACTTTATATTCAGACTGAAAAATTTAAGAGACAATTGACACTTTTCATTCACTTTTTCATCCAAGCGTTTTATTTAATAATTGATTATAAATAATATAGGCCAAAAATTATCAAGATATCTTTACAAAACATTGAGTTAGATATAGGTCGGCCGTAAATTCATTTGACCCAATAAAACAATATCAAGGAAATATCTTTCAAGCAACAAAATATTTTTGCTACACAATTCGGCCGTTCCCAATCTTAGTTTTCCAATTTTTATCATCAGACGGAAAAAATGTGAGGGCGACCTCGAAAACCGCAAACATTTTTGCTGTTTAGAAATTGCGTTAAAATATTTTCTCAAGTGAAAACAAAAAGAAAAGTTGAAATTAATTGGAACAGCTTTTTTCATGATAACAAATAAATATTTATTTTATCGCCGAAATTTTTCAAAAATTCACTAGTAATAATGAAATGTAAATAACTGCTCTAAAAAGATAAGCTTGGCTTCAATAAAACTCTTTGTGCATTGTTTGTTGTTATACGGATTTGTGTAGTGAAGTTTGTTCGGTGTTCTGGATTTATTTGTTCATTAGTCATCACTTCATACTGAGATCTTCCTTAGAATAATGTGTTTAAATAAATAGTATGAATTTCTATTAAATTTCATATTAAAATATGAAAATGAAAAACTCTGTTGGTAAAATAAATTTCATAATTTCTTAGAAGTACAACGAGTTAGATTACTTTAATATGTAAAATATTGTTATGAACTCATTTATTTTAATAAAAATGAATATTTTATGCTCAGATTACAAAGTGTCCAGTATAAAGAGTCACGTATCTCAAGGCTTGTTCTTTTGTTCCGCTCATGAGAATTGTTATTTGTCTACTGTTCTAGCCCCTATGATCATCAATAAAAATAAAATTCTGCTAAAATTTTACGCTTTTGGGTAAAAATTTAATGAAACACAAAATTCAAATTAAATTATTTCTTAATTAACACTGGCCGCTCTGTGTAAATTTTAAAATTGAACAACAAGTCAGATTCCCAAAAATCTCAAACGCCAGCTTGTCGTTGCCATGTGTTTCAGATTATTTTTATTGATCGTGCAAACAGCAAATTCAAACACCATTAATTTACATTAAGTCATCACTCTTCAAATATTTGCTTGAATGTGAACTTGAAAAAATATTACAAAAATAACACAAAAAGGTTTTTCAAGCCAAGCGATAAAAGCGATAAACTAAATAAAACGTTACTTCACACTCGTTCACACTTGAGAGTTGTTAAGTTGCTTTTAATTATGTTTGGTATGTGCGAGCCCCAAGTCACAAGGAAATGAATGTGTTTGGCGAATATCTGCAGCAAAAAACGAATGAAAAAGCTTTTTAATCGAAAGCGCGATCAATTTTGTGCGTCACTTTTACTTTCAAATGCTAAAACTCTAAAAATATGCTGAAAACTGTGAAACTTGCTGCATTTCTTTTTCACTTTTTAGAAATTTAATTGTTTTTTTGAGAATTAAGCATTGAAATTTTGAAGTTGAGATATCTACAATAATTTTCAAATGAAATCCCAACATAGAAATTGGGTGTAAGGAGAAATTGATCTGGGGATTTAATAAAGAAATAGCATAGAGTCATATCATAGCTGACAAGATTGAAGCACATTTAATTTGAAAAAGTAGTATTTTTATTGTAATTATTTTTGTTGTGTGAATGCAGAAAGAAATTAACTATAATCCGTATATTCCGTTTATCGTTTAAACCCAAAGATCAAGATGTAATACTTTCCTTTTGCATGTTTACTTTTCTTTGGCGAATTAAGTGATGCTTTAAAAGTTTTAAAATAGAAATTGATACTTTGAATAAAAATTTATGTATAATAATTTTCACCTTTTCCATCTCATTTTTTGAATGAACAATTTTCTTCACTCTCGTGAAGGAGAAAGGCGAAACATTTAATCTGAGCTGATATTTTTTAGATTGGTGTATTGATTAAAAAAGAAAAATGCAGTATTTGCAATGTGAAATTTGAAATTGCTGTTAGAATAAAAATTTTATTCCAAGTACAATAGTAAGAAATGTGATGATTCTTGAAAGAAACGTTTCGTTTTCTATTTTTACACTGATTGAGAAATTATGTGTAGGATCATTTTACTGAAAAATTTTAAGTTTGTGAAATTAGTTGAATTGCTGGATTGTATTCGACCATCACAAACATTTCTTGTTGTGCTTCACTTGAAATAAATTAATAATCTTTAAAAAAATTGTTATTTATTATGTGAAATCTTTCAATCAATCTTTTTTATAGCAAACAAATCTCTTCTCATGTGGTATTTAAACACATTTAATAATTTTAATGATTATAATGGTTTGAATGGTTTATTAATTTTCCTCTCGCCACTTTCTTAAAATTATCAATTTTTCTTCACAACAAATATTTTACAATTTACTGGTACGTGACTCGCTGGGCAGTTCTGTAAAAGGCAACAATTTGTAATTATCAAATTATGTAAAAAAAGTGAAAAGCATTACAATCGCGTAAAATCACATATATTCACACCAAAAGCCACTTATATCAAGCAGCTCAGCCGAAATTGAGTTATGAAGCCAGCAGCGGAGTTTAGTGAAGTTGTTGTTAATGTTATGAGTGCTTTTTAAGCTTCGCCTTGCTCTGAAAGTGTATGGAATACGGTTATTGAGGTTAATATGCGGTGATTGCATCATGACCTGCGATGAGTTTTACCGAAATTCATCACTTGTGACACCGCGAAGTTGGAAAGTGGACTAAATCCACACAAACACAAGTAGAGAAGAATATTGTATAAGTTTTGTGTGGGATCGATTATTACCTTTTTGTGAACCTATATTTTCAACAATCTTAAAAATTTGTTAATCTATCATACAGATTTGAAAATAAAATAAGTGAATCAAAAGTCTCGTGATATATTCTAATCTGAATCAAAAAACCTTAAATTTTATTAGGTCAAAGATTTTATCTAAAAAAGATCTTCACAGATTTCAATCTATATTGAGAATTTATTCATGCGCTTTGCCTGGGAAAGCTTGTCAATCGACACATTTCATTTCGTATTCAAATCGATTCCAATAAATTCAATTTCCGAACAATTTATGGATTTGGCGCAAGTTGAGAAACGAGAGACAATTCCAATCAAAAATTGGCTGATATTTAAATTAAATGCAAACTGGGAGAAACTGCGAGAAAATGAGAAAATAAGAAAACTGAGAAAAGGAAATGGTTCGATATACTTGAATGTTAAAGCAAAAAAGGGAAATTAAAAATTTGAAAAGACGAATTGTGATATTGCCGAGCTTTATAAACAATAAAGCATCTCATTTTCAGTGTTTCTGTATTTTCGAAAACGTTTCAAAATATTTAAATTTCTCTTCAAAAGACAATAAATTTCACTTTCACTCGCCGACTAGTGGTTTTGCTTTATATCGTTTGGTTGCGCTCGCAAAGATTTTCCATGTCACATTTTGCTGTAATTTGTTATTAATTTCCTGAAGTTAAAATCAGCTACGATCATTTCACATTGTGCATTTTATGAAAGTTGTGGGGGAGAAACGTATTGTCATAGAGTATTGTTTTAAATCGTAATAAAAATATCATTAATTATATATCGATGATTCTACTGATATGATTCTTCAGTTGAAGAACTTTTACAACACCCTTAACTAACACGTATAAGAGTCTTTAATGATAACGATAACAGCATTTCATTCTTGATACACAAATCCACTATTCTACTGCCACAGATTTTATTCATTTTGCAAAGCATTAAATTAATTTCGAAATAAATTGAAATACACAGCAAACGCGGCTTCGTTCTCATTTAGCTGATTTTGATGTATTTACTGATTTTCTCGTTGTTGCTTGCTCAAGCCATCTGCCAATCTCTGCAAATCTGAAAAGTGTATAGTGTGTTGGTTTTATTGTATATTTGTACTTGATATGCGGTGAAGAAGATGAAAAAGCTTTCATCCACCAAACTGCTTTATTTTAGCATTCCAGTACTGGCTTTGATAGATTGAGAGTTTAATAGTTTGATAGTTGATCTCTTTATGTTTAGTCTTTATGAGGTTTTCATGCTTGGATGCTTATGAAAGTAATTAACTCATTAGATACTTCATTTGATATTAAAATGGTCCATGTGTTTATTTCTACATGCAAATTGCAAGTTTTTTTTTAATAACTCAATATAATAATTTTAGTTTGCCATTTAGAAATTATCTCGACATAAGTAAAAGGTAAAAGGTTTATTTTTCTTCTGGTTGCATAAAAAAGAGAAAATTAAATTAGAAATTTCTCATGGCTGTTTTGCAGTTTTTCGTGCAAATTGAAAATTGTTGCCATTTGCTCGGCAATTCAGGTGAAAACTAACATTTCATGATTTGTTTGCCTTTGTGTTGGCCAACATTGCGCGAAAGTATCGCTAGTGATGCAATCTGAGCTTAGTATCCAACTCTCTGTGTATTTTACTTATTTTTTCTAATTTTCAAAAACAATTTTTGTAGTTTTGTAATTTATAATTAATTGAAAAAAAACTTTTACTTGTGCTTGTTTCATTTGATTCATTCGAAAAAAGTCACGATTTATGAATGCAATTACAACATAATAAATTGTGTTTTAATGCTTTTTGACACTTTCTTCTGGATATTAAATAGGAATTGGTATTTATAAAGATTTTGACGAATTGTATGGTTGTTTTTCACTTCTTTTGTGGTTGCTTTACTTTAGAAACTTGAATTTTTATGTGTTTGTCATTTAATTTAATGTAAAATTTTATCAATAAAAATAGTTGTTTATCTTCCTTCAATCTTATCATTTCTATACGATATTTGTTGAATATACATAAAAATGAAAAAATTAAAAGTGCTTCCTATAGGTTTCTTAAAAATCTTACTCATTTACATAAAAGGACCCATTACATTCTTTGATCCTATTTAGAGTCAGGAACTTACCGCTTCTCTATTTTCCATTAAATGTTCAGAAGACAAACATGAACAAACATCAAGTAATTTAAATTATGAGCTCAGGTATAATAAATAAGTTTATGCTCTTTTTAATGCCTTTTCACATTTTTCATGTAAAAATAATAAAATGTTGGTTTAACAACGCTTTTTACTTTGTAATTTTTACTCCAAAATTATTTAATCTTTTATTTGGTGATGAAATCTTGAAGAAATCAATAAAAAATTGGGTTGAAATTATTTTACCTAATATTTTTAGTTTCTGTCTTCGACCTCATTTTATATTTATTTTACTTATTCAATAATATCCAATTCCGATCAAGTTTCTTTCTTTTATATAAGAAACCTGAAGATTGATTTATAATACTTCAGATATTTTCAGAAAAAAATTCATCTGAAAAGTAAATCATTAAAAAATTCAAAATGTAACATCAATGATAATATTTTGTGGTTATATTGACAAATTTAGCACGTTCATATACATTTGGAATGCAGGGTTCTTTAAGGCAATTCTTGAAATGGTTTAAAACAAGAATTCGAATGAGTAAAATTTTTACTACATTTTTTTTTTATACAGTCTTGAGAAACATATTCGTGTTAAATAATCCTAACAAAAATCATGCTTCCAGCAAAGATATTATGAATGTTCTAAGAGAAATCATTTAGGATATTTATGGCAATTGTAGGTAGATTTTGGAAACATACGATTGCTTCAAGGAATCCTGCTGTCTTTTTGTGTATTTTCATTCAATGCCATGCAATATATTGCCAGATGTCTGGTTTGCTCGACCAACAATCCAAGGCTGGCATTCTCTTTTTGTCCCAAAAAGATATTGAGGGCACTTAAAGTATGTTGCCGTTTCCTTTCTCAGAGCGATAATCCGAGGATTTCTAAAATTTGGAAATTTTCTAAAAAGGACTTTACTACATTTTTGTTAGAGGGATGGTTTCGGGTCAAAAATAAAAATTTCAAGTCCTTTCAGTTTAGTGAAGAGTTTCGTTGAAAGAAGAGTGATTTTTAGAGAAATGTTGTTTCTGATTATAAATTGCTTTTAATCAATGCTGAAAACAACAATTAATCATATTTTATAAGAAACAGATAATATTGAAAAATGAAATTTAAGAAATTTTTTTTAAATCTTATGTTGTGGACTTTATTGTTTAAAATATTAAAGAGTGTCTGTTAATAAATTTAGAAAATTTATCAAGAGTTTAGAGGAAAAGTGAATTCCTAAAAAATAAAAAAAAAATGAGCTGCTGACCCGTAGAAATAACTTGGATATGGATTTTGCACTGTTGAGGGAAGCTTTTCGAAGGTAAACTTGTAAAAATGTTGTAGTTACTCGGCAACACCTTCTGATGTTGAATCCTTCTCTCGCAGAAAATTTCCCCGCAAAATATCTTTATTATGTTCTTTTTCTTTATTTATTAGCATAAACGTTTTTTAACTGGCCCCAAAAAGCCTCATTTACATTTGATTAATGTTGTCTTCTTTTTTGCTGGGTGATTCTTG
Organism: Parochlus steinenii; assembly: GCA_038502155.1. Taxonomy (NCBI): domain Eukaryota; kingdom Metazoa; phylum Arthropoda; class Insecta; order Diptera; family Chironomidae; genus Parochlus; species Parochlus steinenii. Next base: position 4,923,866 of record JAXCIN010000047.1, on the reverse strand, counting down.
AATTTTTTTTGTGAAAGACTACAATACATTAAGACATGTTCATATAAAATAATTTAGTTTAAATTTATTAAGAAGACAAAATTAATTTTAAACAAATCTTTATACCTTTGGAGTGATTCTTGAAAAATTTTATGCGTGCATTAAATGTAAATCCGCCTTCAAATACAAAAACAACAACCCGGTTCTCTTTTTTGTTGGCTCGTAATTTGGTAATTCAGTAATTGATGATTTGCTCTAGCTACCGTTGATGCTTCATTTTTAATTTTTGAAACCATTTTGATGAGCAAGGTTTTTGCATAAATTACTGTCGTTTGGGTCCACTTGATGCGTACGGCCTCTGGGGATTTGATGTTTTAATTTTCTGAATACTTGAAAAATACCAACACTAACAAAATTGAGAAGATTTGAAAAAAATTTAAAAGTGCCTATTTCTTGCTGTCAGAAAAGGTGACTCGGGCAGAAAAGTCCAAGCAGCCACATAATTACAGAGAAATTATGGTGTTTTTATTCTGTTGTCACATGTTTAATGCGAGAAAGTACTGGTAATTACCGCTAATCGTTTGGGGATCTGCTCACAAAACGTGACTCGCTTACATTTCCTTGTTTACTTGAAGGCACCTTGACTTTATTATACTTTGCAAAAATACAGACAATAAACTTTGTCAAAACTCAAACCTTTTAAAACAGCTTTTATGATTTATTTTGATTGAAAATACTCTTGAACAGGTTACAAAGTGACTCAGTTATTGAGCTACTCGGTTAATGTTTTTGAAATGGTATTGATCATGTCAGCTAAGGACAGTTGACCATGCTATCAAAATGAGATCTTTGCACTGTATATATTTTTGTCCTCCGCTGTGGAGGTTTTGCTTGATATTTTTATATTTCCATAATATTTTTCTGCGAAGAGTTCAATGTAATTCATACCATTTAGTGCAATGAAGTTTAATCTTGAATGAACATTAAAATTATAATAGAAATGGCTTTGAGAATATAAATTGTGTAAATTATATGCTTGTTTTAAAACAATTATATGATATGTTTCCAAAAGTAATGAAGAATTAAAATTAATATAACTAACAAACAATTTCTTTTGGTCTATTTCCAGATTGCCGGTAGTGAGTGACTGTCCGGCAGGTCAAACTGCTAGAGTTACATCCAACCTGCATTCCACGATGGCAGTGAGCCGAGTCCCCTCACCGCCTCTGCCCGAGGTTAACACACCAGTTGCTGAGAACTGGTGCTATACTCAGGTGAGCATCAAACCATTTATTCATCAAGCATAAATTACATTTAATTTAAATGAATAGTTAACTGTGAAATAATTCACAAAACATAGTGTCGTTCTATAGCAAATAATTAGTACTTTTAATAGTTTTCTGACCACACCGAGTCCTATACCTGGTGTTATTACGTAATAGCCATTAAACGTTTTTCAGTTGCTCAAGCGCAACCACCAGCACGATATTATGCTCAAGGATGAATCAATCAAGACGTTATTCACCTTGAACGAGGTTTTTCAGTTTTATATAGTGTTCTTGACACCGAGAAGCCAAACAGAAGCTTGACAAGTCCACGACCACTTTTAATTGGTTTTAAAAGACTTTTTCAATACTTTTTAATTGTAATCGTGCTACTCATGCATTGTAATGGTGCTTATAGATTTTATGATCGGAAATGTGAGGTGAATAAAACTGAAACTATCAAGTAGATTCTAAACAAAATTGACTATTAACATCATTTATCACCTTTCGTTTAAAAAAAGCATTTTTTTGTGCAAAACTATGTATACTTAAAGTGGTAGGTAATTGATAAGAATTTTATTTTATTATCACACCAAAACCCAGTCAATAATCATAGTTATTAATAAAATGTCATGTTTTCTCCAAAATCTGAAGTGTTTGTTAAAATATATGGAGTCATCTGATTCTAAAATTCTAGGAAAATTGCAATACACTTGCCTTAAACGAGCGGCAACGTGAGGCGATTTTTCATTTAATTTTGTTTTATTTTTGTTGCAATTCTGTTTTGCGATTCTATAGAATTTTATTTTTCATTTGTTTATTTGAATGATTTGAATTATTGCAGTTGTTTGTCTGTTGCAAGTCAAAGCTTTGTTTGGTGTGGAGAAATTGTTGAACTAGAAGTGAACTAGAAATGACTGAACAATGACATTGAAATGGAAAAACGGAATTTTCCATGGAAACTTAGTTTCTTCATAAAGTTTGCAAGTCAATCACGTTTTCAGTTTATTGCCGAGCTTTTGTTTATTTTATGAGGGGTTTTGCGACGACAGACAATTAAATTAAGTTATTGGAGTTCTTTTGTTTTATATTTTGTATGAAACGTTTATTTCTATTTTTCATAGTTTTTGTAATCAATAGCTGTTTATAATTATTGCAAGCACGAGAAAATTAATTTGTCATTAAAGATTATTGCCATTGAATCTCTTTGAATATACCGAAATATATTCACTGAAAATACTTCAATATAGCCATTAATTTGTGAAATTAAAATAAATTATGTCAAAATAAAGCCAGTTAGGTGTATCACCAAGTATTTCTGCTTCAGCATTTGCTGCGAAGGTTCAAAATTTTATCATTAATTATCATCCATTTAAAATTCAGAACACCAAAGATTTTTAGAATTTTTAACAAGATTTTACGAAATTATAAATTCGATAAATTCATTTATATGAATTGCATTTCTTATTTTGAGAAAAGACTTTGTTATCTAGAACTTCAAATGCCGTTGTAATGAACATCATGCTTTAAAAGCAATCTCTTTCTTTCATCAGATAATTTTTTGCTTACGTGTTATAAAATCAAGTCATGCATCGTAACCAAACTCATAAAGTGCATAATTCTTGCACTTATCATAAAAAATAAACCTATATGTAAAAAGCACAGGATTCAACTTTTTGCATGAATCGCTTGGGTACGTTCATTAGCTCGATTTTTGCTCCATCATTTATAACATTTCTAGCAAAACATGAGCTACAATCTCCAACAATAATTTTCCAGAAAACTTCACTAAATTCATTACAATTCCCAATGGCACAAGCAGCCGGTGCATGAGATTAATGTGCGATTTGGTTCAACGATTAAGTTCTTCCATGCTTACATGTTCTTCATGCTTCTTTTCCCTTTAGTTTGCTGCTTTTTGTGGTTAATTTAATATGTTTAAAGTGTAGAGCATAAGGTCAATGATCGATAAAATTTATGATAATAATAAAGTGTTGGAGAAGGCGAATGTCTTTATGACTAAAATGAAAATTTACTTAGTTTAAAGTTTAAACAATCTATAGATTTTTGAGGAAAACTTGCTTCCTCATACTTTTACTCAATTTAACAAAATCTATTACCTACAAATAATATATTTTCAAGTAGAAGTTTTTTTTAAAAGCAAAACTGTCCATTGAACTTTTAAATTTAAAACTTTGTAGTTCCATTTCGTAGCTCATGCTACTATGAAATCCAAAACACGAGAAAACCCCTTCTAAAAGCAAAAACAGACAGACAAGCTCCATCTAGAACAGTTCGACGACCTGAAAATCGCAAAAACTATACTCAAAATGTTTGCGAAGCCAATAAAGTTTGTTGTTGGCTTGTGCTAAACCAAACATGGTGGTTGTCGATGGAAAGCGTGTAGTATAGAATTTACCCTCATATTAAACTTCTTCAAACTTGAATTTTGCAGTCTGATGACATGATAAGAACTTTAAAAATGCATCACATTCATCAAGCCACTCGACATGATAATGAAAACATTTCCAAGCTCAGCTCAAAGCACTTGCTTTATGTAGAGCTAATCTTATCTCGAGAAACTCATATAGTTCATCTTTTTATGTGGCATTGAAACGAAGCGTTGAACGAGTTTTTGGTTCTTGATCTTCTCGAGTGTCGATTGAATGAGAATTTAATGCTCGTAAATATTAAAATTTGTAAATTGTTGCCACAAGAAATAGAATGTAACTGTTTGAAGAGGTGGAAGAACAGAAGAGACCAACAAAAAACTAACAAGAAGATTATTCAAGAAAGAATTTTTTTCTAGACAACTGCTTTAAACTGATTTTCATGTTTGAGTTATTATCACAAAAGCTTTAAAATTGTAAAAGTGAATGAACTTCAAATATAATTAACCGAATAAATTAACAATTTAATGGAATAAGTTCAATTCAATACTTTTGTCCGATAAATCGGTTTTTTGGAATTTGAGAAATTTTTAACCGGAAAATTTGGTTATTGAACTTTGCTGGAATGAATTGCTAAGGAAATAGACTGAGTTTAGATTGACCAGCACACGCATTGTTGTTCCAATTAAGATTACTCAAGCAAATTCGTGTTCTCAGTATCCATTTTCGTTTTGTCTCAATTTCAATAATTTCGTAACCTTATTAAAGTTTTTCTCAATTCTACCGATATTCTTCCATTTTTGCTCGTGTTTGGATAATTTTGCTTCTATTATAACATTTCATTGCCTTTGATACCGAAAAAGCGAATAATTCCAAGTTCATGGCAGCACAAGAACGATTCAAGGTTAGCACGATTCGCACAAGAACTGGAATGTTCTATCGGCTCAACTAAACGCTACAGAACTGTTTAAAAACTCCATACGACTCTATGTATGCCTTCAAAAACATTTAAAAAAAGTTTATTTGAATTTTGTTTTAAAAATCGCAGTTCTCTAAAGAAAATATCAAAGGCGTTCTTTATTTGAGTTTTTGAGTCGTTCTTTTGAGTGAACTTAAACGCTTGCTTTCGAGTTTGTTCTTGGAGTCCAAGGTCGTTCATTCGTGCCTTTGCTGTTGGTTTTGATAAAAGAAACCAATGACTTCAATGACTTTTTCTCATTCGCAGTTCCAAAGACAACTTTACCACTTTTCAAGTTTTTCTCAGATGTATTCTAATCTTGTCTTGAAAATGCTTAAAATATCACAAAAGTGCACTGAATATAATTAATGCGTATTCTTATATGTTGCATTTCTGTGGGACTGTTGAGATTGAAGATATTATGTTTAATGTTATTAATGAGCTACATCTGTTTCAAACGCATCATGTATTAAATTTAATTTGTTTTAAACTCTTTATTGCTTAATATGCAAGTAGCAATTGCAGTCACTTTGTCACATGTCGCTTTATGTATACTAATGGATGGCCGTTGAACTGTTCTGTAGAGTTATTTGTAATATTTCCTTGAGAAAGACATGCATTATCAATTAGCTAAAGTTCCAAAAAACTGTCCGGTGGCATTCTGAGCATATGTCATGTTATGTACCAATATTCCCCTGAGAATGTACAAAAATTTCAGCCTACTTGCTACATGTATTTCTCTTTGCTTTGGACAAACAAATTACATTTCACAATAATAATTTCATCCACTGTATTTCAGCCCATGTAGCTCAATTATTTGATTCTTGGATTTTTGAGGGTAAGAAGAAAATGTTCTGAAGGCTACCGAAGACAAAACTTATGAAGTGTATAAAGTGTAAAAAACTGAAGAGAGCAAGAACCTTTAATTTGAATATTCTTTTAAGGGAGATCATTGACTTTTTTCGAGTCTCTTTCAGCTGTTGTTTCTCGGTTTCTTAGTATCTCAGTTTGTTTCGCTTTCGATTACGAGTTTTGTTCTAAAATTAATATGTAGCACGCACATGTTTCGATTCAATCTAATGACGAGTTATCTCTCTGAAGTTATACATCAACGAGAAAAAATAAGTTGTCACTGCGAGCTGGTGGTGCCGACTATATTTTTTTGGGTTAAATTAGTTAATTAAAGTAGAACGAACAATAAAAACTTCATTGAAAAGTGCTAAAAAATGAAAAATGATATTGGTGCAGCTTATTTATATCGAAAATAAACCGTAGTTTACACTACACAAAGCAAATCTACCACAATATTTAACACACTAAACTCATGATGCGTACCCAATAAATTCATGACACAACTCATCACTTACCAATGACACACTTTCAACCGAAAAGTTCATAAAAATTACAAAATTCTCTGTCCATTCAAGTCCATCTCTCAATTAAAACGAAACTGTTGCAAGCCGAATGACATAACAATTAAAACTGGAAAGTTTTTTCAATTCAATTCAACACGGCTGGAAATTTCACCAAAATGCTGTTGCATAATGATCGAGTTAATTCATGCGCCACTTTCCACTCAATCCCACACAAGTTAACATCATTTCCCCGGCTTATTTAATTAATTTCATTTCTATATAGTTTTGCAATGAAACTCTAGAAAGTATGGAAATTTGACCAGCTTTTATGATATTTATATGAATATGAACTATTGACAGGTTTGATACTTTGTTCTAAAAAAACAGTTTACGACAATACTAAATAATGTCTAAATCTTGTGAAAATAAAATAAAATAATCAAAAATAAATAGATTGTCCCAAGTAACATTCAATTACTTTCTCGATACTCGCGCTGGCCGCCAAAATTGTAAAATTGCTTCCTGATTTCCTTTTTGCATTGAGATTACATTTTTTGTGAAAATATTGAAAATAGCAACTTTTTCCTTTCCTCGAGTCACTAAAAAGCCTGTTAGATTCTCGTTTTCGAGGTAACTTTTGCACAAACATTGATTTGGTTCGATATGAAATGAGCATGAATAAATATAAATTACATGAATTACATAAATTACAATGCAATACCATAAACTTGGCGCAAAAGCTGAAAAATAATTTCTGTAGTACTTGATGTTGTTACTTATTGCTTGCCGTCCAATTTCTCAACTGTAAAACGCTCAAACGGCTTTCAAGAAAGTGAAATTACAATTATACTTTTTGTGATTTTTCGTGATCATAATTCTCCCTTTTATGTAACTCCACACTTTCTTTAATATTTTTTTTGTATATTTTTGTTGTATTTTTCGTTGTGTTTTGGAGAAATCTGCTTAAATATTTATACAACAATTGTTCAAGTAAATAAATTCATTGACTCATTTTCTTCCCTACTTCTAATTGAGTTGAATTTTCACTTTTTCTACCATTTTTGACGATTGAAATGAGAGTCTGTGATACAATATTGAGATTTTGGTAGGATTATTGTTATCATCTTAAAACTCTTCTCATTTGGAGTAATACAAAAAGTCATGTTTTTACAATAATTATTTTTAAATAATGAAATTTTGCAAAAATAATTTTTAAACTTAAAAAAATCCCTATGTGATTTTTTGATTGCTTCATTAGTTTCCCATTCTCTTGTATAATTAAATGGTTTAATGCTCCATACTTCTTTAACCTTTCAATAAAAAAATGTTTATGCTGCTCTAAGTGCTTCGTTTGAACAGTTGCCTCAAATTGTATCACTTTTTTTTCTCTATTCTTTGTTTTTTTTTTTCTTCTAACAGTTAACTCTGCGCGCATAAAATATAGCAAATTTATTCACGTGTGTACCAGTTTTTTTAAAAGTTATTTGCGGGTTAGCTTTATTCAGATACATCCCAAATATATAGTTGATAGTATTTTAATTTAATAAAAGATTGCATAATATTTTGCAAAGTAAATATAGTTGTCAGAAAACTAAAAACCCACTTTAAACTAAATAACATAAAAAATGAAAATCACTTCAAATAAACGTCACTCTGTACCACTTATGAGTTATTAAAATGCATGTCATGTCATCGATTCATTGATTCATGACTACACCAATTCAATGATCCAATGATTTACTGATTCATGCGGCGATGAGAAGCAAAGAAATGCTTTCACTTTCAATTTAAGTTTTCCACATTTAAAGTTGTTTTTTATTTTCAAAATTGTAATTCTGTTGGAGGCGCGTTTTTTGGGGGAATTAAAGATGTGAAACGGGTTTTTGAATTAGCTTAATATTTGGCAAATTTATTGTTTTAAATATTGCTTTTTTTTCTTCTTGGTTATTCTTCTAATAGGCTTTAGTTGACAATAGCAACTTCCTGATAATTCTTCTTGTTTCCAAATTTTACAAACAGCTTACTCGTGATTAATTTTAACGATTTTAAATATTGAATAAACTTTTACTACTAAAACATGTACACTAGTGTGGTCCAAAGTTGTATGGGAAATCAAAAGCATGTTAGAAGTGCGCTCCCAAAGCAAAAGTTTGATTTAGATGACAAAATTTAAAATTCAGTGAAATTTTCAAATTTTTTGATGCACGCTTTAGTGGTGCTCATCAAGCTTTTAGTTTTGACATTTTTACGGTTCCAAAATCATTAAATTTTTTGAGTTCCACGAAATATTTTATTGGATTTCAAAAACAATTTTAATTCATTATGTTTATAAAAACTTCAAAAAAAAATTTCAGCCAAAAATATAAAGAAGCCAAAAAGTTATAGAACTAGTTTGAAAAGTCGATTTTATGCAAAAGCTGTCAGAGCCGTCAATGTAACCTCATGAGCCTCCAAATAATTTCATCTCATGATGCAAGTTTATTTATTTAACCAAATGCAAGTGGTTTTTTGATGACGCAATCGGAAGTTAAAATTTTTAGTAGACTGATTTTTTTCATTGGTCGCTTGTTGTTGTTGTAATCCTTTAAATTTTTTTCTACTTCTCGGTGAAAAATTTAAAAAATTTTTTCAAGATTTTAATGAAATAGTATAAAAAGAAAATTATTTCAAATGTTGGTGAATTTTCCAAAAAAATTGGGCTTGTAAATCTACAGAATATAATGTATTTAAGGATTACAACAACAACAAGCGACCAATGAAAAAATCAGTCTACTAAAAATTTAATAACTTCCGAATGCCTCATCAAAAAGTAACCACTTGCATTTTTAAGCTGATAAATAAACTTGCATCTAAAGGTTAAAAAAAATGAGATGAAATTATTTGGAGGCTCATGAGGTTACATTGACGGCTCTGACAGCTTTTGCATAAAATTTTTCAAACTAGTTCTATAACTTTTGGCTTCTTTATATTTTTGGCTGAAATTTTTTTGAAGTTCTTATAAACATGATGAATTAAAATTGTTTTTGAAATCCAATAAAATATTTCGTTTTTAAAATTTAATGATTTTGAAAAAAATGTCAAAACTAAAGCTCGATGAGCATTGAAAAAAACTTTTAGCGCAATTCTAACGTGCTTTTAAAATTAATGTACACATTAATATAAAAATAATCTTTGTCAAAAATCACGATAATGGGATTCAATTAAATGTGGTGAGCAACTGAAGCGTTTTTGGGAAAAGCCAAACTGAAAAATGCATAAAAAGAGTAAAAAGTGAAAAGCCTGTAAATTCAGCAGAAACAGCAATTTTTCAACTAAATGGGAAAAGAAATATTCAGCCAATTCGAAATTTTTCAAAAAGTAAAGAAATTGTGAATGGAATTAAATCAGTGCTTATTTACTTTAGAAAGGTTCAGGAAATTGATTGTGTTGCTTGTATTGGCTGATTTAGCTGGTAATGTCTTAAATTACGAGTTGTTGCTGCAATGGAGCTGTCTCTTCATTTGAATTTGCTTTTATAAAAGTAAAATTCTCTAATTGAATGAAAAGTGTCTGGAATTGTAAAACAGTCCAATATGTCTGATTTCATGTTCCAATTAGTAGCCCTCATTTAATTTGTCAATTTTGACTTAACTAAAAAGTGAATTTTTCCAAAACCGAGAAAGAGTTTTGATATTTTCGAAAAAAAAAACAGTTTTCCAGTTTTTTGGATGGTGAATTTTTTTAGCGCCAATAGGCGATTATTGGAAGGCAAAAAGATTTCTTTTTCGGCTTTCGGTGATTCGGTCGTTTGGCTGGCAGCGCAAAAGTTGTTACAACATCGCATTTTCTCTCTTTATTGTGATATTGCAATGTCTGAGCTCAACAGTTCCTTTCACAATGAGACAGTGGTGGTGCAAAGCGAGCGCCAACTCAAACAAATGGACTTTTTTGTGTTCATGGCTGTTTAGTGTTAAGTAATCTGAACAGTATCTCTCGCTAGTGCAAACGTGCGGTTGATGTGGTGCTGCAAAATATTTTAAAGCTTGAACAGTTTTTAGTTGCGAGGATTATTTGGCGAGACTTAAGGAAGAAATAATTAAATGTTAAATGAGGAAAAGAAAACGTGCGCGAAAATGCAGGAAAATGAGTTTATTCTGCTTAACGTTACCTACGAAAACATAAGGATTAGTTACACATTTATGGTACGTAAGTTTTGGTCAGAACTACTAACTTATAGTTTTATAAGAACATACAATGTTTGTGAGAAAATTAGTTGTGCGTGGACTTGAAATGTAACTATATATTTACAAATGAGCTAGAGTTGTGTAATATATTACAAAATATGAGTGTAGTCTCAAAAGCTCCTTAAAAAACTATAAAATTTGAAAAAGTTTACTACAACAAATTCGTTTCTTTATTTGCAGGTCAAAGTCGTAAAATTCAGTTACATGTGGACCATAAACAACTTCAGTTTTTGTCGAGAAGAAATGGGCGAAGTTCTGAAATCATCCACATTCTCTGCAGGCGCCAATGACAAACTCAAATGGTTAGTACTACATTATTGCAAAAGCTTTGAAAGTGACTTACTTATGTATTGTAAATTTTAGGTGCTTGCGTGTAAATCCGAAAGGACTAGATGAGGAGAGCAAAGACTACTTGTCATTGTACCTGCTGCTTGTGTCCTGCAATAAATCGGAAGTACGCGCCAAATTTAAGTTCTCCATACTAAACGCAAAGCGTGAAGAGACCAAAGGTGTGTTTTAACTTATTTTGAATTCTAGATCAGTATCTTATTATTGTTGAATTTTTAGCCATGGAGTCACAAAGAGCTTACCGTTTCGTGCAAGGCAAAGATTGGGGCTTCAAAAAGTTTATACGACGCGACTTTCTGCTGGACGAAGCTAATGGTCTATTACCAGAAGATAAGCTTACCATCTTTTGTGAGGTGAGTTCTTGATGACATTACTTTGTCTCGAAATGAAAGTGAATGAAAGTTGTTCGAAATTTACTTCCTGAAACCAAAAGTTTTTTGAAAATGTATGAAAATTTGATTATGCAAATTCTTGTACTTTTACAAAACAAAAACTAAAAGTAATCAAAGTCAGATCTGCCAGACAATAATTTCGAAAACACATTCCCTTTCAAAAATTAAATAAATGCAGACTTTTCTTCATTTAAGTGAAATTGTGTGAATTTGTTGTTGTATTGTGATTGTTCACGTTAATGTTACATAATCTGCAAAAGAAAAAAAGAAAAATAATATAAAAAGTGATATTCAACTAAAAAAACTTTCTCTTTCTCTTTTGCTTGGGCATAATTTTTTAGGTGAGCGTAGTAGCCGACAGCGTGAATATATCAGGACAGAGCAACATTATTCAATTTAAAGTGCCAGAGTGCAAGCTGTCCGAGGATCTTGGAAATTTGTTTGACAATGAAAAGTTCAGTGACGTCACACTTTCAGTGGGTGGCCGAGAATTTCAGGCGCACAAAGCCATTTTAGCAGGTATGCATTGAATTATCAATTATTAGGCGTCAACAATTTAAACATTTGTTTTTTTTTTAGCTCGAAGTCCTGTGTTTGCTGCCATGTTTGAGCACGAGATGGAGGAACGCAAGCAAAATCGTGTGGCCATCACTGATGTAGACCACGAAGTGCTTAAAGAGATGCTCCGCTTTATTTATACTGGAAAAGCACCAAACCTCGAGAAAATGGCTGACGATCTGCTTGCGGCCGCTGATAAGGTGAGTTTCCTGCTCTATATTCAAAGAGTTTAAATTTAACAATGTTTAATATATTTTAGTACGCACTAGAGAAGCTGAAAGTAATGTGCGAAGAAGCGTTATGTGTCAACTTGTCCGTAGAGACTGCAGCTGAAACTCTCATATTAGCAGACCTGCACAGTGCCGACCAACTCAAGGCGCAGACCATCGATTTCATAAATACGTGCGTTAAACTTAATTTAATATTTTTAAAATTCAGAAACTAACAAATATAATTTTAAATTTGTAGTAGCCACGCCACAGACGTGATGGAAACAGTTGGCTGGAAGAATATGGTGACAACACACCCGCACCTGATCAACGAAGCATTTCGCGCACTTGCCACGCAGCAAATCCCGCCCATCGGTCCTCCCCGTAAACGCGTTAAAATGAGCTGAAATAGAGCGCTCGGACAATCATCATCGGCCGCTGCGTCCACCACCTGCTTCACTTCACTGCTACACCAAAAATTGACCACAACCAACCGTAAACTACCTAACACGGCTCTGGCTGCCGCTTTACGCAATCAGCCGCTTGTCAGCTCTAACCACACGGTAATAAATTGACCTAAGTTAACTAATTAATAAATTTTTAACATGAAAATTCCCTTTTTAGCCCCGCAACGTACATGTCTTAAATGATATTGCTAGCGGATTAGCTAATGTGGTTAGAGCGGCCGTCAATGACGCCGTGCGTTACTCGGGCGCTTCCGCAAATGCCCGAGCTCTCGTTGTAAACCCATCACGGGTTTCCTCAGTCCAGCAACAACAGCAACACCATTACTCGCAGTTGCGACAACAGCTGGAAAGTCAACAGCCACGACTCAGTAGCCTCAACATTGAGGCCGCTTTGTCGTCAGCCGTTAACTCTTATCTGAGTAACGAGATTAAAAGCGCAGACGAGTTTGGTCCTCAGCAGCGCAACCAAGTGAAGAATCCATTTTGAACGTAGTATTTTTTTAATTTTGTGAAGCAAGTGAAGTTTTTTTTGATGGAATTTTGAAGGGTTTATTTACTTTTCAATCATTTGATTAGTAATTAATTTCATTTTTTGAATTTTTGATAATTTTTGGCAAATTTTGGTAGATCTATCAAAAAAATTAATTTTCTAACATCAGTGTTAAATCCTTTAAAAGTTCAACCAACTAAACCACATTTTACACAAAAAATCCATCAGCCGATGATGCTTATCCGAGAGGGGCGACGAGCGGAAAAATGCCGCCGTCGTTGCCGAGAAACACAATACATTTTGAACCTATAATTTGTTAAGGAATTAGTTTTAACTGGAAAACTTTAATCATCTACTATTAGACAGTAATTTGAAATTAGCAGTTTTAAGATTATTTTTGGATTGTCAAGTGATAAATCGACAAACAGCCGCAAAAGAAATTGAAGTGATTGATGAAGTTTTTTGGCGCGAAAAGTATTTTTATAAGTTTAACATTTTTGTTTGTTTATGCCGGATTTTTAAGGGAAAATCCTGAAAAATTGTTTAGGCCAGTTAGCCAATGTTATTCGTTAATATTGTGTTTAGTATATTTGAAATTATCGGTTAGTGCATGAATATATGATCAAATTTTGAAATTGTTCTCAATTTCGTTGAGTTAAAACTTGATGGAATCGTTGCAGCTTCAACAAAATTCCGAATTTTTAGCGCAAATATCATCAACAAAATCTTTCACAAACCATTTCTTTTCTTAGGAAATTGTGATTTAAATTTTTCATAATATAACAAAAAAAAACTTGTAAATTGATATAAAATGAACTTCTTTTTGTTTAATAGTAATTCTTTGTAATAATTCTACGTGTTAGTTTAAACTTTGCAAAAGCGGAAAAATATGTTTAAGATTTAGAGCAAAAAACCCACCAATGAGCAAGAAAAAAAATGATGGAAAATTCTTGGATTTTTCATGCAAAACTTTTTTGTTGTAAATAAATTAGTTTTTAAAAGAAGAATTTTCATCATTGAGTTGTTTTAGTTTCACCTTTTAATTTAAAAAATTTATTTTTGATCTCGATTGGGCAGTTTAAGAGGAAGATAAGTGGATTAGATAAATTCATGTTGGTTTTATGAAAATAATAATTTTTGTTGACTAATTAGAACAAGTTTAATTTTAAACTAAATTTTCAGCTACAGCTTATCATTCAAAAAATCTGCCCAAATCTCTGCTTCTATAATTTCAAGTAAACTTTTTTATAATTTTGTGTGAAAAATCAACAAAAAACTTTTTGGCGGGAAAATTTAATAAAACTAATAAATCTTGGAAAAACTTCAAAAATTGTCAAACTCATGAAAAATCGTGAAAATATATTTTTAATAAAACTTTGAAATTACAAAACGCATCAAAATCATTAACTAATTGATTAAAAGTCAATACAGAAAACCATAACTTTGAAGCAGAAAGCGCGTAATTAATGAATTAATCGTCTATTACTTTAGTCGACAAATTATTTGTTAAAACAACAAATAAAAAAAACTTGAAATTAGTAGTAATTTTTACCACTTAAGGCAAAAAACATTTAATTTAGTGTCCTTTAGTTTAAGGAATGAAAATTCAAAACATTTTGTGTTTATTTGTTTTCGAAATTAAGGGAAAGTTCCTGAAACTGGTCAGTTTTACTTTTTTCGAATAAATTATTTGGTAAAAGTGAAAACGGGCGATTTTCAGGAATTTCCAAAGATAACATTCGAATAAATCGAAATTGCAAGTAAAAAGCAGAGAGTTCACCAACCATTTTCCACACAAATCAGCAACCAAAAAATAATTCGGAATTGAAGAAAAAGATTTTTTTAGAATGAAAGCCATAAGTTTTCTGTGATAACCCGTAATAAATGACTTTGTATGCATTTGTTAAACAGTAAGCGCAGGACAATTTGTTCGTTTGGTGTGGGCGGGAAACTTTCTGCTGGAAAAATCGCTTTTTGGATCATTTTTGGAAATTGGAAGGGAGAGGGCAGTGAGGGGTTTTTGGTCGAGTAGAATATTTATTTTTCAAGACCCGTTTTATTTATTTTAATTTTAGATTTTTCAAATTCATAATAAATTCTTTTGATACAATATTTTAATTTTCAATATTTCATTTAAATTCATTAACAATTTATTTTTTGAGTTCAAAATTCTAATTTTTAAATAAAACAAATCTTCGAAAATGCAAGAAAAGTATTTAAAAGACTAAAGGCTGAACTCACAATTAACATTAAAAAGGTTTTAAATTTATTCATTCGCCATTTTCATAATTTTTCACTCTTTTCAAAAAATTGAGGTTTTCTTTTAATACAATTAAAAATTCAAAAAACCTCAATTACCATTTCAAGGAGTGAATGGAACAATTTTAGTTGATTGAATGAACCAAAAGGAAAAATCAGAGTCGAACATTTGTAAATATTTTATTTGTAACTTTTTATAAGGATTGTCGTGCGTAGTTTCCAAAATAAATTCAAGGCAAATTATTTGCAAAAACAAGTAAAACAACAACAAACAATAATTATAAATTAAATACAAAATGAAAACAATTTTAAAAATAAAAGAATTTGAAATGAAAATATTTTAGTTTATGCTGCAATTTTTACTATGATGATTTTAAAAGGTTAACTAAGGTTTAACTTCAAGTAAGTTTTGAATTGAGCAATCACGTCATTGATGATCAGTTCGACACTGTTTTACACTATTCACTAATAGTGAATAACGCTATATATTTTATCAATCTAAACAAACCTTATCAGCCAGATATTTTACTGATTTTATTTATGTTCTGTAAATATATTTTCATCTTTTACCAGGAAATAGTACAGACGCCGACGATTCAACAAATACACCCTGATTAACTACTGAGAACTCATATATAAATTTTTTAATATTTTATTTTATTTTTGATCAAAAATAATTTCTGCACAATACATCGGAATACATCGGAATACATCGGAATTTTGAACAATAAATTGTAGGCTTTGTAAAGTTGGAATATTTATGGATTCATGTATACAAACTTAGGGTCATTATTATATGAAGTTGTGCGTTTATTAGAGCAGCAACAAATACATATTTTTATCACCAAGCAAAGTATCAGAGCCGCAATAACTAGAACGATCACACTGAGGGGAATCGGAGAGAAAAATTCTTGAATACGACAAAGTATATTTGCTGCATCGATCTTTGGCTTCAATTTTGTCATCATTGCGTCTTCATTGAAATAATTGCTTATTGTCCTCAGCTCTTTTGCAGCATCTTCAACTCTCAAAACATCCACCACACATACTGCGTAAATAGCAGATTCACCATCGTCTATCAAAGATGTCTGAATTCCCGTGTAAACGAGTTCATCAAAAACATCAGATATGGTATCACAGGATCCATAGCTAGCAGCAAGCGCCAACAAACAAAAAATCACAAAAATCTTCATGATCTTCACAGTGCGATCTTTATTTTTTAAATGTGAACGTTTTCACTCCAACAAACTTTCACAACTAATCCAATGAGCCGAAGAAATCTGATGAAGCATTTTTTTAATTTCATGACAGGAAATATGATAGTCTAAGTTAGAAGCTGATAAAGAAATGAATCATTTGTATTGTATTGGTATAATGTTTTCGTTTTCTCAGCACTTTATTTATGAAAAATGCACGTTCTAGCATATACGAATACAAAATAATAAATTGAAAGAATAATTTCCATGATATGTGATGACAGAATCAAATATGTTATTCTGTTAGGCGACTGTTAGGTGTTATTGAATTCAAAAAAAAAAAAAATTATGTTTAATTTACAAAAATCAAATCAGCCTCACCACAAAGATCATATATATTTCTCCGGGGAATCTTTTTAATAAAGTGAAACGTTAGCGAATTAATCAGGGTTCAGAATGTCTAAAACCCGAGTCAAATTGAATAAAATGATCAAAATGTAAAAATTCATAAAAAATTCTAAAAAATAAGAAACAATCAATTTAAAAAAAAAATCGAAAAAAGTACATTTACACTGGATGAACCACAAAGGCGCAGATTCAAATTTAGTAAAATTTTACTTTTCTTGTAATTTTTGTAGTTTTTTGGGCAAACGTATTTTAAGTCCGTTTTAAGTAATATCTATCAATTTGTGTTTTTACAGTTCAGATGAACTAAATGAATAAAAATGTTAAAACAAACAATTTAATATGTTTCACAGGGTTTAGAAATTTCAAAATGTTTTAAACTGTTTAAAACGTTCCAAACGTATAGTTTCAGAAATATTAATGTATAAAACAATTCAGGCATGCCTCTTCTGAACCCTGAAATTAATTTTGATTCAAGCAATTTAATCTTAATCAAATAATCAGGTCTTTTGTAATTTATTTTTTTTATTCAAATATCATATTTTCAAAAGAAATTTGGAAAAGTATAGAAAAGAATTAATAATGTTGTTCTTGCAGTTTAGCGGTTTAATATCAAATTTAGATTGATATTATAAAAATGAATTGATGACCTAATAATTTTTTTTAAGGCTATGTGAACGTCAAAATTTAAATTAGTCATCTAACTACTCAAAACTAAGAACAAAACTAAGAACTATATTGTAAACTCATAACATTTTAAATCTTATCGCAATGTAAAACAGTTGTTCCTCATTTGAAATGATATTTGACGAAATATTTGAATTCTTGACATTTGTATGGCTTCTGCAACGAGTTTTCGTTAAGTTTAAAACAGAATTAGCTTTTCACTTTGTAATCAAACTACACACGAATAGCTTTTCAGTTATAGTACGCATCACATTATGACTAATTATTATTATTAATAACTCAATAAAATACCAATACAATAAACATATTTTTTCCTAGATTCTCAATCTTTGTTTTATATTCTTATCTCTCTATACTTCCTTTTCTCCATCCTTCTCATTTTATGCTGTACACAGCAAATTTTACCCTTATCATTTTCTTATCTCTCAGAACAGAGTCAGCTACTGATAAATATTTTTACCGCATGTGTAAAATTATAAATAGTCTCTTATCATGTTTCTTCAATTGCTTGTTGTTCTGGAATATTGAGTGACCGATCGGATTTTGTATGAAAAATAGAATTTCGTTACATTTTGTTATATATAATTTATTTTTACGAGAGAGATGCAAAGGAGACAAGATTTTAAAACTTAACAACTTATCTTTAAAATATCATACAACTTTATATATTTCATACTGGAATTAAAAATGTATTTTTGTTTGATTAAACATATGATAAATCGTCCATTGAATAATTTTTTACCCCATAATGCTGAATTTAAATTCAAACACCATCCAATGAGCTCGTTCAAAACCTTTCAAAATGAAAAGTTTTAGTATTTCTTCATGTGTTTGCATACTTCTAATGTTGCACAATTTATGTATAAGTGAGAAAACTCAGCAGTTTTATGCTCTTTCAGCGTTTGTTACTGTATGGGAGACCTATTTTTCAGAGAGGCAACAACAACCACGATTCTTTTTTTTCGTTTGAAAAATCAGTACGTGAAAAAGTTGTTCAGTGTTCGGTGGTTAAAAATATTTGTTATGAAGTAATTTTTATATTTATACGCTTATTTAGCTGGAATATCAAAGGGCTGTCCGAGTGTTTGTGATCAAGCTGTTATCAGCTCGCCTCGTCCGAAGAGCAATCAAAAGCTCAATTTTTCCTTGTCGCGGCCACTTTTGCGGGCAAAAATAGGCTAAATTCTAAATCTCGTTAATACTGCAAAGTGGCAGATCGAGTGTCACATTCAAATTCCAGTGGTTGTCACTAGTGTTCAAAGTCGGGTCAATTAGTAGAATCTGTACGACGAGCTGCTGCAGCCAAATTCCTGCACAAGAGCCAGAGCAAATTCCGAATTTTCCAATTTCCGAAAAGTCATTGAAAAATTCAGCTTTTCTTTGCGCACGCGCAATAACGCAAAAAAAAGAATTAGTTCGTTTCGGTGAAAAAAGAATTTCCTTTTCTTGGTCTCAATTGTTTTTGTGTGCTCGGCCAAGAGACAATTTTTATATCGTTATTATTAGTTATTAATTAACCACCAGTTTTCAGTTCCAACCCATCAAATATCGTTGCACAGCAAATTCAGTTCGATTGCATCACTGTCAGAAATAATTTCGAGGAAAAAAGTTTTATTCGCGATCTGTGTGTGACAAAAAGTTCAGATAGATAATGTTTTTAAATCAAATGAGGTTTTTGCGAAAAACATTTTTCATGCGGTGTTTTTTTACAAATTAGATAGTTTGTCTTTTAAATATTTTCATTAATTTTAATAATTTTTAAAATGCTTGATGGTTCAAGATTTACAGTGAATAAAATCAGTGTAACATTTTTTAAAACCATTTGACGATGTTATAGAATCTTTTTGAAAACTCACGCCGCAATTTAATTTATTTTTGATGAAATAAAATAAAGCAAGATTCCCTAAAATAATTTCTGACGGTGCATTTTTTCACTTTTTCGTAGCGACCCGCTGTTTTGTGATAAAGACAATTAATTGACAGATAAAGAAAATATATATTATATTAGTAAAAATGTACGTTAGTAGAGAAAATTTACGTTAATCGACACTAATTAATAATTTGAGGAGCTCACCAGACAACCAAATAGTTCGAAGCAGGATTTCTCAAGATTTTTGAGAGACTTGCAAAATTCTTTTGCGCAGATTAAGTTTTTGTTGTTGTTTATCCAACCAAGAGATTATATTATTTAAAATCATTGCTGGCCAAACAAAATTTTGCTGGTGAATGCGATTTGCGAAAAGTATGGCTGCCGAGGATAACATGGATGTAACACCACCCAGTCCCGAAATAGGAGATTCCCGCAAACGCCCGCTGGATGATTCCAGTGACAACGGCTCCACAAAACGATCACACTTCTCTGGTGAGTCCAAGCATTCCGCAAAAAACCAAAAAAATCCCTGACTGTTGATGTGTGTCTTATCTTTATCTTTTATTATTACCTATTTTGAGTTTGTTCCCCGGAATTGAGGAAATGAGAAATAAGAGATAGAGTTGCTAGGCAGAAGTTCTAGATTGAACTTTTAGAGGATGTTCGACGAGCCTTTTTTTATTTTTAGGGGATTTATTGATTAGGGGATCGACTGTTTTATTTGTGATTTAATACCGGTTTATTACATATTCATTAATAAATATTTGACCTATAAACAGTTGAACTGAATAAAGCTGCAAATATTCTAAACAATTACCGAAAGAGCTTTTAAAAGCTTTAATTTTTTATCAAAGAAAGGTTAAAATTTTTATATAGGTCAAGTTCTTTAACAACGCGAAAATGAGTTTTATAAAAACAAAAGATTATAAAATTAATTTTAAATAGCAAATAATTAATTAAAACACAAACATTTACAATCGATCCCCAAAAACCCCTCCCTTCCTCTGTTTATTATAATTTCTTGAGATTTTTGCGAAGAATAAAATCAGCTAAAAGAATGTTAGTCTTAAGAGAAAACTTAAAAACTAATGTTATTCCTCCAAAAAAAGTTGAACAATGTGACACAATTTCTTTTATAATTTATTTTGTTGAGTTGTTCTTATAATAAAAAAAGATGTATAATTTTTTGCGTTCCTTATAAATAATAAATATAATTCTGTAATTTTTGTAATTTTGTGAGTAATAAATATAATAAGAAACTGAATATTTGTATGAAAAATTGTTATTTAAGTGTTTGGCAAAGAATAGAAAAGAATTCAGACACTTTTAAAATTTTTAGAACAATCTAAAAATTTGGTGCATGGAAGAGAGACACGAGCGGTTTTGGCTCGGAAATAGGTTAATTCTAATTATCTATGACAAAGCACCAGAAAAAGAGTAAATTGTTCTCTATTATATGTTGGCTTTTATTGTGTGCTTTCTGTGTCTGAACACTGAACATTTCATTGATAAAAATTTTTTAAAAGCAACTGTGAACCCCAAAACTGCAAAAGAAGCGAACCAGCCAAAAACTGTGTTTTGATTTAATTAATTGAAGAATTAAATAATAATTAATGAGTTGAGTAATGTGTTTTTGATGAAAGAGAAATTAAATAATCTGCGACCGAATGCAAATATGTAGAAAATAAGAAAATACGAAAATATAAATGATATAATTATATTGTGGCCATTATTCACCGATTTGCCTTTTATGTAACAATCGCCCAAAAGAAGCAGAAAAACATGATAAGAGACATGGCCGTATCGGAGAAATTGCGCCATTCTGCCCCCGAAAATCCAACTAATGGGATTGCAGGCAAATCACAGCAAAATGAATCTTTTCCATTTAGAAAATTTATTCATTCGCAATAGAATTGATATGTCCTTGAATGAATTAAATAAAAAAAGCACAACAACCAGCTAACAACACAATCAAGTGCCTATTATATTTATTTTTTGTAAAAAAACAACAGCTCGAGCGCGGCCAGAATGAGAAGGAACTTGCATTAGATGAATGAAATAGAGACAATATGCATACATAAAAAAATTTAATATTTAGTGGCTTGCTGATATATTGAATGGGAGTTCTACTGTTCAATTTTATCGGAATTTTAAAATGCGCTTTTCCATGTAATTTTTCCATGTTTCATAATAAATTATACTTTTAATTAGTAAATAAAGTTTTTCCAAGTTCATTATTACTAAGCTTTTTATTTAAAAAGCTCCCTATGTTTTCAAAGCTAAGAAAAATTCTAAATTTTAATAAATTAAAAAAATTTGAAGATGAACCAGAAAACTAAAACTCTCAAATCGGCAGAAGTAAAAAATTCACGATACATTCATAAGCGATTGGGAATTTATTGGAAAAAATTTATGTTTTGCTAGTTAGTTAGTGGTGTTATTGGCTCTCCGCTGTGAGAAGTTAAACAAAAATGTCACTTCTTAAGCCAATTTCTGAAATTTGAGAGAATTTCAACGGCTTTATAGTAAGACGTCACCAATTAACAATATAAAAGTTTCTTCTCCGCTGTTTTTTGTTGTTCTTGTGTGTGGCTGGGATATGTGTCGTTACGCCACTGGGCTCACAGTATCGTGAGTGCTGCGACGGTGTGTGTGGTTGTCACATATGTTTTAAGTGATTTTGATTATATTTTTGTTTCTTTTTATTATTTCGCTGGAAACAGTGTATTATAGTGCTTTTTGTTTTTCATATATTGACAGCGATAGTTTAGGCTCTTTTTTTTGGTGAACCGCGCGCGATTTTTGATCAATTTAGTTTTTGCTCAGTGACTATCATATTCCATAATTCACCATAGTTGTTATTACAAAGAAGTCTGCTTGACGGACTTTTGTGTGAACTTTTGTGTAAATACTTCTGTTTGGTGTTTTTTGTTCTCAGTGCCGGGAAAAATGGTTAGAAATTTGTTAAATTGTATGTGGAAAGTCGGGTGTACAAATTAGCATATTGCCTCATTTTTAAGCAAATAAATGCGACAAATTGTTAAATTAGATTTCTGGTTGTTGTTGCTGTGCGAAACATAATTTGAACCGTACTTTACTACATTATTTACAGTGCTATGTTGCTTGAGGAAATAATTTAGCACGAGGATTACCAGAAAAGCTTCTTTTCTATTGAAACTGCTTCTTTAATAATTTATTTCAATTTTCCATATTTAATTTAAATTTACAAACTTACGAGAAAAAATATAGAAAGTGGATGGATATTTGAATAAATTTGTGTTTGTGTATTTTTGTGTGGATTTTTGGTGATTTTTGTTTTTGGAATATAATTTGGTAAAAATAAATTTTTTTACGTGAGCCATCAAATTTCCAGTTTTTAAAGTTTGATTTTAAAATTAAATAATTCGGTATCATAATATATTCAAAATCCGAATAAACAAAAAAGTTGAAGAAATAAAAATTGAAAAACCAAAAAACTTTAAAATATGTGAATAAAAAAGGTTATTTGCTGTATACATAATTTTGTGTTGATTTTTTAGTATATTTCGAGAAAAAAGTAAGAAATCAATAGAAATACCAATACACCATAAGAGTATAAATGTTTAAATTTATGCGGCATCGGTGGTTGATTGCTGGAATGTCGAATCACATAAATTGGTTGCTAACTTAAGTGTGGTATATGTTTTGCTATGAATTTATTATGAAAATTATTTGGACTGTATAATAATTATTGATACTCTCATGAATTTTATTTTGACCTATATATTTTGTGTGCTGTGACAATTGATTTAAAAAAATTTAACCACTTTTCATTTAAAAAAAAATAAATATGGGTCAATATTTGTCCATGAATTGAGTAGAAGAATTAAGTCAATCAACTATAATTGATATACAATGTATCAATCTATATGATGTATAGAGTCTCCCTGACTTATTGTCTCTAGTTGCAATAAAATAAACGAATAGATATAATAACTTTTATTATTATTCAAATCAAAGCAATAACCAACTCAAAAAGTAGATAACTTCCAGCCCCCGACTATTTTAAAATATTTCTTAAAGCAATAGCAGCGTTCCATATTTTGCGACAAACTACATTCAGTTCAGCAAAAAAAGCTATATAAAATGTGCGTGGACTCGAAGCATGATTTTATCACTCAGAGTGATTTACAAGGCTTATCCGTCCGTATGCACGCCGTGGTGGATTATCCGACCCGCAAAATCTCTTGCAAGATTCCGCTTCGGGTGGATTGTCAAAGGAGGCGATACTGTTGTTGGAGGCAGCAAAAATAGCCGCATTATTTTACTATATCCAAGTCTTTTCCACCAGAGCTTTTATACACATGCGCCATTTTGCTTATGATTATGAACGAACCAAAAAATAATACAGAGCTTCCCCCAAAAGCACAGAGAATATGCTTTTCCAAAAGTCATGTTTATTTGTTGTGCTCTGGTGTCTTCTGGAGTGGATTCGCAGTGCCTACTTTTGCTGGCCACTCAGCTCGTGCTAGTTGTGCATGATATTGTGTAACCCCCGAATTAATTAAGAAAAGTGCATTGGCTATAACCATACTGCAACTAAAAACTAATTAAGAAAATTGGTTCCAAACGTCGAAATTATTGACAGTGCATAAATCGGAAAGGTGGTATTTTAGTGTAATTGGGTTCGAGAATTATTTATGGCTGTGTGGCCGGTGGTGGTGTTCAATTAAAAAATTCATGAAGTGACCCAAAAAGCCGCCTATTAGATTCGGTTAGTCGAAGTTTTTCTGCAAGTGCTAGGGTGGAAACTGTTTTTAGGCCTTTTCCACATCGATTTTTGCCGTAAGAAAATGTATAAGTTTGGATTGTGAGCTATAAATATGAGCAGTGTGCACTTGATGAGTCAATGTGGATGTTTTTAATTGTTTTGTTGTTTGCTGAATTGCCAAACAGTTCAATATAGAAGAAATATGTATCACATAGAAGGTCGGCTCCGAATCAAATTATTCAATGATGTTACTTTTTTTCTATCAAGATTTATGTTGAGCTATCTTTACTAGTTATAATCAGTTCGATCACAAGCAAACATTTTCAAATGATTTCAATAGTTCAATTGTCAATGACTTTAAATTCGAAAATTCTATTTGATATATGGTTGTATTTTCAAGAAACCAATTACTCGGTAATCTTACCTTGCATAACCTTAACCAGCAGCAAATCAATGCTATGTTTGCTTTTCACCCAACGACCACTGAATAATGAGCAATTTCATGTTAAAGGCCAACAAATAATATGTAATTTTTTTTCGCTTTGTGCCTGCGAATAATATTTTAATATGTTTGCAAAACTATTTCCAGCTACAATCATAAATTTTTTAGTTTTTCCACTTTTTCATTAAAATGTATATGAAAAAAAAGACTATTAAAATTATGCATGTTTCATGTGTTGTTCATGATGTGAGCTTGTGCTGATGGATTGCTGGATAGCTTGGTTTTTGTTCAGTTGTTCAGTTGATCGGATGGTGACATGACTCGTGGAAATTATTATTTCAGCACCAAACAGCATCCCCATCTGTGATTATTGCCATTTTATATCAAGATTATTGATAACAGCGAGCATTCGCCGTAAATGTGCGGAACGATCACATTTTGGCTTTGCGCAATGTTATTCGGTTCCTTTCAGTAATTTGCTCAATGTAAATAATTTTGTATCAGAAATATTTTAAATATAAAAACAGATGAAATTTTTTGAATACTTCCAGAATTTAAAATATTTTAGTCCACCTCTGTTCTGAATCTTAATTCACATTTAAATTAATTTGACACAGAATTCGCTTCGAATATTTCCTCAAACAATATGAAAAAGCGAGTTATGTTTTTGTAAAATTTCGTAATTTAACGTCCACACAAGTTCCAAGTGTAGATAAGAATATTTGTATACACCGTAGTTAATGTCAAAATTTTCAATAGATTTTGTGGAGTTGCATTTTTCATAAATTGGTTTTTTGAAAAGTTTTTGACTGGAATAGGCAATCAATATTGTGTTGCATTAAATGAGCGTTTCTTTTTTTGTGTTTGAACATGAAAAAAAAAAAACAGAAAAAAAACACTTGTTCTGAAGTACAGTTGGGTAGCTCAATATTGGAGCTTTTGTATATTTTCTGCCTCGAAATATTTTTCTTACGGCATTGCAAAATTTAAGCCAACATTATCGAAATATTCAAGTAAAATTAATAATAATTATTATGTTGTTGACTTTTTAAAATACTTGTAAATCGCATCATGTTCTGAATTAATTTTAATTCCCATTATTTATAAAAATTTAAAGATTTTAAAGTTACCTTTTGAATATAACTTCGTTGAAAATTTAATTCAAAAACTTTAAAATGGGGGAAAAAGAGTTCAATGGAATCCAGAAAAATACAAAATTTCTAATCTCTATTTCGGAAGTGTGTGGCATAATTTTTATGTAGTATGACTTTATGCTTTCATGATTTATAGCATAGTATTCAAATGTAAACCAAAAAACAAAAAAGTAACGATAGGTCAAAAGTCTCTGATAGCGTTTGCAAAGGGGTGTTACAGTGAATCGAAATAAACGAGCTATTTCCAAAGCGGTGAGCATGTGTACTGTGTAGGTTCATAATAGCTTTTCCTAAAAATTGCTTTTTCATGGAACAAATAAGTGCTTTATTCTTGACGGAACTTTTTTCTTAATGTGACGTGAGGAGTGACGTCAAAAGGAGTTTTGGGATTTGTGTGCATACTTTTATGTCTTCAAAATCTGATGTAATATTTTTTTAAACAAAGTACATTAGAATTAGTATGAGTAAGATGAAAATAAAAATATAATTGCCACATCCTTGGAGCTTTCTAAGTAAATTCATTGCTCTGTCATCATTCACCTAGTTATCAAAAGCACAGCTCCAAAGAGACCAAAACGAAAAAGATATCATTTGAAACAAACACTATTGAGAGACAATTGATACGTTTCTGTAGTCGCTGAGTAAAACATATGTTTTATATATTTGATTTATCTGCTATTTGGTTACAATTCCATTTGTTTTTCCAGTTTCCATTAAAAATTGTGTAGCTATAGCAAAGTTATTGCTATATTGAGTAAATTGTTGAAAATGTATTGAGCTATAAAAACTGAAACATTGATAGCGAATGGAAACAATATAATTAGTTTGAAACTGGGAGACATCCCAGTATTGGTGTCGGGCTGGTTATTTAATTTCTCTCTGACATCCACAATTACTGAATTACTGAATTTTACGACGTGTCGCCACATAGAAAACACAATAATATAAAAGTACAAAACTATTAAAAAAATTATACAAAAATACCAGAATACAAACACTTTATAAACTTTTGTTATTCAAAAAATATGTAATATTATAATGACATTTTTTATCATAAAGACTAAAAAAAGTTGGAAATTCATATTTTCCATTCAAGTTTTCAATTTAGAACAAGCGAAGTGAGTTTTTATGGCGGCTAAACATTTTTTTTCTGCTGAGGCCATTTAGTCGCTGATTTTTTCCCGAAGAGGATTATTGTGGCTTACATTCACATTTTTTATAAATTTGATTTTGTTTTTAATTTACTTTAATTGTTTTTTTTTCCATTCATAAACTTCCATGTTCTTAATTTGATAATTTGATTTGAAATTTGTTAGCAGAGAGCAAGAACACTAGCCAAGTGATTGATATTGTGAATATATGAAGGAAACCAAGTGCTTAAAAATCTGAATTAAACCAGAATTCCAGTGTTTCAACTAAATGCAACTAAAAACTTTAAAATATATATATTAAACTACTGCAACACGCCACAATGCAACTATTCTAGTTATTAAGCGGAACCGAGGCTGTTTAAAAAAGAAAGTAACCAAGAAGTACATAAGTTACTCATCCACCCTGCAAGTCAAATCGCGCTTCAAGTCGAAGCCGGAATCTATAGATATTACGACATACTTAAAAAGCTTTAAGCAAACATGTTACACTCATCATCAACCTCACCACCTCTCACCTTGCTACAGCAGCAGCAAATGCAGCGTAATAACTGCTCACCCATAAAGTCCTCTTCGGCCGGCAACTTAATGAACAGTAATGCCCAGAACAATAATGACAGCCACAGTTACTTCATTTTTGATGATCTTTCGACGGCTTTGCCTGAACGAAACAATAACAGCAATATGAGCAACAATAATGTGGACCAAAGTAAAATTATTGGTGGCAACTTTAAATCCTCCACGGGCAGCTCACTGTCCTCAATTAGTGGGTCTACAGTGACCACCAATGTATCCACCGCAATCTCAAACACATTCCATCGACCACAGTATAATCAACAGCGGTTCGGCTTTGGTGAGTGCAAATCAAAAAAAAACAAAAAAAAACACAGACAAACCTCATTTAAGTCCAAATTCAAATAAAAATTCAGACAATTAACCTCAAGTTAATCAAGCCACACATATTATATTAATCAATATCTTTAGATTATATTCTAATGCATGCAATCCAAAGGCAGGGCTTGGAAGTGTTTAGTGTTTGTTATGATAAATGTTGTTGAGTAATCAATTTACAATTTCTGATTTAAAACGTAATAACAATTATTTCATATGATTTGGTCCAATAATGAAAACACCTCTAAAGTATAACATAATAATTATTTTTAGATTTAAATATTTTGTATCGACGTTTTATGATTTTAAATTTCAAACAATCATAATAATTTTTAAATTTATACTAAGCACCAAGCCTGGTCTTATTAAAAAACAATTTAGCACATGAAATTGGTTTGCATTTCCTCAACAAATTTATGTCACTTACCCTATCCAATTATTCCAAGCCCTGACCAAAATAATCACAATATATTATATGCGTTATTAGCTGCCTTATCACCATCGACAAAAACTGAAAATGTCGTTGTTTCCTCCTCTACCCCGGTAGATACCCACAACGAACACAACAGTAAAAACTATATAAATGTGTAAATGTTAATGTTGCAATTACGTTCAGCCAAACCCGATTAGAATCACCATAATTCAGCATTCGGATGGACGCAATCATAATTATTAGTTGTATTATTTGACATCAAGCATCGCCACAGCGCCACCTACAATCAACATTCATCAGCCAGCGCTCTCAACCATTTTATGATTAATTGTGCAAATCATCAATATTTACCATCATTGATATTCACCTAATTATATGCTACTACTACTACTACCTACTGCTACCATCCACAAAAAACACCAATAATCATCGCATTTCACACTGCTATAATCATCATCTGCCAAAGTCAATACCAAAGAATGCTCGAGCTACTGTTTTGTTATCATTTTTTAGTTGAGAAATTATTTTAAAAACAGACAACTTAAGCAAACATTTGATTTTCTAAGATGTATATTTTTTTATTCGTTCGTGGTTTTAGTTGGTGTTTTTTAATTATATTAATATTTTTAATTAATTTTTTTTTGGTTATAAAAGAAATAATGTCACATTGTTTTAGCATAACAGGAATATAATTTGGTCAAAGAGAATTAGGACTTTAACGCATTAAACAAAAATCATTGTGAGGATCTTTCAGAATAAATGTATACTTTATTTTTTTTCGCATATTTCCTCCTCTATTCCCAACTCTCAAGGTATTACATGTTGGGTGACGATATCATTTATGTGACCTATAACATAATATCTTTAATTTTATTATTAATTTTTAATCACTAAATAAATCGTCACCACACATCAAAACCTCTCCCTCTATTAAACGGTTGCACTGAAAAGTCATCCTCGACGGATTTAGAAGCGTTATATTTTGCACAATCGCTTCCAACTCAGTCATTTCCACAAAATCAACGAATCGACAGTGACAAACCATTTTTTCCTCCACTGTATACTTATTCTTCTTTTCGTGTATTGTAAACCGATAAATCAATTGCAAGAGAAATGTAGAAACGTTCATAAATCAAAAACAGCAAAAAGACATCGAATTGCTTATCTAACTCTTTCTTACATTGTCGTCTTTCTTCTATCAGCTTATGCCATACCAGTCGTCTTTATTACATTTATTTATTTTTGCAAATTACCATCCCTTAACCCCAAACACGCCAGGTATCTAGATCGAACTGCCTAATGGCATATTCTGTCTGAAACTCGCACTACTTAAATGCTTTTCTAATGATTTCAATGTTTTAGGTATGAGGCGCTCAGAGCATAACTGGGGTAAATCCATTTTTACTGACTATTTGATATATTTATTATTTATAACTGACGGGATATTATTATTTAAGACTTGACGTGGAAAAGGATGATTTTTTTTATGGAACTGGGTTTCGGAGGAAAATCATTCTTTTCTGTTTTTGAAAGTCTTTATTAGGTTTTACCTCATACATATTTATCAAAGTTTATGACTTGGTTGAACCGAAAAAGCCTTTTCAAAAACACATTTTACATGATCTGCTTCATACTATTTATTATTTATAAAACTACAAATTTTTCTGGACATAGCCCAGTTTAACTCTGAAGCACCTCTCTATACAAAAAGTCTTCAAACTATTCAAATATTCATCTAGCCAATTTGTTTAAAATTATACCATAGAATTTGTTAATGCATCGTAAGCATTTTGAGCAAACTCTATCAAAAATAAATAATAATTTGTCATTCCAAAGTTAAACAAACGAAATTGTAACTATTCTAACATGCAACTTTGTATGGTAATTATAATTCAATTATATTGTAAAATGGTTGATGGTTCTCGTGCAACTTTAAATCGATAAGTTAGAAAATGTGATTGATGCATTCGTGGAAAATGCAAGAAAAAAAGCGTTGAATTCCAATACTGAAATTTAGTATAAAAAATAACCTACTGAAGCTAAAGCCCCCACATAAAATATTCCATAAATTTGGAGTGCCCATAATATTGTGAAATTCCATAACACCTCAAAATATGATCTTTATTAGCACAGTTAATATTCAAAATAGACCATTGTTTTTTTGAATTTATATATATGTTCAGGTCATAATATAAACATTAAAACCTTCGGTCAAGGAAATTTGAGGCGGAACGAAATAGAAATCTGAAAGTTATAACAACACATGCATAATTGCATAGATAGAAGCACTCATCGTTTTAACTATTTTGACGCCACATTCGACCCATGTTAAAAAAAGCTATCCAGCCAAACAATTAGACAAATTTGTCTCCGGAAATTTGGTTGTTATTTTTCTGGTCCAAAAATGCGAGCAGTCAAATGGGAAATTATTATAATTTGATAATTTTATAACCGGAAGTGCTTAAAAATTACTATGCATGCGAAATGGCTGAAAATTAAGCTCCAAAATAAATGTAAATGATGAACGCCGATCACAGATCAACGAATCGTTATCAAAAAAAAATGGACTGTGATGCTTTGTAAAAACTAGTGCTGCCTCGTTTCGAGTCAATTAAACAGCAAAACAGAAAAAACAATTCCACTTTAAATGTTTTTCCTGATGATAATCTTTGAAGTGGAAACTCTGTCTTGTAGTTTCTGGAGTAGCCAGATCTCATCCAAAATAGATAAATTTCAAAAAAGTTTAAATTAGTATTTGGCAATACTACGACTCCCATACAGAATCACCAAAAAGAACTTTTCCCCAAACAATTTCGCAATTTAACTTTAAAAGCACTTAATTGGAAAATGTTTGGAAAATTGCAGTGAAAAGACAGTTTTTCTCCAATAAATTTGGCAGACTTGCTGAATAGTTTGAAATAGCTTTTGGGAATGAATGAAATGAATAGTTCTTGGGAGAACAGTTTGTGTACAAATAAATTTCAGGAAATCTTTGGAAATGTACTTACTACAGTTAAGTTACTCAAGATTTTAGAGCAGTTTTATGGGAAAAGTCGTTGGAGCTCTAATAATCTTGAATTCATTTATCTTGCATTTAAATTGTTTTGTAAAGCAAATTTCATATGCTTGCCCCGTTTTTTGATTGATATTGTTTCAATTGAATATAATAAATAGACTCATTAATTGAAATATCACATAAAACATTGAAAATAATTGTTTAATTATACTACGAATATATTAGTGAAAGACACCTAAACCTACAAAATAGGGATTAACAATAAATAGTTAATATACCCTAATAAATTATTCCTTAGCTTATTTTCAAAAACATGAAAAATATCAAACACATTTGAATTCTGGCTTAGCTCATTTTGCATTTTGAAAAATGCCATCTATTATTTCTATTCAAAAGCTTTAAAACAATTTAATTAATTCAAATAAATAACACTTTTAACTCGTAAATGCAAAACAACATCACTTAAAATTTTAAAATTTTAAAATTGATGTGTTTTTCTATATATATTAATATAAAATTCTGACAAAAAGACGAAAATATTGTGTCAAAAGTGTTTTTAGTATTACGAGTTCTGGATTGGATTATTATCAGAATATCATAATACCAGGCAAACAACAACAGAAAACACGAAAATTTTAGAACGACACAATTTAATTTTGTTCAAGCTTTTCCATATTTTTTTTGAAACATTATTTTGCACCAGCAAAAAGCGAAAAGCGGCTGAAATTATGAATAAAAACATAAAAACACCAAAAAACATTGAAAAACACATAAAAAACATGAAAAAACAGAGTAAAGAACAAAAGCATATTATTATGAATTGCCTGTTTGGAATTCCTGTTGCAATACATTGGAATATACGTTGACAGCAGAACATTTTTTGCTTAAAAGGTTAATTCGCTTGGAACCAGCTTGAGGCAGAAACAACTGATAGATAGCTAGATAGATCACGTGTGTGGCTTGTAAAGAGTGCTAGTGCGCAGGTCCGGTGTCTATTTAATTGCTGACACCGAAAAACCTCACACAGCACAAAGCAAAGAAGAAAAACTGTAAGAGTATCAATGAAAACTCTGAACAAGAGAGCTATCCTTGTAATTAATGTAATCACGACCACTTCAAGTTGCTGGAACTGAGTGCTTCTCCAATTTTTTTGTTTTTCGGTTGCTCCTTCAAAGTTTTGAACCATAAGTTTACTCAAGTTTGCTTTGCAGTGCTCGGCTGCTTCAAGCAAGTGGAGAATAGAAAAGCGGAAAACTGCTTCTCCCGGCACATTTTCCACCCGGCTCAGTATGAAATTGTGCACGCACACTGTGTTATGCTCAAGGTGCTAAACCATCAAAACTCCTGGCGTAACCTTACTCAATAATTTCTTAGAAGTTCTTCGAATTTTCAATGTTCCATTCTACTACTGAGCTGTTTTAGGTTTGGTTGAACTGAGATTTGTGATACTATTGGAGTAAATGATGCATTAAAATAATTAGAAGATTTTTTAATGAGCGAAAAATGAAGTGGTTTTTAATATCAGGCTGGGGGAACAGAAAGTTTATTGAAGTATTCACAGAAGCATTTTGTGAGCTTTTATAGTCATTAAAATTAAAATCTACATTTCTATTTCAAAAAGCATATACCGTAACAATAATTATGAATGATACAATGATACAATTAAAGTTCATCAACTTTGCTCCAGAAGGATTCTTTAACAAAAAATGTTTGTGCCTGGGACTCCTCTTGTTATCCTTTTGATGTAGAAAAAAAATCAAAGCCAGCATTCCTCTGCAGTATTTCACTGCCTCATTGGTGTGTGTATCCACTCGTCAATGTATTTTTTAAGGATTTTCCCGATTTTCTTTAGACATTGCGAATTGCGAGAACAAAAAAGTTGTTTGTGAAAACTTTATCTGCCATTCTTCCGCTTTCTTGCTATAGTAGCTATAGATTCATGCTGAATGGAGCCGGTTTTTGTTTTAGTGCTGCCGCTGTTTGACGAGGAGCACAGAATGAAAATTAAAATACTTACTGCATTGCCATGTTCGAGCGTACGATTCGCTTTATTTGCCGAAAGAATTTATTTATTTATTTATTTATTTATTTGAATTACATAACGGGCTGTGCCCTTAGTCTCAGCAAATTAAATTCTGCTGAAATGTATGCATTCTTTAACTAATTGATATCAGGTTTGGCGAGTAAGTAAATATATCTAGTTAAAATTAATATCAGGTAACAGTTAACATATATAACATGGTCAGTATCAAAAAAAATAACAGAAAACAATTTAACTAAATAATATCACATTTAAAAAGGATTATAGCAATCCATGTCAAAAGAACAAGGTGTAGTCGGTTTGTCAAAAGGACGGCGTGTATTGCAGGTCAACGTTTGCCTTCATTGCAGTGATAAGGGAGTTGACTTCTCCTCCTTGAACGTCCAGATCTGTGCAGTAGTTATTCAGTTGGCTCATGAGGATATTGATTGGCGAGTGCAGGCCCGTATTAGTTCGAGACTTAGCGAGTGTGAATGTTCTGGGAGCTCGTGTTTGTTGTACTGTCTCGTTGGAGGTTATCCAGTGTAGGAAACGTTGGCCATCCGTTACGTCGTGAATGGATTTTAGGATGAACGTCAATCCATTTTTAATCCTACGCTTCTCCAAAGGCTCGATGTTTAATAAAGAGCAACACTCAAGGTATTCCCACTCATTTGGAGCGTTGGTGATTAGTTTGCGATAAAACAGCTGTTTCACAAACTTTCGCTGCACTCTTTCTATCTTTTTGATATCTCCACCTTGATGGGGTGCCCAGATGGTGCTTGCGTACTCGAGTTTGCTGCGAACCAACGAGTTGAAGAGGAGAATTAGTGTTTTGGGGTCCTTGAAGTCTTTGCCTGTGCGCATGATAAAGCCCACCAGCTTGATGCATGAGCTGAAGATTTCATCAATGTGTGGAGACTCACTCAGTTTACTGTCCAACAAAACACCAAGATCTTTCATTCTCGTAACACGCTCCAAGTTGACACCGTTGATGTTGTAGATGTGATCAATGTATCTAGTCGTGTTTTTGGTGAAGCTGATTACTTTACACTTCGTCACGTTGAGTCACGATTTGGAAATTTAACCTTTAAGTGGTGGCTTGAAATAATCCTTATGTTGTTCATGAATATAAGCTCATATGGTGAGGCATTGTTTGCTGTGGTGGGGTTAACTTTCCATATTTATAATTTATTTAGTAATTATAAAATTTCAATAAATTAAAAGTCTAATGATCTTGTATCAGTCAAATTTAGTACCCTTCAACTCGAAATTATTGCAGCAATTTTAGATTAAAGCATGTTTGAGCTTTAGGCAGCAAGCCCGTATCATAAAACATTCATAAAATACATAAAAGTATATAGCGAAATGTATCATGTGTTTAATTTATATAATGGGTGAAACTATAAAACGGAATATGAGTGCCATATAAATCGGGAATCGGGTATGTTGTTGGCCTGAAACTATAAAAACACACATAAAATTTTGGTTTTCGTGAAAACTTTTATCAAGTGATTTAAAGGAAATTGGGACAGTACGCTTGACTATTTTGTTTTTGCACTGAAAACTTTTGAGATTCAAACCGACGATTTATAGATATAATTTATCTGCCATCATACAAATCCCAAAACATTTCTATAATCTGCCTGAAACACATTCACAGTTTAATTTATCACATACTCCCCGCAATTTATATCCACATGATACGAAATAAATATCTAATTATAGAAATGAGAATAATAATTTATTATAAACGAAATCAAATAAGCCAGCAAAAGGTCCTTTGACATAATTATCGAGCTTTGGAAACGGAAAGCTCTGCCAGGCAAGGCTGCAGCCGATACAAAAATATACACACGATACACGGATAAATGTTTGGCCCAATAAAATTACATTGAAATAAAAATGTATGAATAATACAGCGTGTATTTCAGCAAATCGCACAATTATATATTTATGTACTTCAGCGAGAGCCGAAAATGAAATGAACGTCTGTTTCTGTAATTTCTTTTCGTGTTGTTCTGTACACTTTGTGTGATTTCCTTACACTTTTTGCCAGAGCTTTTTCCCCGTACATCAACATTTTTCGGTATATTTGCTTTGCATAAACATTGGCTGAGGCTCTTCGTGTATCGTAAAACTGATGGGAGAATTACAATATTGGCACAGTTTTAAATATTCACGAAAATAAATTTAATATAAAAGGAAGAACATGATTTTGCACAAAAAAAAGTTGGTATGAAAGGAAATCTCTTTCACCAGTTTTTTGTGGCACTAAGAGTGTTTTTGTGAGCTTTGCAGCTTTTATGTATATGGCCTGAAAAATATGTTATTGATTTTTCCTTAAAACTTTGTCACAATCGTGTGATTTTGAATTTAATTCGATTTAATTAGTATTATTATTCGTAAAGCTTGAAAGATTATCTAAAGGTTGAAATCTTCAAAGCCGAAAAGCTTCATTTAAAATTATTCAAAAGCTTTCCGGTTTTCTTCTGAATCTTTAGTGGCACATATTTCTTTATCTGATTAAAAGTTCGGTATCAACTATAAATTGCCATAAAAGGATGACGTCACGTCTCCGTTCTTTAATCAATTTGCAACCCTATATACCTAACTAGCATTTATAATGACCCGAATGTTCCTAAAACTCAATTAAATGAAAATTAGTTTATGAGCATCGCAGAGCCATTTAAAAATTCATGATGGCCTCTTTTAGGTTGATTGTTAATCAGAGATGTTGTAATTAAGCTCTAAAGCGGTCCACACACTATGAAAGAAAATCACTGAAAGTTTTTACTTCTTTCAACTTCTTACCATTTTCCCGTTGAAGGATTTTTTTCAAAAAATAGTCAAAATGTGCATTTTATGTGTGAAAAAATTTGAAAAACATGAAAAACTTTTTCCTCAACTTTCAGTAAATTTCTTTTGACTGAAAGTTGATTGTTTTCCAAATTTTCTTCACACATAAAATTTGTCTTTTCAATACGCACATTTTGACTATTTTTTGGAAAAAATCCTTCAACGGGAAAATGGTAAGAAGTAAAACTTTCACGGTTTTTACTTTCATAGTGTGTACAGCGCTTAACGTGTACCGGCCGTCAATTGAAATGCAATTTTTCATGCGATTAAAAATTCATTGGCCACAAAATAGCAAAATGCGATTGAACTAGATTTGTGGGGGACATTTTATGTCACTTCAGTCGATATTCTCGAGCAACGATTTTGTGTAATCACCTGAATTAACCTCGATTAGGGGTCGTGTCGTTTCCTTTTCGGGCTGCCCATCTCCCGTGAAATTTCCATCAAACATCAACCATCAGAAAGTGGATTGACGTGTTTCGGACGATGCAGGGAGGCTTTTGTCGAACAATGTGGAATGCGAAATGGAATTTTTTTTATCTAATTAGTAAAGCCTTTTTTGCTCGTTAACTTTCACACCGTAAATTGTGAAGCTTATGAAAATCATGTAATAGCTTTCAACTTTTATGATAGGACTTCAGGAAAAGGATAGTTAGGAAATCATAATTGCTGTATTAAAAACGCTTTCAGAATTATTTTTTTCGTATAAATACCAGCACAAGCAAATGGGTGCATCTTTCTACACAGTTTCAATAAAAAAGCCTCCGTAAAATGCTGATGTGGTTACACAAAAGGCTTATCATGCCACAAATGCTAATGTCTTCAAAATTTCGAGCAAAGCCCGGAAAAGTTGTATAAATTAGAAAGTTACTGAGCCGCACGCGGAGTTAAAGTTGTTAATTAAGATGCAAAATGGAAAATGCCATAAACCTCGCAGAAGATGCTCTCGTGAGTTTTATTGCTATATTATGCAAAGTGGAGAAGGTGCCAGCGATCAAATAAACTTTCCCGTTTTTAGTTTAACATTTAGATAGTCCGTTTTTTTTCAAACCTAAACTGCCACAGTGTCATAGATGCGGCAACTGAGCGCCTTCTCGAGCATCTACCTGCGTTTTTTTACCGGGCTTGTGCAATTTTTTCTGGTTTTCTAAAATTAGAGAAAGATTATGCGGTCACTGAGAAGTGAAATCGATTGTAAATAATGCGCATTTGACAATGCCAGAGTTTAGAGGATTTAAAGGTGGTGTTTAAAGATTTAAAGATTTTTTTCTGCCGAAAATTCTGTTTACTGGTTTTGAGGCATGTAAGTATATCGTCCAAATGTGAATTCTTGACATTTACAAACTGTTTAGAACAGTGTACAAAAAGCCATACTTTAAGTCATCATTCATCCATTTATCGTTTATCGCCAGCATCTTACATCAATTTATGTAGCAAAAATAAATAAAAAGGGCATTAAAAAAGTAACGAGACTGCGACATTAAGCGATTATTAATTTTACTTTCCTACATATCCGCAGTTGTCACAATATTACAGCAATAAAAAAGTGCTTATCACTGAAATTGTTCCGCCTTTTTGGGTCAACTAGCCCGCATTTGATAACTTCTATGTGAATTATTCTGAAATATTCGCACATGTCAAAGGCAGAAAATATGCCAAATATTGCCAATTAAAAGTATTCACAAGCTCAAACTGATGGAAGTTTAGTTGAGCAACCTCGGTCAGCATATACTGCAAAGCAATTGCTCTTTGGGTCTCGTACAGTTAATTGAAGTGTTTTTGTCTATTTGCTTTTAAACGCATTGAACGTCAATTTAATACAGAAAATTGAACAATTTTTGAAACAAATTAGACAAAGTGTTGGACTGAGAAGTGTTTTTTTGCTGGTTTACTGTTGGAACTGTTTTCAGTTGAACAAATAATCAAATACTGTTTATTGAAAGATGATGAGCATATATTTTTTGTTCAAGGCGTATTAATAAGAATGCTTAGAAAACTTAAAATACTTTTTATAAAAAAACTTCATTTCAATACCGAAAAAATCAACTGTCTGCACCTTAAAATGTAAATCATATTAAATTGCTGCAATTTTTTTTCAGTTAATCAAATATCATCAGCATGAGCTAGAATTCAACCTTTAATCTCACAATAAGTGTTCAAACAGCACTTGATAGAAATGTAACACTACAAAAATAATAATATCCGTAAACATTACAGAAAATCCTAAACATTATATTTTTTCTCTGGCAAGTTGTCGCAAACAAACTCATAAAATTATCAACAAAATAACATCAAGTAACATAAAAAAATAATAAACAAGCGATAAATTTTGTAACTTGATTTAAAAATTAGTCGCTGTGTTTATAACATAATTATGCTGATCATTTGAACGAAAATAAAACATCTCAAGCCATCAAAAAATTCCCGAAAAGTAATTTAAATAATAAAAATCATCAATTTTTTTCACTTTCTCTGTTTCACAGTTTTACTTCGAAGTGTCAAAAATTACCAAAGTAGCTAAATCTAGCTTAAATCACGCAAAGCTTTTTTCGATCAATTTGCTCAATGATATCGCATTCAAGATTGCTGAAATGGTTAAAGAAAAGCATTAAATATATTTCTTACACATGCCTTAAGAGCATATAGAGAAACACCCCCGTTTCAACAAAGTAACAACATTTTTCTTCATCCTGCACTGCCTATTCTGCGAGCCAACAATGTATGATTAAGTGAATGAACACTGTAATCTAAACTCTGATTTATGCTGCTTTTTGTGTAAAATGATTAAATATGTCTAAACTCCGTCATTTGATCGCGCATTCTAAATTTCTAAATTTTTGAGGCTGTACAACTCAATAAGCAGTTACAATTTATAGCACTGCGAGTACTGCATCCGTGGTCTGGCAACGTTGAAATTCTTGTTTTTTTAATTTGGAATATTGCGAGGAATATGGTTTTGGAATTTGTAAATTTATGTAGATGGTGAAATTGCAGTGATTCTTTAATGTGTTGGAGGCAGTTAATTTAATGGATGTATTCGTCTGGCCGGTTTGAATAGTCTCAGATTTTGCATCTCTGATTTTTCGTTAGTAGTACAAAAATTCGAATTGCTAAGTTTTATATGTACGCGCTCAAACTCTGTTGCAAAAAATAAGAGTTCCAAAAAATGGTGGAAAATTCTTGTCAATAAAAGTATTGCAGGTAATTCCCAAGAATCATTTATTTTAACAGTGCGTTTAAAAAATGAAAACTGTATTCAAAATCGTGAAATTGCAAAACTAGAGTTGTTGACTTATTATAATAAGTTAAGGGTTTCGCTCGGACTAAATAATTTGTTTGGAGGGCTTAAACTCACCGCACAGAATTTTTGATTTAACCGATATGGTAGAATACTAAATTTGTGAAATTACAGCATTTTTAGAATTTCCAAATCATCAGCCAAAATCGCATAAAAATAAGATTTTAAATCAAAATCGAGATATTTTGAAAAAAATCTATTGGACTAACTTACTTGCATCGCAGTTGCTCTCGACTTTTTAGCAACGGACAAGTTTGAAGGGATCTCAGCGCGATCTCAGCCTGAGATGTTGAAATTTTTGCGGGAAAATGATCGAAATGAATAATTTAATTAAAGTGAACAAAAAGTACTAATCATAGCTCTTGAGTATGAATAAACAGCAACTTTTATGACACCAATGACCCCTGAGTGATTAATATCTTCAAAACCTTAATTAAAACCCTGAATAGTGTAATATTAGTATCAGTGACTACTTTATTTTTAATGGGTTGTACACTGAGGATTGGCTCATACATTGAATATTACTGTGTGTTGAGACATACTGAGTGATATTTGTAAGCTTAAGTTTCCACCTGATGTAATTAAAGGAATTATGT
This sequence comes from Parochlus steinenii, assembly GCA_038502155.1. Lineage (NCBI taxonomy): Eukaryota > Metazoa > Arthropoda > Insecta > Diptera > Chironomidae > Parochlus > Parochlus steinenii. The sequence continues at coordinate 4,884,208 of JAXCIN010000047.1, read as the reverse complement.
TTGGTCAAAAGTGTTGTGGTATCCTTTACGCTTCTATTGCTATTCCACTAGATTAGAACGAAAATTAACTCAACAAGCAATCCTCAGTAGATTTTAATACACAGTTATTTACTCATTTTCAGTCATTTAATTAGCACAAATCACATATAATTAAATGTAAACAATAAAAAATAAATAGTCTATTTCAAATGTTTAAAGAATTTCACAACACTACAATCACTTTCTAGCCATTTCTGAAGCTTTGATGGATAATGTTACTATATAAATTATACTTGACATTGTCTTGAATTGATTTAAACAAATAATTATTTATATTAATTTTCCCGAACTTTAACGCAAATATTGCAAAAGCTGAACAGCATCGGCGAGGCTGCGGCTGACTTGACATGCTGGGATTTTGACACAGCGGCAGCCCATACTACAACAACAAACTGATTTTTAAATCTTGGGAGTCCTGTAAAAGCTTATAAATGAGTCTAAAAGGTCGATGCTTCCCATTCATATGCATTAAAAAAATTGCTCCATCTGATTTACTGTTTATATTTATCGACAGAGGACTTTTATAAAAATAGGTAAAATAATTTCAGTTTTTACGGGTCTTTGCGTTTTGAATTGGTGCCGTCTTTTTTTTATAAAAACTTTTCATTTTGTCCACCATGTGTACTTTATCATAATAAATCGCCTTGGTTCAATGTCTCACAAAATAATTAAAACATTAACAAATTTTGATTTAAGAGGCAAAAGTCCGAAACATAAGTTATAGTTATCACCTCAAAGAAAAATAAAAAATTACTCCCGAGCCATATAAGCTTCAAAGGAAGGCAGTGCGAATTTGCAAAAAGTCGTTATCATAATAGATCCAAAATTTTGTTATTATAATAAGTCAACAACTCTACTCGAAAACTACTTGAATATTTCAGTTGGACAGTTTTTAGTTTTTAATTATAAATTTTTATCAGAAATATATTCAAATTTAATCAGCTTTACAAATATTTGCTTAGTTTTACACGGTAACTTTGTGTGTTGTTGCCTCGAAAATTTGTACTTATCTGAGCTGAATCGGCAAAGGTACGCTCAAATTGCCAGAAAAGCTGGATTGTCGCGATTGCATAAACTGAACAAAGCTCATGCTAAACTGCTGCAAACAAAGTCGATAGCAGGGAAATTACGTTATGAAATTCAACTTTTATGGATAATTTCGAATTTCAAATTTGCTCAGCAGTAATTACAAATATGAAATTTTAATTTCTCTGCTCTATAATTAACATTTTTTCAAGCTTTGTTGACCTTTTTTTGATTTCGTTCCAATTATAGTGAATGCTTTGCGGAAAAACTCACAAAATGAAATTTGTGATTCAAGTCAAGCGCAATCGAAACTGATTTGAAATCGGAAAAAATCAGATTTTGATTTTTTTCCTGTTGTTTAAATTGGAATGCACTATAATTCAAATCAATATTGTCCTATGCAACATTGTACAATTGTATATGCGGTAGAGCCAGACATAACTTTAATGCAGATGTTTTTTGTGGTAAAGCGTATTTGATCATTGAATTTATGTTGTTTTTGTAAATAGACTGAAAATTCGTTTGTTTGAAAAATTATTTAGCTGCGAATATATCCCTGGATATTCTTGCAATAAAAGTCATGTTTTATCTTTTTTGAAATATCGATTGGTAAATTATTTTTGAAGTTTTTGGTAATTAATTGATGTAATTCCAGGTGAAAATTAAATTTGGTACACCAAATTTGTTGTATCAATCATTTTTTATACACGATAATTTAATACTCACTAGTCCTTGCTAGTAACTCACAACATATATTCTAACGGAAATAAAAAATAAAATAAAATTGTGTGAGCAACATAAATTTCTTTGTCGAATAGCAAAAGAGTTAATTCGTCATAAATTTTCATAAATTTTTGGTATAAAAGTAGAAAAATTTAAAATATGTAAAAAGTCAACATACTTATTTAGTCTAGAGAATGAAGTGAATGAAATAAAATACGTAAAAACAGAACTTGAATTCTGTTACGTAATTCTGCTCCAGTATTTCTGCTGGTAAAAATCTGATGAAATATTTTAAATATTTAAAGTGACTGGCAGTGGGGAATCGGGATCTTGCTAAGAATTATAGTCTAGGGAGATATAAATCATTCTTTATGGCACTTTGCCTTAAATCACAACTATAGATGCATGTTTGAATGTTTAATGCATTTCGAGTACACGATGCATCATTGCACCTAAAGAAATGGACCAGCACACTCCCACCCTGTAAAATGCATAGTTAAATTAATTTAAAAGTTTGCGCACAGAAAAAGCTTTTTAGGTCATTTTTGCATCAGACGACTGTTTTTGCTTTGCAATAAAATGCATAAAATGCACATGTCGAGACTCCATGCTCACAAAATAGTTTAATTCATGTCAATCAAAGGCAAAAAAGGCTGGCAAATACATATATACATTCACCCAGAATATATTCTATATAGTCTCGTCCCTGATTTATCTTTGGTTATTTTTAGTCTAGGAAAATTTATGTGTTTTTCTTGCTTTGTCATCAGTTATGCAGGAAAGCTGTGTTTGTACGGTTTAAGCACTTTTTCGGGTTTCCGAACCATTTAAATTTTTTTGTGAGAGATAAAAATCGCTGTTTTCAATTTTCACTGCATCCATAAAATTGAATGCATAATATTTGTGTGCTCTGCGCGAACTATTCGAGCCAAGAAGCGAAATTGTTTGAATCGTCAGTAAAAAGCACAGTAGAAATTTATTTTAATTGCGTTATTTAATCATCGCGGATAATTATGCACCAGTTCGCGGTTATTAACAATCACTCTTTGAACAGAGAAATAATTTTGAAATGTTTTGAATTTTTTGTGGGCCAACGAAAGTTTATAGAGGCAACTGCTTGGAAAGTACATTAAAATTGGAATAATTGGAGTTTACTGAAAATTTACATTTTACTGAAATAATATTGAAAATCGAAGATTGATTTTAATCATGGGAACTGAAACGTAGCTTTAAATTTTATTTTTGAATTAAGGATTTGTGGATCGATACTTTTAGTTTTTTAAAAGCTGTACCCCAAAATGTAGCTTTTTTCAATATCTATGAAGATGTCATGTTTTTGCATCTTTTTTTATAGATGGCTGAGACTTATACTTATCATCGCTTCATATTATTTCTGGACTGTCATAAATTGTCATCAATCATAAAATCAAGCTTCATGCTCCAGCTTTTTTAACCTAAAATACAATTTATTTGTTATTTAAAGTAATGCTACTTTATTAGACCTTATAAAATTGCACGAACGAACATTTTTTTCGTTTCCAAATTAGATAGGAACTGCAATCATCACGTTCTATTAATTAAATTTATTATACTGAAATTTGACAATTAGGACAATTCAAATAGTTGTTTCCTGAAATAACCAATTTTTTGACCTTTCCCATTTCATTTGCTCAAACATATCACAAACTTCAAATTATTCTACGAAAAACATCACAAAATTCAGGTACTCTACTGAGTGTTTATAGTTTTTTTTATACACACGCCAGTTTGCCACTGATTTGCAGTTTTCACGTAGCGAAAATAATATGAAATGAATAAAATATATAAATACTCGTAAATACCGATTTTATTGAATAATAAAATGAATAACCAATTTCTGTTGGTGCCTTTTCACTCTCTGCCTCCTTTTTGGCACACAAAAAACTATGAACTGAAAAACTAGTGAGAGATTCATAATGAATCGATTTTTGGCGGTGATGAATGTTGGCTGTTCTAAAAAAAAGAAGTGAAAATATATTAAATCTAATAACACACATAATTTATGGGGTATTTATAAATGCGTTTACACCTTACGGCCGCAGCGAAAAAAATAGTTCAGCAAATGTGTGCCTCTGCGGCCGTCAAGGTGAGAACAAGTGATTGAACACTGCGAAGGCACGGAGCTACCTGATTGTGCAAATTCTTGAATCATAAGGAGCTCCTCAATGGGAGAAAATATTCGCTTTCAAAGATTTGACAAGCGATGAAAAGAGTCCGATGTATAAATATGTTATATCAAATTTAAAATCGAAAAGTGTATCTTTTTTTTTGTTATTAAAAGAAAACTACATATTTTCAAATATAAAACATAAAAAATGTTAACATTTCCAAACAATCTTTTTCGGTTTTGTTAAATTTTCCTAATGAGAACCCACTTAGTCACGGCAGAATTTTTTCTGCTAATTTTAGTCTGGCAACAAAACATCTGAGAAGAGATCGGCGGTTTTGCAAAAGACGCTTCAGCACGGGTATTTTTAGTCGCAAAATTGCTGACATTCGTCGTAATATCACAAGAATGTGGGGTATTTTCGGATACTTTTACGAGGAGCTTTTGGCGCGTAAATCCCGCAATTTTCAATCTACCAAGTATAATCATGAAATGAGATGCAAATTGAATTAAAATTTAATTACAAAGCAATGGCAAAAGTTTCTGCGGTCGTGAGTCAAGTGCTGCGAGCAAGTAGATCAATCCACAAGATTAATTAGGTTAAGACGGTGTTTGCTTTTATTTTGAGAGATGATATGCGGTAAATGGGACAATTTGGTTTTTAGTGTTTGATTGGTAAGGTACGTGGTTTCAGCGTTCTTGCAATTTCAATCAAAAATTTGTTTTCGACTGAAAATAACATTTTTAGATCAATCTTTTATGACAAGATGCCATAAATGTTATTAGAATTTTTACCATCACTCTTAGAGATATGTGAATTTTACTGAGGAAGGCACATAAAAATGAAGAGCGGAATGCTACTATAAAATCATAAATTTTTTATTAAAAAATTTGTATTTTGAAGAACCTGTTATTTTACAGTGGATATTTTGAAACATTTTGAGCAATGAAAACTAATACTCAGTATTAGATCATTATGTTCCCAAAAAACTTCTTTGAAGTTTTCCTTTTAAATCATTTATTTTCATGCATACATGATTTACAGCGTATGCCAATGAGATATATTTTCTCTCATAACCCCAACTTAACAAAACCCATATTTCAATCTTTTATGAAACATCGATGATTGAAAGCTAAATACGAGTCACGCTCTTCAAAAGAAGTTCTCAAGAAATCAATGAGCTTAAATCACTTATTATTATTTTCACATAGTAAACTCCTCGACATGATATAGAGTCAACCTCAAAACCCCAAATAATGAATGATGACTCAGCTTCCTCCAAAATCCCAGTAACCTCAAGCATAGCAACTTGAATTAATTCGATGTAATTTTAAATTGCGTCAAGTGCCCCCAACACGCAATTTGGCAATTTATTGCAACCAAGAAATTTCACAAAATTCACCACAGTAAATTATTTAATTAGATTACAAGTTACCAGTCGTCTTCATCACTTGATTATATAAATTTTAATTATTCTAATTGAAATTTATCTACCTTTTTGCGTTCAAGTGGCCGCTTCCACCTTGCGATAAATCTTACTCGCAATTCCCATTGTGCTGTATACTTTATTTGAAAAGCAGGCAAATATATGAGAAATTCACAAAACACACAAAATACTCGATACAAACTTTATATAAAGCATAAACAATACAATTTTCCTTCACGGAGAATAATGGAAACAAGGAGCATATCCCTACCAATATACCAAAAATACCAATATATCTTTATCCACCACCATGCTACCGATTTCAATGAATAATGGAAAAGGGAAAATTTTGCGCTATAAATCTTGAAGCCTTTCTCAACAAAATCTGTTATCGTTTGAGCGACGTTGCCATATTTGCTCACCTTGTCAAGTTGTTACTCGCTCCAATGCCAATAAATTGAGATTGTTGAGATTGGTGATACAAAGTAGTGCAAAATATATAGATGTACAGTATACACAATAATTTAACGAAATTTTGGCGAAATTTACACCTTGACTCGCATCTTGTCGTTTGCAAATTTGTTTTTATTTATTTTCATTTTCTCAATCATTTTCTATACTTTTATATCACTTTAGGGAGTTTGTCGAGATTATTAAAATTACGGCATCTCAAAAGTATTTTTTTTAATTGGTTGTCTATCGTATTGGTGTTAATTAGTCAATTTCGCTAGTAGAAAACATTCCGGTTAGTAAAATTTTAACATTTTAAAGTCAAGACGGGGTTTTTTGGTGTTATCGAGCTTCTGAAAACTTCAAAAGAAAACATGAAAGGTCAGATTATTATTATTTAATATTTTCCAACGATTTGTTCTTTACGATCGATAAATTTTTCTGCAACGGAAACAAAAAGATTTTAAAAGTTCATAAATGTCTATCATTGTTATAGTTGAAGACTAATTCTTTCATTTCATAAGTGTTTTATATTAGTTTCGCAGTTGCACTCTCAAAATTTGCTGCTGGATACGTTAGATAAGATTAAGTTTGAACAAAACGTCTCATTCACAAAATCATTTATCATATTTCTTGTGAAGCTGTGAGCATGTGTCTTAACCAGGTGCCTTAATTGGCTTACAATTGAAACGATCCATCAGCAAAGTGCCTCAATAAATAGATTGTTTATCCGCCCCCCATGGTAGTAATTTCCGTTGGTATGGACGATCAAATATAATTGCAGCACAAATGACGTCTGCAATTTGTAGCAAAAAATCGTCTAAGAAAACCACTAGCTGCGAGTTAACTGTAACTGTAAGCCGAAAAAAAGTCGAAATTGTATATTTAGAAAATAAATACGAATTTTATTGCTCCCTCATTAATTTAACAAGTAATACCAAACAATGAACATCTTTAGAGCAAGAATGAAAACTTTTCAATTATACATAGTAAATAAAAGAAAGAGTTGGGTGGGTCTTTCTGTCTCTTTAAAACTTGTGAACTTTATTTGAATAAAAATTGTGTGCAAAAATAAAGAATAAATTAATTATTAAAAATAAAAACATCATAAACCGACTACCGAATAACATTTTATAAATGATAGCAGTGAACTTTAAATTAAAGAAACTACATGATTACAAATGAAACAGTTAATAAATTCATCATCAACACTCAGCTCATGATCGGGTGCCTTCCGCCGAGTTATAGCGATAAACAAAAAATATATACTTCAAAGCAAATAGTAAAGCAAGTGAACGTGTATAGAAATATGCAAGCCGACAATATGTTTTTTCGGTGCGCAAGCTAGTGTGTGGAATAGAAGTTTATTTTTGTAGTTGCTGACCATGACACACATTACGATGGTTTGGTTTACACATAGGAACGTTATATTTCTTGTAGTACTAGCTAAATTCACGTACGAATATATGTTGTGTGTTTGGCTCGCTTAGTAGCGTTTGATGAATTATAAATAGTCAAAACAAATGAACACATATATGAGAATCTTTCGCGACTGTGTGGTGGCTGCGAAACATTATATATTTAAGAAAGTAGTGTTTTCGTTATTTTATTGTTTACGGCTTTTTTTTGCCTCCAACAAATTAAGTGACGAACACTGCACCACCAACCGATCAATTGCCTGAATTGTTGAATAGTTATAGACTGATTCCATTAGGCATAGGTTTCTTTTGGGTAAAATTGTGATAGAACTATGTCGTGACTGCCAGCAATTAATTAATTATTTATGGAAACAGTATTGAAGTATACAATAAATTGTGCTTTTTGGAGGCAAAAACCTTTCTGTATGCAAATGTTTCGTATTGGAATATTCTATAAGACATGGAAAAATAAGTGGGGCAAAATGTGCGTGAAGTATTTTTGCTGGATTTTTTTGGCGATTTTTTTTTTGAGTGTCATGTTTTTTAAAAGATATTGGCAGTAATTATAAAGGGTGGTTTATGGGTGGTGCCTTCAATTTTTAAGCAATTTTTTGTTTCACTTCCGTAATGTTTTGTGAGAATATGTCTGATACAATAATGGAGGAATTTTTTCCACCTACTAGGAAAACCCTTAAATCGAGTTCTAAAGAAATAATGTTATAGGCCTAGTTAGAATAAACCAACCAAACTTACACGAATATTTGAACTAGAACACATAGTACTAATAAAATGGAAACATGGTGACTGCAAAGTCACTTTTCTATACTGCGTTCACAAGGATTAACTTGAAGTTTCAATTATAAGAGAATCCACTATAACACCATTTTATCTGACATAAATATGTTTTTCTAAAGTTCTGGAATTTTATTCGGCTGTGACAAAGTTTTTGAGACAAAAAGTTTGAAGAGCGGAAAAAAGGATATAAAAATATAATTTCAAGAAAGTATTCTCCGGGATTCTATTATACGTACCGAACTTTTAAATATATTGTTCAGCAGAAGCTTTCTTTATGGCATTCCATTAGCAGGGAGCCACAAAGCCTGGCCCGAAAAAAATATACAAATCATTTTGCTTGCAATTTGGAGTATCTTGATTCAAGGAGTTTGCATGAGCATAAGGTATGATTACAAAAAGATTCAATATATTAAGACGAATTTTTTGTAGATCAGAAAAGTTTGTTTTCATAATTTTGTCTAATATGATAATAATGATTTTTATTAAGTTATACCGGAGCAAATAACATTGAAGTCTTTAGGAATCTTTCCTCATAATAACATCTCCTTGTGGCTAGATTTTATCAAAAAGCAAATAAACATAAAAATATCTTCACTGTTCTATTTAGAGTTTTATGTTATTTCTCTACAAGACTATAAAAATTAAATTTGAGCAATTTTACTGTAAATATCATTATTCCGACTACTTTCGACTCGCGCTTCACATCAAAGTGGTGGCTAACCACCTTTGATGAGTTTTTTCTATAAAAGTTTATGCGGCGTACGAACAATCAGAATCAGCCCTATATCATTGGATGAAGTCGTTAATGTGAATATTTAATTTTCAATTGAAATTGCAGTGTATAATTGTGTCAATTAGTTTATTAAGTACTAATTATGCATTCATTAAAATGCTCAATCGCTGCAAAGCAATTATAACCATTTTGTACGCTGTTACAGCCAATTAAATGCCTATTGTTGTTGCTTCGCACATTAATAATTTTCAGAAGTTTTGCGCAAGAATTGTGTCTTTTGGAATGGTAGGCACTGAAAATTTGAACTTGTACGCAAATTGTTGAGCAACTTCTTGGAACAGCGTGATAACTCATAAATTAGAGGAGCTTTTGGTATAATATATCCATAAAAGGTTGAGGGAAATAACACGAAAGTATTTTTACTTCGGCAACAAAAAGTTGTGAAGTCTTGATTTCATCCAAACTTTTTTTTTTTTTTTTTTTCTTATTTTTGCCTAAAACAAAAAAAATTTTGGTCTAGAACCCGAAATTTTGGGTCCTTGCGAAATGTCTGTCCGTGGTTTTGACTTCTGAACTTCTGTATTCGTAATCTTTGAACCCATCCGACCGATTAGTCTCAAAATTTCAGAATAAGCTTTTTTTAACCATAAGACGGTCGCGTTTGCTGATTCAAGAAAATCCTACAGCGCCATCTAGTACCTGTAGTGCAAAATACCATTTTACCATACAAAATTTTTTTTTTCCTGAGATTATATTGAAACATCTGAATATGCAAAAACCTTGTATTTGACCCAAAATGATCAATTCCTAAAGGTTTTATGGAAATGTTAAAAGTACCATGACCAAGTTGTCATGCTTAAAAAATTTTGGAAAAAAACTTGTTGACGTAATCTCAGAACCCATCAGACCGATTGATCTAAAATTTTCAAAATAAGCTTTTTTTAACCATAAGCAGCGACGTACGAAGAGTTTTTGAAAATAATACAGCGCCATCTAGTACCTGTAGTCCAAACTTTTTGCCATACAAAATTTTTTTTTTTTTTTCCTGAGAATATTTTAAAACATTTGAATATGCAAAAACCTTGTATTTGGCCCAAAATGATCGATTCCAGAAGATTTTATAGAAAAAATGACCAAGTTGTCATGCTTACAAAAATTTTGGAAAAAAAACTTCTGTTGACTGATCTCAGAACCCATCGGACCGATTGATCTAAAATTTTCAAAATAAGCTTTTTTCAACCATGAGCAGCGACGTACGAAGAGTTTTTGAAAATAATACAGCGCCATCTAGTACCTGTGTAGTGCAAAAATTTATATTTTATATATCTTGTGTTTTTTCAAAGAATCTAAAAACTGTTGGAAAAAATATATATTTTTTGTTTGAATTTTAAAGAAAAACAAGTTTTACGTGTTTTTCGTTAAGAAACTACCAACTCAAGTCGATCAGAAAGTGGTAAGATTGAATTCAACAGAATTATCAGCAATAATGCACAATATTCCCGCTCGGCGCTCTGATCGAAAATGTATGTTTTGGTTACATATTTTTGAATTTCCTAGAATTTTATTGCTTCATTCAAATGAATTATTCTAATGAAGCATAGGTATTATGTTGCCAAAGTGCCTGCTAAAGCTTCAGCTTTTCCGATTTTTTTTAAATATTTTTTTGAAAGATTTATTTAAAGTATTACCAAACCCTGAATTTATTAGTTTGAAGAACTTAAGCAAAATTCTTATGAAATGCTCAATAAGACCATAAAAAAAGTATCATAAAAAATAAATACAAGCGATATGCTGATAATACTCAATTTTTAAAAACATTCAATTTGAAAAGTTCAATGAAAATTTACCATTTTGAGCCCTGCAAAAAGTTAAAAAGTCTCTCTCAACGCTGAATTGAGCATTGATGCCCCATTCAACTCATTCCTTATCTTATCGCACCAAGTAAGTAAGTTTTTGGAGTTTCCAGCCAACCCAATTCATTATTCAAATAACGAAATGATCGTAAAATTAGCTGAAAGAGAAAAAATCCTTATTTGCTTATGGTAAACGACTGAAGAAGGCACACGAGTAATGATTCGATGTAGCAATAAGGCAAAATAGAAGTGGAAAAATGAGCCTATAGTTGAGAGTTAAATAAATGGCAAGTAGCCGTTGTAAGGATGTATTTAAGAAATAGGCAATAGCTGAAAAGTTTCAAGAGATCTTTAAAGTTTATGGATCCATTTAGAAAGGATTATGGGAATTTTATTCTAGGGGCCTGTTTATAAATTGTTTGATAAAATAATAATGTTTAATAAAATGTTAACAATGAAAGTGAATAGGAAATCAAGTTTAGCATCTTGTAAAAATAAACCAAATGTATCGTAATTATCTTACCAACTTTATTCAATTTATTTTAATTCGATACTTGAATAATCTTATTAAAGATAATAATTCGGTTTACACTTCAGATTCGTGTATAGTTAGATATTATATATAAAAGAGCTTTACGTATACTTTCTAATCAGCAAACACAAGAGCCTTACATACTTTTTGTACGAGGGAACCTTTAAAGTTTAATATATGAATAAAATAAGGAAACAATGAAGCTCGCTCGAAAATATTTGCCATCCACGTAGATTACAACCTAATCCCCATTTTCTTGCTAAACAAAACTTTTTAACTGAAAATTAGCCCGAGTACACAAAAAGCGAACCCCTTTAAAACTATTTTTTCTGTTTGATGAATTTGCACAAAAGGAACTTTCAAGATTCGCCGACAGCGCCGAATTTTGAGAATTTAGTCGAAATGTGGAGAATTTACTAAATGGATTTAAATTCATAAGCAAATATTTATATATGCACCCTATTAGTTTATAATAAACCATGAATTTATCTCTTAGACGATGTTGGAATTAAATAAGACCCAAAATATGCCTGTCATAATTCTAGCTTTTTGCAGTCCTCCCATAGAAACTATATGGAATGGTATATGAGCTTTAATGAGGAAGTTGTGCTGGTGGAATATATTTTCTTTTCGAAAATTAGTTTTTTCATAATTGTATTTATTTATGAAAACACCAAAACTTTCAACCTGATAAGGCCCACAATAGCTATATAAGTGTTAGTATACGACAAACAATTTCCCAGGAAATGAGGAGCGGTTTTATTATTCATGAAAAATTCTGCGCTCTCTGCCCGAGACAATCTGTTGTCGGAGACTCTAACTGTAGCAATTTTTTCATTGTGCATAATAGATAGAGCACTAGAATGCTAGAGTATAATAAGAGCATAGTTTATGATTTATAATTTTTGGGCTGCTGCTCCAAATATTTCTGTAAAAAAGTTGGAAAGTAGTGGATTAAGCAGCTTTGCAGAGCTTTCACATGTCGTCGAGATTAAATTGGATGTGCAAAATGGCAAAGTATCAGGCAAAATTAAGGGGAAGCTTTAAGCCTCACCTCATTACTCATGAATGAGTTCTAGACTGGAACTGACCAACACATTTTGCCTTGAATGTCAGATTACCATTTTCCACTTGAAAGTTCATGAATAAATTCCTTTTTGTAGAAAGATTATAATCGCTTTTCCGGGCGATGGAATTTTCTTCTTTTAAGGACTTTTTTGTGTCAAACGCAACGTTAAGCACAATAAGATCTTGTATTTTAAATGAAATGCTTTAGAAAGTGAATTAATTTATTATAGAAAATAGAGAGCTTGCAAACAATTCAAAGAAATTTCTGTCGACAATCGATTTTTTATTAATGTTGTTTCAGCAATTTTTTTCGTTGAAACTATGAAGAAAAAAAAAAGTAAGGAAAAGTAGCAAAAAGCTTTTGTTTTGCAAGGACTCGACTATCGAAAGAAAATATAATGAAACAAAGCTCAAAGCACGATAAAGTATTCTTCATTGTTCAGGCGTTGCGGATAAAAATTGAAGAAAAGACAAAATTGATGTATTTTCATAAAATTGAGTCAAAGCCAGTGAGAATTGACAAAAATAATGCTTATATATTCCTGATTTAGTTCAATGGGAATTGCTGAGATTTTTATGCATAGAGAGCACTGTTGAGATTTGTTTGTGAACCAAACAATTTATCATTCAAATCATTACAAGTTTAATAAACAACGGCTATGAAAAGATTTTTATCAAGAGAAATGCTTAGATCGAAGTTTTAAATGTTTTAATCAACTCCTTTGGATGAAGTTTCATGGAGAATATTATTAATTCAATATATTTTTGAAGAATTTCCCTCAAAAACATCTATTTAAAATTTAAATGGAATTCTGTAATATTATAAAACACCCGTAATATCATACACTTTATCAAAATTTTCCATCTGAATTAGCATTTTTCTTACAGTGACTTCCATTCACTTTAAAACATGTCAATTATAGCACACAACAATGAACTGATATAAAAAATAACGTCGCCGATATAACACACAAATTTGAATATAATATGAGTTTCCTTTAAAAATTTTCATGAATTTCTGAGGCATTTATGGAATTACATTAAAATGGAATTAAGAGAGGCATTTGAATGATGTTTGGAGGGTTTGGAGAAAAATTCACAACAAGGCAGCAACATCGCACCATCGTTGACAAGAGCTTTGTGTGCTTTTATCAATCAATTGGATTTTTTATCCCATTTCGGATCAATAAAAACGGAGACGATAAAAAAGCTTGTTATTTTCTGATTTCCTCACGTGAGCGTGACTAAAGTGGAGAATTCTGAAAAATTTTTGCAAGTAGCACTAGAAATGCAAATTGATGCATTTTTTCAAATGCAATTATTTTCAAAGAAATTTTATTTCAAAATTTGATGCCTGTTTACTAAAACTAGACACTAGAGTTGATCAACAATTAAAAATGAAATCAAAAATATTACACTTGAAATTCAATCACCTTCTGAAAATTGAATAACACTCTTAAAAATACCGCTAAACAGCTTGAGGTGGCGCCTCAAGAGCAAAAATCCACTATCCAATTAAATTTTAATTCGCCGGCAATTGTAATTTTTGCAGTTTCACTGTCAAGACCAAGATTTGCGCTTACTTTAACCAACTTAAACAGCCCATTACAAACATGGTATGTAATTACAATGTAGACGATGCATTTTAATGCTTTTAAAACGGGCATTATGATCATGCAATTACGCTTATGATAATGATTGCGGCTTGAGCATCTGCTCATCTGTGTTTTGCATTTGCCGCTTGCAAGTCTCTTATGGCTTATTCACGTCTTTAATTTGCATACCATACAATATTTGAAATTGTTGAGTTCTTTTGTAGAACTCTCTGATAGGTTTTTAGATTTAGACTTTGTGCGCACCTAATTGTTACGGTTAATTGAAATTCTTCGACACCTTGTATTTTTTTTTTGTTATCTTGGTCTGTAGTACATTTTGCTTTCGAAGAAAATAAGATCTTACATACATAGAAATAAAAATCGAGTTACCCTCGAAGTGAAATGTACTACAGACTAGAATAACAAAAAAAAGGTTTTACGTTGGAACACAATATTTGTCGATTTTACACTTTGAAAGTTTAGACATTTATTTGCTTTTTAATATTGATGGACGAATTTGTTGTATTGTATATACTGATTATACTATGTTGAGCCTACTTAAAAAGCTTCCTTATTTAAAGTTTCTTGTAAAATAGATTATTTTTCTTTTATATAGGGATATGAAATGCCTTGAACTAATGTTGAAGGAAAAATGATAAAGCAATAATTTTATCGTTCAACAAAATTTGATGAGCTCAGAGGATGTTTTTGGTATCTAGTACACTTTCCGAGCCAACTAGGTCAAATTCTCTGAAATCTAGTTCATAACATTTTATCGAGCCTTAAATACATTGAGGATTACTACTTATAAAAGATATTAGCTAATATATTCTATTTTTGCATCTAAGTCTTGATGTAGTCAAAACAAACGTCAATCTATTCTAGTTATGACCACTTTCAACTTTATCGCCAGATTTGTGTTTTGTTTTCTGTCAATTTTCACTCGAATTTGTAGAAATATTTAGTTATATATTGAACATAAAACGTCGAAAAGCTAGCCGATAAGGAAACACTGAAGACTTTTCAATTACTTAAGTTAGTGGTAATAAATAACCGTTTGCTGCTGATAAGCAATCCCCGATAAGAGCACCTCGAATTGCCAGGAAAGCGTCAAGATAACTGCTCAGTTTAAACAGCGAGTGACTCGGGAGTCGATACATAGAGAGTTTAAAAAGTTCGAGTTTTAAGAGCATTTGGAAGTTTTAAGAGTATTTATGAAAACGTTTGCAAAATATACGCGTAAGACTACTTAATTTAAGTTCCAAATAATGCATTGTATAATACTTTAAACAAGAATTTCCGATTTGGTTTTTTTTTGAACTGAAAAACTGCATTTTTGTAGTTTTAATGCACAGCAAGTAAAAAATGCCTTTAATTTATTTTATGTTCCTTGTAAAATTTTTGAATGTTTTAAATGTTTATTGTCGCTTAAATTCAAAATAAACATCGCAGAGCGAGAATCGATTTTAATGACATTTTAATCTGCAAATAAATTATATTTATATAAATTTGCTTGGATTTCATGAAAAATTATCAAATTGTGAAAATGGCATAAAAGAATTTAGCATTTTGAATATAATGGCTGAATTCTGTGTGCTTTATGAGCGAGTGCTGATTTAGACAGGGGATTATGCAGGTTTTTGGTTGATTTGAGGGATTATTTGCAGAGTGTTACCTTTCATTAGTTAATGGTAAGGGGAATGCATAGTTATAGAGACATTAACACAAAAAGTATTCAAATTTTAGCCTTTGTTCCGAGACTATAAAAGCATTCCAGAATTACGAAATTTTCTGTAGAAAAACTACTCTCATCTCCCACAATAAATGAAAAGTGGCACCCCTGAGTCTATAGAATAACATTTAGATCCTCTTCCCTAAGTTTTCATATCGTTGCTCTACATAAAATGTTTCCATTCCATTTCCACTTTTTTGTTCAATTCGAACTTGAGCTTTGATTGTGTTTATATTTATTATTTTTGTACTCTTTGGGGAAATTTTGTACTCTATAAAAATTATAAAAATCACAACTTTTCATTTTTTTTGGTACGTTGCTGTTGTTGCCAGTTATGCAAATAAAAAATTGCAGTGCTTTGCAGTGCGCTTAAAATTAATATTGCAATTGTGCATTTATTGTTTGCTCGAGTTTCGTATATATAGTTATTTTAATGTTTCCTATAAATTTTTGTAGTATTCGAATTGTTGCTGCATAGAATAAAATAATAATTTTTCACACAACATACAAGAAGTAGGATATTTATCTGAGGCCACTTTTTTAAAGCATTTTCTGTATTTTCAGTGTACACTGTACACTAGTGCAAAAAAGTAAAAAGCGGCAATTGAATGTGTTAAAAATAAATTCCCAATTTTTCTGTGTTTTCATACAAGTTTTTCAAATTTCGAATTCAATACACAATTGAAAAATAAGGTAGAGAGGAAAACGTTTCGATGTTGAAATTTTCTAAATGAAAACACATACGGATTCTCTCAATACAATATTTTTGTCAAAAATTTTTGGAAGTGTGTCAAAGAATTTACCTAATTTCTGTTGGTTCTAAATGCTATAGACGAGCTCGTTAAAGCGGTAACTACAGGGTTGTGGCAGGGATGGAAATGTTTGAAATATTTTTTGTTGGTTTTTTTTATTTAAAAAAGTTTTACTAGGAAAATAAATTTTAAAATTTTTAATTTGAAAATCCAATATCTTAATAAGATATTATGTAAATTTTGTTTTTTCCAAATGCGTTTTAAACTACCTTCAATTACTTACAAAATCAAATAATAATCAAATTTTTTGTTTTCAATGAAATCCTACATATATTATTCTCATTACAAAATATACATACATTTTTAATCAAAATTTAATACTGGAGGTACTTCAAAGAGCTTAGAAATAAAATTCTTTAGAGAAACTTGCAAAAATATTTCTTTCCATTTTCATAAATAATACACAACTCCTGCTCTCTTTACCATGTAAAATGCGATGGAATGGACAGGAATTACATTAAATTGGCTGTACGGCAGAAAGAACTGCTATATAGGTTGGCCAATTATTCTGCTTTGCTGCAAGCTTCTTGTCGTACTGGTCTCTATGAGTCTGTATGTTTTGCTTTTAGCCGAATGCACGTTGACAGTTTTTGTTGCTAAAGGAAATTCCAATAATTATGTCGGACATAATATAAAACAGCCGCAACATGCTTCATAAGCTCTGCAGAACATGCTTTGGTGATGTCATCGTTGATTGGGTCGATTATACTGCTGCTATTGATTGAATTGCGACGATAAAAGTCGGCTAAATGGCAGAAAAATCGAAAACTGTTAAATTATTGTGCAAAACTCAAAATAGAAAAAGCAACAACATATTAGTGCAATAATAATGAAAATTATGAATTATGTGCCAATGCCAATAATATATTTATTTTGAACCTGTTTCGAGTTTTATTTGCGAAATTCTGCCAAAAAATTGATTTTTGCTGCGAGTCTATTCTGACTAATTTTACGAGTTTTGTGAGTTTGGTGTTTGAAAATGAAAGCTTGTTAAATATACCCCAAAATCACGAGAATTGTGAAAATCGTGAAAATCACGAAAATCTACAATTTAAAAATTCAGGGGGTTGGCATTGTTTATGTCACAATATAATGCATTTTATTGTGGATAGCCCCAAGCGAGCTGTTAAGTTTTTTTTCGATGCTTGTGTGTTTTCATGTTTCGGAAGAGTTCTTTTTTGTTAGGAACGTTTAGTGTTGTTTCTTGATAAAGTGAAAATTATCATAAATATAATCATCGCCTATTAATTTCAATCTAAAATAAATATTGATTCGTGCAAGTTTTTTCTTGGAGTTTTAAATAAACACTCAGAAAAATCTTTTTGTTGGGGGTTTCTAAGATTATGTATATTTTGATGTTATTAAATTTAAGTACACTTTGAAGCATTTTATGAATATAAATTTATTTAACATTTTTTAATTATTAGTTCAAAATATTTTTCGAGTGCCATAACCGTTCTTCGGGAAGTTTAAACAAGAAATTATCCACTTTTCTTGTATAAATAGATCGCTCGATTAACTCACAGATAACATGAAAGTATACTAAACTTATCATGTAAAAAACTCGCTTTAGAAATACCTCAAAAAGAAAACAATTTCAAATTGAACTCAAAAAAGTTCTAAAAATATGTTAAAATGAGAAATTTTCGGCTAATTTTGCCAGCAATTATGCGCGGCAGCGAATTCTTTAGATCTCATTATGTTTTCGTTTCTGAAGTTCTGTTAGATTTTGAATTTTTTGTTGAAACTTGTTATATTCAATTTAAAATAATTTATTTTGGAGTTGAAGACAGTCAAGCAAGGTGGTCATGATTAGGAGATTTGTACGTTGGTGTTTCGTGTCTATTGCGAAATTATACAATAATTACAAATGCTTGGATCTGGATGTATTATGTGACCAATTTTCATCAAACTTATGTATTTTGACAATTTCGAAAAAAAGGCATCAAAACATCAAATACATATTCTATAAGTAAAATTTACTTTTTATATTTCTTTATATCATCAACTGTTTTCAGTGCACGAGCCCTTTTATCTGCAAAATATCTCAACGAAAAATTTGAACAATATTATGCTTTGTCGAAAATCGAATTAACTAAAAAAGCGCCATAATCAAGCTGCTGCACACGCAATCCATTGCATGCAACGAAAACATGACAAAAGCGCGAGAAACGCGAGCTCATACATATTGATCGTTTATCGCATATCCGCATCTGGTGACATTGAAAAGTTAAAAAACGGCAAAAATATCAAAATCATGGTGATTTAACATTATATAATTTATCAACTGCACTTCTTATTACAAGTGCTTTTCTTCGCTAATTTTTTTTTGATTTTGTTTAAAACTATTGCGGTGGATATTTTGCAATTTTGCAAATTTGATTAGTAGCATATCATCTTCATCTTCAGACAAAGCATCTTACTTGAATAATTATGGAAATATCAAAACTTTCTCAGTAAAGGAGTTCACAACAAATGATTGAAGCAAGAAGAAAATTCAATATCAAGAAAATTGTTGTAATATCCAAATTTCGTCAATGCAAACACGTTTAACAGGTTGTGAACCATAAAAGCTATTAACAGTCGACTCTGCCTTGCATGCACATTCTTTTTTTACTTTTTCATTTTGTTGTCTTCCTCGTTGCTTTATGCGCTCTTCCACTTTGGACTTGATTTTTGTGTATTTTTCGAACATCTTCTTCATTTTCGCTTTTTTATGACTTTCCTCATTTATGCTCATTATGTGATTACATAAACAATTTGATTACACATTATTTTGCAATGTATGTGGAGTTTTCTCTTTCTTGTTGGTTTTCTGTTTCATGTTTCATGGTTTCAAATGTTTTGCGGTGACTGTCAATTAAAAGATTTTTAGTATTTTTTCATGGCAATATGTACTCGTTTTTCCATGTTTTCCATGTATTTCGAATACTTTAGTTATTTGAGAAATACCTGGTTTCTTTAAGAAATATTAATTATGTGCAATATATTTTTGCATTAAGTAATTTGTGTTTAGTAAAGCGTGCTTTTGTTGGACTTTTTAGAGCTTACATCAACAGTATACATCAATAAAAGAGTGACGAGATTAGGATTTAGTATTTACCTAATAATTTGATAAGCTGTTAACTAATTGACTGTCATTATCTTTACAATTATGTTGAATGCTTTTCTTATACAACCTATGTTTTGTTTATTAAATAAGCATGAGTTCAAAATAATATGAGATCAATAAACATATTATTTAATCTACACATTTTCAAAGGAGTAAAAATGCAAACATTCATTCAATTCTTCTTGAGTAGACATTCATTCGACATTCATGTTTATTGAGTACCCGGAAAATCTAATAATATATTGGAACCCAGAGGAAAAAATCAAACTTAACTAAACAGACTACTCGAACCTTTTTAAATCCCAAGAAAACCACAAATGGCAACGTAAAAGTCAAACTTTCAATATTCCAACCGATCTTCCTATAAAATGGATTTGAAAGTTTACTGTGGTGTTCTAAATAACGGCTCTAAAAGGCCCTGCAATAAAATCAAATGTCTAAATGTCTAAATGTCCAAAATCTTCAAAACTTCATAAACATCCAAAAATGCTCATATACCCCCAAAAATCGGACACAAAATCAAATAGCTCTGAATGATAAAAGCAATATTTACTATCAGCTAGCAATTTACATATACATAAAAGTCTTAATAGATCGTAATATATTTATGATCGTTCTTGTGTGTTTTTTGCTAGTTTTTTGCTTTGATTTATGAAATATTGCCTAATAATGAAATGAATATTACCTAATAATGAAATGAAAATCTGTGTGAAATCTTACATTGAGATATTTATACGGTTTATGCGGTTTAAATTGATAACAGAGAAGCTTGGAGCACAAAGTTGAGTGGCTTGTTCTCATTGTTTATAAATTGTTCTAATGAATATTATTTTCTCATAAAATAGTTTTTGCTCCTTTATTATCCATTTCTGTAGTCTCTCAGTGCCTACTCTCCCATAGAAATTGAAAGTATCAAATTCACTTACAACCTTTAGATCATTTTATACGACCAACAAGCTCACCACACACTTTACAAATGTAAATGTTCCAGTCAGCCGTGGATGACTACATTAAAATGTGGCCCATTTCGGGCATTTGTTTCCTCAAAATTTGATTAAATCGATTTAAATCGAAAGTCTCTAATATGAAAATAATAAAATAAATGTTAAACAAATGGATTTAAATAAGTTTTTGTGGCACAAAAAGTCGATTTTTGCTGTTGAAAACTTCCAAAACATTTCATTTGAATACGAAATGTCGACCTTTATGGGTGAAACATAAATTATTCTGAGCTTTTCGGATAAATTACCCGAGTATTTGATTTCAGTTTGGCAATTCGAGAAATAATTTTTCGAACGTAAAACGTGCAGGAGTTTATGTAGAACATGCAGAGATGAGACAAGTTATTTAGTTTTTTAGGAAATTATTCAGTTTCGAAATTAAATTGATGATGTTCGACATTTTGAATTGGTTATAGCCAGGTGGCGCTTTTTACATGACTTTTTACAATGATTTCGGGAAGTGAAATAATTTGTATATTTTTTGCTGGAATATATTAAAAATTTGCATCGTAAATATATTTAAAATCAACTGGTTAAAAGAAAAAGTCTAACATAAATCTATTTAAATTTCAAATTTTGACATTGGATTTTCTTGCTATTTTGTTGGAATTTGGATGCTTTCTTATTAAATATATCAAAAGCTATTAACTTGTTGTTTCTGTGTATAATTTGAAAATATTTTGGAAATTTTCGGAGAGTTTTTATTAGAGATGCTTTTTAAGTTAATTTTTCGTTTGTATTCAATTATTCGTTTTTATAAACTTTTTGAATATAACAGAGTGTATAAAACATAGTGTATTTAAAATTTTTACAGATGTATATATGAACTAGATTTATTAATAAGCATAGAAATGCCCATTCAACCTGCTAAAGTGACAAAAACTCAAAAAATAAATCAGTTTTTATGTGTTGTGGGCGATTGCTCATATTCTCGTCTACAAAAATTGATCTACAAGTCAATCATGCGGAAAATGCTCCAACAAGCACGTCAACTTCGTTTCCAAATCCACTTTATCCAATTTAACCAATTCATTCAATTCACTTTCGGTGGCAACTCATTATTTTCATCTTTTTCATCTTTTTGCTCCAATTTCTACACTTTTCTCTCATATTTCAAATGTTACAAGTGCTATAAGAAATTCTCAAAGTCGAATTTGAGCTAATTTGTGCCAGCGCTCCGGCAGTTCATTAATTCACCGTTAAATTGACCAAGAAAGAGTCGTGAAATTTAATTATCTCTTGCCCCGATACATTTGAGAAAAAGAATGAAGCTAAGCTAAGTCGATATTTCATAGGGTTTTGATGCAGAGTCAGATCAAGAAATTTCAAATCTTTACAGTTTTTCATTTCATATGAATATTTCATAAATTCACATCATTTGATTAGGATACGACTCTGTCCACAGAGAATTTGTACAAATAAGGGGAGAAATCCATAAATTTATATTAAAAGACCAATTATTTAATTTGACGGTCTATAAATAATGTTATCTGTTATGGGGAGCGAGAGTTTCAACTTCAATGAAAAATTCAAAATTGTAGGAACTCTCCAGAAAAAGGGGCTTTGAACCGATTAAATATTAACACAACTAAACATTTTTCAAATGTACACAACAATAACGCTTTCATAGTCTTAATCTCAGTATAACACAACAAATGCATGAACTAAACAAAGATAAGCGAGTGCACACAAATTATATCTACAATATTGATAATTTTCTATTTGATTTTCAATGAATGCTTAAATGATTGTCTCTTTATTTTTGCATAGATTTTTTAAACCATTGAGATGAAGTATAATATTTATTCGGTTTAGTTTAAATGTTGGAAATTTTCAAGAGAAGTGAAATGACAAACAAAACAAATTGAGTGGTCTTACAGCGCAAAATGTACAAAATTATTTAATAGAAAGATTTCCGAATGATAAATATTTTCTATTAGATGGTATTAATGCGGACAAATTAATTATTTTGAACTCAATTGGAAGACTTTTGAGAATTACTGATTCAAGATCGCAGATGGCGTCATCTAGCGTAATTAAAGATTTTTGGTGGACTTATTGAATTGATTTTTTGTTAGTTTCAAGTGGAGTAAATGACAGTAATCATTTTTTCATACTCAAATCTGACGATTTTTGTAACCATCAATTAGCTAACTTGCGTGATTTCTAACATAGAATAGTATGTTACCTACCAGAGAGTAAGATACCAGGAAAAATGTCATTTTCTAGAAAGATTATCAGTAAACTAAAGAAAAATAAAAATGATTAAAAAATGACATGAGAGTTATTTTTGATTTAAAATTCCTTCTACTATAAATATCTTGACATTAAAATTTTAATATAATTGTTTGAATTTGCTCATAAAGCAAGAAATATGCTTAGAAGTTACATTAAAAACGTCCAAGTGACAACTCTTTAGGAAAAAACAGTAATAATTAAATCAACTTGACCCTTGGGGGCCAAACAACCGACCTTTAATGTTTCATATGTTTTAATATTTTGTTATTTTTGTTATTTCTGTGTTGAACAGCGTTGCCATTTTAGCCGGCCGACAAAAATGTGTAAAGAGTGTTAAAATTATTAAAATACTGAAAACTGCCACTGTATTTCACTCACAATAAAAAAATACACATAATTACAGAAACTAAAAATTACAGCAAATCCGTACAATAATAATTATCATGTTTAAAACCAGCCTCTATGGTGTGCTTTTTTCGTATGAAAAAATCTACTCAATTTACATAAAAAGTTATAATTCATAAAAACTTTTTGTTAAATAACCGTTTTCATCTTATGAATATTAATACTTAAGATACACAAAGCCATAAAGAATTCTATTAATCTAATGAACATGAACTTTGTGGATGTGTTTGGGCAGTGACTACTTTGAGACTTTACACTTCACAGCTTTGAAAAGCTTCGGAATATTTGAGTCGTGCACGATAATACAATGTGAATGATTAACAGGTTTTTGCCCATTTATAAACATCAAACTGCAATTATTTAATATTATTGTAAGTTGTTGCCAAAGGTTATTATATGCACTTGCAGTATTTTTCTTCACTTTGATTTTGTTATAATGTTTAATAATTTAATTAGCAAATTAAAATAAATCTTTGAAAATGCTAAATGATTATCAAATTATATGCAAGGTTGATAAATTTTATTTAGATTTTACTGTTTTACAATAGAGAATATTAATATCAAATAGCAGATTCAAATCAAAATCAACTTGAACCAGTATATTAATTCTTGGTTTTAACTAGCAACATAAAAATTTATTGAAATACAAATTAGAATATTGCCTCAGTGATGAAATGAAAAATGACATTCAAATACAATAAATTCCACTTCAATAGTTCTGACAGAAGATAGCAAATACCAAAGATCCACTCGGAAGTTATATCTCGCACATATTAAACAAATGGAATAACTTTCAGTAATATTATCTGGATAAGCATTTTACCGGTTTTTCAAATGGCTATATGGCTTCAAACATGTTTATCGTCAAATTCGGATCATTTGTGACCGAAACGTTTTATTTTCTTTCAAGATGCACAACATTCAAAAAATTTAAAAATTGTGGAATCTCCGAAAAATTCACAAGAAAAACTCGTTCTTCGCGCAGGGTTATCTTGAAGATTTTATTAATAAGTTACTTTAATACATACATTGTTGTATATTTTTTAAATGTTTCATTGAATAACTCAAAACACGTTCTAAGACCAACTGCTGATTTATATGCAACGAACAATATAACCACAAAAGCAGCAAAACCAATTCACAAATATAAACAACAAACATGGTTATGCAATGTTTTTTTGCTAATTTTTCTGGAAATGTTAATTAACACACATTTTTAAGGTCGAGGCTGTCGATGCAAATTTCAAAATGATTCAAAGTGATGGCGTTTAGAATTCTGATTGAAGTTTAGATTATCGTATAAAATTCAGCACCGCCAACCGCTATATTGCATTATTTATTTTTTAAATTTAACGAGTAATATAGGTTGTCGTTCTACACCTTTTAATCTTTTATAGCTCTAGAATTAGTTGAGAGCGAGTAGAAGAATTAGAGGAGCTCAACAAAAAAATTTAAAAGCGTATTAAAAGAGCTTTTAAAAGCTTATCTAATGTTTGCCATCTAACAAAATACAAAAGTGCATTGAATGATGTAATTTCATTGTTCTTTTAAAGTTTTATCAAGATTCATCACTTTATGAGGTTTCGTGAACTAAAATATGAGGTATTATGCTGAATAAAAATTTTTTACTTGCAATTCTCTGAGAAGTTTATATATTTTATTTAAAAAATACAAATCGTCAAATATGTCATAAGAAACCTCAAAAGTTTGCTACATGTTGAATAAAAAGTTTCTAAAAATACAATTAAAGCTTTTCACAAACTCAACACTCTCTATTTTTTCTAGAGTAATCATAAAAATTCTTGACATTTAGTTTCGCTTGTTTTATTGTTTCTCATTTTGTGTGGCTATTGTTGAGTTATTACGACTTGACTCATGTTTTTTAACTAAAATTACTGAATTAAATGTTCTCAGATTTATTTTTCTGTACATACTTGATAACAGGAAAAAAGCCTAAGAATATGAACATTGAACATAGAGCATATATTAATTGATATTTTTAATATACGGTATTACATTTATTTTTTTTTGAACTAAGTTTTTGACTTTAAAAAATATACATCACACTAATTAGATACTTTCACTACCAAACCCTTTAAATTCAACAAAAAGTTTCAGAGTAAAAAGTCAAAACTCAATCACCATTCCAATAATTTTTATTTTTGTGCGAAAAATTTCACAGAGAAAAAAATTAATTGCATTTTGTGAAAATTGTTCTGAAAAGAATAATTAACTTATTAATGTGTATTTTCAACTTTTCACGATACCTCGAATATTAATACAGAATATTTAATATAAAATGGAATTCTCAACCACAATCACGCTCCAAAAGTATTCTGAGAGCCACTTGGGCTATTTATCATATAAAATTTATCGCAAAGAAGTGTTAATTTTCCGTTAGGGCGAAAGATGTGCACATTCGGGCCACATTTGTGTTCATTGTCGATACTCAGTTTCTGGGTTACCTTTTTGTTGGTCAAAGTGCTGAAACCAATGACAAATAAGGGATAAGAGGACACGGATGTAGACAGTTTGACACAAATTTTATTATTGGCCTGAAAAATATTTTATGTATTTCAAAATATGTGTATGTAAAATATGTATTTTTTGTGAGTTCCTGCCAATATACATGAAAAAACGAGACATTTAAGAAAACAATTTAAAATCGCACTTCACCTATTCGACAATGAAATTATTTTACCAAAATTGTCTAGTATATTTTCATTTTCACAATACTCGTGGAAGCTTTTGAGCACGGAATGAGCTTACGCTCATATAGCTCTCACACTGTATATAGCTTGTTTTTGGGAAACCATCCGCATTAAATAAATCAACGTTATTTTCCTTCCGATACATTTCGCATGCGAGGAAGTTTGAAGCTATGCAAAATAGGCCGTATATAGAATACCTCGCTTGAGAGTTACTCTTGTGGCTATGGTGAAGTGTTTTTTGTTGCTGTTGAAGCTCATCAATCGTCTGTCTGCTCAGCCAAGCGTTAAGCTAACAATTTTGTTTTGACAAAGTCATGTGAAATTATGAATGTGCAATTTTCAGTAAACTTTGCTTTCAATATATTGATTAAAGTTTCATTTTGAACAACCCTCTTTGTATCACTGATTTTTTGAGTTGTTGTTTCGGGACTTTATGATTATAAGGAATAATAACATTTAAATGCTTTGCAAAAACCCTGGAATTAATAGAATTTTTACTGACACTGCAAAAACTGAAAAGCATTCTAAAGTAATTAAAATACCACCATAAATTTATTGTCGATTAAATGCTTGGCCAGATAGATAATGGCCCAATAAAAAAATATCCCAATCGACATGATACTCTCTTGGGCTCGACCTACTTTTTGCTTACCCAGCTGAATTAATGGCTAGATGACTGGAGGCAGTGAAATTAATTATCACTGTTTGTTGTTTAGGCATCAAATTTTCTGATGTAATGAAGGGTTTTCAAAGCAAATTTGTTTTGGGGGGAAAATCGATGGTTGCTGAAGCTCTTTGGTTGTTTTTCAGTTTGTACTTGGTTTGTACCTTTATTTAAATGAATGTTAAAAGAAAATCTTTATCTTCCCACGGGCAAAGTTAAGAAACCCCATTATTTTATCCGTAAGCGCATCATAATTCTTAGAAAAGTTGTATTTTTCTCAATAAAATATATTTTAACCAGAACTTATAAAATTAATGCTAATTCAATTAAATATTTTTTTTTCAAAAAAGTCAAATCTCCGGCAAAGCGACAAAACTTAATTTGAATTCCATCCTTTAAGAAAAACGATTCAAATTTCCTGATAATTCGTCAAACGCCCGAAATAATTTAAATGGGTGAAAAAGTACACTTTTTGAAGTTTTTGCAACAGCAAAAAGGGAAATGAAATGTTACATTATTCCTCAAATTTATTCAGAGTTTGATAGCTGGCCCACTTTTAAGCACTTCAAGTTAATGTTTCGAGTTTAATTTAGCCTCTTTTTTCAGAAACTTGCTTGAATTATTTGAATCATTTGAAATCCGAGAATAATTAGCATTTCTACAGTGATTGATATTCGATTCCTAAGAAAGTTGCTCAAACATTTTCGCTGCCTGTGAGTTTCCGAGAGTTTTTGAAACCTTTTTGTGGTATTTGAGTGTAGGTGTTGAAAACTAAGGATCCTGTTATTAAAATTGAAATTTGATAACATGGAAAAGATTCAATTTATTAAGACCATTTCTGAGATCTATATTTAAGATTACTTTTCAACCATCATCTTATAAATTCACCTTTTTTCAAATATTTAGGTATGCTTTTAAGTGGCATCAATACTAAGTAAAACTTATTGATAAATCATCGTTGTTCATATAGTTTTTATCATCGTAAAAAATTATTATCACACAATACAAGGATCAAAATACCGAATATACGTTTGAACATATGAAAAAAGCACAATGAAATCCTGTAATAATAAACATATCTGGGGTTTCTGTTCAATTGTTTGCGTGATTCCAATGATTTTACTGTGGGTAGTGTAAGCTTTCACCCGTATAAATTTCATCTGCACAGATTTTCACGCTTCGCATTTTCTCGTTATCATGCGGTTATTTTGTTAAATCCATTCATACAACGAATACTTGTATTCTTGGTTTCACTTCCGCTTTTACTAAGTGAACAGTTGGGTCAAAAAAAAGGAAAAAAAATAGAAAAATGAATCAGAATCCATCATCTGTTTCCATCCAACTGGTGGTGTGAACTCTGAGCATAAGAACGTAAATGAACATAAATTGGGCCGCATTATTTAATTACCATGTGTTTTTCCACACATTGTGCCTCATAAAAGTTTGTTATGTCATTATTATGATTGTTTTGAAAATGGTAGAGGGCGATTGTATATTGAGAAAAATCGGAATCAGTTGCTGGAAGAGAATTAACATTATTAATATAACTCACTGAAAAGACAAAAAACAATTAACAAACAAAATATTTATATTCTTTGTGGATCTGCATATTTTCATAGCAAACATTTTGAAAACAAATTTATATAAATCATAAACTTATCATAATCATCATTTAAAAAAAGTTTATGAAAAATAATGAACATCCATAAGCAGTCACTTGCTGCATTAAAAATTCACATGCTTATATGATGGCGCACAAAGCATTCGCTTTTATTAATCCACTTATTTAAATTTTAAACACATTCGAGTCTTCTCTAGTTTCCCTGATTTTTTTAGTTGCACAGTTTGAATAGCATTAAAAAATATTACAAACTGAAACAAAAAACAAAGGAATGTGACAAAAAGAAATCAAATTTAAAAATTTACTATGCGAGCCCCACTTCAGTCACGAGCTGGCAATTGGATCAAATTCATAAAACTAACTCAGAAGTATCATTTTACATCGAAAGATCAAATAAGTTTCCATCAAATTGACATTTGAAAATTTACGCAAAATAATCTGAAAATGTTTTATAGCATGTGACTTCATTTTATATTTGGTATTTCTCATTCATTTCCATACCTAAATCCAAAAAATATTCGATGTCTATTTATTAAGTCTTTGCAATTTTTTGTTGAAGTAATTAAAAATCATACTTATTGCACATTTAATAGTTTTTATAAGTATCACATAATTTTATGTGCATTCACATTGAAAATTTACTAAAGTATTTCTTTTATTTTGCAATTTAAAGGTGGCGAAAGCACAACTACCTACCATTTTAAGACTTTAGTGCCATCGGTAGCAGCCGGTGCCATAATCGGTAAAGGAGGCGAGACGATAGCATCACTGCAACGTGATGCCGGTGCACGAGTTAAAATGTCCAAATCTCACGATTTTTATCCAGGTAATTAAAATTTTATTATCTTAATGTAATATTTAAAGGAATTTTTTTAATGAAATGTTTTCATTTATTTTAGGGACAACCGAGCGCGTTTGTCTAATTAGCGGAACGGCTGACGGCATCATGACTGTTTTAGACTTTATTATGGACAAGATCCGCGAGAAGCCAGATCTCACAAAGCCGTTGAATGATGCAGATGCCAAGCAGCAGCAGGAACGTGATAAACAAGTGAAAATCCTGGTACCAAATTCCACTGCCGGCATGATCATTGGCAAAGCGGGCGCCTACATCAAACAAATCAAGGAGGAAAGCGGCTCCTATGTGCAAATTTCACAAAAACCAAAAGATTTGACGTTGCAAGAAAGATGCATCACGATCATCGGAGAAAAAGAGAACAACAAAAAGGCTTCGCGAATGATTCTAGCCAAAATTCTAGAAGATCCATCCTCAGGTACTTGCCTGAATGTATCCTATGCCGATGTTAATGGTCCAGTGGCTAATTTCAATCCAACCGGATCGCCATACGCCAATCCTCAGAACCCCAACTTTAGTTCCAGCACGGCCTCTTTGAACTCAGCTTTAAGCCCAGCGGTGAATAACGCACAGGCAGCTGGTATGCTTGTAAATGGCACTGGTCTTAATTTGTCCCTCAATCTTGGAGCTCCAAATCCCAGCGTAAATCCCACTGTTACCACACAGCTCCTTGAGCACATTAAGGTGAGGATCAATTTTCTTGTTGATTCGGGTACTTGCAAATAATACATTCTCGATCTTCAGTGTTTCTTCGATGAGTTTTTGTAAAGATTTAATGTTATTTTAAATATGTATTACTATAGTATAGTGTGCTCTAGAGTTACTAATCTTCTTAGTAATTCTAAAAACGCTGCATTGACCATATAGTATGGGCTATTAACTGGTTTATTGTTCTTTTATTAGACTATAAAGTGACCTGCGTGTTAATATAATGTCCATAGCAGTGGCGGCTCGTAAGAAACATGCTCGGGTGTTCAATTTTTATAAATAATTCTTTTTTAACAAAATTATTGTTTAATTACAAAAATAGTGAAAAGCTCTATGAACAAATTTAGTTCTAAATCTCAAGTCCAGGAGGCGCAAATGTTTAAAAAAGATTATTCTCAAAAGCGATGTGCAATATTTAAAATGCACACCCTAAAATAGATTTTTATGCAATTATTAGCTTGTTTTACGATTTTTTAATGAAATTACGTTGAAAATCATCAAATTTGTCAAATTTTTACCAAAAAAAGTGTAAAATTTCTCTATAATACAGTGCAATAATTTTTTCAATTTTCATACAATATTTTGAAATATGGTGCATTCTCAAATGTTGCACCATTAATCATTTGAGATTTTTTTTTTTAAATACAATTTTTCACTCACTTTCTTTGAATCTTATGAGATAAAATTCAAGTATATTAGCAAGAAATAATTAAGTAAAAGTGAAATTTAATGAAAATTAGTATGTAAACTGTAGAGAAACATATTTTTATATTCAATTAATATTCATTTGATTTGTCTTATATGGATCACGAAATACCTTAGGGTGTGCAGTGCACACCTTGCACACCCCGACGAGCCGCCACTGGTCCATAGGTTGAACGCTCAAAAAACAGTGATTTGATATTTAAATTTAAAAAGTATGCCCGTTGAGACTAAATTATTTTGTGTCATTTTAGATTGCAATGCGTGGTTCTGGTTACTCTGATTCAGCCACCACTGAAGTATGTGCTGCCCTAGGAATTTTAGCCAAGTATGGTGTGCTTGGAGTAGGTGTTGGTTTGTCCAATGGGACGCATAACGCAAATACGCTTAGCTACCTAAATGTCTCTGCTGCCCTGGAACAACAACACCAACAGACTGTAGGCAGCATTTTTGGAGCCATCGGTGGCAATCTGGTATTATAATTAATTATCCTTATAATTTAAAATCCTAGTATCATAATTTATCGCTAAAAATCGTCGAGAAAACAAGGAAACTCCTGTTACTTTTCCAATCACTTAATATGAGTACTTTAAGATTTTGCTATGAATTTAAATTTGTTTTAACGAAATTGTGATATATTTCAAAGAGTTATATTTAAGCTTAGAATTGTGGAATTATGAAATTCTATATTTTTAGTCTCATGAACATGACCACGAAATTGCGTAGTATAAAAATACTGATCCCTTCAATTATTTATTTTTTGGCAGGGTGGAAATTTAGAGTCGTTTTTGAATTCCCAGCAACAGCAACACCAGCAACGCAATTCGCTGGAGCGTTTTGAGGCACAGTTTGATCCATTTCGCAACCAAGCTACAACGCCGATCTCGTTAAATAACAATAACTTTAGCATGCAAAACGCAGCTACTGCTCAAGCTCTAGGAGCCGCTCAGTCACTGGGTGCGCTCAGCAAAAGTCCAACTCCTGGAGAGATTGGAAGCAAAGACGCTAAGAATGTGGAGATACCGGAAGTGATTGTTGGAGCCATCTTGGGTGAGTTATAGTTTTATATTTTCTTTCGATAAAGCTCTTGAAAAGAAAGTTAAAGCTCTTTTGAATTGAAATCACTTTAATATTTGTGTCCCATGCTTCTGAGCCTTGGTAGAAATATTATGTATGTATATTTCTCAAAAGATAAGTGCTTTCTGTTCAATCTGCTTTAGAATTTCTTTTAGTTTTTTGTCTTAAAGGATCAAGTAAAAGTTTCAAATTAGAGGGAGCCACTTTCACATTGTCTTGTAGCTTGTATTTGAATTTGATTTTATCGTTTTTCTATCATTTTTTATTATCATTTTGTTAATATTTTATTTTTTGGATTTAATGAAATTTTCTGGTATTTTTTGGTTTTCTTTTCTTTATTTTTTAAATTTATCTTTGTGCTTATTCTTTATCAAAAAAATTCTAAATTATTTTTGTCAAAAAACCTTTATTTTTATGTTTTATAATTTTTATTTTTGTATTATTTTTGTTTCTGTTTTTTTGAAAATTCGAAACCATTTTGTGTTCCAGGTAACAACCCATATTTACAGTACTCACCGTATCTTCAATGTGTGTCTATGAATGCGCTCGAATCAATGCAGGATCAACATCGTTCATAAACCCAAAAGACCCCACAATCTAAAAACAAATAATGATAATGTTATATCATAAACAATTCAGATTGCATAAAACGCTAAAATAATGCGATTAAAAATGAAAAATTAACCCCATATTGACTTCGACTGAGACATCAATGAGTAATTTTTATACACTTTTTTTTTATAATTAATTATTTTTGGATGGGAGATGAGTGGAGTTTTGAAAGTTTTTACGTTAATATCCAATTTATGAAAAAATACATATCAAAATTTTTAATATGATAAGAAGATTCCACTGATACCTCAACCATTTTTGAATATATGATTTAAAGCTTTCTTCGTTTTCTCACCTGGGCCAGTGAACAGTGTACCCAGCGGAAAATGAATGCAGCGAATACTTGAAGGGCAAAAAGGCAATACGTGTGTTTTCTGCTCTTTATTTTAGGTCCGGGTGGCCGAAGTTTAATAGAGATTCAGCATATATCGGGCGCCAACATTCAAATATCCAAAAAGGGCATTTTCGCACCTGGTACGCGGAATCGCATTGTGACAATAACAGGGCAGGCGCATGCTATCAACACAGCCCACTTCCTGATTGAGCAGCGCATCACTGAGGAAGAAGCCAAGCGTGCGTGCCAGCAAACGAAAGTGCCCACAGCCGTAGCCACAGCAAGTGTACTGCAATAGGATAATTGTTAAATTGAAATTTATTAGTCAAAAAACGTCTCAGCCGCCATCTATATTTATCTGCTCGGGCAACTCCAAATCCACTAACTTAGGAAATTTCGAAGGTCTAATAAATTCGAAGAATTTGATGAATTGCGTGAACTACAGTAGTTGACGCTTATTTTCACCGACTATTCGGACTATTCAGCAGTTTTCATTTTTAATTCATTCAACAAAAAAAATTTAGTAAATTTAAGAAATTTAATAAAAATCAAAAAGTGATCTTATAAAAAAAAAGTTATTGAAACATAATGTTAAAATACATAGAATAATTTTCTTCTTGCATAAGCAACGTGTACCAAACATGTACCAATGTGAAAATCCTGGAGAATACCATGAAACATAATAATTCTGTTAATTTGTTAAACTTTAGATTTTTGTTTTACACTTTTTGGGATTTAATTTAATTTTGTTAGTGTTTTAGAGTTTTTTAGAAAATAATACACAAAAGACGATAATTTGAACTTAAAATGTTTGAAAAATTTAAAATTTTAGGATATGCGATTAAAAAAACTAAAAAATTTAGGAAAAACTGAAAAATAAGGAATTATATATTGTTTGTAAATATAGAGTATATTTTGTTTTTTGAAGAAAGATAATTTTAATTGTTTTTCAGTTCACTTGTTCACAACTGTGTTGAAACTTGAAGATTCTATCTCTGTTCTATTTTTTTGTTCAAACAACTAAATAAGATTTACTTTTAAAAAAGTTTATTAATTTGTTGAGTTTCCAATGTTTCCACTTTATGGAATAAAAGTAAAGGTTTTTGTAAGAATGTAAGTTAAATGTACGAGAACGTACAACCATGTAGATAAGAATCAAACTGTCGCGCGTGAAATTCGATAAGAAAGTTGATAATGGAAAAATGTACTAAAAACCAAGACTAGCGACACTAGTTAGCGTTACCAATTTGTTTCAATTAACCAATAAGACAAGTAGAATTATGAAAGATTTTTTGATAATATAAAAATTTATGAAAGGTTTTTAACTCTGGATTGAATTTCTACAAGTTTTGTAAAAATTTAAAATCATGTTGATCTAGTCTTTTTTTCATGGTATACATAGATCGCTAATTCGTTTTTATTGGTGGAATTTAAAATCTGTTTTCCATTTCGCCCTTAAAAACTTTTACATCACGTAGAAAAGTAATCATGAAAATTGCAAAATTGAATTCATTATAATCCTTACACAATGTAACACAAAATAACTCTTATGGATCTTCTCCCTTCAATAAACTAAACGAAATATTTTTCATAGCAATAGTTTTTAACAAAACGTAAGCCAGATAACACGGATATTTTTAAAGTGAAAGCAATTGTTGGATTAGACTTCACATTTTTACTCGATATAAAATTTAAAGAAATAAAAACAGATCCTTTAAAATTAGAATTCCAATTCTATAAACAAGCGGAAAGAAATCACAAAATGACGTTTCGAATATGGTTAAATGATAAAAATCAATTAAACTCTAAAATCTACAAATTACTTGAAAGCAAAAAAATACAAAAATATACATGAAAATCATGAAATTTCTAAAAATAAGTAAATTGAAGTGCAATTTTATTTTTTCTGTAGAAAAAAAATTTAACAAAAGTTTTCCATTTAATATAAAAATTTGCATAGAAACTTTTTCCCATATTGAAATTTGAAAAAAAAACACATTTTATAAAGATTGACTCCATTGTAATGACATTACAACAATTTGTAAATATTTAATAGACTTTTTAGGGTGAGATACTGGGAAAGTTCTGTGCAAAATAAAGATGAAAAAATTCTGAAGCGTGATCGGAAAATTCGGGAATATTAGTAACATTCAGAAAACTCATGTGAACGAGCTAGTAGAAATTCATATAAAGTAATTTCATTGTGGAAATCGAAAAGTATTAATGAAAAAATTCCTATTTTATTAAATTGTAAGGGAAGGGAAGCAATAACATATTACAATAACAAGTTCTCATAAAAGTTCATTAAAACTCCCCCACAAAGTAGATGCACAGCTTTCACCACCATTTTTCCTATTTAAATCCACCACAACACACAAATATACACCATAAACAAAATAGTACCATACTCACTACGACTACGTCACTCCGTTCGGTTTCTTTGAAAAAGCATGCAAAAGCAAATTTTAGGAAAATTCATTCGATTTGAATTTTTTGACCTATTCTTGCAAATTTAAGTTTTTGCAGATAAATTGTATGAATACAAAATACATGATTACATGAATAATTAAGTTATAAATCGTAAAAGTAAAAATAATATGAATTCCGTCAATATATACATTTTATCATCAAAAAGTTTTAAAATGAAAAGTTTTACAAAACTATTAAGGGAAAATATATACACTAATATATTTATTGGAAAACAAGAATATGTGAATCGACCTAAATAAAATGTTTCGCCGCATGGTGTTTATAAATTCATTGTAGATAAATTAAAAATTAAAGTTTCAGATTTTATAGGAGAATTTGAGTGGGAAAATTTGTTTTATAAAATTAATTTTAATTATACGTTTTTCCACCAATATTCAACTAATGGGGAGTACCTAAAGATAATTCTGCGATATAATCATTAAAAGTAGTAAACCAACATCACTAACAGTTTAAGTTAAAATACAAGCTAAGCTTTAACGTTCTTATTCTGAAAGTAAATTTAAATTGACTTGTTAAAAGCATTGATAAGCTTATTTCCTGTTATTTAAAAAACGTTCACACAAGTCAATGGAAATAATCTAAACTGACTTTAAGAAGCATTCTAATTTATCAACGATTAAATATTTTAAGGACTCCTCAAAATGCCGAGAATTTTCCGAGTTGAATTAAATTGCGTAAGAAGTTTGATTAATGGCCGTCGCATAAACAGTCTATACATTTCGTGTAAATTATAGAGTTATCGATAAACATACGGATATGTCCGGAGAATCTTGCCAAACCACTGTTTTGTGATGACCCCTTGAAATACTTTACCAACAAATGTTTTTCCATAAATAAATTTTTTCCATTATCAAAGACACTTTCGCTTTACTTTTTAAGTAGGAGAGAAAAAATTTTGGCAGTGCCGAAACTAGAAACTTCTCAAATTCTTAATTTTGAATGGATACATACTAAAACTTAAAAGTTTCAGAATAAATTCAGAATAAAAATTTAAATATAAAATTAAAATGCCTTCAAGAATTTTTTTAAGAAAAAAAAAATAAAACTGTTAAATATTTAAATTTGTAGGGAAAAAGATTTGTTGAAAAATAGCCCGTTTGTCTGGAATTTGAATCAAATAATGTAGTACCTTAGATAAAAATTCATTACCACCAAATAATTAAAAAAATTCGTGGACTGGAAGAGTGGAACTCGGCATATTCTCATTTATAGAATTTGCTTGTTTTTCATTGCACATTTTATAATTCCTTAAATAAAATAATAATCCAAAGATCTTCTTGCCATTTGTGAAATTTTGAAAATTTCCACTTTTCCAGCTAAAATCTTCGAATCACAAATTCACAATTTCACCATCACATTTTTCATTCAAAAGAAAAAAAAAACTTCAAACAAATCTAATTAAACATTTTTCTCATTCGCTCGTTGTTACTAAAATAGAATAAAAAGTTTATCTATTTTAATTAGATAATTATATAAAATAAAAATCAAATTTTTCAATAGAATTTAACAAATTGCATTAAACAATTTCTAAAAACAAAGAAAATCAACTTTCATAAATTTCTTCTAAAAACAAACAAAAAACCATACACGACGTTGTGCAAAAGACATTTCGGAGAAGCCTATTCTGTAACTGAACGCTAGGAAAATGTAAAATGGCCTCTTTAACAAGACTTTTAATTTGGTCTAAATATTAAAAATATATAATTAGATTTTCGTTGCAATATTTACCTAATTTGACTAAAACTACTAAAACTGTGAATTTGTTCATTTCATAATCTCCTCCACTACTTAGAGTAGCTATTATTTCTAAAGATTGGTTTAATTTGAGTGGCAAGTTAATATCATATACAATGGAATAACTGTCATATAAATTGGAATAAAAGTTGAAATATCTTCCAATGATTTTTTGAAAATCAAGTTCCAATGAGATTTACTCTTCTCAAATAAATCAAAACATTAGCAAAATGTTACCATTGAATTCAATATTTCAATTTACTGTATTTTTTAAAGTAAAATGACGAAACTAGTTAAAACATACAAAAGGAGTTAAATTAAAGAAATAACCGTGTGTATAGGTTTTAAATGTTCTGTGATATTCACACATGATGAAAATAAAAATTGAGGAAAATTGTCAAAAAACACTGATTTTGAAGTTATGTTACTGAGTGGCCTCGTTTATGCATTGATATTCGGTCAAAACAAAATGTTTTATTCATTTCACATTTTTTTAATTTTTATAAATTTCATGCAAAACCAAATTCAATGATTTGCACCAAAATCAAGAAAAAACGTGAAAATGCATAAACGAAGTCCATTTTGAATTTTAAAAAGAATGAAAAACAATTACATGAATTAATTATAGAAAAATATATAAATGAAAATAATATGTTAAATAAAATTTTAAAACCAATAATTAGTCCGCATCATTGAAAACAAGTAAAACAAAGAAAAATATCAATTAATTAATTTAAAAATGATTATTTAGTGCAAAAAACTACAAATTTTAAAATAAAAAAAACAATTGAAGAACAAAAGAATAAAAAACAAGAAAATTGAAGCAGTTTTTAATTTTTCTTGGTAAATATTGAATATAAAATCATTCAGTCATTCAATCATTCAGCCAATGTCAGATTAACATCAAAGCATATTTTTTATTTATTTTCTTATTTTTCTTATTATTTTTGTGTTAGCATCACATTTTAACATTTTAACGATATTTTGTAAATGAAATTTTTATCCTGAAGCGTTTATCATAAAAAACTTCACGATTAAACATTTCTCCATTTTTTCCGTAATTTAAATTATAAAAACTGTTTACCATCCTAAAATACAAAAATCAAACATAATTTTCACGTTTAAGTCATTAACCTTTAAAAGCATGAACCCTTTGTCACTTAATGGAAGAGATATCTTGTGCTATTTTCCTCCTGCAAGTATCAAAGGGTTTCACAGAGTATTTAGTCCTTTTCGAATTGATTGAAGATCAAAACGTACACTAGAGCATTCTCTACGTGTTTAATTACCAAAAATTATTTTGCAAGTGCCATTTTTCGATCACCAATTTTTAAATATTTCAATAATGTTTTAAAAATCACCCAGACCAAAAATCAACATTAAAAACATTAAAAGAAATCTTCAATCATTTCAGAGACGACCAAATTGAGTTCTAGGAGATAACAGGTGGTGGGTCTTTTTAACTGTTTTGATAATTTCTAAAAAATTTTTAAGAATATTTCACAAAATTTGGTATAAACATTTTATACCACTCAGAATTTAAAAGTCTTTGAAAATTAAAAAAAAAATAATAATGTAAAAAGTTTTCTTATTTAAGTTTGCAAATATAAAAAGCTAAATAATATAGGTGGGAAACTAGTCTAAAAATTTAGAAAAACCAGTAGGATAAAGCAAACATTGTATATGTAAATGTAATTGCATAGTTGAAAAATATGGTCATTGTTAGGATTTTAGGAATTAATCAAGGAAAAAGAAAATTGGAAGAGCAAATAGCAGAGACTCAAACCAGAGGTTCACAAACTTTTTGTGTTGAGTTTGAGTCATTATTGCAAAACATTCATATTTTTCATATTGTTGTTGTAAATTTATGTTTTATTATTTTTATTAATCTAGGAGTTGCTTATTTGCGACTACCTTTTCGCATATAAGCAGCCTCATACATAAACTATATTTTTGTTGTTGTTGAAGATTTTAATCAATATATTATCATAAATTTTATTTTTTGAATTTTTATTTCATTTTTCATTCCATCAAATGTCGAAGAATTATTATTTTTTCCTTTTTTCATTTTCAAACTCCTTTGTTTAAATATTTTATTTAAATAGTCAAGAAATTCTTTTAATTTTTTTAATCAAAAAATTTTGTTTTTAATAGTAAAAAAATTGACAAATTGAAAACTGAAAGATTTGCAAAAAATATGAATTAATCGATTGTTATCGTTACCAATGAATAAAAAATATATTCAAAAACCATATTTAAAATAATATAATACAATTTATAATTTTTAAATTGAATTTAAATAAAACTATAGACATAGTTATGTTTCAAAAATCATTTTTCATTTCAACAAATCCATCCAGTCATAATTTCTCTAATCACTGCATGACCCAATTACTATGCTTGTGTCCAATCATTCCCTCAACAACAATCATCTATCAATCTCAAAAATCAATCAACTATCGTGCTTTATTAAATCAATCATTTGCCCTTTTAATTTTTTCACTATAAATACTACGATGGATTACAAATTTGATCAGTTTACTTTTTAAAATGTTCAAGATACATATTATGTTGCTGAAAGCTCTTGTGATTTTGATTCTTTCTTCGATAGTAAAAGGCAGTTTATTGCCAGTTCAGCAAAATTTATCGTCCGAAATGGCAGTAGGTAAGTTATATGTTATTTTTATTAAATATAAAATTTACAGTTTGAAAACACCACTGACTCTCAAAGCTTTTAAGAATTATAAAGTTTTCCGGCGGAATCTAAAAATAAATTATATACCTGTGATATCATTGGAATTTGTTTTTCGAATGCATAAATCCTCAACTTAAATCTACAAATTTATTTGTAAGTCCAGAAAACATAATCAAAGAGCAGGGTATTTTAGAATTGACTTTTAAAAATGTTGCTAAAACTTTCGATATTCGGAAAACTTTCTGTCAGATTTTGCAGAAAAATTTCATAATAATACGCTTGAGGC
Source organism: Parochlus steinenii (assembly GCA_038502155.1). Classification (NCBI taxonomy): domain Eukaryota; kingdom Metazoa; phylum Arthropoda; class Insecta; order Diptera; family Chironomidae; genus Parochlus; species Parochlus steinenii. The sequence continues at coordinate 4,844,613 of JAXCIN010000047.1, read as the reverse complement.
TTATATTATCAGATAAGCCAAAAAACATACCCAAAAGTATCAGAAACATGCAAAACATTCCTTCGTCAAACTAATCAATAAATTAAATATTCGAATCTAACAAACAAAAGGGCTCTCTGAAATTTGTCGAGGCTTGCAAACGACAACAATAACAATCTTGAATTTGTATCCCAGCAAATCGTTTCAAATTAACGAGTTTATTAAAGAAATTCACAACACTCAGAACGATAAAATTATGAAAACTTGCACTTTCAACGAAACCGAAGCTTTTTATAAATTTGTGGAGGACAACTTGAAAGGCAGCTTGGAGGTAACGAGTTTGATTTTTGCATATCCAGAGGAAATTATTCAAGAGGTTAGTCGAATTTTTCTGGGAAGTGTCCAGTTAAGTAGAATTTGATGGGGAAATATTATAAATTTAGATACACGCAAAGAATTTGGCACATCGGTTGAGTCTTTTTATATTTTTCTGGGATGCTCAAGTTTGGAACAAATCGCTGCCTGAAGCCACGGAATGGAATTTATATGAACCCGCTAGATTTGTTTTTATAACAAACCCGAGACCGAAAGTGTAAGACAATTTATTTCAAGTATGAGTTGCCTTAAATTCTAGAAAAATTCAAATTTAGGTATAGAGTTTATTATAATCAAGCATCTTCATTGAATGATGGAAACCTCGAGATGGTCAATTGGTTTGATGGTAGTGAGTTCGGTTTGGGATTGAGAAAAGAGCCTTTGCTGCCGGATATTGCTACAATTTATAATAACTTCAATGGCAGACGTTTTAAAGTTCCTGTTATTCATGCAAGTATCTGATATTTCTGAAGGAAACATTTTATCAGTTGATGTATATTCAAGAATGAGCTTTTGAACGAAAGCTCACAAAAGCTCTTCTTCATTATTTCTGTTCTACTGTTATCATTTCAGAATAAATTCTGTTCCAACCCCATTTTTTCTTAACTTAATATTTTTTTTCTGATTTATGATTTTATTCAATACACGACTTTGTCGTTTGCTCACACAACTTTTATTTATTCATTGAAAAAGTTCGAACAAGTTGGTAAATTATTTATCAAAAATCTCTTGGTTTTTATGCTTCACAGTCGCCGCCTTTTTTCTTCATAAAATACGGAAACGACTCGACAACAATGCAATCAAACGAGACGGATGAAACTTTAGAATAAAGTGTGGTCCATAATGCAAAAATGTTGAAATATTCTGCTCCACCAGCTTAAAATAATTTTTGGGGTTAAAACAATTTACAAAAAATTTTTTATTTTTTTTTTTGACTATTTGAAAGGGGTGCGCAAATTCGTTGAAGTTTTGAAATTGAGTTTTAAGACGACTACCTCAAAACTTGGAAATATTTTAAACTTTTGCTAATATTTTTCAAAAACCTTAGTTAATACCAACAAACTGTAAAAAAATTATTCCAAAAAAATATCAGACAAAAAAGATATGAAGAAATTTGTGAAATTTTTCTCCCATACAAAAATATCAAAATCTTACTTTTAAAGATAACTTTCAGATTAAGAAATAAAATGTCGATAAAATACCTTTTAAAAATTAGTTAACTTATTAATAAACCAAATGCAAAAGAGTTTGACCATTTTCGAATTTCCAAAAAATAGTTATGCCGCCGAGAAGAGGAGTATGTTTTAATGATACGCTTGTTGTTGTTGTAAATTTAAAAAAATTGATTTTGGCCCAATACGAAAATAAATTTTAACGGGAGTTGCTACCAAAAATTAAGAATTAAGATTACTTATATTTTTGACCAGGAAAAAACAAAATGGTGGGTATCAAAAAGGCGCGAAGATTCAAATTTATTAAAAAAACATATATTTTATAGCTTTTTCAGAGCTTTTTAATCCAATTACTTATATATTTCAAAAATGTTTTCCAATTTTCCTTCATTTTTGAAAAGTTCTTACAGTTTTTGATCAAAATTTTAATTATCAGCTGATTTATGAGTTGTCTTATCAATTGATTCATAAGCTGATTTATTTGTTGATTGATCAGCTGATTCAACAGCTGATTCATCAAAAAGTAGTGTTGTGGTGTTGATTTAATTAAACTCATGAAACAAAACGTAAGTAACCAAAACATATTTATTCAGGCAAACAGATAATAACTGTACAATTACAGGCATGAAATATGAGCCGCAAATTCATTTATTTGATTGGATACATTGAACCTTTTCCAATCATGGATCCAATCCCAACTACAAGAAAGATTATGCAAAGGCTCCATTTTCATTTAAAACATGAAATTTCAGTCCGAAAAGCCAGTAAAATCACAATTGATGAGCTAATGAACGTTCTGGAGAGTAAAGGAACTCAGAGCAGCCGCTTAGACAGTGCAATTAGAAAATTAGAGAAAATTCATGCGATCTGGTTGAAAGTGAAGAAAAGCAAGACGAGAAACATAAACGGAAAAGATGATCTTGAAAAATCATTCACGGTTAAACTAGAATCGATGTTTGATATAACACATCAGCCAAAACAAGATTTCGTATCACTTGGACTTTTTTGTTCTCCACCGTATCGCATGGAAAATTTGGCCGTTGAGGATTTAACAAGAAATGACCTGAAAGAAAATGTTGAAGATCCTGACTTTGAGCCTCCCAAAAAAAGAGCAAAACCGAAAAACAAAAAGAAATCTCTTTTCACGAAGAATGTCGTATCAGCACTCGACCGCAATGCCGTTTCAGATCGGTCAGCTCTTCGTGTTTTGCATCCTGTAATAGAAGCTCTATCTTTAGATTGTTCATTGTACTCTATTTCAAGATCTAGCATTAGACGAGAAAGAATCAAAACAAGAAGAGAAATCTCCAATCAAAATCGAGGAGATTTTGTGCCGCTCGATCCATTGATTGTGCACTGGGACGGAAAATCACTCCCTAAACTAAATGGCATTGGAAAGATAGAGAGACTTCCAGTATTAGTTTCTGGTGATTTTGGAGACAAACTGCTTGGAGTTCCTGGATTAACGGCAGGTACTGGATCAAAAATTGCAGGTGCTGTTAACAGATGTCTTGTTGAATGGAAAATTGATTTGAAAACTGTAGGCATGTCCTTCGACACCACAGCAGCTAATACAGGCAACAAAATTGGAGCATGTGTGCTACTTGAAAGAACTTTGGGCCGAGAACTTGCTTACTTAGCATGCCGACATCACATCCATGAGTTAATAATTTCAAAAGTATTCAAGATCTGTTTAGGCGAAACAACATCACCAGAATCAAAATTACTCAAGGAGCTGAAAAATGTGTGGCATGACTTACAAAAAAACGTCCTAAAGCCACTTCCAGAAGATTCCAGAACAACATACCTAAAAAAAGAAGCAATCAAATGTTTGAAAGAAAGTCTCAAAAGCAAAACTCTTCGAGATGATTATAAAGAGTTCACAGAGCTTGCTCTTGCAATTTTGGGGTGTAAACCAACAACTTTAAAACTTAGATTGCCTGGGGCCATTCACCATGCAAGATGGATGGCAATCGTTCTCTATGCAAATAAAGCGTACCTTTTAAGAGAAGAACCTGAAGTCTCTCGTTTGTTCGAAAATAATTTGCAAAATATTGAACGTTTCATCAAGTTTTCTTCTCTAATTTACTCAAAAGCTTGGGCACAAGCAGCGCAAACTATCGACGCACCATTCAATGATTTGACAATGTGGCATGAATTACGAAGTTATCGCAAAGTTGATAAAGAAATCGCTGAGGCAGCATTAGAGGTACTGGAGCGCCACTTGTGGTACTTGAGCGATGAATTAGTTGGATTTGCACTGTTTTCAGCAAAAACTTCCATCAGTGAAAAGAAAAAAATTGTGAAAGGAATGAAAAGACGGGATGGTGCTCGCTTAGTAAGAGGTGACAAAAACAAATTGACATCAACTTGTTCGCTTGGAGATTTTGCCACTGTAAGGACAGCTCAAATGTTTACAAGATTTTCACTAAAGAATTCGTTCCTGAAACTGCCTGTAGAAAAATGGGAATGCAACAAAGATTACTGCTGTTCTAGAAACATTATAAGTAATATAAAGGTCGTTAATGATTCAGCTGAAAGAGGAGTCAAGCTTTTTTCTGATTTTAAAGACAAACTCACAAAAAATGAAGAACGAATGCAAGATCTTTTGCAAGTAGTAGAAGCAAACAGAAAACAAATTCCTACCCAGACAACAATAAAGTCATTTAAGATGTAATTACCAAAAAATAAAAAAGTAATTGGATTAAAAAGCTCTGAAAAAGCTATAAAATATATGTTTTTTTAATAAATTTGAATCTTCGCGCCTTTTTGATACCCACCATTTTGTTTTTTCCTGGTCAAAAATATAAGTAATCTTAATTCTTAATTTTTGGTAGCAACTCCCGTTAAAATTTATTTTCGTATTGGGCCAAAATCAATTTTTTTAAATTTACAACAACAACAAGCGTATCATTAAAACATACTCCTCTTCTCGGCGGCATAACTATTTTTTGGAAATTCGAAAATGGTCAAACTCTTTTGCATTTGGTTTATTAATAAGTTAACTAATTTTTAAAAGGTATTTTATCGACATTTTATTTCTTAATCTGAAAGTTATCTTTAAAAGTAAGATTTTGATATTTTTGTATGGGAGAAAAATTTCACAAATTTCTTCATATCTTTTTTGTCTGATATTTTTTTGGAATAATTTTTTTACAGTTTGTTGGTATTAACTAAGGTTTTTGAAAAATATTAGCAAAAGTTTAAAATATTTCCAAGTTTTGAGGTAGTCGTCTTAAAACTCAATTTCAAAACTTCAACGAATTTGCGCACCCCTTTCAAATAGTCAAAAAAAAAATTTTTTGTAAATTGTTTTAACCTCAAAAATTATTTTAAGCTGGTGGAGCAGAATATTTCAACATTTTTGCTTTTTCATACGTTTTTTAAACCACACTACTTTAGATGGTTCTGCTAGTGGGGATTATGATCAGAATGCTGTGGGGGAAAGTTTTGAAAAGTTAGAGGTGACTGGAAGAGAAGACACTTTTTTAAAGTTGTTGGCTGATAAAATGAATTTCAAATATGAGTATGTGGATCCACCAGAAAGGGAACAAGGTGTGCAATTTGGAGTACCGGGAAATTTAACATTTTCTGGCGAATTGGGAATGCTTCAGAGAAGGGTAAAATAATTTCAAAAACTTAAATATATTGCAAATTTTTAACATAAAAACTTCAGGAGGCAGATATCCTGTGTGGTGACGTTGTAATTTCCTATGACAGGATGCAGGAAATTGAATTCACCTTCTTCACTTTGGCTGACAGCGGTGCCTTTTTAACACATTCCCCTCGTCGATTAAATCAAGTGCTCGCTCTGATCCGTCCATTTCAAGCAAACGTTTGGCCATTCTTAATATTGTCCGTTGCCATTTCAGGGCCTACCTTGTATTTAATTGTAGCTATCCCAAACTGGATAGCAAACCAACAGAAAAAACACATGAAAAGCTTTCACCACTTAACCTACATCAAGGAGATTACAGGCAACCTGCAATCGAATAGAAGATTACAAAATTTGGAAGAATTGTCGAGAGATTTACTTGGAAGATGTGTTTGGTTCACGATTAATATATTCCTGAAGCAATGTTTGTTGAATTTAAACTTCCCTACTTTTTCGTTTGACTTTTACTTTTGAGTGTCTCAACGGATGGACGGTTCGCTTTTTAAACATCATTTATCTACTAAATTTTATTTTCTGCAAACTGTCTAACAAGATACCATTTTCAATTTACTCACTTTTGTCAATGTGTCAGTTTCTTCAAAAGTATAACAGCGAGCGTTATTCAAATATTGCATTAAAATTTCAAGGAACCATAAAATTTCACCCGTTAATACACTCAATTTTAATTGCCAAAAATATACATTAAAAAAATCCCAGTTTAAGTAATTCAGTAGAAAGGTCTTTTGTTGTTTTGGAAGTTAATTAATGGGTGGACTTCGGGCTGGTGTAAAAAATTGTGGGTACATTTATCCTAATTAACATTAAATAATAGATAAAATGAATGAAACGTAAAATCTAAATATTCTATAAATTTTACCCATAAGACTCTTTTTTAGAATCCACCAATTTATTCTACAATTTACATAATTGCTAATTTATTTTGATTCCCATTTCTAATTCCAACTAATTATGCATTTAAAAAACTCAAAGCTGCTGAAATCCCGCACAATGGAAACAGAGCCAGATTTTTCACAATTATTTTGTGGTTCTCAGCAACATATGTCTTGTCTGATTTATATTCTGCCCAACTGACTTCTCAATTTGCTCGTCCAGCGAAGGAAGTGCCAATTAACACTTTAAACCGCCTTGAAATTGCATTGCGAAATGATCGTAATTATAAGCTTTATGTAGTTAGAGAGACTGCATCTTATGAAGCATTGAAGGTAAAATAATTTCAAGTAGTCAGAGTTTTTGTGATACATTTTCTTGTATTATGTTTTAAGAATGGAACTGGAGTAATGAAGCTGTTGCATCAGAAAATGGAGAGATCCGGAAACTCGTCTTATTTATCTTCAGTTGAGGAAGGAGTACAGTTGATTTTAAATGGTGGAACCAGAGTAGTTTTTGGAGGAAGGGAGACATTATACTTTAACATGAAGAAATATGGATTCAAAAATTTCCAGTTGAGCGAAAAACTTTATACTCGATATTCTGCTCTCACTTTACAAAAGGGATGTTTGTTCTTGGATAGTTTAAATCTTAAGTAAGATCATATTTTTGCAAGAGTACAATTTAGATAAAAGAAAAGATAGCATTACATAAATATTTCTTTCAAAGGTCATTTATTAAGTTTATCCTTTACCTATCTTACATCTTATCGTTAACTTATTTATTCAATTGAGATATTTTATCTATTACGGTATCATAGAAAATACTAAAATCTGTCATAAACTCCTTAATTGAAACCTTTTTAACAGTGGAATTTTCCTTCTAAAAGCATAATGAGACTGTTCGAGGGTGGCATTTTGGACAAAATCACCCAGAATGAATACGAAAAGATGTTCAAAAGCATGCAAAGCGATAAGCGAGCCACTTTGAACGGCAATGGAAAAGAATCATCAAAAACGGAAGGAAAAACTAAAAGGTATGCTAAATGGTACTTAAATTGAATGGCACTGTTCAAAGTCACAAAAGTTTTTTTCTCTCTTAAACTTGATTTGATAATAGAATGCTAATGTCCTCAATGATCTTTGGCTTTATGTTATGACTTCATTTTTTTTTTGATTCAGTATATCTAGTTAATATAATTTGTTTTTAAACTGATCTAAACTAGATTTAGTTGCAGCAGCAAATATTTATTCTGTTTCTGCTCCTTATTTGAAAGTTTTCAAAAAGTTCAAGTCTTGATATTTCTGAAATTAAAAAGATTCAAAATTGTTGCTCGAAACTTTTAATGCATACACCAAAAAACAATATAAACTTTGAAATTTGTTTATTTTGAAACAAAATTGACTTGAAGATTTAACAACATTTCTCAAATAAACCTTATTTTAGCTCCACCAACGCAAAACTGGAAGCGATAAACTTGCGAACGCTTCAAGGTGCATTCTACATTTTAGCGTTTGGTCAAACCATCAGCTTTATCGTCCTTCTAGTTGAATTTGAAGCCAACAGATCAATCTGCAATTTGTTTTCTTTTCTTCAAAAAGTTTGTGCAATCATTTTATCATTTTCCAAGAAGCAGCTAATGAAACGAGTTTGTCGGAAATCTCTTCAAGAATCTTGAAAATCGAATTTTTGTAGAATAATACAAGTTTAGAAATTGAATGGTAATAGGAAAATGAAAAAATGTGAAAAATTTACAAGTTTCTTTGAAAAATTTAAATTTGGGGAAAATACGAGAAAAAGTTTCGAGCAGGAAAAATTAACAATAAAGTTCGTCCATAAAAAAAGTACAAACAAGAATTTCCTGTGCAGCAATAATGCAGCGAATTGTAAATCTATTATAAGGAAAAGTTTTACCGTAACACCATAATTTTCAGCAACATTCAATTTACCGGAGTATAAATCATTGTTATTATTAAATTCGGTGCTTTGAAGCTTATGCACTGAAGTATTGAAAATTATTGTTAACATATAATAAATGTAATAAACTTGTAATAGACCAGAAAAAATTGGGTTGGTTTTATTAGAAATTGTGAAATATAGTGCAAAATGTGCTGGTTTGGAATTTTCGATTGGTAGTAAAAAGGTTGTTAAAACCATCAACCTTTTTTTATAAATTACATTCTTTGTAATTATCGAATTACTTATTTATGTATTAAAGGTAAAAGCTGGTAAAAACGAGTTAAAAAGAATAAATACATAAAGTTAGTATTTTAAAATATTTGAAGGATCTATATGCTTCTTGGTTTTGCCATGTTTTCTTTCATTTTTATTCCTATGGGAAAATCAAAAAGAAGCCTTCATTTGATTAAAATATTGTGTTCAAATTAAAAAAAATAAAAATTGATGAAGTTAAAAGCTTAAATGTTCCATATAAAAAGGAAGACATTTAAAAATTATTGAAAATAAAACTAATTCAGACTATCATACAGAATGATTTTCACATTTCGTGAGTTGCGGACAAAAAGTATTTTAAGTACTTTTGTAAAAAAAAATATATTCTCAACAATCAAATAAATAAACCAATAAAGAAACTGTATTCAGTAAAGTGTTTGCTTATTCAGAATTTTACAAACTCAAAAGTCTTTTTGCTTTACTTGAATTTATTAAAATTATTTCAGTAAAGTTCAGCTCTACTCCAAACATCACCAAAAAACTTTATAACTGAAGAAAAATAAGGATAATATATCCAAAGAACTCTTTGGGAATCCAATCCATTTATTCGAAAGCTCTTATTTACGTATCTTAAATTCAATTTAGTTCTAGGGTTTATGTACATATCAAAAGATTTACAAACGGCAATAGCTACAAAACCATCTGCAGCATCTTTGAATAAGAAAATTTGATTAATTTAGTTAAAATCACAAAGTTACACTCATTATAATCCATCTAGTGGAAATTATACGACAGCTTTGAATTAGTCTGAGAATTAAATAATTAACTGAATAAAAGGTTAACCACTAAGAAATTATATTTCAGTTGAAGAACAAAATTATTCTACCTAAAACTAAAGCAGTAAAATAATAAAATTACACTTTTATTTATTAACTTTTCCATTTAATTTTATATTATGGAAGATTCTAGAATTGTAGAACAAACTTTTAATTTTATTTTTGTGTAAAATCAAGTAGTACTTTGTAAGTATTAAATATTTAATTTCAGTACTTTAGGAAATTAACCAACTTGGCAGCAAAACTGACGATAAACAAAGGTTAAAAACTGGCTACGATGAATTAAATCTAGCTCATGTGTACAACATCTATTTAATTGACCAAAGACTTTTATTTGAACTTCTATTCTGTTGATCTTATATACATAATGCTCTTAATTACTTAGCAGCATTTTTGTCATAACCATTAAAAAGTTAAAAAGCTATAACCATTGATGGGTTGGAAAGTTCCAAGTATTTACTGTGGGGGGTAATTGGGATCATCGTTCCTTTTTAGTTCTAGATTACTTTTCTGTGGTGTTTTTGTTTTGATTTTTTTGAAGTACCAATTTAAATTAGTTTAGTAATGGATTAAAAATATTCTTCAGAATAGTTCTTCCAGACCAGTATTAAAAAAAAATCCCATGCAAATCATTTTCTTCTTCAAGTCGGTTAATTAAATCACAGCAGAGCTGGGCTCTTAAAAAAACATTTGGATTGTTTGTCATTTTTTATTTAAATATCTAGAACATTTAAACTACATAAATAACTAAACATTTAAACTGCCAAAATTAAAAAAGTCCTGGTTATTCAAACTTCTACTGGAAAGTGGAACAGACAGAGAAAAGCTCCACATTCAAAAATACATTCAAGCTTCTGTGAAAAAACTCCACATAAAACCATCATTAGCAAGAACAAGCTTCAAACTTCGTATTGAAAAAAAAAGCAGACTGATAAAGTACGTAAAGCTAACAAGTCATCCCTGTAGATTAAGATGCAGAATCTGACAACTACCATCCGAAGACTTTAAGTCGACAATCAAAAACATATAGCTCTTCACTGAGCTATTTAATACTATCTACTATAGATGCATTTTTGTTTACGTAACATGAATTTATTCATTGCGGAGTTTCACAAGGGATTCAAAAATATTTAAAGTTGCTATAAAGCGCTGAAAGCTACCTTAAACGAACTTTAACGAGCTCCAACTGCTTTTATTTCAACAGCATTTTAAAACAGTATTTTAGGGTAGTTTTACTGTTTTATGCACACTTTTCAGCCAGCATTTATTACAACAGTGGAACAAAATTGCCATTTAAACTTTTTCAATAAAAATTCATTCCACATGAAATGAACAATTTTATAAATTGCTTGCTAGTAGCTTTAGCAGTTTATAGTTTATAAATATTATTTAATCTGTTGCACAAAAAAGTTTCATATTTGTTTTTATGTTTGTCGGAATTCATGTTACGGTATAAGCTTTTTGGTTCTTGAAGCGTTATGTACGAATGTGAATATATTGAATTAAATGGCAGGAGTTGTGAAAGTTGACTCAATAGAAAAATAAAAAATCGGAAAAGCTTGGGGCTTTAGCAGGCACTTCGACAAAATCATAACTTAGGTCCATTAGAACTCGTATTGAGCAATAAAACTCTAGGAAATTCAAAAATATGTAACCAAAATTTAAATATCCGATCACAGCGCCGCGCGGGAATAATGTGCAATATTTCTGATAATTGTGTTGAATTGAAGCACTCTGACTGACAATCAGGTTTTATCACTACTGGATCACAATCGTTAGCATCAACTACAGCCTAACTACATATTTTTATGATCTTTGCCTTAATGAAACGAATGTTATTGCTAAAAAGTACCAAACACCACAACTTTTGTACGACAGGTACTCGAAGGACCAGCCCGATCGTAAAAACCAGCCTTTCTGCTCTGCGTATGATCAAAAAAACCTTATTCTGAAAATTTGAGCTAAATCGGAAGTATGCAGTTGCCTGGAGCGAACACACAAATTTGACATTTTGTACTTTTTGAAGCTTGACCACTTGGTCATGGTTGAATATTTTCGTAAATTTTTTGAAATTGATCGTTTTGATACAAATACAATGTTTTTGCATCAACAGATGTTCTAAAAGTTTCTCGGTTCATCAAAAAATTTTGTATGAAAAACTGATCATTTGTACTAGAGCTACTAGATGGCGCTGATGAAACACAACAAAAAAAAAGTGCATAGTTAGAAGGTATTTTAACTCTCAAGGCCGGAGTTTCATCAAGATCGGTCAAGTGGTTTGGGCCCTGGAAGGTGGAAGCGACAGAATACGGCGAATTTCGGCGCGGTGTCGGACACTTTTTGAATTTTTTTCAAAAATCATTTTATTTTAGATTTTTGAGTCAAAAACCAATTTTTAGTCAATTTAAGCGAATTTCCCAAGTTTTTTTTTTTTTTTTTTTTGATGAATCCAGGACTTCAACAACTTTTTTTGTCGAAGTAAAAATATTAATTTATGTTTGTATATTTGCTAAGTTGATATTAAAACAATTAAATATCATTATTAAGCCATCACAATGTTAAGTTTTATGTATGAATGAATGTCTTCATTGAGTATATTAATGCAAAAGATTAAAGTAAATTTTATCTACAATCGTTTATTTCAACTTTTACTGTGATTCAAAATGATTAATTAGTATAGCAACCATTGTACAATTTAATGTATATTAAGACCAAACTTTAGCTCTCAAAGGATTCGTTCTCCAGTCATGAAAAAAATTGTTGACTGAACATGCAGCCAATCAACATAATTCTGTAGAAACGAGGGATGATTAACTAATTAATAACTTGGATTTTTTAATTGATAGCGTAAATAAACTTTATTTTAAAGAATTTGCACCAAGAGCATACTCAAACTTTCCTTGAGATAAATTTAGTTTTGTATGGATCTTGTAAAAAAGATTAATTAGGATGATGTTTTGAAAAATTATGACAGCATTATTTAATTTTAATTGAATTACAATGGTGCATGAAAAACTCGGAAAAATAGATGCAAAATATTTTTAATCTACCAAAAGTGATTATTAAATTTCAGTGAACCCATTTTCTGAACCCAAGCTAACATTTCTTTCGATAACATACTATTCGGCTCGTTTTTATGCTCATCAAAAGTATCAATTATTTATTATTTATTTTCGAAGCGAGTTTCGAACATCTAGAACTCTTTTGTTTGATTTTTGGTTGTCTGCTCAAGTTACACTTATTTAGAGAAGTATATCAAGAGATACAAATAATGGAAAGTTCAATATTGACAGAGAAGTTTGAAAATTCAAACCCTTTCATTTATAAAGAAAAATAGCAGCAAAAAAAATGGTTATACATATAACAGAATTACTAAGATTAAATATTTTTTGTAAGAACCCAAATATCAACTTCATATCAGGTTATATCCCTTCATCATGAAAAATTTATGATTAAATCATGAATGCAATAATAAATTTCTGTAAAATAAAGTTGATTGAAGTGGACTGTTCTAAAGCAGAAGCTGGAAACCTGGATAAATGTAAAAAATCCATTAGTTCAAGAATAAGGTGAGCTGGCAACTAAAAGTGGAAAGTGACGATAGTGAAAACATTAAAATTCCATCAATCCTGCACCAAACTTTTTTCTTAAATTGCCGTAATTACAGCTGTTTTGAACATTTCTCAGTGAATTCAAATTTCAACTTTTCAAATCATAAATCCAAATTATCTGTTATCTTAGTACGTTTTCACTTTTCAGGACAAATTAGTTAATACACCACTTTGCATATATTTATTATTCATTAAATTTCCTTTTTTTTGTATCAAACATTGCAAACATGTGAAAAGGCTGTTTTCACCATTAAGAACAGTTTCGTTCCACAATGTCTAATTAGAAATTTTGACATTTACTCTTGCAAACCATAGAAATTGTATGTTCTTAAGTACTAATACTTAAGTTTTCAATACTAAGTTTACACACAAAACTTCACATAATATCTGTTGTCTGTTTGCTCAAATAAACCTGTTGATATCTTAAATATTTTTTCAAGGATTGGACGAAAGTTGCATCACTATAAGCTTTAACAAAGCATATTGTAGCTTTTTTGTCATAGCTGCATAGAGAAATTTCTACGAGGAATTGTTTTAATGGTATAGTTTCTTCAAAGTTTTATAAGCGGATACAAACTTAGATGATGAATAACGAAAACAAACATATTTATTGCATTAAATATCACAATATCACATGCTTGCGAATAATAAAATAAAATAAATCTGTGAAAGTTTTATGATTTTTTCCTTGTCGTTCAGTTATTCAAAATTTAACCTTAGAAATTTGTTGATACAAAGATTTAAACTTTCTCAGAAATTCTTTAGAATAATTGACATATAAAATGGAATACGAACAAACCAGAGTGCAATAAATTTGAGCCAATTTATAGGTTACTTTATATCTCACTATTTGAATTGCAGTTTTCTAATTGAATTTAAATATTTAATAAGTCCTGACAACGAACAAAACTACTAAGACAAAACCACACAATTTCAACAATGCTAAATCTTGAGAGCAACTCAAAAGTTTTCGCAACTTATAATTGGAATCTGTGAGGAGCTTTGTAAACAATATGTAATTTTTGAATACACACAATTGCAAACTCAAGCTTAACTTTGGAAGGATGAATGGAGTTGATAAATTCAATAAGATTTAAGGCTATACAATTTTCATTGTTATGTAAGTAAAGCTTATTTGAACATCCTCAAGTAACTTACGACAATTGTTTTAAAATATATAGAGTAAAATTTAAAGAAGATTTGTTACAAAGTTTTGGTGTTACCATCTTTAGAAGTGATTGTTGCAATAAATTATTTATACTCTGACAATTTTGTTCATAACGATTTTACGATTAATGCATTTGATCTTGCATGAATGATTAATGCAGCGATATTTTGTAGATATAAAAATGTTTTGTTGGGTCAATGCCATTTTTCCCAAGAGCATATTTAATTAATATCACATTTTTTGAGCATATAAGATGGTAATATTTATTTTGGTTATTGTTTTACACAGAACATTGGATATTTAATCCTTAAAAGTATTCAAGCATCTTTAAAAGTATTCGAAATTAAAACTATTAAATCTCAGTTTAAATGCAGCAGCTTAAAAAGCCGTCAGCTTAAAGCTCCTTAAATGTTTTTTACAATTTTTGTATTAAAGGAAAATTTTTTATTTTGTTTTATTTTATTAAGAATTCAAATTAGAAGGGTGTTATTACTTAAGTATAGTTCACCATCCTTTAAACAGAGACAAAGCTCTTCACTTAAATTGTTGAATTTCAGAGACAATTTCAACTTATCATGTAACTCAAGGTATATACTCAATTTGATGAAAAGTTATTGTATGACATACATACTATATAGCCACCCCTCTAGACTGCATGATTTTTAATGATTGGAATTGATTTTTTTAATCCAATATTTGATCATGAATTTGCTCGTTATTTCAATCTTTTGCAAACTCTGATTTACGAATAATAAGTAGAAAACACACAAAATCATTTATTTATATGCTATGTTATAAAATCTTTTAGAAAAATTGCTCGATAAAATGACTTATTTTCTATAAGATTCAAATAATACTGCGAAATTTATTACCTTTCTAATCCTTCTATCAAAAACACATAAAACTAGAGAATTTGTTGACTTGCATTTATGTAGCATAATAAGTTAATATTTAAGAATCTCTTTATCACGAAATGTTTCACAAAGTTGAACAAATGTTCAATTCATGCTCTTTTAAACCATTGAATTCTTGCAAATCTTTTATATTTTGACTAGTAACAAATAAAATAAATCTATACTATGTTTTCTTAATTTCTCCATATGATTTCATCATCTGCTTATGAGACCGACGACTGGATCACAATAACTCAATTATTATGGCATTCGAATAACAAATCACTTCTGATCTTTTTGCTGTAATTTTTTTGTCCTTTTCAATACATTCCTCGTAGATACAAGTAGATGAATAAATAAACATGTTTGAATTGTTGTCCCAAAAAATGACAAGTTCTGGTAGAAAATTGATGCGTGATACAATCTTACTTAATCCACAGTAAATCGTAATAATCCTTCCATACAAATATAAAAGCCTTGATTGTAAAAATACTTCATCAGATTTTTGGGGATGGATGTAAAGGACTTACAGATTGAAACCAAAAAATGTTTTAGGGATCTATTACGCATGATTTATATTTCACATTTTGTGTAACATTTGTCAAAAAAAAAATTAATTTAAAATGAGCAAGAATTTTAACTGCAAATTTAAGCAGTAAATCCTACTTGCTTGTGATAAAAAATGCTTCGCATTAGAGTAACACAACGACGAAAACTGGCATCACTTTATTTTATTTAATGGCTATAGGTAGACTAAGGAAAAGTTATTAATGGTAACCAGAAACCGATTACAAAATGCAATTGGCAATGTGATTAATATTGCAGTCATAGAAAAAGTTTGATCATCAAACTAGCGTTTGATCATTTTTCTTTCAATATAAACCTTTAAACCTTGGTTTAAAGTATTTGAAGACAAATGTAAACCAGTCTTCTAGTTTAAAATATTTGAAAACAAATTACTTCTTGAATTGAAATGACATTAAGAAATGAGTTCTAAAATTTTTCAAATCGTGATTGTTTGCTTATTATCAGAGATTTCCCCAGCTTCCATCTTTTTTTGAGTAATATGCTACATTCTGTATCGTATTTGCCAAACACAAGACAGAAAAACTTTTCTACCTTTTGAGTGAAAATTTTTTTATTCAATTTAAAATACTTATCTCAAAAGTTTTTGTTAGCAGCCAAAAGGTTTCCAAAGTTCCTAACATTCAGTGAACCAAAAATCTTTACGATCAAAGTTATTTTCACACTGATTCTTTCACACAAAAAATGAAAATGATTTAAATAGAAGTTTTTTATCTTATGCTTCAGTGGGCTTTCTTAAAAAAATAAGGGTGTAAAAACTGAACCTGTTATAAATAAATTGTATTGAATCAGATTATTAGAAAGTTGCATAAAAAATGATGTATTGTTATTCTTTTAAAAAGTTTTGATAAAAGATAAAAAACATTTAAAACGTACTTATATACTTATGAGTTGAAAATAACTCATACACCATTCTATACCATGAAAATGTTGCCGAGGGCGTAATGTCAAATTGATAAGATACATTCAAAATAAATTTGTAAAAAACTGAAAAGAATTTTTAACAGTTTTTTAGATGCATATATACTCATTTGCTGATTACGTGAAAAATGAAAATATAATCTTTATTTTTCGATGAAGCACGTAGTAAGATTATTGAATTATAAAAAGTCGAATTCAAAAAATAACAAAAATAAGTTTTTATTAAAGATTCGCTACGTTAGCGGATTTTCAGCTTAAATATCATAAAATATTGTAACTATAGTTATTTCTTGATAAATATTTAAAGTTTCATCTCATCCCTGTTAATCTGCTTCAATAACTTTAAGAAAAAGATTTTCTGAAAATGGATAAAATGCTGAAATTAATCACTGACTCTGAAAGGATGTATTTATTTACTAAGGATTTCTAACTTGTAAGTGGATTGATTTTGAACTTTCTATCACAATGTGTTGTGTTTATGTCCATAAGTTCGAAATAAAGTAAAAAGTGTTGTCACTTCACGATCCAATATTTGTGAAAACTTTTTGTTACTTTATGGCAAAAACTGAACAAAAGAAAAGATATCAAATAAAAATATTATCCATCGCAGTCCTTTGTTTTTTAAACAGAAATTCAAAACAAAAAGTTTTTGAAACATTCAAAAATGAAAAGAATACAACTTGTATTAAATAAAAACTTACATTGATATGCTATTTATTTAAAATTCTCAAGGATAAATGCAAAGTTTTAGTTTAATCAAAAATACATTTTGTCAATCTGAGTGAACAAAAAAAGTTTTTTATAAAAAGCGAGGGTTTATGGCCAGGGTCTTTGAATAAAACTAAATTTTGTAGAAATTTTGAATTTAAATCGACCCAATTCTATAATAAAAATTAACTTGTTTTGTAGTTTATTGGAAAAAGTAATATCCCTTCTCAAACTAGAATTCAGACGTCACTCCCATAGTTTATTTGTTGTCCTTCACATATTTCACTTTTCTAAAAAATACCTAAATTTGCATGTAAATAGAAGAGTATTTGTTAATAATAGGTAGTTGTCAATAAACTCAGCGGCCACAGCTTGTTCAGTATGGTAGAATTACATGTAAATGGCAAATTAAGTGTGGTTTATGTTTGATATTTCAAATAACGCAAAAATAAAATGTAACATTTCCCATTTTGTGCCACAGTCAGATGAAAATACTTATTTTAATGGTGAAATCAAACTAATGTTAATAAAACTGACAAAAATCATGTTGGTTTAGCATAGAAACAACTGAAACTATCAATGGAATCCTATCATCATGAATAAAATGTTTTATAAACAATATTCATCTTATTCATAGATAAAAATTTAGATTCTACGGAATCATTTCAATGTTTTGGAGTGCAATCATATACTAAAAATTTGTGAACATTGTGGAAAAGCAATCGAAATAAGTGCTTTTATTTTCATCAAAAAGATAAAAAGTGTGGATCGCTGAATTGTCCTCGATATTAACTCAATTATTCATTGTCCCTGGGATTCAAATTTGCTATAATATACGCATTGTCGTTGAATTTCTTTAAAATTCTTAATTTGGTCCCTGAGAAAATCAAATTTCAAACAATTTTTTTTATAAGTCAAACCTTTTGCCTAGATCGTTCAATCCTAATTTACGCACAATTGATTTTTGCTGAATAGCTATTTCTAAGCAACTATAAGTTGTAAAATTGTAAAAAAGTGTTTCAAAGAGCAATCAATTATAATTTGTAAAAAAGGGCATCCACTTTGCGAGCAAAGAGGTTTTTGCAACGCAAATATTTCTATAGCACAAAAAATTTCCACTTTTTGTGAAGTCTTTTCAAAGTCAGCTTTAAATTACAAATCTCTGAAAGTACCATGTCCAATATATTTCTAAAATACATTCAAGTAACATTCAGACAGAAAAACATCACTCTACGGCAAACGAAGTGCATATATTTTTCTGTTTATTCAGCATTTCATATTTTTTTAGAAATTCAAGACGAATAACGCACCAAAATTCCGAAAGCCACACTCAACTTACTTACACGGCTCATGTATGATTCTACATTATTAAACACACACTGGAAGGGTGCTTACAAAAATGTGTGTTGCAGACATATTTTCAGACTTACAGATTTTTGAAGTTTTACATTCATGTTCAACTCATATAATAATTCATAATGTATACATAAATCCAGAAGAATTTTGAAGCAAGTAGGATTTCTAGAATCTTAGCAAGAATAATGTTGAGATAACCGTGTACAGGAACGCCAGGCGTCAATTGTGTCATTTCGGGTTGAGACATAGTTTTTAATTTTGAGACCATTATGAGTAATTATGAGAGGATAACGATAATTATGAGACATTGCACGGGAGAGGGTGGTGAGGGTGGTAAAAAAACTCCCCAGGATCCTAGAATTGGGGGAGTCATGACGCCGAAAAAAAATTTTTATTATACTAAAATATCTATCTCATTTTGATACATTTTGACACTGAATTAGTTTTTTCGAAAAAAAATGCATTAAGAAAAAATATCTACGAAATTTCAATTTCCATACATTTTCCATTCCGAAAGATGTTGCAATCTATATTATTATCATATTGGGCTGCAATTTTGGAATTTTATAAAATATTTATAACTTATTGCGGTATGTTCTACAAGAAAAAAATTATGATACCATTGACAAAATTATTTTTGCAACACTTATATGAACTTTACTCTAAAATTTTCTTTGAAAATCTAATACTTCGGGCAAAATAAACTTAAATGTTGTTAGATTTTGAAATTTCAAAGCTTGTCGGAATTGTCAAGAAAAATTGAAACTGAAAATAAAAAAAAAAAATTCGAAATTTTCCGTTTTTTGAAAATTTTAGTTTAGCATCTCGACTACCTGATAAAAGGATTTGACCTTTTTTTACCATAGCAACTTTATTGCCACGTAGTCAGATTATGTCAAGCTAACGGGTTAACTTTTTATTATGCAGGTAGTAAGAACTTTAAAAGGATGATAATTTTGACTTTTTTTTTTGAAGTCTAAAATTTTTTTTTAATTCTATTAAGTTTTTTGTTAGTTCGCAAAATTAAAAATTCGAGTCAAAATATTTTTTTTGAACTTTTGAAAAAAATTGTACTTGTTGAAGTTTTAGAATTTCAAAATTCGAATTCGTAATATTAACAATTAAAAAATAAATAAACGTGTTGAGTTTTCGTAGTGCAAATTTAAATTCAAAAACCATAAGTTCAATTCTAAAATTTGATGTAGCATAAAACACAAACTTTTGGAAAGCTCATTCAGTTTAAAATTTAATTTGTCAACGAATTCTAAAAATTTGAGCACATTAATTTTTTCAAACATCAAAAATTTTTATTTTTATTTTTGAGCCCTAAGTTTAAAAGAAATTTAGACTTCAAAAAAAAAATTTTGTTAGTTTGTTTGAAACTTCAAAGAAGTATCAATATTTGAAAATTATCAACCTTTTAAAGTTCTTACTACCTGCAGAATAGAAAGTTAACCCGTTAGCTTGACATAATCTGACTACGTGGCAATAAAGTTGCTATGGTAAAAAAAGGTCAAATCCTTTTATCAGGTAGTCGAGATGCTAAACTAAAATTTTCAAAAAACGGAAAATTTCGAAATTTTTTTTTTTATTTTCAGTTTCAATTTTTCTTGACAATTCCGACAAGCTTTGAAATTTCAAAATCTAACAACATTTAAGTTTATTTTGCCCGAAGTATTAGATTTTCAAAGAAAATTTTAGAGTAAAGTTCATATAAGTGTTGCAAAAATTATTTTGTCAATGGTATCATAATTTTTTCCTTGTAGAACATACCGCAATAAGTTATAAATATTTTATAAAATTCCAAAATTGCAGCCCAATATGATAATAATATAGATTGCAACATCTTTCGGAATGGAAAATGTATGGAAATTGAAATTTCGTAGATATTTTTTCTTAATGCATTTTTTTTCGAAAAAACTAATTCAGTGTCAAAATGTATCAAAATGAGATAGATATTTTAGTATAATAAAAATTTTTTTTCGGCGTCATGACTCCCCCAATTCTAGGATCCTGGGGAGTTTTTTTACCACCCTCACCACCCTCTCCCGTGCAATGTCTCATAATTATCGTTATCCTCTCATAATTACTCATAATGGTCTCAAAATTAAAAACTATGTCTCAACCCGAAATGACACTTTTGACGCCTGGCGTTCCTGTACACGAGATAACCGCAGTGATAACTTTTATCTAATATTATTAAAATTCTTTCTTAAATATATAACTTGAACTAATTATAATTTTTGGAATTAAAATTTCTAAGCATATTCAAGATACTGATTCATTTATCACATTTTATCCCCTCGAAATCTAACCTGTGTAATAGTGTGTATTTTCCACGCAATGCACGCATTTGATGGTTTTGAGTAATCTTGATATAACGCTGAATGAAAAGTATGGAATTTCTGCTTACAAATTGTATGAATTTTATTTTGAATCATGATTATGTGAGCACATAACTCGAATCGCATCTAATTTTAACAATGCGACAAACTTTGAAGAAATTTAGTTTGATTCATGAGTAAGTTTTAGTTTAGACCTTACTTTTCGATTATATAATAATCTGATAAGATGTATTGGTAAAAAAACTTTGTTTTTACACTCATAATACATCTATGGAACTATCTAACGATGAAAAGTAATAATAACACTTTGACTGGCACATTAGACATTAGAATCACATTATAACATAAAATCAAAATAAATGTTCGAACTATCCTCATAAGGATCCATAACTCGATTTTACCCGAAAATTCATTTTTTACTATGTAGCATATATGCAACATAAAAAACTAAAATGAACCCATAAGACTTACTACGTGATAGTTTTACACATTTATGGTTTATTATACGGATTTGTAATTGCTCGATTCGAAATTGATTTGGTAATTCTCAGTATACACTTCGCAGTACTCGAAAGTAAATCCTTTTCTGGTACGTGATATGAATTTCATATTTCAAAAGTGTTCCCAATTTTTTATAATTTATTTGTTATGATTCATATTTATTCATATTTGATTTTCTTTTTTACATTTTTTATTTGTTTTCTGTTTATATGGTCTTCGGAAAGGGTAATTTTTGAATGTCAGAGCTGAAGCTTGAGTTATTTTAGAATAAAAAAATTACATAGAATTCCTTTTGATGAGTTATTAATTGATTTCTTTCATTTCAATTCAATACAAGGTCCAACAATTAATTCAAAAACTCTAAAGCTGAACTTTTTTTTATCCTACTGAGCTTCTCAATGAAAACAGCTTTGAGAAATATTTTTGTTTGTTCAGCTCAACAATGATTTAAGTTCAGCACTTCTTATTGCAATACTACTGAAAAATAAGAATTATATAGATATTATAGAATTGTAGAATTGACTCAGAGTAAGCATCTTAAACATCCTTGAATTAAACTGCAAATATAGCAACGAGCTTTATAAAAGAAGAAGATATGTTTTTGTTTGGATAAAATTTGTCAGCGTTTACAGATAAAGCATCCTGGGATAAAATAAAATTGGATTTGACACGCAGATTAAAAAAAAAAAGTTGAGTTGAACAAATATTTTATGGAGCTCAATTCTCCAACATTCGTTTTTATCTGCAAGCTGTTCGGATTGAACTTTTAGCAATTAATATTTTATAGATATTTTCAATGTATTTTAAATTTCTATAGGATAAGAATTATTTTTCTTAGAATCAAGATAAGAAAAACATTCTTTAAAAGTTTTCTTATTTACAATGTTGCGAATCGAGAACTGAAAATAATAATAATCAAACATGCTTTCAGAATTAATTTCGTCTTTCATTTGCTATCTCCGACTTCAGCACACCTTTGTGAATGCAACAAATAACTAAAAGTTAGCTCGTTATTGCATTTTATAAAGTGCTCTGAGCCTGAAGCAGACGATGAACAAATTTGTTAGCTGTATGT
The DNA here is from genome assembly GCA_038502155.1 of Parochlus steinenii. Taxonomy (NCBI): domain Eukaryota; kingdom Metazoa; phylum Arthropoda; class Insecta; order Diptera; family Chironomidae; genus Parochlus; species Parochlus steinenii. The sequence goes on along the minus strand of JAXCIN010000047.1, from coordinate 4,822,373 downwards.
AGCCAAAGTTGAGAAAATATATTTTAAAATAAGTAGATTCAACAAAAAGATTATGAGCTAACAAAATAATATCATGAAAAGCATTTTGGTCACCCATCCATAAATTAATCTCACACTCACATTGTTTGCTCAAGTCACAAACTTTTCCTTTACCCATAAAAACTTGGAGCTTTATTATAAATTTAATAAATTGTTCAAATTCTTCACCAAAATTATAAATTCAAAGCTCTAAATTTAATAATTTAACAAAGTTTTATTCTGCTAAATTAAATTCAGTTAAAAATTGTAGAGCTGTATGGACAAACTTTTGCTCATAACAATAACTCATAGCTCGCTGCACTTTTTGCTTCTTTATTTAAGTTTATTAATTTTTGAATGCCTTTCATTTCATTTGTTAGTCTTTGTTTTGCGTTTTCGCTTGTCTCTAGAATTTTCTGAAATATACCATTTCACATTGAAAAGTTTTATATATCATTTGTTCTTACTTAATTGAATTAACTTTCCGTTTTTATGCCAATCAAAGTTGATATTTAAAATTCATGCGAATATATCCATCAAAAGTTTTTGTTACTGCAACAAAGTTGAAATCAAGTTTAATCTGAAAACCCATGAAGTTAATTAGGATTCAAATTTGAGAACTGTTAAGTACTGTAAAGGGAAAAACTATATTTTAAAACAACAACATATTCAACTCTTCTCAAAACACACAACTCACTCTGCTAGAATTTGTTGCGGATTGCAATAATAGCTTGATTGCGTACATTTGCAAGAGGATTTTGTAAATTTGTTGAATTCAAAGGATTCAAAACTTTATATCCATAAACTTTTTACAAAATTGGTATAGATTAAAATGTTTTTAGCTATTTCAATAGAAAACACATATCTGGTATTAAAATTTAATATACTATGAACAATTTTGAGATTTTAATAAAAGCATGTTTAAAACCATATATAGTTTTCAACTTTATTCGTTCTGAATGTTTATTGAGCTCTTAAAATCAAAATCAAACCCAAAATATAACCAAAAAACTTCTTAGTGGTTACATTAGAGCTCGTTTGAATGCAGGAATACATGATTTCTATTCAGTTCATTTCAAATGAGTCAAAAGTTCACCCAATGATCAATGAAATATATAATAAATTTAAAATAGAACCAGTTATAAATTATAATTAATATTGAATTTAAACTCAGATTAAATATATCTTTATCGAATTGTTCATTAGATAAATCAACAAAGAAACTCTTATTTTCTCTTTTAAAATCAAAATTTTGATACCGACAAAATATTTTAAAATCCACTTCTGAGTACTTAATCTTAAATCTCTTGAAAACAGAAAAATCCTGCGGAATTTCGACTGTCAATTTTATTTTTATTTTTTGTAGCCCTAAGCGCAGTAAAAGTAAACCCTTATCTCTTGATGACACTCAAAACTTAACAGTAACAAATTAAAAATTTTTTTTACATCTTAATCCAAAGCAATTACACAAGCGATAAAATATTGAACCGTAAAAATATTTTTAATTAATCTTTTGCACGCGATTTTTTCACCAAATGAGTAAAATCAACTCAAAGAACGGTTGTTTATAACCAGCATATTAGGAACATATCAAACATAAGATGGCATAGTATCCACAATTATAACATTAAAAATATTGATCCATTATTTCATTTTTATTAACCAAACTTTATTTGGTTCATAATATTTTATTATTCAACATGACGTTATTATATCAAAGACTTAAATTCTCTACAAATATGTGCAATGTAACAATGCGATAATAATAATTTTGGTTTTCCGCTCTTCCATTAATATATAGTACCAGAAAATTCCCCTTAAAAAAATAAAACCATTTTCAGAATAATTATATAGACTATAGAGCTTAAGCCGTTTCATTTTCATTTTCGACAATGAAACGTTTTTATTTATTACAATGTTATTTTGTATTTTTGGAATGTTAAAATTAACTGAAACTTTATAAACAGCCAAGTTTCCACATTCTGCCATACTATATAAACTATGGAATATATTCACGATGAACGTGAAGACCAAACTGTTATGAACCAGCTAGAAGAAAACTAAAACTGGTGGCAAATAAACATCTCACTTTTCTAACACAAGTTCGTTTTTCCAATACAATAGCAAATTTTGACTGGACTAGTTAGCAATATTTGAGATTGTAGATTGTGATTTGGCATAAAAAACTTTTATTTGAGAAAATTCAAATTAATGTAATTAGTAAAGAAAAGCAAAACTGTTGTGACCTGAGCATTGTTTCGACCATAAGTCAGGATCGCGAGCTGTTTTAAAATATGAACGTTTGAAAAATTCAATAACTTTTTTAATATATACACAATCGTGAAATTTTATTAGACATAAATCAAAATAATATCTCAGAAAGGAGTCAAATCATAGGTTTCGGTGAAGCTTTTCAGTGGCTCCGTTGGTGTCAATAAAATTGGGAAGGTCACTTTGGAAATTTGACCCGAAACTATATTTTTATATTTAACCCAAATATGACCAATACGACCGTCTTGGTCAAAATTTCCGACCCACATCGCCCGAGGTGGGGTCGCTATAAAAATATTTCCCCCCATCTTCACAAAAAGTTGAAGGATTTTTTTTCTGCTAATATTTTTTTGAATGTAAATAGTCAAAAATCACCCTCATTCACGACCCATTTTTAACCCATCATTAGTTTTCCGGAAAACTTTCTGAAAAATGTGAAATTTATAAGAAACTTAATTGTTGAAATAAATTATATATTTTTATATTAAATAATATATTAAATAATATTTTTTTGTGAATTTGAGAAATATTTTTTGATATCGATAAATTTTGATAAAAAGTTACTTAAATATTATTCTTTAACTGTAACCGACTTATAATAATTATCAAAATAATAAAATTATTCTCCTAAATATCTCTCATAAAGGAGTTTAAATGTGTTATAATTGAATATTCAGCCAATTTAGTGTGGACAAAATAACATTTTGTATTTTTCTATCTAACGCATTTATCATTCTTGTGTAATCGGTTTTGAATTATATTAATTTTTTCATTTAAAAAATAGAAATGTAACAAATCAAACCAAAGAATGCACAAAAGCTCTCAGCTGCATGATTTGAAGCACCCATGCAAATGTCGACGTAGTATAACTTTTTTGAAGATTGATGAGAATTTAAATTATCATAAAATAGGCATTGACTAATTCTTGATAAAAATTTAGTACAGATTATTATTTATTTCAAAAATTAAATTTCTTATAAATTTCACATTTTTCAGAAAGTTTTCTGGAAAACTAATTATGGGTTAAAAATGGGTCGTGAATGAGGGTGATTTCTGACTATTTACATTCAAAAAAATATTAACAGAAAAAAAATCTTCCAAACTTTTTGTGAAGATGGGGGGGAATATTTTTATAGCGACCCCACCTCGGGTGATGTGGGTCGGAAATTTTGACCAAGACGGTCGTATTGGTCATATTTGGGTTTAAAAAAATATTTAGTTTCGGGTCAAATTTCCAAAGTGACCTTCCCAATATCACTGACACGCTCCGTTGATATGTTGAAAGCAATAATAATAATAAATTGAATTACACTTTGAAGAATATCCATGAATCAGAATATCCACAAAATTGTTCTTCGTAGTCAAAATGTTAAAATGAAATTGTACATTCCTGCGGAAAACTCCCGTTTCATCCTTTATTTGATTTTCCTGCGACAAAAATGTCAAATAAATTTCAATTTTGGATTTAGTGATTGATGCAGACTTTTTGTGTCTTCTTGAAACACTTCATGATCTTAAATATTCCAAACGTTTGGTTTATAATGTGATATATATAGTTTACATTTTTAAAACGAATTTTTGCCTGGAATTTTTAAAACATAATATTAAAAGTTGTTGCATCTTATTTTTATAACATCATCCTTCAGAACATCATCCTGAAACCAACAAAAAAAAGACGTTATAAAAATTGTGTCTACAAAATTCAATAATTTATTTATTTGAAATATCCCGATTAACACCGAATAAAAACAATAAAATATAAAAAATGTTACGATTCTACTTATTAATTCTCACTAATATCTCTGCGATTCTCTGCGTTGAGAAGTTATCTGCGAATCTGTTACAATAACATAACTTCACTTGATTTAAAATTAAAGAGCCTTTGAGTTGACCGAGTCAACACACAATGAAAATTTTTATAAGTGAAATTCAATAATTTAGTACATTCCCGTCATTTTTTTTTGGCTCCGCCAAATGAACTTTAAATATGAGTTGCCAGCACTTTACATTTTAGTTTTTTATGAATGAAAAAGGGCGCTTATTTTGCATAGTGGGCAATGGAGAGAATTGGGACATTTCCACAGACATAAAGCAAGTAGATTCGTACGTTTTTCAGCATGTTCATTCATAAAAGCCTACGATTATATGAACCGCTTTTAATCGGTGTTAATCGGGATCTGAGCATAAATATATAATATTTTAATATAATATGCTAAATTTTGTCTTTTTTCGCTTTAAGTAAAACAGTTCCAAAACCTTGTTTATTATGATCTTCATTGAGTTGAGTGCTCTCGCTGAAGCTTCTTGTAGATATATTTATTATGTATTCTGAGAAGAAAGTTAAATGGTATCGCCCTATGTTTTGATTTAAAAATTCTGCTAATACGCACTGATTAGAATTTGAAGCATAATTATTTATAATAATAGCTCCAAAGGAACTTTTAATTAGGTACTTAATAATTTTATATTAATATAGCTTATATAAAATAAATAACCGAGATACATTTTTTTCTGTATGTTTGAGCAGATTATTACCAATTTAATGCAATAACATAAAATCTTTTCACGTATTATCTTGATCTATAATAAAATTAAAAGCTTCTTTTGTACGCCATATTGATTACATTTTTATTAGTCGTAGACTAAAAATTAGTTACCCCAACAAACTCAATTTAATCACTCTGATTTACACAAATTTGTGCTTCCAAAAATTAGATCAACAGCATTTGCCTGAAGGCAAGTTGCGAGCTTGGAGTGAAATTTCAATCATGTGAAAATATATACTAACAAGGAAAAAATAATAATCATCTTTAATTTTCTTGGAAGTAAGATATTAAATAAAGTAATAAATAATTTAAAAGATTTTACCATATTTTCTATAATTAGGTTTAAGATTGAAATAATTCTGATTTTCAAAGGGTGTTTGAATATTTTATCAGATGTTTAATTTAAAGCTTCAAAATTGTCTTCAAATTTCAATGTTAAAACCTTTGAAATCTCGGCAGTGTATCATCAGGTAGAATTAAGATTGAATAAATATTCTCGAATTTAAATTTAATGAGTTCTCGTTAGGTTATTATTTTAGATACTATTTTTGCTGCAGCTCAATTTTGAAAAGTACCTTCAAAATACCACTACCTGATATGTAGTCTCTTCCCAAAATCTCACAATAAATCGTGCTCAGCTTAAACCATCTGTTGAAAATCCGTGCGTATCAGAAAAAAGTATTGTTTAATATTAAAAGCATTTACCAATTGCTATAACGTATTACCAAAGAGTATTATCACAGGCATCATTTTCCACAAAAAAGGAAAGCACGCATTTTGATTTCGTAAAATAAAAGAAGACATTATACTCAAATTTATGTCTCTGTAATTTAAGATAAATATTTATCTTTCGTTCAAATAGACATATTTCAAATTTCGCAGATATGGTGTATAAACAACACACTGCTCTCATTTTTGACAAATTAATACATAGCGTAATATATTTTATAACAAACAATCACTCTCCTTAAATTCAAGACTTATGCATGCGTCAAATGCTGATTATTTTTAAAGAAAAAATGGATCACCAGAAAATGAAAGGACATCTTGTATTTTCAACAACAAAAAATCTTAAGCTCTTAACATACATGGTTGACCAAAATTGGAAAAAAATCTTATATGTTTGAAAAAAGTCAAGAGTGAAAATTGTTGTTGGTTTCCATGCAAACCCGATACTGTAAAATATATTTACCAATAAGCGTATAGATATACTGTAAAAACAAATTTACTATTAAAAACCCTCTTCTTAAAAAAACTTACATCAAGTCTAGACATATAGCGTATAAAAGATGGCACAATAAATGAATCATGGATTTTTATTAAATCTAAAATTAGAACTCGCGAAAAGGCTATTTTTTAAAATAAGTTGTGAAATATTTGTTGAAATTCAAATGTTATTTTGTATAAAGAATGATATCATAACAAAAGTGATCGATTACAAAATTTCATTACAAAAAAGTGAGTACAATTATTCACCTGGATCAGATTCTGGTACTCAAGCGTGCTTTTTTTTGAGTTCTCGTGTCATTGCTGTTGACTCAGCTTTTTTCAATTGTTTTCTGACAAATATGATTTTGCACTTTTTTTTTGAGAATCTCATAAAATTGGGGAAAAAAATATATTATGTCCTCTGGCAACATATGTAAATAAATGTTGCTTTGGAATGGAGTTATTTTCGGCTGTCGACATAAAATTAATGAGAACACTTGTCCCTACATGGTTTAATGTATATTTGTATCCCATTCAACCCACATTTAACCAAAAAATCATTCAAGTCATTTAAAGAAAAGTTGAATGTTATGAAAACACTCAGATATTTCTGGTTATTCATGATTTTAGCAGTACTCTGCAAATAAATTCGAATTTTCCAGAAGAACAGATTTTCCTGCTAAATAAATAAAAGTTATGATGCTGAAACCAACAGCAACTCGGGAAACATGCTGCCTTCTTGAAATGCAAAACTTCGGAATATCATTTTTAATAAGAGAAATGCAAATAACAAATTTTGCCGATACAATCCAAATAGAATATCTAGAAATTTTCATAAATTTGGATAAAAATAATTTGAGTTTGTCACATGCACAATATCAAGCAAAATGGTTTTTGAAATTGAAACGAATAGCTGAATAATAATCAGAAAAATGATTTTGGCCTACTTGTTATAAAATAAATATTGACACAATTTCAATGAATTTAACAAATACGTGATCAAATATATCAATTCATCGTATTTTTATTGTTTTTAATACGTAACATCTACCTATATGTATATAAATTGAATAATTTGAATATTGTTTGTACAGATATGAAAATGAATTTTTGGAACATGGTCCTGATTTTATACTTATTGAGATCTATCAAAAAAAGTATGAGGCGTCTATCTAAAATAAAAAACACTCGGCTATATGATACTTTTTTACAGAGCCTTCAAAAAACATGTATTGAAACTGTACTAAATTGAGTTCCTGACAGTTTCTTTTGTTTATTTTTTTGAAATTACCTCGTGCGTGAAGTTAACAATATGGATTCGGCTATGTGAAGAGTTTGATGATCAAATTTGAAACAAACTCATTCAAACATTTTTGCAGTGATATTGTACGGTGTGTGAAAAATTTTTTCATTCGCGATGTAATTATGTTTTATCGTAGTGCAGTTAAGTATTCTTCAAAAACAAGTATGATTATGATGTAAAATAGCTTCAACAACAATGAAAGAGAACATTTGTAATTATTCACCATAAACCCAGGTGTTTTTTATAGTCTAAAAATTTAGTGTCATTTTATTCTAATTTATAACCGTCAGAGAGTTTATAGCGCTTTTTAATTTTATATCAGTGTTTATCGTTTCTTATAGTGACTTGAAAATTTCTTAAAAACGTGTCATTTTATAAGAATATAAACTTGATCATCAATCTGTAGTTGAAAAGTTGTTTCGATTTATGACTAAAATGATGTGATAAAAATCTGAAGAATTAAAAATAAATTAAAATCTACAATTATATGAAACCAATACTTTGAGACCATCGAACTATAACTATACCCAATTAAAAGCTTGTTTTATGAGTCGGTTGAAAAATTTTAATAGAATATTTTAAACTCTCCAAACAGCCAATATATAAGCCACTTTATAATTAATAGAAAAAGATGTATCTAGAATTTTAATTTCACACTAGATAACTTGCATTAGCATTTAAATAAAGATGATTTTCAAAATGCAAATATCTTCCAAAATATTACATAAATATTACAAATTTTCTGCTGCTGCACAAAATTGCAAAACAAACCCCTTCAAAAATTGTGTTCGTTTGACAGCTCAAGCGGTAAGATTTTATATGTATCGTTGTGCTTCCTGAAACTTGCACAAACGTTGAATAAATTAGTTATAAGTAATGTCTAAATAACAACTGAAAATCATATCTCTTCTTCTTCTAAATTTGTCCAGACAAACATGTTGGACGAGTATACAATACAGTTTAATATAGAATTCAAAATATATGAAACAAAAATATATGTATGACTCTTGAGTCTTGAGTCTTTAATTAATTTACAGTATTAACGGAATAAAAAGTTGCTGAATGCAGTTTTAGTGTGAACATCACATTTTCGTTAAGATTGCTTCAAAAACATTCTTAAATTGAATTCAGATAATACACCTATATAAAATGAGATTTTAATGATATTTTTGAGAAAATAAAAGTTTAATGGAATTTACTACAATCTTAAAAATTTTACGATCCAAAAACTTACAATCACAGCATACCAGCGTGATAAAGAAGTAAGGAAAGAACTGCCAGTTGGGCAGAAAGCTAGGATCATTGAATAAAAGTTCTAAAAAATTAAAGAAATGATGAGACCACTTCCACCAAAAGTTTCATATATAAGGCATTAGGAAAATTTACGTCTCTGCTAAACAAACAAAAAGACGGCCGCAAGGACACATTTGAGACAAAGGCGTATTTTTCCAATATAAACGATAAAAATCTTGGATAATAGTAGAGTGTTTTAAACTTTTAACTTAGAAAAGTTCTTGATTCTGCCAAGAGTTGCTAGGTAACTGAATAATTGAAAATTTATGTTCAAATAATTTATGTAAATTTTCTCACTTTTGAGATATCTTTGTACGAAAGATCTTTTTGTACATCATACATACCATACCGTACAAACTTTTATAATATCAATCATTATTCTCATTATAAAATTTTATTTTTCCATAATGTTATATCTTGAATTCTTTTTGACTATACACTCTTTCAACTAAGTAAAATGTAAATATAAACGGGTACACACTCTCTTTTACGAAATCGGTTGGTACCGGTGAAAATCTTTGTCACAGACAATCGGCTCTAAGAACTTTTAACAACTGTCATGCGGATTTGCCATTGATTCGAAATTTGATTTTTGGCTTATTACATTACATACAAAATAAAATCCTGAATATTTGCATTTATTGATAGAAGTGAAAACCGAAATAAAAATACCAGCTAATAAAGAGACTCAGTATGAATGGGAACGCTTTTTGTATGGTTAGATTTTATTAAGACAACTTAATAAAGGAAATTTTCTGAAAGATGGAACTTTTTGTATCGAAAATTTTTACACGGAAATCGGTGTTATGGAGACAAAATCGTGACAGAGAGTATTGTGTCCGATAACACGTACCCAGATGTTGTGTATCGATCGTTTCCTGCTATAATAACCATTTGTAAATATTTTTTCATGTTAGTAAAATTCTAAAATAAATAAAATTGTTTGTATGTTATAATCATAATTTTTGTTTAAGACTTCGAGATGTGTTAGTGTTTTTACACTTGCCAACTTTGGCAATTTTCTCCTCACTTGATAATAAAAAAACTCACTCATTGTATTCGGGTATGCTTACAAAATAAAAGGAATTGTGGCTCACAATAAAGCAAATTTTTACATATGGAATAATACCATGGAATGGAAAATGATGTAAAGACCGGAAAATTTTTATACCTTGAACTACGTTAAAAGCTTTATTTTGGTTTTAAGTTTATCGATTTTCACTGAATATATGACTACTATATAATAATTATACCCGAGTATCACTCTTTTTAATCGCTAGGTAGTCGAAAAACAGAAACCTAACATTCGTTGGATTGGGTTTAAAAATAAAAATATTTTTATTGCTTGAAAAATATTACAAAATTTTTTGCATGACATTTAGATGCTATTGAATTAACTATTTAATCAAAATTGGGCGAAAAAGTTCAAACAAAAATTGGAAAAATATTTTTTGCAGCCTACACGAATTTATGTTATTAAAAAAAGATCGTAAAATGAATAATTTGTCTAAAATTTCGAAATATTTTATGACATAACTTTATCAAGCGAATAACGTGATATTGATACAAAACAGATCAAACGAATTTTTAAAAAAGAAGATTTTGGTGAGCTTTACATGCTTTTATCCAGGGGTGTAGAAGTAGTGAATTAACAAGGTAGGCGCTGATGAGTGTTTTGCAAACAAAATTAAAAAGTTGCACTAAACTTGCACCAAATTTTAACCAAATTTTAACAAGGGGGTCGCGCCTACTCGCGCCTACCCACTTCTACAACCCTGCTTTTATCCAACTCTTGATCGTAAATAAAATGTAAATATATTCATTACATTTGATTTTAATATTTGAGATAAGATGTTGGTTTCCTATTTTGATTCTTAAATTTGAAATTAATAACTAATTGTTTCTATGTATTTTATAAATTATTTGGTAGAATAGCACCATCAAAATTAATCTTGCCGTTTTATTGTAACTATACTTGATGAATAAACTATACCATATACAAGAAAATTGAGGTGCTCTAATTAGTTATCATTCAATTACATTTTTCTTCAGCTCATTTCTATCTTCATTTCCCAAAAGTTTTATCTATTGCATGGTAGGTAATAGCAATATTTCAGACACCACCTCTTAATTTATTCTGGAACTGTCGTCAGCTCAAGCCAACATGAAAGTAATGTCTTTCTTTATGAAAACTAAATTATTCAAGCGTAATTAAGGCACCTGTCTTGTATTTAAGGGACCGGTAAAAGACGTTTACCTTCTGCTTGGAAGCTCTTCTACCAGTTTATTTTCAATTAAACAAGTTTTCTAAAGATTCTACTTTAATAAATTGAAATGTTTTTAATTAATTATTATAGTTATCATGTAGTGTTGAGTACGAGCTCAAACTGAAATTTAACTTTGCTGTAGAGATTAAATTTTAAGTTACGTCAGCAATGTCAAAAATAATTTAGTTTTCCCATTGGCTTATAATTTAATAGTAACATATCTAACATATCAATGGATAGCTATCGCCTTGCTAATTGTATTGCATTTATTTCTCTTATATATTTAAGTTTCAAATTACTGTTTATGTTGCACCGACCTCTTTGTGTCAAAGAAGTGGCCATCTCCAGCTGGTAGAGTCACTTCCACCAAAAAAATCCATGAGTAATCAATGGTTCATATGGAACATTTTGGCGCCAAAAGTTTTAGTCTGCCAAACATATATATTCTGATAAAACGATTTTGATACACCCTTAAATATTTTAACTTTTCACAAAAAAAAAAACTTTTCCAGCTTTCATTGAATCTCTAACTTTAGACAACGTGTTAATATGTTTTCATATTATATTTATTAAAACACCAATTTGCATGATAAATAAGGAAAAGTTCTTCAAAGTAATGAAATTTTAATTAAGTTAGAAAGTTGATAAGAGAGTTGATGCTTTTGACAATGTGTAAGACTTGTCGTCTTCGAAAAAAAATTATATTTCTAAGAAAGTGGGTAACTGCTTTGTAAAATTTTTACATTAATTACAGAGTATATTAAGTTTTAACTTTTTGAAACTTGTTCATGCTATGAATATGTCCTTGTCAAGTGTTTTGTTTATTAGAGGAAATTTTTGGAATAGTTAGTGGCTTTCTGATAATTTCAGATTTTATTTTACACTCTCTCTGCCAGGCCTTTCTAGTTAATGTAATTTTAATTTAATTTTTCTTTCAAATTAGCTGTAGCTCTAACAACATAATTTATGTTATTGAAGGCTATACACAAATAAAATTCAAATTGGGCGCAATGAACATAATAAAGTCAAATAAACTGTGTTCTATTATAGAGAAAGTATGGTAATTCATATTTTACAAATGTTGATTTAATTTAATTTACATGCCACACTTAGAAATTATATGCCAAACTTCAGCCGTTTGGCATCTGGTCTTCAAAATATATTTTGATGATTATTATAATTTGCATAATCCCTAAAGCACCGAAGGCTACAAAGGTATTTTGTTCCTTTCTTTTATCAAATTGATATAGACCGTCAAAAGTCTTATACGCTATGATAAATATAGGGGATAGTACAAAGCATTTCTTAGTGAAAAAAATATTATGAGTCTCACCCTAAAACAAATTTTGCTTAAAATTTTTTATAGTTCTTGAAATCTCTGATACATTTAAAAATGTTGATGAGAAAAGTAGCACATTTTTTAAAAATTGAGTAATTTTAAGTTATTATTCTCTTCAATATTTAATAACTGTAAATAAGTACACATAAATGTAGAAGAAACCTATTCTAGCATAAATTTTTCCACAGATTTAGCCGAGTTATAAAAACTCCAATTAAACTTCTCCACTATAGTGCAGTTCATACAATCTCTAACCTTATTCATTCACATAAAGTTTTACACCAATGCAAAATAAATTGCAGATTTTTGTTTTAATTTACCTTAAAATGAGCATCACAAATTAAAACCTCGTGAAAATTTTCGAGCAATTTTGATACTTACAGGGTAAATGTAGGTTAAATAAAAAAAGTTTTACCAACTTGAAAATATTGGTATAAAGAAACTAATTAGGCTAGTTTTTTATACCTCACCAGTTTCAATAGCAGTGTCTATTGTATAATTCTTGAATAATATTGAAAAGCTCGAAAAGAGTTCATAAAATATCTTTACAAACAAAAATTACTATTCTGCATCGCAAATTTTCATAAAATGGTGCACAGGAACATAATATTTAACTCAATTAACCAGGCATTGATGTTTTCAGTAATGATGCAAATGATGTATTTCCGTTCAAACACAAAATATTCTCATAACTTATATTTGTCTGGAGTATACATCATTATCGAAAGAGCATTGCATTAAATTTAATGTAGCTATAATTTTTTTGCCCAATTATACAAACTAGCCATAATATAATTGGATTTATATGATTCCTCAAAAATATTGAATTTTATCTTTTATTTGGAATAAAACCGAAAATATATTTTTCATGTTCTATTCCAGAATGTTTCCGAACTAAAAAAAAGTCTAAATCAAACAAGCATATGGCCCAAAATTAAATTTTTAAAAACATAGAAGAAAACATTCTTCAATGTGATAAAACCTTCATCATACAGCTTTACGAGAATGTGTATAACATACATCGACTCCAGAATTTATTTTTTATTTTAAAGGTTTCTCCACCCTTTTTAAGTGCATCAAATTACAAATTAAATTGAATTTAACTCCATATTGATTTCAAATCTAAACTCCTACATATTGACAGATTCTGAAAAGGTAAGATAACGTCACGAGTACACATGTACACTGTACAAATACAAGTTTTCTGGTCTAAATCGATCTGGAAAACAATCAGTAAATTGAATCAAATTGCATGTTATAACCTTTCGAACAAACCAAATATCGCTTCAGGTTTTCATGTACCTTGTAAGTTGAGAAGTTTTCGATGAAATGAAAATTTTATATAAATTTGATTGAATATTCGGGATATTCAATACTAACCTTTAAAAATGTTAATGTTCATCAATTTTATCCAAACTTAAAAAGTTACTTGAAAAATACTCGAGCCAATATTTTGAGCCAATATTTTGTTGTAATTTTCAAAAACAACGATTAAAAACTTCAAGTATATATTTTGGAGTATAAATACGCAACCCAATATATATATCATACTATTTGAAATCCCAAATGTATTTAAAATCATCAAGCCCAAAACCATTTATCAGATCAAATTGTGAAGTATGGTAAAAAATGATTTAGCCCAGCGATCCAAATGAAATGCACATTTTGACATCGAAATTAATCAAGTGTATGAAGCTTTAATAATGTAGTTTTCAGAACATTATTCCGCTTTTCAATTGCATTTTCTGTTTAACAAGTTTCATGCTATCTAAAAATAAACTAAAATACATATGAGTATTAAGTACATTATCTATAAGTCTAATGACATCGGTGTTACATGTGCATTTTTCAATCAAACTACTCATTTGTTCAAGTAGTTGCACACTGACATTTTGACGATAACAAACTTTTTCCGAAGGATTAAACTAAACCTTCTTCACATAATTGTACATTATAATTATTGTAAAGCAAATCACTCTGGAGTTTGCTATTAGTTTTCGATTCTGCAAGTTAAGAGTCATGTATAAAATGAAATTGTTCAAAAATAGGAAAGCCTGAAAGGAATTGAAAGAAAACTAGTTGTGCAGCTTGTGAGCTGAGCAGGACTTCTCCGCTAGCATAGAATGGTGTTTTCAATAAAAATTGTTTCAAAAAGATATTGAGTTTTGGAGCTGAGAGTAAGCGGTACCAAGCTGAGATTCTAGGACTTTTCTAAAAAAAATTGTCTGGTACCACCAGATGACTTCCAGCAGGTAGTGGACCAAACATCAATGCAATTCTTGATTGGACATGTCATCTCAAGCATTTTTTCTGAATAGACCAAAGTGCTATCTCTAGTCGTTCTCGAGTTGTGGAGCTGAGAGTAAGCGCTACCAGACTGATACTCCATAAACTTGATTTTTCTTATTTTCTGGACGAGTCATGAGATTCTAAGACTTTTCAAAAAAAAGTTGTCTGGTACCACCAGATGACTCCCAGATGACTTCCAGCAGGTAGTGGACCAAACATCGATGCAAATTCTGACTGAACTTATCATATCAAACATTTTTTCTGAAGAGACAAAAGTGCTATCTCTAGTCGTTCTCGAGTTCTGGAGCTGAGAGTAAGCGCTACCAGACTGATACTCCATAAACTTGATTTTTCTTATTTTCTGAACGAATCATGAGATTCTAAGACTTTTTCAAAAAAAAGTTGTCTGGTACCACCAGATGACCCCCAGATGACTCCTAGCTGGTAATGGACCAAAAATCGATGGATCTCTAGTTTTTCAAAAAAAAAGTTTTTTTTGTATGAAAACCCCGACTTTGCGTCACGGGAGTGGTTCTGGTGACCTAACCGGTGGAGTCACCATCACCAAAAATATCAGGTGCACGATGGGAATAGATACCATGTCGATTGGCATCAAAAAATTTGGAATCGGTCCGGTGGAAGTTCAGATCGAGCGTTTACAGTAACACACCGAACCACCAGGCACACGGCCCTTAGTTTTTCGCATTTCACGGGTCGGGGGTTAATACCGACAAAAAATACCGACAAAAAAAATATGAGATATTTTTGAGATTTGTGTACAGGGAAGTCAGGAAAAATCAGATAAGGTCAAAAAACCCTGAAAATGTTGGGACGAAAACAATACTTCTCCGAATTTTGCGGAGAAGTAAAAATAGAACTATATGTTCAAGGCAGTCACAACTGAACTAGGAAAACTTTATAAGTTTTCTTCTGTTCGCCTCTCTTCTTTTGTGAACATCTTAGAGTAAAAGAAATAATGGACGAAAATAATATATATATTATATTATTTGTCATACATTGGCTGTTTTAGACAATATGTATAAAAACAATGGATTAATTTCACAAAAACAATAGATAAATCTCAATTTTCTTAACGAATTGTACTTTTATAGCTCCATTAACTAGAATTACATACTTCACTGTGGCATTCAATAGATTCAATAAAATATGAGATATAGGTTTTCATTCTGTATATTAATTTTGTTTTTATTTTCACAGAATTATTTTCTACCAACATTTCCAACATAATACATCTATTAAAAAACTCTATAATCGATCGGAAATATGCCTTTAAAATAAAGACATAAAAACCGATACTATGTTTATAGTACTAATTGAATCAAAATTGATTCAGCTATTTGATAAATAAAAAATTACATTTTGTTGTTATTTCACTCGTGATGTGCATACTCGAGCATATCATTCTCTAGGATAGCACTTTATAAATATTCTTTTTTCTTTTTTATTATACTCGTTCGAGCTATCACAAAAAGCTCACATGAACTAATTCATTATTTTTAAGTAAAAAATTTACTTAATATCAATTTTGATTCATTTTTTCTTTGCACTATTCGAATGACTATTATTAATTTCAAACATCCATTAGTAAAACTCCATAAATAATATTTTCATCTATTGAAAAAACATTCTGATTTGGTAATTATAATGGATGATTTAAATATTGCACCGTGGTATCAATTAAATCTATGTTTAAAGTCAGGTAGAAAACACTCATCATTTTAACATTCAAGTTTTCCGCAGCTTTATTTTATCTTCCATTATTAA
Source organism: Parochlus steinenii (assembly GCA_038502155.1). Classification (NCBI taxonomy): domain Eukaryota; kingdom Metazoa; phylum Arthropoda; class Insecta; order Diptera; family Chironomidae; genus Parochlus; species Parochlus steinenii. The sequence continues at coordinate 4,806,053 of JAXCIN010000047.1, read as the reverse complement.
GCATTTTATTTGCTCGATAAAGCAGAATTTCACATTGCTAGGAATAAAGTATTTGTTTTAAATTGCAAGCGCGTGACTCAACTGTATTGTTGCATTTTTATAACAACCGTTGCCAACTCGCATTGCATTGAGAATCTTTTTTAACAAATTAAAGATATTCATGTGATCAAAAAATTAAGCGAATGAAAGCTTATTAGTATAATAATCAAAGCTAAACTGAATGTTGATATTTTTAAAGCTCTTAAAGAGACATTGCTTTGACCTTTACTTGGCGTGTTATTACATTGACCTAGATCTTTTAAACACACATTTGTGAAATTTTATTGCTTGCTGACAGTATAATAATATACCTAAGCGTCCCTAAAAATAATGATAAAGGAAACTATTGAAAACGTGCTCGAATACAAAAACATAAGGTATCTACTGCTGCGAGGTGTTATTAAAGGTACTTTTGTTTTACTCAATAAAAAACTTATCATATATAAATATATCACAATAAAAAGTCTTACAATAAAATATTCCAGGTACCAAACTAGTGTCTAAAAACTAGTGATTCATGCAAAAAAAATATATTTTATGATGCACGCGGCAAACTTTTATATTATGTGGTTTGCGGTATTGTATTGTGGAATTACTGAATTGCATGAATAAAAGTTGTAAGAAATTTATTACACTGAGAAAAATACGTACTTTGCTTTTAAAAATTTTTATGCAGAATATTATTGAAAATTGAAGAATTGTTATCAAAAGCAACAGCAGAAACTTCTAAAACATTAAGCTTCAAGTAAAATAAGATCTGAAAATTAATATTACAAAAAAATTACACAGTTTGTGCACTACGTTCAGTAAAAATTTGAAGCGGAACACCAAACATTATATATTTCACATGTAATCTTAAAAGATAGTAAATCTATACATTTTTCTACAAAACATTAACTTTATCGAGTTTGATTAGAATAAACATATAAAACATCATCATATTTTGGGTTTATCGGGTTTCCCAGAAAAACACACAAATGAAATCATACGGATGAGATTTTTGCAATAAAACCGTTTAATAGACACCATCAAAAAGAAACATCTACTATGTTATTGATGTATGAGAGCGCGTTGAAATTGAAATTTTTTGTTGTGCAAGACAAGCATTTTGTTATTACGTTACCTAAAAATTAAACATGGAAGTTGCATGGAAATTAAACATTTATTTTTATTGAGGCAGGCACGGAACGGAGATTTATTAATTCATTCCAATCCACAAGAAAATACAATCAATTCTCAGTTGTTGAGGTATTCAAAATTTATTTCGCGTAATTGCAACATAAATCATCAATATTTTTATTTCATTCATTCCAATTTTGCTGGGTAAAACATGATGAAATGGTTCATTTTTTTCAGCCCCTTAATTTCAGTAGTTCATGATTTAAAGTGGATACAAATAAATCAAGTTTTTGGAATAATGTCATCAGATATTATATTTTATATATATCGTTTACAAATATTCCAATTAAAAAATACCCAGCAATTAAATTTTTTACCATGGTAAACATTTAAAATTATGGAAATTGTGTTATGATTGTCTCATTACTGAAAAATGTCGGAAAAATGTGTTTGATTGCTGAAAAGTATTTTTTTTGCAATAATATTATAAATGAATTGTAATAATCAATGTGAAAATATGTATTGAAAAATGTTTATTGTAAAAATATTGTAAATATATTGTAAAAATTCTTTAAGTTTCGTTAATTTTTCAGGATGGCATTTCAAAACTTTTTCACCACTCAAGAATTTGCGCAAAATCTCTCTGAGCTTTCCATTCAATGTTGGCGGGTAAAAACACGATGTTTTCAATTTTACCATGTAGCTTTTATTAGTAAGCTTTGGAATGCTGATCAAACTTGCTGATAGAGATTTCACAAAACATGTAGTAAAATTTTGTTCTTGCACGTTTCTTTTTCTATAGTTTCAAGAAGAATTCGTTAATAAAAATTGTTTAGGATTACCTACTAACTTTTAAGAATTAATAATTCAGAAATATTTGCAGTTTTATATCAAGGTTCAGATAGAATGTCTTTGAGCTTATTAAAATATTGACAACAGAACGGAAATTATCTAAACTTTTTAGAATAATCATTGGAATGAAAAGGTAGCTTACAATTATTCGGCATAAACCAAAAAATCATTAAATCAAGTTGAACCTTTCTGGAAAAAGATCCCAAACAAAAAGGTTGGAAAAGGATTAATTCAAACAATTTTCTCGATTATTTTTATTGTTCACGAAGCATATCTAAAATCTAAGGTATTTTGTTAAAGAACCTACCACAAATCCTGTCAACCGAGGTGCCATAACATTTCCAGAAAGTTTAACATATTTACAAAATAGATATTTTCAGTCAATTTTGCCATAATATTTATAGATTTTCAAAACCACACCGAGTCATTCTTTAAAAAGGTTGCTCTAAAAATTTTCATCTCAACAAAATTGAATTATCAAAATTTGATACTATTGATACCATTTACTCTTGGAAAGATTTTTTTAGGAAGATGAAATTAATGAAAATTTATACCCTCAAGATAATTTTTTCGTAGAATAAATTAATTAAATTTGATATCCTCGAAATAAACATTTTCAAAATTACAAAAAGCTCATCACGAGATAATCGTCTATTATCCATATAATATATGCCTGATTGGTGAGCACTCTTTAGAAAGAACATTCGAGTAATAACAATTTTTATCCATAAAAGTTATTATTGTGTTTGTTCCATATATTGCCGACTTTTTCATGATTAGAAGTTCTCATTCAAATGATCTTTTCATGTTGGGATAGTATCAATCCTTGTATTCTTGCTGATGTACAAAATTGCACTATTAATAATGTAGAGAAATGTTTTTCTTATCTTAAAATAACTAGGAACCTTGATGGTTCAAATAACTTCAATTTTAGCTTTCCAACAAATTAGTCTACTTTCATTTGTATAACCTATTAAACTTATTCAAATACGAGCAAATATGCTATAAATTTTCATTAATTTTTGTATTATGAATAAATTAAATTCATTTTTCTTTTTTTTATAGTATCTCTTCAATCTTTTCATCTTTTTTCTTTGATATTCCTTATTTACGAATTTTTCTTCATATTAAGAATATAAGAAACAATTATCGATTTTGATTTATATCCAAAATTACAGAATGTTTTAGAATAAGCTTTTTATAATTTCAATTTATTCAAATTTAGTTTTAGAATTTCAAAACAAAAAAACTGCTACAAGACGAGACTTGAATGTTCTGGTTTAAAGCTCTTTAGCAAATTAAATTGTCATTAATTGCAGAAATACAATTGAAAACACTTGAGGGCTAAAAGCGTATTTTGAACTATTTGTCATGAAATTTACCAAAAAGCTTAGAAAACTCATTGAGCATAAAGCATTTCGATGTTCGTAATCACATTTTAATTTAAAATTACTGAGATTACAAAGATCAAATTTAATTAAAATGATTGGCAAAAGCGAGATTTTTTTTTTTCATTTAAAAATGTAATTAAAAATTTCCATCAGATAGATCCTATTTTTTATTAATGTTTATCATATCCTATTTTCTCTGAATGAACCTTTAATATGACTACAATAATTATTTTTTTGTAAGCCTGTCAAAACTTAAGTTTGCAAATCCAGAAATAATTAATTGATTCAAGTTTTTTCTACCATATCAATGACTTCCGCATTTTAATTTTTATGATGATACCAAAAGTCTGCAAGTCATTGTAAAACAAATAAAAGTCCAATTCAGAATGTTCGGATAATTTATTTTAGACGGCCTAGTCAAGAACAAAACCATTTCATTTTATTTCATTAAATTCCTTTTAGCCTTGCTCGTCACTCTTCCTGCAGTCTTGAACAGTCAATTAATACTGATTCAGCAAAATTTCATTCGAAAAATGGAATTGGTTCAAATTCTCAAGTTGTGCTCTAAAAGCTTTTGAGATTTTTGGGTTTTAATTCAAAGTTTATTTCGGTCAATGGTGTAATGGTGTAATGTTTCAAAACAATTTATTATATAAAAATAACAAATATATTCTCTTATTTTATTTAGGCTTGATCAAAGAATATGAATATACACATTTAAAAACACTGATATGATTGAATAAAAATAGTACATAAATTTGTTACTTGAACTGAAAAATAATTTAGATAATATATCATGAGATCACATAGTATTGAGTATACAATAAATTAAATTATATAAATTAAATTGTATAAATTACAAATTATATAAATTGCAACATATAAAAGAAACAGACAAATTTCTTGCTCTCCTTAGTCTAGTATTAATTTTTCCATTCTATTGAAATTACCAAGAAGCTCTCAAATTCAATATTTTTCTTGTAAATAGAAAGTTCTGCAATTTAGATTAAAGTTTTACATTTCAAAACGCAATCATAGATAAAAAGCTAATATAAAAAAGATTGAAATACAATTGTCTTCACTTTTCAAGAAAATTTTGCTTGAGCTTTTGTGTCGCATTGCAAAGATAGCAAAGCTCATGCTTTGTGAAAGTATAAATTGGGTTCTATGAAGTTTTGCTCAAATAATGTTAAATGAGAAGTGACAGTAAAAACTTGAAAAGGTTTGTGTTTTCTGTTGCAGAAACAATTTGTTATTTGTAATCTTGAGTGGCCAAGTTTTTTATTGAGAAGAATTGTTTTTATTTTGTGATTATTTTCTGATTATTGCTTTTGGTGAGAGGTGAGACAATAAAGGTAGAAATACGATCTTTTATGGAGTCTTTCTCGAGACATTATATTTTGCATTATTTATTATTGATCAATGACACTTACATTTAGCTAATGTTTGAACGTATCAAACCAATCCATTTAATATTCATTCTGATTTATAGCACACAACTTTTTTGTTGATTTTTTAAGTTCTCGACTGCATTCATTGAGCAAAATGTCATTTATTTTCGTGTTCTTGTCACAACGATTTCCGATGTTCTTTTTTAGATTTTGATATGCAAACTTCGTTTTTGTGACTGAATAAACATGTATCCTGAAGCATATCAAAAGATGAGATGTATCCACTGGTAAAAATTTCTTTCTGAGTTGTACAATCAAAAGGTGCTGACTGCTGAGGTAAATGTGCTTCAAGTACAAATTGTTCATATGTCAAACAAAATTGCGAATAGTACACCAAAGCTAGCTCCCACGAGAGTTTGTTAAATCAACAGTAATGTTGTTTGTTTTTTATATTTTCTACAGTGAATTTTATAACAACATATGTTGCGTCAAGCTAGGAAACATAAACTGGAATAAAAATAAAATTTGTCCGAACAGAAAAGGGATACCACATTTGACTTGAAGCCAATATGCTTGATTTTCTTGTTGAGCAAACAAATACTTTTAGAAGGAATGTTTAGCAAGCATTAATAAATAATAAACTTTTTCAATCTTTTTTTTGACAATTTCAATTTATTCGTTTATAAGCTAGAATCATATTTTTTGTTGCTAAAACTTATACAGTAAAAAAGAACTTATCAAACTGTATTCAAAAAAAAAAAAAACTTGTACTGAGTTTAAATTGGGACTTTTTGCTCAAAATAATTTAACTTTTTAGGATATTACCCCGAAAATCTAATGCATCACGGTAAGGAAATTTTCGAAGCAATTTTTAGTTATTTTAAGAATATCACTGGTTTTATGAGCACCAAAAAATATCAAATAAATTATGGTATCTACTCAGCACGATCCACGAAACAATAAATGTTATGTGGTGTAAAATAAAGTAAACTCTATATATAATTGTTTTGTGTGAACAGAGGCATATATTTATTGTCACATTTATGCTACAAGGAACATTTTTTCTTTCAAATGACGTACAAACTATGATAATTTATCGGAGCTTCGAAGAACAAAACAAGTGTAGCCATGGAAAAAAAAGTATGAATCGGATCCATTATTAATCTTCATTATTATTACGACGTTTGAAAATTATTTGTCATTACGCCAACACAAAAACAGAATAACGCTTAAAAAGGAAAATCTTCATTAGTACTCAAACAGCTCTGATTTGAGAAGGTGTTATTGAATATTCTATTTTTACTTTGACCAATAAAAAATTCAAGTTTTCAAGCAACCATCTGGGTATTGCTTTTGGTCCTATGGTATTCTAATAACTGATTATCACTTATTAGTTATCAGAAATAGCGGTCGAACCATATTGCAAACTTTTGGATGAAACAAATGAATTAAGTTATACATCACAATAAAAAAAACATTCATTTTTGAAAAGCTAACATAAAAAAGACATACTATATCAATACAAAACAAAAATATACAAGGAATATTTTTGCATGAATTCATAATTATTAATATATTCATGATAAGAATTTAGATTCGATTTTGAATTTTTTCCAAAAGATCCTAGAAATGTCTATTTTAAATTATGTTTTAAGACAGAATAAAGATACGTTAATATTCAATCTCCTACATCTTGGTATATCATTGAGAATGTCGAATAACCATCAATTTGGCTGTAATAAAAAATTCATAAAAATATTTACATAAATGATTTGCATGAAAACATTTATATTTATAAAGATGCCTTTTTTCGAACAAACAACGAGTTCGGTAAAATTACGGAATATCTTACAATATAACTCATGCAAATAATTTAAATATATTCCAAGTCACGCAATAAGGATCTATGAAAAAACAGTAAATTGAGAAGTGTGTCAATTGTCAATAAAGTATCGGCAAACAAGATTTCCTGCCAAAAATAAAATTAGGAATTCGTGACAAACAAGCTCGGAAATATTTATTGGGTTTGAAGTGAAATCTCTACTCCATGCAAATAGTTTGTCATTTTTTAATAATTGATTGAACTATAGTACTACTAATTTAATAAATCAGAAATTGTAAATAAATCTTGAATGAATTGAAAAATACATTTCGTTTATTTGATCTTTAGAATTCAAATATTTTGATAACCTTATTTTTTGTTTATTTTAAGGATTTATATTTGTTTGAATTCGAGAGGTATTAAGATGGTATTAACGTAAGCCTTGTAATTTATAACATATTTATCTAATTTTGTGTCTTTAAAGTATTATATTCTTTGTTAATAACTTTAACAAAGCTTATACTTTATAGTTATGCATTGCGCAGAATCGCTCTTTACTTTCCAATGAGTTTGTTCAATGTTGACGAGACGATAATGTTTTTGCTCAACAAAAAAAGATCGTATTGAAGAATATTGTTTTCAGTAACGCAATTTCAGTGTGCTATGATAGTTGATCGTGGAAACAAAAAATTGTAGCATATAATTTCAAAAATAGAGAACATTTTTTTCTTCGTAAATATATTTTCATCCAAGTTTTTTTGAATAATTTAAAAATATAATATTTTAAGGTGAAAAACTTATTTAAGTCTTCGTATCCATTAAGAAGTCATTTATGTGACATTTTGATAAATAAATGCCCATTGAGTGATGTTTTCAAATTATTTTAGAAATATCATCGTGCCAAAATACTTTTTACTCTTTTCAGTATATGTTATGCAATTAAAAACACACAAGATTTATGATTTTTAAGTAAATGTAAAGTATGAAATGAATGTTTTTAATTTAAAGATCATAAGGGTTTCAACTACAAACTTTTTCTTAACCAAAACTCAATTAATAATGGAACAAACTTCACTTTATTCTGCAAAAACTTCCAACTCTGAGATATTGTTCCCATGACGAACCTAAACAGCGTATAGAAGAAAAACAATTCATGGTTAGTAGATGTTTTAATTATTCATGCATCTCAAATTGAGCTGTTCAAACCGGACAAAACTAACAGCGTGGAAAAAATGGTAGAGACATAATTATTTTAAACACTTATAATATACTTACTTGTTATGTTTTTCTAGCTTGTCACATAAAAATGACTGTACATGATTGGCCGAAAATTGGAAAAATTCTAATATTTCTTTAAAAAATTTAGTTGCAATATTGCATTAGTTGAAAACTAGAATTTACGTTTGATTATAATATTAATCGAAAAAATTCCAACATTAGATCTTAAATAGATTTTAAAATGTTGTATTCTTTTAATTAGGTGTACTATGTACTATGTACTATGTAATGAGTTTTTGAATTTAATCGTTGCCTATATGAGTCTCTTTTTATAAAAACAAAGATAAAATCTATTCATAAAGACCGCATTATTCAATGCATAATGCAATTTAAGGCAATTATCTTATAAAATTTGCTCCTATCTAAATATCATTGGAGTAATTTCACATAATTGACCGAAACTTCCTAACTTTAAACGAGTTTGTGCATAAATGTATAATATTATACATCAAATTAAATGTTAGACAATCTATAAACTCAGCATCTCACCGCATGTAAGAATTTTGTAACAATTTAGCTCAAAATCCTTAAACATTTTCATTAAAATACTTTCGTAGGTACGGTGTTTCTGCAATATCTTTTCATAAAAATATTTAAATTAAAGATTTAGAAGATAGGATTAGTCTAAAAGCATCCATTGAAAGACACATAATAAATTTATTTTTGTAGCCTAAAGCGAGCTACAAATATATAATAACATGTACTTATCTTAAATTAAAGTCTTTTTCTGTGCCAATTCAAGAATAATCATGTTATATGGTGTATAATGCTGTCTCTATAATTTTTGAAAAATACATAAAACCATGGCAATAATTTTATAAGACCATATTATAAGATCCTTTGCCGAAACAAAAGATATTTGCTTTAATTGATGAATACAATGCACAGATTTAAGTACTGGATAATTGTTTTTGCAGGTATATTAAATATAAATTGCTCATTGAACAAACATCAAGTGGAGCTCTTCAAATAAAAATACTTCTCGGCAAGACTCTTAAAAATTAATAATAATATTTCAAACACCCGTGTGTAGGATAAAGTCTACTAAATTGCAAAGATTAGAGTTTCTATTGAGCCACAGAAAAAATGCACAATAATGATGCACACATTTTGCACAAAAAACTACAACACATCAATTTATCAATTTCATAAAGCAGCTTTAAAAGACAAAGCAGCTTTGTTAGCTTTTCAGAGAAAAGATCTTGACTAAAGTGAAAGTTGTTTCATAGAAAAAGCTTTAAAGTTTACTACAAATAGCGTAGCCTTCAGCATTTTAGTTTACTGTGAGAGCAAAAATCATGTAATTTATTTAAAAGCATTCGTGTTATATATTGTTTCAGGGCTTGTAGAGTAAAATTTTATAAGATTTATAAAACTTAACAGCTTCTAAATGTTTCTAAATGCTCCCAAATGTATCTTACACCAGTTCAACGTCACAAAGAGATAAATTATAAAGATTTCAAATAAAATTTCGAATAACTTTAATAATTATTTAAAATTCATTGCACAAAACTGCATAAATTAATTAACTTAATGTTCATGCAATTGAAATGAAACGTTTATATTGTTGCAAATTGTTAACCACAAATATGTTTTCCATTCATTTACTTATTTAATGTGTGATGTATTTTTTCAATTACACTTTACTTTAAAATAACAAGATTCTTCTCAATTATTAAAATTCTAAAATCCATGCTGTAAACCAGAAGGTTTAAAGACGATTGAAAGTTTCCTAGAATGAAAATTTTCTTAATATAATGGAAATCGTTTTCGTACTTTTCTTGCTTTTGATTTGATATACGTTAATTTGTGTTTTACATAATAATCCTTTGATTTAATGGAATTTTCAGGGAAATCATAACATTATTCTTTGCGGCTTTGATATAAATATAATCAATATTGATCCAAGCCTTTTGAATTATTAAAGAAAAGATCTCAAGCAAACAAAATACTACTGAGCTGTAAAATATTTCTTCGGGAAAAATTCCTTTGAGGATTTAATCCATTTCTTATATTATACAGTTGAGCTTGTTGTTTCAGATTGATAATCATCCAATAAATACTTATCAATTGAAGCTTTTGGTAAAACTACACGGTTCTGTTCAAGGCAATGTATAAATTCCAGTACTCAAAAGATTTAGCGTTCGGATATGTAAGTTAATATGTGATTTATATAAAACATGATAATTAATACATTTCAATTTTGAACCTAAAGTGAATAGTATTTGGAATTGTTGAAAATAAATGCCCATTCAAATTTTTTTATTTTAAAATATCAAAAATACTTTTACTCTTTTAAATATGTTATGCAAAAAAATTTATGATTTTTGAGTAAATTTAAAGTATGAAAATTGAAAATTTTGTACAAACTTTTTCTTAAACAAAAAATTAATAATGGAACAAACTTCATTTTTCTGAAAACTTTTTTTGAGATATTGTTCCCATTCCTACAAAAATGCGCAATTCATTTGCAATTTTTTTATTATAGATGTTCAAAAAAAACTTTAATGGTAGAGACATAATTATTTTAAACACTTAATAAACTATATGTTCTAATTGTCATAAAAATGGATTTTTTGGAAAAATTTAATATTTCAAAAATTTTGTAATTTGCATTTTAAAAATAATTAAAATTAATCACTAAAATTTGAAGTTTTAATAATTTTTATTGGTTTCATTTTAATTAGGTTTAACAGTTGAAATTTTTCAAAATATCAAAAAAAAAAGATAAAATTTCAAAATTACCGCATTAAATGGAATAATTTAATTCAATTATCTTATTATTTGCTCCTATCTAAATATCATTTGCATTTGGTATAATTGTCCAGTAAAAGCTTAATGTTAATATTATACATCGAATTTTCTAATGTTAGATAATTTTGATTTTAATGTAAGATTTTGTATAATTTAAACAAATCTTGTTTTAAATTAAAGATTTAGAAGATAGGATTAAAATTGAAAAACTGCAAATTATAAACAGGTTTAAATTAATTTTTTCTGAACAAGAATAATCATGATATGGTTTTGTTAATGCTGAGTCTATAATTTTTGAAAAATACTAAAACCATGGCAAAAAACAAAGATGATTTTTTAATTTGAATACAATGCACAGATTTAATTTAATTGATTTTGTATATTCCTAACTTTGAAAAACATCAAGTGGAGCTCTTCAAAAAAAAATATCATCTTAAAACTCTTAAAATTAATAATAATATTTCAAACACCTTTGTGGGATTTAGTCTGACAAATTGCAAAGATTTATTTCTATTTTGCACAATAATGATGCACACATTTTGCAAAAAACTACAACACATAATTTATCAATTTCATAAAGCAGCTTTTAAAAATATAAAAATTTTCTTTTCATATACTAAATGATCAATTTCATAAAGCTAAAAAACAAAGAAAGCGGCTTTGTTAGCAGAGAAAAGATCTTATCTTTAGCATAGAAAGATGAATTTACTACAAATAGTAGCCTTAAGTTTACCCAAAAATCATGTTGTTCATTCTCATCATTGATGAGTCCATCTATTCCTAAATAAAATGATTTCAAATGATCTTAAATTTTCTTAAAATTTATTTAATAATTTTTAAAAAACTGCATAAATTAAATATGTTCATAATTGAAATTTTCTTAGATTTTGCAAACCACACCATCCATTCATTTACATTTAATGTTGTTATTTTTCAATTACACTTTAAAATGGCTCCAAAAATCCATTAATCACAGGTTTAAAAATTAAATTATCAGAATGACAAAAATTAATGGAAATCGTTTTCGTTATAAATTTGTGTTTTGACGTTTAAAATGTCAAAAACGGTTTTCAGAAATCGTCTTTCGATTTTTGCGGCTTTGATTAAAAAATTTTGATCCAATGTTTTGCAAAAAAAGATCCAAAATATACACTTTTGAAAATATTGAAAATTTTTTATTTTTAATTTTTTATATTATACAAAATTTTGATAATCATCCAATAAATACTTATTGAAAAATTTACATTAATATAAAAAAATATTAAACTTTTATATTTTTTTTTTTTCAAAATGTGATTTATATAAAACATGATAATTAATACATTTCAATTTTGAACCTAAAGTGAATAGTATTTGGAATTGTTGAAGTAGGTGAAATCATGAACTTTTTGATAAACCACGCATACATTTGAAATGCATCATTAGCTATAAACTATATTTCAATTCTTTGCTAAACGTTTCTTTTCTTTGATCTTAAGTTAAAAATTTTCTCAAAAAATGCATAAAAATTGTAGAATATACGTACATTATTAAATTTATTGGTCATTGTGGTTAATGGACTATTGAAAATTGTCATTATCTTATTTTCTATATCACTTGGATATTGTCTTTGAAGTTAAAACTGCAAATGAATACAAGAAATTTTTTTTAATGCGAAAAATTTCACTTTATATACTTTACAGAGCTTGATGAATAAGATAGACTATCATTAAAAATATCAAATTTCAGGTATCGAGAAATGTGATAATATTATAAAGCTGTTTCAAATTCGTAGAGTCTTTGATAACTAGCGATCATCGAAAATTTCAAAATAGTTCAAGAAACATCGCTCCAAATTCTCTTTATAAATATTAAATACACAGAAACAATTTTAAGTCGTTGTTAACTTTTGAAAAGCTGATGTTGAAATTAATTGCTTTTCAACTTATATGATTTAAAATACCTAAATCATCTAATTTATAAACAGATTACCTATACATCGTTTTATTGTTTTTAATGTAATGAATTTGAGGAATGTATGTTAATAGCAAACGAGGAGCTTTAAACAAAATCTAATTGCGTTGATTAAAATTTATTGTACGCAAAAAAAGTTGGAAAATTTAATTTATTCAATTTGTTGTTCAAAATAGCAAACTCAGCCACCATAAAATATTCAACAACAATTCTGTTCAGTGAAAACAGAATGGAGTACCATAAGGATTAAATGAATATTGATGTTTTTTTCGCACATTTTACACATTGATTTTTTGTTCCATGTTAATTTTTGTATGAATAAACATGTTATATATAATCAACGCGTATAAAACATTTTTATAGTATGATTAATCCTGATTAGACTTCAGTTAGGTACCTGCGAAAATGCTTTTTTTTTATTCCATAGTAATGTTCAGATTTATTCGATGCAGTATGAGATTTATTCAATAGAAAGTTTTTTTTGTTGTTGTCGTTTTTAATTTGCTTTAGTTGCCTATTTTGCAAGGGTTTACATTTATCATGTAGATCCATCATAAGTAGCTATCATAAGTAGAAGTATTTCAAGAGTTCTTGAGCCATTTTTATTCACCAAATTCTCAAAATAATTTATATAAAATTTCAGTGGCATCACAATCAAATATAAAGGATTTGCGGAACCAAGAGAATTTTTCACTCAAATTTGAGTTTTTTTTTTCAATTTGCGTTTTTGAAAACTTTACAAACAATTTTGCGGATATTTAGATATTTGACAATGGAAATACAATACCGTATCAAGAAGCTTTTGACTTGTCAGTCGTTTGAAAAGTGGGAAAGTAAAATTGAATTTTTATTGCTATGAATTGACAATTGCGTAGCAAAATAAATACGTTGTTAGATGGAAAAGTTAATCATGCCAGCAGTCGTAAATATCAACGCAAACATAAACTCAAAGATTATACAACAATGTCGCAACAATGCAAACTTTTAATTTTAGGGGACTTTTGTCGTATTTTCCAAGGGGAGTGATTTTAAATTGAACATTATCAAAAATTATACTTTCGTTCAAAACAGAAAAACTTTAACAGATAAATTGATTTTGAAAATGTTTATCGACTAAGATATTGAAATTAAATAAAGATTACCAAGTAAATTTCTAACAACTTTACATTGTTACACATGTAATCTTTATGTGATAGAATGATTCTCCCCTCTCATAGGAAAAATTTATGATGAAAAAATGCAATTTCAGATAAACTTTCGTCAAAAGTTTATGGTAAATTTGTTGTAGCTTTTTAGAAGTTTCCACATGAATACGGTTTGTGTTGATAAATAGAGTGAATAAAGTGAACATAGTGGTTTCAAATTTGTGGATATTAACAATTGATTCACAAAATTGAGTATTTTGGGCTGTACTCGTAATTTTGTGTAATGTTCTCATGAAATATGTATGAAACTATTTACAATACTCATTGAATACAGTTTCTGGGTTAATTTCCTATTTAATTATGTGTTTGTTAATTAGATCAATGTGCTCTGAACTAATTTACATGTAAAACAGAATAATAATTACACATTTATGCAATATAAACTATCTATCTGCTCTATTTGCACTGTCAATACGTTTTATAAATAATATCTACGTGAAACGTGTAACATATACTAAAAAATATTCAAATTAGATGATATGACACATTTTCTGTCCATTTATGGATATAGTGCACAATTTAATTTATTCTATGCAGACCTATTCTGGGGGACTCCACAATGATATACGTTGGACCATGTATTTTCAAATATGATATATTGATTTTGGTTGTATCATTATACTATCATGTAACTTTTTATGCTCGACCTATGCTGGTTTAATATTTTCAATAATAGTTTTTAACAGAAATTTATCGGCAATGAGAAAATATCCTTTAGATAAACTGACGTTGAATTTAATGTAATAACGTTACATTCCTTACCAAGTTTCGTCTTTATTTATTTTGTGATAGCAAAGTAAAAAATATCGCAAGGTCTGCTTTTTATATTATAATGCTGAAAATATACTCATAAAAACTGAACACAAATTATGAATGAAGTTCGAACCTAATATTCATGCATAATATAATTCATTCCGACTTTTTCTTATAAAGTATGCTTTCCAGTAAATATATCAAAAAAAAATATATCAAATAATATATATATAATATCAAATTTGCTGAATATTATATTTAATAACATAGGAATTGGAGTAGCTTCTAAACAAATTTCTATCATAAACCAATAATGTTATTATTTCATCAATTTTTGTATAAAGATTTGTCTTTTCAAAGATCAATGTAAATCTAGGCTCCTGAAAATTTCGTCGATCTTGAATATTTATTTCAAACATTTAAACCCCAGGTCAAAAATGGATTAACATCGATACGAATAATCGAAGCGATATATGAATAAACTTGCGGAGTTGATTTAAAATTATTATTTTCTTTGTATCGGTGTTATTCGGGTTATAAAAAAAACTGTGAATTACAAATAAATTTTATAGATATATTTCTATTTTGTAAACAAATATTATTAACCAAAAATGTAAAAACAACAAAAGCCATCTCCAAACCCTGCATATATTTAATTCCTTGCCCAAAAAATTTTGGCAAACATCACAATACTAAAATCGTAAAATACTGGGTGTCAAAGATATCCTATAAGTAGTCCATTCACTGAACAAAAGCGCAAGAACCACATAAAATAAAAATAATAATCAAAAATGTTTTATTGTTCTCAAAATAGCATTCCCCAAAAAAATTTGCAAAAAATATGGCAATGTTTTGTGATTACATCAGTCTCACATTTTATACAAAAATGGAAGCTATAAGTTAAAAAGGTAAACGTGAAACTCTTTTTCATTTTTAATTTAAAGAAACTTTCTGTTTTAAATTGTAGAATTGAGAGAATACAATTAAACTGTCTACTTTTAAATCACTGAAAGACAATAATGTTTTCTATCCGCATTATTTTGTGACTAGTATTAATTAAAACATTCACGTCCTACATTCACGTTACAAAACATTCTCAATATTACTGTAGATTTTTGCCATGCTATTGCCCTGACTTTGAAGACTCTAAAGAAATTCAGAAAATGTGCTTTGATATGCTGCCCCGAGGGAATACAGAAGATATAAACTTGTTTCTGAAAAATTAATGTAGGGTTTAGGAGTGTATTAAAAAAATAATTGAAGAGAAATCAAAAATCTTACAGAACATCCAAACAAGCAAGTTGTAAAAATCTAGTGAATTTTTTTATTTCGATATTATTGCCTTTATACTTTTTCTCTATCTTTCACTTAACAAATACTTTTTATAGAGCTGAATCAGCATTTACATGAATGGTATATGTGACTACTTTTAAAAAAAGTTTAAATTTGAAAATTAAAGCAGAAAAATAATTTATAAAATATATCCTTATGGTCTAAAAGATTTGATACTATTCATACATTGTGTATTTGCTGGAATTAAATTCTAGACTACTAAAAATTGAAACCATATCATATTCAATTCAAATGTGCAAGAACGTTTTCCAGAAAAACTGTTGAATAGCTATGAAATAAATTTTATGTTTACGCAAAGATATGAAATACTGAAACTTTCTCAGAATTAACTTTGAAGCATAATATTTCATACAAAGTCTTTCACATCAAATATTTTACTGCGAAATACAATAAAGTAATAACTGCGAGGCAACGACCAAAAAGCTACTGCCAACTTATTAATGATAATTTATGATTCAAATATGTTTATTTCAACAAAAGCAGAATTAGTTATGAATTTTATGACAACGTGAAGCTTCTTTGGCATTTAAGCATTTCAAAAATAATTAATTAGCTCTGTTCAAATGATTGTTTTATGAATTATAAGGATTTTGTGTGCAGCAATAATAGAATACTCAGTAATTATATAGCTTTCGTTCATTTGATACATTTTTAAGAGTATATTTGATCGTTTTGTACGAAATTATACTTTCTATGGTATTGATTTTTGAATTGAAATAACAAAAACCACTATCAGAGAGTAAGTTAGCGAAAAACAATAGGTTGGTAATTCTCTGTATGAATATAAGATGTTTAGTTTTGAACTTAAAAATCTCAGTTATAACATTAGAATGTACTTCAAGGTCTTATCATAAGTGTTTATAAAATGCGTTTTATATTTATTATCATCAAACTTTATTTGTTGTTTTATTTCAAGCTCTTGAAATTTTTTAAACTGTATAGTTCATAAAGAAAACGAGCCAAAATATTCGTATTCAAAAAAAATAATCAAAACTTCCTTATGAGCACACATTTAACTAATCTTTTGAAGATCCAATTACCCAGTTTTCAATAGAACATAAACTTTACACCATTATTCCAAAAAGTTTATCGTTGTGGTGTCCCTAAAACTCAACAACTGTGACATAAACCCAGCCTCAATGCTTTTATTGTAGTGCTGTGCATAAAGGCATCACTGCGCATTTTAGAATTTTCACAATCTAACGTTGAACAATTGATTTATGTGTTTCGAAATCCAATTAAATTGTAAATGCGATGTTTATTATTTTAATTAGTAGCAAACAACTTTTAGCACTTTATGATGACAGAACATGATTGTAATTAAAAGCAAGGAGTTGTTTGATTTCAGATACGGAATGAGCAATCAACAGTTGGTTTAGAATCGTGTAAAGCAAAACAACTTAATGAATATATAATATCGGTATAGTTAGTTAATTTGAATTTTATTAAGTTTTTCAGCAACTAGGCTATTAAAACTTGCACAATAACATAATCAATAATAATTTTTTCTGCCTCTTCAATTGTGGTTTGGTAGCTTTATTCCTTGCTTTTATCATCAAAAAAAATATACTTTTACGGGGTTTGAAGAATATTTAATCAGTTACGTCTCTTTCCGTGACAATTTTCCTAGCAATCAAAATCAATAGTGACCTTTAGACTATAGTAAAAAAGCTTTTCCTTGCTTCTTCAGTAGTAAAAAAATATTTTGTTGTTATTCTAACAAAATTCCATATAATCCATCTTCCACCGGAACATATAATAACAAATTTAATTTGACACTTGCAACCAACAACAAACTTTATTTCATAATTGTTGATGGACACCTTAAAGTCGATTTTTCTTGAAATTTTCGCCAGAGCGAAAAATTTCTCAACTGACAGCAATGAAATTCAAAGCCAACTTTCAATATCGGTATATATTGATGTTTCTTTTTTTTTCAAGAGAGATATCATCGAGGAAAATTCGAGAATATTCTAATGACATTCAAGATACTTTTTTTATTAAATTTGAAATGAAAACAGAAAAGTCTGATAAAAGCACTCAACATGTCATTATATTATTTCACTTATCCCTTGTTTATCCATTGGGATTTCTTTCAAAATTATAGGTATTTTTGAGAATGCTTCAAGGAGAATGTGCTTTTTTATTCTTAATACGTTCACTCTTTTTTCTTACCTTAAGCTCTTTTAAAGTAGTCCAACAAATAAAAAGATTCGGAGCACCTCAAATATATGTTTAAATAAAATTACAAAAAGATTTTGCACAAACTTGAAATTACACGATGTACAATGTGCCAATTGCAGTGTGTAAAATGTTTAGTGTTTAAAATAAGCCACAACTTATGCTCCAAACGTTACTATTTAAACAGCCATCATCAACATTTTCTGAAATAAATTTTAAAATAAAAACAAACTTAAACTAAAATGTTTTAATACTTATTTGCCAATAAAACAATAAACTATCGAATTCATAATTTCAAATATCAATTTTATTTTCAATTCATGAACGATTCTGCTACATATACATTTAATTTCGAGTTCATAACATTACATTTATATGCTATAAAATATTTGTTCTTCAACAAAACGGTAAAACATTTGTTGATGAAATATATAACGACTTTGAATTTTATCACATCGGTGATATATTTTGGGCTCAAAAATAAATCACCGAATAAGAGAGAATTTCGATACTGTGAATATTATTTATGTTATTGATGTAAAAGATTAATCAGCAATTTTTATTGAAATTGTGTTTGAAAATTCACTCGAACTTCACCTGAAATTAACAGGCTTAGTTAGGCTCTGTAATTTTACAGCTAACAAACACTTGATTCACGTTACGGACAACATTACAAAATATTTTCTTAAAATCTTCAAACCAAATCAGTCTTAATCAAAATTGTACATCTATATAACTTGTTTTACACTTTTGGAAAATATATCAAGATTCTTGAAGTTTTCGACATTAATTTATTATAAAATCCTCTTTAGTCTATGTTACCTTTTAGTACGCCCACTTAGACCATTTATTGCCTCAATCAGCTCAAAACAATTGAAAATGTGTTTCTTGAGTGGTCTTTTGGTATGATAATGTGCTTTTGGGTTGTTTGAACATTCAATCAAATTGAATTATTTATCCCAAGCATCTTGAAAGCACATAAGCTTCACCTTCACATTTTCTATTCAAGGTTGCATGAATATATTTTGAAGAGCTTAGAATGATGTTACTGTTTTATTCCCAACAGTTTCTTGAACGCTCTTCGATAATCGTAGTCTGTAATAAAAATAACTATTATGAGAAACTGCCAATAATTTATATTTGGCAAACTTTTATTGCAATCAGGTCCATACAGCAACACGATTATCTCAAACTACCAAAGTTGATTCCCTCAAGTATTGCTGGAGTCTTTATATCTAGGAATTTTACGGAAAATTGAGATAACCATAAAATTCCCATTCGTAAGAATTTCATATTTCAGGTTGAATCTTTGAATGATATCATTTTCTAAGCAAACATGTAATCGAAATTTGTATGTAAATATCCTTTCAATCTGGTTTCAATCACATTTTGCATTAGGGAATGTTTGAAATTTTGACATTAACTTTGAAAAATACTCTATATGGACCTGGAGCTGAAACTAATAAAAACTACTCAAATACTCACTGAAGATTGTGTAAATAATCGGGTTAAGTGCCGAATTCATGTAGCCAAGCCAGGTGATGAAGTTCTATGAATAATAAAAAGTCATTCAATTTTTATGCAATTTTTTTATTATGAAAAAAAAAAAAGAGAAATCCTTACTATCAGTTTTTCTGACGGGCAGCAGGTACTGCAGAAAGGAAGTATTACGTACATCAGGAAAAAGGGAAGCCAACATATGATAAAAACGCTATTCCCCAAAAAAAGAACAAAAAGTAGAAAAGCTATATTATCTGGTTAAATCATCAAGAATAGTCAAAGACTAATTGCTATATTACCTCATAACTACGATGAAGAAAACGAAAGAATAGAAAACCATTAATAAAAATTAGCTTGAACCAATGGTTTTGGGGTTTTAAGGATGAACATTGTTTGGGGAAAAGGGTTGACATTCTGAAACCGCAAATATGCCAACTGAATGCTCAGCAGGTGGTCTCGAGTCAAAAACCAATTCTATCTCAATTTGTTGAATACTGTTGTGTATTCAACCTTTTCTTATGATAATGATATTGCTTGTTTTGTCCACCGGCTATTTTTGGATGTATCAGAATCATAGAACAAACAGAACTGGATTATATAGCTTAGTGTTATTATGCAAATAGTTGATATTGTTTAATCGACCATTATTTCTATAGGAATTTTATAGTTTATAATTATATAGAGCTAACAGTTCATCCTTAACATACACCCGATCTAACTTATTTAATCATGACTTACTAATCCCAAGAGTCCGAGCAGCACGTCGTTCTTTAGATAACGATATTTTCTGTTTTTCTTCAATGAACTGGTATACTCCTGAGCTAGGCTTCTTTGGTACAACTATCACTACACGCTTCTCGCTTCTTATATTTTTTTCTACGTCTTTTTCTACAACTTTGTGATCTAATTCATTTTCATTGTTATCCTGAATATCCGTTATTGAGTTATCGGCTGACAATTGGGTAGTCAGGTACTGCTTATCCTTTTTGTCACGGACAGAGTCTTTCGCCATTTTCTTTTTGTCTTTTTTCTTCTTTTTGGCTTCCTTGCTATTGCCACTATCTGAAGAACCAGGATGATCTCCATTGTGGTTGGTCTCGCTGCTTATCGATTCGCGTTCCCGAATCTCTGTGTTTTCCTTAATATTTACGTTACTTTTAAGCTGCATGGCGTGCGCTTTTGAAGCTTGTGCTCGCTCACGAAGCCTCCTACGTGTGGCTATGAAAATTTCGATGTATACAATTGTCATTATCACTAGTGGAATAAAAAAGGATCCTAGGGACGAGTAGATGACGTAGCCGGGGTTAGAAGTCAATTGGCATGGAGTTTCACTAGAACAAAAAATAGTATTATTTCTACAACAAAAAAAAAAACACTAGTAGAAATAAATATTATATTTCTACAATATTAAAAATTTTAGTAGAAATATTTCTACTAGTAGAAATATAAAAGTAAAATGTTTCTACTAGTACATATAAAAGTAAAATTATTTCTACTAGTAGAAATATAAGTAGAAATAATTTATTTCTACAACTATTTTAGTAGAAATTATTTCTTCTAGTAGAAATATTTCTACTTTTATATTTCTACTAGTAGAAATATTTCTACTACAAAAAATTCTTGTAGAAATATTTTAGTAGAAATATTATACTTCGTAGAAATATTTTATTTCGTAGAAATATTTTATTTCTACTTGAATTTTTTGTTTTAGAAATATTTCTACTAGTCGAAATATAAAAGTAGAAATATTTCTACTAGTAGAAAAAAAAGTAGAAATATTTCTACTAGTAGAAATATTTTTACTGGTAGAAATATTTTTACTTGTAGAAATATTTTTAATAGCTTTTTTTAGTAGAAATATTCCAGTAGAAATAAAATTCATAAAATTTAAAAAGCTACCTCGTAAATTCTTCCGGCCAATCGTTCCACCCGATCAAAGGTGGTGAGCTTATAAGTAATGACAGCACCCAAACTCCCATAATGAGATAAAGGACTCTTTCCACTGTTCTCTTTTGAGCTGCAACGGCAAAATTAAATTAATGGGCCAATTTTATCAATAAGTTATACTTGAGACACTTCAATGCCGTAATAAATATCAATAAACATCAATTGTAACCTCACCATAATTTATAGGATCTGTTATCGCCCAAAACCGATCTAAAGCTATTGCACATAAATTTAGAATGGACGCGGTGCAGCAGAGAACATCTGAAGTGTGAAAATATAGAAAACATTTATTATTATTTTATCAATTTTTTATGATGCAACTCAAATTTGTTTTGAAATTTTGCTTTCATATTACCAGATGTGAGCCACATTTTGCATAAGTGGATTCCAAATTCCCACCGTCCCAATATCGAATATGCTACGTTAAGTGGAAGCACTAGGATGGCCACAGTGAGATCTGCAACAGCTAGTGATACGATGAAAAAGTTCTGGACTATTCGCAATGGCTTGTACGTAAACACGCTGAGAATTACTAGGATGTTGCCCACTATAGTGACAATTATTATCATGGAGAGAATCAGGGCGGTGACCTAAAAAAAAATTAAAAGCCTTCAGTATTAAGAAAAACTTTCCCATGAAAATTGTATCATTCTGTAATTATTTATCCTTTTCAAACATTATATGATTCACATGCTTTTGATGATAGTTGGAGGAATTTTGAATGGCAATATATATTATAGATGTCAATATACTCACAAGCGCTTCCAGTTGCGGTACCGCCAGATCCACCCCAATAATGCTTGGATAAAACTGTGGTGGCTCTCTTAAGCAACCACCCTCGACCATAGAGGTCGAGTTCATCGTTGCGTTTAACATTGGCATTATAGTCATCTTGGACTCATAAATTATTTCTGGATAATAAAATTAGTGGTTGTGTTACATCAGGTTACATGTTCGACGCTTTGGAATTATAGACAATTAAGGAATATAGCATAAAAGGGAAAGTAAACAAATAATTGCATTAAAACAGGAGCTTTACAGATAATTACGAAAGTTTTTACTCACTGCTGCCGCTGCGGGGAATCCCATTAAAGATTTAACTGTATTAAGTCAGTTTCAGCTTGCAAGTCGTGTCAACATGAAGAAAAGCTCTGCAACGGAGAAAAATTTAATTAGTTTTTGGTTATTTATTGGAAGAAGAAGGAAATGGTAGCATTTACGCAAATTAAATTATGCCGTTTGACTGATTTTGGTTGTGATTTCTAGGTTGAAATTTTAAACTTTATTTGACTAAGAAATTGTGTTTTTTTTAGTTTCTCTGAGAAAAACTATAAATTAATGATAAAAGTTTCTTTTATCGACTTATTTCGCTTTGACATTTCTACTATGAAAATAAAATGAATAAAAAAACAAATATGAAATTCTTTGTATAAGAAATTTTATAAATTGAAAATGAAAACATTTTCTATTTGTATTGGACTACTGACACAATTCTACAGTTGAGTTAGATATGGCAGTCACATTGCATTGCCAATTTCGTAAACATATCTTCCTTAACATGAAATTACTTTTTGATTGCATCCAAAAGGATGTGATTGAAATTTTCCATTTCCGTTCAATGAGAACAATGAATATACAAAATTAAATTTCGTTTTAATCGTATGAAACAGGTACAAATGTGAGGACAGTGAATAGAATATAAATGACATATGGAATGTAAGTTTGGCTCTATCAGTACAGTATCGAATATTGCAATATTTCACCTTTATCGAAATGATCTAAAAATTTGGTTCTACTGAGTTCTACTGAGGATTTCGATGAATTTCGAATTTCGCCTTCGATGAATTTGCATATCAATTAAAAATATACTGCAATTATGTTGAATATACCAATTTGCCTTCTGATTGGGAAAATAATAAATATTTATTCTTCTTACACAGGTAAAGATGAATATAAATATTTATTTAAGAGCTGAAAAATTATAATTATAAATTAACTCTACAATTTGAGTTTATGCAACCTTTCAATCAATCAAAACTCATTTCAAATGTTTACAAATTGACTTTACAAAAAAATTGGCTTTACAATTTCAAACTTGAGTATAATCTGTTTACCAAATTTTAAATGATTACTCAATTTTTCTTCAGAATACCATTTATTATAAGCTGAAAAAGCATTGAATTCCAAATGTTTTATCCATCAATGCTTGGGTCAGAATTTCTCATGCTGAATTAAGATTTGAATAAGGTAGAGCAAAAAAGAAGCGATTGGGTAATTTAAGTCCAATGCTCAAAATCTAATTTTTCAAACTCGTGGAAATGTGAAACAATTTTGAATTTAAAATTGTAACAATATTGAAATGGTCGGCAAATTCAAAAGTTTCAATCGTGTACGAAAAAGCTGTAATTCATAAATTTCTCATCAATTTCACATCATTTACACCATTCATTATGTTTTACTTCGCACAAATATATATAGAAATTGATTTTTTTTTTTTAATTTCAATATGACTTTTATTTGCAAAGTATTGCTTAGAGCAAGATTAGTTTTTTTACTCGAAAAAGTCTGTATATGTTTGATAAAGCTTCTAGTTACTTACTTGCTCAATATTTTCTATCCAATAAGTCAATTTGAACGAGTAGAATTTTTTCCAAACTATTAAAAATACATCAAATAGAACCTATGGCTAACAAATGATAGATCCTTCTTGTGGGAAATTAAAACATTAAATTCTACATGACATTTAAAATAGCATTTATATAAATTTAATATTAATATCAAATGAAGAAATAAAAACGTTACACATTTCCTTACAATTTAGCAGACAAATGCTGGATTACAACAAAACGTTCTCAGTAAAAGAAGAATTTGTCTTGAATTTTGCCAAGTATATATACTCAAAGAATTATCTAATACATTATTTGCCAGAATTTCGAGATGCAGACATTATTTAAACATGAATCTTGCGCTTGTACGATTCCATTTAGTGCTATTTACTCGGCAAATTTTCAGCTATTCCAGATTTCAACAGAATTTCAATTTTATTCACGCGTTTTCTTCGTAAAATACAGCAGTTTTTATAACATAAACTAATACAATTTTCATTGATATATTATGTGCACATGGGTAAAAAAAGTGTATGGAACTTGACCATGGTTTACTTTTTATGTAAACAAGTAGCTTAGTGATGTACTGCGGAAATATTATCATCTAGCTCATAAAGAAATTTGAGTTAATGATGATCTCTCACAGAGAAAATGCGGATTAACTGACCATAAGTATCCGGTAATAATAAGTAGTTTTGAAAGAAGCAGGGATGGATCAAATTATATTTTATGAAACAAATTTTTGTTTACACTGAGCTGGTGGTTGTTTTAAAATGTTTTGAACAATTTTATGAAAGTTATGGTTACGACTTAATTTGTGTTATCTAAAAAAAGTGTCGTTTTAAATGCTAAAACATTGAGAAATCTCAATGTACTGCTTCCAGCGAGCTCTCAGAGCCTGTGAAATCTGTCAATATCTTCATGAAAAAAATAAAACGGAAGTAGAACATATAAACCAAGTTATTTATACAACACACATTCTTATTTTTTTGAATGTAAGTGATTAAAATTCAGCAAGAAATTGTGTAGAATCATGTTTATGTAATTTTAAGAGTTATATTCAGAGAGTAATTTTCAGACACTATAAATTGTTTTATGTCAACCATTGTAAAACGGGCTTCAACATGCCTAAACATTCCAAAAAATATGTTATCATTCTTAAAGATCCCACAAGAACATCCAGAGATAATTGTTTAAATAATTACCATGTCAAGAGTTACACCACTTTTTGCAATATCTAGCCTCATTCACTTCATTCCCAGACACGAGAACAAAATGTGAAAGAAAAGCGTTCAGTTGTTCATAATTAAAATTAATAAAGAATCTTTCCCTTGAGCGGATGCCATAATGGCATAATGTAGATTCAAATCTTTTTTCAAATATTATGTATTTGCGGAATCATGATATTCACTATCTAGCTTGGCAGCGCAGACAACAAGGAAGTGCTGATAGAATGAACGAGGAGGCAAGGCAAAAATCATTAGTATTATATTATTACGTACAAATTTCTGGAACACTGTAAAAAACAAGTACTCGTTATAGCTTTGAATATTAAAAATTAATGATTTTGATCATGAGAATACCAGGAGCAATAATTCGTACTCAAATATTCACCAAGATAAATCTATTCTTACAGTGATGAATCGAAAGATAAATATTTTCAAGATTTTTTGCTGATATTTCAGATTCTCTGATGATGAATCGAGATTTTGTTTTTCCCACAAATTTCTTACATTTTCTTTGCATAAACCTTTAATGAGGCGTGTTTGGAAAAGCGTCATAACTGTCAGGAGTTCCGCAAACTTACGAAAATGATTTGAAACAATGTCTACCAAATATTTACGCTAGTAAATATTCGTATCAGAAACACATAAAATGAGGATGAGAGTTTTTCTTATTGTTTTCAATGTTGAAATTAAAGACTTTTTTGGATTGAAAAGACATTTGATATGAAATGAAATTAAACTTTCAGAAATAAAGATTCTCAAAAAACACCAAATTGAATTTAAAAATGATATTTTGATTAATTATGTTGATTTATAAACATTTGAGTGTTTTGCTTTAATGATCATCAATCAATGTGATTTGATATTTTTACTCTTATATGTGTTCAAAAAGAAAACCTGCTTTAAGCTTTCAATTATTGACTTAGCATAAAAAAGGAAAAATATTCTGGGTAAATTATCTACACTCGTGCGAAACAATCCAATAATAATCATATAATCATAAAATGAACCTTTTATTGAATTAAACTTTTCGGTGACTGGAATAACATTATCTCTTTGTCTTTCAAATATTTGTCAAACGCAAAATGCACAAAACGTACCTTATTTTGAATTCCGGGACTTGGATCATTTTTCAGTTAGCAAAACTGTTCAAACATTTTCCAACCATTATAAATGTTATCCTTTCTTGTTTTCAAAATCTTTCCTTCCGTAAGTTTTGTTAAATTTGTTTTTTCTACGAAAAGCATGCAATGATACACAGTTTCATACTTTTGTAGTCAAAGCCAGTCATTTTATGACTTCACGCTTCCTTGCTCATCCATAAAATTCAGAGGTCATGAAATTAAATCGTTTTTTATTTGACAGCACAAACCAAAAAGAGGAACTGGTAGTGAGTGTATATCAGAGAATGGAATACAGCAAATTAACAAATAATATATAACACATGATCAATTACCAAATTATTTATTAAAATGTTAACCAGTAAGGTCAGTTGGTCAACAAATAAATGACAAAATTCTTTAAAAGGTAAATACTCTTCCAATAAAATGATAAATTAGGTGTAAAATTTTTTTTAATATAATATTTATAATACATTGAAAATGACAATTTTTCCACCTATCGACTTCCTTTGAACATTTACAAATTTTGTAGTTTAATAGCGTTTGTTTCACAATGGTAATTGCTCGGGTGAAAATTTGCTTAAATGCTTTTTGCGTGGTTAATTTGCAAATTACGAAACACTGAAACTCAGTATAAAATCTATAGTGTAATTTATTCTGATGTATGTTTTAGAAGCATTGATAGCAGTTTTGCTGACATATGAATTAAATTAATTGTAATTTATTAGCTTTTAGGGAATTTATTTGGTATCATCGTATCGCATAATTTACGGGGAGTTTAACGACATAATCGCGTAAAATTGTTATATTTATCAAATGTTTGCGCTACTATTTTAGGGGTAATTTTAATTTTTAAGTACGAAATATTTTACAAACCTAATCATATTTTATGTTATTTGACATTAGTGATTAACGACAAAAACTTCCTTTATAGGATCCGTCTATAACAATAATGTATTTTTGGGGTAAGCCCTCTAATTGCAAATTGGTTTTTGGAGTAGGTTCAGAAAAATAAGAATTTTTTTAAAAGCTTTTCAACATTATTGTATTGTTTGCTTGTTTTATCATAACAAATTTAAGTTTTTGAACCTTTCCACAGTTCTTCAGTAAAACGTGATTTAGAACAAAATTCAAACTATGATTTTCCACAGAAAACTCTAAGCAAAGTTCTAAGGAAAATTGCAATGTTGTAAGTACAACATATAATAGTATTATCTTTTTATTTTTTTTGTGCTATGAATAATATTTGTTGAGCTTATCAGCTTTAGCAAGGTTTATGGTAAAAAAATTTTAAAACATTAAAAACAACACTGAAAGAAATGTTGAGACCGAAATTGAAGTTGTTTGGCTAGCATAAAAATTAAGCCATACAAATCTTTCTACATTAAAATTTAAAAAATGTAATTTTGAATGGTCCAAAAATCTGATCAAGATTAAATCTATATTTCCCTACATTGGATTATTATCCTGAAAATGTTAATAGATTAAATGGGATGTACATTTGTTTATTTTGTCTTTCATTTCTTTATAATCTCATCATCACTATTTGAAATCTGTTTAAAAAAAGATCAAGTTCTTTAAAGTTCTCTTTATAAATTATCTGAGTTGGAAATTTTAATTTTTTTGCTTTTAACGCATTAAATATAGAATAGATTAAATCGTATAAAAGAATATTTATTCAATACTAGCATATATTAAATTTCCATGAATGTGACTCACAAAAAGTGACAGATTCGTCTAAAAAGTCGTTTGATCCATGAATAAATTTATTACGTGTTTGAGCAGAAGTATTTGTTAATTGAAATTTAATCTACAGTAACACTTTCTATCTCATAACGTTTTCTCATAATACCCTAACCTTGTCCCTCTATAAATATTAAATATTAAATGAAAAACTTGTTGATTCCAAGCTTATGGTTGGCCTAAATTTTCATAACTCAGTAAATCTGAAAGATTTTCTTATATGAAAAATGTTGGCTCTTTTCGAATAAAGCGTTTTATCCGTCGTATACAAGGGTATACATTGAAGAAAAATAGATCTACTATAATTACACTAATTATTTATTTAAGAATTTAGATTTTGGATACAATGGTAAATTTAAAACCTATAGAAGTATTTATCTAGATATGTCAATTAAAACAAAAAAATGTGGCTATTCATTAGTAGTTAATTAATGTCTTGAAAATCAGTTGAAATTTACCACCCATTAAGTTTCCTCAAAATTGTGGCAAAACGCTAGCGGAAATTTGAATACCAAAATAATAATTTGCTTTTCATGTTTTAGTGGATGGGACGTACCTTTTAGAAATTTCCATAATTTCGCGTTTGAATTATATCTGGGCTGGCAAAATGTTAAAGCACAACAAATTGCTGGTTGTGTTAACCAGCAAGAGCACAACACACAAATTAGAAATTACTTCCACTGAGCACACCAAATATTATTGCGCTATATTATTTCATTTAATGATATTGTAATCATATCGTCGTAAACAGCCAAGTAGCAGCAGAGTAACATCATAACATAGTATTTCATGTCGCTACTTCATTTACATAATTTTTCATTTTAATGACTTGACACATTTCAGTATTTCACATGAGTTTCACATCCACCTACTTCATTTTTTTATTGCAATTTTCTCTCAATTATTCTCTGTGAAGTATGACTTGATTTTTGACACTTTATGCACAGAGTTTATTGAATTGGAAACAGCCTTTCTTTTGCAATCACTTTTCACTTCACCATGGTTTTCTGTTATTTTTCCATTTTTGTGGAGATTTTGTTGCGAATCACAATTTTCAATGAGCAGTCTGCAAATTTTGCACTTTTGACAATTTTTGATCGATTTCTAGCTTGATTTCATGCATCACAAGACGTCAAAATGGAAATCATTTGTTGCACAGCTTTTTCATATATTTAATCTGTCATAAAAAATAAATTAGTTTTCATTCCCAAATGGATCGTGTGACAACATGGCTATAAATTTTAATTTTATGTTGAGCGGAACTATATATAGTGCTATTTTTACTAGTCTGGTTGTTGCCTGACAAGTTCAATTTGAGGATGGATGAATAATTAAAACATCCAAAAGCCGCAAATTGTTTTGCTTAATTGCAAATACTTTATTTCGGTTTTTGTTCAGAAGACAGACAACATTATTGTATTTGAAGGCTTCGTATACGATACGAAAACCACATTTTACTAAAATGTGTCAGCATTTGGTCAGCACAAGTTCAGGATATGTTCTCATGTGCTAGAAGTTTTGCATGAAATTTTAATAACATTTATTGAGAATTATGCTGTGAAGATTGTTCCGTTTCATATTTTCAACTCAAAATTACACACAAATTTATTGATTAATAATCACTTCATAAATAATTTACAGGGCGAAATGAAATTAAATGAACAATATCTAGAGAAAAACGAAAAATGTATAATTGCGTTGTAAAATACAATTGATTATTTGAATCTCTATAATAAAGACGAGCTTACACAAATTGAATTTTAAATGAATTTGAAATTTGAAAAATTAAAACTTAAAACAAATATTAATATTGAGTTTATAAAAAATTTTATTCAGAATGTGTTTGGTCAGCTCAACATGTTCAAATCGAATCAACCATGCTCAATAAATTTTAATCCAAACATAAATGCACTGTAAATGTCTAATTTCGAATATACGCTTCTATGAACCTTTTCTTTTAAAGCATTGCTTGTAAAGTATATAGTTGTTGAAATAAATACAAACATGTATCACAAATATAATGGAACAACCACATATCTTCCCCTTATTTGAAGCACTTTAGAGTTTCTTAAGAACATCTCAGAAATTTCCAGAACTAATAATATGAATAATTGAGTTATATTTCCAATTTGCCACACAATTCATAAATATGTCTCCATCATCGACTCATAGAGCAAATCAGGAATCGATTATATTTAATGCTTCCAACAACATCTCTGCAAATAAAAATTTTTAATGTAATTTCTCTGTCGTTTTTCTGTGCGAAGTCTTCGCCTCGTCTAATGCGTTTGATTGAAATTTAATTGAGTTTGAGTTTTGATTGAGTTATG
Organism: Parochlus steinenii; assembly: GCA_038502155.1. Lineage (NCBI taxonomy): Eukaryota > Metazoa > Arthropoda > Insecta > Diptera > Chironomidae > Parochlus > Parochlus steinenii. The sequence continues at coordinate 4,775,489 of JAXCIN010000047.1, read as the reverse complement.
GCAGAGTATGTGAGGTTTTGATGTGATTTTTTGTGTTGAGTATTTTTCAAAACATATCCCATCTTTTTTTTTCGGAACATTACGCTTAAACATAATCATCACACATTTATGTATGCTTCAATCTATATTTTGCAACATGTCACACTTAATCCATTTTCTACGTATAAATAGACTTTTAATGATCTTCAAATCGGAAAATACAACCGATACATTTTTTATTTTTTTCACAAAATTTTTTTTTTTCAAGATTTTTTGTATTTTTATCATTACAATTTTTCACAAATATCTACACACCACATTTTTTATACTTTATATTTATTTTATTGATCTGATGAAGATTTATGTTCCTCATCTTCAAAAATAGAAATGTTCCAAACTGATCCGTGTGTTAACGCGACCGCCGTATTAAACACACTGAAATTACTGTTTGTAAAAACATTCTTTTTATTTGGATTTGTTATTATGAAAAGATACATGTTATCAGCAGGCTGACTGCAAAACATTTGGAAAAGTTCTCCTAGACAGCATTGAACTGAAAAGCATTCAATGGAAAGCTTAGAGCGCTTCTGCGTAATAGTAACATCGTGGTGAAAATTGGTTTGGTTTGAAATCAAAAGACTTCCACTTGTAAACGAAAGCACATCAAAATAGCGAATTATTTTTATTGTTATTGCATACACTTAAAAAAGATTTGCGAGTCGATACAAAGTGCAAAGCAGATGAGCAATAACTCATAACTATTTTATGAGCCATTTTTAATTGATACATTAGAATAATTTTATTTCCTGAGTACATACTTACATCAAAGTTTTTCACATTGCTAAAAGCTAATAAAACAATTGCAATTAAAAATTATTTTATTCCGTTTTAAAACGTAATTTTTTCGAAAATTGAGCTTGAAGTTTTTTGAAAAATTTGTTGAAATTTTATAGTTTATAATCGTTTTTAATAAATTAAAAAGGTCTATGGACTAGGCTCATTTACAAATACTTCCCAGACAGTGAGTAGGTAAGTAAGTATTTAATAAAAGTCTATTTTATGTGATATCAAATTTTGACTTATATTTCAAAAAACTTTTTAAAATAAAAACGAGGGCTAGACACATTTTTTTGAATGCATATATTGTTCTTGTACATTATTGTACATTATTGTCTAACTAAACTTTATAATCCATTAGCCAACGATGTATACAGAGTCGGTGAGAACATAATCTCTAGAAAAGTTGGGTTTTTCGTGACATATCAATATATTGGTGACTTATTACAACAGATTTGGTTTCAATCTTGACCGAAATACAGTATATTGAGTTACCACTGACTACTCATGCGTTTTTTCTCTTTTCATTTTCTTTCAAAATTATTATTTGTTCTCGAGCACTCCAATATCAATTTATCAAATATAAACAATAAATTTTCTTTAGAGAATCGCAAAAATTCATATACTCTCGCAAACATCCAAAAGTTTTGCTTCATTTATAAAATAAATTAAATCACACTTATTTGATATTTTTGTTTTTATTAGCTCAACATAAAAATTATATCTCGGAACTATTATGTTTTAGCTTGACGCCTTTTCTATCGATCGCAAAACAATAGAAAACAATCATTTAGCAAACAGTAAACTGTTTCGTTTCTGATATTAAATCAAATATTTACACAGTCAATAGTTTGTTTACATTTGAGTGTCTTGTAAGTTTTATTACGTTGTCCAAATAAATATTATATTAAAATAAATTCTATGTTAAAATACTTTTCATATTTTTCATCAAATCTCTACAGTATAGTGTCTCTACAAATTTAAAAATATCTGAACAAAACATTTTTTTTACTATTTCATTAATGACTGACAAACTGCAGCAGCCCGGTATTTAATGTAAATAAATTAGTTAGTTAAAATGAAAAACGTTCTAAAATGTCCTAAAGCAAGACATAGTTATTGCAATTTGAAGAGGAGCTCTGTGGCTGAAGATAGCTGGCGACGAACGAAATGTAATTAAATATAGTGAAATGCCATAAATATAAAAATTCGTAAAAACCTGTATCATTGGAATGAATATTGATTTTGAATATATGGCAGAGCATAATGATGATACTACCTTTTCCGTACCTACCTCAATAAAAAAGCATGGTAAACATTTCATGCATAAAATTTCTGATATCGTAGAGAAAATAATAATTTGACTGCCTTTAAAATTATTGAATACTTCATGCAAGAATGAAATAGTTCAACCAAATATTGTAATCTTAAAATATAATATGGAATGATAAAACTGCTTTGTGATATCTTTCATATATTTATTGAAATATGTTAACTGTTTTTAAAGTAAAACTGTTTGTAAATTGATTTTAGTTAAATTTAAAACACTTTTTTGAAACAAAAAAGTGTTTTAAATTTAACTAAAATCAATTTATCTTTCATATGAAATATAAACTATTTGTTAAAAAGAATTTGATGTTATTATGAATCTTACTAACAACTTTTTGTGCCTTATGATAATTAGGCACTTACATAATATTTAAACTATTTGTTTGGTGATTCAAATCTTACAAACATTAGTTATAATCAAAGACGTTTTTACTCAAAATTAAATGTATTATGAATGGTACAACTATTTTTAATAAAATCTATATTTTCTTCAAATTAACTATTTCTGCAGATATCAAATGGAATAAAACCTTATGGAAAAAACAACACATCTAATCGTAGAAGTATGCCTATATAGCGTATTTTTACCAAATTTTACGGGATTCATAAAAATATCAATTCCTTAATGCTTCAAATTTCATTGATAACAGTAATGTAACTTTATTGAAATATGTTAACTGTTTTGAAAGTGAAACTGTAATGTAACAAACAGTAAAAAATTATCATTGAAATAACCTCAAATTAACCAAAACCAGCGAAACTAATAAAATCGAAGTTCATTCGAATTGTGACAGTTTTATGTTTAAATGTGATGAAATGAAATTGATGCTTCGATGGATTATACTGGGTTCTTTGTAAATTGTAATATAATGTTGAATTTGGTATTTTTTTAGCCTCAATTTGGAATTTTATAGGATTTAAATTACACTTTGATCAATCTCACTAAATTGTTGATGCGAAAACCTAAAAAATATTTACACAATCTTTATATGTTCCATTTGATGGTGATTCATTAATGTAAACATGCACCAAACATTTCCTGACACTCCTCAAGAAAACGGATAACACAAAAGTCTGTTGAAAAATACAATTTCTCATTAATGACGACAAGGCTTTAACACTCTCAATACTTTAAAACAGGAATGAGAAAATTTTCGTTACTTTAAGAAGCACACATAAATCAAGTCTTTGACGTGAGTAAATTGATTACTTGGAAAGATGCAGATAATGTAAACAAATAAATAGAGCTGCGAGCTTCGAACATTTAAAAATGTTTGCTTTTAAAAGTAAATATTAATGAGAGTTCTATCTGTCAAATCAACTGTCATCCAACAAGGTAGTATAAATCTGTTAGCATATATAGTAATTTATTGAAAAATATAGTATTATAAACAATAATTTTAAATTATAATATTTTGGTTGTATTTAAAAATCAGTTAATTGATTGGAAATAAATATATTAAATTTACTGACATTATATTAATTACTTTTTTATTTCAATTCACACAAATTTTCCGATGATTTTTGCAATGTATTCATTATTTATAAAATGTATGTGTGCAAATAATGGTTGAATAATTAAAATAATGCCGAACAATGTATAATTATTTATTTTAAATAAAAGTATTGAAACTACAATTAAATTATTTTTAAAATAATAATTAAATCTGCAATTGAAAATGATGGATCGATAAAACAAACAATGGAATTGCAGGATATTTCTGCACCCAGTTTAACTGGCATTGTATTTTAGAATTCTTCTAAATTTTCTAAAAGTCACGCATAACAACGTAAATTATGCAAATTGATAACGGGTTTTTACTGAATCAGAAAACAACTTTGGATCCTTTACAAAATGTTGCTAGAAAATGTTGCTTCTAGCGTAGAAACGCGCTTTAAGGGTATTTTGTCCTAATTTTCTAATTATAAATGATCGTCATTTGTAATCCTTTTTGCTCACTTTATAATAAAGTAGCAATAAGATTGCTCATTCAAAAATTAAAAATAACTTGGTATAAATTAAGATTGAAAGCTTAATCCGGAATGCTTTTTTTTGTTAACTTTGATTTTAAAATGGGCAAAAGGGTTAGATATCTGCATTTTTTGAAATTCAAAGTTATAATACTTTAATTTACAAACAATCATGTATTATAATATTCATGCATAAAAATATCAGATGGTGTCACTTACTCGACACTTACGTCTCTGTAGTTAACTTTCAATTGAGAAACAAATGTGGAACCAAAATAATAAAGAAATGAAACAAATGATGGACAAAGTAACAATTAAAAATAGTGTACATTGAACACCATCTACTTACAATAATTATTATAGACAAATTTGATCCAATAAAGAAATAAAGAAAGAAAAATTGAAACATATTTAATAAAATTAAACTGAAAAGGAATGTTTTGAAAAAAATTGGTTTATCTCTGAACAAATAAATAATTTTAAAAACATGCCCTTCATCATAGAGAATTATATTCTTTACTGGATTAAATTGCAGAAAAGATACATTTTACACATAAAGTTTTAATTTATTCAAAGCAACACATACTTAAATATAATATTCACGACATTAAAGTGCTTAAGATAATTTATTATATTTGGAACAAAATTTACATGTTTAGTCAATTGACACGCTTTAATAAACTCTTTGGATCTCTTGTGTCTTTTATTTAGAAAATTGTGCGTCTTCCACGTATGTCTAAGAAAATTTTAAACATTCATAATAGGCAAAAAATATGGCAATGAAGAAGTCTAAAAAGTCGTGAAAGTGCCGTATGTGAAAATTTATAAATCTTAGATGTGTAACAATGAATATTGTTTTATTTATTATGTTTCTCTTATCAACCTAAATATTTTCAAAGTGTTTCAATAAGTTTCTATTTAGTTCTAAGATTTCAATTAATTTTTTTTTTTTTGAATTGATTTTAAAATATTCGGTTGGAGAAACTTATTTCATGAAATTATCTAGAGATATTAAGAAAAATAAAATTATTTGCTGGTTTCTATGGTACTTTTTGGAAATCCAGTCATGGGTCAAAAAAAGAAGTCCTTTTTGATTATTCATATTTTACTTTTCAGCTTTGCGACAAGTTCAATTAGCCTTGTGACAAGTCTATAAGAAGCATCTACGATGCATATTTCTTATTAGACTAACCACGTTTCGAGATAAACTAATTTTAGTAGACTTGTTGCAAGGTTACTTTGTTCATAGACTTGTCAATAGGCTACTGCTTTTTGAATATTGGGTCAAATTTTTATAGTAACCGCGTCTCAATATCACTGACACTTTTATACCTTTCTATTTAACCTTTCTACTAATTTTATTTCCAGACTAGGGAATTCTTTTGACAAATGTATTTGATGAAAATTAATCGCTCCATAAAATTGTTATTAGGGTTTCTCAACCGGTTTTTACCGGTAGTGAAAACCCGGTTTTTCGGGTGATTTACCGGTATTCGAAAACCGGTTTTTAAAAACAAAAATACCGGTTTTTTTAATTCATTCTTTGATCATTAATTTAGTTTTAATTTAGAAAAAATGTAAGACTAAAACCCAAATTTTTCAAAATGCCGTCTTCATTTTCTCTTTTGAACTTACCAAAAAAACTATACATGTCTTTTTTTGACGTCTCAAAAGCATATAGATAATGAAATATTAGACACAGAAGAGGTTAACAATGGATCCTTGATATCCTCACTTGATCAAGAGATCGAAAAAATATAATGACTCCAAGTTCTGCAAAAAATGCTTTTAAGTCCGTGTCGAAAGAATTAAAGCTATATGAGGCGAATTTTAGAGTCCAAATTTGAAGAGCTTTCTCAAGGTTTAAGACTTGCTCAAAGCTCAGTGACAAGTGAATTAACGCCCTAGTTTTTTTTAAAGTTATTTTAAATGGAAGATTAATTTATCAGATTAAAATAAAATTGAGATACTTAACTAATTTTAGAGAAATACTCAAGAAATACTAATATTTTAAATGAAAAACTGAAAACCGGTAAAAACCGGTAAAACCGGTTTTTTTGGATAACCGAAACCGAAAACCGGTTTTTAAATTCACCCGGTATTTGAGAAACCCTAATTGTTATCGCTCGTAAATAATGCATTTAATTGTCGAGTAAATTGCTTATGAAGCCTAATTAGGAAATTGAGTGTCTTTAATCGATATATGGTAAACATGTTTGTTTTTTACTTCGACAAAAAAAAAGTTGTTGAAGTCCTCCTGGATTCATCAAAAAAAAAAAAAAAAAAAGCTGTTAAAATTCGCCTAAAGTGACTAAAAATTGGTTTTTGGGTCTCAAAACAAGTGATTTTTTGGTGGTGTGTGGCAAACTCCTGTATATGAGTATTATTCTGTCACTTTAGACTTTACTCTGTATGTCCTAAACCCCTGAACCGATCTTAATGAAACTCAGAACTTAAGAGTTTTATAGCCTTCCCATAATGCTCAGAAATTTTTGTTCTGCTACAACAGCGCCATCTAGTAGCTTCAGTACAAAAAATCATGTTTTCAATTCTAACGACGGTCCAGACAACTGCATAATTCCGATTTAGCTCAAATTTTCAGAATAAGCTTTTTTCGACCATACGCAAAGCAGAAAGGCTGGTTTTTGCGATCAGACTGGCCCTTCGAGTACCTGTCGTACAAAAGTTGTGGTATTTTGTACTTTTTAGCAATATCTATCATTTCAATAAGTCAAAGATGGTAGAAATATGTAGTTAGGCTGTAGTTGATGCTTAAGATTGTGATCCAATAGTGGTGCAACCTGATTTTCAGTTAAAGCGCTTTAATTCAACACAATTATCAGCAATAATGCACATTATTCCCGCGCGGCGCTGTGATCGGAAATTTAAATTTTGGTTACATATTTTCGAATTTCCTAAAGTTTTAATGCTTAATACAAATTCTGATGGATCTCAAATATGATTTTGTCGAAGTGCCTGCTAAAGCCCCAAGCTTTTCCGATTTTTTTTTATCATTTTCATGCTGCATTTATGTTGTATTGTTGTGTGTTTTTGATTGTAAATAAGACTAACCCTTTGAGAATTGCCTCGAACTGTTCAAACTGTCATCGAAATTCGGTAAACATTCGAACATTTCGAATTTAGTACGAATTTCGGTGTATTTTCGTAAGGTTTTTTTTTTGCACTTTTCAGCATGCTTATGGGTCAGAAAATTCTGAAATTTTGTATCCTAGCCTAGTAGTGGCCAAATGATATGGAAAAAATATGTTTTAAATTTTACTCCCACGCACTTCCAGTTTAGAAAGGGGTCTATAAAATCTACTGTCTAAAATCAACCCGTTTTCAGATCTTTTCAAAAATTTAGATTAATAATGTTTATTAGTTTGGCTTTTTATAAAAATTCAAAAAATTCAAAAATTCAAGATGGCTGACAAAATAACGGTCAAAATATTTTTTAACCTAAAATTTTTCAACTTTCGAAATTTTTTTATAAAATTTTTAATTTTTTTATTCAAAGCCTCAAGTGTCAGCTTTTCAGGAAAAAAAAGTTTTTTGAAAAATATTAAGGATTATGGGAGATATCACCTGTGAAAGGAAGTAAGACCAAAATTGACGCCAAAGATGAAAAAAATTTATTGACCAGATTTATTATACTTTTCTTGTTTATGAGTGTTACAGTGAGTAGTTTTTAAATTTTGAGGATAATCGATCGACTCCTTCATTATTGGCATCAATTTTAGTCTTACTTGGTTTCACAGCTGATATCTCCCATAATCCTTAATATTTTTCAAAAAACTTTTTTTTCCTGAAAAGCTGACACTTGAGACTTTTAAAAAAAAAATTAAAAACCTTCGAAAAAAATTTCGAAAGTTGAAAAATTTTAGGTTAAAAAATATTTTGACCGTTATTTCGTCAGCCATCTTGAATTTTTGAATTTTTTGAATTTATATAAAAAGCCAAGCTAATAAACATTATTAATCTGAATTTTTGAAAAGATCTGAAAACGGGTTGATTTTAGACAGTAGATTTTATAGACCCCTTTCTAAACTGGAAGTGCGTGGGAGTAAAATTTAAAACATATTTTTTCCATATCATTTGGCCACTACTAGGCTAGGATACAAAATTTCAGAATTTTCTGACACATAAACATGCTAAAAAGTGCAAAAAAAAAATCATTACGAAAATATACCGAAATTTGTACCAGATTCGAAATGTTCGAATGTTTACCGAATTTCGATAGGAATTTCGAGAGATTTTTCGCTGAGTTTGCATACGAAATTCGAACTTTTTTTCGCTTACTCTGCTCAAAGGGAAAATTTCATAAAAACCTCCCCTTCACTTAACCACCCCTTCCTCCTTTTTGTCAAACAAATAGGTGTCACAATTTTTTTACCACAAAATTTCGAACGTCTTTTATGAACAGTTCCTAATTGTGAAGTCAATATTTTTGATTAAATATTTTAACCAAGAACATTTAATTCATAAAAGCAACATTCATTTGAAAATTATTAGCATTCATTCTTCACTCACCACATGGTAATGTGTGGGACGTGATTTCATAAGCAAAATTGTCACTGTAAACTTACAGATATAGCTTAATATGAAATATGAAATACGCTCACTTCTATTTATGTTTCACACAATATTTGTTTGCAAAATTGTTGAACGTTTCTGTGATAAACAATCATCATCAAGCCTACGTTTTAGTTATATTTATTGCACAGTTTATTTACAAATATTAAGCATTATACTGCGTTTCTACTTTATAGTAGCTATATGTTTCCTAATCAAAAGCTTGCAACCACCCTAATGTTATCCATTGTGATATACGGACAGACAGACAAACAACCGGTCCGACAGAGATGTAAAAAAATTTCTAACCGCTAAAAACCTTCATTTTAGTTAGTACTTTATTAATTTCTTTTTAACTTTGGACTTTCTTTTGTTGACAGAAATCTCTCCTTGAAATAAAACATTTGGAATAAATGCGTTGTTTACTTTCCCAATCTAACATTTTATTTGTATTTTCCCAGCAACGAAATACTTTTACAATTTTTTTTGCCATAAAAAGAACTTTTATAATTAGCTAGCAAAATGTTTATTGTTGCTTTTGGTTGAAGTTCCGGCTTTTAATTATTATTAATGTTTTACGGCGGTTATGTTTTAAATTAATTTTATAATTATGGCCAAACAATTAAAATATTTCCCAGCAGTAATTATTATTTATATTGGAGGTTGTCAGGACAAAATTGATTCAGGTTTACAGTTTATATCATGGAATTCTTGTATCCGAATTATCCCGTACAACAACGATACGAATAATCAAAGATATTTTTGAATGAACTTGCAAAAAAACATGCGATTATTTGTGTTTTTTGCTGAATAAATGTCCCACTTCTCCACGTGTCCACGATGGAAAGTGTAACCCCTGTTTGATTCATAAAAAATTTAAACGTAAAGTACTGGCATTTCATTTTAAAGTTCAATATGTTACAGGTATATAAGTTTACACAACTAAATTCAGTAGATGGTCTCAAAAGAGTACAAAGTTAAATTATTACCATGTTAAATTATTCTAAATTGATAAATTTAGCACAATTCAGGTCAATACATTTTATTTAGCAAAGCAACGATAAAACTATCAAAACATATCCATTATTAAGTTCTCGAACAAGCTATGTAGTAGAACCATGAGCTTATAAACTTTATGATAACATGGAACATGTACCAAGTGATGAATTACAGGAAAGGTCAAAAATTGCTGGCTTCTTGGAACATTTACACGGGACACGATACATCATTTTCTCGTGTCAGTTTTTTATATTTTTTAAGGTGTGAGTCTGAAATGAACGATCTATTTTGAGTTGAACTTATTTTTGGGATATAAAAACAACATATGTAAAGGTAAAAACAGGGTAAATGTTGTGATAATACTTAATCTTCTGGAATGTTTTGATCCTTTGAAAAGTTCAAAAATTGAATAGCATCATGGAATTTGCTAGATATTCTTAATACGGTATAAATAATTTAAATATAATTTTTCAAACACAGAAAACCACCATTTTTACTGGTTGTAGGTTAAAAATTATATAAGTATATTTTGTCAAAACATTCTATATTTTTCATTGATTCTTGTAATTTTTTTTTTTAATTAGTTTTTATATTCTTGTAATTTTCTTCATTAGAGTAGTACACATTCTTGGTGCCATTACAGAAATAAGTTCCTTAATCTGTCATTTTGAGTTAATTATAAAGATTATTGTGTATTTACTCGTTCATTCCAAGCGATACTCGCTCACAAATCTTTGTTGTTTTATCGACTAGAAAAGCTTATTACTTCTCCACATACAAACAAATTATTGTCTGAAGCTGTGACGTGAATGATTACTCCATGTTGGATAAAGGAAAACAAAAACAAGCCAACAGAAAGAACAAAGATACTCATCTCAGGCTGGAAAGCTGGAAAAATAATGTCAGACTTAATACTATTTTTAAAAAAATCGGAAAAGCTGAAGCTTTAGCAGGCACTTCGGCAACATAATACCTATGTTTCATTAGAACGATTCATTTGAATGAAGCAATAAAATTCTAGAAAATTCAAAAATATGTAACCAAAATATAAATATCCGATCAGAGCGCCGAGCGGGAATATTGTGCATTATTGCTGATAATTCTGTTGAATCAAATCTTACCACTTTCTGATCGACTTGAGTTGGTAGTTTCTTAACGAAAAGCACGTAAAACTTGATTTCGTAAAAAATTCAACAAAAACTAGTTGTGCAGCTTGTGAGCTGAGCAGGACTTCTCCGCTAACGTGGAATTGTGTTTTAATTTCTTTAACAATTTCTTTGTCTGGTACCACCAGATGACCCCCAGATGATTCTCAGCAGGTAATGGACAAAACATCGATGCAATTCTTGACTAAACTTATTATTCCAAACATTTTTTCTTAAGAAACCAATGTTGCATCTTTAATCTTTCTCTTGTACTGGAGCTGAAAGTAAGCGGTACCAGACTGATCCTCCAAAAACTCGATTTTTATAATTTCTGGACAAATTATGACAATTTGAGACTTTTTCAAAAAAAAGTTGTCTGGTACCACCAGATGACCTCCAGATGACTCCGAGTAGGTAGTGGACCATCCATCGATACATTTCTTGACTCAACTCATCATCGCAAACATTTTTTTTGAAGAAACCACAGCTGTATCTCTAGTTTTTCTCAAAAAAGTTTTTTTTTGTATGAAAAACCCGACTTTGGGTCACGGAAGTGGTGCTGGTGACCTAACCGGTAAAGTCACCATCACCAAAAATATCAGGTGCACGATGGGAAGAGATATCAAGTCGATTGGCATCAAAAATTCCGGAATCGGTTCGGCTGGAGGTCAGATCGAGCGTTTACAGTAAACCACGGATCCACCAAATAATCGGGCACGGCCCTTAGTTTTTCGCATGGCACGGGTCAGGGGCTCAATATTTTCAAAATTTGTTTTCACAGAAATTTTCTTCAACTCAATACCGACAAAAAAAATATGAGATATTTTTGAGATTTGTTTACGGGGAAGTCAGGAAAAATCAGATAAGGTCAAAAAACCCTGAAAATGCTGGTACGAAAACAATACTTATCCGCTTTTGCGGAGAAGTAAAAATATATATTTTTTCCAACATTTTTTTAGATTTTTGCAAAAACACAAGAAATATCAAATTTGTATTTTAAAAGCATGACAACTTGGTCATGGTACAAAATTTTTAAAAAACCTTTAGGAATTGATCATTTTGGATCAAATACAAGGTTTTTTCAGATGTTTCAATATATTCTCAGGAAAAAAAAATTTTGTATGGGAAAATGGTAGTTTGCACTACAGGTACTAGATGGCGCTGTATTATTATCAAAAACTCTTCGTACGTCGCTGCTTATGGTTAAAAAAAGCTTATTTTGAAAATTTGAGACCAATCGGTCCGATGGGTTCTGAGATTACGAAAACAGAAGCTTTTTTTCCAAACTTTTTGTATGCATGACAACTTGGTCATGGTACAATATTTCCATAAAATCTTCTGGAATTGATCATTTTGAGGCAAATACAACGTTTTTGCATATTCAGATGTTTTAAAATATTCTCAGGAAAAAAAAAATTTTGTATGGCAAAATGGTAGTTTGCACTACAGGTACTAGATGGCGCTGTATTATTACCAAAAACTCTTCCTACGTCGCTGCTTATGGTTAAAAAAAGCTTATTTTGAAAATTTTAGATCAATCGGTCGGATGGGTTCTGAGATTACGAAAACAGAAGTTCAGAAGTCAAAACCACGGACTGACATTTCGCAAGGACCCAAAATTTCGGGTTCTAGACCAAAAATTTTTTTGTTTCAGGCAAAAATAAGAAAAAAAAAAAAAAAAAAGTTTGGGTGAAATCAAGACTTCACAACTTTTTATTGCCGAAGTAAAAATATGATCTTGAAATGAATTATATATTACTCAGCTTGTTGACTTCAAATTTGAATCTTAGTATTGGTAATTTATTAAATTGTTACTTTATATATCGATCCTATCGACTCATTTATAGACTCAAAATCCGTTATTCAATTAATTCAAATGCTTTCCATCAATTATATAATATGTATTTTGCTGCTGAACCGTTTTTGCATCAAATTTGATTAACTTTTAATTGGAATTCCGCAGACCCTTAATTAAGTAAAGCTAATAAATTTCAATGAAGCCTTTTGTAACACATTTAATCGTTTTAACACCAAAACCATCAAAGAAGTCGATGATCTATTGTAACACAGCCTGTTATTTTAATTTCTAAAGCACAAGAGAATTTATATTCTAAGGAAGCATTTTAGCGTGGAACGTGTTTTATTTTCCTGAGAGATTATCGCCGGCTGAGTAAAAACAAATTCAGGAAATGGAATTTTATTCTGCGTAAAGAAAAACACATATATCAAAAATGAGGAATTAGAAATTGTAATTTATGAACAGAGTGCCGTTTAGAACTTGAAGCAAATAATCTTGTGTATTATAATTTTGAAATATTTCTGAAAAATTTAAAATTGCTTTCTAATAATTTTTTTGGTTTAAGAATATAACATGATATAACATTTTGTATAAATACTGTTCACTGAAATTGATTCTTTAGGTCAGGCATGACTAACTTGTGACACTGTGGCACTTTGTGGCACTTTTAAAATTTTTTTTCGCAATCTTCGATTTAATATTTACCCATATAAAAATGTGTCATCCCACATAAATGACAAATCATTGATTACTTGGATGGTGGCACTATTTTTAAAAAGGTTAGGTCCTTAGGTCCATAATGGCATAATCTTAAAATGGCTTCAAAATTATATTTAAGAATTTTGAAGATTTTCAGAGATATTATTTGGCTCGTTCTAAGAATCGGTCGAAAGCCTAGTGTAACAAAGATTTTATTATCATAGCTTAAGTGGGCATGGGCAAATTATGTTATCTTAAGTTGATTGTGAAGTTGATTGTGGGTGTAGCCTGAAGCAAATACAAGATTGATTACCCAAGCATAGATTTATAAGCTGTTCTATGAATATTTCTTATTATATTGTGATAAAATCTAAAATTTGTATCCGGATTGAAATCAATTTCATTAACTATTTTAACAAATCAGGGGAGGATTTTCAGAAAATTTTATTAAAAGGAAATCGAGTCGCAATCACAGAAAACAGCAAAACTTCGTGCGAAAATTTACACCTAAATCATGCCTGAATGATCTAAATCATCATGTAAAATTATGCAAAACACGCTCGCTAATAAACTTTTTTTTTTAACTGGGTCGAAGACCTGTTCAAATATCAATTTACATAGAAATTTACATTAAATTAACAAACAAAATTTTTTAAAACATCAAGATATTAAAAAAAAAAAATGTTCTAAAACGCAAATTTAAAAAAGGTGAACATTTGACTGAATTGAATGAGAGAATTTCCAAAAACTTGATTTAAAAAAAATTAATTAAACAGGGTTTGAAATAAAATGCTTATCAAATGCTTATTAAATCAAATCTAAATGAATATGAATATTATGCAAAAAAAAATTTAAATAATAAAAAGTATTTATTTTTGAGCGTTTCATCCAAAAACTTTATGAGCAGAACTTTATAAAAACTTTATAAACTTTCAAATTTCACTCATAACTAATTTATTCTAGAAAAACAGAAACAGTTTCACAGTTCCTGCAAAATATTCTGGAAAATATAAACGCTTGACAGTTTTATAATAATTTGTGTTTAACTTTAGGTATATTTTAGTTGAAAAATTCAGGTAACATTAATAGCGTATATGATCAAAACAGTTTTCAAGTTAAAACACCATCTGTAATATATAAAGTTCGGTGTTCTAGCATTGTTAAACTGACAAAAACTTTTTATACGTTGCAGCTAATTTTGATTTTCAACATATGAACATTGCATAATTCGAAGCTCAAGAGTGAATATTTTCAAAAGGCATTGTTTAATTAATAAGGCATGCTTTAGGGTCTCTTTTGAATGATAAATAATATATTCTAAGGAATTTTACTTTAGCTTATAGCTTATTAATAGTTATATTATAGATTTTTACTATCTATTAATCTAAACAACTGTGCATATAGAGAAGCCCACATTTCTATTGAGACTTAGAAAATATATCCTGTAAATATTTCAAAAGCAACTCATCAACTTTTCTAAAAACTTTTTGAGTTGTCCTTCTAGAAAATGTTTCGATTGAATACTCTGCAATGTAATAACTGTTATTGTGCTGCCGGTTTATAGTTCAGGGAATATGCTCTTCATGAATGGGTTTGCTCCATTATTACTATCTGTTTTATATTATGTTATGCGAGTGAGCCAAACTAGTCGAAAGCACTTCAAATAGTGTCTTAATAAAATTCAAGTTGATTCAAAATCAGTTTTTAAAAATAAAAAAATGAATGCTTTTAAATTTTGCAAAAAGTCTATTATCATAAAAATCTTTAAATATTAAAATAAATTAATTAATAAATATATGAAAAAATGGTTCAGCTCGGCACATCTCAAAAAAAAAGTTACTTTTAACCCAAATGAAACAAGCTCTCATAAGTTGATGATCATCATCATTTGAAGCTGAATAGAATGATATCAGTGCTCCTTCAGATTTTAAGTTCACCAATATTTTGGATGTATTCAAAGCCATTCGCAATCTATGTTTGAGAACCCAGAAAAGAAAATCAATAATCCTGTCAACATTTTTTTTTAATTTTACTCATATGCTATAATGCTATATGTTTTGACTTACTTTGGGAAAAACTTAAGTTTTGATGTGGTCTTTAATCCAAATTACATAACAAATAACACCGATGTGAAGAATCGTGGAGATATATGAATGAACTTGCGGAGTTTATTCATTTTGCCTCGAATTATTCGCAAGGGTGGTTAATCGGGATACGATAATATTTTAAATAAAAAAACATGTATTTTGATTATGATGGTACCCTCCGGCTTATCAAAATGTATCATAAAAACCCTAATCAAAAATATCTGAATATTTAATAGCCCACCCAGGAAACCAGTCGGCATGTGTCTGAATGAATTTCGGAATGAACCCTCTGAATGTGAGAATGCTGAAATGAATGCCATTCTGAAGGCTGAAGAATTCTGCCTGGCATGCAAATTCAACAACATTCATTCAGAGTGGAATGTGACTTCGGAATGGAAAAAACATTCAGAGTCACATTCAGAGTTCATTCAGAATTACATGCTCATGGCATGCCGAACTTTATTCAGACTGGCGTGCCAATGTTCATTCAGAATGGCATACAGAGTTTCATTCAGAATGGCGTTCAGAGTTTTATTCAGACTGGCATGTTCAAGTTCATTCAGAATGGAATGGATATTGAATAAAAGATTTCTATATATTTTTTCAAATTTTATTAATATTTTATTGGAACTCTTTTTAAATCTAAAATTATACATTACACTGGCAATTACAACAAGTCTTCACTCTTATAAACTAGGCTTCTTTGACTCCATTGAGTACTTCAATTTTCCTGGAAATAAAAACAAAAAATTCAGAAACTTCATTGAAATTGTTAAAATGTTTGGTTTTCCACTTACCGAAACTTCCTATGCAAAAACTATCAGCTAGCAACTAAAACATCACTCTACTCCAATTAACTAGACTTCTAGGGCTCCTTTAAACGATTTATTCTGAAAATCAACAAAAATATGTAAAATCCCCATAAAATTTTGTTTTGCATTTATACTCACTATTAATGCGTAAATCAGCAATTAACTCAGCTCTTGGATCCACTCTTATACTATTTGATTGATTATGACCAGAAAACACACCAATAGCACACTTTAAACTACTAATAATTATAAATTTTGACTTTAAAAATAATTTCGATCCGCTCCTCGTGACGTCTAAATGACACTAAACTTGGCGCGTTTTCTCAATACAACATATTCTATTCTGAATGTTCCGGCATCCCACTCTGAATGATTTTCAGAATGCGACTCTGAATGTTTTTTCATTCCGAAGTCACATTCCACTCTGAATGATTGTTGTTGAATTGGCGTGCCATTCGGCATTCTTAAGCCTTCAGAATGGAATTCTGACCTGCGCCAAAAAGAAAAATCGAATATTAGTATATTTAAGACTTTTTACGCAATAAAACTGCTCAAAATCAATGAAGTACTTCGAAAATCATGATATCATAGATTCTATATACATCTTAGTGCTACGCTTGTTAGAACAACCAATAAAATAGGATTTTACATATATCTTTCTGAACCCATTCAGAGTGGCATTCTGAGGCATTCCGACTTTTAGGTAGATCCACTTCAAAACAATGATTAACTGTAATTCATTCAAAAAACCATGTTTTCACATGAAATAGAACTTATGATAAATAAAAGTCGAGAGCAAACATGGTATTGTTGTATCGTCATCTTTTTCGTTGTTATTTATGAGAAAATCGAAAAAAAAAAATTGAAAAAAATTGATTCTGAAAACGCATTCAGAGTTGAATACCACCACCCTCCAAATGGAATGCCAAATAAAATGCATCTCTGAATGTGGATTGGCATTCTGAAGCCCTGAATGTGTCGGCATTCAGAATGGCATGAGCTTTCAGCATGACATTCCGACCTGGTTTCCTGGGGCCATATTTGCTGATAACAACTCAGGCGTAATTTTTTTTGATCAAAAGCTAATTATTTTTTTTAATATGAATTTCAAGGCTACTTTAAAATTCTTTTTTGAATTTACATGAGTACACATAATTAGACAGTACAACTTAAATTTTTATTAAAACCAGGGATAGGAATGTATGAAACTGATGTATCATACATGTCTTATAAGACATGTATTTTATGTATGTCTAAAACTTCTCAAATATACATATGTCTGAAACCTGTAAAAATTTAGATAAAAACATAGAATAACTAAATATTTGAAATTTTTTAAAAGATTTTAGAAGTTTTTTAAGTTTTAACAAAATAAGATTTTGTAAGAAACTGCACTGAAAATCAATTAACAGTTTTGATCCAATTCGAGACACTTTGGTTCAATCTTTAATACAACTATTTATAGACATCTTTTGTCAACTTTCCGCACATCAGTCATCGTGAAATAGTAAAGATTCTTACATAAAATTTTTTACTTGAATATTAAAAATCTTTTTACTTAAAAAATCCACGATCTAAAATATTAGCCGACCCTCAGATCGCATATAAGCAATGAAGTTACAATTACTTACTTCATTACTTCGATTTATTTTTATAGAAAAATTCGCCAAAATATTTTCGGTCTTTTCAAAAGAAATACAAACGGGTTTTGCTAAACTTCACCGGGGTAAATATCAAAATAATATAATTTTCCTCGAAAAAAAGATTGCTCCATATAAAAAATAGTCCTTTTTTAAAATCATTATTTTGTTCAAAAAAGTTGCATGTGGATTTTCTTTTATGGTGAAATATCAAAGATGAAGAGTCCAATTGAACTTCTGTTTCAACAGAATTTGAATTAGGCAACGCTAAAGTGGTATAATTTAAGTGTCTATTTTTAAATCGAAACACTCCGTCTAAAAATACATATTTCCTGTTATATATTATTATATTCCCAAAATATTGAAAATAAGACAATATTTCTCTAAAATACCAAATTTTTAGTTTCAGACATACATTTATACATTTCTACATTTAGACATACATTTTATACATATGTACCCTGATTAAACCCTGATTAAAACTTACAAAGAATTACATCTACTTACATCAAGCTATTTTGTATTTTGATACTGTTAAATTGAAATCAATGAAAAACACATTTAATTCAGTTAATTGATTGATTTTCATTGATGAATGTAAAATAAAAAAACTTATATGATTCAAAACCTTTCTTGTATTCATTCGACAAATGGAGTCTTTCTTATAAAGTAAATATTTTCTATAGAAATGGTTTTTTGCAATTATTGCAGAATGTGAGTATTAATGTATAAGTGTAAACCTGATCTTTTATACGGTATAACAAATATTAAGTAAAATCGATTATAGAGTATTTTGTGTTGTGAATGAATAGAAAATTATGTAAAAATTTGCTCTACTTCAGCAATGTACCTTTAAAATTAGTTGGAATACCTCCAATTTTCTGAATATTACCAAGCGCTTATTATGCGGTTCACAAAAATATATCAAAGGATCGAGAAGTACTTAAAATACTTGAACCTTAAAAAGGAATTTTATTTTATTCGCCCTAAATCATTACAGTTTTTGAAGTAACTTCTAAGAAGTGCTTTTAGAAATTGTTGAATATAAATATTCAGCTTTGAAAATACATATTAGAATAAAATATCATAGAAATACAAATACAAATACATATTAAATATAAAATATCATAGAAATTTCCTAATATAGATTATAACATTACTTGTCAAATAAATTTTACAATGCTTCTACAACTTTTGAAACTATCTTTCTTGTTGATGCCAACAATATTATCATGGCGGTGTGAAGTTGGCACTAACATTAAAAAAAATTTAATGCTGGCACAAAAAATTAATAATGCTAGCATTAAAAAAATTTAATGTTGGCATTAGAAAAATTGAAATTTAAAATTTAATGCTAGCATTACTTTTTTTTTTAATTTTCAAATTTGCGTCAGCATTAAAAAACAATGGTGTGAAGTTGGCACTAGCATTAAAAAAAATTTAGTGCTGGCACAAAAAAAAAATAATGCTAGCATTAAAAAAATTTTAAATTCTGGTTTTTTTTTTTTAATTTAGTGCTAGCATTAAAAAAATTTATGTTAGCATTAAAAAATTTTTTTGCTAACATTAAAAAATCAAATTAGTATATTTTTACATGCTTGAATTTTTTTTCAGTTGATCTGCTATATAAAACTGAACTTTTTTGTACTTTGTCAAAATTCTACTACTTACCGTTGGAGCACAGTACACGATCAAATTTTTAGAGAAAATGCAAGTATTTTTGACTTGTATAACTTTAGAGCCTTCTGTATTTTTAACCACCACATAGAATTTCACCAAAATATTTATTTTAGTAGATTTTGTCCATAGTCAGCAAAAATATTTTTGGACTTTTACCTCAAAGTGGTTTTTTGAGCTCATGTAAGTGGTCAAGCATGCAGTGTAAAAGGGTGACGGTTGGTCCAGAATTGGACCAAAATTTTTTGTAATGAGTATAATGTTGATGGTTTTAACTATTGGTGAACGACCATCACACTGACCTTAAGCACAAAATTGTGCAAATTGATACATTTTTTGATGCAAAAGTATTTGTTGAACGCTACCAATAAAAGTTTGTTCTCACAGTTTAATGATTCAATGCATCAATGAAGGAGAATCTACTCCACAGCTCTTAATTAGAAGTCTTCTATGCATGAGCAGTTCACTATTATAGTTGAAGCTGGATAATATTTAATAAATGTATATTTTGATCAAATGGGGCAAATTCACTTCATTCTCAACTTCTTGATGGTGGAACATTAGATTTTTTACTGAGAAACACACCAAATTCACAAATGTAGCATCACATTAAAATCAATTGTGGTCAAAGTTATAAAGTATACACCCCAAATTTTTTTTTTTTTTGAAAGATGATACATTCAGCCATTCAGGAAAAAATTTGGTCCAATTCTGGCCCAACCGTCACCCTTTTACACTGCATGCTTGACCACTTACATGAGTTCAAAAAACCACTTTGAGGTAAAAGTCCAAAAATATTTTTCTGATGATCTACTGGACAAAATCTACTAAAATAAATATTTTGGTGAAATCTTATGTGGTGGTTAAAAATACAGAAGGCTCTAAAGTTATACAAGTCAAAAATACATGCATTTTCTCTAAAAATTTGATCGTGTACTGTGCTCCAACGGTAAGTAGTAGAATTTTGACGAATTACAAAAAAGTTCAGTTTTATATAGCAGATCAACTGAAAAAAATTTCAAGCATGTAAAAAAAATACTAATTTGATTTTTTAATGTTAGGAAAAATTTTTTTAATGCTAACATAAATTTTTTTAATGCTTGCACTAAATTTAAAATAAAAAAAACCAGAATTTAAAATTTTTTTAATGTTAGCATTATTTTTTTTTTGTGCCAGCACTAATTTTTTTTTAATGCTAGTGCCAACTTCACACCATTGTTTTTTAATGCTGACGCAAAATTGAAAATTAAAAAAAAAATTAATGCTAGCATTAAATTTTAAATAAAAATTTTTCTTATGCCAACATTAAATTTTTTTAATGCTAGCATTATTAATTTTTTGTGCCAGCATTAAATTTTTTTTAATGCTAGTGCCAACTTCACACCGCCTATTATCATTTGGTTTTCATCTGGAACGATTCAGTCAATAGTTCCAGTAAGGAACAAAAGCCTAAAATATTTCTAATGAAGCCGAGTACACAAACATATAATAATGTAGGTCGAAAGAGAATTTCATTCATCCCTAGAACATTGAGGAAAATATGTAAATTATTCTAATCATGAAATATTCCGAGGGCCGACTGGTATTAAAAGTTGGGCATTATTATAGCTAAAAGGAGGCAGGCAAATTAATTAAAACAAACATTTTTGAAATGTAAATTACCATACATATAATTGAATGGAGTAATTATAATAGGATGCATAATATGTTAACACAAACATAAAATATTTTAACCAAACTTTTTACAGTTATACATCTGGTTTGAAAATGCAAAGGAAAAATTACGTAAAATTTAAAATGAGAAAATTTTCGTAAGAGCTATCTTATCCTATAAAACCTTTATTAAATGCTTTTGTGCCAAGTAAGTTTGCTCCTTGTTTTTTTGATTGTACAAATTTCTATTCATTAGAAGATTTTGGAACTATTCCCGGGAAACCAACCGGTATGTCTGCAGAATGATCACAGAATCTTCGAGCAGAACGTTTGCATGCCGGAAGAACGTCTGTAAATATTCTCCAGTTATAACACTTAACGGGTAAAGTGCCCAAAAATACATTCTGAAAAGAACGTCTAATTAGAATGTATTTTTCATTCTGAGACATACCGCCAAAAATAAAATTACATTCTGTGAACATTCTGTGGACATACCGGAATTCATTCTAAATTATATTCTAGAAATAAGGTATTAAAGGCAACATATTTAGAATGTTTTTTCAAAGTCTAATAAGTATTTTTTTTGGTACTGTTAGAATGATTGCTGGAATGATTGATGGTGGCAAAATAAAATTCATATTCAATTTTAAAAATTTATTTCTGCTTATAATTTTCTATGATGATATAAACAGTCTGACAAAAGATGAAATGTTGTTGAGAAAACTAAGATTAAGGTGCTGATACTTGAAACTTCACGTTCTTGGGGATTTTCTGTGATGAGAAAAGATGTTAGAATAAAATATGCAGCATATAAAGAAATATTTACCAATGTACTTGAAGGAATTTTTAAATCCGAAAAAACCAACACACTGTACTGCGTAGATACTGTGAAGCTTAGAACCTTAAGAAATCGTCCGAATAGCTAAAAAGATTAAAACTTTGTAATAATACTCAAAATAACCTCTAACTATAAACTCACCTGAAACTCTAGTTTTCACTACAAGAATCAGCTTAGAAAACGTCAAGCACCAGGTCAAGCACCAGTAAATCTTGTTTGATTGTTTTGTATTATGGTTGGATTGCTTTGTTGGTTGATTCGCACAAGATTAGAAACTCAAACAGGATATTTTCAAAATAACTTCAAATTTTAGCTTCAAATAGTTTTTTCTCAGTTTTTAATGTTTGATCTACACTTTTCTTACTCTTACAGGTCACTACTGCACCGAGAAAAAAGTTGGTGGTAGTACGACACAAAGTTGTTCCGAGTCCCACTTTGTGTCGTGAAATTATTTTGGTTGCACGTAAAACAACTTTTTGGTGGTATGGTGGTTTTACCTACAATTTTTTGGTGGTACATTTTTCAGGAATATTTTGGTGGTACTTGGTGGTACCTTTACAACTTTTAGTTGTAACTGGTACAAACTTTTCATACTTTTACAAGATCAAAAGGAACGTTTTTTTAAAGTGGAAAAATTAGCAGAAGACATCAAAAATTGCCACCAAATCGAAAATGAAAGAAATTTTTATAATTATCATGGTATATAGCAAATTCAACAAAGATCGTATACTATCCGAAAATAAAATTACTTAAGCAATTTTGAAAATGGCGTCTGCAGTTTATTATGAAAATCAAAATACTATACGCTATCAATAAGATTCACGAAAAAAATTAAAATCATAAATAAAAAAATCATTTATTATTTTGATAGTTTCTATAGATTATTTTGAGCGTTGTTTTTTTTTGAAAAAATACACTATATAATCTCACTTTGTCCGTCCGTCTGTCCATTTACAAAATAACTCCCGAACGGAACAAGTTAGCGCTTCAGTTTCTTCAGCAAGGTTTTTAAAAATTATGAGTTAGCAACAGATCATAATCAGAATTGGGTCCCTCACCAGCTGGTGTGATAATCTGGTGGCTCCAGACACTTTTTTTGGAAAAAAATGCAGAATCATGTCATTCGTTGAGAAAACCTTAAATTTCGTGTTTTGAGATATCATATCACCATCTGACCAAAAAAAACGCTTTGTGTACTTGCCCACTGACAATTTTTGACTCTCTTGTTTTCATATAAAAAAAAATTTTTTACTAACCTTTTATGAATTTAGCATATTGAATATGAATAATCACTGATTTATCTGAGAATATGTAGAATATCGATTTATTTTCAGTCGAACGAAAATTTTGACGAAAATTTCATATATTGATTTTATTACATTATTGATCCTAAGATATCTTTAATTTTTTTTTAAATCTTAATATTTCTTAAGAATCTTAGGAAAATCTTTTAAAAATCTTCAATTTTTCAAAAAAAATTTCAAAAAAATTTTAAAAGATCCTAAAAATTTCAAAAAAATATCTTAAAAATTATAAAGATCTTAAAATTTGAATGAAAAAAAAATTAACATTTAATTAATAAATGTTTGCAAAATAAATTAATGTACTTTTTGAATTAATTACAAACTTCTTTTTTGCATAATGTAGTTATTTTGAAAAATATATCTAAAAACTATTCTCACATGATTTTCCAGATATTTTTGGGAAATATTTTAATCAAAATTGTGAAAACAATGCTTTATCGTTAAGTTAGTATATAACGTTGAGACTCTAACAAGTCTCCATGGTCAAATCGGTACGCGCGCGGTATAAACAGCAGAAATTTAACAAGTCCCCAGAAAGTCGGCGGTTCAACTCCAGATGCAGTCAGGATTTTAAAAGATTTAAATGATAATATGGCGAAGTAAAAGTGTGTGGATATGTTCTTTTTTGCATTTTTTTTGGTTTTCCACTTTCATGGGTCGAGTTTTCCGAATTTTCCGGAATTTTCTTTAAGACACAAATTTGCAATCATTACGACCAAAAATTGTAACAGGTGCCACACAATTTGAGTTGTACTATGTACAACCAACAATTCCTGATTTTTTTCAGCTTTTTGTGTTGCACTGGGTACGACAAAGTACCACCAAAAACCCAAAATAGTTGCAATCGTTAAGACACAAAAAATTGCAATCATTAAGACAATAGTGTCTTAGGTCCATATACGCCACAATGTGTCTTAATGATTGCAACTTTTTTTTCTCAGTGTGGTGTTTTAAGAAACAATTTATGAATTTAAACTCATTAAATCACGCAAAAAGAATTAACTTTACGAAGAGCTCTGCTTTGCTCCGCGTTTGTTTTGGTCTACTAAACATTCCAATAATTTATTCTTCATAGAACACTAACTGGAATCAATTTTTGATATGTCACAATATGTTAGGTTTTTTTCAGTTTTCCGTTCTGAATCTCATGAACTTCCTATATTTTTACTACAGGCTATATAATTAGTGATAAAAACGGTAAAAATAGTAAGCTTGATACATATTTTCAACTAAATAGGCCAAAAATCAATTAATAATTTCAATCATTTTTATATTCTAACTATATGGTGCTCTGCAGAACGTTAATAACTACTATCTAACAGACTCTTTGAACATTCTTTGAGAAATGCATTTAGAGAATATCACGAGTAAAATAATTAAATCTCATTTTCATGAATTTTGCAAGAATTTTTTCAATAAAAGTGATGAAAAG
This sequence comes from Parochlus steinenii, assembly GCA_038502155.1. Taxonomy (NCBI): domain Eukaryota; kingdom Metazoa; phylum Arthropoda; class Insecta; order Diptera; family Chironomidae; genus Parochlus; species Parochlus steinenii. The sequence continues at coordinate 4,750,717 of JAXCIN010000047.1, read as the reverse complement.
TAATTAAAAAAAAGTTTTTCTACCTATACATCTCATTTGAACGCATAAAACGGAATATTGCGAAATGTTACATATTTTGCATTCCACAAATCATTCTACTTGGTTTTCTAGTTATCATCTTTAAAAAACTATAAATTGTAATGTTTTCTAGCATGCGAGTTAGACTTCTTTAAAGATTCTCCATTTAACCTTCTGCATACAGAATGAAAATTTCAGTATATTTGGAATGAATATATCGGAATGAATTTTAACCGGAATGTTTTGGTTTCCCGGGATTTTGCAGCTTTAGAACCAACCCAGAAAGCTTTACAAATTTAATTTTTATATATATTATATTTATTTAATTATTTATATAAGATCGAGTAACAATCAAAAATTTTGCTCTCATTTTCTTCAAGTTATTCCATCAAAAATTTGGATTATACCCATTGAGAAGTAAAATATGCAGAATTTCTTGAATACACGAATAATCCTTCAAAAATTTATGAATCCAGACCTCTGATTATTATTCATAAATCAGAAAATACAAATTGTGATGGGCACGCCATTCTTAATGAATGTCTGAGTTGATACAAATTATGTAAATTATGTAAATTATATGCTTTAAAATTCCTCATCAACAACAATCCAAAAGTTATACTCATTATCATGGCTTTGATTAAAATGGAAATAGAAAAGTGATAATAAAATGAACATTAATATTTCACTGTAAGTATGATGGACAGTATTCCACTTTACAACAATTTCTTCGCTGCATTTTGTCATAAACATTGTCATAAAATCTTAGCTTTAAACGGCATTTAAATATTTTTTCAACAATGTATAAATCCGTATCATAAATTCAGTCGAAACGAGGAAATATCAAACTCACACAAATAGCTAAATAATTCAAATTTTTGCGTTGATAAAACTTTTTCAGCAGCATTTTGTATTTAAATCATACACAGCTGGGAGCAATTAAGTTTTTTATACCAAGGATAAGCAGTTTTGAGTTTTTTGTTTGTTTTTGAATGTTTTTGCTAAATCTATAGTCATAGAACTATCAGGACCTTAGCAAAGACATTACAATCTAAGATTCAAATTCCAAATAGATAAACATTATTGTTTTAAAAAGAATTTGATTTACTTCTAATATAAGTATTTGTAAATAAATTCAAGAGACCAAATTGTCTAGACGATTAAAAATATCTTTGGAGATAAATTGAAGAATCCATTAAATTAGGTGTATAAAATTGATGTTTGCCTACAAGTCAACAACAGGTAACATATTCAAACATCAAAAACAAATTTGTGAAGATAGCTTCTCATCATATTCGGTGAACCATATAAACTCTTAAAGTATATTCAAATGTCTATACGTATTCTTTCCGTATAGAAATTTAAATGTTTTTAAAATCAGCTTCTGAGCTTTTCAGCTAGAACATATAAGTACTAGATGAAGGCAAAAAAATCTACAAGTAGTGGTTTGAAAAGGTAGAGATGTGGCAAATCCTTGACAATCTTTGTAATATGTAAAAATATTCGTTCTTTATCATCGACCTAGCTTAAATATTGAGGGAGACCCAATTTGGTATGAAAGGATTGTTTGTTATTTTAGTACTTTTGAAGCGAATATATATTTGCAGAAAAATTCTTTTACCATTTTTGATCAAGAAATAAAAATTTAACCATCACTCATATGCTTTTACGGTCATGTGCTCAGCGAACAACAATTTACTATAGCTGAAAGTGAGCAAAACAGAATACATTTTTACACATGATTAAATTTTCACGGCCAAGATTTGCAAGTTGAGTGAAAGTATTTTCGTTTTACACTTTGTATGAACTGTGCGATTCTAAAATCTGTGTAATATTAAGGACAATCATTGAAAATATTTTGATATCTAATTTTTTGGATGTAAAAAAATTTACTTAAAAATCCTGAAAAACTCATCAGATTAAAAAGTCTGCCATTAATAATATATTGTGTATTAGATTATTATATAAAAATTTAAAAGCGTGAATCTGAGCATAAAATCAAATATTTTCCATAAATGTCATTTTTGTGTTAAAGGAAGTAACATATGGAGCATTATTTACCCAATTTTATAGAGGAAAAAATTAAACAGTAGTCCCTTAACGTGAAAAGTCCGAGTGCCTGGAGAAAAGGTTGCCGCAAATTAAATCAAAAATGTATGAACGTATAAAGGTGCTTTTTTATATTATGGTGAATGGTGATGTTCACTTAATTGGATGGTGGTATAAAGATTTTGTATGATTTTTATGGTCTTCCAAATAAACCGTCAAAGCCTGTGGCAGAAAATTCCTGGATGTGCAAGAAAAGCCTACATTAAGCTGAAATTTATAAATTCCTAATTTGAACATGTTAACAAAAGAATTTAATTTGCATTCATGATTAATTATGATTATGAACTCATACCAAATGATTAAGGGTGGTTGACATTACATTCATAATTTTGGTAAATTATAGAAATATTATAAAAATACCCAACTGCAATTAATAATGGTTCATAATGGTCAGTGGTCACATTTTGGAAAAAAAAAGTTTCCTATCAACTTTTTTTTTATCAATGATGATTCCTTGTTATTAAAATATCTCCAAATATTTTTCAGCTCACAGCTTTTCAGGAAAAGTTATTCTAAGTATTACTGACCAATTACTGCGAAAGAACTCTAGAAAAACTTGTAAAACAAACTCAATCTTATGTCGAAGATATGAAAATAACACTAAACTTCATTGTTTTGCTGCAATTCCATCCCAAAAGCTATACCAACCTCTGGATTAATGCAGTGTTCGGAAAAGGGCATGCCCGAAATAGTTTCAAACAAACACTGCGTTTAAAACGTTTAAAGCGTCTAAAACTGTCTGAAATGTCTAAAACCTAAATTTAATTGAAAAATTCACCAACTACACAGAAAATGCTATTTTTATATTTCAAATATTTTTGGAATATTTTATAAATTTTTTTGAACGCCTTCAAAAATTAATTATAACTTTAACCAACTTATGAGAAAAAAAAATAAATCTTTTATTTCGATTTCAACTTATTTATTTTGAACTGATTACCTTTATGAGCAATGTTTGAGAATGTTTCATGAATTTATTGTTTTGACACGTTATAACACGCTTATAAATTCTTTCAATACTTTAGTTTAAAACATTTTTACCCACCAAAAATCGAGGTTTTAAACATTGTGTCTAAAACGGTTTCAAACAGACAGTTTAAAACATGTTTAAAACGTAACGTTTAAAACGTAGGTTTCAAACATTCCGAACCCTGGATTAATGGTTAAACAAAAATAAAACTTTTTTTGACAATACACAAACTTATAAAATTCTATTCCTTCAGGCATCTGCGATATCTTAATTGATTTAATTAATGATACACTTTTATGATACTTTTTATGTCGCTCGGAAATTACTGAAATTGCTGAAATTAATCTGGAAAACACTTTACTAAAGTTCCACAGCATATAAAAGCTCAAACTGACACATTCTCCCAATAAAAGTTTTAATTAATTTAAAAATGATTTGCAAAAATTGCAAATTATTAACATCAACGTTATATTGTTATCGTTTGGCAGAACAGTATTAAATATTCATACAGCAGACTGCTTAAATATGACAAGCTTATAAACTTTATTTGCTTATATTAAGATAATTTTCTGGTACGATATAGATTGTCAGACATAAACTTTGCTTTCGCCTTTAATCTTGAAGCTGTAACAATAAAATAACAATATGACATGTTGTCATATAAAACGCTATTAGGTTTGAAGAAGAACTGAAAATCTTTTTTAACAGACATTGTACCGTTTATTTAATGAGAAGCGCTACAAGGTTGAAAAAAGAAAATATTTTCAATTGAATTAAATTTATTCAACTAGCAAAAAAATAGTTATAAACTGCGACACGATACAAACGAATATCTATTCATGATTTCATTGGATGCACATGAAACCAGATCATTTGCATAACCAAGATTGTAAATAACTTTTAACCAATTAAAAAATGGGTATTTAAAGAAAATTTTTTAAAATAAAATTTTAAATCTGCATGAAACATACTGTATTTTTAATAAAGACCCTTATAGCTTTAACCATCATAGCTTTGCTACAAGAATATTTTAATTGAATCTTTGAAATTTAAAATAATCGACGTTAAAGAGAAACATCAATTCAATTTCACTACTCAAAAAAGCCAAATAAATATGTAATCTTAGATTTGTTATTATGCAATTTTGTGGTATTAAGGCGAATTATGCCTGATTCAAGCTCTGCATTAGTGTGGTTCAAAGTTCTATGGAGAATCAAGAGCATGTTAGAAGTGCGCTCCCAAAGCAAAAGTTTGATTTAGATGACAAAATAAAAATTCAGTAAAATTTTCAAATTTTTTGATGCACGCTTTAGTGGTGCTCATCGAGCTTTTAGTTTTGACATTTTTACAGTTTCAAAATCATCAAATTTTTTGAGTTCCACGAAATATTTTATTGGATTTCATAAACAATTTTAATTAATTATGTTTATAAGAACTTCAAAAAAAAATTTCAGCCAAAAATATAAAGAAGCTAAAAAGTTATAGAAATAGTTTGAAAAGTCGATTTTATGCAAAAGCTGTCAGAGCCGTCAATGTAACCTCATGAGCCTCCAAATAATTTCAGCTCGTTTTTTTAACTTTACATGCAAGTTTATTTATTCCTTAACCAAATGCAAGTGGTCCCGTGACTTTTTGATGACGCAATCTGAAGTTATTGAATTTTTAGTAGACTAATGATTTTATAGGTCGCTTGTTGTTGTTGTAATCCTCTAATAAATTTTTTTATTTACTCTCTCGGTGAAAAATTTAAAAATTTTTTTCAAGATTTTTATAGAAAAGTATTAAAAAAAAATTATTAAAAATTTTGGTGAATTTTTCGTAAAAACTGGGCTTGTAAATATTCAGAAATGAATTTTTTGAGGATTACAACAAATTATACAAGCGACCTATGAAAACATTAGTCTACTAAAAATTCAATAACTTCAGATTGCGTCATCAAAAAGTCACGGGACCACTTGCATTTGGTTAAGGAATAAATAAACTTGCATGTAAAGTTAAAAAAAACGAGCTGAAATTATTTGGAGGCTCATGAGGTTACATTGACGGCTCTGACAGCTTTTGCATAAAATCGACTTTTCAAACTATTTCTATAACTTTTTAGCTTCTTTATATTTTTGGCTGAAATTTTTTTTTGAAGTTCTTATAAACATAATGAATTAAAATTGTTTATGAAATCCAATAAAATATTTCGTGGAACTCAAAAAATTTGATGATTTTGAAACTGTAAAAATGTCAAAACTAAAAGCTCGATGAGCACCACTAAAGCGTGCATCAAAAAATTTGAAAATTTTACTGAATTTTTATTTTGTCATCTACATCAAACTTTTGCTTTGGGAGCGCACTTCTAACGTACTTTTAGTTTATGGACCACCCTACTCTGCATATTGATTCGATTTAGTCGTGGATTTGAATGATATGAATTACCGTTCTCGTACCTGCCCCAATAAAAGTGGCATGCTGAATATTTTATGGAAAAATACTCTGTTATGAACCTTTGACATTATTTTGAGCTCCATGGTTTAGTTGCTTGAGAAATTGATGTGCTTCATGCCAGAAAAAAATAACTCATAGCAAGGAATAATGTAGACATCTGTTTGATTTTGGTTCCAAAATTTGAGAATTGCAGTCATGAAGAAAAAAAGACTAGAATTAGGGAATTAATATTACATAAAAGTCCTTACTTTTTTTTCTTCCACTAAATTTTTGTGCAGATTTCATGGTTATTCTAAAAATTTAACATGCGAGTAACTTTGAAAAAATTTTGTTCGAAAACACTTTTATCACTCAAAAATAACCTGATTTTAATTGAAAACTTCTAAAATTAAATAAAATTCTTTATGTACCGTACCTTCCCATAACATTTTTAATTGTATTAACATTGTAATTGCAGTGAATGTTAAATTTCAAAGCCAATGGCAAACTTTTTTTGTACTCAAAAATAATTAAATTGTAATTGAAAAAGTTCTTTCCTGGTGCAAAAGTATGACAACAATCATAAAAGTAAAGGTTTGCAACATTTACATTTTAAAAAGCAATTTTTATATCATTTTGAAATTTAATTATATACTTTTATAAACATAAGCTTGGAAAATAAAAAATAGAGCGTCAATTATTTTTTAGTTAAATTTTTTATTTAAAAAAATTAGAACAATTGTTCACTTTTCAATATTTCTGTTTGTACGTTCTGTTTGTTCGTTTTAATTTAAAATCCAAATCAAATGAATCGTTAGGTGATTGATTGCGCGATCCGATAGTTTTTTTTTGAAACTGCAACGCACTCATTCATGAAATTAAACATCTCAATTCTCGAAGACCTTGTCAATTTAAAAAAATATGCAGTATTTTCTAATGCTCTACATCAAATATTTATATATTAAATATATATATTTAATTCTACTGCAAAGATTAAAATGGGAAGAGAATTCATGTTCCAGTCATTTGAAACTAATTTCCCAAAACAAAATTGGATAAATCATTTAATCCGTCAGATTATGTGTTCCTATTCATTTATTTCCATAAATGACAGCAATGTTCAGATAATTTTCACAAATTTATGGACTTGAATCAGTTCATTATTCTGCCATAAGAATTATTCACGAAGTTGTAGCGACTTTCATTTATACTTCATTTATACAGTACCCGATATGATCTAAATACCAACTTGAAATAAATAACAGCCATCAATCGATTTTATTTGGTCGTTGATTCTTTATTGCCGCATTTTTCATGATAAAAACATACAAACACACTCAGTACAGACCATTTGTTTTCAAATGCCTCAGTTTGTTCTTTACAAATATGCTTAAGCGAGCATTATTACATTATTTTGCTGATTATGTTTTTATGTTTACATGTTTTGTTCAGCATTTATTTTTGGGACATGTAAAATTCCCAAGAAGGAAATACAATTTCCAAAATTACCAATAAAATACGCAACGCAACGCAACACACAACATTGCAAGAGATCAGGAATGGACAATCTATGGCACTTTGAGGCACTATACCATTTAAAAGTGGTACTATATCAGTTAAGATTATCCATTTTTAAAAACTGGTAAATATAATTTACATTACAATTTCTAAGTGACATCACATACAGGTGACATTTTAGAAAATATTGCATGATGCCCCAATTTCTATTTAGTGGCCCTATATTTTGAAAAGGTTGTCCATACCTGCATATTATGGAGGCTGAGTGTAAAGGATGATTTTGTAATAATACAGGAAACAAACTTTTTATGCTTAAATCATGTTTTGCATTATATTTATTAAAATGTGTATCCATTAAGTATCTAAATATAGCAGAAACCATCTTCACTCATATCAAAACGGAAGAGCTTCAATGTATATTAAAAAAGATATCTTTTCTAGATTAATATCTTTTAAGAACCTTTTAAAAACGTTTTTTAAATTTTGTTCAAAAAAAAGTATTCTGCACTGCCATAAAAATGTGTAGAACAACCATTAATCTGAATTTGATGTATGAAAAGTTGTTATGAGCACAAATGCAACAAAATCAATTTGGAACTAGTTGTGCAGCTTGTGAGCTGAGCAGGACTTCTCCGCTAGTATGGAATGGTGTTTTCATTAAAAATTGTTTCGAAGTGCTATCTCTAGTCGTTATAAAAATCGGAATAAACATCGATGCAATTCTTGACAGAACTTATAATTTCAAACATTTTTTCTAAAGAGACCGAAGTGCTATCGCTAGTCGTTCTCGAGTTCTTGAGTTGAGAGCGAGCGGTACCAGGTTGATCCTCCAAAAACTTGATTTTTATAATTTTCTGGACGAATCATGAGATTCTAAGACTTTTTCAAAAAAAAGTTGTCTGGTACCACCAGATGACCCCCAGATGACTCCCAGCAGGTAGTGGACCAAACATCGATGCATTTCTTGACTCAACTCATCATCTCAAACATTTTTTCTAAAAAGACCGAAGTGCTATCTCTAATCGTTCTCGAGTTCTGGAGCTGAGAGTAAGCGGTACCAGACTGATCCTCCAAAAACTTGATTTTTCAAATTTTCTGGGCGAATCATGAGATTATAAGACTTTTTCAAAAAAAGTTGTCTGGTACCACCAGATGACCCCCAGATGACTCCCAGCAGGTAGTGGACCAAACATCGATACATTTCCCGCCTCAACTCATAATCTCAAACATTTTCTGAAAAACACACAGCTCTAGTTTTTCAAAAAAAAATGTTTTTTTTTGTATGGAAAACCCGACTTTGGGTCACGGAAGTGGTTCTGGTGACCTAACCGGTGGAGTCACCATCACCAAAAATATCAGGTGCACGATGGGAAGAGATACCAAGTCGATTGGCATCAAAAAATTTGGAATCGGTCCGGTGGGAGTTCAGATCGATCGTTTACAGTAACACACCGAACCACCAGGCACACGGCCCTTAGTTTTTCGCATTTCACGGGTCGGGGGTTCAATATTTTCCGGATTTTTTTTTACAGGAATTTTCTTCAACTCAATACGGACAAAAAAAATATGAGATATTTTTGAGATTTGTGTACAGGGAAGTCAGGAAAAATCAAATAAGGTCAAAAAACCCTGAAAATGCTGGGAAGAAAACAATACTTCTCCGAATTTTGCGGAGAAGTAAATATTACGATTTGTCTTAAGGACGTATTGTAAGGTTTATGTTAAAAGTTTGTAAATTTTTCCTTCATCTTCTTTTCAGTGTACGTAAACATAAAATCTCTCAATTTTATGAAAAGCAACACAAGCTTTTAAAAAAATTGAAATTCAGAATAATTTTAAAAATTAAAATAATTACAGTAATTACCTGATAATCAATAAATTATTGTTCAATAAAAGATATACAATTAACCATTTGAACATAAATTATAATAACTTATAAAGTAATATATATTATTTTTCGAAAACTTAGCGGTATCCTTTTCTTTAGATATTTTCTCAAATATGATTGATGACGAGCGCAGCAACATCAAATGTTTTATTTTGAACTATACCCAACAATAAAAATATTTGCATTTCGCCCAAAGGCCAAAACGTTTAAGCAAGTCTTATGAAAAACTCTTTATTCTTCAAATGTATCGCGTCGACAAAAATTGTCATGTAAAGAACATACTGAATCATTTCGATAACATCAAAATGTATTTATGAATATTTGAATTTATGATGCTGTGCTTTTAGTTGTTATTATTTTTTATAAAATTGTGTTTAGAAAAATGTACTATTGGTCTTAAACTGTAAACCAGATAAATAAGTAAATAAAAACTTGTACAAAAAAAAATTAATTATGGAAAGTACTTTTGCGCTAAGCACATTATAGCTAAATTACCTCCCAAAATAAAACATTAAATTTTTGACTTTCTTTAAACCGCATCACATTTTTAATTTGTAACTAATTAGAGCTAAAGTGCTCTCTAACGCAATCACTGTAAGAATAATGGGCCACAATAAGTTCACAAAGGCTTTGCATAAAAAATGCTGAGCATAATTAATTAAAATTAAAATAAGGATGGTAATGTAGAACACTTCAGTGTAATAAATTAGAAAAACATATTTTCATCAGACTTCCAAAAGAGCACCAGCCAGCAAAAAAGTTACAACTTGTGCCAAAATTTGTCACAGGTAATTTACGCTATGATTCAGCGTCATTTATCAACCAGAAGGTTACTACTTATTTTGAGAAAACCAACACAATAAATTTCAATTTCAATTTGAAAAGTCCCAAATGAATAAGCTCGAGAAAATCTCTAATTCAGGTAGCATAAAAGCGATTTTTGTACCCAAAAACCTTTTAAGTTTAAATTTTAAATGTGTGGAAATTTGATGAATTAAATAAACACAAAAAAAGTAAAACATTTTTAAGGCTATATAAACAAATTTGATTATAACAGTTTCAAATTGTATCTTTGAGTTGCACCGCAATTTCCCCATTTATTCAGAAAAATGTTCATATTTAAATGGTTCCTGAAATGTATACATAATCACATAAATTAAGTGAGCAATTTTAATTAGCTTCGACTCTCATTCTGCCTGTTTACAAATTTGCCATCTTTTCATAATGAAAATTTCAACAATATACGACAATATTTGACTTTTGAAAGCAATTTCGAACCACTTTCTGCTTTAGTGGTTTCTTGACAATATTTACTAAAAATAGAAATATGCTTTAGAAATCGAAAGCATCGCACCTTACTTTAACGATGAGTGACATATTTTTATTATAATAAATCAATGTCCTTAAAAAATATTTCAAATTTTCAAATTTGATATACTCATAATATAACACTCAAGCATACGAAACCAGATGACTAACATATATTAAGTATGATATATATTTTAACGTTTTCATAATATTAAATTTAAAAGAATATATAGCAATATTGCATCAAAGTTCAAATGGTTTTTGGTCTCTGGATTTTATTAAATGTTCAAAAGATCGACAATGTATTTTGATAAAATAAAAATTGATCGCTTTTTCTCCCTCCATAGTATATATTGTATTTGATGACGAAAGATAATCTTTAAAGTTAATCTTTCGGGATAAAAAATATGCCTGCCAAAAAGATTATCCTTTTTCCCATTTTCCATACAAAATACTGCAAATCCAAGTCAGATTAACTTATTCGAATATTTTATTCGAATATAAGTCGTTTTGATTTTATATTTACTAAACAAAAGAGAATTATTTTGAAGTCATCCGGCGTAAGAAATTTACATTTTTCAGTCTGTTGAACAATTAAAAATGCTTATACCATAGTTCTACATTTCCACTATGCTTTAATAATTGCACTCGTCTGTTTGAAATCAACCGCGTGTACCAATTTAAATATATCAGAGATAGATTTTGCTCTTTTCAAATTACTGGCTATAAGCTGATAATAATTCCAAAAATGCCATATAAATAATTGTTTCATCTTGAAGATGGACTCAGATATTATAACTTCTTCCTATACAAAAAATAAACAATGAAATTTAATAATTTCAAAACTTGAAATAAAAGTTAAATTTGGATGAATTTGAATATTTGATAGTGCTAAATAATCAATTTTAGCTTATTTTTGCTCGAGTTGAATATCTTCCGGAAGATTTTTCACTTCGAACCGGAATAAGTTCATAATTCCTCAAGAAAGTGACTTAGTGGTTGGCAAACTACTCAAAAAGGTTCAATTAGGTGGCATAAAGATATTATAATTCAGAAATAGTATTCAAAATATCGCTAAACTCGAAAAAAAACAAATTTTCCAAAACATCTTCCGGAAGAAACGTTGCGGTTGAACCTAGGTATATTATGGCCTTTACCATTTATATTTTTGCAAAAACTTGCACAGTCTAATGGAAATATATATATGAATAATATCAACATAATTTATTTTAAGCCAAAATTATTTTAAGTAAGACACTCAGACCTCAGACTTTTTCGAGACCAGCACAAAGTTGTGAGAAAACAGCTTTTTCAAGTGGAACCTTGATTGATGTCTGCAATTACCTTAGTTTATCTTTAAAGCAAAATATTTGGAACGACAAAGCTTATAAAACGTACTTTAGAAAAACTCTTTAAAAATTGATCACCTTGAAGCTTATAATGGCATTCTTAAATATGAACTAAAAAATTAGATAATTTCCAAAAGGTCCAATATTTCAGCGTTACGTATTTTATGAATAGCCCCTTAAAGAAACAATGATAAATGCATTATTAATAATAAAATTTTGAAATTTTGTAAAAAAAATGTTGTTCTTCATAAAAAATTAAAAACAAAATAAAGGAAGTCAAACAAATAAACAAACAAACAACCATTTAAAAAAAAAAACAATTTGATCCGAATTTGATCTCCAATTCAACCAGTCAACATGATTGCTTTTCTTTCACTTAAATTTCGATATTCAATCAACCTATTTGCTTCAACCGCCTTGGTGGTCAAAATTCAGAAGTTGCCATAAATAAAGTTATCTTTTGTTGTATGCGACAATTAAAGTATTCAAACATTAAACACATGCTAGTAAAGATATTGGTGCGTATATTTGCTGTCAATTGTAATTAAACATATTTACGAGTTTTATTTGGATGATTTTGATCTTTTTCGAAAAAAAATAAGTACGCAAGTTCGTCCGTTTACAGTACCAATATTTTCCATAACAATCTTAGTCCAATCACGAAGCGTTAGGTAAAAATTTGTTTAAGTAATTATAATCACTGGTAAACATAATTACTTGGTAAATATTATACCAGCTGGGGAGATGTGACCACTTCTTTGGTTTTCCCATACAAAATCAACTTTCAAACAAAAATCTTTTTTTTTTAACTCACTTCAAACCTATCAAATTCTACCCTTTTTTGTTTCCAAAACATGAAAGTAAAAACTTTAAAAACTGTTATTCTTATATACAACATAAAAAATTACTATGAATAAATACACATAAAATAATGAAAACGCGTAAATTTAAATAGATAATCCAAAATACATTTCCTTGAATCGTTATCGTACTTTAGCACGACTTCAGATTCGTAGTGAAATGTTTGGTTTGATGTTGAATGGCTGACAATATAATCCATGTAATATTTCGCACACTTATAAATTAGGCTCATTTATAAAACCATTTTATCTATATCATTTTATAAAATGGTGGTTTGATTGCACAGTGAAATAAATCATCAACATCTTGACAATTCTAAGAAATTATGTAAAAATGGGCCTGAAATCTATTTGTAGCCCACAAGGCTTGTACGGATGGTTCACCATCAAATAAATTGGTCTCATATTTTAGAGTGCATCAAAGGTGAAATAAAGGACTTTAATAATTATGATAATGCTATAACATTTGAAGATCACGCTCTTTGATATCAACTGAAAATATTTCTGCAGAATTAACAATTTCAAGTAACTCGACACCTTATCTCTAAATGACCCATCCGCAATTCAACCCTTCTCCTAATTAAAATTAATTTGAAACCATGTTAAAGGTGTTACACAGCTTAAACTTTTATTTCAAAACTTTTAGAAATGAGTGAAAACTTTTAGAAATAAGTGAAAAGTTTTAAACTCTTGAAATGTTCAACAATTTTTAACCGAATTATATAATATGCTACTATAATAATAATCACTGTTCGAAGTTCTCTTTTCCTTAAATTTATTGTGAGTTCTAATTCTTCGGAAGTAAAATTTAAAAAAAATTTAGAATGAGATACTAATTACAAACAAATTTTACAAATACAAATCGAAGTTTAATAGTACATACGATAGCGACTAAACATGCAAAAAAAGCAAAAAGTGTATATCTCTACGAAAATATTGATTCAATTGTAAAATTAATGAGCAAATAAAAACGTTCAATAAATAAAAGATTTATTCATTTTTGACTTGCAGCAAACATCAATTATAATATTTATCATTAAATACATGAAAATTAATTTCAAAAATGTATATATGATATCCGAGGGGGTAATAAATGGCCCAAATGGCCGACAAGAATAAGAATAAGTAAAGAATAAGTGAGAGTAAGCAAGAGTAAATTGAATAATAACTTTATACGCTTTAAGTTAGTTCTGAATACTCCCTACACTTTTGCTACTCCTTGTCTCACCTTACTTTTTTAGTCGATGAATCTTCATTGTCAATCTATCCTATAGATATTGCTAGAAAAACTTGAAGGAATTTTTACAAAATCACTACACAACTTTTATTACGTTTTTTTGACTTTGAGATTTGGTGAATTGAGTAAATGAGTAAGCAAGAATAAGTGGAGTAAGTAAAGAGTAAATGTGAGTAAGCTGGAGTAAATTGAATAAGTTTTAGAGGACTTTACAAGAATAAGTGGCCTTTATTACCCCCTCGATGATATCACTGTATGTGATTTATCAGATTCTGAAAAACAATTCACTGAGTAATTATTTCAAAGTACTTTATGGAAAAATTAATTAAATGAATTTAAATAATTCTGTCATAAAATTGAATATGATTATAATTATATGAGACCCATTATATTTCAACGATTCATCATAAATCAGACATTACACTCAAGAGCAGTGTAAAATTGAGACATAATTGGGACAGCACATAAAAGACATTAATTAAGGAAGCATCCAGTCGAATTTTTGCGAACGTATAATGTGAATGCTTCCTAATCTTGTGTTACATTACTAATTCAATTTCTCATTAATAAAAATTTAGGAAAATTTGTATTTAAATTTCAACCGTAAGACAGCAAGAAGTTAATAATGGTATATTAAAATTTGATGTGCTTTAACTAGAATAGTTAATACGAACTGATTATTTCACTCATTATTACAGAAGCTATTTGTGCCAAATTGTTATCGAATAAAGCAAATTTATGACAATCGAATTATATGTAGAGAGAGTATTCGAACTTTTTGATCAAATAATATTAAACAATAAAAGTTTTATTTGTCACAATTTGCAACAACAACAAATTTTTATATTAAAGCAGCGCACAAAGTTCGCTGACGATAAGCTTGGATAATTTTTGAAGAACGAAGAAATCATTAGAGTCAATTTGTATCAATTTGTAGACTGAAAATAAAAATAAAAAGAATATCTAGGATATATAGGATTGACCTTGAATCTTCTTGGGTTTGTTCCTTTCATATGATACTGAAAAGCGTCAAATAATAAATGATTCCAATTCTCTTTCAGACTTTTAAATGAAATTTCAAATTCTGCTAGTGTTGACTGGTGCTTTAATTAAAAGCTACTTGTTCTCTGATTACTTCAAAAAAATCATTCATTAATATTTTAACAATATAAATAATTCTGAATGCTCCAAACTGAATGAATTGATCCTAATTGCCAGCGATATGCACGCTAAAAAATTCAAAAAGGTGTGGAATTCCAAAGAAAAAGTTTTTATCAAAACGAAGACAGATTCAGAATAAATTACAATGATGTTTATGAAATAAAATGTATGCTGATTGAGGGGTGAAATAAATTGTTTGAGAAAATATTTTCTTTTAACACAGCTGAGAGCCTTCAATGTGAATCAAATATTCGTAATTTGATGAATCATTGAAAAACGAACATTTTTAATTAAACATTTTACGATCAAAATATTTATCGTCGAATATGGCTTCTGTACAAAGAAGAAAGCACAGACACATTCTAAGTATTCCAACTTAGCGAATTTATCTCGAAAATCTTGTTAACGTTTATCTTGAATCAGCGATGTACATCATCATTAATTTCATGAATTTTGTATGTTATGAATTTTTTAGCTGTATTTTAAAGAGAGTCCAAGTATTTGTTTATTGTTTTATACTTATTTATTCCATCAAAATTATTTGATGAATGATACAAACACTTTGCATAAATAAGTACTTTATGTGATGAAAATATAAAATCCAGGAAAAAAATATTCATTTGAACAATTCATTTTATATGTACATGTTAAGTTAATGCATAAACTTTGGAACAACAATAGAAAAATATATTTTAGCAAAATAATGCTTTTGAAAACAATGTTGCGTTGAAAATATATATTTCTCATTCTGAAAATGCACTAAAATGCGATGTTACATTTTATACACATGATACCATTAGGTATCTCATAGCTGTTATCTGTTAAGTACTGTATTTTAGGTATCTGAGTTTTTTAATGTTCGCATAGTCGACTTTTTCTTTCATATTTAAATACTCTTTTAAAGCTTTTAGTTTCCGAACTGTTATGATGCATAAAATGATATTATTGCTCTTTCCACAAAAACTGAAAAACAATTTTCATTTGAGTTCATTGTATTTCCGATGTTGCACCATGGTGGACCATTATTATCTAAATAAATAGTATCTTGCTTAAAGCTATTGTTCAAGGAAACCTTTGTTAAATTTAAACCAATTTTAATTTATTTCTACAAATGCACAGTAAAGATTACAAAAATCATAATAATTTTAGCTTCAAAATTTTACGATTGTCATTTGAATTATGATATTGTGAGATTCAATTTTCACTTTTGACAATTTCCGCTTTAAGAAATTTGGAATTGCATGAAATTCTTACAACTTGGAATATTATATCCGTATAAAGATTAAAAAGCTCTACCAAAACAAGTCTATCTTTGAATTACCTCTTTTATGAAATACTATTTTGATTTCTATCAAATATAATTAGAAGATTGTGTAGGCAATATAAAGCAGATTACAGAACAACCACCTCAAACATAATTATTATAAACTTTCAAGGAATTGAAAATTTCTCTTTTTAAAATGTTGTTGAAGTTTTCTTTGAAACTCAATAAATGAATGTTATTGCCTGTGCTTGAAGGTGCTCCAGATTTTCAATATGTACTTTACAAAATTAAATCAACGTATTGATTATTGATTTGAAATTACTTTGCGTTCAGCTTGAAGCATCTGTGACTCGGAAAACTCAATCGAGTAGAAAATTTTCCACTAAATAAATTCTCCATTGCAGGAGCTTTAGAAAAAAGCTGGCTGGGTAAATGATTGAAAATACATGCGATTTCACGATTTTTTGCTATCACACTCTGAATGAAAGAAAAGCAGCAAAAAATAATTTATTGTTTGCTATTTGTGTTGCATATTTTTATCTTATTAGAGCAGTGTTTTTCAAAGAAACATTTTTATTTCCTGTATTATATGTTTTGAAGCTGAATGTATTTTGTTTAAAATCTATACTTTTTCATTTATTTTTGAGTGCATTTTTTTTTTAAATAGTATCAGATTCTTTCCCAAAATTTTTTTAACAATCGATAAAGGATATTTCATTCTTAAAAAACGGTTTATAATAGTTTCAAGTTAGTTGATAGCCCAAGTGAAAATATGCCAAGTGTTATTTCCATGAAAACACACTGAACATACTGGAATATACTGGAAAATACTGCTAAACATATGAATTTGCAGTATATTATACAGCAATTTCAAATGCTTACAAGAATAAAGCAGAATGAAAACATACAACAATATTTAAAAAATAATCTGAAATTGTGGTATTTATTAAATCATACAAGAATTTCAAATTATATTATGAATTTTTAAGGATGTTTCGCCCAAAATTATTTGTAAATAAATTTACAATTTGATCATCATAAATGCAGCATTTTGGTAGATTTGACGCGGCATGATAGATAAAATAGATTGAAAACCAAAAATCATTTTGAATGTGAATAATTTTAATTTTTGCAATATTTTGATTCAGTATTTGCGACAGAATAGCGTGGTAAATGGGAAAAATGGGAAAAAAATTTGTTTATACTAAATCGTTAATATAAATTAATGTAAAAATTTTATTTATCATTACAAATAGCATTCTCAAGACTTAAGATTTGTAAATCCTGATAAAAATGCTCATAGTTTTTTGTATTGAACACCATCTAGTAGCTAAAGTACAAATGATCATATCACTTTGTTCATGCAAAAACATTGTTTTCACCTCAAAATGGTCGATTCAAGTACTTTTTGTACGCATGTTTTGATATTTGGTACTTTTTTTTGCAAAAACATTCATTTCAAGAGGACAAAGATCATAAAAATATATAGTTAGCTGTGTAGTTGATACTAAAGATTGTGATTAATCATGGTGAAACTTGATTAAAAGCAAATTGCTTCATCAGAATTTTTTCTTTCAATAAATCAACATACTGTAAATTTAAATGATTAGTAGAATGTTTTCGTATGTATTATTTTTTGCCACGGCTTATTATAATAAAAAATCGTAAAAGCCTGGACTTTGGAAATTTTATTAATTAGAATTAGAATGAAGCAATAACATTTGAATAAATTCGAATATATTATGTATAATAAAAATTAAAATAACATATTAGAGCGCCTCGCGGGAAAATTTTGCATTGTTTCTGATAATTCTGTTAAATCAAAGCACTTTGACTGAAAGCCAGGTTTTACCACTCAAAACTACTCTGTTACAGGGTGTTAACCACCATCCAAAAATCTCTTTTTTGAGTCAAAAACCATTTTTAGTCATTTTAAAGTGATTTTCCGAGTTTTTTTTGGTAAACTCCAACACTTTTTTTTGTCGAAGCAAAAACCTTTACAATTTTTAATTTTAACGACTTTTGAGAATGGATGGAATTTAAAATATCAACCAAATATCGAGTAAATTATGAATAAAAATCTAAATCTTTTTACATTCCAAATACATTTAGGTTAAAATTTATATTAAAATATCTATAATATCTTTAATCTCTCAATTTTTCATACAATAAGTACTAAAATGGTTACTTTTGATAAAAATTTGTTTTAAAAATATCATCCTCTAATAAGTAGAACATCCAAATTAGAAAATCAAAGTTTTCTCATCATAAATCCAAAAATTTCAAAAACTTGCATGTATTTTGATGTATTAAAACTGCTCGTATTAAATGCGTTAATGCAGATTAAAAATGATTAAAAGTTTTTATTGTAACAGTTTTGGGTGCAATTATCTACAAACAGTTTTTATACCAACTTTGCAATTGGTTGGTTCATATTACAAATCAGGTTAAATTTATTCTATGTAAACTCCCCAAATAAGCGCAAAATGATCAATGAGACTTGCAAATTCTAAAATTAATTAAATTGTATCCAAATTAAAATATGCTTAATTAGAATAAAAAACTTCAACACCTTATGATTTGAATTTCCAATTTTCCATATAAAAGCATAATTGAAGGTAAAACATATTTTTAATAAATTAATTCGGATATTTAATTTATTCTTCAGCACTATTAGCTATTTGATACAAGAATTCAGTATTATAATACCAAATTGGTTCAAAAAAGGCACTTTGGCTTATATAAGTTTTAAGCACTGCCCTCATAACAATCCCCAACAGCTTTGTGGTAGCAAGCAAATTTCTCGCGCGAGAAGATCGAGTTCAAATCCTGAGTCCGGCCCAAATCAACAACAAGAGCATCGCTGCCGCCGTAACAATATATACAACATTTCCCTTTAAAAATTGCAAAAAATAAAATAAAAGTTTTAAAAAGACCTTAAAAAGTTAAGATTTCAGCAATTTGAAATTTCTTTTTTGCAAAATTGTCCTACCAAAACATTCTTAAACATTCTACTAAAAATTTGAAAAAGCAGTGTGACACATCCGAGATTTCAATATGTTAAGTAGTATATAAGTAGTGTAAAAAAATCCGAAAAGCAGCGTTATTTCGTGACCTTTTTAAGTATGTTTGAGCAGTATGATTAGTAGTCTTTTTCAGGATTATTTTCACTTGGGAGGAGGCAAGTAAAGCAAACTCAATTTTATTGAGGAAATGGATCCTCGCTTAAATCATTTTACAATTTAATAAAGTTTCATTTTCTCTTCACATCCAATTTAGAATGTTTGCCCAATATCGCTAAGCCTCTTAAAAATATTTCCCATCTACTATTAATAAGGATATATTTTATCAGCGTGAAATTTCAAATTTGTCTTCATCACGGTCGTACAAGTTTGTTGAATTCCATTCTGCTTGAAGTGACTGCTTATTTATGCCGAACAAAGATGTCCTTTTTGAAATTCATTCTTGAATTTTGTGAATTATAGTCGAGAATGATAAATGTGCGAAATTGACTAGCTATGTTTCGAAAATTCCTGGCCCTAATCTTGCCAGAAAGGTCAATAAATTTGCATATTATATTGTGCTTGATGCTTTTATTGTTGTGTTTAACACATCTCTATGCTAAATTGTGGTGTGTTCAAGTTTCATGGTTTCATGGTAAATTAGATTATTTTGAGTTTTGGTTGCAAAAGAATATTTGTACAGATCCTTAAAATTAATCAAGAAAAACCGCAAAAATGGTTGAGATACTGTTGCTTTAATTCCCCAAGCCACTAGAATATTAATGTAGATGTTTTTGAAAGGACTCACAGAGTTAGAAACAAGTGGTAAATGTTTATTCTTTATATTTTATTGCATCAGTTCATTCGTTAGTTTCAACTAAATTTTTTTTGTGGTCAAATTTCATGGTCGAGAATATATAAACACTTCCTTATCCATCAAACTTGATTTTATTGACTGAGAGAATTTTTTATTCATTTTCACTAAATATTTAAAAATTCATGCAAAATTTTTCAAGAAATTTATAAAGTTACTGAGTATTTGAGAGTTATCCAATCCTTTTCATTTCTATGAATTTCACATGAAGCTTGCAATCATACAACACAAGATATATCATATAATTAGTTTGAGTTTTAGATGTTGCATCTTTTTTAAATAAGGTTGAGTAACATACCCAAATTCTCCAAACTTAAACTAATCAATTATTTTCTTAATATGCAATTCTGCAGCATGAACAGCTTTAATCAAATATTTTAAAGTTTGGCAACTGGAAAATTGGGCTTTCGTCTCAAAATTAAAATTTACTACGTAGTCAGCTTCTATCCTTTATCCGAAAAAAAAAATACTAAATGTAAATTTATTAAAATACAAAAACCAAGATCAGCAAAAGTGTAGAAACAAGTTCAAAAAAAAAATGCAAGCATTGCTCCATATCATAGATACTAATTAAAAAACGTCCATTATAACCAAGCTCATGAAAAGGCTTCCGCAAATTTCGTGTGTATTAAATCAAAAAATTTTTGAACAAAGGTGCGTTTCGTACACAATTTCATGATGCTCACCTAATTGGATGGTGCCATAAAAATTGAATGTGGTTTTTATGAGATTCTAGATGAGCCTTTAAAGCTTGTAGCACACTCATGAAATGCAAAGCAAGTCTCCATGGATCAGAGATTCATAAATATATATTATAAGCGGGACTCCACTGTATTGGAATATTTCTCAAATCTGATAAGAATTTATGATTATTTCCAAGAATTAAGACGGCTTCGCGTATTTCTCGTTTATCGTTCTGCATTAAAGGAAATGACTTTTTCAAGAGACTTTGATTGAAAATCCAAGAAAAGAGGAGGATGTTTTTAATGTTGTGCATTATTTTTATTGTATGATTAAGTGCTACAGAGATTAGGTCTATGTGCCATAAAGAGAAAATAAAAATGTGTTTCATAGATATATTTCTTTTTTACGCTGTTTTATTGACCCGAGTAGTATAAAATGTGTGTCAGATACATTTATAAGATAAATTTTCCATAAAAAAGACATGCAAAAGACTTCGTTACAAAAACATTTAAAGTGAAGCTGAATTTTTCAATCAAAACAGTGTCTTTCAAACTTTTTATAGTCAACCAGTTTCCTTTTCAGAAGTAAAGTATTTTCAACCCTTAAAACCCAAATTCATAAACTCTACATTTTTTGTAATAATATGTTAATTTATTCGGATCCAGTTCAATGTCCAAGTTCCCACAAAAATTTAATACACAAGGAAAAAGCTAAATTTATCTCAAAATTTAAATTTCATCATTGCATTTGTTACTCAAAAATTTTATTCACACGAATCTGTCCAAATTTAGACCGAAATACGGTCGTTTTCAGTCCTTTTCTAAAAAAATAATCAAATATTCATGCAGCATATTGTTATTGAACTTTTTCCTGAATATTTTCCAACTAAAATCTCAAATAGAACAAATATTTGGCTTCGAAAATATATTTTTTGTTTTAATTTATAATCTGATTTATAATCTCAAGTTCTTTTTTCCTTCCTAGAAATTTTCTACAAGAATAACTAATAAAATAATAATAAAGGGTATATTGACCGTTAACAAGGACAACAGTGGTCAAACATGTAAACAGCTTGTTCAAAGTATCTTCATGTATTCTGTATTTATCTTACTCAAAAATCAAAACAAAAAATGTAAACCACTTTTGTAAAAATTAATACCATGATACAAAATTTTCGCATAAGAGACCTACGTCCGTAGGAATCTTTTGAAAATAATAAAAAACTTAAAAAAAACTTAAAAAAAAAGAGCATATACATATATTTGTTTAGAGTTAATGATTATCACTGAAATCGTGAAGACTTGCATATTAACTTACATCAAAGTATCAAACACTCTTAAGTACTATAAAGCAATAATTGAAAATTCACAATTTCGATTGAAATAATCCAAATTTAATAAAGCATATATATGATCGCCATCATAAATTCCAACAAAGTTTTTCTCTTTCTATTCTTAATTGAGGTTTGTTTGCTCGCCACAAAATGCACTTGTTATTGCTTCCGTTTAATGGCTGTTGGCTTTGTGTTGTGTTTTTATTATAATCTTATCAGTCCACTGCGGCAGAAAAACATTTAATTTATAGACTTGGTTAAAGCACAACAAAAGATCATAAAACCGTTTTATTACAAGGATCACCGTTGAATAAAGCTGCAAAAACTGTAAAACCTTTATACTCGCGATTCACCGCAGCCGTTTCACTGCATTTCTCTCACAATGAAGCACTGGAAAAGCGCAATTTATTTTATTGTATGATTAAGTGACACTTGATTTTACTTTAGGAACATCCTAATCCCAACTGGAATGCATGCATTCTGAATTACAAAACGACTGATAAAATATGGAAATAACGTGCTTCTCCATAAAATTTTATGCCATTTTCAAATGTTTTTACTAAATTGGAAACATAAATAGAGTCGATTTTATTTGAAAGAGTACTCATTGTATAGGAAATTAAAAATTTTACTTGATCAAGAAGTTTCCATGCTACATTGTCATTATTTGTGACGATATGTTTAAATCCAGACCGGATTTGTGAATAAATTGTAGTATAACTTGGAAAAACTTGAAATTATTTATAGAATCGTGAATAAATATTTCTGTTTTTTTATAAAAATAATTCAGTCATGAAAAATACCAAACAATTTCTACTTCAATTTATATGAACTTTATTGGACAATGTTTCAACTTTAATTCAAATAAAGTTCATTCCTCCAAGAGTAAGTTTTCTCTTGTAACTTTGAAAATATTCTTCAATATTTATCCAAGCACATTTTCATTCAATTATGCTTGAAACTTTCTGCATAGTATAATACTGTTTTCTAAACACTCTCTGGCTTGATTGGTCTCAAAGTAAAATTTTATTCAAAGAATATGCACATAAATTTAAAGATTGAATGAAATCATTTTTTCAGCTTGTCATGGATCGATGAACGAGGATGAACTTTTTGGTCCAATTTGTTTGAGTGAATCCGTTAGCAGGTGGAAATGATACTCCTCCATAATAATTAAATAATATGAAATTTTCCGAGATTTTATCTACTCCTTTGCCTTTAACGTGGGTTGTTGGCACACTTCAACCTAATTTCATTAAAAAGTGAACTTGGAACTTTTTCTGCTGATGTTAAAGAAACAATTTTGTAGCATACTCAATATGATGTGTGCTTCTGTGTGGTATATCCCTTCCTTTACGTGATTCAATGACAAAAAATGTCGTAAATTAAATAAATTCGTTTATTCTCACACAGAACCTAGAGAATTCTCATTTTTGACAACTGTGTGCAAAAGACACCTGAAAATGGCCAAATTCTGTTATACTCATCATTTGAGATGAATTTATGGAAATTTCTAATTAATTCAATTATTCCTATCTTTTCGCATTTACAGGCGTTATGCGAGATCTGAATAAATCATCAATAAACTTTTCCATACATCTATCTTATGTTAATATGCTTTTGATCAACAGAGGGCGTCTTTTTAAATTGAGTAGCGATTGAAATATGAGCTATTTCCGATTTTACTTTTATTTATTAAAATAAAATAAATTGAAATAAGTTTTTTTTTTTAATTTTTTAATTTTTATCTCATTCTGTTCAAAAAGTTTTAACATCTTATACATCTTATAAAAATTATTTTACAACTAATTTTGGCTTAAAAATTAAAATTTATTTAATTTACAATTGTCAGTCGTTATGTTGTCACTTTTGTTCACTCACATTTGTCACCAATCATCGGAAACCTCACGATCCGGAGCTGGCTTCCATAGTCACAAATAACAGTTCCATGTGAGTTGAGCATGATTTTTGGACATAACCGCAAGTTACTAGCATCCAAACGGACCTAAAAAAAGTATTAAGATTAAAAATATTTTCGTTGATAGTCTTAAATTTGTATGTTTACCTCATGTGCTGGTTCTCCTGTCCTTACGTCCCACACCAATAAACATCCTGGCCTTCCCGTTACAAGGAGCCAAGGGGTCAACATCAGTAAGTTCGAATATGCATGTCTTACGCTGATGGTATTTAGCAGATGTCCTTGAAATCTCTCCCATACTCTGAGTCTTTCATCTAGACCTAAAGATATTATGTAGCTGGGAGCGCATGCCAACGAGATGATTGAATCGTCATGAGCTCTTAGATTATAAATACATGCTCCTGTGAAAAAATTACAGATTTAAATATTTTTTTTTATTTACTTAAATATTTATAATTTCGAAACACATAAAAAGTTTTAATCATTGAATTATGACAAATTTACCTGTAATAAGATCCCAAACACACAGCAATCCATCCTGACTACCTGAGCATCCGGTTCCTGCTTGCCACTGATCTACAAGTAATGTTGTAATTGGACCGCAATGTGCGTGGAGTGTAAATAGTAGTGCGTTGGACTCAAGATGATATACTTTGAGAAGGTGATCCTGACTTCCTACAATATAAAAAATTCAACATATTTAAAAAAAAATTCTATAACTTTCACAAAAATTTAAGATATAAAAATGAATTTAAATTACCTGTGAATACGACGCTTCCTGCAACATGCATACAAGTAACAGGCTGCTGATGACCTTGATGCTGAGATTCGAGGAGACATCTTAATTCTTCCTGCAGAGGCTTTGGCGTTGTCGGTTGATTTTGGTTGGTTGGAGGTGAAGGCAAATGTAGAGAATTTCGTTGTCTTGGTTGATTGAAAATTCCACCTAAGCTTCCAGCAGACCCCGTTCGTAAATGTGCTATTCGAGAAAAAATTTGGTTAAATGATTTTAAAAATATCATATTATGTACTGTCAAAAGTCTCACTTCTTCTGTATGCTGATGTAAAATTCCAGTCAATCTGTCTTCCTTGTGTGTGTGTTTCGAGCCTTAAAAAGTCTATACGTCCACTGAGTCGGGCTGCTACAACACGATCACCTGATAATTGAATGTGCGTTACACCGCTATTGTATGTCGGCTCAGACTCATAAAGACACTGCCAAAAAAATAATTTGTTTAATTCAGAAGTCAATACCGTTGAGTTAAATAATAACCTTAAAATTTCCAGTAGTTCCCTCCCAAAACTCAAGCCGGCCATCTGCACAGCCGAGTACTATGAGGTTATCATGAAAATCTAAGCTCCAAATTGGTGATGCGTGCTGCCATTTGTCGCTCAAATGGTCCGTAGAATCATTGAGGCTGTGCGAACGAGGAACAGATGCTGCTCCTGTGGTGGAAGAAAGTTCTCCCACACTATTGGCAAGCTCTAGAGGCTTAAAGTACTTTTCGAAAGTGTTTCTAGATATTGAAGAATATTAATATTTTCAAATTAAAATGGTGAGAAATATATATCAAACATACCTAAAACTATTTTCACGTCCTCCGTTTGCTGCTCCAAACTCGAAATTAAGCTTAAGAGAATTTCTAGTTCCATGTGGAGGTGGGGGAGATGGTGAATTTTCTGATTTTCTCATAATGACTCCCATCCTCACGTCATCAGAGCTTACACTTATTACGTTTGTGACTTCATTACGTTCAAAGTGACCCACTCGATCAATTTCTGCCACTAATTCCCCAGTGCTTGCATCCCAAATCTTCAATTGGCCTTGCAAACAAGCGCTAGCGATCATACTACCATCGGTTACAATGCATTCTATCGTGTGTTGATGACCTCGTACCTGAAAATTATTTTAATTTGGAAATTTTTCAAATATGATGACCGTTAATATTTACCTGAATAGGGAATCCTTCAAGTCCTTCTGCTTTTTCTAGCCGAGGACTTGGCTCCTTATCATCCCAACTGGCTCTCCACTCAGCGTAATTTCTGGAGCAGATACATCGATAGAGCACAACCATAGTATAGGTTAGAACAACAACGCTCACAGCACAAAGAATAGCTGCAGAATGATTTCGAGAATGTTAGAAATTGTATCACATTTTATCAAATGTTTTACAAACCTGTCAAAAAAAGTTCCATGGGAGTTCTAGGATAAAGCGGCCGAAGTCCTGGTGGCTCCTCCCCAAATAGATGTTCAGCGTCATGTAAATCAAGAGGATCTAGTGCCACTGCCAATGCAGACCACTTTGATGAAGTTGGGGGTCGCTCGTCAGAATTTCGTAAATGTAAAGCGACTTTAGGAGCAACTACATGAGATAGTTTTATGGCAGGTAGAACTGTTACGTATCGTCCACTGGAAATATTTGAAAATTAGTTTACTATACAGTATCAAATTTATTTAGATCGAACCTTAACGATACATTATATTGCTTCAAAATGGTAGCCCAGTGAAAACTGGACAATCTTCCACTAATTTCATATGGTGGATGCTTTAGTTTATTGAGCTGCTCAGTGAAATTGTACTGTGTTGTCTCTAAAGGAGCTGTTGCTAACCATTCTGAAATATTCATAAGTATGGGAGGCTCGGTGGAATCTTTTACTGAGGGGTTCTTTGGTCGATTTGAGTGAGCTGTTGAGCTACTAACGTTGAAATGGTCCATCAAAAATATCTGTTCTATGATTCCTGAATGGTAAATTATATTTCCAATCCATAAAATCATCCAGATCATGAATCCTCGTTGGAAAAATCTAGTTCGTGCCCAAAAGTTCACAACCCGAAGACGTTTCGGAATCTAGATTAGTAAAATAAAAATGTAGAAAATTTTAATCTAAATTATTTGACTAATAAAACCCACCTTTTGCACTTTTTCAACAGGAGGTATGAGCTCTACTTTGTCAGACGGTTGATTGAGAGAATTGAATGGTCGTCGACCGTATCGTTTTTGAGGTAGCTGACGAACTTCAGGTGTAAATGCAACTCGCTTAATATTAAAACCAAGGGACGTGCTGAAGAGAAGCATTTGTAAGAAAAAGTCTGACAGCAAACCAACAATTGCAAAAATACAGAATTCCTAAAAGAAAAATTTTTCAATTTAATTTTTTTCAATATTTATAAGATATCAGATATTACCTGAATAACTGGAACCAATGTTCCCAATCCAATCGTCAAAATAGTAATTTCAATCAGCAAATTCTTAGTTATGCTCCATCCTTCTTTGCTCAATCCTTGAGCGACCCTTATTTTAACATCTAGATTATGGTCAGTGGTGATGCAACTTTTCGTGATAACTAAACAATTTTCAAGTCCAACAAGAATTACAAGGAAAGGATAAACTCCTTTACTTTGCATTGAAAATGTCAAACCGAAGAAAAAGCATAAACCTGAAATGATAACTTGTTTTTTTTTAATTCATATTTTTATTCTAATTTATTTACCCAATGACATGATAAGTGAGCCAACTGTAGTTAAAACGCTGCTAGTGGCTAAAAGAAGACGCGACCTAATGACTTCCACCTAAATAAAATAAAATTATCGTTGAAATTATAATATTATATTTTAAACAAATAAAAACTAACCTTTCTAACACTAAAATAAATGTATGCAAAAAATAACGTATAAGCTACACATAGAGGCATAAACTCAATCCATCTGAACTCTCCAGGATAATAGATGTATAATGTTGATGCACCTTTGTCAGCTGTTGGCTGATGTAAAGGGTAAAGTGTCTCTAATTTGTGTCGCAGAGAGGATAAAAAGATGGTACTATGCTCTTTGAGAATTAATGTGACGGAATATTGAATAACACGAGGTCGAGTTACGCGAGGATACCGTTTAAGTCCCGTGTCAGATATTGGAATGCCAAAAAGCATGTCTGCTGTTGAGACTTTAGACTTTTGGAGATGCTAAAAATATAAAATATTATTCATTATTCATTATTTCTTAAAAAAACATAATAAAGCTTGAATTATAGGCTTACGTGGTGACTGAAAACTGATCCTATCAAGTTATTATCTTTATTAAACTCATGTACATTTTGTTCCCAGAGATTCCCTGGTGATAGAACCAGGCAGTTGTACTCGGGAAAAATGTTTTGTTTTGCAGGTCGCTTTACATTTTCAACATGCAAGCACAATTGGCTTAATGTCGTCTTGCTAGAATCTTCTGACTCATGATTGGAAATAATTTCTAGAAGCTTGAAAACCTAAAATTATTGGTTTAGACTTGGTATTTTAATGAGTTAATTAATAAATTTTCCAATTTTCAATTGATTACGAACCTCAAAAAGAGGACCTCGAAAAGCATCTGTAAGTTGTAAATCTTTACCCCACGGCAGGACGACACTTCTTAACACAATCTGCTGTACATAAATGAAAGGATCCAGACCAAAAAGAAAATGTTGTGTTGGGTCTGATGTTGGTGAGGACTCTGGAAATGATGATCCAACTGATGGCAGGATTACTTTTGTTGGAATCGTTCCAGGCAAGGGTAAATTCATTAAAGGATAACTACAAACAGTAAAAGTTTTCAAAATAGCTTCAACTTCATATTGTCAAAAAGTTTTACCAGCAAAAAACCATAACAAGGAGAGCACAGCTGGTCGCACATGTTGGATAACTGGTAAGGAACAAACCGT
Organism: Parochlus steinenii; assembly: GCA_038502155.1. Taxonomy (NCBI): domain Eukaryota; kingdom Metazoa; phylum Arthropoda; class Insecta; order Diptera; family Chironomidae; genus Parochlus; species Parochlus steinenii. The sequence continues at coordinate 4,722,121 of JAXCIN010000047.1, read as the reverse complement.
GTTTATAATAGAGCTGAGCTACTCGGGATGGCAGAGCGCTTTCCTGCTCGTTTTGATCCTCCTTCCGGGTTTTTGGCATCATTCCAGGGCCAAAGAGGTTGGTGGTGACTAAAAAATTATAATATTGTGAATCAATGTATTCAATGTAAATTTGTTGATAGTTATTTCACTACATAAAATGCATGCACGTTAATAATTTATAAAAAGTGTAAAAAATTGATAATAATCATCGATGTTCAATAAAAGCACCTTGAAAATTAATAAAAACATTTTAAAATGTTTACACTTTTTCAGGAAACTTTGATTTTTCAATTACAATGTATATAAACTGATAACTTCTTTCCACACCTTTTTGGAACTTTCTACTACAAAAATTATTAAATTAAATTATTGAAGATCGTGTTCTATCAATATAAACATTTGAAACCACAAAGTTTCCGGCTCAGTTTTAGGTTCCGATTATGAACCATGCACAAAGTGCTTGCATTTCAGCTTGTTCACTAATAATTTAACATTTCCTTAAGGATTCTAAAATATCATGACTTACATTTTCAAAAGAATTTAACATTGTTTTTAAAAGCAAATTTATTATTCTTCCGTATTTTTCGCAAATGTATGTGAAGTATTTTGACGTTTCTTTGACAGTATAAAATATTGGCAGCTAAGATCGAGACTCTTAAAAAAAGTTAGTCTCTTTTTAACACAAGAGAATCACTTCGGAGTATTCATTGTCAGAGAAATTGCGATTTTTTTTCTTTAAAAGTATATCAACCTACCCATTAACAAATGGTAAATTAATTTAGGTACTTTTGGAAACACTTTTCACATGAATGATTCAAATAGTTTTAAGAAAATTATCGGAAAATTATAAAATATTTTTTTTAATTTGTGCTTTTTAAATTAATTTTTTTTTCACAGTTGTATTTTGTAAAATTATCTTTATGAGTGTCAATAACTGATACCGATTTTGTTTAATTTGTTGCATCAATAGTTATTTTCAAACTGCACTACATCTTTATTACTGAAATAAAAAATTCCACTGTTGAAAGTAAATTCAGAATAGTTTTTAAATGTTCAGCTTGAATTTAAACATTCTGCCTTCTCAAAAAATCACCCTAAGTTGTATGGTTTAAAAAAATTAAGTTTAGACACATATTTTATTTACAATTATTTTTATATTGTTTGACATTTGTTCTTGATATCGTCATCGACAATCTATTAACCAATATTTATAACCAAAGTTAAAATTCGTGTTTTTCCAACTTTTGGAGAAAATGTCAAACGGCAAATTTTTCATTAAAACCCAAAACAAGTTTTGGGCGCAAAAAAGATAAAAACGGTGTGGAAGATAAAAATCGTGTAAATATTCACTCAAAAAGAAATGTTTTTAATATTTTAACTTGGATCTCTTTCCGTTAAGCTTTATGACTGTTTTTTTTTTAAATAGTTTTCTGTAATGCTATAAATTCTTTAAAATTTATTGTTTTTTTTTTTTTTTGTTTTCAGTTTTTTTATTTCAGTTAATTATGACATATTTTTGTTGTTTTGCCTTCAAAAGGTAACCATAGCTATGTTTACCTCTCTATAAATCATGTCATGTAATAATTTCTTTGAAGCACTTATTTTAATAATTTGAGTAAAATGTTATAAAAAGTGAAAATTTTAGTTCATCTTTTTTCTAAATAACAAATGTTCTGCTTTATCTCAGTCAGCTGTGAATATATTAGCAGCACACAGTAAAGAGAACAACCAAATGAAGAGACGCAAGCCCAACACCAATCTCACAACGGATTTGTGCTCTCATGCCAACACAAACACGTTTTGCAAATATAAATAATATTCAGTGATACGTGTCCGATTAGTTTATGGTATATTTTTATGAACAATATCATGCTAGATAATATGATGTTAGTTTTAAGGAAAACTTTAAGTGTAAATCGCATACAATTTATTAAATAAATTTGGGCAATTTAAAATGTTGTTTAAGTAAACGGTTTGCTGTAATTTGAATACTAATAATTTTAACATAGAACAGTTTATAATTAAAGAGCAACAACGAAAAGTGTAGGAACGGAGGTGTTTCCATGGCATCATGACCTGAGCTGATCACAACCACTGCTTTTACGCTCAAAAGAGAGTTCCAAAACGAGCATTAGACCTGTCTTCAATGTATGCATGTGCCAATAAAAGAGACCAGCCTGCACGATGAATCGATTAGTCGACATTCACAGGCCGCGTAGTCAACATTTTTTGCAAAATAAAATCTACAAAATATAAAATCACATTTGTTGAAAGTTTTGAAGGTTTTCAGTGTTCTTAGGTAGGCTTAGATATTACTTAGAAGTGTCAGTGAGTGAGTGATGTTGATAAAATTTATGTACAGGAAGCTTATTTACTGATAGAAAGTTATAAGCAAAAAATAGAAAATGTACCTACAAGTGACTCAAAAAAGGGAAAATCCTGGAAAACTTGATAAAAGTTAACATGGAACCCAAAGACGTGACTAAAACCAAGTCAATATGATATGATTTGGTTACAAAATTAAAATCTTAGAAAAGTTCAACAAGAGAGAAAAGTGCAAATTTGAAAGTTTTTGTGATTTGTTTACTTTCTCTGTTTTTCGTGTCAAAAATTCGTGAATAGTTTTTCATTGATATCATTGAACTGATTATGAACTGATAATCCATCTTAAAATTTTCCATAAATTACAAGTTTTTAACTTTTGGAACAAAATTATTTAAATTTGATATACTAATCATTTATTAATAATTTTTTTTTAATGTTTTAATGTTGTCATCTTAAAAAAATTTCTTGATATCATGCAAAAAGTGTTCAATTTAAACTTGTTTGTTGCAGCCAAAACACATAAGTTTAGTGAAACTTAATTTTGCGTCGACGTGGCCGATATTCGATTAGACAATTCACAGCAGAGAAGAGGAACTTTTAAATATTGTGTGATATACTTGGATAAATTAGAAACATGTGTGGTGAGTATATAAAAGCTTATCTTAAACCCCTTTTTTGTTTCTATTTCTAAGAATGCAAGCTGATTTTATTATTCTTTTTACATGAATTTCACAATTATTTTAAGTAATTCATCATTTCTGACTTCTAATTAATATGTATTTGTTTAAATTGAACTCTTCATTTTTTTTAAAAGCATCTTTGTAAACTTATCTGCTGATAATTTTTAAATATTTATTCAAGTTGTAAAAATTTGAAGTGAATAAATTAAAAAAGCTTCGAGAGTCTCCAACTAATATCCAGCTTGAGCAAACTTTAAAAAGTGAAAGTTTTTATGCCACATAATAAATTGAAAATTGAAATATTTAATTCGCATTGGAAAAATTCCATGATTTATCGATTTACAAACAAATGAAGTACAAAAATATATTATTTGAAAACTTGAAAAGTTCAACCATAAACTGTTCCACAATTTAATTATGAAAAATATGACAGTTTAGAAGATTTATGTAGAAGTAATTAGAAGCCAACTGAAATTTAAAGAATTTGATTCGTAACCTCGAATTTCTTCAACATTTTTATTAAATAAAGATTTTGGTTTGAATAGTTAGTAAATCTCAACGGTGGATTTAACTCACCTATGTTACATTTTAAAGGCTAGCCTAGTTATCTAACTAGACAAGCCACCAATGCGGAAATCAGACTTGCTGGCATTCGCAAAAGCTGCTTTTCTTAATATGTAATTTCTTACGCGCGTTTTTTTTTTTAAATTATTAAAATTTAAATTTGTCCGTATGTCGTCCGTATGTCAATGTTTTGTATGCGTGCAAATATGCGATAATGAAATTTTTGAACGATTCATACAATACCTTGGAAATATTTTTAAATGTTTTAAATATTCCGTACTGAAGCTTTTATATTATTTTAAGTTCTTTAACCATCTTTATGAATTCTAAATGATTGCTGGCTGCATCAACTCGTTTGGTTTTTTTCAAAGTTGAAAGATCGTCTGGATTACAATTAAAATCTTGTTCTTAAATGGTATCACCTTCACAAAGAGCCTTGCTTTGCAATGATTTCTATACTTCGTTTTCTTAAAATTTTTATTGAAACAAGAAAGCTGAAAAAGCTGAAATTGTTATACGTCGAGGTCGCCTGCCTTTCCTTTCACCGGCACGAGCTAAATATATGATGCATTTCTGGTTATTGGCACTGTAGAGCTTTTTTTTTGTCTTTATGCAAACGAGAATATTTAGTTACCTAATAATACTTTGTAGATTTTAACTTTGGAAAACCTACATTGCGTTTGGAAAATTATCTGTTTTAAATAATCGTTTAAGCTAAAACCAAAAGTTTAACTTTTTGTTTACAAAACTTATATTATATTTGAAGCATTAATGATTTTTTCTAGCAGATAGTTTGGGATGACTGAGTTTAGGTTGTTGGCTTTCTAAAAAATATGGATACATTCACATTTAAGTATCATGCTAGAAACTATTGATAATGACAAAAAATTTCTAGAACAGTTTGAATTTTATATTTATTAGTGAAATCCACTTAAAGCACAAAAATTAAACTTGGTTTTTTTCGTGTTTTAATTTCATCCAAAAATCTAAAATGTTGAATATTCCATATATGCAAATTTTACACTTTAATAAATAGATTTGTTATTTGTATTTTGGTAGATTTTTAAAAATATCACCATCATTTAATCTTCACATTTTTTATGCGGATATTTAATCGGATTGTTATAATTGAATATCTATATTTACTAACTTGCAAAATTTATCCGGAATGATCCAAAAAATTTAAAAATATAATTTTTTTTTCTCAGGAATTTTTGCCTATCTAAATTACTTGACCCCTAAAACTCGTCGGGAGGTGTTGGAGTTTCTGGTAACAGGATTGAAGCGTCTGGAATACCGTGGATATGACTCAGCTGGTATTGCTATTGACCATGAAGATGGAAAAGAGCTCTTGTTGATCAAGCGATCAGGCAAAGTCAAGGTATTACATAAATTTATCTATTAGTGTTCAAATGATTTAAAGTATTAATTTTTATTTTAGGTCTTAGAGGATGCAATTGCATCAGAGGTGGAACATCAAGACTTCGACAAAGTGGTGACAACACATTGTGGTATTTCCCACACTCGATGGGCTACTCATGGAGTACCAAGTGAGGTGAACTCTCATCCTCAAAGGAGTGACATTGATAACGCATTTGTTGTCGTCCATAATGGTATTGTCACCAACTATAAGGTAAGAACAGAAAAGTGAAGATTTGAAAATTTTCATGAAAGTATCTAAAAATTGCACGGATAAAATTGATTTCAATATAGGTGCTTATGTACTTAACGCTTTATGATTTGCAACTTTAAATCAATAATAATTATGATTTAAATATAAACAACTGATTATGCTCCGAATTTTCTATATTATGCCAACAACCGTAAACAAAAAGCCTTGCACAATGTAACTTACAATCATTCATTTGTAAAACTAACCTGAATTGTATTATTGTAGGACATCAAAAAGTTCTTGGAAAAGCGTGGCTATGTGTTTGAGTCTGAGACTGATACTGAAGTTATCGCAAAACTTGTCCATCATTTATGGACACAACATCCCACTTACAGTTTCAGAGAGCTCGTTGAGCTTGTCATTCAACAAATGGAAGGAGCATTTGCTCTAGCCTTTAAGTCAAAGCATTTCCCTGGTGAATGTGTGGCTACAAGACGAGGCTCTCCCTTGTTGGTTGGAATCAAGACAAAAACGAGACTGGCTACAGATCACATTCCAATTTTGTATGGAAAAGGTAAAGAAATTTCCATTTTTTTAACTGATTATTGAACTAAAAACGTCAATGAATTCTGAAAGTATTTCTACTACCAATTTTTCATAATTTTAAATTTTTTGCATGATTTCAAATCTTTTTTGAAATAACAAGCATTTTAAATGATATTTTTTCATTTATCGTTTTACTTTAAAAAATCTTTTTGAACTTAAAAAGAGTGATCTAACAAGTAACTTATCAATTACAAAAATTATTGATCAACGACTGTCAATGATTGCTAAAGATGACCAAAAGCCTTGTCGATACAAAAGCACATATTTTTATTATTTTTCCGCCATCTTTGTTTTCTTCCTCCCCGACCAAACTTCTGCAATCGACTTCATATTCGCCCATATCCCCAGATGAGGATCAAATCAAGAAAGGTATTTTGAAGATATATGATTTTTAATTGGTACAAGATGGTAAATGATGGTTAACAACGATTAATGATTGGAGGCGGTACCCTTTTTTATTATTTATTTTTAAAATTTATATTATTAAATAAGTCAATTTGTAATTATTTTAACAATGAGCAATGATATTTATTTATAAATTCTCAAGTTTTATGCTGGCTTTCTTATTATGGTTGATGGATACTTCACGGCATATATAGTCAGTAATTTAAGGCAGGGCCTTCTTTTCATTATTATATTTAAAACCAAGAAAAACACTAAAATACTAGACAAATTTCTTCATTTGTACATAAAATCAACAAACCTTGTTAAGCAAAAATGAATGGGCGGGGCTTCTTTCTTTTATAAATCGACATCCTTTTAAATCTCTTAATTGACCAATTTCTCCTCTTTTTCTTCCAATCTCCCATCCAAATAACACGAATCGCGCAAAATGTCGAAAAATAACGTGTAAATTACGAAAATTGGGAAACCGTGTTATGCCCTATCTAGAGGCGGAGGAATCCCTTCACGCAGGTAAAAACAATATGGTTGCCACTCTCATACTCGCACTTTGGTGGTCGGGCATCGTTGGTTCATTACTCGGTTGTGGCTCCTCCCTTTTTATATATATTTTTTAGGCACATTTTGACAGAAACGACGTAAAACGGTCGAAAATGTGATTAGTAAAATTCTGAGTTTTTAAATTAAACAATCAAATAAGGTTTTTATTTAACTTTGTTATTCCTAACGTTAACTTTTTGTACTATATAACACAATTGTTTCTTTGAATTTACGCACTTTACAATAAACAATAAACTACATGATTTGCCTTAAAAAGATGTTAAAGTAAAGTAAAACTGAATGGCGTCCAAATGATTGAACTGAGGAAATACACAAAAAGCAGCAATCTGCGTGTCTCCTCAATAGTTCAATCTCATCATATTGAACTTTCTGATTTTACGCAAAATTTACGATTTTAGAGCACCGCCCACACAATTTGAATTTGGAGGTTCCCCTCTTACCACGCTCTGACTCTACAAGCGAGTTCATGCCCCTTGAGGACAAGGAGGTTGAATACTTTGTGGCTTCGGATGCATCAGCAGTTATCGAGCACACTAATAGAGTTATTTACTTGGAGGTAATGCATACATTTGTTTCAATATTAATTTTCATTAAGTATTAATTTTGTTTAAGGATGATGATGTAGCCGCTGTTAAGGATGGAGCCTTAAGCATTCATCGTCTTCGCAAGACAATGGATGATTCTCATGCTCGTGAGATCACAACAGTAAAGATGGAGATTCAGCAGATCATGAAAGGAAATTATGATTACTTTATGCAAAAGGAGATCTTTGAACAGCCTGAATCAGTTATCAACACAATGCGTGGTCGAGTAAACTTCAAAGATCAGACTGTAATTTTGGGAGGAATTAAGGAATACATTCCAGAAATCAAGAGATGTAGGAGGCTGATGCTGATTGGGTTTGTTTTATTAGCCTTTTTCTTTAAAAATCATCGTAAATCAATTATGTAACATATTGAAATTTTAGTTGTGGAACTTCATACCACTCTGCTGTTGCAACTCGTCAACTTTTGGAAGAGTTAACAGAACTTCCCGTTATGATAGAGCTTGCTAGTGACTTCTTGGATCGTAATACTCCCATTTTCCGTGACGACGTTTGCTTTTTCATCTCACAATCTGGAGAAACTGCCGATACTTTGATGGCGTTGCGATACTGCAAACAGCGTGGAGCATTAATTGTTGGAATTACCAATACAGTTGGCAGCTCCATTTGTCGGGAGTCACATTGTGGTGTGCATATTAATGCTGGACCAGAAATTGGTAAGGACCTTTAGAATATTTTAAAGATCTGAAATGATCTTCAAAATACTAATCCAAACAATTTTCTTTAGGTGTTGCCAGTACAAAAGCGTACACCTCACAGTTTGTGTCTTTGGTTATGTTTGGACTGGTAATGAGCGAGGACCGCATTTCTCTTCAAACAAGACGTTTAGAAATATTGAGAGGTTTGACTGATCTTGATCAAGCCATCAAGAAAGTTTTGCTATTGGATGACCAAGTTCGTGAAATCGCTAAAGATTTGTTCCAACAAAAATCACTGCTCATCATGGGGCGAGGGTATAACTTTGCTACTTGCATGGAAGCTGCACTGGTATGTTTTTGTTTTAATAAATTACAATATATTAAGTTAATGAAAATTCCGATGAATCAATAATAATTTTTGTGAATAAATTTTCCAGAAAATAAAAGAGTTGACTTACATGCACTCGGAAGGAATTATGGCTGGAGAGTTGAAACACGGTCCTCTTGCTTTGGTTGATGACACTATGCCAATCGTAAGTATATTTAAAATTCATATTCCTTTTTTCCTGTACCAACTTAATTGCTTCCAGGTTATGATCATCGTACGTGATCCAGTATATTCCAAGTGTATGAACGCTATGCAGCAAGTCACAGCACGAGAAGGCCGACCAATAGTTGTTTGTGAAGAAGGTGATGAAGAGACTAAATCGTTTGCCAGCAAAGCTCTTGAGGTTCCAAGAACTGTTGATTGCCTGCAGGTAATTATAGTTTTTTAAGTCCAATAAAAAAAAAATTTGCATCATAGATTTTTGTTAAATATTATTGGCTATTAATATTAATAAATTCATTTCAGGGTATTTTGACGGTTATTCCAATGCAGTTGCTCTCATACCATATAGCTGTCTTACGTGGATGCAACGTCGATTGTCCTCGTAACCTCGCCAAGTCCGTGACCGTCGAATGAACAGTATCAATCACTCATTGCCCCGCATTGCATTTTATTGCATTTTTAAAGATTTTTTGACGAGTTATTCCAAATGACGTTCAATTCTATGTTTTTTTGTATATTATTGAATTTTTAGTGAATTTTGATGTTTTTTTTTATTAATTCCAAAAATGATCTTATGAGTTTAATCTCGATTACTCTATTTACATACAAAAATTATGTTCAGTATTTTTTATCAAAAACCCGAGAAATTTTAAATGTCTTAAAATGTGCAATACTTAATATTAAAAAGTCTAACTTGGTGTCGGATTTCCCAAACTTCTATTTCATTTTTTTAATTATTTTATTTGCTATAAAAGTTTGCACTTGGTGTAACATATTTTGTAAAAAAATATATAAGCGTAAAGCTTAAAAATTCTGAAAAAAAAAAAAACATATTATATATTGTTTGTTTGTGTTGCAGTAGATACTTTTTGTCTTATGTCTCAAATTGTTAAAAAAAAATTTAAAAAAAAGATTTTTAAAAATAAAAAATTATTTTTCCTATTAAAACAAGGTCTTTTAATTTAAAATATCTTACTATCTACACCGTTTAATTAAAAAAATTCCAATAAATTAACGTTTTCTCTGGAGAAACATAATTTATTAAAATTGTATCACTTGAGCAAAATTCCTTAAAATCTATGAGTCACTAGATGGCGTTGAACAATAAGTAGCATATTAAATTTTGTTTGTAACAATAAAAACACTTATTTTGTTTCACTAATCGTCATTTATTACGCAATACGTATTTCAACTGCCATGCAGTCATTATCAAGCTTATATTGCTACTAAAGTGAAATTGGAACAAATCTGAAAACCGAATAAAAATTAATTATTTTTCGGTTTTTTCTACGTTAAACAATTAAACATTTAAATAAAACAAATACATCAAAAAAATTTTTAAGAAAGATGTCATAGCAAAATCAAAAATGTAATTAAAAATTTTTGGTGAAAATCACACTAAACCAAGTAAAACAATGGTGATGGGCAATTTCCTTCGGTGTTTGTGTTGCAAATTAAATCTTTGTGTTTTTGGATGAAAAAACTTTCCCAAGCATCTAAACGCCAGCTATCTATCACTTCTTTCAATAAGATTTGGCCACCAAAACCGTGATTTTCATCCACCACATGATTGGCGATTGCTGAGTTTCCTTCTTTCTTGATTGCATCTTTAATATGTTCATCATATCTCACGTCTATTCTTCTTTTGCATTGGCCGATGTAAAAAGTGTCACACATTGAGCAGTTTACTCTATAAATCCCAGATTTTTCATTTTGTGGGATTTTAGTTTTGGTGGATGGCAGTAAATCTTTTAACTTGCCCAAAGAGTTATGTACTACTTTATAGCCATGATGGTGTAGAATATTGGACAAGTTTTCGGTGATGAGCACTACAAGTAAACCAAATTATGTCACCAATTTGTCCAACAAAACCTTTAGCACAGACGAGCTAAATTTGTTGAACAAAGGTTTGAAATTTAGAACAAAACCAAGCTCAACTCCAACTACTGAGATAATCGTAAATCTGGAATCAATGATGAAAGTTCAAAAGTTGTCATACAATGAAAAAGTCATAATCAGGAATGATGTAAAACAATTGTTAGACACAGTTGATTTAAACAGCAAGCCCAAATTCGATCCTCATAAACAAGTTATCAAAACACTAATTGATAAAGATTGTTTTTATATCAAACCTGATAAAGGAAATGGAGTGGTTATAATTGAAAAATCCGATTATAGCGCAAAAATGAATGAGCTGATAAACAATGGTTCTTATACATCAATTAATCTTCTTGACAGAGCAACGGGTTTAAGAAACAAAAATCCAGTGGAAAAAATGCAGCGGAAAGTTAAGAAAACCATGAAATTTCTTAAGGAGAATCATTCGATGAACTTTCTTGAATCATTGGAATTATGTGAAAGTAATCCAAGAGTTCCAAGATTATACGGTTTAATAAAGCTTCATAAACCTAACAAAGATATTCGACCGATAGTTTCCACAATCAATTCACCAACCACAAAAAGCACAAAATGGTGTGTGAAAGCTTTGAAAAACCTAGCAGTGCCTGTTGGTTTTGCTGTTAAAAACGTAGAGGAGTTTGTTTGTGATTTGAAAAATGTTAAAATTTTGGAGAATGAAACAATGATAAGCTTTGACGTAACATCTTTATTCCCAAATATCCCTTTGAAGGAAACTCTTCTTGACATCAAAGAATGGATCAATGACTTGGACATTTCGAACGATTTTGCAGCAAAATTAATTTCTTTAATTGAGTTGAGTATGGAATTAACCGAATTTGAATTTGAAGGGAACTATTACAACCAAACAGAAGGAGTGGCTATGGGAAACGCTTTAGCTCCATTCGTCAGTGAGTTTTTTATGGTGAAGTTAGAAAACTCAATTAAATCATTATCTTGGTTTCCTAAGAAAGTTTGGAAACGATATGTTGATGACGTTTTTTGCATACTAGAACGGGACAAAGTGACAGAAGTTCTTAATAATCTCAACAAGTTACATCCAAACATAAAATTCACCTTTGAACTGGAACAAAACAACTCATTGCCTTTCCTGGACTCTAGAGTGACGCGTGTTGGAGAAAATTTGGAATTTTCAGTTTTTCGAAAGCCAACGACAAACCAGCAATTCATCCCAAACGATTCTTTCCACCCACTCGAACACAAATTAAGTGCATTTCACTCCATGTTCCACCGTCTCTTCAGCTTTAAGATGAACACCAAGAATTATAACGAAGAATTTAACTATATTTTGGAAACTGCCAAGCTTAACGGATATTCCAAACAACAAATGATGAGAATTTGGCGAAAACACCGCAGAAAACATGTTTTAAGTGACGCAACCACCCTGAGCACACTTAAAGCTGATAAAGACCAATTGAAATTTCTCTCCTTGCCATATGCTCCGATCATCACCGAAAACTTGTCCAATATTCTACACCATCATGGCTATAAAGTAGTACATAACTCTTTGGGCAAGTTAAAAGATTTACTGCCATCCACCAAAACTAAAATCCCACAAAATGAAAAATCTGGGATTTATAGAGTAAACTGCTCAATGTGTGACACTTTTTACATCGGCCAATGCAAAAGAAGAATAGACGTGAGATATGATGAACATATTAAAGATGCAATCAAGAAAGAAGGAAACTCAGCAATCGCCAATCATGTGGTGGTTGAAAATCACGGTTTTGGTGGCCAAATCTTATTGAAAGAAGTGATAGATAGCTGGCGTTTAGATGCTTGGGAAAGTTTTTTCATCCAAAAACACAAAGATTTAATTTGCAACACAAACACCGAAGGAAATTGCCCATCACCATTGTTTTACTTGGTTTAGTGTGATTTTCACCAAAAATTTTTAATTACATTTTTGATTTTGCTATGACATCTTTCTTAAAAATTTTTTTGATGTATTTGTTTTATTTAAATGTTTAATTGTTTAACGTAGAAAAAACCGAAAAATAATTAATTTTTATTCGGTTTTCAGATTTGTTCCAATTTCACTTTAGTAGCAATATAAGCTTGATAATGACTGCATGGCAGTTGAAATACGTATTGCGTAATAAATGACGATTAGTGAAACAAAATAAGTGTTTTTATTGTTACAAACAAAATTTAATATAATTCATGTTTCACGTATAAAAAATAGTTTTAAATTATAATCAATAAGTAGCATATTTCATGCTTCAACATTTAACGCTCATATTCCATAAACTACAAAATCTTTCATAATAAAGAAATGACCGAAAAATTAATCATATTCATTAATTAAATTATTTATTTAAAGGTAGCAAATTTCTTCAACGTTATTTGTGTCATGGTTAAAATAGTGATATTTGTTTGATGAACATGTTTTGTTGTTTAGTTACCGTTGCCAAGGAATTGGAGTGTTATTTGACAAGTTGCACAATAATTTTTGAAGTTTTCCAAATCCTACAAAACTGAAGTTTAGTAATCTTACAAGCGTCCACAATGAATGAGTTCATTCCAAATCGTTACAAAATCCAATATAAAATTGGGGAAGGTAGTAAAAGTTAATTGAAAGTCTCCGAAGACCGAAAAGTGAATATTTTATTTGCAGGAATCCATGGAATTGTTATGAAGGCAATTGACACGGTAGAGAATAAAGTGGTGGCCATTAAGAAACTTTCCTTAAGGACCAAATATGGAGGTAAAAGTTTATTAAGTGATCTTTGGCATTTGGAAGTTTAAATGTAATTGTGGAAATAATTTATGCCAAAGCGAGAACTGGTCTCAATTTGTATTTTCAACAAAATCATTTGGTTAAACATGTTTATATTCATTTTTGAATTGTTAGTATTCTCAGTCAGTTATATGATATTCAAGTATTAATATTCATTACAAAACTTTAAAACTCTGTGATACAATCTTTAGGTATTTCCCCAAACACCCTACGTGAGATAAAATCTCTACAGCATTGTGACAGTGAATATGTAAGTCTTCGAGATAATTCCGCATTATTCATCTAAATTAAAATAATCTATTGCACCCCAGATAATACCACTCTTGGACATGTATCCTGACTTATCTGGGCTGTCGTTAGTTTTTGAGTACATGCCCTTCACCTTATACTCTAAACTTAAAGATGAAGACAATCCGATGTCACGACAAGAGATCCACTCGTACATGAAGATGCTGCTGAAGGGTCTAGTTTATCTGCATGACTTGCGTATTATGCACAGAGTGAGTTTGAATAGATATTGATGTGCAACAATTTGTCATCTTCTCGTTTATAACATTCCAGGATATTAAACCAGCTAATTTGCTGATAAATGAATTTCAAGTCTTGAAAATAGCAGACTTTGGCCTTGCTAGGCTGTATAGTATGGAGAAGGCTAATAAATGTTACTCGCCTCAAGTGGCTACTCGATGGTATCGAGCACCAGAAATTTTATGGGGTACTCAAATTTATGGGCCATCAATTGATCTCTGGGCAACTGGATGTGTGTTTGCCGAGATGCTGAGAGGAGTGCCACTTTTTGCCGTAAGTTATTTGTGAATGTGATTATGTGATTATTGAAAATTCCCAATAATAAGCATTATCAACAATAAATCGAACAATAATAATTATGTTAAAATAATTAAAATTTATAACAGGGAAACACCGACATTGAACAATTAGCTCTAGTGATTCGCACGCTAGGTACACCAAGCCTCGCCGATTGGCCGGAAGTAAAAAACCTACCAGACTACAATAAAATACGGTAATTAATTATAATTCGCATTATAATTGCCATGTAATTAATTTTATGCTATTGAGAGCAAAAAATAGGAAATTGCACAAAGAGGAAAAATCGGGAAAATATAATTTACGAATTTCCTCCGGAAAATTTTTCACGCTTTCAGAATTTGCTTTAAAATGACTAAAAATGGATATTGAACGAAATGAAATTAAAAGCATGAAAATCTGTCTACAGAAATAATAAGAATGGAAATTTTTATCTCATTCCAAACCAATAGATTTCCTAATTCTAAGAGGGAGGATTGGGTGAACATCTTTCCGAGCTTCACCACTCGAGAGGAAATTGGACTTGTTGATGGTTTAGTGAAATATAATCCCAAGAAACGTCTTACAGCCTCGGAAGTAAGTATAGATATATCTTATTTTGGATTATTTGAAAGAAAATTTTATATTCAGTTTCACGAGTAAATATTTTCTTAAATTATATTCGTTGACCTTTATGAATCAATCAAAATCTTCCCACTTATCCTGCGAATGTATTTTCAAAAGCTTAAATTTTTTCCTTACTTTCAACATAACATATTTGAATTTGTGTTCTTATATTCATTGCAGGCACTTAATCACGACTACTTTAATAGTCAATAACGTCGGCATGCTTGGACTACAATCCACAAAGAATATAGGACATCGAAGAGTTAGCGTTTTTGAAGCACTAAATGATGATGTCCATAAAATCTACAAAATATTTTTATGATGACAGAAATGCCTGAGAAGCTAATATTATCAGGCACGACTTAATGGAAAAAGCATGCAATAAAAAGAAATTTGCAGAATATCAGCAACACATTTTCAACAAACAGTTAAGCCAATCCATCATAAAAAGAGCTTGTGGAGAAGTATGCAAATAAGAAATAGCACAAGAAAAATAAAAAAATGTTTATTCAATTACGCGTTTGCGGAGAACTGACACACTAATCTAAATACATTTAAGTATGGTAGATTTTAAATGCTACATAAATACATAAAATATACATTTTGTGAGCTGAATAAATAAAAATGCAATAAAAATATATTTATATTTCTATTAGAGAATATATTAGGTTTTATTTGTTTGCCAGTTCTAGTAGAATAGAGCAGTTATAATTGTGGAATCCCGTCTGGTATGTTGTAAATATGTTTTTATGTTTGTTAGAGCAGTTATATTCATTCAATATTAAAATTAAAAATTTAACATGAATTATGACATTAAATTTGGTTTGTCAATAGGTTTAATAATAAAATTGTTTAATGTAATATAATAATTTAATATTCCAAAAATAATCATTTTTAATAATAATTCTTCAATCAGAGTTTTTAATGTCAATTAGAAAGTGTTTAAGAGTTTAATTCAATGTACCCTTACTTTTTGTAGCATTTAAATTTCATTCATATAAATTCATTTTAGTTTCGGGCACGTAAAATGTCAGAATGTCTATTTGCATAATATATTACTCGATTGGTTAGTTTGAGAATATATATCTAAATATTAATTGTAAGATAATGGCAAATTTTACACAGCTTGATAACTTAATATAGTATTTAAATTACTGAAAGCTTTCAACAATGTAAATCAATAAAAACACTAAATTACCTCTGATATAAATTTAGAATATGTTCACTCATTAAAGGTTTCATGTATAAAAAAAGCTCATTCATAAGGGATTTATAAATCTATTTTTAGTTTGTTGAAAAACCATTCATAGTGAAGTCTAAAAGTTTACGCTTATAAATACTCGGTAAATCACAAAAGCTAAAAATAGCATCTATTTGAACATCCTTTTGTTAGACAAAAAATGGGAGAATTCCTCCGTACAGTTTACACATTTTGTCTGTGATCATATATTTATCTGTCTACCCAAAAATTGCTCGTTATTCCGAAAGCCATATAAAAAACATACATAAAAAAACATTAAAAACATTAAAAGAGTTAGTGGAATTATATCACGAACCACACAGCGTGTATTTTTAGTTTTACATGAAACAGAAAGCTTTTTGTTGTTCTCTAAATAGCGCATGCTCTCAGGATCAAAAAAGGAAGTTACTGTAATCGACGAACGTTTTTGGACAATTTTGCTAGTTTATCGGGGATTTGAGGGTGTAAGTACACAAAAATTTTGGCTGCATGAAAATTACAATTTGCAAAGAAGTTGGTGAAATTCCAAGAACACTTATGTAAATCTGGACTGAACTGTAATCAACACAGAGTAAAACAGAAGTAATTTGATCTTGCTTTGGTGCAAGAAATCAGACAACTCAATTTCCTTTACATAATTTTGGGGAGCTTCTCAGATTCAAAGTGAAAAAAGTGAATGTAAATGTGTTCCTGTAATTTTCGGTGATATTACATATTAAAAAACTCTGAGAGCTCAAATTCTAGTGAAAAAATGCAGGATTGATCCGTGTAGTGATACTCGAGTGTGACTATCTCAAATACGCTTCTTATTGCAGAAAGCTGAAGACATTGGATGTCCATAAATTAGAGGTATAAAAGGCAGCCAATTGTTTGAGGGTTTTTGTGTAAAAGCTCCACATACACTTACAAGGAAAAGGGATGATTACAACATAGCATCTTGTTTTGATGTTCAGACGCCTGACATTTTTAACCGACTTGTTTTGATATTCGGAACTTTGAGACGTTATGGCTCGAGTCTCGGTAATAATCATAAAATATTCATGAGCATAAAAAAAATGTACGCAAAAGCAAATTTCTGGCTCACAAATTTTTCGTCACAAAATGCTATCAATATGCAAATATTTACACAAGTTAATTGCATATTGTTACGAATCCTTCTACCTTTTCATCTTTCATCTGGATAATAGCATTACTATCTAATTACTGCAATTTGTGTTTTTTTAACCTTTGAAACGGGTATGTGCAAAAGGATGTTCAAGAATACAACAGAATTACTATTAAAAATAACGTTTCAAGTTACTACATTTTCTTGGGTTCTATTTAAGTTTCCAACAACTTTTAATTTTTAATTATACGACATTAAAAACTGACATGCGAGCTTATTGTGACGTGAGACAAAATGAAACTTGTGTTTTCAAAGTGTCTCTAGTACATTCCGCTTTTTAGCCAAGCACAAGAAATTCAATGGCTCAGCCTATCAATCAAATTGCTTACAATTTCCTACACGTTGAATCAAAAGTTTATAATTGTGGTGGGCTTGGACAATTTTCTACATAATTTTGTACTTGCTTGTGATATATTTATCATTATATTCTTGATTATTCGTAAATTCAACCAATTTTGATCATACTATAACATTTTTTAAATTGTAAAATTATTATCTTTCAAACGTCTAGTTTACATTTAAATTGGTGAAAACTATCGTTGATGTCTCATATGATCAATACCTCTTAATTAACTTATCCCTACATATTTTAAGATAAATTTAAAAACTTTAATAGTTCATGTTGAAAAAAAAATTACAAGTACAACATTTTTATATGTATTCATTTGTATGTATACATTTTATCGAAGCTTGAATCGTAAGTATCAATACTGTTGAGTTCAAAGTATTCTTCAAGCAGTTAAAAGTCTTTATAACCTTAAGCTCTTCTTTTAATGATATATAACCACTTCAGTTTTTGAAAAAGATGAAAGATGTCAATATGCCTCTTGAAATAAACACTATAACATATCAAGTCTTATTTATCATTGCTCACACAGTCAAGAAATCAAAACTGTATTACCTTTGCAAGCGTGTTTGCATTCAATTTTTAATAGGGAAACCATTAAATTTTCATTGATTTTTTTATATCATTTGGTTTTTTTAAATTTATTCTTTGATATATGAATTAGGGATAAAAATGGTATGTTTAAAAACATAAGTTGATTCATGTTCAGATGTTACATGTTAAATTTTACCATTTTTGGTGTGATTCTTGGTGTTTTTATATATTTCAGTCAAAAAATATTTTTGGAATATTTTGGTCAAATTAGGGAAATCCAAAAAAAAAAATTGTTTACTTAGCACATGTTCATGCTACAAATATCACCATATTCATATTTTCAAAAAAGTATAAACTTTGAAGCAATCATAAGCAACGAACAGAACATGACAGGAAAAGTCTGTAAAATTTTTAATGTTTTAAATATACGTAAAGATGTGAACTAGTTCAGTTCAGTCGAACTCCAAAAATAGTTCGATCTGTTTCAAAAATGAACTTTGAAAAGGTTCAAATGAACTGAACTATTCAAAAGTAAAACTGAAATGAACTTTGAATTAATTTGAAGTTTATCACATCCCTTGTATTTCGTTTCCATTTGACGTTGTTTTCAATTTCATTGATTGCTCTCTGATATTACGAACACAATATATATTAAAGCTGTTCAATTCAATAGTTAATACATACATAAATAAACTGTATATATTTCTATGCAAATATCTTTGAATATGATAATGTACCATAACATATCCATAATCCTATACTTGTATTATAATAATCATCATTATTCTTCTGAATAGATAATTGAAAAGTGATCAACTAGAATGATCATAAATTATTTCTCGGTTCTCAAGCTAAATCAAAAACAAAAATATATAACATACTTAATATATCATCTGGATATTTTTTACAAGCATCCAATGAGTCTGTTTTGAGCTAACAAAATGTTTTCTTTATTTGCAGATTACCATGAATAATTCATTCAGGCTGGGAAATAGGCAAGCAGTGTCATTATTAATAACGCTCGTTTGTATTATCACAAGCCTCGTCGAGTGTCAACGGCCCAGCTCTGGACAGCGGTTAGATGTCTATATCGCCGGGTTCTTTCCATGTGAGTAGTTTTCAATTTACAAAACTATGATAAGAAAACTAAGCATTATAATTTCAGATGGCGATAACGTAGAAAATTCAGAGATTGGACGAGGAGTGATGCCCAGTGTAAAATTAGCATTAGATCATGTTAATGAGCATTCAACAATCCTACGTAATTATCGTTTGCACATGTGGTGGAATGACACAGAATGTTCAGCCAGCGTAGGCATAAAATCCTTCTTCGATATGATGCATTCTGGCCCAAATAAAATGATGCTTTTTGGTGCAGCGTGCACTCACGTTACAGATCCTATAGCAAAAGCCAGTAAGCACTGGCATCTCACTCAGCTATCGTACGCTGATACACACCCCATGTTTACTAAAGATGCTTTCCCCAACTTCTTCCGAGTCGTTCCAAGCGAAAATGCTTTTAACGCTCCACGACTTGCACTGTTGAGAGAATTCAATTGGACGAGAGTTGGAACAGTGTATCAGAATGAGCCTAGATATTCATTGCCACATAATCACATGGTTGCTGACCTTGACGCAATGGGTTTAGACGTGGTAGAAACGCAAAGCTTTGCTACAGACGTGAAAGAGTCATTAACCAAACTGCATGAAAAGGATGTTCGAATTATTTTGGGCAATTTCAACGAGTTTTGGGCACGAAAGGTTTTTTGTGAAGCATTTAGGTGAGAATCATGAATTAATGTTATCATCTTAATTTATTAATTCATGATTTGTTAAAAATATTTATATTCTTTTAGAATGGAAATGTATGGTAGAGCTTACCAATGGCTTATAATGGGAACATACAAAGCTGAGTGGTGGAATGTTAGTGACACGGAATGCACAATTGAGGAATTAAAGCTTGCTCTCGAGTCGACAATCGTAACGGATCTATTACCACTGTCTACTAGTGGAGATATTACCGTATCGGGGATTGTAAAACCATTATAAATTAACGTCAATAAACATCTTCTAAATAGATCAATTTCAGACTGCTGATGAATATATGACAGAGTACAACAGCCGAAGAGGAGGGGAATATTCTCGATTCCATGGTATGTTTATATTTTTGAATGACATTTTATTAGGTTTTATCACTATAATTCTTTTAGGGTACACATATGATGGAATTTGGGCAGTTGCGATGGCTATTCAATATGTATCACAGAAAAAGGATCAGTTCTTGCAAAACTTTCAGTATCACACCAAGGAGTGGGAGAATATTTTCCTCGAGGCACTGGGTAATACGAGTTTTGAAGGAGTTACTGTAAGTATTATAAAGTTTAAATTTAACATGAAATGTATAGATGCATACTTTTCTAGGGCCCAGTAAGATTTTACAATAACGAAAGAAAAGCCAGTTTTCTTTTGAAGCAATTCCAGAATGGAGGTGAAGTCAAAGTTGGTGAATATAGTTCATTACATTCCAGACTTGACTTGAAGATTGGTGAACCCTTGAAATGGGTAAGTTTTGGATTAAAACTTATCATTAATGTGAATTTTAAATATTTTTTTTTAGGTCGGAGCTCGTCCTCCAAAAGATCGCACACTACGTATCGTGGAACACAGCCAAGTCAATATCACCCTCTTTGGTAGTTTAGCCAGTTTATCAGTTCTTGGAATTTGTATGGCCACTGGCTTCCTAATCGTCAACATAAAATTCCGAAACCAAAGATACATAAAAATGTCGAGTCCCCATTTAAATAATTTGATCATCGTTGGCTGCATGCTAACTTATTTGAGTGTTATATTTCTGGGATTAGATAGCGGTTTAAGCAGCGTTTCAGCATTTCCTTACATTTGCACAGCCAGAGCTTGGTGCTTGATGGCAGGATTCAGTCTCGCTTTTGGAGCGATGTTCTCCAAAACGTGGCGAGTTCACTCTATTTTCACTGACTTGAAGGTCAATAAAAAGGTCATTAAGGATTACCAGCTGTTTATGGTAGTTGGAGTATTGTTGGCCATTGATCTTGCTATCATGACGACTTGGCAAGTAGCTGATCCTTTCTACAGAGATACGAAACAATTGGAGCCTATAGTTAGTTTGGTTGTATTTAAAAGTATAACTGTTTTAAAAATTACATTTTTTAGGCCCATCCACATCTGGAAGACGTTTTGATTGTCCACGAAAATGAATATTGTCAATCCGAGCAGATGAGCATTTTTCTAGGAATAATTTATGCCTATAAGGGCATGCTACTAATTTTTGGCGCCTTTTTAGCTTGGGAAACTAGAAACGTTTCTATACCAGCATTGAACGACTCGAAGCATGTTGGCATGAGTGTTTATAATGTCTTTATCATGTGTGTTATGGGAGTGGCTATTGCGTTGGTTTTATCGGATCGCAAGGATGCAGTTTTCGTGTTGATATCTATATTCATTATTTTTTGCACAACCGCAACTCTTTGTTTGGTATTTATTCCAAAGGTTAGTTGAAAATATGTTTCTAGAGAACATATTTTTAACTAATCATCACTGTTATTATAGATAATCGAGCTTAAACGAAATCCAAGTGGTGCTGTTGATAAAAGAGGCAGAGCCACCTTACGACCTATGTCCAAGACAGATCGTAGAGATTCCACCGCATGCGAACTTGAGCAAAAGATGCGAGATGTGAAATCAACCAATTGTAGGTTTAGAAAAGCTTTGATGGACCGCGAAGCTGAATTGCAAATATTAATTAGAAAGTTGGGACAGGAAGCCTCTAATTGGTTAGAAGGTGGTACCAGTGACATGGAGCCATTTTTGAAAGATCAAGGAAAATTGTCTGCTCCTACTGTTAGAAAGGATTTGCCGAGTCAAACAGGTTGATATTTAATATTGCTTGATATATTTAAATAGAGCTCATATGTACAATGTTCATGAATTTTGAATCAATTATATTTTTTTTTCAAGTAGCAACGGATATGACGTCGATTGGAAGTTGTGTTTCAAGTCACGAGGATTTAGATAAAAGTATCAGCACAACCCCAGAAAAGTAATACAATTTGACTTCTCTAAAAAAAAGTACACAATTAAGGTTTAAATTTTTTTTAAGGAAAAAGAAGGTTACATTATCTCAAGATCCAGTAAAAATGTCAAACTCCGAATCAAAGCATAGAGTGATTGCAGACTCCAAAAGCAAACCCTTAGTTTCACAAAACATGATGGGAAATCATACGCCAGAGCACAAACAATCTAATGGCAGACAAGATGTGTCGGATACCGCAACTTTAGTTTCCAAGTGGTCCCCAGGAAACTGCATCGTAAGTTTTTTAGATTTATAACCGTGAAAACATCCTTTCTAAATCTTTATAATATACTTTTTCTGCAGGAAAAAGAAGACCGGACATCGAATAACCTCACCAAATATAACACCCACGTCAATGCTACTAATATTGTAAACTCAGCTGCAATGACTCATTCAAATAGTGAACTCAACGCTCTATGTCCTCATAAAGGTAGTACTAAAAGTAAGTTAAATCTAGTTTTAAATTATAAAAATAGCCTTGCAAAATAATCTTTTTGTTACAGATCTCTCGAATGTTAGTGATCAACGGAGAGTCAGTATGGGTGCAGCCATGAAAAGTAACTTTGTTGTCTCACAGAGTGATTTATGGGATACTCAGACATTGTCTCACGCTAAGCACAGGGCACCACGTAATCATTCTCCATCAAGTCGTTGCCCAGACCATATTTATGCCAATCAACAACCATCTAGTCAACCTACTCCAACCCAACAAACACCAACTTCTTCCATTGCAACTACTCCTCAACATGAACACTATTACGAAAATGGCTCACCAGGTGGGCATAGCACTGGAAGTAATGCACCAATCCAACGAAGTGTTTCTGAGAAAAATCGCAAACACCGTCACAAGCAAAAGGTTCCTGTTTGTCAAAGTGAAACGGATAGTGAGCGAGAACAAAGAGCAGAAATGTCAGCTCAACTCTGTGCACAGAATAGGAAACTGGCAAAAAATCATCACTCACACCACCAGTCAACACCGATTATTCCACCAGACAATTGCAGCAGCCAGAGCAGCATAAAACAGCACAAACATCGAGCAAAAAGTCGCGATCATCATCATCACCATCGATCCTCGAATTTGTACGGCGCATCCTCAGAGTCAGAGTTGCTAGATGGAGATACTGCAATCTTGCCAATATTTAGGAAATTACTAACAGAAAAAGAGCCAAGGTACAGATCTAATAGGAATAGTGTTGGCGCTAGCTGTCCTAATATATCCATCAAATGTGATATCGTTGAATACTTGTAAAATGGGTTTTGGTATATTAAAGAAAGCAGTATTCTTTGTGTAGAAGTTTCAAAAGTTCATTCCAATAGGGCAGCTAAAATTAGACCCGCTTTTAGGAATAATATTTGCTCAATATTTTAAAAATGAAGTGGAATTGATTAAAATACCCACACAAATATCTAGGATGCATTTTAATACAGATTGGTATCAGGATCATGAATTTTAGACATTTTTATTATGATGCTATAATGTGAAAAAGGCATAACTTATGAGGTGATGCTCAACTTCTAAGTAAGCTTTTTACATCAAGCTTCACATCGACACATTGTAAATATAATAAAATCCTATTCAATTTATTAACTAATCGTGATAGAAATGTGTGAACACTTATTGATATAAAAAAATTATCAAACTCCTAGTGCACCAGTTATAAATGTTGAGATGCAGAATATTTAAAATAATATAAATTTGTTTGCATATTTAAGACAGAACAAATTAAAATTGCAAACAAATTATTATTTTAAACACGATAGCTATGTCTAAATTAGAAACATAATATGATTTGTACAATTTTGTAGAAAATTCATGTCTCACTTTTTGATAATATTAATTAATCAAAAATGTATGTCTAAGTGTAAAAACACAATATGAAATGAAAAGTCAAATTACAAAATTTAGAAATTCTTAAACCAAAAGATTTTATTCTTTATTCAAAGTTATAGAATTGGCACAAAACAAAATATATCTTACAAAAAAGAATGCAATAAATTTTATGTCAATTTTGAAACAAATCAATAAAATAAAAATAAATATTTCAATCATATCAAAACTTTTTGTATGTGATCTTACCGGAACTTTTAAAACTGTTTTTTTTTTTAATATCTCCTAGAATCAGACATAACTTTAGTTCGTTCAGTTTTTAAGAGCATCGAATTGCCGTTTTAGATGGCTCCTAAAACTAATCTATGAATTTAAAGGACAATCTAATGCATGAACTTAGTTTATATAACAATATTTTAACAAATTATATATGTTTTAACATAATATTGTCTGTGAACCTTCAAAGATGTTTTCCTTTTGGCCATTTTTAAGAAAATTTAAAATGATGTGGGTTTTTTAGTTTTTATCATAAATATTTTAAATCTGTAAGCCCAAAAACACGAATTATAATGTTACTAAATAAATGGAATTAATTAATGTTAGTTTGAACTTTGAATATAAGGAAATTAATTAGAAAATAAAACTTTGTAATGAGGAAAAAAAAGTTTATAAGTGTCTGTTCAAAAACAATGAAAGGAAAATATTGTAAATATCAAAATTTTAGGAACTTTAAACAAAATAAAATTTTAAAATTATTAAAAAAAATTTTTACTTAATTTTCTTAAAGTACCCGATTGGACTGAAATTATTAAAACAAAAATTTTATACAGTTTACGCAATATATACATGCAATATTCCAATTATTTCTTTATTTTTAATTAAGTACTATCACAGCTATTAAACAACACATTTAATTTCTTTACCTTTTTTCACTTAACTTTTGCAGCAATTTAATTTCTTAAACATTTTTTTTAATCCTCTTAAAATTAACAATTTACACATTTTTGTGTCCTAATAAAAATTTTTAGCTTTTAACAAATATTTACTCTTTTCCATGTTAGATAATAATTGAGCATTTTTATAATATTGTTCGAATGGTTTCTCTTCCAAGCGTATTGTCATTTTTCTTTTCTCGGAATTGTCAGAAAAATCATTCGATTAAATTTAATTCCAAATTTCCCTAGAAATTCCTCATATTTTGTCTTGTAAAATTTTAATGCATGTCTCTTTCCATAGTAATTAATCTGTCATTTTATCGTGAATTTCATAGAAAACATCAAGTTTAATACTTTTGGCATCAAAGACAGAGAACATCAATTTCTTAAAAGACTAAATTGCTGTGCCTTTTAAACTAACTTTTCTCGTCTTTAAGGAAATTTTATCAATTATAGTTATGAATTTATTTTTAGCTTGTGCTGTCCGGACATATTGTACAATTTAACAATACTTTTTATGTTTAGAGAATTTTTACATCAATTTTTAAGACCAGCGAACAATTTTACAAGAGCTTTTCACTTAAGATAAGTATAGGTATATTTGACAACTTGAGCATTTAAAAATATATTCTTTTTTTTAGCAAATAGTGAGTCTGTAAGTTATCAGCAAAATTTTATATAATTTTTCGAGATTGACCAGCTGCCTTCTAAATCATTCTGGTACATAATTGATAGTATATTTAGTTATGGCACTATGAAGATTATTAAAGATTAGTTTCTTTTCAAACATTATATTAAAAAATATTGTAGATTTTGAGAATAAGTCAAAGTGCCAATAAAGTTCAATACCATTTAAAACAAGATTAACTTATAAAATTAAATATAAAAGTAGCCTTTAAATCACAAGCTGCATTTTTGTATAAAAGCTCAAATGAACACAAATTCAGTTAATAAGTTTCTCTTACATTAATTTCTAAAAATAGCAAGGTTGAGTCTGCTTCACCTCTGCGTTTTAACATTAAAAAGTCTTTTTCCAAGTTATATTTTCTCTAATATGAAAAATATAGTTAAGATATAAAATAAAATCTAGAGCTTGTAAGCTGATTTTGGGATCAGTATTGTAAATTGTTCACATTTTACTAAAAATTCAATTCCAGTTACATCCAATTCAGTTTCTTTCAAAGATCCCAAAACTATCCAATACCTTGATTTTGGCTAGTTAAGTAATTTCTGCGCTCAAAACTGGCACAATATCATCTGGTATGATTGTAACTGCACTAATACTTGATGGACTGTGCTCTCTAGTATAAGAATAAGTTTTTCTGACTAATCTGTCATAACTATTCTGTCCTACAGTCGGATGCGAATTGCATTCCAGACTAATTGTTTTTACAAGCGAACCAGATGTCAAAGAATCTAACTCTAACGACTCTGAACCATTAAAGTCACCAACAGCTGAGCTGGAAGTAGATAAAAGCTGCTCAGATGCTGTGCTTTGATTTTGCGGAATAATTGTATTGTTGATTATATCAATCTGATCTTTAAGCTGTTGGTTGCTTTCTCTGGTGGGTTTTCTCCAGTTTGGAATTTTAAACTGACCGAACCCGTTTTCAGGACCAACCGAGTATAAAAGACTCATCAGGAAGAAAGTTGAAAATATCCAACTGATGGTCATTGCGACTACTAGGAAAATACCAATTTGTATATAGGCGAGTACGCTGGATGGAATCATAAAGGCGCCAGCGACTCCGGTTGTTAGTGCAGCAAGTGCAGTCGGTTGAATCATTCTTTGCAAAGCAGTGCGTGTCGATGCTTTTCGGTCAAGATCGGTAGCATATCTAAACATAAATTATTTCAATATATTTAGAAAAATTTTTGAATTGATAAATTTTAAATAATTCTCACCTATATTGCACACCATAATGCAAACTGAAATCCACCGCCAATCCTATTGCTGTTGATACTGCAACACTTTCTAGAACATTCAGTTTCCAGCCTAAAAGCACTAAGCATCCAACAATCGAGAAAATTGTGAGGGTGACTGTCAAAATGGCATAGAAACTGACTAGTATGTTCAAAGTAACCATTAAAAGAACCAGCAAAGATACTGTCATTGCCACGAAAATTGCAATCAAGGTACCTTTGGAGAGAGTTGCCTTAAAAAATGAGAATAATCGTTAAGTACATTAATTATTGGTAAAATAAAAAGTTTAACAAACCTGCAGATCGAAAAACTCCAAATCAGACACAAAAAATGCATTTTTCATACCATCAGGCGCTTTTTGCAGTTGCTGATCTAACCACCCTTGCACCAGCTCTACAAATGAATGCATTTCCATGTATGACATGCTGAAAGACTGAGTGCTGTCAAATTCTACAACTAGAGCTTTTACGTGAGTCACAATAGACTGATTATTGGCTGAGATCGAGGTGGAGTTTCTCGAAAACTTTGGTCCAGCTACACCAGGTAGAAAAAATTCTCTAGGCGTCTCATACAAAGAAGAAATTGACTCTGGAAGGCAGAGATCAAAGATTTCAGAGTCAAACGGAAAAGAGCTGGATTCACAACATGGAGATCGATTTAGGTCACTCATACTGTCAATGCATTTTCTTCCCATCCAGGATATAAAGTTTTCTATGAAACAATTAGGTACTAACAACATGCCCTGTTGAATATTTAAAGAATATATGTAAAGTACTGGATATAAATATTTTATAATCCACTTACGTAAAAAGGTTGAAAAAATGGCTGTTGCTTCAAATTTCTACAAAAATTGAAGAGCCAAACTTGAGATTCTTTCGCCGAAACGTTGAAAGTTGGTTCAAATACAATGTGACCTCGAGAAGTGGGATCCAAGAAGTTCCCAGTATCAGTAGGTATAACACCCCACACAAACCGCATTGGTAGCTTAAAACTGTCCGTTGACTAAAATACAATTTATAAAATAAGCAAATGTATAGAATTAAATAAATATTACAAACCGTATAAATCTTCTCAAACCAGAACAAATCTTTGTGTTGACTATCATAAACTTCAAAAGGATGACTATCCACAAAAAGCTTGAAATCTGCTGTATCTGGAAGTTGTAGTTTTGGATAATATAGAACAATCACAGTACACACGACTCCGAATATTCCTAAAAGTTTAAATATTAAGAAATTTTCCTTCAAACACTTTTTAAAAAACAAACCAAGAACCAAGATCCAAACGACAGCAAAATTTTCCACCAATGCGATGATAATTTCTTCAATTTTACAACTAATTTGATGGCTCAGATGTGTTAGTTTTTGGAACTTGTTAGTAAAAAGTTTGAAATTGTGCAGAACAGCAATATTAAAGCAATTTATCCTTTCAGCAATAGAAACGGAAGCAGGTAGCCAAGTGATCATCAAGAGGTAGTTGGCTAAGCAAGCAGTTCCAGCAAATATTCTAGAAGTTTAAAATAGTAAGATATAATTTAAAAAAAATATGATTAAATTAGCTTACCCAAATAGTCTTACAGCAATAATGTCTGAGCTAAAAAAACTAGTGAAAAATGCTGCTGATGTGGTCAGGGAAGTGACGAACATTGAAATAGAAGCATGTTGCATCGTATTTTTCATTATGCAAACTAAGCTGTCATATTGGTTCGAATCGGATGCAAAGGATGATGAAGGAGTGAGAGGACTGCAGACAGTTTTTACACGTTCTACTAAAACACACTTCCAGATCTTGAAAAATATGAACGCGTCATCTGAACCGATGCCTATAAAAGTTAATTTATGGATTAGTATTTTGAAATATTATTCTAACAAATAATTTCAACTTACCAACGACTACAATAACCGTCAACAAATTCATGAACGGAAAAAATTTAAGTTCAAAAACCATCGTGTAAATGAAGTACGAGATACCCAGTGAGAACACAATGGCAACAACAGTCATAAGAGTCACAAAAAGCGATGCTGTGTAGAACCACTGAAAATATATTGTTTTATTATTTTTTCTAATAAACTGTTAGACTAAAAATACCATAGAAAGTAGCACAAAAATACCACCCAATCCAACAAGCCACCCGTCCGACAATAAACATTCGTCAAACAAAGCATTTTTTAGGCCCATGTCCATTGAAACTACTCCAACAAGCTCATTTTGGAGGTTTCTGAAAAAAATGATAAAATTTTAAATATTGATGATACATTTTTTTTGTTTCAAGTAATTAAACTTACTCTTTTAAGAGCTCATGATACAAAGGCATAGCCTTCGAACTTCGAGCAATTGGCACAAAAAGCATTGCTGCAGTCAAATATTCTACAGACTCCTAAAAAACAAAGAAATAAATAATAACTAACCATTAAATAATTTATGAGCCTTACATTTAGCTTGATGAAGCTTCGATCTGAGAGGTAGTGTAACACATTATAAACTGCATTGTATTGAGCACATTCATCAGGAACACGGCATTTGAGATTTGTGCAGTCGTTATTGAGCTTAAGTGTATTGTAATACATTGTGCAATCAAAAAGTAAAGTTCTAACGTTTTGTAAGTCATCTTCTTCAAGATCAAAACAGGATGACTTGTTAGATAGAACAGCTACATAATTGGGTATGCTCCAAGGTCTACAGCAATTGTTCGAAGAAATTTCTCTCTGGCAAAGATCTTCGTAGCTACCTGTTTCCAAAATTCTTTGTTCCAGGTCACACATTGCTAACAAAGCATTCAAATCGAACAAGGATTCATTGAGGTGACGTCTTACTCTTTTGATAACAAAATGCACGTAATCTTTGTCTAAAATATTTAAAGTGTTTAGAAAAATTATCACGATTAACATAATATGAGATTTTACGTACTTGGTGATTCACAGAAAAAACCATCTGATGAAATGTGAATATCGGTGGTTAGAGGAGGTGGATATAATTGAGCCAAGTTCTCCCACTTTGTTTTCTTGAGTAGATTTTTTTTTTCATTGGATTCTGGATCATATGAGACATTTTTTCCATAATCATAATGTGTGTGCCCAACAGCTGTATCATTTGATTCTTCCACGGCGTTATCCAAACTCCCAAAATCAATTTCTTTATTGTTGACTGCAAAATCTTTGATCACTCTCATTTTTTTGGTGAACTTGACTTTTTTTTTCTTTTTGCGATTCTTCTTGCTTTGCTGGTGTTTGATTTTACGGAGCTTCAGATCAGCCTCCGTTGGAGGAAATAGATCTTTTGGATTAGTGACTAAACTTCGAGATGGTCGTGTTTCTTCTAGCAAGTTCCTCCAAGCTGTTATCCTTTGTGAAATATCTGTGCCTCGAGTTTCGAATCCCTAAAAAAAGGACCGTGAAATAAAATTTCAAGGTTTTTCGCAAAATTTACTAACCAGAGTTGGATCTGAAAAGTCTGGAATCTTTCTCAGTGAAACTATGATGCATGCTATGGAGAATACTGCCACAGAAATGATCACCATCTGTGGTTTGTGGACCAGCAGTTTGTAATAACAAATCATTTCGAGCTTTTAAAAACACATTTTTGAATCAAACTAGAGATTATTGGAGCTGCAGATCATTCACTGCTCGTGTAGAATCACTTAGACATGACGGGATACCTTTTTTTGATGTATTTTAAAACCAGAAACATGTTACCAGACGATATTTTTTAAATCCTAGATTTTTTTTCAGTATTTAGTTTTTTTTTCAGAGGCAAGTGAGATAACTGAAATTTTACTAGGAGCCTGTGTTTTGTTGTTATTTTGTACTTTTTGAAAATGTTTGGTTCGTATATTCATTGAGAAGAGATTTTGTTTTCAATCTTAAATGGATGTTTCCAACTAATTTACCTGGTACTAAAAAAATCTTTCATTCAACAAGTTAATGAAGAAAACATAATCATCTCTAATATCATTAGCTTAGTTCGAAAATAAAGCCAGAAATAGTTATTGTTGACTTTCATGTTTTTACTTTAAAATAGCTTTGAAATAACTAAATATCTCCAAAAAACGAATGGATCGGATCAAAGATCGATAGAACCATCTAGGCAAAGAAAGAGGTGGGTGAAATCAAGTAAATTGAAACTTAAATATAACATTATAGTTTTAGGCGGGAAATCTCGAAAATGAATCGAGTTCTTAAAAGAACCGCTAAAGCTGCAAATGAAAAGATTTCACCTAAGATTAAAACGAAGATGTCTCCTCGAAAAAAGTTGGAAAGTACTGTTGATTCAAAAACAAAAGAATTCACAATTAAGGTTAAAAAAGACGAAAGTGGAGCCATGAAGAATTTGATTAAAGAAGTGGCTCTTAAGAGTTCAACTAGTGAGGCAACCACGCTGCCTTCAGGTTCCAACAACAGTAGAATTCCCAGAAAAATAGTGAAGCCACTAAAGTATCGAGAAATCTCTAAAGATGAAGTCAAAAAAAATATAGAACTTCCTCAAAGCAAAAAAGTTACTGAAGTGCCCAAGCCAGCTGTAATTAAGAAAATAACTCCACCTACTCAGCCGCAAGCTGTACAAAATATAATTGAGCTTTCTGGAGCTAGGCCATCTCGCTCTCGTGTGGCTCCTTCTCGTTTCAGAAAGGATGAGGTGAAAAAAATCATAGACGATCGACAGAAAGCACCTCCAGTCATTGAGCCTCCCTCTGTCAAGATTTCTCGCAAAGATACTGTCAAGAAAAATGAGAAACCCACAATTACCCAGCAGCCTGATAAAATTCCTGAGCCTTTATCTAGAGCAACACGAACCAAACTTGTTCCAGCTCGATTCAGGGAAGATTTAGTGAATAAAAATATGGATTCAAAGAAACCTTTAAGCAGCGGCTCTACCGAAACATTAAAATCTGCTGACGAACCTCAAAAACTTGTGCCTAAAGTGAACCTTAAAAAAGTACAACCAAGAGTCCGAATCAAGAAAGTTGTTGCAAGAGTCAACGTCATTAAAATGGATCACGAAAACTTGTTGTCGATGACACAGAAAAGTCCTGAGAAATCTGTTAAAGATTCATCACCTGTCAAGATGCCTCCAGTAAAATCTCCAGCAAAATCGAAACCAATCATTCATAAATCTCCAACAAAAATCTCACCTTCGATATCTTCTGGGAAGACTTTATCAGTTAAGCTACATGTAATGCAATCTCTCTCCGAAAACAAGGAACAAATGAAAAATCCAGTTGTAAGTTCTAATAAAAGAAATCTTGAAAAAGTGGCACCTAAACCACTATCGAAAAGACTAAAGATGGATAATGTCCAGCTTCCAATTGTTCCTTGCTGCTTTGGAAATGCCAAGGTAAATTTTTCACGAAGTATTCAAACAGTAAATAGATATTTTTAATCAATCTTTTGTTTCAATTTTACTATAGAAAAGTCCGCTTTCTCTTAAATGCTTGGAGCTGGACAATAATGACAACAATGAAGATGACATATATGATTTTAACAGCTCTCAGCCATCTTCAGCATTGGAAGTCATAAAATCGAAGCCTGTAAAGAAAATCAGAGCTCGTCCCAAAAATAGAGCTGGTAATAAGATGCAAGCACTTATGCAACAGTCAACCATGAATATCGTTAGTGGCTCGTGCAGTGTTCTTCATAATCCAGATCTATTTAAGGTGGAAAAAGAAGCTGTTGAGAAAAGTTTAAAAACCCCAGTAAGAGAACGTGCAAGAGCTATGCAAAAGGTAAAATTTTGTCTTTTATCATTTATTGAACTGTCATTTTTAATATTTCTTAAATTTTAGGTGGATTTGACAAAAAACTTCCCACCAATTAAAATAGTGACAAAGCCAGTTCCTCGAATAGCTGCAAAAAATTCAAGCACTCCCAAAAATAATTTTACTACACCTCAACATGATTACATGGATTATGACGATATTTCACCCGAACCAAGCATACTGAAGCCAAAAAGACCAACTCAAAAAGAGATTGATATACGTCGTCAGCTTCAAATAACTAAAAACAACAAATCTTTGTTGTCAAAGACCTACTCCTCACCATATCGCATTAATGAAGATATAAATCTACCTACTGCTTTTTACTTTGGTTTGAGCAAAGACAATGTGCCATCATTCTCTAGTGACTCTATTTTACTGCATGATCCTGAAAAGTCTTCAGAAAAAAGTGGGGCTTCTATCCAAGTTACCGCAGAAGTTCATGCTGAGTATGATAAAATTGAAAACGAGTCAGAAACTGACAAACAAAAGAAATTCGAGACTGGTAAAACAACTGATTTTGATGAAGATGATGACATTGGATTCGATAATTTTGATCAGGAAAATATTGAGAATATTGAGGATAAAGAAAGTCAACCAAATTCTCAAAATATTCATCAAAATATTCAAGTCAGTCATATAAGCAACCAAAGCACACTCAACAACTCTGATGCTGAAAATATTGCTCCGATTATGCATAAATCACCAAGCAAGAAACGACAAGTCTTGGAAACTTTGAGAAGTCCATTAAAAGCTCTTGCTGTAACAAATACTTTGTTGGATTCAATAATTGCATCACCAATCATTGCACCATCACCACTTGCTCTTTTTAGCTACACTAAAACTCGTAATTTTGATCCAAAAATTATCATCCTGGACGATCAAATTGTGCCACTGGAAGAAAACCAAACAACGGAAAAAAATATCGAACTTGAAAAGTCTATTAACTCGAATAAATCTTCGAGTCTCGGTGAAATAGAGGTCGAAGAGGCTTTTGGATTCGATGAGCTTATAAGTGCCAGCTTCCAAGAAGCTCCCCAAGATAAATCATTGGATAAAAGTAACGACAGGGAAAATATCAAAGTGAATCTAAAAAAACTGAAGGAATATCTTCCCAGCAAACAAAAAAAACTCGAAGATTCCCCAGAGAAAAGTGTTGAGCTCTCAAAGCCGGATCGTCTTTTCAAGAGTCCTCGCAAAGTCAATCATAAGGATATTCGGGAAATGTTCCACTCCACGCCAAATGTTCAGTTCAAAAAACAAATTTTTGATGACTCTGCACCTGGAACTTCGAAAGCTGCTATTGAAGCTGATGAATTGAGAGTCAAGGAATTCTCTGCTAAAAGTCAAATTGAGGAATCGACGCTAAGAGATTCTTCAGAGGATGAGACGGATGTAACTGAAGACATGGAAGAAGAGGACATGAGCATTAGTTTGTTTGACGATCCGAGTCTAGTGGAGCGTACTAAAAATGAAAGTTTTTCTGAAATAGATAAAACGGTGAGTAGATTTACTTCATGCTTTGCAATCATTTAAATTAATTATCATAATATATTTTAAAAGAAAATCAAACGGAACTATGGCCGCAAGCGACGTCGCGTTGTGTTTTCTGATGCTGAAGACGAGGAGTTGAGTGAAAGTGAAGATGTGGTTGAGCCCATCACAAAAAAACGCAAAAAACCCGAGAAACCAGACGTGGTTACTGTAAGATATTTCAAATTATACATATTTTTCAGCTTTTTTCAATCTGACATTTTTAATTTTAGACACACGAGTTTAAAAACTTTGTGCGCTCAATGAACGAAGACTTTGCAGAAGCTGATGAGTACGAGCTTGTTGTGGAGTCAAATGTCCAGTAAATGCAATCTTTTATTTTAATTGCTTCACTGTTTTTAATGTGTTTGATTAGTTTGTTGAAAATATTTTTATAGTGAAAAAAAGTTTTTAAAAGGTTTTGACACCTACATTTGTTATTCTAGATCATTCAAAATTTAAAGGCTGAAATCACATTAAATAATAGTTGAATTCGATTTTGACATCCGGTATTCCTGATTGAGAATTATTCTTGATGTTCTGAGAATGAAAAACTCGAGGTCCTTAAATTTTTATTGTGAATTTTCCTTTAGTTTTATCATTTTTATTTTTTATGCAAGGGAATATTTAATTCAAAGTTAATTTTATGTAGGTTTGTTTTGTCCTTAATATTTGATAAGCTGGGCCATCAATTTGTTCAAAATCTGTTAGGGTGTGTGCCACAAATCCTGAATAAACAATTCAGCCATATAACGTTAATTAATATGGGCAGCAATTTATAAGCTAACAAAACATTTAATTTTTTATCAAAAAATGTTTTCAGGTAGCATATTTTTTTACTTACCTGTAAGCATTCCTTAAAATCTCTTGAATAATTGATCTAACATAACAAATAACAATACAATTAACTAATAAACAGTACATATGATATAAGTGATCTTTGAACTAATTCTATTAATATCAAGACTTTACTCTAAAAAGATCAATCTAATAGCTGATTAAGTTTTATTTCAAACACAAACTGTGAATAAAAATTCAAAGTTATATTTTTAATAAAAATCATTTTTAAATTTTAAAACTCTTTATTTTCATCTGCAATATTTTACATTAATATTTTGCATTCTTTGTAATTAAATTTTTTTTAATTCGGTTTACTGGAAAATCATAAATGCTTGAATAAACACAAATCCGAAATTGTCTCTATAAACTTTCGTTCAAATCGCGTTTATTTGGAATAAATAAAATTGAAGACTAGCACTTATTGTATCAAAATAAAACATACATTTTCTAAAATTATAGTTCTTCTCTTAAATTTAAATATGATTAATGATTTTATGAAATTCCTAGGGACGCCACAATCTTTTTCTATAGCAAACGAAAAATTCCACACACAGTGACGCCAAGTAAGAAAAGCCTCTAAATAAAATTAATTGTTAATATGCTAAATTCACAATTCTTGATTAAAGTTCAATCAAATAAATACTTTAATATAATTTTCAGTTAATTTAGTTCATCTAGTCTAAAACTTCCAAAATATCCTAACCAAATATTTTATGTCAAATTGATTGTTAGATTCTTAAATAAGCGGCCAATACTTGATTCACTAATTTGGTTTATTGTTAAAACTAAAAAATTGTGGGTTCATGGTTACTTGCCAAATTAAATCTTTGTCTAAATCAAATGTCACCAATTTACATTTCAAAATCGGAAATCATAAGCACATTGAATTGCTTTTGAGTAAAAAAGATTGAATTTAAATTGCTGAAGTCCAATCGTTAATGTACTTAATATTCTAACGGCAGTTTTCTACGGATCTAGTCCATGTCTATTTGACTGGCAGCTAATTGAATTGTGTTTTAAGGAATTCTGGGTAAAAATGAATTCGGCTTGGAGTATCTTTTAAGTATCAAAAAAATTAATACTAATACCTCAACAATAATCAACTAATCAACGAACAAAGAACTGTCGTCAGCTTTTGAAAATATGTTGGCTACGGATCTAAGATACTTTAATGGCTCGCTACAGTACTTGAGTGGTCCTTAAACTTAATTGTCGTACCTAATATTTTCTTCGCATTTCTAGCAACTAATCTGTTATCGCCATAAAATGATTCTACTGAGGCCTTATTTTGTTTTTAGGTATTCTTGTGTGGTTTCTTATGAGCTAATGAGCTAGTGAAAGGTAATGGAAGCAAATTGATGGATTGAAAAAATCTAACTCATAAAACATATTTTGAATTCATGTGTAAGTAAAAAATTTTATGATCTAAGTGAAAACATTTTATGTATCCTTGTAAATTGAAAATTCTTGGCATTTAATTAAAAGAATTTATTGAAATATGTTAACTGTTTTGAAATAAATGAATTAGAAAAAAAGAAATTTTAATCAGTAAAGATTTAACCCTCAATTTGCATCCTACTTAACTTTCACTAGATGATTTTTAATAAATATGCAATAAGTCTGATTAATAAATAATTTAAATGAATTTCATGCAAAACTACTTAATTATTAATGTATCCATAATTCATTCATTACTTCCAAATGTCGAGCTCGTTTATATATTAAATTTTTACATCTGACTCTCCTTACGGCTGCTCCACTGGAACGTTCCTGATTTCACACCAATTGAAGACGAACCTTGTCCATTTCCTGAGTTGGTAATATAGTTGTTTGTTCTTCGAAGCAGTTGAGCTGCAGAATCAATACGGTTTCGAATTAGTCGCATTGCAGGGTTGGTGGCGCTTCGTTTGGATTTTCTACAAAACAAATTATAATTTATAAAAAAATCAATTTTAAAAGAAATTGTTCTCACCCTTGCTCTTTTTCTTTCTGTTCTCGCATATTATTCCCCAGAATGATCCTCATGTGAGTGTCTCTTGCAAAATGATGATCATGGTTAACAACAATACTATTGGATGGAATATCATCTCGTGGCGAGCTTAAATCACTGCTTGGAGAATGTGGAGGAGTTGCATATAAAGGAGATAAACAATCAAAGAGATCAGCGTCATGCATTCGAATATTTGAGGCCAAGTTGCTCAAGTTTGTTTGATGATATTCTTCAACGTTTGGTAACACTTGTGCGTGTTTCTTGCTATTTGAAACATATTTGGAGCCACTAGCTGAGGATGATTGGACGACATGAGAATTCTTTGAATTATGATGGCGAGAGTGCTTTTGCAGTTGTTGCGTGAAAGAAATTGGGGCCTATAAAGGTTAAGTTTTTCTTTTAATATCAATATTTCAATTTTTTTGATTGTCTTACTTCATTACTGCTACCCGTGGACTGACTAGAGATCACGCTTTTGCGTTTATGTGCACTGCTGGTATCCGAATGCATGGTGTTTTCGTAAAAATTGCTGTTCTGAGTTGAAGTAGTGGCATTTAGACTTCCTCCTGCATGGTGAATATTATTAGCCATCAATAAATTCGGGTTATGTGGAGTGTTTGGTGATGGTTGTAAAATTGTTTTTTCATGATGCTTTTCCGGCTGCAAGCTCGCGTGGTGCTCATCTAAAAAATTTAATTTGATAATTTATTTACTCGATAGAAATCACAATGTAACTCACTTTTCGAATAACTTTCCAGTATTTTCAAGACGTTGTTCCTGTTTGATTTAGCGGCAAGCTTTATTGGCGTTCTTCCACAATGGTCAGACTTAAGTGGATTAGCACCAAACTGTAATAAAATTGTAACACATTCCTCGTGTCCTTCTTGAGCAGAGATTCCAAGTGCTGTGGCACCTTGCTTGCATGCATGATCTGGCATAGCTCCGTAGAATAAAAGTAATTGCATAACCTAAAAAAGAAGGGTTAAATATATAATTGAAATTAAGATATGATAAAGTCTTGCCTCATGATTTCCTTGCCACGCGCAGGAATGCAAAGGAGTCCTCATGTCGGCGTCCATAGCATTAACATCAGCATTTCCAGCTGTTATGAGAAGCTTCACCATTTCTGAATGTCCTTGCCAGCTGCTAACATGCAAAGCAGTTCTACCTTCACTGTCTGGAATATTTGCTGATACATTCGAGTATTCCAGTAAAAACTTGACCATCTTTAGTTTATTTTCGAGCGCCAAAATGTACAAAGTTGTTCGAGAATCTGCGTCTTTCAAGTTGACATCACAACCATACTTTAAGAGTGATTGAATGCACTCCAAATGACCTTCCAAGCAAGCTAAACGGAAAGCAGTTTTACCATCGTGTGCTTGTTGATCAATACAAGCTGAGTGTACTTCCAAAAGAACTTGAATAACGGCATTGTGGCCTTCTTGTGCCGCTAAATGTAAAGCAGCTTTTCCTTCGTTATCGCACTCGTCAATCTTGGCTCCAGATTCTAGTAACTAAAATTTAAAAATAGATTAAAAATATTGTTTGAATTTGAAATTTGCTAGACGAACTTGAACACAAATATCCGCATATCCTTCGAAAGCAGCGTAATGTAAAGGTGTCCAACCAGCATTGTCTCGGTGAGTTTCATCAAGTCCACGATCAAGCAATTGTCGAACTGTTTCTAAATTTCCTTGAGCCGATGCAACACTCTAAAAAAATATTATATTTAACAAGAATTTAAATAAAAATATGTGTTTACTCACCAGAACAGTTCTCCCTTCAGAGTCCATGCAATCAATGCCACAACCCCAGAAAAGCAATAATTTTACAACATTAGCATGACCACTAGTTGAAGCAGCCCATAAAGGAGTCCTTCCCATTTGATCTGCCAAATCAGGATCCGCTGCGTTTTCTAGCAAAAGCTCACAAATTTCAGCATTTCCTTCAAATGAGCTTACTAACAGTGGGGACATTCCTTCGTTATCAGTTTGATCTGTATTAGCTCCGTGTTCAAGTAGACAGGCAATGCTGTTGGTTAGATGAATATTTATTAGGTAAACATTATATTTATAGTCATCAAAATACTCACACTTTATTATACCCTGAGCTTCCACATAAAGCTGCAACACAAAGTGCATTTCTTCCATCCAAATCGGTATGATTGACATCCGCTCCATTTTGCAGCAAAATCTCAACAATGTCAAAGTGTCCCATGTAGGAAGCAGCAATCAGTGAAGTTCTGCCCTGCTTATCAATCGAATTCACGTCTGCTCCAGCTGTGATCAATATCTTTACAATATCTTCATTACCACTCCAAGCAGCTGCTCTCAAAGCTGTTCTGCCTTCTTTATCCGAACGGTCAATGGAGCATTTTGGATGAGCAATTAAGATTTTTACAACTTCTGTGTGGCCTCCCCAAGAAGCTGATCGTAATGGAGTCCAACCATCTCTATCAGCGTGATTAACATCGACTAACGTTGTTTGCGTGTGAGAGGAGGGAACTGAGTGTTCTAGCAATAAATTTACAATCTCTAGATGTCCATTGCGAGCAGCAATGTTAAGAGCTGTTTGTCCATTTAAATCTTCAATTTCTAAATCAATGGGTCCCTTACAAGCTCTTAAAGCTCGTTCCAATAGTAAGTGATTACCTTCGTTTGATAAAATATGAATTAA
The DNA here is from genome assembly GCA_038502155.1 of Parochlus steinenii. Taxonomy (NCBI): domain Eukaryota; kingdom Metazoa; phylum Arthropoda; class Insecta; order Diptera; family Chironomidae; genus Parochlus; species Parochlus steinenii. The sequence goes on along the minus strand of JAXCIN010000047.1, from coordinate 4,682,602 downwards.
AGCTTTTCCTTTTCCCATCTCGACATCCAAGCCAGCAAAATGAACAATATTATCATCTTCAGCTTCATTCGAGCGATCATTGAATATGCCAGATACTCCAGCAGCTCCAGCAATTTCTTGTATGCAACCTTTTTCGCTTGAAATCAGAAGCTCGGCCAGTTCGGAATCAATTTTTTGGGATTTTTCTTCAGAAAATGCAGGCGAATTTAAAGCGGAACTCTCACATGACAATTGTGTATCAGCATTATTAATTCCGGTCTCAATGAGAAGTTTTAAAACCTTAGCATTAGTTGGTAAATTTGGTTTAAAAAAGTCAGAGAGAAAGATGGTAAATTCTTCATTCAATTGCTGACACAAAAGCTGTTCAATCATCTGCCGACTCCTTATTGACCAATTAACATCAGTTTTATACTCAAATTCGCAGTGAGTACAGCAATTCAAGAAATTTGTATAAAAGCAATCATTTAAATTAGTCTTGGACTCTAAAAGTACCATCAGTAAATCTATATGATCATTTTTATGATTCAAATATTCGCCAGCTTTTATTAAGTGATGCAAATACTCCCGCACTTTGTTAGCGCACAAAGTCTCACTGATGAGCGTGTAGTACATTGAGATCATAATATGACCTTCATTGAGATCACAAAGGAACTTTTTAGTGCTGAATTTGACGTCAATGAGCCACTCACAAAAAGAGTTGTGAAAGATGCGAATTGTATTGCTGGTATCTTCAACTTCAAGTATATTACGCATTAGGTCAAGTCTAAAAATAATTTAGAGATAAAATAAATTTTGCTAATAGATAAAACCAATAAATTACCTAGAATTAAAGTCTTCCCAATCGATAGCGTAATTATTTGTCCTCAAGCAATTGAACACAAAAGCTTTATCCACAGCTTGATGACAAACCAGTAGCACATTTAACACTGGTCTTATTTTTGCATATTGCTTCTTGTTGAAAGATTTCTGGCAAATGTAAAGGTAAAGTCCGTTGAGCGTACATGGAATCAATTTTATCTCGCGGAATGTGAAGAATCCTTCTTTGATACCAGTTAGAACTTTATAGAGATACAGTAAGCAACCATTAGACTTTATATATAATTGGTTTAAGCTCTCAATCACTTCTTTGTTTAAGTTTATGCCACGGAAGTCCACATTAAGTCTGAAAATTATATTAATGAAATAAAATAAATATTTAAGATAAATATATTTGCAAACCTATTAATAATATACTGCTGGACGTCCTTTACTACATGACTTTTTCTTAAGTCATCCAGAGTAAGCTTTTTGAAGCCAGTGAACAATTTAGTTATATGCTTGTTTTGTTTCTTAGCGGTACAAACTAAGAACAACCATTTTGGCAAAAGATGGATGTGATTAGAGAGTAATTCGGCAATGTTTCTACTTTTAGTGGAACTCTTTCCTTTTAATGTTGACATTAGATTTCCATCATTTAAGTAGTTTTCATCCAACGAGTCGACTAAAACAAGTAATGCATTCTTTGGTGCCGCAATTTCCAATAAAGGAAACAAAATGGCTTTTTTCAAGCAATCATCAGGATTCTTCTCGATATTATCGACTATTAAACATTCAAAAATCTCTGGATTGGAGAGAAGCATCTCGTAGTAAGCATCAGCTATTAAAGTACGACAATCTTTGAGCTTGGGCAATGGAGGAGGTTTTTCAGATTTTGGTTCGTCTTCTTCTGGGGATTCTTGAGGACTTTTCAAAGGAATTGGTGGAGCAATTACATCGTTTTTGGTTTCTAAAGACTTTTCAGTCACTTTTTCTTGAATATCTTTATCTATTTTGTCCTCACTTTTTGAGTTTTCTTCAAGTACATCCTCAATTTCTTTTTCTTTATCGTCATTTATTTCTTTGGCAATGTCTTCCTGCAATATCTGATCAATATCAGCAATTCCTTCTCCTCCACCATCTTTTATAGACTCACTTGGACTATCAACCACTTTTTGAGGCTTCATGCCAATTTTAACTGGAATTTTGGATATCTTTCGGTTAGGGCTAGACTTTTCTGACTTGTTCTCTTCTTCAGCATCTTCTTTATTTGCTAATTTTTCAATATGCTTATGGAGTGGTGGGTGAGTTGTGTACTTGTCTGCCTCATCAGCTCCATTTTCAGCATTTTCTGTTGGGTCTGACTTTTGCCGAATAATTTTAGCTTTTTTTGAACAAAAATCTGCAACGCGCTCATTTAATTTTATTTCTGATAAAATCATCTCTTCAAGCTCTTTATCCACAATCAAACTCGGACTTCCTTCTTCCAACTTAAGATTGTTGATCTCTTTCGTTAGAATATCCAGTTTATCATGATTTTTAACTTTATCTTTCGGTTGATCTTCTTCCTTTCTTCCTAGTAAGCTAGAGTAGCTCAATATCTGCAGCACAATACTTCTTATAAATATACTCATTGAGTGACAATCAGGATTTTGTGAGTTTACAAAATAAAATGCCAACAATCTTCGATTCAAAATTCCTTTAGTACCAATAGTTCCATGAATAATGTCGTTGCAAATTGTGGTCTTGCCAGATCCATTAGATCCCAAAACGAGATATCCTAATTGTGGCAAGTTGTGACTTTGTTGATGATGAGCAATAGCTGCTCGAGGATAGAAAGACTCGCCATTTTCTGGTAGACATGGTGGAGGTTTTTTTGAGGCTCTCTGTTCCAAGCACATTGCAATTTTCTTTAAAACCCACTCACGATTTAAATTGACGTTTATTGTGGTGCCTAGCAAGCGAGAACTTAGGCCACCAATCTAAAAATATATGAAGTTTTTTAATAAAGGTTCTATCAATGAATAGATAAGCTTACCACTGGTGAGCTCGTTGAAGCAGCTGGAATATTTTGCATGCTAACAAGTTTGTTTATTAGCTTTTCAGATTGTTCCAGACTCCCATCAACTCCTTCATTGCTCTCATCCAAGTTAATTAGATCTTTTTCACTATCTTCTTTTTCTACTAGACTAGAGCTTGCTTCATTTATTTCTTGCGAATCGTTCAAAACATTTTGATGCACCAAATTCACGAAATGTTCTTTTCTAGCCAAGTAAGAGAAATTAGCATTAATTTGCTCTTTATTATGCAAATCCATCTTCTTGTGCATTTGAGCGGTGTCTTTAAGGAAATCCCGGATGCGATTTTCTCCTAACTCAGAGTTCAAATACGTGCGATCCATCATGTTTTTCATATCGCTGTCGGTGGTACTTTCAGCTGCTCCCGCTTCAGTATTGTTGTTTTTGCTGTTCAAATTGTTCATGTTGTTCATTTTATCTTGAAGGTGGGCTGTTCGGGAAGATGCTGATGATCTGGTTTGATTTTTATGTCGATCAGATTTTCTATAATTATTATTTATTAATTATTGAATTATTGAAAAATTAAAATAGGTTATATTGTTGTTTCAAGTTCTTACCTTAATGGTGTTGCATAGAGTGACTCTTTATGCCCTTTTGGCATCACTTCTTGGACTGGTACTGGTGGCTTTGAGTTATTATTAATACTGTTCACCGAATTGGTAGTAGCCGCGCTCATCTTTTTAGAGCTTGTGGTGGAGCTCGTTCCCACTGGCGGCTCCATATTCAGCGAGTTGGTTTTCTCATTGATGCAATTATTATTGAGGCCAGTATTTAAATGTTTCTTGCTGGACGCTGAGGAGTGAGTGCTGGATAGGTTTTCATAGATTTGATTATTTGTTGACATTTCTCGTTCGCCGACACCAAAACTTCAGTGTGAGAGTTCTAAAACGAAAAGCAAACACCATACACATCAGCATGTAATAAATTTATTTTTAGAAGCACACAAAGTGCTTGAAGCAGTTGCACATATGCTGAGCATAAAATTTTCCGAGAAATTAACGTTTTTTTATGGGAGTTGAATGGGTTTTTGAGTGAATGTGGCATTTTAGAGCAAAAACCATCAAATTTATCAACACTGTAGAATTGTGGATTTATTTGTGCCAATTTGTAGATTATGACGTCATTCGAGCTCAATTTAATTGTTTCAGTTTTTTAGAGGGAAAATATAGTATCAAGTTATGTTACGTCATGAGGGCTACTTCCATGGCTACTAGTTCATCCGAATTCAAGGAACCCAAGCACATACAAAATAATCAAAAATTTACCAAAATATCGATTTCGCAGATTTAAAAAATGGAATCAATGAATTTCTAAATAATAATTCAAAAACCACTCCGCAACTAACTCGATTTGTTTATTTAAAATAACTTTTTTCCAAAAGCAGGAGCCAAATGAAATATCATAATATCCAATATATTGTTTCGTTTTTAATAACGAGTATCAACAACTTTGAGTAAATAGCTTCAAAAAATCACAAAATTACAGAATATAGAGGTAGAGTTACATGATAGGATCACATTATGCTATAGCAATGAATAATAACAAGTTTCATAAAAATGTATGTCGTCGAGTATGTGGTAAGTAAGCCAGAGAAGGTTAAGTGGAACTAAGTAGGATTAAGGTGGATTAAGGTGTAATTGCAGTTAAATGTATATATATAAACAATTTAAAATAAATAAATTGAGCCTTTTTAAATTGACTCTTCTTGAATCTTGTTCCAAGCATAACAAACATAAATTACAAAAGATCATTAGATTATCTGTTTATTTTTCTATATTAAACGAATTGGCCACCTTTTAAGTAATCAGCAATTACAATTAAAAAACTTAGAAATGAAAATGTTTATTTTTTTAGCTGTCTATTGGTCTTTGTTTTCAAAATAAAAGCTGCGAGCAGAGCATAATTCACATGTAGAAATTATTTACGAATAATAAATTAATAAAAACACATGAAAATTAAATCAATCAAAACAAAGTGTACGACTGCCACACATTTTTAATTTAAAAATGATGTAAATTTTAAATTTTTTATTGTAAGTTTACCGATAGATATCCGGTCTTAGAATGTTTCAATTACTGAAATAGTGATTGAAAATCTTTAAATAACTTTTTCAAGTATCATTATTCATTCCTTCACGACGGTTTTTATAAACAATTCAACGATATTTTTACACAATTTATATGCAATATAAAAAAACATAAGAGAAGTAGAAGTATAACAGAGTATCGATTTATACTTTATAAGAGAAAGAACCTGACGATTGAAAAAAACTAATCACTTCATATGAAATATAACACCACCCTTCTGTTATTTAAAACTTGCTTTAAAAAAAATTCCTCAAGTGTTAATCATCATCCAGAAACATCAACCACACCATTAACAAAAAAAAATATAAAATGTTTCCACTATGGCACTTACGACATGTTTTTTCAACTAAACTACAAATTAACAATTTCGAAATTTTCAACACTCAAATAAAAGAAAAATAAAAACTCACAGCAAATTGAGTTTAAAGAAGTTCTAATAAGTCATAAACCCGATATAAGTACTATCGAGAGAGAGATTAGGGTAGGCTTAAGAGCGTCAAGTGAGGAATGAGGCATATTAGGCATTTAAAAAATATTTATTCAGATCATCGAGCGCAATTAAGAGGGCACTTGAATTTCTCAGTGGTTCACTTGAAAAGGAAACGCAATGACAAAACAAATCTGTTGGTGTTTTTGTTTACTGATGCGGGTATCAAATCACCAAGCTCAAGCAAAAGGTACTCAAATATCTGATATCGCCTGATTAAATATGGATTAAATAGACATTTAAAAATTTGGACAGTAAAATTACGATTAACTAATGAATTAAAAAACAAAAATTGATATAGCGCGAGATTTTGGAAAATGGATAGAAAAATAATATTATTAAAATCATGAGACCATAAATGATTGATGGTTTTATGTTAATCTGTGTCGATGCACTCGGCGTTTAGCATTGCTAGACTTTTTGTTGTTGCATTTATATTGCTAGACGGGCATTTTTAGCAACACCTGCGAAATGTAGAAATTGAGCGATCTATGTACACTAACCAAAGTGAAGACTGAACGAAAGCAGGTAAAGCAGGGGTTTGAAGGTGTTCTCAAAATCTGCACAAAATGTAACGATCCACTAGAGTCGAATCTGAAGAAATTTGATTTTTGACTTCAATTCAACTTCAACAATAGCTCCAAACTCTGACCCAATATTTTTCCCATTTTGACTGAGATTTTGTTATTTATGTTTTATTGATTTAATATTAGGTATTTTACACAATAAACACAAAACTCAAGTTTTCCAGTCAAAAACCGAGAAGTCGATAAGAAAAAAATTTTACGAGCAATGTGGAGACGATGAGTATCTCTGAATAGAGTAAAGAAAATACTCAATGCACACAATTTTCATTGTTGGTAGTAGAACTTTCGTTTCTATTGAATTTTGCTCGGAAAATTTTGCACGTTTGCAAGATTTCTGCAAGACATTTTCGAATTTGCTCCATAATTAGATTAAATAGCTAACAAGTATCTAAATAAAACATCAAAACAAATGAAGAGAAAGAAAGCAGAAGAAAAAACAAAAGGCCAAAAGACGATGAGCGAGTGATTAAATATAAAGTGCCGTAATTTAATAACGATTTATGAATTTGTAGTTTTTTTAAAATAAAAATGTATGTTTTTTTTTATAACATAAGATCGAAGGTTTGTAGTAAAATCTTCCATAAATAAATGATCAAAAGTTAAAATTAAGTTAATAAAAATTCTCTTTGTTATTAATCCAGCAAGTCCAATTCAAAGGTTCATCTCTTGATTTCAAGTCATAAAAAGTTCAATGAATGTTTCAAAGAAAACTTACAATCATCTTTGCCAAATGAAATTTATTATTTTAGCTAAAATAAATTCACACCAACTCGATTGTGGCGACAATTCAAGACCACATTTTTGCTTCGATTAATTCAATTATATAATTTATTACGGTCGTTTGTTTGCGTTTTGGCGTGTTAAGAAAAACCAGATAAAAAAGTTTTTTCATAGACAAAATTTAACCTTGTCGGAGCTGTACATGGTATTTAGCCACAAAAATAACTGGCGGAAAAATTCGCAAAAAGAGAGAGAAGTAAAGAAATGCAAACTGAATTATGAATGGGAGCTCGAAATATGAGCTCTACAATGGCACTATATAAAAATACATAGGCCCAAGAAATAATTGAATTATGACTCACTCAACTTCCTATTTACCGTGATTTTAATTTTTAATATGTCACTCGAGGATGATTCACATGAACGAAGAAAGTGATTTATTGAAAAAATATATGCTCGAGCATATTTTGTGTGCAGTTACGTTTTGTTATTTATTTTTCATCACGATATTTGTGAACGTTCAGTCGAATCTCCCCTATATATCCCCCTCAAAAAATAATCATGAAGCAATTCACGGTAAATTTACTTTAATGAGATGCACTGTGAGAGGACGAGGATTATTGATTTTTAGCGACTCGTTTGGCTGATTCAGCTTTCGTTTGTGTACATACCGGCTGATTAGGTCTCTGTTGGGCTTAATCGTTGCTAGTTCCCTTCCATGCACTTTTATTTGAAAATTTTGCCTTAAATCAATGGAAATTGCTTCTTCTTGTGACTGGAAAATCTGTCTGCTGCATATTCAGTCGCTATTTGCATCTTTGTATTATTTTGTTTGTTTGCTAGTCAAAGAGAGCTGATAAAAGTCTAATCACACTACAACAATCGTCACTTTGTGTGCTTTAATAAGCTTCCGTTTGTATATTGTATATTTACAATTCTTTCTTGCGACTATTTTGTATTTTGATTTCTTTTTTCATAACTTAAATTTTCGTGAATAAAAAAAAGATTCTGAACCACTTTTCACTCCCACGCACTCAAATTAACAATTGTTTGCTCAAAACCACTTAATTCACTCGGGGTTTAATCAGCAGGCGGTTGCTCAGATAGTATCAGGGTATAAGAGATTATCTCTAGAAGTTGAATTTTCTTGGAATCGCAAAAATTATTCATCTGACTCAACCCGCCAAGCAAAACACAAAATTTTCAATCAAAACTTCGCATAGAAGCCTTGCAAACACTTTTAACTGATATCCAATACCTTAAAGATGAATGTGGAGTTGGTATTAAGGCATTGCGATGCTTTAATTTGATACAATTAAAATATTTAGTAATTTTTTCAACTTTTTTTATTTTCTGAGCTTGCTGAATTTGTAAAGTAGCCCCTCGTATCTGCTGAATATGATTATGTCAAACACGGGGTTAAAACACGGCCCATTGAACATAATTGCAATAATAAACTCAAATCAAAACAAAGAAATTTTATCAGCAAATTTCTTATCGTTTAGCTGTTTAAAGACTTCTAGAAAAGTTCTAAGTCCAAAGTATAACTAATTGAGGGTTGTAAAAAAATGGAAACCACGAAGGAAGTTGATTTTGAATATAATTATAAGAATTTCGATGGAAAACAAAACACATTAAGCTATAAAATAGTAATACCCTACCAAGATGATCACAAACAACTCTCTCATCGAATTGTAGATGAAAGAATGGATCAAATGATGAGGTAAATTTTAGAATCTATGTCTACCATCCATGATTAATCGTAGATATATTTTTCAAAAAGGTTTCTCGAAGGATATAAAGAACTTCAAGTTCATTTGAAAAAGTTCATCGATCTCGAGAACCAAAAGTTCTATGACCAGAGAGATGAAATTCTTCTTCAAAAACTTCTAAATGGAGAACTTGAAGTAGACACTCTTATTAGAGATGCTGAGATTTTTTATAAGGAAGAAATGTTGGATTATGCTGATAGAAAAGACTGTCCAACAGATTCTGAAATATTTGCTCAAAGTTTTCATCGTTTGGTTCACTCTAGTTCACTTCCAGAGATTCTCGTTAAAGAAAAATCTTACGCTAAAGTTGTTTCTTCAATCATTACCAAAATGGAAGCTGAGACAGAAGTGCTTAACAAAAAACATCAGATTGACATGGATTCGAAAATCCAACAGCTTGACATTTCTGTGACCACCGACGATATAAATACGTTGCTTTCTGAACAATATTCTTCTCAAACTTTTCTGAGAAAACGCTATGAATCACAACTAGAAGCTAAAAAAGGACATCAGAAAAACGAATATAGAGATTGGATTACGGGCCAAGTCAGCGAAACTCTAATTTCGCCAGTTTCTCCAAATGCAATGCCAATTTTGGGATCAAGGTATGTAAACATTATTTTATGATTAGATGTTCTTTGTTAATAGTAGTTTTTTAGATCCTCAATGTTCGTGTCCCAAGCACCATCCATGGAAGAAAGTTTCACCATTCACTTGGGATCCCAACTAAAATCTCAGCTAAATATTCGTATCCTTAGCGCTAATATAACCGAGCTCTGCAGTTCACTACTAAACGAGGAAAACTTGGGTGGCCTGAACATCGCTTTGGGAATTTATTCAAGTTCACTTTGTGGCATTGTGGTGCTTACACCTTCTTCATCAGGGAATGTCACTGCAAACCAAGATATTGTGAGGAATGCAAATTTGTCTACAGAATTTCATTTCGACCAAATTGATGATCAACTTGAGCAAATTCAAGAATATTTGAACCAACTGTATAGTAGAGATGAAGCTAAAAGCTCCAAACTAAAACCAGGAGATGTTTTCATTACAAAACACTCTAACCTCGCTCAATCTCATGTTATTTTCCATTTGATTTCTGACGAAACTTTCCACAGTACCGAAATTAATTCTAGACATGATGTGATTTTGGGCTTGAGGAACATTTTGAAGGTTGCCAGTAGATTTGATATTCAAATGCTTACATTGCCAGCTTTCTTAAGGCACGAGATGACTGAAGAAATGACTGTTAATTGGTGCCTGAGGAGAGCTGAGCTTGTTTTTAAATGTGCTAAAGGATTTATGATTGAATCTTCTTCGTGGGCGGGAGCAGAATTAAGGTGAGGTTAAATTAAAAATATTTTTGAAATTATTGTAACATGGATTATTACTTTACAGCACTCTCCAGCTTTTATTACCGCAAAATATTTCAGAGGAACTTTTTACAACAATTTCGTCCATGGTTCCTCACATATTCAGAATATCTAATCCAAAAATTTTACAAGAAGTCAAAAAATAAGCGATTATCATATGAAAATTTATATTTTAAAGGACTCATTCATTTATTACAAAATTATTATTTTGATATCTTGTACCAACCTTTATAACTTTTTACCTCACATTTATCAAATAAATATGTTAAACCATTAAAACTGTATCTATTTACGGTAGCATTATGATATCCTATAACGATATTTAATTTTTATTTAACAAAAATTTATTTTATTGAAAAAAGTTCCTTCAATTGAAATTTGTTCACAAAGAAATATATGGCATTTGATAGAATTAACAGCATACCAACGACGATAAATAAAGAAAATTTTCCCTTTTCCAAAAACCACTACAGTTAAAAATCATCCTAAAAATATCAAACATTAAACGATAAAATGTATTTATTTGGAGCACCTAGTCGCAGTTTGAGCGATTAATTAAAGAGTCGTGGCTGTCGGTGGAAAAACTCTCAAGCTGAGGCCAGGTGGTATATCTCGATTAAAACTACACTTCCCAACTACTGCGAGAAGTCACGCAAGCAAACCAATCAGTCATTCCAGCTGAATAGTTCAAATGGAGGTCAAAAGTTTCGCCGTTTCATTAAATTTGCATTTTGCTATAAGTTGAATATATTTTTCATGTGGCTCATTAATCCGCTTTGAGTAATTAGTCGTGATATTTCATGGAGTGAGTCAGCGCAACAGCGAGCTTAAAGGTAGAACAGTTTAGGATTGCGCGGCGTCAAGGGGGAGGGTTGGGGTGGTGGGATTTTGATACTGAATTGATTCAATATTAATACATAAATTTTCTTCTTATTCTGAAGTTTTAGTTTGATATAGCTCCATTTATAATAAAAAATGATCACAACTATTGATGTCCTGTATTATGTACAATGCACAATGTTATTATTAGATTTTAATGTCTTAACATCTTCAAAATTTAATTATTCACCCCTCTAATTAAACTACATTTTCCTGTTTTGTTACACAAATTTATCAAAAAGGATTTCGGCATTACTTAATGCTTTTGCTGGTGTTTTTTTTTTCGCTTCAGGATCCCAGATTATGTGTTTCAATGGAAAAATCAACGAGTCTGAAAAGTTTCTTCCTTCATCCATTACACTTTCCAAAGCTCTTTAAGAAGTTAAATCGGCTGCCATTAATTTGCGCCAGTCAAGCAGCAGGAAAAGCTTTTCATTTGCCATCAAAGAAAGAGTTGCTCTTTTGTTGGCTGCCATTGTTGATGTCTTTTTTGGAAAACTCCAACGATTTTTCACTCGAGTATTAATCTTTTTGTTTTCCAAAATGTGTTGCAGGTTGATGTTAGCTGATAAGCTTTAAAGCTTGTGTTTATACATTTGCTATAGAATACAAAAAATGTTCATGTCATGTCGTTTATGTGGATGTATGACTTCAAACGACTTAATGTTTCAATTAAAACGGGGAAAAAAGTAATGTCGCTTAATTTCTACATTAAAGCTTCTTTTTAAAAAAATAGTTTATATTATAAAGGGATGATAGTAAATTTTTATATGAAACTTTTAAACAGAAAAATTTTAGTATCTCTTAGCAATCAATTTGAAACAATTAAAGAAATGGACCAACGATTTCCATCTTTTCATCAATTGCGGAAAATCATCTATTTTGTCTCTTTGAAAATGTGATCATTTCCTTGAATAACTGCTGGATTAGGGAGCACATTTCAAATGCTAATGATGACAGTTGGGATTGACTCCATCCTGAAATATAATTCTGTAACTGGAAATAAGGATGGAAATCATTTTAGAATATTGAATTTACAACCTATAAATTATATATAGCATTTCAATGTAAGTAAAATATTTTTACATTTTTGTTTGAAGATTTTTAAATTCTTTTTGAAGCGATTTAAATTTGCTTTAAAATTTTCTTATGTTTCCACTGTCTATAACTTCTGTCAGTCTGTCCATCTTAAAATTAAAATCTTGAGATAATCTTGTAAATTTAATCTGTTGGTGTTAATTGCAATAGCAAATTGAAATAATATGTTAAGCTTAATATTACATTCAGAAATAAAACGCGTTTGGCATAGAAATGAAATTTTTGTCTAGTCTTTGTTTTTGTTGGTTGACCTTTATAAAGGTTCGCCAACAAGATTTATGTTCAATAATTTCTACGAAAGGTGAGGTTTTTCTTAAATTAAATTTATCTGTCTGGCCAAAGGACCATTTGACATTAAAATTCAGGAGGTCAAGAACAAACCAATTTTTCGGGGCCATGATAAAATCATGTTTTCAGTGTGTAATTGAAATATTTTTAAAATAATCATTCAAGGGTAATTTTTAAACGAACTATCTATGTACATTGTACAACACTTAAAAAAATCTTAGAAAAAGTTGAACTGTTTAAAAGAAGTTTAAAAACATTTATGTAAAACTTCAAATCAAATCCAAAAAGTTTTTTGTATGTGCTTAAACGAAAAAACAATTTTATTTTGCTATTCTCAATAAAACTACATACAGCTTTATCCAAGTCAACAAACTCTGAAGATAAATAACTTTTTAAACAAGCTGTACGTTGTTTTGCTTTAAAGTTTATAAAGTTTTTCAAAGTTTTCTGGAATTAAACAAATTTAATCTTCAAACACCAAAAGTGCTTGTGCAGCATTATGTGCAATTCCTGAGAAGTCACTTCAACGAGATAACTTTTACATTTAGTTCAAAATATTCTTAAAATGTCATTTGATAAACGGTACATAGCATTTATAAATTTGACCGTAATGGTTTACATTGGAAAGAAAAGTCTTAAGATTATACACGTTCACAAATAATTTTAATTGACTGATAATCTGTTCTTAATTTTAATCTAATCATTTTCGATACGGGGTTTAAGCTTATACCCTTGCTAATGTCAATTTTTTGGATGACATCCATTTAAAAACTTATTTTAATACCCAAACCATCACCAGTAAAAATTACCTGAATCTCGAAAAGATAGAATAATTCTGAATTCACAACTCTGTTGAAAGCATAGGATTAAAAAAAAAGTTTTTTTTTTGATTAAGTAATTATTTATTTCAAGCATAAAAGAAACCGTTTCAATTCGGTTTCAAAGAGATTTCATTTCTGTATAAATGATAAATCAGCCAAGATCAGGTGTGGAACAATCACATTATGGAATTTTGTGGCACTATACCATTTTAAAGTGGCACTATATTTTTTAAGATTACCTATTTTTAAGGACATTACAATTTCTTATAGATTGTATTATTAAACTAAAATTTTACAACAGCTTTTTGTTCCAAGCTTCATTGAAAAGATGAAATCTTTGAGTTTAAGATTCATCTTATTGCAATATTAAAGCCTAAAAAGGCGGCTCATTAAAAATGCATCTAATAAGTTTGACAAATTGGATTTTCCGTTGTTGAAAAACTGCGTATTTTTGAGTTCAACATGTCTGGAGTATAGCACAATTACTATAAATTTGTTGCTTTATGAGTCATATTGCAACATTAAATATGTATTGTTATTTATGCGCCCTTAGAGAATAATTTCGCAAAATTTATGTAAATTTCTTTAGCAGCATACAAACAAAAAAGCAGAAATGCTTATTGTATGAAAGTTGTGAAATTTGCCAAGAAAAATGACATTTTGTTTCATGGAGTAGCAAAATGGTATTTAGGTGAAGCAAGGACACCGTATTATACGGCTCGCTCAAATATAGTTTTGTTCGATGTGAGAACAAAACTTGTATGCACGAGCCGTAGAATGCGCGCTTGGATTAAAATGGCCCGTAAAGTCTTGGCTCGATGAAAATGATAAAAATGCTTTTTTATCCTTATTTCATATTAAATTACGCATGTTTTAAGATATTTTTAAACATTTTCCGATTATTGGTCAAAGAACAATCCGCCCGACAAGAATGCTCTTTTTTCCCCTTTGAACATTTATTACACCCCCCCTAAAAGACATTTTTTTGAAAATATTTTTTTTTTCGATTCTTATCACTAAAAACCATAAAATAAACTTTAGTTTGTAAAGAAATTCATAAAACTCGTGAAGATACAAAGTTTTTAATTTTTTTTGGTGGTTACAGTTTTGTTACTCTAACGAAAACGGAAAAAAAGTTTGAGTAAGAACTTGTCCATGCGCGCGCGGCTTCAAATGCTTCCAGTAGTCTTATTAGATGGAAATTATTGGAACCAAAGATATTTTTTTGTTCTGTACTATATTATTGATGTTTTTTGTAAGTTTCAATTTTTAGTAGATGCAGTGAGTTGAGAAACAGCGCATGCAATGTCAAATATGTTTTTTTGACTCGCGCACTGAATTCTATCGACTCCAAAAAACAAATTTTCATAAAAAATATATTTTTTCAAAAATTTCGTCATTTTTTGATCAATTAAAAGTTATTTGGAACGGCTATCTTGAAAACTCAGTGAAACACGTAAACTTTTGCAAAAGTTCATTTATCTCAAAATTTTGTTTAAGGGAGTTAGAGTTTTGTTACTGGCATCAACTCAAGTTATTAAATGTATAAATAATTATTACTTATAAACATATTTTTTCTATACAATCACGCCTCGCATTACATCGCTCTATCTTATTTAATAATAACCAATAAAACTGAAAGACTTCATAACTTGTCACTTATAGCACTAACAAGTGGTTTCCTATCTTGCTATTTCGATCTTATGCTCCATTGCCGATTCATGTTCATGTTTGTTCATTCCGTTCATGTTATTTTCCGTAACATTGCGCAAATATGATTAGCAACATAAATTTTTCTACACTGCAAATTTTAATTTGATTTCACGGCAAAGTTGTTTTCAATAGTATTTGGCCAATAAGCTTAAAGTATAAACCAACCGAAAAGCTAGCTGTACCCACTTAAAATTTAAATATGAGCTTTTTAATGAAATTAATATGCTGCAACCAAACGCTTCTGGAGCTACTCTGCACGTTTTGGTAAATCCTAAAATTTAATATGAATCTATAGAAATTTATTGTAAATGTACCTTTTTAGTTCTTGCTGTTTTGCATAGTATAGCAGAGAAACACAATACATTTATGGCTGATGAATTTTATTATAATTTCCTTTTTTTAATATGCAAACTGTTGCACAAGCTGAAAAATAACAGTGTATCTAATTTAGTTTGATGTTCTCTTATACCATCCGTCCATCACTTTTTATATAGCATAAAATTAAGAACGAGCAACCGCAGAGCTAGCCGAGTACCAAATGCATTCTATAGTTTACCCAAAGTCGGTTAGTTTCCCAATTAGACGTATGAATAATAGCACAAAAGAACTAAATTCAATGAGTTTAGATTTCTACTGAACGCTGTTTTCCTAAAAAACAAGCAATGTTTGCTTCTGAAATTCAAAAATAGACTCGAAAGCAAGGATTTAAAATCAACAGAATTTAATTAGAGAATTTAATTAATTCAACAGGAATTCTTTGTTACCTAGGATCAACTTTGGTATTATGAATTATAATTCAATTAGCATGAATATTTTAGCTAGCACAACTACAGAAAATAGAATTCACGTAGGAAATAATTTATCTCTGCGTCAAAAATGTTTTGCCCATGAATATGGTTGTATTCTTGCCTGAACTAGATGCTACAATATAATATAAATAAAATATTAGGAAAGGAATGGGAAATTAAATATTGTGTATAATTGTGTTCTGGAGTATACATTTTATTTGTTGTCCAAAGAATCTGAACACTTTCTGTCAAAAATAAGATATATGAAATAAATGAAGTTGTTATCTTTTCAAAAATGTATAACAAAAAAATGTATCAGAATCCAGTATTAAGTTTTGTTATGATATTGCTGTAATTAATATTATTGAAAACAACAGAATTCTTAGCTGATAAATATAAATTTAAAGCATGCTTGAATTTGTACCAGGGCTCCGATTCAATTAGATGAAGTTACTTAAGAAACAGTTCATACATGACTAATATTTCTTTTGTAATTTAGTTGAAATAGCTTCTATTTGATCTTCACTAATTAAGCTATAACCTGCAGCAGGGCCCTGTTTTGTGTAGATTAAATGAGCAACAATTCTTTATATTTCTCTATTTTATTTTAAATACATGTATTCCATTTATGCTACCTGCCTTTCAGGCTTCCAGCCATGTGGAATCAAAGTAATACAAAAGCAGCAAACAAAACCATTGTCCTTGCTTCACCTAAATACCATTTTGCTACTCCATGAAACAAAATGTCATTTTTCTTGGCAAATTTCACAACTTTCATACAATAAGCATTTCTGCTTTTTTGTTTGTATGCTGCTAAAGAAATTTACATAAATTTTGCGAAATTATTCTCTAAGGGCGCATAAATAACAATACATATTTAATGTTGCAATATGACTCATAAAGCAACAAATTTATAGTAATTGTGCTATACTCCAGACATGTTGAACTCAAAAATACGCAGTTTTTCAACAACGGAAAATCCAATTTGTCAAACTTATTAGATGCATTTTTAATGAGCCGCCTTTTTAGGCTTTAATATTGCAATAAGATGAATCTTAAACTCAAAGATTTCATCTTTTCAATGAAGCTTGGAACAAAAAGCTGTTGTAAAATTTTAGTTTAATAATACAATCTATAAGAAATTGTAATGTCCTTAAAAATAGGTAATCTTAAAAAATATAGTGCCACTTTAAAATGGTATAGTGCCACAAAATTCCATAATGTGATTGTTCCACACCTGATCTTGGCTGATTTATCATTTATACAGAAATGAAATCTCTTTGAAACCGAATTGAAACGGTTTCTTTTATGCTTGAAATAAATAATTACTTAATCAAAAAAAAAACTTTTTTTTTAATCCTATGCTTTCAACAGAGTTGTGAATTCAGAATTATTCTATCTTTTCGAGATTCAGGTAATTTTTACTGGTGATGGTTTGGGTATTAAAATAAGTTTTTAAATGGATGTCATCCAAAAAATTGACATTAGCAAGGGTATAAGCTTAAACCCCGTATCGTATCATTTTAATCCAAGCGCGCATTATACGGCTCGTGCATACAAGTTTTGTTCTCACATCGAACAAAACTATATTTGAGCGAGCCGTATAATGCGCGCTTGGATTGAAATGGCCCGTAAAGTCTTGGTTCGATGAAAATGATAAAAATGATTTTTTATCCTTATTCCATATTAAATTACGCATTTTTTTAGATATTTTTCAACATTTTCCGATTATTGGTCAAAGAACAATCCGCCCGACAAGAATGCTCTTTTTTCCCCTTTGAACATTTATTACACCCCCCCTAAAAGACATTTTTTTGAAAATATTTTTTTTTTCGATTCTTATCACTAAAAACCATAAAATAAACTTTAGTTTGTAAAGAAATTCATAAAACTCGTGAAGATACAAAGTTTTTAATTTTTTTTGGTGGTTACAGTTTTGTTACTCTAACGAAAACGGAAAAAAAGTTTGAGTAAGAACTTGTCCATGCGCGCGCGGCTTCAAATGCTTCCAGTAGTCTTATTAGATGGAAATTATTGGAACCAAATATATTTTTTTGTTCTGTACTATATTATTGATGTTTTTTGTAAGTTTCAATTTTTTGTAGATGCAGTGAGTTGAGAAACAGCGCATGCAAAGTCAAATATGTTTTTTTGACTTGCGCACTGAATTCTATCGACTCCAAAAAACAAATTTGCATTAAAAAAATATTTTTTCAAAAATTTCATCATTTTTTGATCAATTAAAAGTTATTTGGAACGGCTATCTTAAAAACTCAGTGAGAAACTGATTTTACCGCTGATCATACATTTATCGACCAATTTTTTGAACATAATCGCACTAAAAACGCGTGGGAACTGAGTGAATATTTATAAGATGCCGAAGAAAATTTTGGGTTTTTTTAGGTT
Organism: Parochlus steinenii; assembly: GCA_038502155.1. Classification (NCBI taxonomy): domain Eukaryota; kingdom Metazoa; phylum Arthropoda; class Insecta; order Diptera; family Chironomidae; genus Parochlus; species Parochlus steinenii. The sequence goes on along the minus strand of JAXCIN010000047.1, from coordinate 4,664,710 downwards.
TTTTAGTAATTTTATGTTGTTATCTATTGATTTAGTGAATAAAAAGCATTTTTTAGAAAAGTGGATTTAGAGTTTTGTTACTGGCATCAACTCACTTGTTGAAGTTGCATAGAGTAAAAATTTTAGACTTTGAATAGCACATTAAAACAAGTATAATGAATGACACAATTGCTTGAATCCCTTCTAAGTTCAAAAATTAGAAACTTGAAATGAAACTTGAAATTATAATTTTCACTCACTACATCCCCATTAACACACGATGTGGAGAATTGCCCGCATGTATGCAAATATTCGCAAGTTTATTAATATATTCGTGCGATTCTCTGCATCGGTGTTAATCGGGATGTCATAATTCTTAAAAAACAAAGATAAAGTCGCTTCATTTTAAACTATTTTAAAGCTACAACGATAACTGAATATATCCTGAGAATCTCTTCATCATGTTCCCCAGTCAAAGTCCCGTATTGAGTACGTGAGCAAAGCTGTTTGAATTATTTAACAAAAAATATAAATAAAAACAATTCGGCCGAAGTTTTCGGGTTCAGATCAAACAATATAATGTGCTGGCGAACAAATTATATGATAAAGTTTATTATTATTATTGCTGTATTTAATGTTAGTGCTATTGGAAAAGCAACTTGAGTGACTAGAGAAGAAAGCCAACTCTGTTCAACATTCAACTCAATAAAAAGGTTATGTTTATCTGCGGTATTGCACGCCACACTTGAACATTGAGATGCTCCAGCCAGCCAGGCACACTAAAAAATAATGCGTCTTTCAATAAAAAATAGAATTGTACAAAGGTTTTGCTCAGGAAATGTATGCACAGCTCTACACACATATTTTAGTTGTAATTCTAGTGGGAAGCATATATAGCGAGCAAAAAAAAAGGTTGACACTATAAAACTTGTATCTTATTGGTTCATTGGGATTAATATTAAAAATTTCTACTTCTTGCTATGAAAAAGCTTTTGAAAGCAACATAGGATATGTGTGCTATCTTAATTTCTTATAGAATAGAGAAAGTGATATTCTAGTATACACCGATAGAAAAAATTGGTAGAACGAAGCTAGAAAAAAGCATGCGTCCTTAATGTGAAAGCCTTAATTTTGTCAGTGTAAACGCGTTTTAATATAAAATTTTAAAATGATATAATAACAGAAAGAATTTTGCTTACCAAAATACACAGATTTTATCTTGATGATCATACTACAAAATATTTTCTGACAAAACGTAATATACAATACACTCAACTCTGTGGAACACAGTAACAATAATTTTTTTTACTACGCTCTCATCTTTTTTAAATTATTTCAAAGTAATCAATTTTTTATGGCTCATAAACAGGAAAACTATCTTTCCTTTTGTTTTTCGTAAACAATCTTAAGAAAACCAATAAAAATTTATCTTGTCTTTATCTTGTCAAAATACGTGATGCTTCAACAGTACAGTGAGTATTTTCAAGTGTATGAAAGTTCTTCAGTATATGTCTATAATATTAAGTTTACTTTAAACAACTTCAAAAGAGCATCTTGAAAATCTGCACAATTTTTTTTCGTTTTATTACAATAAACAGGGAAAACTGAGATGCTGCAAAACTGAAATAAAAAACCATAATAATATCAATTCAGTGCATTCTGGGAATTTTGTGTATATATGTTATTCTACCTTTATTTTCAAGATAGAAACCAATAGAATAAACATTGTGCTCGATTTCGCTGGTAGGGGGTTGTAAATGAAATATAATCACTCACATCATATAAAGCAATTTACAGCAACAATTTGTTTCCCCCACAAAGCCAAATATACTCCTATCTGCTATTGGATTTGCTTGAGGCATTACTTTATTTGACGTAATCATTATTTTTCGTGATTTACGGATTATTGTGTCTATAAAATTTTTATAAGTACGTTCAGTTCCTGGGAAATCAATATATTTATTGGCGGTTTCAATTATTTAGCAATTTCTTCAGTACCGATATTACTTTCACATATTTCTAGAATTTACCATAAAAAGTACAAACCTCAAATCATATTAAATCTGAATGAACAAACCGAATCCATAAAAAAATCATTCCATCTGATTGGTTTCTCAATATAAACATATAAAAGAAATTTTTAATATAATTTGACAGTAAATCAATCAACTTTACTGAATTTGTTTCAACATTAAAATCTTCCCAAATCTCAGTACTCGAAAAACCCATTAAATGGAACAAATTTGTATAAATTTAATCATAGCCATACTGGAATAAAGTTTAAAAAAATATGTATAAAATCATGCGGTCAGAAATTTGTGAATCCATGAAGTTTACATAAAATGCCCATCCTCACTAATAAAATTTTCATCAGTTCAAGCCAACAAATTTATAGTTTTCACCCTATTCGAAATGGTATAGCCGACAAGAAAAATATTTCATTGAAATAAAAATTAATATTTAATAGAGAAAAGTTCTCGTACATTTTTTATGTGCTGTTGGAGAAAATATGGCGTGTGTTTTCACATTTATGTTTTCTATACAAGTAAAATGTTAAAATGTGTGACTTAGTGAAATTTATATTACCAGCCAAATGCTTTTTTGCGTTTGCTGGGAAAATAAAGAAAAGTTTTAAGGGTACAACTATGTAGAGAAGAAAAGTTTGAGTTGGCTGTAAAATAAACTTTCAACGGGAAAAATATCAGAGATCAGCTTTTTATTCGTTTAATATTGTAGCCCAAAATAAGTTTGTTTTATACTTGTATATTTTCTAGGGAATTTTGAGAGCAAATGTATGTTTGTTCATTTTTTAACTATGTTTTATTACATTTGTTTATCACACATTTGAAAAATGAATCTTGTGAAACGATGAGTTCAAGTTTTACTTTCTCTTAGTAATCTGAATTTTTAACATTTTAAACTCGTTTACAACACAAGTTAATAGTTCAATTTTGACCAGCTTCATTAGTGACAAAACAAGTTGCATATATATCAACATAAAAGCAAATTTTCCGCACTACCTATTTAATAGAAACCATAATCCGCATATTTAAACCAACAAAATCAATAAATATTCGTTTAAAACATTTATGGTGTTTCAATATTCCATTCAAACATTTAAATTCTACATAAATTTTTGCAAAAAGCAGCATCATATATTTTTTTTTGCAAAAATTCCAAATTGTGAAATTTATTCGCGTTGTTCGACATAATAAAATACTTTTGAAGCATAATATAACTGAAAAAAAGGGATAGATCTTGTGCTCAACAAATAAATTACATATCACTTGACATGTTGAAAGGACAGTTTTTTATACAGCAGTATCCTAAATCGCAAAACTAGAATGGCAGCTAGGAGTCTAAATGAAAGCACATTCACATTCTTTGGTATATACTTAGGTAATAATATTTTTGTTTAGGTAAACGAATATGGTAAAATTCTTATGAAAGTTAAGATTTCAAAATGCTTGCAGCTTTCACATTAATTGACTTTAATTAATATTGTATTGTAACTTACAACATTTGGAATTACCAATCATGTAACATATTTTTTTAAATAGCTACCCAACATAACTGAGTCTATATTAGGGCATCACTGACTATTACCCATTATACTATATCGTTAAAAAGGTTCTTAAGGACAGATCCATAAACTTTTGCCACTTTTGCCCGAAAAAGATTAAAAATATCTCCAATTCGCCTTTGGTGGCTTTTAAGTTGCTACTTTTACTATACTGTCTCATTTAATCTGAAAGGTTTTCTAAACGCTTAAAACATCTATCTCACCACATCAATAAATAAGCAAATATTCTTTTTGTATAATTTAACTTTGTGGCTATTTGTTTCCCACATCTTGCAACATTTACGCTGCTTTTTTTTAGGAATTGTCCTTTTCTTGCTGTACCAAACACATTTCTAAGAAAGAAGGGACTTACTGAAGATAAAGCTTTATCCAATATTGTGATATTTGAGGGCAACATGCGGTAACTGGGTAAAAAGTTTTGAATAGCCAAAAGGACATTCATTGCATTAACCGAGAATAAATATCCTAACGTAATAAATAATAGAGAAGATACCAGATAATATGGCCAAAAGTTTAGCATTCAGGATGTTGTGATTAGAAAATACTCTTTTACAAGGGTTTGGCTTGGAGACCTTTAAGAAATGTCAAGAATTTCCTATCTGATGTAAAATTTCTGTCCGTTTTAAATATTATTATTTGCTGCAATATGATTTATAATAAACGAGCAGGGATGTCTCTGAAAGATTCCTTTATTTTGGAAAAGTTTAAAGTTTGAACAATAATTTCCATAATAGCCATCTATTAATACATTTTTTTAATCTGCCAAGTCCCTAAAACAAAACAGAATCGTCCAATTGCATTAACACAAACATGCAAATTAAATAGAACTAACGACTTTTCACACATTTTCCATTGCACTTCTCCCCCATGCATTCAAAATATCAATATTAACTTTCGTATATATTTATTCTCTAAACAAAGTACACAGTCCTTCTAGCAACTTCACTCAGCAAATTATAATTTAGTGCTATGTACTTTATTTGTACACATGCACGATATTTCATGAGTTATGACAAAAACTATTTTAATTTTAAATAATTCATATCTAGGGAATTATCTATTCTCTCGCAAAGTGTAGCTTGAATATTGTGGTGTTCAGCGTATTTGAATTTAAAAAGCAGCAAGAAAAGTTTACTGTTTTTTTCAGAATTTGTTCAATGCTGAAATTTTCAGATCAGATAAACTTATCATGCTTTTCTCAGCTTTGTGCCTGCAAGTTTTTATAAATTATTGAAAAGTTTTTTGTTTAAAAACTTTTCCGATTTTTGTTGCAAGTTAAAGAGTAATTCCAGATTTAAAATGATTTAAATAAATGTTCAAACTAAACCTCTTTTCAAATTGTTCGTAATATTCTATAACACTTCCTTCATTTTATTTTCTTAAAAAGATCGAGATTACTTTAAAAACTGAGTAAAAAATATAATAATTGCTTAAATTACACTGGATGTTTTTGATGATATGTTGCTTCACAAGGTGTTTGAAAGGTAAAAGAAACTGCTGTTGAGGCGGTGAATTTATACAATCCCATAAAATGTAGGTACATCCTATAAAAGGAACATTTAATTTGATATAAAAAGTACATGCTCAATTTTTCAAGGATTTAAGCCCGTCATAATAATAAAACATGTGAATAAAATAAATTTCAGGAACTTTGAGTTGCTTCAAGTTGCTTCCAGTTTATATTTTTTCTACCATAGATGCTTTGATATTTTTTGAGCTGACTGGAGATTATGTGGGTCTTTTTGAGAAGTAAATACATGTTATACATGGTTTCGCCAGCTTTATGGCAGATTGTAGACATTAAAGTAGAAAACAAGCAATGGATCGCATTCCAGGGATGTATCAAAGTGCCACAAACACACCGGATGCGTAATTGACACATCAACGAAGTTCCATGGATGAGCCAACAAAATTGAATCATTGATACAAATATCATCCAGAAACTGACAAATCAACTCTTTGTTTAATCTCAAATTTTGACGTAAATTTGTGAAAAAGTGATTCTGTACGTTCTGCTTGTTAAATTTAACTTCTACATCCCTGTCGGCTGCATTTGCGTAGTTTTAAGTATAATACTTAGAATTTCAGTTGGTGGTACTTCATGATGCCAAGGGTTTCTAAGAATATATTGTTATCGGTTTTATTTGAGGATATTTTTTAATAAAGTTACAAAATATTTGAAATTTATATAAATTCATCCTGTTAAAGATGCTTAGCACCAAAATTCTATTGTAATGAAGTAGCAGATGTTGTTTTCATTCTGAATGCTCAAATTTATTTGCAAATAAATTAAACTTTGATCCATGAAACAAAACAATTTTAGAAATAATTTTAAAACCTTTAAAACTTTTATGTCTAGTCGGCAAATCTCCCTCAATAAAATTAACTACATCTATCATTCATGCTTTATGAAAACACGCTTAGAAAGTTTTCCCATCAAGGAACGCACAAGTAAAGCAAGATTTATTTACCTTCGCCTATATTTTGCTTGAAAAATGGTTTCCACTTGAATTCAATAAGAAAACGGAGCAATAAAAAAATTTCTGCGAATTGAATATAAAATCTTTTTCTGCAATTTTTTGATTGTACTCAATATTTTATTATTAGATTCCGGGTCAACCATTTAATAATTTATGAAGCAAATTGAGCCATTTTTGACTTGTATATTTTATGTGTTTTTATTTACCGGAAATTTTTTGGGGTTGAAAGCAGAATTGATTTTAAGTAATAATTCAATATTTTAAATTGGACATTCTATAAATAATATATTAGATCCAAATTGATCAATTTATATTTTATTGGGCATTTCATTTTTTATTCGATAATGCTTTTAAATTTGGCCAGTGGAGAAAAATCATAATAAATCAAAATGATTTTCCGTTTGTTTCTTAAATATCAATACAATTTATTTATAATAATATTGATGACAACATAAAGAATTGAAGCTGATTTCATACAATCAATTAGATTTATCAGTTAGAAACTATTTATCTCTTAATTTTGACACTCCTGAACAACAAGTCATAGTCAACTCCAGCAATAAAACCGACAATATTAAAAATATGTTCGAGTTACTGCAAAAGGGTTCATAAACCTCAAATCTCTCTGCAGTAGATGTTAATTCGTTTGCAGGATAAACAAATTACTACAGAAACTATGCAAAATAACATTGTTAATATCTAGATTCTACATTCTACATGTGTTTTTAATAAACAAATATATCTGGTTTCATGTAATCTCTGTTGAGCATAGTCTCCAAAAGCATCTCTTCCAAACAATGCCCTATAATTTACATCTTGACTCTAATGGTTTTGTACAATAATATTTTGAAACATAAATTGTATCAATACTATAAAATATATTGAACCGTATACATACGTGTTGTAATGTTTTGATTTCGAAAAGAGTCAAGTATTATTTGTTAAATAATTTGATTATCAAACTCAAATACAATTTCATAGTAATTTCCAAAATTACAGAAGTTTTTAAACTGTTCTATTCAACAAAAAAAAGCAAAAAAAGTTTGCCTGATAAGGAGGATGAGAAAAAGTTTAAAAAGTAGAATAAATGCTACTTATAATAAAAATAAAAACAAACAGTTTGAACACACTATAGCACCTACAACTCCAGTAGAATTCAATTATAATCAAGAAACTAAAAGTTTTTGACATAAAAGTTAAAACAACATAAATTTCCAGGTTGAATTTGAAAATGTTCTTACATTTTGATATAGTCTCAAGAGACGAAAGCATAATATTCATTTTTGTAGTTGACTCGAATACAGGATCACTGTGAAGTATTTTGTAGTTTATAGTATGATCAAATATTTTTGTTTTAAATTATTGAGTTATTAAAATTTCGACGACTGAATTTGATTTAAAATTTCATCGCAAAAGATGTTTTTTTTGCATATCTATCTGTTATTGAAATGTAAAATCAGGTTAGACTGATGCTAATTCATTACGAATATTCAAGTCATATGCAAATTTGGTTATAGATTTTTGAGCAACATCAAAATACATTAAAATTGAATTTAGTTGAGTTTGCATACATTCTAATATTTGTTTGGGTTCCCAACATTTTTATGTAAATTGGCAATTTTATCTGAATTTGGTATTTTGACTGTCTAAACAATAGATGTTTGTTCAGAGTGTGATGCTTATGAATGATAAACTTACAATAAATCGACAACCATTGTTTGTTTTACAGAATTTTGCTTGAGCAGTATTTTTTGTTTGTCATTGGAAGAACTTTATACAATTAAAAATCAAAACGTAGAGTAATTTGGAATGTTAGTAGTCGACCAGGTAACTAGCAACAAAGGTACGAAGATTCCTCGCAGTAAATTTTGAGGAATTAATAAACAAACATACAAAAAGTAGTATTGTGTATTTGATGTTAAGGTCCAACTTTAAATAAAGTTAACCTCATGTAAGGATAGCTTTTAAAATGTTAATGCATTTATGAAGAATTATTTTTATGTCTTTATCCTCGTTGTTACATCCATTAGTGTGATTTTCTGAAATTTTTTTAGAAATCACTCTCTATCTCTATTATTGCTTTTGAATGCAGCACTAACTCTCTTTCCAAAAAATTCCAATAAATGCATACTATACTATATTTTCCAATCTACAAAATATTTCCTTTTTTCCATGGAACTTTTGGAAAAAGCCTCACTCTCTGAGAAAAGCTCATTCTGGAATTTGTTATTATGCATTTTTAATGTAATGTTCTCAGAGCACAAGCAATTTCTCGTTTTCCCAAAAGCCTGAGACTATCAAAGTTCCTTCAGTAAAATGTGTCCTTACAAAGCAGTAGGTCGCGTTTCCACAAGCTTGTGAAATACCTCAATAAATTCTCGTTCGTAAAATTTTCCCGCAAAAATCGATTGTGTTTTTGTTTACACTACATTGAAAATGTGGAATTTGTGGAAATAATAAAATTAGAATATCATTTGGAAATTAATTTGAAATTTATTCAAATTGCAAGCACGTAAAATAATAAATTGAGGATATTATTTCAGTATTCAGATGAATGAAAAATAATATTATGTGATCGGACAATTCAATTTTCGCTTGGCCAAATTCTTCACTTTTCACTCTGACATTGAACTCGAAAATAATATTTGGATATTTAGGATTAAATTTCAGTTTTTGCAGCTGTAAAGATAAATGTTTTGTTTTTCAAATGCTCGTATACGTTTTAACAGGATATTTTGTTGCTTTATACGTACAACTCAGAACAAATGAATGTAATCCGATTCAATCCATCTTTTTTCCTCTGTTGATTTTTTTCCCGCTTCGCTATGCAATCCCGAGCAAAAAGCACTCAATTTATACGCTTTGTATCTCCTTGTTTAACAATCATTTGATTCTCTAAACAGTTTCTAGTATTTCAATATTTCCCAGTATATCTCTTATATGTATGTTGTTAAGGATTTTCAAGTTTTACGTTTCACTTTGTTTTAGTTACAGATTAGCAGCAAAACGGAATAAAGCATGTCAAAGTTTACTCTTCAACTGTTGTTAAAGAGTATTCAAAATTAGAAACGTTCAGGTTTTTTGCATCGGTGAATAATTAAAATATGTTTTTTGATGTAAAATATTCATCAAGTGAATTTTGTAGTTTGATCAGCGCTTTAAGTGCTTCGTTTGAAGAATTTCAGCAAATTTAAACTTTTTCACGCTAAAATTTATGTAAAGCATATAGTAATACAGAACAAACAGAAAGTCCCTTTAAGTCATACAGCTTCAAGTATTCATATATATTTTAAAAGTTGGTTCTCAAAGTAATGCTTCTATGGTGAAATGTTTACATATTTCAGATAAATTTTAACTTCATTTACAAATATTAAAAAAAGATGCTTTTTTTGAATAAAAGAAGATAATACAATTAAAAGATACTATTCAAAACATTTAATTAACTTAAAAATAAACCTATAGAATTATAATCTAAGTAGAAAAAGACAAATCTAATGCTTCAAAAAAAAAATCACTAAAATTAAAAAAATTTAATGTGAATCATAAAAAAAAATTTTTGTTTGAAAACCTATAAAATTGGATGTACCGTAATATAGTACGTAGAGTATAAATTTTAATGATTTATGTTGTTTACTTAAAAGTTTTCTTATTGTCGAGACTATAACATGTGCAATGTGCAGGGACAAAATATATGAACAAAGCAGAGTCCATTACATATTAATAAAAGCCTTAAAATGTTTATACTTGGATGGCTTAAGGATCTTACTAACTAAAATGGCAAAGTATAAATTTATGCTTCATGCATTCAGAGAATCATCAAATTTTCAGAATCCTTTTCGTTAGTTTTATATTCATCAAGAAATAAAGGTTTCAAATAATTATAATCACTAGAGCGATGTATTTGAAAATCGTCAAAATGAAAACATCCATACAAAAATTAAAGATAATAACATAAAAAACTCTATCCCACCGTCTAGGTATCAAATTTACTTTATTTGTATTGCATATCGTTGAAAATATTGTAAAAATTTAATTGCATCATCGCTTTATCATATTATACTTGTTAGTACGCTGCACAAATTTAATTTACTGAAAAAAGAGGAAATATGTATGTTGTATGCAATGTTTTCGTGTAAAAGGTGTTTGCAAACATGCAAAAATTAATGAACTGTAAAGGGTGCTGGCATTACGTTGCAAAACACTGATAATTTCTGGCTTCCAACCATAACAAAATTGAAAAAGTCATTTAATTGCATTAGGTTGTAGATACTTTTAAATGGTCAATTAGGAGGAAATTGGAAAAATGTTATGTTATGCCGGGAAAACATGAAAAATAAAAAAACACATAAATAATATATATTACGGCCAAATCAATTATTTAAAGTGTGCAATGTTTCTGAACTGTTTGGAAAAGTGGAAACCCAAAAGCGGTATGTCGAAATAGTTTTGCCAGGAAAATTTTCGTGAATTTCAGCATTGCACAGGAAAACTAATGAACATATTCAGCACATAAAAAATGGATATGAGTTTAATTTGTACCACCATTCTGTTCATTTTTGGAAGTTTATGTCAAGGTGAGCATATAGTTTTTGGGTTTTGGTAGTTTTGGTTTGCTTTTGATGTTGATTAGAAACAGTTGGAGTTTTGTTTAATTTTATTGGAGTTGTGCAGTTTTTGGGGTCAGGTTTCATTAATACATGATATATATTTCTCATTTTTCCACTTTAATGAGTTTGTAGTAAAGTATTCAATAGAATTATTTGTCGATAATATTATATTACATTTAATAGTTTGTAACTTCTTCTTTCAACATTTATTTTAATTTTAAAACAACAAATATAATGAATGATAATGATTTACTGATCTATGCATCCAATTTAATATCCAATGAGTTCTCCTTAAGTAAATATGTTATGTAAAAATTAATAAAAGCTGTTCGTAAAGCTGTAATAATAACACAACTCAAACGGAAATGTAAAAACATCAATAAATATGTGCCGCACTGTATGTTTTGTTCAGAAATTTCTGCTTAGCAGAAAAAAGAATCGTGTTCTCGTTCTACTTGTTTGATTTGATGGCATCAACAAACAAAGATGAGCTGCCACAGATGATAAGAACATACGAGTGTTCCACAACATTTTAAAATTCAGATGGAATTTCCAGAGATCGATTTTCTACGAGCAAATTTCAAGTAAAAATTTTTATGAATTTTTCAAGCATTTCAAGGTTTTTCAAGATTTCGCTCAAGTCTCAACTTCAGAAAGAACTGTCAAGATGATAAAATGCTTGAAGAAATGTATCCATGGGAATGTTGAAATATCTGGGATTAGCAATATTGAGGAATTGTTTCGGGTTAATTCTTGACAGTACTTCCAAGTGGAACCTTCTTATTTTTCCTATCACTGCTGAATACAAATTCCAAAAAAATTGATTGGAGCTTTGAAAGACGTTTTAAAAATGTAGATCATCTATGTTTTCCAGTTTCAATGTATTTTTTCTTCTTCGATTTCTATTTTGATAGAAATCACGTTCAAATATATTTCTACATTTTTTCAAAAAGATGCTTTTTAAATTCGATGTCACATCAATTATCTATTTTAATCATGTAATGCAGGTACAAGTTTTGCAACTTTTTCTGCAACAGAAATACTAGAACATATTTAATTACAATAAAGTTGTTGATCAACTATAATCAACAAGTATATATTTAATAAATTTAATATTCTAGTTTAAAATAAGAAGTTAATAATCTGTAAAAGTATTAACATGGTGTATTAAGATAACTTAAAAAAAAAAAAAGACTGATAAGTATTAACAAAGAATAAATGTACTCGTTGGCTCTTAAATGGTAAATATATGCAAGATTCATTTTCCAGGGTAAACCTTCTTTTTTTTTGTACAGCACATAAATGTTTCGTCCTCTGGCATTTTATCGTAAATCAAAAATTGATAACATTTTATGTGTTTCACATTTTTGGTTGAATATATGCATTCAGCCATCTAAAAGGATGTTTGGAATGTTTTAAATTTTGATGGAAGAATTGCAAATATTCCAATAAATCATGTTATTTTAGCGGGAATAATTTTATTAGAGAGCTATCTGAAATATTCATCATACTTTAAATTTTTTCCAAACTGCACTAATTTTACAATGAAACGATTCAAAACAAGATATATAGTTAGTGCATTGTCAAGGAGAATTTAGTGATATTACTCATTTCTACATCCCTCAATTTGAGATTTTGATTATTGTTTGACTTTTTAATGTGTTCAAATAAGTCTTTCAAATTTTCAGCCGTAAATTGTCTTCGGATGACAGTTTGATTTAAATAGAAAAACTAGCTCAGACATAAACTTAAATTACAGCAGTGACGAACAAGCCGATGACAGTGAATCATTGTACTCCGTGAAATGGTACAAAGATAACGAGGAGTTTTACAGATTCGTTCCAAAAGCGAATCCTCCGCAGAGTAGCTATAAAGTCGACGGCATTCGAGTTGATGTAAGCTAGATTGATAAAATAATTTTATAATCTTTCTCTTTCTTTTTATACTTATATAGCATAAATTGTCTGACAGCAAAAAAGTAACCCTGAAAAGTGTGACACTTCGGAGTACAGGATTTTATAAATGCGAAATCTCTGCAGAGGCGCCTAGTTTTGCATCCGTACAAGGGGATGGAAGAATGAAAATTGTTTGTGAGTTAAAATTCTTCTATTCAATTGTTCCAAAAGTGTTGTTTGAATTTTGGGAAATATTGCTGTAAAAAAAAAATCATTTTCAATGAATAATGCTGAAAAACTTTCATCAGATATTTTGTTTGGGTCATGTAATTCTGAAGGTTCTTTAAAGAAATATCAAATAAGGAAAGAACTGCCAGTTGGCAAGTACAGAAAGCTGTTGTTTTTGAAATTTCAAACATTTTTCCAATAAAATTTCTCATCCCATCAACTGATAGTGGATCCAATTCGGAAAACCAGCCTTGTATCATCTCTCTCCAGCTGGTGAACCATTTCCCAATTTTTTCATGTTGATGCTAGGATTCATTTGGATCATTTTGATATGAGTTGTTGACGGATCGACAGACGGACGGACTGGCAAGTTAAGAACACAAATAAATAAGTATTTTTCAACAAAAAAATGATGGTGGATGGATAGACACTAGGCAGACAACGATTTTGAAATAATGAAAAATAAGTAGAAACCTACAAAGAAATTTGTTTAAAAAGAAGTGGAATGAATTTTTGAGCACTTTTAATTATTATGAAATTTTTCTCAATTCATCACAAATGACAAGACGTCTGACTATAACAAAGTAGCGAAATAAAGCTCAAAAGTCATTTCCTGCAACAAATCAACTGTGAGCCAACATTCTTTAATAGAAATCAAGCTGACAAACACTTTGAATGTTTTAATTAATGATACAACATTTTTATTTGCATTTCATACAAGATAATATTGAAATCGTTTAAATGCCTTGTGATCATAAAGTTATACCGTAATGAGTTTTCAGTTGCCTTATGAAGGGTTTTACAAAATATGGGTTTTCCTCATCTTAATAACTGAATAAAAAGTAATTAATATATTTCTAAAATATAACATTAATCAAAGTTACGTCTGTAAGCAGAAAAGCTATTTTCCAAAACATTTTCAACCTGCCTTTGTAATAAAATAGGCAAAAATTTTGTAACAAATATTCAAAAAGTGACTTGACAAAAATTTTGAACGCTGCATGAGGAAAAAAGGTGAAATCATTGTAAACACTCTGAATTTACTCAAAATGGAGATGGTTAGCATGTTTTGTTTCAATTGAGTGTTTTAAACATTAAAAATGATATAACAAAAATATTGCTAGCATATATTCCACGAAATATGCTTTCAAAGGATGACGTATCATTTTTAGATTAAGATGTAAACAAATAGAATTATAATCGGAAAACCAGTTTATTTAATAATTGAACTCATTAATACACATTTTGCTCCACCATTCGATTTTTTGCGAGTCCTTGGATACATTTAAAAGATTCTTAAAACACCAAAAAGCATAAAAGTTACTTGCAACTCTATAAGCATTAAAATATTCCAATTCCTGTTGTAAAGGTCAAATAAGAACCAATCTTGAATAAAATGTTTGTTGTAATTAAGTACCCAGACATTTGAAAACTTTTCCCATTAATAACTTTTTCAACTAACTTCATTTGAATATTTATTGTCATCACAAAGTTTATCATTTGCTAAGAAAACTTTCCATGCTGTATCACATTTTTCTTAAATAACATTTTCAATTTAGCAAAGTCAATTTTCTGTTTCTTATGTGATAATATACAACTTGATACTCGGTGGTTTTATTTATCATCAACAAACTATAATTTAACTTTTGATTGAAATTGATTGGTGGATTGTTTATTATTCTGATATATTTGCAGACTACCCAAAGGATGGACCTCACATAAATGGCGAAGAAAAATCATATCAAATCGCAGACAAGTTGAGTCTCAACTGCTCTTTTGGGAAATCATATCCTCCTTCCGTACTTAGCTGGTTTATCAATGATGAGCAAGTAAGTTGCTTAATGCTAATGATTTTGAAAATTTAATCATAAGGTGTGTGTTGTTGAATTGTGTTATTTCAAAATGGATAATTGATTTTCTATGAGAAATTCTGCCAGCACAATTCGAAAATTTTATATTGCACTAACAAACCCAAAATTTCGTTAGTTTTTCAGTGAAAAAATAAAACTTTACTGAAAAGAGTTTTAATTGCGCACTACTGTTCACAAATTTCAGTCCTATTCACGTAAATGTTGCAAAGTACTTTATTTTGTAGGAAAACTCAGAATGAAGGTGAATCAAATTGCGTGGTTTCCTTCCGGAGCTCCATAAAATAAAATGAAAAAATAAAAATTAAGAAAATGAGAATAGATAAGATATAAAATGAATAAAGAAAAATCAGATAAGATACGGCAAATAATTGATATAGTCACGAACTTGTAAAATTGTGACATAAGAAATGCTCAATAAAACCAACCATTGAGATGCGAACAAACATGAAGTGTTATGATAAAAGCAATAAATGTTTACTCGGGTGTAGAAACTATAAAGGCTCAAGCGTTAATGTGGTGTGTAAATCAATATCATTATCTTGACACAATTATGTAAATAAATATCGTTCTAACTGTCTAAAATTAATTTATAAGATTTGCAGCTAAAATCCATAAACTGTATGAAAGTATAAACCAAGAAACCAAATATATATTTTATCTATACACATATATATTTGATTAAGTCTGTATGATTTTATTTCATAGCTCATACCTTTTTGTGCTGTTTAATTTGTTTTAATCATGCAATTCAAAGGAAACTAGCGATAGTTTACATCTAATATTTATAATGGAAATGCTGGTTTTACCTTTTTCTTTATGTGAATATACTTCAGTTCCATTCAACAAGAAATTATACATTAAAACAGAAAATCCATTTTATTGTCCCAAGCAAATATCGCTCTTAGAGTTTTGTAAGAATTACAACTCAAAAAGGAGAAAAAATAACATAAAAAATCACTTCAATCATAATTAATTCTATTCAGGGAGCAAAACAGCATGATTATTCACCCCTAATTTTTTGCCTGTGATGGAAAAATCAGAAATGGAGCATTTTAAATTACAATCAGAATACTTAAGGTGGGTTTACATCTGGTCATTATCACGGGTAATTTATTGTTGGGAGTTTAATGATTGTGGACTATGCCAAATAGATAAGGTTAACTGTCGATTCTAGCCTTTCAAATTCTGGGCATATTTAAGATTGAGAGTATTTTTCTTGACTATTTACGAAGACCTTCCTAAAGTACTTGCAGTTTTTAAAAATTTATGGGAAATAGATAAAATGTATAGAACAATAATATATCACTAGGAATTATTAAAAAATTTCTTTATGTTGAGTTAAAGCCGTTTATTCTCAATAAAAAACAGTATAAATAATTATAATGACTCTATTCCAAAATGGTGTATTATTTTCATTAAAAGTTTGATTTAAAAAAGTTTCTGCACGCTAGTTCGCAATTAACAATGGTAAAGTTTTTTCTGCCTAATATATTTATTTAATGTCCATCCTTCAAATTCAACCACTCGAAAGCTCAACATAACAATTATTATGACTCAAAGTCGTCGATACGGCAGAAGCACCGCAAACCTCAAAAGCCCAGAAACAGGATCCAAAACCAGACCAAATTGTCTAAATTGAATGAAAATTATTCCTATATATACGTATTATTTCATTTTCAACCTGAGTTTGCTGAATACAGAAATATTATAATTTTCCAACCGCACTTAAGAATACATAAATGAAATTATAAAGTTATTATTCTTGCATACATTGAAAACGTTAAAAAGCGGAAAGAAACCATTGGAATTTTTTGCCTTTGCATTTAATTTAAAATGAAATATTCTCTGCCAAACAAAAACAACTGAACAATAACAAATACAGCAACGAGGGTAAAATAAATTTCTGCTGTTATTAAGGATATAATTATGTGTATCAAATTGATAAGATAAGATCTTGAAGGAAGTGGAGCTTCCATTTAAATCTCTGCTGCTATGTAAATTAACATGTTATGATGTGAAAATAAAATAAACTGGTAGATAATAATTTGTTTTATATCGTGCTTTTGTTTCAAATTTGAGTTATAATTGCATGTTTAATTTATGAATAAGCTACTTTTTTATTTTACTTTATAAGTGTGTCAGAATGTTGTGCTAACCTAGAATTCTAGTTAACTTTGAACCTGAAGAATCGTGTAATTAGATTTGTTATAATTTTTAAATGGCATTACAGAATGTTTACAATAAAACATATTACCTGCTTGATTTAAAAAATCAGTTCATTCATTTGAAGCTTTAACATAACTCCCAATATAACATTAATATGTAGAATAGACATTAGGGCTGGAAAGTGAGTTCTTTCTGTATAATTATACTCTAAAGACTATTTAATTGGTTTAAAGTTTTCTAGTGCACGGTATTGCAATTTGAGATATTTAGGCTAGATTTGCAAGATTGCCGTTATTTTATTTAAAGTTTTGTTAATTGTTTTTAATATTATTAATTTACCCAATGTAAATTATTTTATAACGAAAACAATAACAAAAAATCTTGAAATACTACTAAAAAATCTTTTAAATCTCAACGAAATAGTATTCAAACACAGTTTACAACCACTAAATAGCAAACACGAAAATACAGTAGAGCAAATAAAAACAACGATCAGAAAAACGAAAAACTGGGAGGAGTGCGTGTCGCTTGTCATTAAACATTAAACAGAATGGATATTTTAATGCAAAAGTAATTTTATTATCATGAAAATAGAAAGCAAATGGAAGATCGTTAGCATAACTGGAATTTTTCCCAACCACCAAATGTGCCATCAAAATAAATTAAATAGATGTTTGAGTAAACACACAATTTCAAGTCTCCTTTGATTGAAGCTCAAGTAACTTGTTATATATAATTGTCGTATGAAAGCTCACATTCATGTATAGTTTGAAAAGGATAAATCTAATTAATTAAAAGTATGTTCTAAATGTAATCTTGTCCTTCTCTTTTTCAGGTAACCAGTCCCAATTACTTAATTAATTACAAAAATGTTCATCATAATCACGGTCTTGTAACAACACTACTGGGCCTTAGTATTCCGGTGGAGAGCTGGCACTTTTACGATGGAATAATGCGAGTAAGATGTATAGCAAATTTATCACCGATTTTATGGCAGAATGGCAAAGAAAATGTGGTCCAGAGACGACCGCCTTTAATGGACAATCGAGAAGCGATGCTGCTAGGTGATTTGTTTTATTGCTGTCAATAATAGTCATGTATTTGATTGTTTGTGTTTTATTACAGTGAAAAGTTCAGCAGGAATGCTTTGGGCGTTTTATATGAAAATTTGTTTAAGTTTGATGTTGTCTACGATAGGGTCCTTGAATTAATGTGTAAGAAACAACTAAATCATATTATGTTTTTGGATCTCACGTATGCATTAAGTTTTGAAATCATTTAGAAACAACTGCCTTAAAATATTTCTAATGTATTGTAAGGATTAAAGAACTTATAAATATATTACATATTTAACATTGTATATTCTCTAAAAATCCCATCTTTTATTTCAACGAGAATTTCGATTGCATAAAATTTCACATTAACCTTTGAAATATTTAACAGGTGCAAAAGTTAACATGTGTGACAAAAATAGAATTGAAACTATTTTAGGATGAATATGACATCTAAGTCTTTTAACTATGACCTAGTCAAAATCAAAAGGGTCTTTTTTTAAATTCTATAACGATGTTCAAATTTGATTCATCAAAAAACTACAAACATATCTTTTATATACATTAACATATTTATTTTATTGAGATATTCTGTAAAGCTATTTTAATGTTTTGACATAAAGGTCGAGTTTTGCAATAGCTCAAGTGTAAGCTCATAGAACCTTTTACTGAGAAAAATTTAAAATTGTCATTTGAAAAATGGTTTTATTCAATATAAATCAAAAACCTGTACACGACTTCATTAATCTTGGGAATATGTTCGATTTGAGTTTAGTTTTATGAAAACTTATCACGTATACTTTTTTCATATTTTTTGTGGTTCTTAAAGATACACATTATGTCAGGTTTTGGCTCCAATTTTTAATAGAACCATTTATAATAAATATCACGAACATTAATCAAAAAAATTTGCCCCAAAGAATGTACAACTGAAAATTAAGTCTTTACGAACGGAGATGACTCTGCTGAATATCCGATAATGAAACCGTTTGACTTGATGTGTGTACATTAATAAATCAAATAATCAAAAGCTGTTCGATATAAAAAAACAGTTTAATGGCTGTATTTTTCTAGTGTATTAAATTTGAGTGTTTTAGAAATGGTTGTTTTCATCATTATCAATTTTTTCATTTTCCTAAATATATTCATTTAGAGAATGTACTTCAAGCATACGATTTAAACAATTTACATAGTGAAAATCATAAGATAACACAGATTGACATAAGTTTTTTTTGAAGCTTGAGACTACAAAAACTTGAGTTTGCTTTTTAGTCAAAAAAGTAAAAAATATTGTCAGTATAACATATTTTTATAAAGCAAAAACGTCAATTTTCAAATTTTTTTTTGAATTATTTCCAAAAAGGTATTTATCATTTTATGTCTATATCTTAAAGGTTATTTCAAATAAATTTTTTTGAATAATTTAGTAGTTGCAAGTGACGTCTATGATCAAACCCCAATTTTATCTTATGAAATTTTCATCAAAATGATATTGTTGATTTTTTCCATATATATCCACTTTATTCAATTTAACATAACACTATGAATCATTTAACGTTGATTTCACTTTATAATAAAACGAAGAAAAAAATTCAAAGTCTTTCTCATCGGAATCAATCGCTTTTTGACTTTTTTATACAGGATACAGAATACCGAAATACATCGGAATACTAATCTGAGTGTTAAAAAAAGTCAACTTCGCTGATCCAAATATATAAAAAGGTAAATGTTTTTTTAATGGATCAGTATTATGTTTGATCCCCACTTTGTGTACCTTTTTTGGTTAAACTCACAATGATTCCTCGAATTTTTGCTTCTTAAATCTTTCCCTTCAATAGGTCAACGATGATAAACTTACATTATTCAGTGGAAAAGCCATGAAAGCTACCCATTGATCTTTTTAATTGAATTCACAATGTTTGATAGATCTTATAGACGAGCCTTTAATGGTTGATTTTTTCAATACATACATAAAAATATTTTAAAACCATTTTTATAATGCCTGACATCTTAAACATTTTCGCAAATTTTTGAATTTTTAACTGAATATACAAAAATGTTCAAAGATTATGTATGTTAGCAATGATTCGATCATTCCAGAGAATTGCCTTCATTTCACTGCTATGATGCCGTCTGTCAAGTGTGAAATTTATTGTGGAAATATAAAATTTTGGCGAAACGTGAAGCGTTTTTATCGTCAACAATATAATGCTGAGCTGTTTTATTTGCGTTATAAAGCGATGAGATTGCCAATCGTGTGTGTAGGAGATTTATGAAATTTGTATTTTCGGGTGAATGTGATTACCTTTGTGACAACAATTTTTGCTTTCGCAAACAATAGAGCGGAATCTGCTGGAACAAATTCATTAGTATATGATTTAAAACATAAATTCCACATAAATTGTTGAAATGTGGATCAGCTTTTGAATCTCATGATTCCTTTTTGCATTTAAGCTTTATGCTTTTTACAGTTTATACTTGCAATGTTGCAGGTAGTAAATGAATAATTCAAGCAACATTTTTTTTAGTTTTATGAAATATTGAATGCAATTTCAATCCTTTGTAATGCAAAATATTTAATGCTGCAAAATTTTTTCGTTTTTAACCAAGGACACGTTTTGGTATGAAAATTTTAACTTTTTAAGTTTACTGCAGCAATTATTTTTAAATATTAAGACATCAAAGGCTATAAATGCATAAAGTCAGTTAAACTGTTATTTTATGGGTTGTTGAAATTGCATTCAAGTATTGAAGAAAAATTTCGAAAGCGAGAAAATAGAACATTTTCAGTATACATTATCTCTGTTATCTTATTTTTTTATGTACATAGGAATCAACTGATTGGAAAATCATAGACTCTCTACTTCTCTAGATATTTATCATTTTTTTGGACCATTTTTTAGAATGTACCAAAATATATAATTACCCACTATTCTAAGTTAATTGATATTCATAAACTAATCAATAATAATATGTTATAAAAAAATATTAAATTTCAATTGACATATTTCAATTTGTAGAACATATCGAGTAGAAGTATCAAACAATTTCTGAACTCCGTTATTGTTTTATACATTCTTTATTAATAAAATGTGTCACCTGCCTGTGTGATAATGTTCGAATCATGTTTTATTAAATTATCATCACAGTTTTATTAAACTGAATATTGCAATTCTACATAAAGTTGTGCAAAGCAGAACATACATGAACATTGAAATAAACCACATGATTCTGATTCATTGGCTTTTGCCGGGAAAAAAGATTTATTGAAATTGAATGAAAATAATTGAAAAATATTCTAATTTGCTCATTCTCTGTTGATTCTTTTTACAAGCGTCCTTTTAAAGGAGATTTTAATATAATCCAACATTAATATTAAATATTTTAGATAAATTCAATTACTTTGTTTTTAAATTAGTAGATTTTAGATTCCGTTTTAGTTTAAACTTAGATTAAAAAAAATATTTTAAACGAAACTCAATTCTATAAGTAAACGAAAACCGACCCCTCGAACGCTCAATAATTTTTAGTGAAAGAAAAATGTAGAAGTAATATTGCATAAATATATTTTTTGAACAGGTAATTTTTTCTGCATGAATGGACAGCAAAATGATAAATGAAGTGAAGCGAAAATAATCGAAATGGAATTAAGTCATTAAGTGGAATTTATTCATTCCTCCATTATTATTTTTTATGCCACCTATAAAAGTGGAAAAAGAGGCAAAAAATGGAAAAATTGCAAAAGGGGATGAATTAATGAAAAATTACACAAATAAAAATTTTATTCTAAAATGTTAAAACGCAACTGTGTTTGTTTGTTATCTTGCGCCATTCACAGGCAATAAATTAGTATTATAGCATTATAACACTAAAAAACAATTATCTAGGCTTCAGATAATTGATTTTTTCATTTATTCAGTTATTTCACACTTTCATTACAGATTTCATGGATGCTATTCACATAAAAATTTCTCATGACTCGGTGAATTTCGTGATTTTGATAAGGTTTCTATTTAAAATTGATAATTGGAATTTTGACAATGAAGGAAAAGGTACAAATGATATTTTTAATTGTTAGAAAATAATTGTTGTGAATCTTTCTTCAGTTAATTTTAAATAAACTTTATAATTTCATTTTATGCTAATTTGCTATAAATGTGCACTATATTTTATCTTTAATATTTGTTTAAAAAATTGTAAACCTATAGCATGTTGTTGAAGATTTCACGTAGAAAATCAATGTGATAAAGGATACGCTTCCTATTTACTACTAAAACTTTTTTCAAGTAGTTGGGTTATATGCTCTAAGCTGGAAAGTTTTGATAATTTAAATGTATTGGTCTGTTTGTAAAACGATATTTGTGTTTTAATTTAACTAAACAAACAAAATATTGAAAGTTATTCAACTTATTGAATATATTTTGAATTAAAAAAGTGGAAACCACTAAATCCGCTTTTTAACAATATCTTCATTCAAAAATTTATTTAAATATCCATTATCAAAAATATTTACTGGCGTTATATCCTCAAAAGGATCAATTATGTGTTAAATCATTTATTGGGAACGGCTCATATCGTTATAAATAAATTACAAATAAAAAATGTTAAAAAAATACAAATTTGTGTGATGACATTTTATTTTCTTTCAAATACGAAAAACATCAGCAAAAAATAATAAAAATGGTAGAAATAATATGTACTACGGTGCTTTAACCCAATTAGCATATTGTTGTTATTTTGTGCTTTCTGTTATTTTGGCTGAAACGCTTGTCAAGTAGCTCTCATTTTTCAGTCTCATTACATGTACATTCTATGCATGATGTCTTAAGGGTGGAATTTCTTTAAATTGTTAAATTCATCGTCTTTTTGGAGCTTTTTGAAGACAATATCTGAAGACTATATCGAATATTGAAAGATATTTCAATAAATACTGATTCAATACAATTGACGATGGACGATCTTCTCCAATGGTACACACCCACATTTTCATAATGAAAACTCCAAAAAACAACACAATATTAAATAGATGATTCTACGCTTTTTTGCTTTGCAAAATACTTAAGGGTGTGTTTTGTGTTGATATCATAATTATTATGTTGTCGGGTATATTTTAATAGCTTTTCCCAACAAAACAAAAAAGTCAAACTCACAAACATTTATTATTGTAATTACGGAAAAACATAAATATTAATTTAAGCTTTTCTCACAAGATTTTGAAGGAAATGTGTGGTTTCCGATGAAATTACAATATAATGCAGATTTAGTGGATCTGTTATGTTGATTTTATATTGATGGTATCATCCACAAAGAATGGTTTTGAACAACATAAACAGATTAAAGTTTTAAGCTTTACGTTCTATGAAATTTATCTATAAGAAAAACTCTATAAAAATCCAGATTAAAATTAAAAAGTTTACTCCTTCTTTAAATTCAACCATATGCCTCTTTTCATTATTTTTATAAATCCAATGTCATAATTCATGGATGATGAAATACGAAAAAGCTACACATGAATTTAAAGGATGTATGACATATTTTGAAAATTATGATGTAACCTTTCATATCATTTAAAATCCAAATCAGAACCTTATATCAACTCATTCTTATAAAAAGTTAAACAAATATCAACGCGAAAGTCATGTTATTTTAAAAATTTTTTGAAAGCCAAGGTAGAAAAATTAAAGACTGTTAACTCAATATACGTACAAAATTTGCGAATTTAATTTTACGAAATTTTTTGCACTGAATTTTTCTAGGCGATCAATATGATTTTGATAATTTGAAAACAAGATCATGCTGATATACTTTACATGCGTGAGCTTAAAATTTGCAAAGAGTTACAAACATTTATGGAACCTTATAATCCTTCGTAAATTTTTTAATATACTGAGCATCTTTATTACTTTTTTAAAAACATTATTAACGTGAATACAACAGTTTTAAGGCAAATGTTTCAACTTCATTTATAAATGCCATTTTTAATATACCTTTAACTATATTCAAAAAAGCTTTTTGTTGCAATAGTCAACACATTCAGGGCAATTAAAAAGTTTAATATCCACAAACAACAGTATTGTGTTTGTAGTAATGCAGCATTACGAAAATTTTAGGACTTATCACTATTTATACACCTAAATTATTTTAATTTCAGCCGTTTTTGATTTTATGCTTAATTAAAACTTTAGTCTATATTAGTTAATTGACATACATTATTTTAATGGAAGTATTACATTTTTGTGACATGGTTCGTAAAAGCTTTTCACAATTACCTTCATTTATTAAAATTACATTAAAATGGTGGTTTTCAAGAATTTTGAATCCAGAATAAAGCATGATTATTCATAAATGCTCTTCCTTAGTAGCATTGAATCAAATTTGCGAAGAAGTGTTGAGTTTCATATCAAGAGTACATAAATTCAAATTTACAGCATTAAATTAAGTTCTATTTTGAGATTTACAAATATCCAGCAACAAAATTTTTTTTAAATCATCCTGCAATCAGACTTTGTCAGGATATTTTCAAATATTCCTCTGGAAAAGCAATCATTTCACTTGTGAACTATATCTTTGTGCACATAATGAAACAGTTTTTTTTTTGCGCCATCTCTCGTGATCAAATGTTTACATGTTATAGAGAGACTCTAGCAATTCTTATTGAGATAAATAAAATGGAAAATAATAGAAAAGTGTCACGTATTATTTAGTTGTCTCATTTTAAAGACATTTCACTGCAATAATGGTCTTTTTCTGAAGTCGTACTGCAATAAATTTGTGTTTAGTCTGTTCAAGCGATTTGCTGTCAAATTTAGAAACAAAAACGTGGAGCATGCTTTAAAGAAATGGACTTGACTATTTGAAATAAATTGATTATTTTTGTTTAAATTGATCTTATTTACTTTAGACTTTTTGGAACGTCAGTAAAGTTTTATTGAATAGTTATGGAATAATTTTTTTTTGTAAATTTCTATATTGACATCAAAAGGATGAAGTTTGATGTTGAACATAGTTTTCATGAAATATTTCTTACCTCACGTAAATTGTTCGCTTTATCTAAAATATTTAAATATACGGTAATGAGTATATTTTTTTTTTGATGTTCAATAGAAACCAAATGAACATACTATTGTTTCAAACAACTAATCCCTTAACTATCAGTAACCTAATTCTGTTTTCTAACACATTAAATTTGTAAATTGGATTTTTTCTAAGCAATACGTATAGCTCAAACCACATATCGTAGTGGCATCTTATTGATAATTTATGGGCTTACTAAAAATAAGTATAAGTGTATATAAAAACCAGCAATATTCTTAATGGACCCAACTCGAGATAATAAATGATAATAATAAATGATATCATTAGTTGATTGTTATGACTATGAACACTTTTTCTTCACTAGCTGGATGGTTTTTGTCTGTTAGGTAATTTCTGGTTAAAGGCACTGCATATACAACTTAATTATTCATAAGCAGCCAGTTTATTAATGGCACTTTTTGTGAGGATTTATGTTTTCAACAACAAAGTCCTGTTGTAATTATGTGGAGCCTTCTTGTGAATTAAATATTTGTTAGACATTTCAGCTGTTTTTGTGGTGCTAACAAAACATTCCATGGTTGCAATATAAATTAAATATTTATGAGAAGAAAACTGACTTCCTGGGCTCTTTAGCAGTTTTGATTTGGTTTTGATAAGTATAGAGCTTTTTGCGACAACTTAGGTTAATGTTTGACTTTTGGTATAAAACTTTTTGGTACAAAAGAATAAATAAATTTAATCCATACATAGAAAGTTTCTCGTATGACTGAAGAGCTCTAAAAAGGTGTATTAAAAATAAAGCAACAACATTTATTATTATATTCCAGCTTTTTTAGCTAAAGGGTTTAATTTGTTTCACGTTAAACATAAAACATATAAGTAAGATTAATTCAGTAGAGAGTTAAGCAGACTTCGAGCAAACAAAGTCAGCTTCTTCTAGACAGCTTTTAGAAGAGAATCCAACCACACCAGATTTCTTTTTAATGGTCAAGCAGTTTGCACCAACACTTCCAAAGTTCTTTTTCTCCCAAACGCTGGTGTAAGTCAAACCTTGTCCAGAATTTTTCCAGATCCAACCAGCATTAGATGCTCCCAAATAAACTTGATTAGACTGACCTTCTAGTGGATAATCTGCAATAATATAATATAACGTAACTTTCAAGTTGATAACAATCCTAGTCCTACCCCGCTGTTTTGAAATCAGGTTAAGGAATTCAGTTTGGTCATTTTCTGATGGAAGCTCAGCTAAATCCATATCATATTTTTTGCAAAACTCGGCAGCTTTTTGCCAGGTTAGTTTAATTCCTTTACCACTGTAAAATTGCTTGCCAGTGGTCAACTTTCCAAGAGAGTTGAAGAAATCTGGATCGACTTTCTTATTTCTCGAACCGTTTCGTGATTCAGCACATGAAACGATGGCAATAAAGCTCAAAACTACCAAAATTACTTTGAACATCTTGGCTGAAAGACCTTCAAAAATTTACTGAAGAGTTTTCAAAAGTTCTAAGCTTTTATAGTAAAGTGTTGTCAATTTATGAAGTCATCATACAAGTTTTACTTTCATTCAAATATTAGCATGTTTGCGGCTATTTGTTTGATTTTTAAATTAGCTGTTTGATTTGTACAAATATTGTCAAATATTTTCACATCTCATTGATTTGAAAAAAGAAAGAATATGCTAAACAGTTAAGATAAACATAATTTGCATTTCTATATTTGAAAGGAATGATTCAAATTATTAAGTTTCGATTTTTGTCAAATTTGAGAGTGAAGAAGCAAGAAACATGTTAATTTTAAAAATGGTTAGAATTTAATTTAAATTCCTCCGAAAAGAAACAATGTTGGATTCGTAGACAACCTTTAATGTGTTTACTATTTTTTTTCTGCCCTAAGTTCTTTTCATGATTTGTCCAGAAGAAACCTTATATTTTTTTACAGCAGACAGTGATAAGTTATCTCAAACAGTTTGTCTAGAAATGAAAAAACATCATCTAAGGTACATTGTATGTTAACATTGAACAAAGTTGAAGCAACCTTACTAGCTGTTCACACAGTTTTTTTCTTGACCATGACTTTAAACGCGTGGGCCAACAAAAAGATCATTCAATGGTGGAATAATATGAACAAACATTTCTTACTAGCTTCTACAGCGGCTAAATTTTCATAACTCCAACTGTATAAAAACGTTTCACAAGATTTTATTGAGTTTTTTTAAAAAGGATTTAATTGAAATTTACATAAAATTCCTTTCACATAAAAATGCACCTTCATGGTCACAGTTTTTGGGTGTAAATAAAACATCTTCAAACTTCCTAACTATACTCAAGCACGCAGGTTTTATGTTCTCTTGTCCTTTCAACCAGTTTAACTCAAATGATATTGGTTCTCCATTACTCTTCCACTTCCAGCCCTCATTATCTGAAGCGCCAATAAATAATTGAAAACTGTCATCAAACGATTGGTATGGATATTCTATTGCAAATAAAGTAATCATTAACTTGAAACTTTTTTAGAGAATTTCTAGATCTAGAAAATATCTTACCTCTTGCTTGTAATAGTCCCAAAAAGTCATCCGAAACTTTCCTCGTGTGCAGTTCAACCAGTGTAGTATTCTTCAACTTACAAAAATCAACTGCTTGTGACCAAGTCATCTTTTAAATAAAAAAAATAATTAGATCAATAACGTACACAATCAGTTCAGAATGCAATTAGATCTCGTGAATGAATAACTCGTACCATTATACCATGAGTGACAAAATACTCTTTCCCCGAAAGAAATCCAAGTTTATTTAAAACTGTGTAGTCATAATTTGGCTTTGGTCCTCCATCACTTGAGCAATAAAATACTTGAGATAAGAGTATACCAGTCAAAAAGATTTGAGATTTTTCGAACATGTTGTATGTACGAGTTTTTTAGACAGACTGACTAGGTGTATATTTTTTGAATTTCATAGTGCATGTATTCTGTAGATTCCAACAAGTCTATAAAATACTAAAACAACAGACTGGTTCAAGATTGAAAGTTTTTCGGTGTATTGAATTTCATATTTTTTCAAGAAATTGATCTTCAATATATAAAAGAATATTTTTGTAAATTTCTTCATACAAGCGTCTTATATATTTAATAATAATAAAAGGAATGCTTTAAAAGAAACCAAGAGTACTTCAAATAAAAGTCATCTTTTTGAAATTCATGGTTACCATTTTTATCGATTTCTTATTTGACAATGAATTCATTAAGCTTCTGTCTATTTTGATGGTATATTTTACCAATCCAGTTTCCAATGTAAAAATTCGGATGCTAATATAAAATAAAATATTTTTTGCATAAATTTAAAAACAAAAACATAAAATTATTGCAAGAAAAACTATTGAACCATCTTCATGAGTTTGCCAAAACTAGTTTATATGCTAATAAGAGCAATTTTAGCTTCTGGATAAATTATTCATTACTCGAATTTTAAGCACCACTTATTCATTAAAGTGTTTCCTTCGCCGCATTTATTATAATTAAATCAAAATGATTAAGCATACATGCTGTGGAAGCTTTTGTATGTAGGTAGATGTTATGCTTTATGCCATATCGTATATTCCGTATACTCTGTGCTGCTCTATAAAAGCGAATATGTATACGATAATTAATGTTTAATTTTGAATTTTCACCTGTGGTGTTTTTGGTTTTTGTTTTGCTGTCTAATACAGCTAACATTGTTTGTTCCAGGAGATGGGTTTGCATGTAAAATGTGGTGATTATGTTGTTTTTTTGGGAAAGTGCATAGCTGCAAAGCACCCAACTAATTGAATTAAAACTATTTTGCAATTTTCTGGACAATTTGGTATTTAACAATTGGATGTGCAGTTTATGTGAGCAGCAGATGCTGTGTACTCCAGAAAATTCAAATTCCTTAGAAAATGCACAAATTTTATTAACGAAAGTTCGTTCAAGATTCTTTGATTCTTTACAAGGGTTGACACTTTATAAACATGTAATATAATGTCAACAAAATGCAATATGATTAAATTTTAGATTGAATTTTGAATCAATGTAGATGAATAGAGAGTTGTTGTATAGAGATAGTATATCAAACAAGTATACACTGTTTGTTATTTAAACTAATAATATTCTTTCTTCATCGTTTTCTAATGAGTGAATAAAATAATAAAAATATTTCTACGTGAACTTGAAGATTTGGTTCAGAAAGTTGAATAATTTACGATTAGCCCTTGCCGTAAATTATCTTTATATTCTTCAGAGACAATATTCTTGTTGTGCAGTATTCAATTTGTTATTACTTTAAGACTGAGACAATAAAACTTCAATTTATAAACGCAAAAATTTATATTACTTTATCCGCCACAAAATGGTTACATAAAAAGTTTCAGAGCTTTGTGTTTGAACATGAATTTAAATTAAAAGTATTATTCATAAAGCGTATGCTGTTATTAAAAGAGATCAAACTGTACATGAAACTTAACCATAAATAAATTCGTTATTAAAATAAAGCATAAACAACATTTCCTTTTTGCTCGAGTAATTAACACTCTTGATATAACTTTAGACACACTGTCTCGATTCAACTTTAGACACTTCAATTATAGCGCTCCAGCGTTACATAATTGAAATTCTGGGTAAACAGAAGTTTAATTAGACTCTTAAGCTTTGATAATTCATCATGGAAGATAATCTACTTGCAACTTTCTTTAACAAAATATTCATTTTGAAAAAAGTCTATTTTTATGTCTTTTGTATCGAGAATTTTGAAGTACAAGTGTCTAAAGTTTAATATCACGAGTAAAATGCTTTGACCAAGATGATTTTATGTTGGAATCTTGTTTATAACACTTTTTCACGTAGACTGATGTACAGAAAGTTGATAAAATATTTCCATAAAGTGTCGTATCAAGGTCGTCAAAAGATTGAATCAAACTGTCTAAAGTCATATCACTAGTGTTAATGTTTTTTAATACTGCCTTTTTTATTCACCTTTTTGCATGGTGTAGCTTCAAACAGTTAATCATGCATGACTGAAAATTTTATATTAAATTACATGGCAAGAATGCATGTTTTATTAGAATTAGCTGTATTTATAATATAAAGACATAATATAAAACACTTTTTGAGTTGATATTGCTTATATTAAATGTACTCATTTTCATCACGTAAATTTTACAATTGTTTTGTTAATTCTATTATGTAAATGGGTATTTGTCGAGATTTATTTACAATATTCGATTTAATCATTACCAAATATTCATTTTGCCTATTGTTTGAACGGTTGTATGCAACACAATCTACAATTAACAAGACATGTTAAAATAAATATTTTTTTTTCAAAATTATATAGCGTAGATAAGTAATTTTTCTCGAAGCTCTTAAATTCTCTACAAACATATATTCGTTCATATATATTTATAACATTTTAGAAAACATGAATAGTCAAAACTCATTCTCAGCAAAAACTACCCAGCCTCTTTAGTTTGCAGTAACCATATTTACGTATTCCTAAGAACACAATAAATAAAATCAGACAATTCTAATAAATTTTAGTTGCTGACCCTTTTCAAATTTATTGGTCCATCTATGCAATATGTTAAAAAATTTACCAAATAAACAAGTATAAATTTCAATAAAGTTTTGTTATAGTCTTTTATGTCTAGAGTGATGGACTTTCTTAACATAGAGAAGAAACGGTTCAATCCTTTTTCTATTATGTCTGTTATATTTTGTTGTTCTGATATCAATAGGTAGTAAATTTTTGAAAATAATATTCATGAATTTAGTTATGTACTATATCTTGGTTTTTTTAATAATTGTATCTATTGTGTGATTGTATGATTTAAAAAGTACAGATATTGTTACACAAAATATTTTGCAAAAGCTTTAAAATGCATTTTTTATTGATTTTTTTTTTGCTTCTATATTTCAAAATATTTATTTTAAGAAAGTGGATTCACAGCATTTCGGAGTGATAAGGTAATAATTGGAGATTGTAGCATAACATTTTTTTGGGTCTGGTTGGATTTCTAAATAAAGCAAATAAATAAATTATATATGCATGCTCAGTGCTCACACATGGCATAAATAAGAATGGAATATCACAAGTCCTAAAGATTTATATCGCAAAGAAAACAATTAAAAGTAAAGAATACAATTTTTCAGCCCGGAGCGTCACGTATTTTTTACCATTTTTGTATTTTGTGAAAAAGCAAAAAAGCACAAAAAAAAACAACTTCTAGAATTTCCAGGAGCAAAATTACTCCTCAGAATTTTCTGCGGACTTTTGTTTGCTCTACCAACACATGTCTTACATTTAATTGCCTTGTTAATTTCTTTTATGCTTGCCAGCTTCAACTAATAAAATTATATTAGAATTAAATCAACATAAAACAAACGATTTGGACTCTACAGCTTGAAATAATTTGGATTAACTCTATAACTCGACTATTTGTACAACACAGTCACGAATGGCTGAATCGGAATGGAATTGTTTTTAATGTTTGGGCTGCAAAAGTTTTTGCCCAGTTGATGTAAATAGTAAAGTAAACCTTACTTGAAAAGTGATCTTCAACTTGAAAACTTACAAAGTTCGGCATATATGTGTACTGTGTTTCCGCTTTCCGTTTTCCGATTCCAATTATTTTACTTGCCTGTGACACGTTTTGCCATAAGTAAGACAGCCAAATTGTTATATAGAATAGCATCTATGAGGCGAATACAATATGTTTAGGTCTGCAGGTCTGTGATTTCGATGGAAAATATTCTCAATTTCGCAGAATGTTTCTTATATTAATTTTTTTGAAAGAATTTTAATTTGTGGTAATTACTTTTTTGTTGTTGTTTATTATTATTCATACATTAAGTAATCAGCTGCAATCTAGTGCGAACTGACAATCACTTGTAAAATATAAATATATATAGTATTATAAGTTGAAAAAATAAGAGAACTATCTTCGTGAATAAATAATAGTTTTCCACCCATCAAGTTCTCCAAACGTTGGGCTATATACATTGTAAGTATTTCCGTTTGGAAAGTGGAAACCAAAAAATTTGTCTCACTCAACCAATAATATAAATTTTTTATGATGTCAACCTTTTTTCGGTGTTCTGGGTGTTTTCATTGTATTACGGGGTTACCCAACGGAGTCTAGAGTGTACTTTGTGTACTTTGTGTAAACTTTTGGATAATATCATTTTTTATTGATAGACACATTATTCGGTTATGGTGAGAGCTTTTAACTTCTCAGGTTACGATCGGTTCAAGTGTTGACAATAAAATGCAATATAATTCAACAAAATTAAATTTCCAAGTTTTTTTGGTTGCAGATGTTTTTTTTTGCAATGAAACATGAAAAATGTATACAGTACCTGCGAAAATGTTATGCAATGTATAATGTAAAACAAATATTTATATACAATATAAATTTTAAAAATAAAATTGACGTGATTAAGAACTAAAAAGTATGAACTTATAACCGTTTTCTTAGAATCATTTAATTGAGTTGAATTTAGTGAGAAGGTATATTATGTTATATTTCAAAATAAAATCTATTGCTATATTCTTAAATTTCAGTTTAGAATAAAAATGTAGAATAAAAAAATTTGTAAATCTTCTCTCACTCATAACTGATTCAATTAAAACTTACTAGGAATCCTCTCTCCCTTTTAAATTTCCAGTGGAATAAAAATTTTCATCGTTCCTATGGTGCATTAGCTTAATAATACATTTTCCTGCTGATTCTCGCCAACGCAATCCAAAGAGCTTTTCCTGTAAATTTTATAAAGAGAATATCTGAGAGAGCTGACATTATATACATTGCAAATTCAGTTGCAACATTTTCTTGCTTTAGTTCAGTAAAAACTCTCCGGCAGTTCGGTTGATTTTAAGCGAATTTTTAGCCCGAAAACAAATGTTAGGGCAGCTTTTTGTGATTCGAAAATTAGAGAAATTACTTTAAAAAATATCAGAATTTTATGGTACTACAAATTTTTCGAAATAGTGTTCAAAAGTGTATGTGAAATTTTTGGTATAAATCCAAACAAATATATAATTATAAGAAATAAATGATAGATATAATAAAGCCGAAACAACGAATTTAAACAGTTTCATCAAATTTATTTGCGTTGAAATTCAATAAAATAAAAAATTACGCAAATTAAATACGGAATTAAATTTCCTAGAAAGCTCAAAATGCAATATTGAAAAATATTGTTCTGAAAATAAAATTGGACTAGCAATCAATAAATAACAAACAGTGAGGGCAATTTATCAAAAATATCACCTATGAGTTTTTAGAGGATTTTGAAGACGTGGAATAGCAAATGCTATTTAAAACCTAACGTCATATAAAATTCAACAGAAATGAACCTAATCTAGAAATTAAAACCAGATCGATATGAAACTTATCCATAATATGTTTCTAATTGAAAACATATATTATATACTTACAACATTCTGTGAAACATACATATGATCTGTTACGTACATATGATGTTAAACCATTGTTATAACTCTTGGAAAACTTCAAATAGAAATCTATTATATTCGTGCTCCATAATGAACATTAATTGGAAAAACATGATTTTTCCTGTGTTTTCTGTGCAAAAAGGATTCATGCAATTTATCCATTTGGCGCTTAATTTTCTTTCATGTTAGAAATCCATTACGTATACCGGTACACATACACATTATGTCTTTTTCGGTATCTCAATACATTGGATTACATTCCATCCATCTCTTTCAATCTTTCAATGTTCTCTGTTTTCTTAGCATTTTTTTTTGTTTTTCTGCTTTTTACGTTATTTTACGTTTTTTCACAAGAAAGCAAACTTTTATGTATGAAAAGCGAGAAGCAATCTATTTATAAGATTTGTTTCTTATTGTTAAGCATTGATTTGATTTGAGGCGAAAAGATCTCTCCATTTTCAGTTTCACAATTTTTGCTACTTTCGATCCTTTCCATCTTTTCACGCCACTTCATTGTTTTATTAACCGTCTATGAATGAAAAATCTCTTCACATATTTTTATTTCTTTATTCTTTTATTATGTACACACTGCTTTGGCAGCTCCTTTTACTCAGATGTAACATCCAAATTATACTTAGCAGAAAAAAGAAAATGTGAAAAAGGTTAAAAGGATAACAACATGTATCGTACCGAAAGCTCTTTGGCATAAAAATTGTTTTATGCAAATGAGAAAAAAGACAGTTTAAAAGTTGTGCCGTTGTGGCTTTAGTTCACGGCGTAATTGTCTCAAGTCCTATTTATCGATTTAAATACTTACGAGGATGTTTTATAATATTATTCCACCCGTGCTAAACAACTTGAAAATACTTAAATAGTGTTTTAGTACTATGAATACTCGAATGTGTTATTGTTTGTTAGGATTTTATATTCTACAAAAATGTATATTTTCAGGGTGAATGAATTTGATGCCCTTAAGGTTGTGTACTTGTCTCGTAGAGAGTACACTTGAATAATTGTTTATTTGGAGATATCTCTCGTTTTGTTTTTAACGTCAACTAGAAATGTTGTTAAAGTTGTTAAAGTTTTTTTAAATGATTTTTTATACAGAATTACATATCTGTAGAGTCATGATTCATTATTTCAATATTGAATTAAAAAAGCAGACAGTCTCTGGTAATAGTTCAATCAGCTGTAAAAAAATATGTGACACGAATAAAATTAAAAGTTCATACTCAAGTTCAAACTAGCTAAACAACAATTGTATAACAATTTGTGTTCTTCTCCAAACTTATCGAAAACATTTAAGTATCCCATAAAAATCCAATATAATCCTCGATTTAAACTTTTCAAGAAGCGTTCTATTGATTTTTGTCACACTATTTACTATTCACAACAAAAAATGAAGAAAAACTCCCATCTTATAATAAATTTATTTTGCTGCTTGATTTATGACGTTTATTTGAATATTTTTTCCACAAAGCATATTTTCGTTGTGAAAATACTTGAAAAGGAACACCATTTTCTGGCACAAATGTATGCTTTATATAATGTGTACGATAAAAAAGTCTGAAATATTAACCGAATCTGAGGTTCGCATATGTTGCAGCCGTTTATACCAGACGATCTGCTCAAAGATTTGCTTTAATTCTCCAAAATCATTGCAAAAAGCATAGTGGCACAGAATTCCATGAAGTGGAGCTTAGTAAATTTGTAGTAATTGTGTGGGTTACCTAACACATTAAATTTGTATATTCATGTTTAGATTGCATTAAAGTTGTTTGAGCAAATATCGGTGGAAAATAAACAGCGCGGCCTGAAGTCAAGGCAACAATAAAATAATATACAAAGGTGTTTGAAAAATATGGCAAAGCAGCGATAGTGGAGCAGAAGTAGTGAAACATTCAAAGAATTTGAACAAATTCTAGAAAATAGAAATGAACCCTGTAATGATTTGAAAACCCAGTAAAAGAAATCGTTTAATTAGATTACAGTGTGAGCCAACGGAATCAAAATCTAGAAAATAAAACGGAAAGGAATCGGTCTTCAATATCAAAACCACTGCAAAACAAACTTGAAGGCCTTCTGAAAATTTTAATTAAAGTATCAAATTATCCACACGATTGTATACTACACCCAGACATTCTGTGCATGCTATAAAAGGGATTATAGCAACACTTTCTTCGTTTGACTTGTTCTATATTGATATAATAAATAGTGCAAACTAAAAAAAGAAAATACCATTGAACTCTCATAAAAACAAGTGACATGTTCATTCGAAATTAGTTTACATAAAATAAATTAGTGCAATAATTTCATGTTGGCATACAATAAAGAGTCAATAAAATGGAAAGTTTAAGTGCCGTTTATGCTGTCATCCTATTTATGTGTGGATACTTGTTTCAAGGTAGGCAGTATTTTTGAACTTAATATTTATTTATTTTTATTCAGGTATATTTGAAAGTAGAGTTTGCAAATTACCCGGGTAGTTGATTTCCGGGTACCCGTGTCCATTACCCCGAATTTTTCCGGGTACCCGGGTACCCGGGTAGTGTCTATTTTGTATGAAAATATTGAGAAAATGAAAAATTTTCAATTTTAAAAGATATTAAGGCTATTTATGCTTTGAACGCGATTTCATTGTTCTTTGGATATCATCTCAACTATTTGATTCTCTAAATTCTGTATTTAATAAATATTTTCTACTTGATTCTCATGAATAAGCAGATATAAGTTTCAATTTAAGATTTAACTATTGAATTTAAAGCAGGCATAACTAATGAGTCGCAGTGTAGCACTGTGGTACTTTATGGTACTTTCCATTTCAAAGTGGGACTTTTCAATTTCATTTTGCATCTTCGATTTTACATTTTCTATACAAAAATTTTTATTTTTGTGCCATAATACTCATTTTGGAAAAAATCATTTGCTGCCACTAATTTCAAAAATATAAGTCATGTGTTTTCAACAAACTTCATCAAATAGTATTATTAGACTCGGATTAGACAGATTTTTTACCTTTTTGCAATGAATTTTGAAAATGTAGATACATGAAATATTATTGCGACGAATTAAATTTTTTTAAACGAAGTATTGAGAGTACCGATGTACAGAAATTGGGCTCTTTTTCACTACCCGGGTACCCGGTAAAATTTTCCGGGTACCCGGGTAGTGAAAAAGAGCCCAATTACCCGGGTACCCGGGTACCCGGTTACCCGGGTTGCAAACTCTATTTGAAAGGAAAATAGGATCTAAAATGAATTTGTCAATAAAAGTTTAAAATAACAATTAACTGTAAAAATTTCTGAATGAATGCTTTCACGCTTTTTGCATAATTTTTTACATTTTTGAAATAGAAAACTAAATAATTTTTTGAATTTGAAAAAAAATTATAAAGTCATGTTTTTCAATTATGTGATTTAAAACAAAAAACTACTATTTTTATAGCTGGATTTTTATAGCTATAAATCAAAAAAGTACTCCTTCTATCAGTTTACGTTTTACAACTTAAATATTCAAAAAACTCATGTCAAACGAAGAATCATGTTAAATCCTCCAAACTGGAATAAATTGCAGTAAAAGCTTCCAAAACTCTTTTTTTTCGCCAGCCAACTTTACAAAATATGTGCAAAGTTAACCACTTTCCGAAGCATGAACATCTGTTGTTCTTCCAAAATTTATTTCATGCATTTTTCCATTCATAAATTCCGTAGTTAATTTCTATTGTTGCATTGCCGCAGTGTAAGCAGTTTTGGAATTGTTTCAGCTGGAGTTAGCGCGCAGCATAAGGAACAACAGTTTAAAATGAATACATGAAAGTTTAAGAGCGTCAAAATAGGTGGAAATCGTTAACTAAATCGAATTAATGATTGGAATATTGCGAGAACATTGTATAAAAATATCTGAAAAGTAAAACTATATAGCAATTGCTAAGTATCAGCACCATAAGTGAACAGTTTCTACCCAAAAGTAACCTCCCGGAAATTTCTACAATTGCAAACATAAACTATGAACTAAAGTTGATACTTTAAATTGCCTCAATTATATGGTTCTCCTATTTTGTGTTTTAGAATAATTTTCATTTTAAAATAATATTATTCATTGGTATTATTTTTGATCTAGATATATTTGTAACATTTAACTTATCCTACTATAAGTTTTATAGCTTTTTGAAGAAAATTGTGTGAAGAAATTCGGAATATAACAAGTGAGAAAATAATTTCCAAAGTTTGCAAGTAAAGAATGCTTTTATTTTGGAAATCCTGCAATTTCATACATTCTAGAAAGATGAATAAGAGAAAATAAACACGGACGAGCAGACACAGTGAAAACATGAGTGTATATTTTTAACAATAAAATCGTTTACAAAAACACGTCTTAAAAAATTCAGGATATATCAAGCTTTTCATCAATCAAAAACTTTGAGATCATGCATTCATACCAATTAAGAAAAATGCTGGTACGCTCCAAAAACTAGAAAATTTCCTGCATTTTAGATTTTAAACGATCAGCAAACTGTTATGAATTCCCATTTATGATACTATGGATGCTGAACTAGTTCTACTTGTTTTATGCAGAGTAAATTTTTATACAATGCATCAAAAATTGCGCTTTTTAATAAATCCGCTTTGATGGAAAAATGCAAATAAAATTTTGCATTTACGTATACTCGCATAATAGAATGGTTCTGTTCTTTTTTCAAATGAAAACAAGTCTCTTCTTCAGAGTTTATTGCATTTGACAACGTTAAAAACGAGATGAAATGGAAAAATATTCTAAGAAAACAATGTGTTAACATAGTATACATAGGGTTCAAAGTTTTTAGTTTTACACGACATTTTCTAGCTAGTCTTTTATTTTAACATTAAAACATTTCTAAGAAGATTTGTAATAAAATTTTAACGAACTAATTTATGATTTACAATAGATTTACAAAAAGTACCAATTATTCAAAAAAATACTCGATTGACACCACGACAACTTCTATTATTATCCCCTCCATAATGAACTGAAATATAAAAATATGAGGTTCTTCATGGATTCTCTCCATTTCTTTTATTTTTATCAAATCACACCGTACTAGACACTAATTGGACAAAATAAACCTATTCAAAAACAGAATACTTTCAAAGCCACCCATTTTGATATTAATTATTCAAAGCTAAAAAATGCTTCGAACGTAACATTTTTGCAACTCCATAGTGGAGGAAAAATCTACTTAGTAAGCAAATGTTGCAAACTGTCTCGTTTGGATTGTTTTATTCAATTATGTATAATACTTCTGAAGAGGATAATCTTCAGATCCATTCCCGTACAAATGGGGGAAATGTGCATGCTCATAATGAATGTTTCACTGCATAAAAACTGCATACATCATTTTTTTGCAGCCGAGCAGAAAAACTTCAACTTTTGAACTTTATGTTGTGAACCGTTCTGGAAGGGTTGTCAGAGAACTACTAATAATGGAAAATGTTCACCTAAGATAAAGAAAACCATTATTATGTCTATGTGTATGAAAAATAGCAAAAACTTATCAATAGGTCAAGAATCATTTTCAGTGCATATGTCTCCTTGATGTATGATATGTATTCAAATTACTTTTTTGGTTGAACACCTCAACTCTGAATTTTTGTCAATTCTACATTGGTACTTTTTGAAATTCAATTATGATCCAACAAACGTTTTAAATGAAAGACGACTCCTCATTGAAAAAAAGATTAATTTTTTTTAATTGTTGAAAGCGCTGTCGAGCTGAATAATATTTTTATTTGAAATAATTGAAGCTGCTTTTATAAAATTTGACACAAAAGAATTTTCCATTCTTTTGATGAATTAAACATTAATTCTTTTTGAGCTGCATTTAAAAGAAGAAGTAATTTTGCGAGTCACAAAGCAATTGAACGATAGCTATCTTTTGATTTGCAAAGTTTTATCTTTCAAAAGTTGAGTGGCAGACGTTTTGCAGGCAATTGTTTGTGCATTAAGTTCTGCTGCAAACTGGATGGTTATGGAAGATATAAACTTTGACCACATCATTAATGAAAACTTTCTGTCGATATTTCGTTTATTAAAACGATATGTTATTGATTTTTCACCGTTTAGATACTTATGAATCATACTGCTAGTATTCATACTAATTAAAAAATTACCATTTAATTTTTTAAATGTGCATTTTACGCCTGTTCATTTATTTTGTAATACCATGGTGTAGAAATGTTTTGTAATCATTACGTAGATTAATTACATTGCGCATATTTTCTATTGACATGCTACTTTTCACGGGTTTTTCATCCCAAGTTGGCATCTATATAATTGAAGCAAAACCTCCTTCATTTTCACAAAGAGCTTCACAATTCAACAGTATCATGTCGAGAGATGTTTCAAGTAACAGTAGCAAAAATGTGCAAGTCTTAAAAATGAATGATATTAAAAAAGGAATGTCTGGTTGTAAAAAGAAATCAAAAGAAACACCATAAGCATACAGCCAGAGCGAAAACGGAAAGACGAAATTATTATTAAAAATTAAATAAAATACAAGGCAAATGTATTTCACTATTTTCTTTGGAAAAAAGCTCTCCATAAAAGAACAAATTGAATTTTCAGTTCTTTGAAGAATATAAAGAGAAAAATTAATTTAATAATATTTTTCCCATTTTCATTAAATCGAGCTTAAAGCAGTTTTCTTAAATTTTTCTGCGTATTTAAAATTCTTTTCAATAATTCAATGTTTTATTTGCAATAAGATTTTTTCAATGTACTAACAAATGATTTTTCTTTTGGCAGATTGTGCGGCTCTGAGATTAAATCAAGTTAACATACCTGCCTACAAATTTCGTGGTGAGAACGCAATTTTGGAGTGTCAATTTGAGCTGAATGGCAGTAAAGGTGCAGATTACAGTAAAAACTTAAATTACAATAGCGATGAGCAACTCGACGAGGCTGAATCACTTTACTCCGTTAAATGGTACAAAGACAACGAAGAGTTTTACAGATTTGTGCCAAAATCAAATCCTCCACAGAACAGCTACAAAGTTGACGGTATTCGAGTTGATGTAAGAATTTTATTAACTTATATTGCTATCAAGTATTCCTTATATAAATTTATTATTGAATGATTTTATCCACAATAGCACGCACTGTCTGACAGCAAAAAAGTAGTGCTCAAAAGCCTGACACTTCGGAGTACAGGGTTTTATAGATGTGAAATCTCAGCTGAAGCACCTAGTTTTGCATCTGTACAGGGAGAAGGAAGAATGGAAATTGTGTGTAAGTAAATTTTTTTTGAACTGATGCAAATTTGTTAAACAGTTGATATTTGGAAGAAAAGAAGGAAAATATACTCATACCATATTGTTGAATGAAGATTTTAATCACAGGATAACGCTAATTTTCTATGAACTCAGTCTGGAAGGGTATGTGAAATTGTGGAATTGAAAACATATCAAAAACAAATACCAAACGTTCCCTTCACTTCCAAAAAACCATCAGCATGGTTTCTGTGGTCATTTTCTGTTAATTTAAAGCATAAACCAATTTTTTTTGAAAAAAACAACAAGTATCAAGTTTACCGAAACCCGTTCAGTAAAAATAATCTCGCAAAGTTACAACCGCAACTTTAAACCATCGTTTCCACTTTTTCCTGCCACTTCTAATTCCAACGCTTGTGGAAATTGTAAATTTGAAAAAGGACCTTTATGTATATGGTAATATGTACTAGTTGAACCGTACATAACCACTCGAGCTCATGCACGGAAGGTTGATTTGCAAACAAATGAGTTTAATTAATACATTCAAATAAATTGTCGATGAAATAGCGAATACATTATTTGAAACAATGTATTGCATGAAATTGTAATTGGGATCGATATAATGTATATAAATTCAAATACATATATTATAGTAACAACCACTTGTATTTGGCATCAATACGCTAGAAAATTCAAACCAATGAAAAATTATCAAACAAAAATATATTTATGTCTATTTTGTATTAACAGATTTGCCGAAAGAAGGTCCACAAATAAATGGCGAAGAAAAGCAGTATCAAACTGGTGATCCACTAGTTATCAACTGCACATCGGGAAAGTCACATCCAGCATCAATACTTAGTTGGTTTATTAACGATGAGCAAGTGAGTTTTATTTTAAAATATATTAATGCTTCTAAAATATTTTATCATGGTGTTACAAAAACATTGTTTATCCATTTTTGTAACTTACTTTTTTTAATGTGCACGTCGAGAAATCAATAAACCAGAAATATTGCTCCATTTTCTTTAATTATTGAAAAAATACGTATAATTACAAATTCAATTATTCAGAGCCTTCAAGCAAAGATTAACACTAAATTTATTCTTTATGCAAGCAATCGGAACATTAAAAGTGAATATGAATCACCAACTTACATTTTGTACATAACCGCACAATTACCTGAATTATCAAAATTACCAATTTTGCTGGACTTGTATAGTTTTCCTAAAAGCAAAGAAATGAAAACAGAAATTCTTTGCTCATTACTCGATGTTTTATGAACGTCATAAATTCGCAAGAAAGAAGACAAAAGTAGTAAAAGTAATAAAAAGGTTTGGATTTTCATTTTCTGTTTACCAAGCCAGCAAAGAATAAATGAAAATTAAAGTGAAATAGTCTATTTGTTGTATTTT
Source organism: Parochlus steinenii (assembly GCA_038502155.1). Taxonomy (NCBI): domain Eukaryota; kingdom Metazoa; phylum Arthropoda; class Insecta; order Diptera; family Chironomidae; genus Parochlus; species Parochlus steinenii. The sequence goes on along the minus strand of JAXCIN010000047.1, from coordinate 4,622,690 downwards.
CCATTTTCTACATTCTTGGCTGTTGATACTTAATAGCGTTCAAACATGCAATACAACTATAATGGAATAAATTTCCCTCGCCTAGGGCTCAGCCAGGTTGAGGCATAGCAAGGTATAAATATAATGTTTATTAGAATGCTTGAATTTGAACTCGATTCGTTTTTAATGAATTACATATTTTTATTAAACATAACAGCCAGGGGAGAGAATTTTCCTGATATATTTTTCCAATTAATCTTTTCAATACAAACATTGGAGCTCTGGGGTTGGAATTTGGGAGAACAAACAGTTTTTAGCTTTGCAGTGGCTTGTGATAAATATATGTTAAAACAGTTTGATACCACTTGATTATCCACACAATAAATATGATTAAAATTGGCAGCGAATTTTTAAGGATTGAGTAGCGTAAATATATTTCGTTAATAAACTATCGTTAATAAACTATGCATTTCAAAGACTAAAGCAAAGACTAAAAAAAATGTACCCTTAAAAAAATTTAAATCAATAGTATACATTGATCTGAAACTATTCGATCAGCTAAAAAAAGGTTATAAATATATAAATGTCTCAATTTTGTGAAATACTCATACTAAAATTATTTTACATTAATATGATAATTGATGTGGAAAGTGCAAATCGCATAGTATTACGATTTTCTCAAGCTTTTAGTTTTAAAAGCTTTCGAACATATCTTTGACTATTTATTTAGAATAGTTATAGTCTTCAAAATAGCCAACTTCATCAACCATTTCGCGAACTGTTTGCCTTGCCCCGGCTCGTTACAAAAACTATTTCATATAGCTGCGTGCCAATACGATATTAAGCAAAGTGAATATTTTAGTTTTTGTATATAATAATCATATTTGAAGCGGGAAAAAAGGTAACAAAAAAATAACTAAAAATACCCTTTTCACTATACAATATTCGATTTGATAAAATAAACATCACGCTGCTAAGGTATTCGTGTTTTCGCTCATAGTTTTGACACTGCCGTAATCACTGTTTTATAGATTGAGCACCGAGTGCTTCGGCAAAAAAATAAACAAATTGGCGTATTGGTGTTACAATGGAGCTCATTAAAATTTCCTGATGAATGCACACATTTATTGGAAAAACTTAATGTAAAATTAAATATTTTCATTTAATGAGTTTTAATTTAATTTACCAAAAAGATTAAAAACACATAATTTTACAATTCAATGGACATCCAAAAATAACTTGAATAAATTACCCAACATAATATTTAAACCTATTTTTTACAGGTAACAAACCAGAACTACCTTATAAGTTATAAAGAAGTCCATCATAATCACGGTCTGATAACGACTATATTGGGGCTTAGTATTCCAGTCGATAGTAGTCACTTTTATGACGGTATGATGAGAGTACGATGCGTAGCAAACTTATCGCCCATTTTATGGCAAAATGGTAAAGAGAGCGTAGTGCAGAGAAGACCAACTTTGATGGACAATCGAGAAGCGATGTTGCTTGGTGAGCTTTTTATGAATATTCACGTCTAAAACTTACTCCCAATACTAATAACGTTAAAATTTCCTTCACAGTGCGGAGCTCAGCATCAAAAAGCAAAATTGCTTACATAATCACACTCTTCTATGCAATTCATCTCGTAACGCATGTTTTTGCTGTATGAAATTAATATTTTACATCACTGACCTTTTCAAATAATTTACAAACAATTTATTCAACAGAATAATTACTTTACATTCTAAGAGAAGCAAACCGTAAGTTGACAGAAACTGAATGAGGTTCAGTCCCGTATTATCAACATATTTTTGTAACTTCCATTTAAAAAGAAGCAAATACGTATTCCAGAGCATCGACATAAATATCAAATTTAAAAATTGATTTAATCACGGCATTAACTTTTAAGGTAGTCAAAGTTTGAGGGTAAAAAAGTGTACCATAAAATGGTTTTGTAAATACTTCTTCATCAAAATATTGTGGTATATTTAACTTAGTAGAGATTAAGCCGTATTAGTCGCATATTAGTTTATTGGTTTTTGGGAGATGAGACAATTACAAGATTGTGTGGGAGATTTTAAATCGATTTGTCGATCAGTATAGAACATTAAACAAAGTTTAGGGTAAACATTATTTTGTTATGAAATTGTGAATAGTGAATATTTAAACTACTCTAACATAAGTTTACTTTACGAGAACAAATAGATTTCTTTAGAAACCCCAAATCAATTAATTATTATCAAATCTTGAAAATTAAATGTGTACATATAGCATTTGTAAATAATAAACAGAAAAACTCTAAAATGTATGATAAATTTAAGCATGATAGATATTAACTATACTATAAGATTTTTTTTTAATATTTGAGAGAAAAAAACTCACAACCTTATGCATTTTGAGGTTTTTAATGATTTATTCTCTTAAAGAACTTATATTTAAAAAAAGAATTCTAGTAAATTAATGAAAGAAATGCCTTAAGTTTTGAATGACAAAAATGAATGATTTAATATTTGTAGAACTAATATGTACAGGAAATCATCGATAACGAATAAAATTATATTAGAGCATTAAAATTGCATATCTTTGGATTTTTGAATGATATAGTGAAATGTTGTATTTCCAGAATTGAAAACTTTTATTGTATAATTCTAGGAATTTCAAACTCTTTTGACAAACTCAAAGTTCGAATGGGTAAGTATGTTCTAAATGTATAAAACAATTTGAAAGACATCCTTTATCAAACAACATTAAAATCTTTTCTACTTCTTCATACCTTACCTCTTCACTTAAATACTAAAATCATGCACAATCCTCTAAAGTTTGATTAAATTTGTGTTTATATTGTTTGCAAAAAGCCAGATCCAGATTGTGAATTTGTGCCCAATTGCTACGGCTGGAAAAGGTCTACAATAAAGAAAGTCAATAAAAAGCCTTTGATTGCTGCCATAAAGCTTACGTTATCGAACTCTACAGAAGGCACAAAGGACAGATCGATTGTTTGTGTTTGATCTCCGTGAGCTCTTTGCAGATCTGAGCCCAGAGTGGTTTGGTTATAGCATTCTAATATTGACGTGAGGTTATAGTTGCCGGAAGAAGTGCACTAAGGATTGATTGGTATCTTGTTAAAAAGGCATCATAAAAATTAAAGTACATGAAGCGTTTCATTTTTGTATAAAGCTGAAAAATGTATTTTGTTGTCAAATTTTTTGTTCCTTGTAAATTTTTAATAATGAATAAAAGCGTAAGCAACCACTTTTCAACGCACAAATTTTATAAAAATAATATGGCAATATCAAAATATATATATTTACATCTCCAATAGTTTTCCTCAATGAGTTCATCAAGCAAGAGATGACATCGAACGATTCGTTAATTGGTAACTTGTCTAAAACACATCCATGAAATTTGTTGAGTTCACATTCTCTCTGTCCATGTTGACAACTGAATACCCATTCCTTTTTAGACTCTACCCAATAATACTGAAATTGTCAAATAGTTAGCATCAATTTTTAGCAGATTATATCAAATAAATATTCCAAGAATGATTTTCAGTTAAAAATTTCAAATATTTTTGAAATGCTTACATAAGCTTTGCCAAAGGGCACTAGCTTTAACTCAACATAGTCCTTCCGTTTGTTCCACAGTTTTGTCAACTGGTTTCTGAAAAAATCCACACTGTCGTAGCACAAGGCTTCATAGTATACGCGTAGAGGTAGTTTTTGCTGTTCTTCTTGACCATTTAGTTTTCCCAGCAAAGCAACCAACAGGAAAGCAACAGCGAATTTATATAGCATAATACAAAATTTTATGGATTTCGATTTTTTTTCTTGCTCGATTCCGAAGAATTTCTCTTAATTGATTTGTTTGAACGGAAAAGCGTGTCAGCCCTGTTTGAGCTGCTTTTAAAAACTGAATAACACTGAAAAATGCTCAAAATGCTCAAAATGTTTAACTGGGGAAATTGTATTATAACACATGCTCATCCGCAATGTCAATAAGTTATCATGAGTTGCGTTTTTATGTGATTACACATTGTTGTACAGCATTGAGTTTGAGAATCACATAATACAAATTTAAATTGATAAGTCAATTTGATGTTGCCTCTATAATAAGCAATTGCTTTTAGTGTTTGACTGTTGTGACTGTTTTATATGAGTATAGTCTGGTCTGGTCTTCGTGCCAATTCATTTAGCTCATGATAATTGTGTTTGCAGTCTGCTTTTACAAGCTTATTATAAATACGAATTGTATAATTTTAGTTTTGATGTGAAAAGTACCATATGACTGAAAGTTCTGCTTTAGTTTTTTTAGAAAAAAAAAAATTCAAAATCAATTGAAGTTATTTGTAATTTTCTAATAAATTTTTGTAGTAATACAATTTATTAATTTATTAAAAATGTGAAACGAATAATGCATGATCCTTGGGAACTACATCATTAACATTAACATCAAAATAGAACGTGAAACTCAACAAAAGCCTAAATGCTCCATTTTGTTTCTTTTCAACCCAACGTGAGCAAAATTTCCATATCTAAAGTGTAACAATTCATTCATTGACAAAATCTCAGTTCATTAATCATATTTTTATCGCTACGGGATCACTTAAAAAAATCCTTATCAACTTTTTGTACTTTTAATGTCAAAAATAAATGAACATAAACTCTAAATTGGTGTTCCATGACTCAACAAAAACGTGGCAAAATTGTTTCTTAAAAGAATATTTTATTTTTGATTAATTCCTATTCAAGCGTTTTTGCTGCGATGTTGTGAGTCATCTACTCCTAACGGGTGGAAACATTTAAAGCTTAAAAAAGAGCTGTTGAAAAGAAAGTATCATTAAATAGTTTGAGAAGATCTCAACAGACAATTAATTATATTAAATACAAAATGTTAAAACAGCAAATTTGTATTGAAATCGAGAAGTTTCGAAAATTGTTTTTTGTTGGAATCTTCAATTAAATTATCAAAGAAAATGTAATGATAACCTTATACAGTCAAGTTTAAGCTGGTCATAGTATTAAATCAATTATAATTTACTTCCATTGTAATAATATTATCGTATATTTCACAGACGAGTTTCAATAATCTTTATATTGTTTATGTTCATCATTAAAATGGCTAATTTCTTATAAGAATATTAACAATATAGAAAGCTGGAATCTTTGAATGAGCATTGAGAATTTTGAATACTTTATGTTTTATAAATAAAACACTGTTTTATCTTCAAGCTTCTTGCAATTATTGTGTCTAAATATTTGCATAATTAACTCGGTATATGCAAGCATATCTTTGAAAGCTTATCAAAATAATTTCCTGTTCATTTTGTATTCTCATTTTCATTTTCCATACTTATTGTGTATGACTGTTATGCAAGCTTCTACGCCCCAACTATAAATAATAATTACAAAAGTTTATGATTTGAAGCTTCTTGCAGCCATATTAAAGCATATTAGAGCTGAAATTAAACTATTGAAGTCTTTATTCCGCTTCCTTTCGAATCGAAAACAATTAAGTGTATTTATAATTTTATGTTTTAAAAGCTCAAGAAAATATTTGCATGACGTGCATGGGCTTAGTATATTCTTGATTAAGGAAATAATTATTTTCTTTTATGAATATTCTGTACGCCACACCGATTGAAAATGAGGCAAGCATTTTTTATGCAGCTTGACTACAAAATAGCAAAATTCTGTGAATTGCTACAATATACTAAAGGATGGTGTTAGTGTGTGGCCAATAATTGTATTAAATTTTGTAATATATTTAATTTAAAAAGTTTACTATTTAAAAAAGTCATTTTGCTCGATATTTTTTCCCTCGTGGAATGAATCGCTGATACCTGAGTTGTGTAGTTTCCATTATATACGGTTTAATTAATGCTCGTTTTTTACGAATTGTAAACGCAATTTCAAGTAATAAATTTGCAAGTTTTTCCTCAATAAAAATACTATAAATTGTTCGTAATTACACTTTTAGTTCAAGCTACACTTCAGTGAATGAATCATTATGTGCTTCAACTTTTCTATGATTTTACGCAAAATGGATTTTTTAGCTCTGTAATTTAATATTTCAATAGAATTTGAGTGTGAAGTCTGCGCTAAAGGAAAATCTTTTCTAGTGTTCATGCTTTAAAACTATTGCAATAAGGACTTGGTAATTATATACATACACGAATATCATTCCAACTCTGTATTTGAAATGTTTTGCATGTTTTTCGTTTTCATCAGCTTTTACGCTTATGTTTTTGAAATTATATTATATTAATGATTTTTTCACATTTGCTCGGAGCAAACAAATTTTTAAATAATTAATAAGAACGAGAAAAAGATTTAAGTTAAAGCATCTATTTCTACTGAAATATTTCAGAAGAATTTTTATTTAACAGAATAAAATAAAAGTTTTGATTCAAGTATCGAAACTCAACTTTAACAGCTACAAATCTCTCAAAAGTCAGAAACCGCAATCCGCAACTTTAAGCAATTTTAGAATTTAAATCTCTGCCAACTCATTGTGTCATCTTTTTTGAAGAAATTGGAAAGAAGCGCTGAGTTCAAGATGACTCTTTCGAACATCCTTAAAGGAAAACCAACATTGTTGTCATGCAACAAAGCAAAAGTTGCCAGAAAAAATTTAAATTTTAGTCAAAACCTACCTTAAACAACTTTGTATATGACTAGAAGTTTCATGAGTTATCGTAGAAGTTTAAGCAACAAAAAAATGTATTCCAAAAGTTTGAAAGTCTAGTGGAAATTTTTCTTGGAAAATCATTGAGAACCTTTTAGATGGGATGGAGTCCTGGATTTGTTTAATATAACTTAGTTGAAGCACACCGCTGAGTTTGATTTTTTTTTTGAATTTATAGATCCAAGAATTCATTGCGGAGTGATTTTAATTCGATATATCTTTTATATAGGATATTCAATCGATCTAAAGCATTTATTTCCATTTATAAAGTAAAATACAATCATTCAAATTATTCCCACAAAATATCAAAAAATAAATATAGAATACAACGGTAATATTTGTTGTATAATTTAAATTGATTGACACTTTACTCGACAAAGTAATAAATAAATGTCGCACATATTTTTATAATGTGACAGGGCAAACAAGTCCTTAGAGAGTAGCCTGCAAATGCTGAAATGCTTTTAAGCGTACTAAAGCAAATGGTTCAATCTTACATTCATTGCACAAAAATTCAGATGGATATATTTTATTGGTTTATGACATTTATGACAATTAAATGGAATTTCTAGTTAATGCTAACACACTTCGTAGATGTAAAAAAAATGTCTGAATGAAGAGGAGTTTTGTTAGAGTTTCTTTATACCGTATTATGTTTATCAAGATTTTCATTTTAATAATCCTATTTATTAGTCTTTCAAAACTTTTACCAGCCGTTACAAGCTTTTACAATATAAAAATCTGGCGTATTCACAGCTACATAGCTCAATTTCAAATGTGTTAATCAAAATTCTCAGTAAATTTGATTACTTAAAAGGAATGCCGAAAATTGTGAATTGAAAATGATATTTGTGAATATTTTATGAAAATATCTACACTGGAGTCTAGAGCATGCCATAAACCAAGTGGGGAAACTCATACCGATTTATTCGTTTTTGGTAGACACATTATTAATGAAAATTGAACTACGTAACAATATGATATACTTCTTACATGATGACGTGACTTGAACATTTATTGCCTCCTTAATTCCTTCCAAATAACTGGTAACGTTGCTAATGCTACTAATGCCATGAATGCAGGCAAACAGCTCAAGACAAAATGTATATTAGCACAGAAAATTGCATAGAATATAAAAACAGTGAATCGGAAATTGAAAACGTTCGTTTTAAAACTACCAAAACTATGAAAACTACGAAAAATTAATTTTAATGCTTTTGCAAGGCAGTTTACCGACTATATAAATTATATGTTCAGGCAGAAATTATATCTGCAGCTTTTTGGAGTTGTATTTATGTGCACACTTTGCTGGGTGAAAATGGGTTTATTTGGAGAACTTTAACATTTTCACAGTTTAAACATTTTGTGCGATGTAATTTACTGTTTTATAGTTTGATCGAGGCAATTTATGGCCATGCAGATTTAAAATAGTTTCATTTGACCGAGGACAAGCTTTTGCAGTTTTTCTAAGGGAGTTTATTTTGTATGTGAATTTTGTAATGCCAATTGCCATATACAATGTAATAAGATGAGTACTATAGTTCAAATGATACTGACTACACCATGAATCTACTAAAAAACTTTCTTATGAGCTGTAATTCCCAGCTAAACTTTTATTTTCAACATGTTTGGTGTTTTGGTGTGTTTAGTGCGCTTGGCGTAACATCCATGAAAAGTTGCTTATTTTGAGATAATTGACTGTTCGGAAATGTTCAACTACTTTAGTTTTTATGAATCTTTTGTTTCTAGAGAAAAGTAATTTTGTTGCAAAAAACTTGTAATTTAAAATTAGCAAACAGACTTTTAGGGGATGTTCAAGATATTAATTGTAATATTTTATGACCATAAGTAATTTATTACATATGTAAACATATTAAAGAGTCAATCAACTGCATAAATTGTTGAAAAAAAATCAACGTAATACACCAAACATCTAGCAGATGGTCTATTATTTATTATCTTCAATAAAAGCTCTTGATTCTCAATATATCTGAAACTTTTTCATGTATGCCATTAACTGTTATAACGTGTCGAAGAACAACCAAGGACTGTATTAAATTTCACCAATGCTGATGTTCTACAAATAATTATTTATGTTTCTCTGTTGACTGGAAATAATGTTCGTTCTTGAAATTTATGAATAAAGTTGGTTTGTTTTATTAAAACTGTAAAGTTTAAATTAGTTTACCTAGAGTGTTGCAATTTTTACGCTTTTAAAAAATATAAACAAAAAAGTGCAAACTAAAGTTTTATAGTGTTTGAAACAAATATTTTGTCTGCATCTGTTTGCCAACACAATTTCCATAGAGCCATAAGCGCAATTGCACCCTGCAACAATGAAACTACGTTGGAATTTTTGAAAAGTCCAACTTATTCCGTTAAAAATAATTGGAGTCCGTAGTTTATGGATGTAAATAATAATGTTTGGAATATTGAGAGCTAATACACAGTAGAGCTGATAATATAAATTATAGTTTGAGGTTAAATTTAATATTTGAAAATTCTTAATTAATAAAGTAGTTGCAACTTACCGTAATTTATAAAGATAGATTTTTCAAGAAAATCAGAAAATTATTTTAGTGAAATTGTCCTGTGTTAATATACCAAGACATTTAATTTTAGAGTCTTTAGACACTACTTTCATTGCTATTAGAACTGAGAGATGATTTGTTCATCCAAAGAAAATCTAGGAAAAGTTTGAAAAAACACTGTGGAAAACTCTGCAGAAACTATTCCACATAAAAACTTTCCGAAAAACTTTTGAAATTGAACTCTTAGATCAATAGATTTAGCACATAAATTTTACAAGAGCAGAACAAATGACTTTATAAAAGCTTGAAACAATGTGCATTACATCCGGATCTTTTGAATTTTATGAACTGCTAGAATCAGAATATAATCGACTATTGTCCATATTAAATATAGATATATCGTTGTTATCGTGTAGTTCGCGCAAGTTGAATCTAGACTCCTATTCTGAAAAATACATTAAAATGCAATATCGAAAATATTCTGCTTATTGCATACCAAACATTTATTTTCAATTTAGCAGTTTCTACATGGCATATTATATGCAATTTTTGAATTCAAATACTAAAATAGCAAAAATATTTGTCTGAGAAGAATTGATAACAATAATCCGTATCATTATTATTTGGATTTTTTGTTATAGTAATGTTGCAGAGTTTATATTGTGGAGAATATAAATTATAATTTATTTGTTAAATTTATTACATTTATTGTTATTTTTTTGTGAATTCTTAAATTTATTTGTTTGAATCATTTATGGGATGAGTTTTTTGTGTAATGTATTGTTTATTTTTATATTTTGAAATATGCTTGAATTATGATAAGCTCAGTTGCTTAAGCATATTTGTATTGTGTACCTTTTAATACATGAAATATAAAATTTAATATGAACGTGTTTTTTTCTTTTATCAAATATTTTCAAATCAAACAGTATGATGCATCATACAAATTACAAATGCACAGTTATCGTCAGAATGATTACTAAAAATCAAACGTAAGCACTAAACCACATTATCCTCTTAAAATGAAAGCGTCATAGCTATGAATTATATAAAACGTGGAAAAATTCATTGAAATTTAATTATCATTAAAAAATTGCATTCAACATAATCTCACTTTTTAATTTGAAATTTCTACTATTTGCACAATTTTAATCGTATTTAATGGAATATCTGATTTTCGTGCATTACAGATAATGCCATGAAGTACTTTTAGCATAAGTATTAAAATTTAAAGTATGGATTTTAAACTTGTTCAACAACAATCCAGAATTAAAATTTGCAAAGTTCCAGGAGCAATTTGTTTTACGGGATTAAAAACAATCAACAATATGGCTTACATCGCGCTAGATTGCTCGCACTGTTGTTCAGTTTTTTACATTTTTTAAAACAATTTTCAGTGGAAAATTTACACGATTAATAATTTAATGGCAAACAAGTCGTGCACTTAAATGGTGTTTATGTAATAAAATAAAACTAAGCTTCTCCCTAAAAGCTCATGAATATGCGAGCTTTAAATTTTATTGCATAATTCTAAGTTTGCATGTCCGTTTGCACTTTTTCGCTCGATGCATGTAATCAAAAACCAAAGGTGACATTTTAATAATCGCATTTAATTGTTTTAATATCACAAAACCATTTCACTTGGTAGGCTAAAATGCAAATCAATGGAAATGACATGTGCTGCTACACTAATTTCTGCCAATCATACGATCTCAATTGAAATTTAATTTTTATAGTTAAAGCTCATGACTTAACGGAAAGGTTGCGATTTTTATATTTTAAAATAAATTAGAGGAAACATGAGCCAAACTGATAATAATCTTAATTTGATTTTTGGCTTAAAAACTAAAATATGAATATATGTTTGACTCTAAATAATTTGAATACTCACTCGGCACCTTTTCTTATATTTTCACATAAGTTTTGTATTACCGTATTGCGACAATGAAACATGCTTTAAATTTGCGTAGTACAAGTTTCTGACTTTTGGAACTATTTTGCATGCTCTGAGATAAATGAAATGGAAAGAAAATTACTTTCTACACTTTGCAATATACAATGTATACTATACATTGTGTTAGAACATTGTCTGGCAATTACAAAGATTATATTTTTGATGTTTTAATGGGTCTAGTAAAGCATGCATGTAGTCATTAACACAAAAATGCCTATCAATCAATCAAACAGTCAATGCGTCACTCAATCAGGGAATAATCTTACTTGAACAGTTTTCTTCCAGTTCTAACCATTTTATGTTGTTCAAAACAATATATGTATATGTTATTATTATTACACATATTACGATAATTGATTACAATCCAAATTTGTTATGTTTAAACCATGAATACGCTGAACAGTGCTGATTTTTATTAATTTCGTTAAAAAATCTAAATTTTTATGCAAAGGATTAAGATCTATGTGTTCAAAAAGTTATACAATGCTGAAGATCTTTGTTAAGTTTTCAACTTTCGCTTTTAGCCAAAATTCTAAAACAACTAGATTTTTTCGTGACTTAGAATTAGCATTTTTGATGCTTTGATGAACTATTATCAATATATTTAAAAGGTGCGTTTGAGGTTTTTTTAAGTTCCATCTAAACTGGTGCTATAAAACATGACCATAAAACTAGAATACACCTTCAAATAAGGGGCTATGCATAAAATACGTAACGCTGAAAACGGACCTTTTGGACTCCCTCTCCCCCCTCGTAACGCTTTTTCACAAATATTAATATGAATAGATATGAATTTAATAGAGCGTTACGTATTAATTGAAAAGCCCCTAAAGTTATATTCGCGTGTTCAACTTTGTTCTTGTAAATTTGATGTTTCACCTCTGTTCATCTTCTCCATGGTTTAAATTTACACCCTTCTAGCGGTTCTTAAAAATTTGCTTTGTTTTTGCCTTGTCCGTCTATCAATAGAAAAGTTGACTGAGAATTTAAAAAAAAATTGGCATACTCACGGGCTAGAATTTTATGAAATAATTTCATAATTTTTGCTCAAATTGTGTAAGAATTAAGGAGTCGTTTTTTAATGCATATTCTGAGAGACTCCATATTTCTCTCGAATTTTTTTTTCGCCACATTTTATTTCTCAGAAATATGTAACTCTATAATTTTTTTCACAATTTCAACCTCTCATTTATTAACAAATAAGCATTTATAAGTAAACAAAAAAGCTTTCATTCAATTTTCATATAAAATTCTCATGATCAGTTAAACGTCATGCATATTTTTTTTAACAATCGGCAAGACTTTTAGTTCATGACATTTATCTGTGAGTGAACACAGTTTCTAAAGAACAATGACTATTTTGTAATGTTTCGTAATTTTTTAATGCTGAAAAAAATTGAAACAAAAATTTAATGTTGTTGTTATTCCTGGTTAACATTGTGTTTTTATGTTCAAAAAGTTTCAAGGAACTGCAAAAAATCGTAAAACTTTTATTCAAAGTTTTTTTTGTTCATTAAACATATTACGCTGTAAAGATATGGATTATTACACAAGTTAACAATTTTCTTTTAATAATTTCATCAAATGTTTAAAGCTCAGAAAAGCGCGACCAGGCTTAAAGATTAATGAGTACAATTTATTTAATGTTTTGCTCCACTTTCATACTGCTGTTTTTGTAAAGAGCGTATCGATGGGTGAAAAAGATACTAAATCTGTGGAAAACGGTCAATAAATTCTATTTTATACGATAAGCTTCAAATATCAACAGTTGATTAAAATTATCTTTTTGATGATATTATTTCTATTGATAGAATATACCTTTTTTGGAATATGTACATTTTTCACCTATAGGGATCATCCCGTTTGTACCCATTATACCTGTAAAAACTCGACTGCAAAAAAAGAGTACTAATTTTTCAGTGTTGTCTCTTAAATTCATCTGGATAAGAAATTGTGTAATTCTGTAATGGGGGCATTCTTTGTCCCCAAATTGATAATAAATTTAATGAGTTTTTTCGTCTCGCAGATTTTATCACATCGTTTCAAGAAAAGGAAGGAGAACGGTGGAAAGATTTCTTAAAGGAGACCTGTTAAGATCCCTTATAACCCCAAGGAAAATACACCAATGAAAATAAACTCCACCCAATACTTTATCCCAAAAATAAGTACTTCTTGAAGATGTTTTGTTTCCAAATTGTGCGAATGCTTTAATTCTGGCATCTAGTTTCAAAAGGTTCACGTTTCATTCTAAAAATGTTGGATAATTTGTAGGCATCATGAATGACATACATAATTTATGTCGAAGAATGGCCTCTCCTTAAGATCGAAAGCCAAATGTAAAACTTGGAAATGGGATTTGTAAATTGATTCTTAGACATTTGAAGCTTATTCGAGAAGATATGTGTGATTACGCGGTTTGAAAATGATTTCATTATTTGTATATGGAAAGCAAATTAATTTGGATTTTAAGGAAAATGACATTAACAAATTAATTAGTTTTGAGTGTGAAATGACTCGAGTATAAATTATTGGTGTTTGTTTAGCAAAGTGTAAAACCTATGGTAAAACTGTCTTGCCGCATTATTTGTGGGACTGTGGAGTTAGTGAGAGATTTTACATCGTAACATCGAATACTTAACTTTACGATAATCAGGGAAATTACTGATTGCTTAAGTATTATACCAGAATAGATGCTAATATAATTCTAAAAAATAAGAAAAAAAAAAAAAAGTTTGGGTGAAACCAAGACTTCACAAATTTTTGTTGCCGAAGTAAAAATTAGTGAACTGCGAGTGAACTGTTACTTTTTGTTTAAATAATGGACATCCCAGTAAAGATGGTTTATAAACAGTGACATTTTAATAAGTATTATATTATGAAATTAGCGACTTTATCGGTAAATTTGTTAATTGTTTAATCATACCTAGAAGAATTTTAAATAATACATTAGATATTGTTCAGATTTCTCGATAATTGATAATTTTTAGGTTTATAATTTATTAACCAGTTCAAACAAAATTTCAATCCAGGTGAATTATTTTTGGAAAATTGAAATATTTTTAGAACATATAAAAATTGACTTTATATTTTCAACAAATTTTAAGCTCTGATTTTCTGATAAACTTACAGTAACAATAATATAAGTGCATGCTATTGAGTTATGTTATTTATTTGTGAAATGCAAAAAAAAATTAGAACCGGTAAAAGCACTTTAAATGTCCGTACAGCTTAATTGATTTTACACTTGTTGTGTACTTATTATATCACATCCTATCTTTATCTGAGTAGAACATACTTGTATATTCTCATAAGCTCGCATCCAACACAATACTTCAGTCAATAAAGGTCAGTATTTATAAAACAAATAGGAAGCACCAATACTTAAACACTTAAGGGTAAGCACAACACAGAAAACTTTTAATAACTTACATGCTGTGTATGCTATGTTTGTTTTGAATATACTCAAAGAAACAAGAATAATATTTGCATCAAACATTTTTCGCAAAAAAGATGTGTGCAGGCATTTAAAACAATTTCTACGTTTTATATGTTTGCACATGTCCCATGTGTGGGCTCAAAGATGACCATTTACTTATTTATGTTTTCTGGGAGTTTTAAATGTGTGCTGAAACTGCCTTTTTGATGAAAATTCAAAATCAACAGCAAAAATAAATTTGCTTTGTTCGAAAACTTAGGTCTGTAAATACTGTATTTGTTATCATAGAAAAAAATTTATTTGACACTGCCCTGTTGATTCCCCTTGTGAAATTTAATTGTAAATCCTAAAAAATCACAAAGTTTATACGGTGAATAAATTGTTTTTTAAAGATGAACATAAAGACGCGAGCAAGAAAAATGATTTAATCGTTATTATAAGTCTTAATAATAAAAAAAATAATTGCAAACATTTTAGTATGTAACATTTGTGAGAATTGCTATTTTTTGTTGCAAACACAACAATATAAAAGTTTACGAATAAAATCTACAAAAATTATTTAATTTTTATGTATGCTCCCAAGCCACTTTTTCCGGTAACTCACCACAAACCAAAAAATAACATTCATATCGTTCAACTTTACTAAATGTTCCAACAAGAAAATATAAGAGCACATAAAAGTTCATTATTCCAACTTATTATGCTATATCGTCGTAAAAGAAACTTTTCCGATAAAATTAAATGAGAATTTTAAGCAAATGAACAATAAATACTTTACGAAGGATGTTTATATCGTAGTTACGTTATATCAGCTATCGTTTGTATTGGCATTATAACCTTTTTAGCGCAACTTAATCAGAGCACTTTATGAGAAATAACTCGATGATAATGTTCGCTTATTAAAGAATCGTTCCATATAAATAATGTCTATGTTGTATGAAATAAATCTGAAACTCATTTGATCATTTGATGGTTGAGTATGTTTATTACTAGCTTGAAAGAGAAAAGCAATTTCCTATAATACCCGTATCTGTATATTTATTTATGATTTTGTGATGTTCCGAAATACTAATAACACACTACGCCTTTGTGAACACATGTTTATGATTAATCAAAAAATTATATCAAGATTGTAGTTATAGAGATATTGTGGTTTTCCAAATTGATTGAATTTACTAGCGGTTTGGTTTCTTTGGACACTCAAATGCCAAGAAGGCACAACTCTGACCTTTATAGAAGAAGAAACAATTTATACAGGGTAGTTTTATCTATTTGGGTAGGAATGGTAAATGAGGCGAATGTAACGTTCTAACATGTTTGAAGTTTACTGTTTTACCGTCATTGTATTCATACTTTGAAAATAATTTAGAATTAATTTTTTTTTTTAAGAATTCGAATCTATATGAAGTCTTCAAAATAATGTTAATGTACTAAATAAAGTATTTTATAATATAATCCTGAACCCTCAATTTGATCGACAGACGTACCCTCGTCCATTTATGATAGTGAAGTTACAAAAAATGGACAAATACCTTAAACATATTTAATTTCCCTCACATATTGTGACATGAATACAAATAAAGCAGAAAAACCAACAATGAACTTCCATTTTCATGCATGAATATTTATCGGGACTGTTAATTATATGCATAATTTAACCGAAATATTTCCTATAATGCGTTAATAATCCAAATACTATTAGAGGTTATTGAATTGTATGATTTTGGATTATTAAAGTGGAGTAGCACAATATTTCGACTAGAATAAAATTGCAATACGGAACCACCATTGGAGTCGATAAAATTGTTGGTTTAGTGAATTATAAAAATCTATTTATGTAGCGCTCTAATGAATTTTTTTGGCAGCATTATAACTAATAATTTAGAATTTATCAAATAAATACATCAAGTCGCAAGGTCGTGGTTCCTTTAATTGTACATCCAGTATTTTCTAGTACTGGTTTAGACAATTCCACCATAAACCACTTTAAGGATACGATCATTTCAGCATCTTTACATAACTCTGTAAATACTTGGAAAATACTTAACTTTACCACTCAAGCATCCTCAAGATATTAAATTACATTTATTCTATGCTCTCGCACAATTTATTCATTTTCCATTAGATTTGCTCATGTTCTACGGAATGATATCTTGCTTAATTAAAGAAAACACCTTTTGCTTTTGATTACATTCGCATAAAAAGCATTCGGATGAAGTAATCAGATAAGATAACCAAAGAGATAGCAAAAAGTCTAATTCACATAGTTTGGGTAATTAATTATTTACTTACATGTTTATTATGGCCGAGTCTACCCTAATTCGTGTGTAGTCGGTAGTAGAAACAATTCACGATAACATGCATGTATGGTCTGACTTTGATGAAGCAATTTTTTTTTGTGAGTATAACACTGATTTTCACGAATAAGAATCGTAATCAACTGAAAATTTGAATAATACAATTCAGATTAAAGTTCAAATTGATTAAGTTATTTGGAATATTTCAAAATTTTAATTAAAAAAAAAATTTTGTTTAATGTAATTTAGTTAATTCTTCTTCTCTAATTCTTTTTTTCTAAAATTCGATATTTCAAGCTGAAAGGTACGTGTCATACACATTTTTATACACAGAAAGGTGGGTTAACTAATGAAACACGACTTGCTTCGTTATTCTTTTCATTCCAATTTATTTTGTAAAACAACATAATGTTTATTTAATTTATGAATAAAGTCTACAAACAATTGATATTAAACAGATATTAAAGAAACTGAGAATAAATGAGATTTTTGAAGAATTTGCGCTACTCTTGATAAGAAACATAGCCTCTCGGTTGTCAATTGAAGGCAATGGAATGTCTAGTTTATCGTGTTGCAGCTCTCGCTGCCTAAGGACACTTTCTCTGTCGTTGGTCCACAACACTGGGGATATACTTGCGACGCATTTTATGCGAATAGGTCCTTCTTCGAAGTAAAATTTACTCAACTTTAAACTGAGCCCTAACGATGAAGTAAGTAGACCATGTTGGTGTTGAACGTCTGGGTAAGTTATAATATACTTTGGATTCAAAATCTGTAGTGGAATTCAAAAAATTTTTAATTATTTTCGAATCAAAAAATCTTGTTGCATATTGAGAAAATCATATTATTAAGCCAAAGCAGTCACCACCCCTGATATACCTTAGACGTAATATCAAAACGAAAATTACGGTTATAGTCAA
This sequence comes from Parochlus steinenii, assembly GCA_038502155.1. Taxonomy (NCBI): domain Eukaryota; kingdom Metazoa; phylum Arthropoda; class Insecta; order Diptera; family Chironomidae; genus Parochlus; species Parochlus steinenii. The sequence goes on along the minus strand of JAXCIN010000047.1, from coordinate 4,604,886 downwards.
CAAATCTTATACTTCCAGCAAGAGAAATATCATAATTCTTATTGGAAAACACATATTTCTCTTGTTTTAAGTACTGTAGAAACTTGCACCATAAAATATCATTACATACTTTCATATTTTTATATATTTTGAGGAAAAAAAGCACTCACTGGCTCATCGTTGATGTACCACTGCAACTTGGATGCCGGAGAAGATTTCCCGGAAGTGCAATTCAAGCTCAATCTATCACCTGTTTGATATGACTTTTCTTCGCCAAAAATGTGTGGACCCAAAGTTGGTAGAACTGTGGAGGAAGTGTCATTTTAGTAATGGAAGAAAATAAATGTGAATATGTTTTTTGGGATTTAATTTTTGCTAAGGCAACGATGAAGTTAGGGAAAGTTTATGACGTTGTGTTTTTTGATACTTAAATCAATTTTTTCCAAGCTAGGATTTAAAAGTTTTTTAAGGGTAAACCATGATTTTATTATTTCTGAGCTTTTCAATGTTATACACAAAAGAAATCCAAAAATACTTACAAACAACTTCCAAATGACCCTCTCCTTGTACGGATGCAAAGCTGGGAGCTTCAGCGGATATCTCACATCGATACAGGCCACTCGATTTCAAAGTCACGGCTTTCATAAACACTTTCATGTTGTCACTCAAATGGTGCTGGAAATGAGAATATTCAATTTTTCACGAAATATTATATTTCATCCTGATTTATCACATCAATTTTTATGCCATCGACTTTGTAGCTGTGTTGCTGCGGACTCGCTTTGGGTACAAAACGATAAAACTCCTCGTTGTCCTTGTACCATTTGACAGAGTATAGGGCTTCCCGTTTCTCCTCATTGTTATCAAAAAACAAGTAACTGTTCTGTCGATGCCGCCCGTAGTTGTCCTCGTTAAAGTTACGGCTGCCGGTGCTATTGTTGAGCTCATAGTGACATTCTAACAACACACTTTCACCACGATACTTCAAAGGTGGTATGCTGACTTTTGACAAACGTAAACTTGTTGCTTTCTCTGTAAACAAATTGATAACAATTGATATATAGTTCAATTTGATAGGTTAGAATAATTTCTTAAGACTTCGAGTCAAAAGAAATTATTTCATCGTACAAATTATTTAAAATTTATTTTCAGCAATGAAAAGCTTCTGTTTTTGAACTTATCTTAAAAGTCAACCTTTTCAAATCACGTTCCCATAATTTCACACCCTTATTTATTTTAAGTATATTCTCACACACTTTATGTGAGTAAATATTTCATTATTACAATTTTCTACCATTCCCAAAATTAAAAAAAAATATTGCATGTTCAATATTCACATTTTTGGCACAAAAAGTATCACAATCAAATCCTCAAAATGCAAAGCACACAAAATAAAGTCTAGAAATTTATCATAAATTATTCACGACAAATATTTACCCAGTGAAAAAATAATATTGAAAATTATTCACAAAAAAATGGCAAATGAATTATTGTCAAACATTCAATTTATCAAGCAAAAAACCATCTGTTGCTGAACATGTAAGCCAATTAATTTCTAGAAAGTTTGGCATTCAAAAAGATCCTTTTGAACGTTTTCTTGTAACAAAAAAAATTTGGTCTCCTGTTTTTTACACAATTTTTTGCAGATTTTTCCTTTGTTCAATTTAAATGCAGTTTACTGCTGGAACATCCAATTTCTAGTGTTTTTTGGTAAATCAATTTGAACCCTCAATATTTTTATGAAAAAAATTTGATAGTTATTGAATTATCGTATTGTTGAAGTTTATGACAAATTAAGGTTTGCAAACTTTGAATCTTTGAAAGAAGGTGCATTGAATGAAAATGCATTTATTTTCAGGACAATTTTAGACCAATGAAATATAAAAATTTATATTCGAATTAAAAAATTTATTTATATTAGCTTCTTAATAGGTTTTGGAATATTTATTGATTTGAATTCTTTTTTCTACATGAGAAAATATTTTTATAAGAAATTTTATGCTCCAAAAAAGCATACTGATGGATAGGTTTAGTGCCAGAATACTTTTTCACCGGTTTTCATTAAAAATGCAATATGTATAAAAACTTAAAATAAAAATTTTTCCTGTAGTGTGACAAAATAATTTTTCAATATTTCTACAATTTTTTTTTAAATTAAAAGATAAATTAAAATTAAACTATGCAATCTTTTCTCGATTAATCAATCTGTGAACAATTAATATTAATAAAATTTAATTGTTCTAGCACTTAAGGAAGGGCAACAAGGACAAAACATTCAAATATGATTAATGATTGTACAGCTATGTTTACATTTTTCACATTTTATTAAATTAATTATATACATTTTTAGAGCGTGTAATTTACTACGAAAATATTATAAAATCAAAAAAAAATTTTGGAATCAAAATTTATAACTTATAAATGTATGCTTAATTTAGCCTTTCACCAAAAATAAACAATTATTGATTCTCGAAAGCCACTCTGAAACAAATCACAGCTCTAATTCAGTCACCAAAATCCATCAACATCCAATTATTTCTGTTAATGTCCTCAATTCACTAATTGACGATCATGATTCTAACAAAATTCGAAAAATAACACCAAAAAGGCCATAAACACCAAAATCACCATAAACAAAAAATTCCAATAAAGCATAATTTCTATCAAAAACTCCTTAATATCCTTAATATATCCTAAATCATAACAATTCAACAACTTTTTCTTCAATGACAAACTTTCACCAATTATTCGTCAAACACTTGGCAGTGATTACAAGCACTCGAAATTTACCTTTGCAAAGCAACACCAAAACTATTCCAAACTGCAGTAAAAGGTTCATTATTGATTAAGTTGTTTCACTATTTCTTCAAAAAAAATATCACAAAATACCTCCACCAAAAAGGTTTGAGTGCACACAAAGGCTTGAAAGCAACTGAGCTCTTGCAAGCTGCCTCGGTCATTTTATGCAAAATTTTGAGAAAAATTGTGCTCGTGAGCAAATTAGCTCCTTCTCATTTTCCATTATATTCATTGAATTTTCTATTTTTCCATTTTGATGCAACGAATGAAAAAGAGAAAGAGAAATTTTGTGAGAAAAAGTGAGCAATGTGGCCACTGCTTGTAAGTCTTCAAGTCCTCGAAAATCCTACATAACATAAATAATAGTTTTATTGATTGTATACAAATAAACATTCCGTGATTGTTTTATTTAATGCTGTAAGGAAATTACGAGAAACGTAACACAAAACAGTGTAATCTCAACAAATTCATCTACCATAAAGAAAATTACGCTCGGAAAAACATATAATATACATGCAATTCAATATATTACACGATTTACTCGAGAAAAATCATGTTCTTCGTCCTACAAACATAAAACTATAATTATGACCACATGTACTATCACAAAGTTCACCGAAAGCTAACAAAAGGTTCAAGACCTATTTCAAGCCAATCCAATTCAAATTTTTAGAGCTTTGTGATAACAAAGTTTTGATGAGCAACTTTAAATTATTTATGAAGAAAAGTTTCTTCTAACAATAAGCATAATTTATTTGGCAAATGAACCATTTCAGATTTCATTGATGTTAGAAATTTTGGGAGTTTTGTTTAAATTTGTTGTGATAAATTTAATGAAGGGTTTTGGGTGAAATTTTTGTGGGTAGATTAAATTTAGTTCGTTCTACAACTGAAAAATTAATATGAATTTTTTATTGAGGGATCATTAAGCTATTTTTCAATTAAGTTGTACACATTTTTAATGTTTTTTATTTCATATTTGACATTAAAACTCTTTTTTCATCATGAGATGCTTTATCAATAACAATAATATAGTATTACGTCAATTGTCATTTTAATATAAGCAAAAAAATTGCACTAAAAAAAAATTATGCAATACCACCGATATTTATGAAAAACCTTTATACGGTCTTAAATCTCTAAACATGTCACCAAGCCAAGCCACTTCTATTTCATTGGCATAATATGCGATCTGATCCCAAAAGTGAACCCTTAAAATTACTAAAAAATTACATTTATTCAGCACACAACTTTATTATTCTTACACAAATTACCGCACAAATCAGTCTATGTCTTTATCAAAATTAATGACAACCACCTTTTCATTCAAAGGACAACCGAAATGGTTGCCACAATACACGACCATATATTTGTAGCACAAAATTGGGGTACAAACTAATAAATTTCCGCAAAAACATCTTTTCAAGTTTTCTGTGTAGGCCTCCCAACATTCCAACCATTCAAACGAATCAGAGGTGTAACATAATAATATATATGTTAACTAATAATAAGTGTGCTGTAATAAAATATAAAATATCTAACCTTTATTCAGGAAACTCGACCTCAAGGGTTGTAACACTTCCTCTCTATACTTGATCTTATCATTCCCATATCAAAACGTAATAAATTCCAGTCAAGCGCAAAAATATTTAACATTTTTTAAGCTCTACGAAAATATACTTTATTGCTATTCTTGGCCTTTATTTTTTTTCCCATTTTATTTATTTTGCTGTGAATTTTCTTCCCTTTGTTGGGTTGAGCTGGTTTGAGTTCATTCATGTGGCTACTGGGAGTGTAGAGAAACCGGACAAAATAAACACATAAATCGTTGAGTCAGGAAGCTTTTTTAGGAACAAACTAATTAGGTTTTGGTACAAGATATTCAATGTTTTTGGAGTGCTTTTATATGCAAGGAATCTCTTTTATTTTGCATGAATGAAATTTGATTTGTTTCAAATGGAAAAATTGGAATGGTGACTTCATTGTGTTTTTACTTGGTGCAATGATGTCTTTTTCATTTAGTACTGGCATACAAAACTATCTTCAAACAATGTTTGTCAATCATTGTTGCAAATGCATTCAATACTCTCGTCTCTGCCACTCGATACATAAGGTTTTTCATTTATTTTGTGAACTTGTGTTCCGAGTCATTTCCAATTTCAATGCAATCCTATTCAAAATTCCTGAAAGCATCGTCCATTCATCCCATAACGATCAGCAACACACCAAAGCAGCAAAATGCAAAAACTCGGACAAAATATTGAAAAACTCAAAACTTTTTTAGTGAACAATGTATTGCAAATAACAACAATAAATGATGAAAAGGGAAAAATAAAATCTTGTTTGTTCAAGGTTCATGATTATTATATATCTCTAATCGAGTGAAAACTTAATAAAAAACTTACAAATGAAAAACTGTAAATTTTACAGTTTTCTTTTGGGTTTTATATAAAATGGTCATAAATAATGTCACCAATCTTATTTCCGGTCAGAAAGACATATTAGCAAGTAATATTTTGTAGAAATATAACATAATATTTGAAAAAAGTATTTTTGTACTTCACTATCGCCACCGCCTCTAGTTTTCTATTTATAATTAAAACTTTATTGTTTGGTTTCCTGTGGGGACACAAATAAATGGAACTGAGCAGTTTTTCTGTTGTATCCGCAAACTCGTCAAAATACACTTTTTACAAATAATCGAAAAAGTTTCATCATGAAAAATTTATTTTCAATTTGGCGCAATATCGGAATAGAAACATTCTGGAGGAATTACGATTGGAACGGAAATTCGTAAATGTGTTCAATTTTTAATTTGTTTTGATTGTTTGGGAAATTTTAAGCTTTAGGTTTTTTTTTTGAGGAACTAATTGCGATAAATTGTTTTGAAGAGCTCTGACACTTTTTTGGAGGGGTGTGGAAAATACGTTCAAAACTGTTCAATTTTGTTTCAAATTGATTTGAATGGAATTTGATAATTATTTGAACCGAATATTTAATCGTAAAGGTTTATTCAAATTATGATAAATTTCATTTCTGTCTCATTATTATACTTGAGTAAGGATATCTTTGTAAAAACAACAAACACTTCTTATGAATTAACAATTCGTTTTTGAAAAAGTTCTTTCGTGTTGTGCAAATATATTTGCCTGAAAGCGCACATGCATTTTGTTTGCACTCTGTTTTTCCGTGTTATTTGTTTGCAGCTGCTGAAGTTACACCATCAGGATGCTTATTTCCTGTTATATATCTACTAAGTCTTGATATTTTTTCATTAGATGCTTCATAAGCGCATCTTGGGATTTTCTATAACAAGTTTTTGTGAAGAGTTTTTTTGTTTAAATCACAGCATTTAAGTTTCTTCTCAAATTTGTCCCAATTTAATGTTTTTAATATTTAGTTTTCACTAAAGAATATGTATGGTGAATGAATGATATGAAGGGTTTTTAAAAGCGCTGCCTGTTTTCGAAATTAAAAAATTTAAACCTATTACTGGTATAGTGGTATATCATTGTTCATAAAATGTTTAGTTAGTACGAAAATTATTAAAGTGTAAGCTCGAAAATATATGTTGTTCGTAAAACTTTAGTATAATAGAATAAACATTCAAACACATTAAACCTTAATTCAACCCCAACAAAACCCCAAATATGTCTAAATTCTCTGGACATTTATTTGAAAGAAGACAAATTGAATTTTAGTTGTCGTAATTTTATCAACCAAAATTAAGAGCTCGATTGGATCAAAGCGAATGTAGTGCCAAATGTACCAAAGAAAATCATTTGATCTCAAATCAAAAAAATAAATCACACATAAAGGAAAATAGTAGCATGTTATGTGTTCAGATAACTTGAATAATTTCAACAAGCTCTTTAAGAACTGTAATACTGAGTACGAGCAAACCAAAAATATATACCATACAATTATTTTCACATTCTTAAAGAGCTATGAACTTAATTTACAAATATTTCATGCACCCAATATATTTTCAAAATTTAAATTAATGAAATGCTTTATGAAATATTAATCACTATCCTATGTGAAGCATATTGAATATCGCCTGCCCAAACTGTTTGATAATTTTTTACAATTTTGCAGCTTATTGTTCAGTTTACCAAATTGATTGATTTTTTATTTGCAGAGAGCTGTTGAAAATTTTAACAACCGATAAATGGTTTTCGGAAAATGAAAATCAATGAAATTTATTGGTGCTTGGTGATACTTTGAATATGCAACATGTATATATTATTTATAAAGCTCGTCAATTTTTCGAACCACCTTATTCATAAATTAATTTTTATTTTATTTTACAAAACGATAACCTGCTAAACACGAATATCGACTAAATATCATTTTTCCATCTCTCAAAACAGAGTATCATCTAAATCTTTGTCTTAATTGTTAACTTAAACGTTCTAAGGTCACTTAATATCCGCATGCCATCGTTTCTTGTCTCTTTTCCCTACGATGGATTAGGATATCACTTGGCATACATTTTCGATAGACAAAAGGTGAATGTAAGCCAAAGTTTTATTTCAATTCAGATGATACAGTTTGCTTTTCACTTGAAAGTTGAAACAGAGAATAGATTTCCAATTTGAAAATTAGATTGCAATCATTCACATCTTGGGATTTCGAATATTGCATTTTTACACATTTAAAATAAAATAACTAAACAAAGTTGTCGTTTCGTAGCAGACAAATAAACACAGTTTTCCAATTTTCCAATTTCATCATTTTGTATTGAGTTAAAATAAGGTGCAGATTGAGATCCTAGATGCAGTTTAATGTAAACACTTGTGAATATTATTTTGAGAAAAGATAGAAAATTACATTGAAATGATTTCCATGTTCTTCACTTATTTCTGTTCAAGGGGTTGAAATTGGAATATTATAATATTTTAAAGACTGTATTTTAAGAATACCAGCATAAAATATTGTTCCATTTTCAGGAATTTCATACGAAACTGCAATAAAAACCCAATTCAACCCCAGCAAATAAAATTGAAACTCAACAAAGCATCCAGACACCACGAAGCACAGTAGTTAACTTTTTCAAAGATTGACAAAAATTGGCTGGAGAGGAAATCAGTGTCTCCAAAGATTTCAGTTTCCAGTCACATAGAAATTTTTGCTGTAAGGAAAAGACATGACTATTTCTGAAATCATTTGACACAGAGAAAAAATTGAAGGGAAACAACTTAATTCTTTTTTTTTTTATGATTTCTATAAAAATAATTTTTTCAGCACGTGCTTGGAATTTCTAAATTTTAAAATTGTTTAACAATAGAAGAATTTTGTAGAAAAATTTCGAAATATTTTGTAGAACATTCAAATAAAAAATAGTTACCCAAAATTCAAAAAATATCAATTCAGGAGCTTTTCTTGGCTTGTACGAAATATATTGTGCAAGAATGTTTGTAGTTACATTATGCCTATTATACAATACAATGCTTTATATGCAGGTTTATTTTAAAACATATTAAAATCTTCACTTACTCCGCCTGTCTGCATAAATTCTATTAAAACCACCAAACCTACATAAACTCTTTCCAAATTCACAAGAAGATCCTCTAGAAAACATTATTCTCATACATTATAGCTCCAAACGATATTAGTTCTGAAATCTTTCCAGCCAAACTATTTGTTAAACTTCAAGATTTATAGAATGCATAACAGAAATTATGTTGCATCTGATAAACCGCACACTTTCCAGCAAACGATCCAACAACTTACCAGTTGGAATGAATTTTTAAAATTTTATGTAGTGCAAAACTGTAAAGCATTTTCCATCCAATTTGAAATCAATTTTGTGCCTGGTGAGAAATTTTGTGTTTAGTAAAAATTCACAGAAAATAAATGTAAATTCAAAGCAGGCAAAATGCAGCACTAAATTATTCAAATACAATTTTATAGACTCGCTCTTTTTACCGCTAAACTTTGCAGTGCTACAAGTTTTCAAATATTTATAAAACACTTTTTCACAGTTTCACAGTTCTTTTATAGTATTTATTTTAAATCTATTTGATAAACTAAACTTTATTTTACTAAAAACTTGAAATTATAAAAATGGAAAAATTATGAAGGTGTTAGAAAACTTCATAAATTTAATAAATTTATTTTTTCATTAAATATCATAGATTTTAGACAAACACTCATTAGCAGCAGGAATAGTTGAAAAGAAACTTTATGTTTGCGGTTAAATCGAAAACTTTTAAACATCCAATGAACAAGCGAGATATAAATCCGTTCTCAATAAAATCATAATTACTATGTTGAAGTTCTTCACAAGCTGGAATTGAAATTTCAAGTTCCCGAGGCTCTTCGGAATAAATTATGCAGATATAATGTATAATTTTTAATTAATCCTCAGTTAAGCTTAGTCAGTGATGGTACTTGATGTACGGTACTAGAAAATTTTTTAATGGATATTGATGGAAAGTTTCTAGAACTGAACACTTCATGTTAGTTTTTAATACTATACATAAAATCCATAGAGTAGAGGACTAGTAGTATAGATTTAAGCATCTCTATAAAACGCTTCAATTCAAAAAAAAAAACTCATTGGATAATTGAGGTACGAGTTGCAAGTTGCATAACCACCAGAATATTAAAAAATAAAACACGATTAAAAAATCGAAAACTTATAAACTTAAATCAACTTGTGTGATATATATGCTTTAATTCAATTAAATTATACTGATGTAACATTTCAATAACGGTTAATTTGCTTCAAATATTTGAAAAACGCTCGAAAAACGCAGTATTTAATATTCGAGGGGTTAAAGATGAAATAAAGTAAGCCCAGACTTCACCGCCCAGACAGCTAGCCGTCAAAAATTATTCGAAAATATCATAAATATGTTATTGCAAAATATTTGCAAATGGTTGTTAATGTTGTGATTATGCCTTAATTAATAAGTTTGATGTCACTGAGTGTTTCTTTCTGAATTACTGAATGTACTGTTTTTGAGTGAATGTGCTTTATTTGCTAGGACAAGTTAATTTAGTGTAGTTTTTGAGATAATCCAGATATTTTTGAATTATAAAAGATAATTTGTGAGTTGGAAAAGCGATGAATACAGCTAATGACCATTCTTCAGTATATAAGGTGTAGTGCAACCATTCTGTTATAATCCAGGAGCAAATTTACTAGTGGTTTTGATTTATTTGTAGTTTCTGGATCCAAAAATATAGTTTTTATTGAAAGTTTGTCGACTTTTTGGAATTCATGTATGTTTGTGGACCAGCGGGTAGAGCATTTCTGCGCTGGATCTTTATCAATCTCTTCGTTAGTCATTGATAATCATTATTGAGCAAAGTTTTACGCATAGAAGTATTATGGTTTTCAAATGATAGGGCAAAAAGTAATAATTTTTTTGGGATTTTATGGAATTTTTGGGATTTCAAATTATTATAGTTTTGTGGACTAGAGCGTTGATGGGTATAGGGTCAAAAAAGATAATTTTTGTGTAAAAGTGTTTGGGTAACATCGGAAGACAAAATTTCTCTTACAAAAGTATTATGGTTCTCAAGATGTTTTGGGGCAAAGTGCAAATTTTCTTTTTTTGAGACTCTTGGTCGTTTGTGGACCAGCGGTGCAGAAATTTGAAAAAATTATAATCCATTCACAGTCCTTGATTTATTTTAGATTTTTTAAGATTAAGTTGCACTTATAAAAGTATTCAAGTTTTTGAGTTCTCAGGGTAAAACGAATTTCCACTTTTCGAAAATGCCAGTCCTATTAAAAGTTTATAATAATAAAAAGTTTCAGAGTAAAATTTCATAAAAATCAAATTACGGATGAAAAACAAAGAAATAAGTGGAAATTACCACTTTGCACAGTGCTTGAACTGAGCTGAAATGGCAAAATATAATAACTGCACAATTATCCAGTGTTTTGTTTTAAATTTAAGCTTCACTTGAGAATTGTTTTAATTGAAACATTTAAAAGTTCCTTCATATATGGCAGCTTCTAAATTTGTAAGTACATAAAAGAACTTTAAAAATGGTGTAGTAAAATTTGATTGTACAAATTGCTTCAAAACCTTTATGGACTTAGAAAGATTTTATTTAAATTCAAAAAAAAAATGAAAACTGACTTTAATTTCTATATTTTATGCTATATAGGCTGAAAATTAAAAAAAACATTGTTGATTCTTTGCAAAGGATTACAAATCAGTATCATCAAAGCATCTTTTTACTGGTGTTGTTTTTCACTTTTCAAAATGAGATATCCTATTTGTGTGCACAAAAGTTTTTTTGCAATTTGAATGTCTTCAGCGCACCTGTAAACTAAATTTACGGTTTAATTTTTCAAAAAATTTATACTTTTTCCATTAAAAAAGCAGAAACATAAATATTTGTCATACTCTCCATACTACAACCCAATAGAATGAAAAATAGAGCGTTTCGCAAAATGTGGGTTGAGCTTGGAATTATTTTTCCTTTGGAATTGCAATAATGTTATTTTTTTGTAAATGCAGAGCTATTCTCCTTTTTAAAAAGACATTATCAACAAAAAAAATTCTTTTGAGATTTTACAACTGCAACCATTTTTCACTGTTACATTGCTCCTTTTGCCGGAAAGGCAAAAGGATCTGGCGAGTCTTCATAAATTATAGTTTTCAGTTTCATAGTTTTTTCAACTTTCCACTTTACGAGTTTTCCACGAAATGTCTTTAAACTCTGAAGAACATTTTTATAATTTTGTGGGAGTCTTATGGGCTCTGGTTATGGCTTTCACTGTTCAACTGGATATTTTAAGTTATTTGAGAAGTAGAAGTAAGCCAGATTTAACGAAAATCTTGCTATAAATAACAATTTGTGACATTCGAATCCTTATCAACTTACTCACTGAAATGTGAAGAGCGGAAATTAATTATAGATTTTAAGGACTACTTTTTGATTTTCGTTATGGGGTTGGATTAAGTATATATCTTTATGACTTTCATGTTTTAGAAGAGTATCCTAGGAAAGAAAGCATTTTTGATGTTTTTTCTCATAAAAGGAAATATAAATCACAAAATGAATGGTAGTTCTCTATCTGATCTTTACAAGCCTGAAATATATTAATTTTGAACTAATCATCCGGGATATTGTCATTAGTTCTTGATACAAGCCTAAAAATAATCCTTCATGAACAGCACCTATTGACAATTGACACCTATTTAGAGAGTAGAGTTCAACGTAGTTTAATGGTTAAAGAAATTATTAAAACAAAAAAATTATTCAACAATTTTATTTTATTAATTTCTTTAGTATTTTTGCAACATTTTTTTTTTGTACAAATAAATTATGCTTGAAGGAAAGATAATGATATTTATACCATAATATACATTTTGTTTTAATTAATTAGTTACATATTGTTTAACAGCCTTACAAGAAGATTGAAAAAGTGTTGACACTTCCATAACATTAAATATAATGCTGCCTTTTATAACTGCAACATTAGTTCATAAAAAGCAACACTTTAAATCAAACTAACTTCTAAATTCGTTTTAGTATAAAAACGACGTACCCAAAAATACAAAAATATCGAAAATACCGGTTCCTAATAATATCCAAACCATATTATTGATTAATTTTGAAAAACTTCAGCACTTCCGTGTTCTATAAATTTCAACGATTTTATATAAAATTTCTAAAAACAAAGCAAAAACAGGAAACTATAAATAATTTCCGATTGTTTGCATTTATTTCCCTCAAAAATGGTTGCTAATAAAATTTCAGTTTTGGCCAAAACTTAAATTGTCTGCTGTTTCCCCGAATCAATAAGATTTGTCATATTTTCCATTTTTCAATAAATTAAAGCAAAAAATTGCAAAATATGCAAAATTTACTTGATTTGTAAAATTTTCAATAGTCAAATTATCTAAATTTCAATAATAACCCATTTAAAATGTAAACTTAAAAATAATAGGTTTCTGTACATATTTGGTAACTTCTTTTTTTGAATTATTTTTTGTTTCATTTTGATTTAATTACCTTGTAGTTTGTTGCTGCCAGATTTAATGGATTGTATAAAGAAATATCGGACATTTATATAAAATTTTTCTATTTTCTCAAAAATGTAGCTTCAAGCTAATTCAAAAAGCTAATAATCATTGCACAATGAACTTTAATAAAAATTTCTCTAAATCTCCCAATCACCCGACATTTCTCGCTACATTTCCAGTTTTATAATAAATTTGCTTAAAGATTATGATTTTTAATTATTAATCAATTAAACTTAAGTAAAGAATCAAATTATTTAATGTATTTGGATGAAGGGGTTCGAAAGTCTTTGGTCAATTAAAAAGAATAAAAAGTGTACGGCTTATCTTATTATCTTGTTAGCTTAAAGTCGATATCCATTATAATATTTTTATATAACATTGAGATATTTTAAGCTTGGCACCATTTAAAACCATCTCAACTCTCAAGTCACTGAAGTCACTGAGTTTTCCTTATAAAATTTAGTTTGGGAGGAGATTGATGATGTTTTAATCAAAAGTTTTTCAATATAATATTCTTATATAAACACATTTTATATTGAGTAGAACATCATAAAGCCTCTCCTTAATTACATGATTTCCCAAAAAAACCCTTTCTCAAAAATTTCTCAATTGATTCCATTATAAGCAGGCATTATTATTCATTATTCAAATTATTACTCAAATAATTAATCACATTTGTTTTTAAACTTCTAGAACAGTTATGAATCTACGAAAAATTGCGATACTTCACAAATTTTCAGAAAATTTAACAAATTTTCACAAATAAAGCAATTTTTCACGATGCTTTTTAGACACATTTGAAGCGAAAAACACAACAGTTTTATATTTTTCAATGGAATTCAGTGGAAATTATTATTTATAGGAAGAAAAATATATCTACAACAGCGATCCACAAAATTGGCGATTTTTCTACTTTCAGTAAAAAATTATATCACTTTTTGTATAAAACAATTTTTTGTAAAATAATAAAAATCATTTGTATCCGTAATTACTTTTTGATTTCCGAGTATTCCTAATATTTCATAAAAAACACATTTCTCACTTACTACTGGAAAATAGTTATTTGTGCCATTTTACACAAAATAGACATCAATTACCCGATACATCCACAATTTTCTACTTATCAATTAGTCAATCAATCACCTAAATTTGTAATTTTTGGAGAATTTTCTTTTTTTCGCATTCTTTCTGGAGTTTCTGTTTTGTTTGCGGAAGAGTTGCTGTCTTAGCTAGGAGACATTATTTTCATCATACTGCACCACATTTTCGCCAGAGTTTTTCTTCAAGCAGTCTCGCACACCTTGAAGGATGATCACCACACGACGGTCTAATGCCTGCAAGTGAGGTTCCCAAAGCACCGGAGATATCGGGTCAACATTCATTGAGTCCCGCATTTTTTCTGACAGCTTTTTGGGGCCATTATGGAGTCTGTAAAGAAATATATTTGGTGAAAATCGTTGAAAATAAATAGAACTATAAAATTGTTAATTAGAAATAATTGAGGAATTAAATATAAGTTTAACAAAAACTACATGTTTTCTAAATATATCCACCAAATTTTCACAATATGTGTCGTTTCATCCCAAAATCGGCTGAAATCCCCACAAAATTATGTCATGTATTGCTGCTGCGGTTAATTTAATTAATTTAATGTGTGTTTAGAAACGTTCGGCGGTTTTATCAGCTCTCTTCGACAAAAATTGCGGTGGTTATATCGATAATGTTATCGTTGATAAGCAAATGCCACATAAAGGCTCCAACATACACTGAAATACACTAAAATGCCAATGAAATGGCATAAAACGGCAATTTATGCACAGAATTTTGAATGGTATGCACGTTCCCTGTGCGATGATAGCGACGATTTGCAATGAAATTTAATAGATTTTATTTCGTGCATATATTTTAATATAAATTGTTCAAAAAATGATGTCGGCATTTTGGTATTTGGAGTAGCACCGTCAAGAAATATTTTTAAAATGCTTTTTTGTTTTTACAAAAATATTTTCCGAAAATATTTTCCTTTTCAAATATTTTCAAAAAGCGTAAACATATTTTGAATTCATTTAAAAACATACCAAATAATAAAATAAAGGGGATTGAAATTGAACATATCTAATGTATTTCGAGGAAATATTTACAAGAAAGAGATAAATAAATTTTTAAATCAAGAAGCCCTTTCCATTTAAAAATTTAGCTCCAAAAAATCCCCATTTTGGCTAAATTTTCTAAAGTTTCGTAATTTTTGTAATTATTTGAAATATATTCAGTATTTAACGAGTATTTAAACAAAATTTTTAATCGAATCGTGTAAAAAAATTTAAATATTTTCCAACAGTTCCCAGAAATATTCAAACATCAGACGAACCAAACAAATTTGTGACATCATTAATTTCGGAGAAAACAATTTTAGACTTCAAACAGAATCAATTTTTAAGCTGTTTCTGTGATAACGGAAGCCTTCTATGGCAAATAAACGGTAGCACAATTTTAGAAACTAATTCCATTGGCTGAGGCGTCGACGTTTTTATTCAATTTGTTTATTTTTTCTGGCCGAATTTTACAAATCTGTTTTGTTCGAATATTTCAGGATGGATCTTTTCAGCTTAATGTTTTTGTTAATTAGCTTTTAGCAATTCATTATTGTGATTTTGGGATTTCCTTGAGCAAATTATGAATGAATGGTTTATTCAGTTGCTTTACACACCGATTTACGGAATTACTCGAGAATTTGCTGAATCGTTTTTAACCGGTGATTAATCGCTTTTTGATTTTTTTTAAGCTGTTAATTTTTAAAAGCCAATCAAATTATGTCTGCCTTAAAGAATGGTAAAGCGGAGAGAAAAAATCTGAAGAATATTGATGAATGGTTTTAAACTTTTTGAAGAAACATTGTTTTCTTCATGCGAATAATTATACATTTTTCGGTTTTATGAGAAATTATTGTATTGATCAGAAATTTTTAATAGTTAATCAATGTAAAATATTTTTCTAAAGTTATTTAACCGATGCTTATACTAAAAAAAAAATACCAGAAAAATACCAAAAAAAAAATATTTATGTGTGAAAATCAAAATTCTATTTGTATCAGCTAATCTTTAAAAAATTATTTTTGAGTTTGACAGAAAAATAAAATGTTCCAAAACTCCACAGAAATATAATAAAAACAACAAATCAACTTCTTGAAAAGTAGAACCTCAACCTACTCAACCAGTTCAGATTCTTTGGAAATTAATTTAAAATTTACAATTTCTTGAAGGATCTCTGAAAACAAATTATCAAACTTTTGGCAAACATTAATTATTTGCAATTGTTCCACAAATTACACGTCCTATTTTTCAGAAAATCTTTCAATTTTCTTTTCCAACCAGTTGGTAAGATTAAATAATTATTCTTGGTTAATATTGAGTTTGAAAAAGTTAGTGTTTGAAAATTGAGAATGCATTTTTAATTGAGCAGGAGTAACGGGTATTAAATCTTTACTCTCTTCTATAAATCGATTGAAAAATAATTCAGTGAATATTTTTTGTGAATTAATTTTGTATAGCTTGTTATTGGAAAACATGTTTTTCAAGTAAATTTTTCCACCTGATTGAACCCACACCAATTTTAAACTTCAGAAAACACATTTTCCAGCTAAATAATTTACACTAATTGCGAAAAGTAATTTAATTGGTTTACAATAAATTTGCGTTGCAAAGCAGTGCTATTTTTAATGGTAAGAAGATTATAGTTAAACGGCTGGAAATATATTTTTATCGTTACAGAATTGGATTAAGCTATATATTCTGCAGTTTGCACTCTCGGTTACTTTTATTTTGAAAATTGCAGATACCCAGTGAATTTTTTGCTCTGCAAAATTGCGGTTCAAAAATGGGATTACACTTAGCAAACAATAAATATGTTTCCGTTCTGCTTCGAAAATATGTCCGGGATTATGTGTTTTACAATAGTTTTTTAGTGCTTTTACTGGTTATTTTTAGTTTTTTGTATCATTACGGAGCACTAGCAGAAGGAACAGTGCAGAAAAATGTATGTAGCTGCACAATGGAAATGAACTAAACTCGAATAAAAATGTGGAGCATGCAATTTATTTGTTTTTAATATTGGATGAACGGGAGTTTGGCCATTGTCCAAAACTGCTATGTTGAAGGAATGATGAGGACTGTTGAATATTCCGTTGGGATTGGAAAAAAATCGTTTTGAAAAGTGTTGTTTGAAATTTGATAGGAAAATATTTTTTCATGAATTCAAATCGTTAAGGGATTTCAATGTGAATTCTGTTGGTTTTAATTTAAAAGTGTTTTTATTTTAGGTTATGAAAATATGTTTTAGGTAGGAATTTTTGAAACACGTTTTGTAAACAAGATTAATAATTTGAATTTTTTACAACGTAATGCAAGTAAACATGTTTGTATTTCATGTTCATTTTGCCCGTGACCTCACACGTAGTTTTTTTGATATGAGTTTTCTGTACAGAATGCAAAGTACATGACTTAAAACATCAGATTTATAAGACTGTTGTTTTTAAACCCATAAAACTGAATATTGCATGATTATACAGATTCCTGAAACCACCTACTTCACTGATCTAAGAAATAACGCAAATAAAATGTTTAAACCACACTCACTTCAACAGGGTTTCCAGCGTAGAAGACCTGATTAAACAGCATTGGAGCATTGGAGCAAGAATTGATAGTTCATCGTGGTATGGTTTGCCAAAACCTCGGCCATGATCGAGATGGATGGGGAATGTATCGTTCCCGAATATTCTGTGAATTAGAGATTTTTGTTAAAATATTGTAAAATGGTTTTTTGTTTTATTTTAAAAGCTGAGTTCTGAAAATGGAAAATTTTAGAGAACACGAATCTGGAATCGACTAAACTCAATAAATTTTTTTGAGTAGAAAGTAAAACATCAATTTTGACTTCACAAAAGTTTTCCGATGTCTTTTAGGAATAGCCCAAGTCTAGCCTAGTGTTTTCAAAAAAAAAAGTAAAAATCCATAATAGGTTAATTGAAAAAGCTGTACTTCTGTTTAGTTATGTATTTTCTTTTTCTTTTGCATCAAATGAAAAGAAATTTCAAAATTTTGAATGTAAATTGATTTGGAGAACTGTACAACTGTTCAAACTGCCAAAAAACTTGGCAAATTTATTGAAAACTTTCAGAGCGGAACGTACCGGGTTTTTAATTTTGGAAGAAATTGTTAGTTTATGCTTTCGCTTTCAGTCGATTTAATATCGTTTAATGTTTCAGATTGTGAGTTTAAGTTGAAAATTGCTTAAAATGAAAGATATAATTATTAAATAATATTTGACACACTTCAAATTTTAATTTTGAAGAAGAATCTCAATGATTTACAGTTTTTCAGCGCTAAGATCATGTTTCAACTCAATCAGCAAACTGGACTCTTTTATTATACTTTTTTGCACTTCATTTGATCAGTTTTACCACAGATGCTTTACCACAACAACCAATAAAATCCCAAGGCATTTTCAAGAACTCAAGATAACTTTCTAGCTATTCAATTAATGTGTCAACCTTTCAACCGCATTGAAAGATTGTGGCATAAAAAGAAGAATAACAGAGAAACTCAACTGACGGCTAAATTAGATAATATTGCCGCAACATCGCTTAATTAACTCACATAAATGTTTAATAATGGTTTCATCAATAATGAATCTTTATGAACATCGTCATAACCAATGAAATCTAGAAAATCTTATTTTTTCATCAAAAATAAAAATATTACTGTGATAAAACTTAAATGGAATATTAGAAATTATCAATGATAAAATGTCCTCATATAATTCAAGCATAAAATTTTAATGCTTAATTTTTTCAAAATGCAATTCATAAATGTGGTTTTTTATTTTTATTGTAAAAAATTCCAACATTTTCATAGCATCGATGACTCATTGCTGCAATATCGCTTAATGAACTCATTTTATAGAGATTTTATAATGAATACTTACTTTAGCGTTTCGAAGTGATGTCTGTCTTCATTGCCACTTAAAAAATCAAAGACGGACATATCCATCAAGTCTAGAAGCCTTCGTCCTTGGTCGTATGGTGCAATGTCTCTAACCTATTAAATTGAATCACATTAAAAATGGTTAAATAAATGAGCCAATTTAAAAATCTTAGGAGTAAAATGGTTAGAAAAATAGGTTGTATGCTACATTCAATCGACATTTTAAATGAACGTTAGCTTCAATGGAACATTTTTTCTTATTAGTAAATGTGATAAAACTGCACCCATTGAAACTACTCCTAGAAAATAATAAAGAATAAATACCATTGTGCAGTAATCAGCATCTGTCTCCCACTGAGCTTTCCTTCGTTTATGGTACGACCTTCGCCACGGATGCCTCCAGACCTGAATAGAAAAATAAATCAATTGATTTTAATTAGAGAACCTTTTTTCATCATTATTCTCTAAATAAGCTCCAGAAAAAAAAACAGTTTCCCATTTTTCACTTTTTTCCTCAGAGATTTTCAGTTTAATGTTATTTTTCTACCAGTTTTGCCGTTTCGAAGGCAAAAATTTAAGTCCGGAGCAATAAATAAAATATCAATTACTACGGATCTCATTAATTTTTCAAAAGGAAGGGATCGCAATATCACATTCTTTAAAAGTTTTAAAGTAAGATTCTTGGAAATATGTTGGTATATATTTGAAGAAATTTGCTTGCATATAAACGGGTTGATTAGCTTTACGGTAGTAACATATTTTTTGAATCATTATAAATATTTTTGAATCGGCTTTAAACAATCATTCATTTAGCTGATTTGCTGTTAAAGTGTAAAGTAATCCAAAAAAATGAATAACATGCATGAATATAATTTTCCAAAGATTTATATGCTTGAATGGCGTACGAAAATGTTGATATAATATGTAGAGCATAATTTTATGCTAATCCATATTCATCTCCAAACTTATAATTATTGCAACAAACAAGGAATTAATGAAGATGCTATGCAGCCAATCTAATTAGACTCTGTCAAAATTAATTTGCCAAAGTATTCGCCACAAATTATAATTTTGCAAATTCCGGAAAGCTACAGCTCACAAGAAAAACAACAACAGCAAAAAGGGAAACTTTTGCTGGAAACTTGTGCAATTTTGCAGCTTATATTAATTTGAGGGTACGAACAAGCAGAAGCACACACAACTTTGCCATTGAAAGGCATCGTAGTTTTGTAGTTTTCTGCACAAAAAGCGCCATTAATATAAACTTTGCAGTTATGAATAAATAAATATTGTGTTGTGGTGTTTAAGCAAAAAGGCTAAATTGCCAACCATGGCACCCGAAAAACTTGTAAAACCCACAAGCAAGCTACAACCGAACGACAAGCAAAACTTTTCGGCTGGTTCGAAATAAACTCCACTACGCTTATAATCATGGCAATCAACTAACAACGTCGTTTGTTATGTACAAGTTGGGTCCATTAAGGAAATTGCAAGTTTTTGTTTAAGGGATAGTTGTGTGAGAAAACTGGGGACTATTTAATCTTAAAAGTATATTGAGATGCAAGATCCAGAGACTTGTTGGCATCTCAATAATAATTAAGACAAAGGTAAAAAGCTTCAAAGATTCTCCTTACTGGATTAAATTATTTTTAAGAGTTGAAGAAATCATAACCTTCTAATTTTGCTTTGCATCAACCCTTAATTTACCTTTCTCTGGGTTTGATCATAAGTGGGCAAGAAAGCAGCAAAAGAACCCTGAAAAAAAGATAATTACACCAATTATAATATGAACTAAACAGTAATAGCGTAAAACTGGGTTATTTTTTTAAAATAATACCTCTAGTGTATCTGGTGTGCCGCAAATTGCATGCGATGTATCACAGTAGTAGGAACATTTACCATGAAAGCACACATTGTTGGAGGGTGAAATGAAAAATGTCTTCAGCAAGTCATCGTCTGCCAGCTGGTAAATTTCTGATGTTATGTTCAGAGTGCGACCGGTCACCGGCATTGCCCGCCTGAAACCGAGTAGTCTGTTTGCATAGAAAATCAAAATATTAATGAATTAGTACTACAAGTTTATATGACTACATTTTTTATTAACAAAATGTGATTAAAGTGCAAAGCTTCGTACCTGTCCAAGTGAAATGCTGCAATTTCAGCTGTGTGTCTCTCAAAATCAGTAAAATAGAAATGGTTTGGTAACGTTTGCGTTTCACGAGGAAATCTGTAAATGAATATATTTTTGTTAATTTTAACAATTAAGGTTGAGTATTCTTTAATTATTATATAAAATTTAACTTTATATAATGTGTTTGAAATATAAATGTTTGTGTATATGTTACTACATTTTCTCTGGTTTTTCCAAAAAATTCAAAGGTTCATTTAATTAGACATAATAGCCCATTCAAAAATGGAACACCTGAACAACAATAGCTTCTGCTCCTTAAAAAATGTCCTGTGACATAACCTTTATTGTTGAAATTTTAAAAGTTTTATAAGCTTTATTCATTCAAAGCATTCAGGAAAACTTTTTTTTTAAGTACCTTCGATTTCATTTTTAATTTGTACAGTTACTTTTAAAGTGATTCTTCAAACATTCAGAAAAATAAGCTTATAAAGCTTATATCACTCTTTGGGTTGGTTACCATTAACAGAAGGCTTATAAATATTATGACATTTTAAAAATGAACTCAGGAGAATGGTCAAAATTGACATAAGTATAAGACATATACTACTAAAGAGTATTATATCTCAAAACGATCGATATGTCAGAAGTATTTAAAAGCTCTCAAATGAAGCCAAGTAATTGAGACTCAAAATTGAAACTCAAATAATTAAACAGTATAAATATTTTCCCTTCACTATTACGTTAAATAAAAGATTACACAGTAACTGAATCATATTAAATCTGCGAGAAATATGCTAATTATAGTCATTAGACAAAATACATGCAAGATATTCTTCAAATTTTTCTCTTTAGCTCTTCCGCTTCATGCTGAAATATCTACGCTGCATGTAGAGGTATTTGCAATAATCTCTTACAAGTTTAGCATTTAATAGTTTGTTATTGTTTGTAATCTGAATTATAAACGAAGTATAAAAACTTAAAGAAGATATTGCTGGAATTATAGTTTTATTAATAAAAAACTATTTATAATTTTGAGGTATATAATACTTGAGTGATATTAATAGAATTTATATATTCTTGTTGTCAAAATTAAACTAAAAATAAATAAAATTGTTCAAGTAAACTGACTCAAAACGTAACTTTATTTCTATTACAAGCACTATTATCTCAACTTTAAGTTGAGACTTTTAAAATAATAGTCTTTACAAGTTGGTACATCTTTGTATAATTTTTAACGTCATAAATTCTTTTTTCCGCGTATAACAGCTTTAATTTCCCTATTAAAGCAACTTAAGATACTTGGAAAAATAAATACATTTAATCTTCGCGCTTTCAAGACTTCCACAATTCCTTCAAAAAGTTCATTTGTAATTGTACGAGGAAACGAATTAAATTTTTGTTCTTTTTAATTGGCAGCTGATTTAATGGGTTTAATGCTGTGTAAATTACTTGCCGACTGGAAAAAGTCATGTTTGCATACAGCCAACAAATTTTTGCATAATCTGAGCTAAGAGCATAAAAACGATTGCATGCTGACTTGAAGAATAAAGCTAGCAAGGCAAATTTACTATTCACAGTCTTTTGTCATGTACAAACATTCGGCGAGCAAGCAAATTAACTTCAGCCAACGTCGAGAAAAGTTTCGGCGAAAAGTTTTATTTTATTATATTGAAAGCTTTAAATGCATTTTGAGTGTTTGCAGTTTGCAGTGATTTTTTTTTCGCTGGTAATAAAATAATCATGTCGTTGATGCAAAAGATGTGGCACGAATATGTTGCTATCTAGGAAAAGTAATTTTATGGGTTTTATTTTATGAAAATTTGTGCAGTTCTTGTAGAAAGTTTGTTTCTGGTTATGTGCTAGTTTTTATGCTGTTACTGGTTTTGCATACTTTTTTTAATGGTTATGCAGTTTTGATGAAAAAGTTATTTTCACTGGATTTTTGGTTTTTTTTTTGAAACTAGAGAGTAACTATATTGTGCTACAATATTTCCATAAAATTTTATTTGCACAATTCTTCATACAATTGTTCACTTACGTATTTTACTATTTAATTTTTTTTTTATTTTTCTAAAAACTAGAAACACCTAGACTAGAAGTAAGAAAAGGATGAGCAGTTGCATATAGAGAAAAAAGTATAAAAGCAAATGTGTGCAAAAAACCTGCGATTGAATAAACAGTTTAAGTGTGTTTATCTGTAATATATCGGCTTTATATTTATTTATTTAATAGAGAACCTGAATCAAAGAACGTCCACGTATTATGTATGAAAAAATTTAAAATTCTAATATTTTATATTAAGAGTAGCAATATAAAAAATTAATGTATTTTTCTTAATTTATTCGAATCTTTACAAAATAGATTTGCATCATTTTTAAAGCAGAATTCATCAAATTCATCAGTGTATAGGTTTTTCAAACATTAAATTCCGTTTGAAGCTTTGAAAATTTGCATTACCCGAGAGATAAGCTAACAAAATGTGACTTGTACGTGTTCTACTCTGGGAAGTTGATTAAAAGCGATTGGTACGCCTTAAACCTTAAAGAGAAAAGGTTCGCCTCGGAAACAAAAGATGATATATTTTAAACGTTGCTACAAGAGTATCAAATAATTGGATCTTTTTCAAATTATTATTCCATTCATTAAAAAACGATAAAATAGCAATTTGTTGTCATGAAACTGCCTGAAAAGCTGCTAGGAAAAGTAAATTGTTGCAGTTTTTCAGATAAATCAAGGACTTTTTATCGCTATCAATGGAGTTTTGGGTGGACAAAAATTTCATCAAAATGACGGGGTAGTTTTACGACTGAAAAATCTATTGAGATAAAAAGTGAGTGTTTTTTGGCCAATTTTTTAACTATATTTTCTGACAAAAATTGTTTTTAAAATTTTATTTGAATCCTTTTTATTTCTAGGGCTTTTTAAAAAAATTTACCAATAGTTTTCACCCAAAAAGACACCAAAAAAGATTTAATGATATTGGATTTTTATAATGAGATTGTTCAACCATTCCTTTCAATGATATAAAGTACAGTCAAAATCTAATCCCGAATTGAAGGAGATGACGTTTTTAAAAGTCTGCTTCAAAGTGTCTTTTGTACGTCGTCTTATCCAAATTGATTTTGCTCTCTCCAATAGCAAAAGGATTGTCAACAAAAAGCAATGTAACAACGAAAATCAATACAATTGATACAATCGATACAAAAGCATAATAGAGAAGTAGAGGACTCCGTTTCTACTTAAAGTTTTCTTTTTAAAAAGTTAAATGCTGCATGAACATTTTATTTCATCAACAATTCGATTTGCTTTACAAAATGACATAATGCCTTTTTCTTTTCAGACCTTTACTGATTTCAATAAATTTAGAAGATGGTTTTCTTTATAGAAAATGGAGGAAAGTTGTGATAGTTTAAATTCACAATAAGAACAATTAAGCTATTTTGTGAAACGTCAACTTCTAAATAAAAATGTGAATAAATTTTTTTTTTTAAAACGTAAAGGTTCAAAATTTTTAGTCTGATGAATCTTTTGTTTGCATATTTGATAAAAATTATCATTTATGCATATAAGAATTCACAGAACTACAACAGATTAAAACCATAAAGTGTCTCATAGTCATATATCTATATATTATTCCTCATTGAATTTAGTTAATGGCCCGGAAAATGGTATATTAGCTATCAAAACATATATTTTACTTATTTATGTTCCCTGCAAAGTTCAAATTGTTTTGTACTCACCTCATTGGTTTGAATAACGCGTGAATGTCGTTAGGATAATCGATGATTAATTTGATTTGAGTTCCACCCTCTTTTTGTACTGCGAATAAAATATTAAATAGAATTGTTAGCATAATTCGTTTAAAAATTTAAATAATTGATAATTTTAGATATTTTGTTGTTTTGTTATTTAAAACTAAACTGATTGCATATTTAATTTAATTTGGGATATTATGAAATTAAATAAAGTTAATTGATAATGTTTTATTTTTAATTGTGATTCATAATGATTTTTAGTGGCCATTTGAATTATTCACAGACTGAAAGTATTAATTGATAAATTATAATTATGTACCGGATTAATTACAGTGCGTATATAATATCATAGAACTAGCTGTTTAATGTGTTATATTAAAATTTAAAGTCAAAAAAGATTTATTCAAAATGTATAACATTTTATCTGTTCGTATTGCATTCCATATTATAAATAAGTCTGGCGATATAACATTTTTTAAGGTATTTCCATTCATTTGGAAATATTTGCTCCATATAAATTTAAATTCAATATATGTAAAGCTCTTTGATCTTAAAGTTAGAGAAAAAATTTACCTTGTTCAAAATATTTGCTAAACTTAACAAATTTGAATGTTAAAGCTGAATTTCAAAAGTGAAAACAAATTCCTTTTATTATGGAAAGATTTGTAGATTTTTCAAATTGGCGTAGTGAGCATGTAGCAAACTTTACGGAAATTCAAATGCATGAAAATTCAAATTTCTTCAAGATCAGAACGATTTCGATTCGCTTCAGTACTGAATGCTTGAAGTTGCAACATTTTCCTTGAAAGAACACAAAAACTTGAGAAACACCAAACCCTTTTGAGTTTAAAAGGAAAACTCATCTTCTGTGAATTTTTGCAGTTATTTCAGTGCTGTGAAAATATTTTTCTTTCAGACTCTTGTTATTCATTTGAATCCTCAAAATACTTCAGAATGTAATATTATATAGGAAAAATCTCAAGATGAAAATTTGTGGCATTTGTTGTATCTTGCTTTTCAGTGTTCAAGACAACTCTTATATAAAAGTGAAATTCTCTTAAAAACGAGTAAAATGCTGTAAAATTTTAATAAATTCTATTTGTAACACTTCAAGGTATTATATTTCATTTTTTAAGGGCTCTCTACGTAAGTATAATACAGATTTAATTTTACGGTTTGTTGAAATGAAATCACAATGTTGAAGTATGGTTTTTACAAATTTAGTAAAATTTCATTACAATTTGCATGTACTAATAATGAATGAAATTTGCTTAAAATCGTAATTGGAAATTAGAAGCAAATTTTTTCAAAGTGCTTTACTCTTCAAACTCCTTTGGAATCGAATAAAGATGTCTGTTACAAGTTATTGTTCCGAAATTGTTGCAAAAATTCAAAAAGTTGACACGTTCAAACAAAAATATTTAATCAATCTTGTTTGGATCACTAACAAAATATTTGAACAACATATTTGAATACAAACTCAAATTATGCCTTCAAAAATCTTTTTAAATGTTTCACACGTTATAAATAAACACTTCATGAATTAAATTTGTCAGTAATTTATAATAAAAAAAAAACACAAATCAAATCACTCACCAACATGCTGAATAGGGAGGGAAATCATATCATGCAACACTGCATCAACAGTCCGATCTGTGGCACTATACAGCTCTTTCTTAGATATTGATAGTTGGAAGCGTTCCAAATTTGTTGCATTTGGACTGTGAAAAGAAGAGAAAAATATTTTGTTATAAAAATCATGAAAAATGGAAAATTATTAAAAACTCAATCTATCTTCACCGAACGATAATTGTTTAGTGCTGAAAATATACTCCTAAAATATATTTTTGCGAATTTCTATCTCTTGTTTCAATGATACTTGTGTTGACAGAAATACGCCAAACTTGGCTTAGCTTTAAACAAATTAAATTTAATGTGACAAAAATTTTTCTAATTTGTATATCTTTAGCTGGTTTAAGTAATTGTAATTAGCATTAATTAATGATTCGCGGAAAGATTCTTATTTTGTCATCAGGATTTTGTAGAAACTTTGCAAAGATTATTTATTTAACAGAATAGAAGGATGCCAAAAAATTTTGGAAATCAAATAAATCAGGCAATTTGTCAGAGAAATTCGCGTTGGATGTATGTTCTTGGGACGAGTCAAAGCAGATGCAATACAAATATTGTAAAATACCGTATCACACTCTGACACTTATGAAGTCAAAATAAATTGCGAATTTGTCAAAGTAGTTTTTCTTTCCCATTTAATTCAATTCAATACAGTTTTTGAAATTTTCTTTAGGTATAGAATACAATTTTAAGAAGAGGAACTCAATTCATCTCATCTTCTCAAAGAACATTAAAATAATTAAATTCTGCTTGATCAAATAAACAGCTAAACTGTACAATTAATATATTCAGATTTCTAAAGCGATAAGATTTTCATTAACTACACTAAATAAACATTAAATTTTGTCATTGAACTTTCAATTGTGCACACTCAATAAATTTCCATTTTAAATTCATATTGACTATGCAATCACAAATTTAATTTAAACATCCGATTAAATATCAAAACTTTATAATTGGCAAATACTAATAAAACGCTCATAAAACACACAACTTTATTTTGAATAATTTGTAATAATGTAGTTTTAATAACTTCATTAAACTCATGAACATTCAGGATTGCTGACATTCAGTCAATGACTCAGTGGCAATGATCGCAGCTCATTATGAATAAAACAGTTAAAATTTAATTATTTTTACTAAAATATTATTGTAAAATGTATTACAGTCTTTAAAATTAAAAATTTATTGTTTTTTTTTATGTTCAATATAAAATTTATTTCGTGGACAAGTATCATGATTTCCGACAAAACTTTTTGTCAACATTCCTAACAATATTTACAAATATTTACCTTATCTTAACATCCATCATATCTGCTAAAGTAGGATTCAGATCGTCAAATTCTGATTTAACAATAATTTTTTCAAAGCTTGCTGGATTTCGCCTGTTCTTGGGCTCGATCACCAAAGCCGTTAGGTCTGCGAACTTATCATGGTGTGTGGCAGGAGTTGGCACATTATTTTGACCTGCACCAGAAGTGTCTGTGTGCCCACGCCGATGGCTGACTGTGGTCGATTCTTTCGACCCTGAAGAATTGCTGTAAAATGAAAATAATTTTTAATTGTTTTTAAGTTTGTAACATAATTTATCAGCAGTATATTTAAAATGGCGTTAGAAGCAAAAGTTGCTATTTGGTAACTCGATTATACAGTATACACCATTGTGTTCTTATGTATGTCTTTAACTATAATTACTTGACTTATTTTATTATTTGAAGAGCAAAAAATTAAAAGCAAATTTGAATGATGCGTATATTTTATTGTTTTCTGCTCAAATCAAAGTGATATTAGTTAGATGATATCTATCCTAAGTTCTCTTGAAAATTTTAATACTGTGAATTTAATCAGGTATGATGTAACAAAATAACAATATGTTCTAATAGTAATAGTTTGACCGTTCAAAGTTATAATTTCAATTGCAGCAATTTACGATATTTTGTATTTGTTTTTGCTTTTTCAAATTGGGATCATTTAGAATGACAAAGTAAACAAATCAATTTTCATGCACTTTTTGCTTTGTAATTTCATTTTTTCACTTTTTAGAATATTTTTTTTTCTTCTAAAAACCTAAAGAAAACAATATTTTTAATTTTCAAAAAATTCTTATTTGGGTTATTGGGTCAAGACAAAATAAACATTTTTAATGATTAAATTTAATACAGAGTAAGGACAAATTTGATTCGACAATGTATGGTTGAAACATCTGATTCGATTCATTTTTAATTGAATAATTAGACATACATTTTATTTTATTAAAACAGTTTAAAAAGTTTTTTTCCTAATGAGTCCAAAAGGACGATATCAAATTATTAATGTTAAATCACAAAATTCCATAAAATTATACAGTATCAATGATTTTCATAAAAACAATGTTGGTGATGACGGGTTTGATCCACAATTTAAATTAATGGCCGAAGTTCCAAAAATTAATTTGCGTTTTAATTAACACTGACCTTTTTTTGCACCCAAATTTGCAAAACGCGGGAAGCTTCTGCAGATTTTGGGTGAGTTATGGTCCGAAAACTGTATATAAGCTAATAATTTTTATGTTACAATGAGCCACATTGATTCAACATATTAAATTCCCATGGTTCAGTATTATGATTTATTTATGAATATTAACGAAAAACTACAAAAAAAAATTATAAAAAGAGTAAAAAGTTTTTGTTTCTGGTTTGGTGCTGGAGAGGTTATCGCTTGGTGGAAAAAATTGTTAAAGATTGTTTCATAAACCACATCAAATTTGTAATTTCTAACAATTTTGACTATCACTAAACAGTTCAAGGATTTAGTGAAAAAAAACTTCGCGCCCTAATCAACACTTTACAGGAAAGTCCAAGTACAATTCACTCGTAGCTTACATTTGTTCGCAGGTGAAATATTTAATATACGATGTGAAAAAGCAACATTTTTTTTTTGCAAAATGGAAAACAATAGAAATTGCTTGTGGCTTACAGCAAACAATAATTCATGCAAGATTAATGTGGAATTTTAGCTGGCATATTCTAATTTCCATTTTCCAGAATTTGTACAGTTAAATGTACTGATAAACAAGCAAAGTGTGACCGATCGCCATGGAAATGGTAATAGATGGTTGAAGTACAACTTTTCAAGTTTAATTTAATCATTAATCAAAGTTTTCCGATTCTTATCGCTTGATTATTTTTTCTTGT
Organism: Parochlus steinenii; assembly: GCA_038502155.1. Taxonomy (NCBI): domain Eukaryota; kingdom Metazoa; phylum Arthropoda; class Insecta; order Diptera; family Chironomidae; genus Parochlus; species Parochlus steinenii. The sequence goes on along the minus strand of JAXCIN010000047.1, from coordinate 4,575,441 downwards.
TGTAAGCTTTGGATTGAGCAATTTTGAAGCGAGAAAAATGGAATAATAGTTTATTTTGGGAATACGTTTCGTTTTCATGAGGGATTTAATTTTTGGTGTGAAGCTTGAAAATAAAGTTGTAGCTGGCTGTTGTTTGTTATCCAAAGCAAATATGAATTTATTGCACAATTTTCATTTTTGAAGCATGACTTGTAGTTTTGTTACTTAAATAATTTGGAATTGGGTTTAACAATTTTATTTGCTAGTTTGTTCACATTTTCCAGACATTTTCCTACACAATGTAATACCGTAGAAGTTTGCTGTGATTTCACGTTTAACCAATAATACATCTCAATTAATTAACATTACATGAAATTAAAACAAATTCTCACCTTTTTTGTAAAAATTTTCGTTTGAACTCTTTGAAGACACCACTTTTGTCTTCATCTTTGACGTATTTCACGCGTCCGTGATAGTTTGCCGGCACAAAGCCATTTTTTGACATGCCTAGGTCTAGTTGCAGATCTATTACGAGCAGCAGAGTGAAAAGCACCAAGGATACGCCCAGCCCTACGGCCAGACGCTCCTTAAGCTTCATTGATCGTAAAAAGTACATTTTCTTGCTGAACTTACACAGAAAATCGATCAACTTGTCAGACACTGAGATTGCACTACATTGAATATATTTAACAACAATTTCTATCACTAAAAAGCAAAGTCTTTCAATGGAAGCTTTTAGTTTGGCTTGAGGCTTTAACAAAGTTTTTTTATGATTTGGCGGACAATTTAAACTATTTTCACTTATTGCACTAATTCCATTTATTTCACTGGCCCGTTTATCATAATTTAGCAAAAAGTATCTCTTATGGATCTTACGATGCTTTAGCTCAAAGTCACACTCAATGGCCGATCTCCGCGAGACATTGCGATCTACTGAGCTATTCGCTTCGATTTGCCCGGCAATTAAAGTGCAATTATCGCGGATTTTCTTATCTCCACACAAATCACAGCATGATAACGGCCGTGTCAACGTTTGTTTTCTAAATAACTTTATGTGGTTGGCAGTCGACCTGCCAATGTTGGCGAGCTTGCTTTTGACAACGAGTATTCGTCCGGCATCAGCATTTTTGACTCGCTGCTTTTGTTTGCAACAGTTGTTGGACCTTAGGAACACTGTAATGTATAGGAAAGAGGAAGCATTAGTGTATTATATTTTTATTGAGAAATTATTTGCTGATTGTGTAAATTTTTAATCATTATTTTTCTAAAGAATTATTGAACTTTTTTGTAAACTAAATTAAATAAATTGTAACCGAACAAAAATGTAACAATGAAGAAAACATTGTGACAAATTGTGCTTAACGCCAAATAATCAAAATTAAAAAGAAGTGTTTACCAGTAAATTGATCATCCCGTCTGTCGAGCTCTTTGACATCACTGCACTTACAACCATGTGAGGCATTTATGCAAATGATTTCACCATTTATTTTTTCTACAACATCATCACTCTTTTGAATTTCACTAATCGCTAGCTGATGTGCTTTCAAGGTTGCTGTCGCTTCACTAATTACGTCGCGTTGCGTTGTTGCTGGCTCACTGCACTGTTCATTCTTATTGTCGATTTGCTGTGCAAAGCTAACACAATCGATAGACCTGCAAGAATAATAAATCAATCAAATGGTGCTGGCAATTTATGGAATAAAAGGAAGCGGCGGTTAATTGACAATGGCAAAACGATGAATTTATGTGCGAGAAAATGTGGGAGACAATTAGTTTGGTTATTAATTAATATTAGAGACAAAGCGTAGTTTAGTGTTTGAAGTTTTAAGCTCTGACAAGATTTATTTTAATGGATATGCATGTGTTTTTGCTATTGTTTATTAATAAGTGCCATTTAAATCTCAAACATCAAAAGTGGAACGATTGACACGTTATTCACATTAATCAAATAATCCATGTTCAATTGTTTTTCACCTCAATATTTTTTTTAGCAATCTATAGCCACGAGTATTCTCATGAACCTCAAAAGTACTCAGAGTTTAGTTGATTTACGATTGAAAAATGATGAAATAGCTAAGTAATTCAAACACATGAACTCTAAAAACTCCAAACTGTTAGAAAATTTTGGCTAATTTAACACGGCATTGAGCAGAACGCGCTAAAATTGAAAAACATTGAAAACTCGGGTAATGGTATAAAAACATACTCTGCACTTGGCAAAAAGCATACAATAAAAATGTATTGAGTAATAACGAGCATATAATATATATTGTTGGGGTCTTATAGGTGAGCACATTTTATAATAGGTTTAGTTCAAAGTATTTCATTCTATATATCTAAACCAGTAATTTCTAATTCGGACAATTTAGGAGACCTAGCAGCTATTTAATAATTTGGTCCACTAGAAGGATTTTTTCCATCTGTTGCAACACCTTTCACATATGTAAAATAATAATATGAAAACTCGATAAAGCTCACAAACAACACGAAATCGATTAACTTTAAAGCGCTGAATTTTTAAAGTATTGTTTGCATTGAAAAATGTATGGCAGTATGGCATACTTTACTTTACTTTGCTGTAACTTTTTGAGCACACAAAGGGTAACATTTTAATGTTTTTAATGTATTTAATGTTTTGAGGATTTTTAATGTTTTATTGAGCATGAAAACGAGATCCGTATTTTTTTTGCTGGCGTTCTGGCAATTTAGGGAGCTCAACATCATTTTTAATGGGTACAGCAAACAAAGTATGATATTATTAAATCTTTAACGATCCTAAGAGCCAAATAGGGATTATGTTAAACTGGTTAAACTTTGTTTATGTTATTTGTATATGTGTTGAAAATGAATTTGAAAAATTATTAAAGAGTGAAAGGAAGTTTCTCGGTCTAGTTTGGATATCGTTGGAAATGGAATTTTAGAAGATGTGAATTCAAATAAAAAGTTATAGTGGTGATTTTGCATACGACCACATTTGAATATTCCCAATAAGTTGTTAATGAAATTTTTGAGCAAAAAAGATGATACGGAACATTGGTTTTAGTTTTTATAAATAAATATGTTAGTCATCTTATGAATTCAAGGTCACACAAAATAGTTCAATGTCTTTGCTCTAAAAACTAGTTTCTTTTTATTTAAACGAATATCTCACAAAATGCATTTTTAATTTTAATTCGAAATTTATTGCAACTTAATGAATAATTTTTAGTTTCTTGAACTTTTGGTTCATATTGACTGTCTGTGAACTATGATTACAATTATAGCTTCTTATCATTAAAAATTGCTTGGTATGTCATAAATTCATTGAGCACTCAAGTACCGTATTTGTTTATTGATTATGCTAAATATTATTTTATAACATTTATTATATGTTGTGTATTTTCCAATAATAATGTACAGTTGATATAAAAATTTTTAAACATTTAATAACGAAAATTGGTTGAGGACTCGATTATCAAAAATGTCTAAATCAAAATTTCAAGATTTGTTAATCTTCTATAAATTGAAGTTTCCGTTTTTTTTTTCTTCAAAATATGTTCAAAATATAATAAATCTGCATTGAGAGTATTAAGGAAAATGATTACTATTTCATTGATAACGCTTTGAGAATGATTAAAGAGATTATTGCGTGATTTATCCAAAATATGTGAGTTCTTTGCTAAAAATTCCGTTAAGAGTTAATCAATGATTTGTTCATTAAAACTATTTCTCACAATAATCATGAATACGTTAATCACAAATCAGTTCCATTTAATGTTACTTACTTTTATTTAATGAAAATTAAACAATTCTTCTAAATGATCTCAAAACTGTTATAAACCAAATCATTACAAAGCAAACAGAAAAATTACACAAAAAAAAAATCAAAATTGATCCATAAGAAAAAAAATACAATATCTAAAATTATCTAAATTTCAATAAAACTATGAATTTGCAAAAATTACAAGTTTTAAGTTACAGTAACTTGGCAATTTAGTGATTGTGAGATCACATTGTAGCAAATTAAAACACAATAAAGCACAATAAAACGCATATTCAAACCCATTAAAATACAATAAAAGACATTATAAAGTCCCCACAGTGTGATTATGTGTTAATTGCTAATAAGTGATCTAAAAGTCTATATTATTATTTCATTATTATTATTTCATCGCTTCGTAAGTCTTCAAGCCATTCAAAACAGTTTTATTACATTTAGCTCGCATTTTACAGACATTTATGCAAATTCTTATCAGAAAAGTAAATTTATGTAAAATTGTACTAAGTACCTTGTAGCAAACAGATAGGATCCTGGCTTCGTTTGTCTTTTTGTTAATTATTCAATAAAACCCACAACCATCACACGAAATACGGCTTTTAGAATAAACGCTTGTAATTTTTGGATTTTATGTATCTCAAGGCGGATTTACTGCGAAAAGTTATTTCCATATTTCAGGGAATATTCATTCAGACTTTTCAAAGGGAAATATCAAGTTATCAGTTGAATATATTCAATTGATTCAATTTAAATTTCAATGATAAATAAATTTAACATTTGATTAGAAATAAATTCAATAATGTAAACCCGCCTCGATGGATTGGTTTCAGATCTAAATATGGGTATGATTTAAAAGACTTTTTAAGCAAAAAAATTTGCCGTAAATAAGTTAGTTCTAATGCTTTTGTTGTCCTCTCATAAAAGGCTTTTAAAATATTATCGTGATTTAGATAATTAAATTTAGCTCAGCCTGATTAACATCGATACCGAGTATCTTATAGGAATATATGAATGAACTTGCGGTGTTTATTCTTTTTTCCTCGTATTATTGGCATGGGTGGTTAATAGGGAGCTATATTTCACTATTGCAAAATAAACTACAAAGATCCCAGCAGCAAAATATATTAGAAAAAGATATTAGAAGTGGAAATATGTACTAAAATCCGATTAAAATCACTCCAAATAAACTATATAACTTGCAGCAATTCAATTGAATAACAATAATTCAAAAATTTCAAAAACTATTGCCAAATACTCTGAAAATCACGAAAAATCACTATTCTCTACAATATTTGAATGATTTTGCATTCAAGTTAACTTTATTTTCGATATTGAATTTTTCTGTTTTGTTGTTTAGTTTTTGTTGTATGGAAGAAAAATCATGGATATAATAGAGTTTATGAAGTAAGTTATGGATGGGAATTTTAGCCGAAAAAAATGGTCAAAGTGAATTCAGGTCAAAACATTGTATGTATATTTCTTAAATGTACGGCAGATGCCAAAATATAAATTGTGATAAAAAGTGATTTTGTTCTTTATATTAATAAATGTGTTAATGGTTCTTCACGTAAATTAATGATTTTTCACCAAATATTAACAACAAATAACTATAAAATCTAAAACTCTGAAATCATTGTTATGCAAATTACAGTATTAAAATCTTCCAAAAAGTGTCAAAAAATCCAATAAGAAATCGAATCAATTTGTTAATAAATCGAAAACAAAAAAATTATAACAAAAAACTGAAAAACTGGAAAAACAGAAAAATTTTAAACTGCAAAAAGTCATAACTGCTAACAATTTTTGGCAAAATGCACTCAAAACGCAAAAACAGAACAAAACTCAGGCAGAAAAACACATTTTAATTTTTTGTCGTCGTTTAGCATTTTTTATGCTAGCAATTGCATACATTTTTTTTTGTATTCGTGCTCGAAATGGAAAACTTGGGGAAATGTTGTTTATGATTGCATTTTGTATTTTTCTGTGTTGCTAGCTGACTCTACAAAATGATGCAACCAAGCTCAAATGTCCATGTTCTGCAAATAAAAGGCAAATACAGAAAACCAGTAGCAGTTAATGTGAATTGTAGTACTTTTTCTACCGAATAATCAGTTTTCAAGGAAAACAATCAAATTACAGTCAGACAAATGGAGGAGCTGACAAACGGCAGTATAGAGTTAAATTACTGCTTGGTTTGGTGTGGAGATCACTGAGACAAGTTTCGAAGCATAAAGATTCAAAACAAAATCCTATAAATATTGCAATCATATATCGGGAACATTTTACTCAAATAAGAGGAAACTAGAAATTTTTGTTGTCCCTAGAAACAATAGAAAATTACTTCAGTGTCTTCAATTTGAAAATAAAAATTTGTCATTTGACTATATACAAAAATCAAAAAAAAAATGCAAAGCCCATCGTTTTTTTCGCTGATAACGTGTTTGATGCTAAAGCTGCTTCCGCAAAAATTCCCCATTAGAAAAAGTCGCATTTAATCCCGCCAAAAATGTGCAAATTTGCGGATCGATGGCGAATACAAAATAGATATAAATTTCCATATCACCAGCCATAAGCCGGCATAATGCATTATGTGGTACCCAAAAAAAACTTTGTGTGCTATATACGCTTGTACGAGCTGCTGTGCGGAAAGCTAGGAAAATTCCGCAAAGCTATTTCCTCCTGGCACAACCATTCATCACTCGGATGATCTCGCTCGCATAGAAATTGATGCTCATCTCATTTGCATTTACAGCATTCTATGCATATCATTACAGTTTAAAAGGGATTGTTCTTGGTTGGAAAAAAACACCAAATTTTCTTATATAGTTTTCTTAACAAGATCGATTTAAGTTTATTCATCTTGATATGTCTCTTACTGAGACAATTATTTATATTAAAAATAAATTTTTAGTTGATACTGTTAGTACTTTGATGATTATTCTTTTATTCACCATCCCTTAACACACACATCTAGTGCTTTCATGTAAATGTTTTGTCGACAACATATTTGGTGATTCGGAAGTTCACAAAAGCGGAATATGTATGATGTATATTTTAGCTAAATTAAATGAATAGTTGGTTGGCTAGAACTGTTGTTGAAGACTTGCAGTTGTACATTTATTATTTCCATTACATTTAATGGTATAATGCAAAATATAGATCATTATGTTTGCCTCGCATTCTAAGCACGTTCGCGCAGAGCATGAATATTCTATTTAAAATGAATTTTTCAAGTGCATATATAAAATCAAGTCTTTTGATATAATGGAGAAGTTTCAGATAATAAACATTGATATTTTTAGTTGTGCTTAAGTGACTCAGCGGATGGCTCAATTTTAAATAGAAATTGAATAACTATATAGTCAGAGAATATGGTTGAAGATTTTTTTATATATAGGTTTTTTAATTTATTCGTTGTTGATATTAAATAAAAAATATTTATGTTATTTAAATTTAAAAATAGAAAAGACAAGTTTAACATTCTTTTGGTCAGTAAATCTTCAGAATTGTTTATTCACTGAGTAAATAACATTGAGCAAATAATTAATCATTCAATAAATTTTTACAGGAAACTTTCAAGCGATCAGCATCATGGAAATAAACTGAACCCAAAATGTTATCAAATATTTTGCAACACAGCTCCTCGTAAATAAAAACAATTTGCATTCCACACAGTTTTTCATTTAAAATCGGACGTAAATTTGCGTTTGTTTTTATCTATTTGTGACCAGCGATTAGTTTTTGCTCTGAATTACGTATGTGCTTCAACCGCTATAATTACAATTTGAGAATTCAAGATATATTTCTAATAAATAATTCAATAAAAAAGTGAGAAAATTGTTCACTTTCCAATTCATCACACGAAACACAGTCAAATTAAGAATAGATTTCTAATTATAGCCCAGACATGTTTTTCACGAACGAATGATTTCGTGTACATTTAGCAAATAGATTTAACAACAATCCGAGTCAATTATACGCAATCATGACAAAAATGTCATTCTAGGTTGTTGAGATGTCATTCTCTTGTGATGTGGTTTAGCTTGTTGATGAAACATTGTTAATAATGTAAGAAAATGATTTTTGCTCAAGAGCTCTTTAATATACTTCAATCTTACGCTTCTTACAGCTAGGCTAAACATCTCGATATTAAGTGATTGATTGCTTAAACGTTACGTCTTTAATTTTCTGTCGGAAATATATCAAATTGACGCATTTTATTGCAAATATGGCACTATTCAAACTTTTAATTTTTAACAATATGCTCCATGAAAGCATCCAATCGCTGATTATTATTAAATACTATTTCTTCATCATTCCTTTTTTAAATAAATCGTTAGATTGTCTGTTGAAAATTAAATTGAAATACAACTAGTTAATTGTCTCAATGAAAATTTCAAGCATTAAAAGTATCTCTTTACGATTTTCGGGTTTTTTAAGAAAAATGCCCATAATTACTTCACTGTTAAGATCGTTAAATTTGTAAAAATTGGTAAAATTACTAAAAATTTGAAAGTCTTCAATCAATCATCCGCTAAGTATAAATCACGAGTTTTTCTGCTTTTTTTCGATATTTTTTCTGCAGTTGAAAGCGATAGCAAATTTTCTCATAATTAAATAATGTTCTGTAATGGGCCATAAAAAGTTTTTTTTTTCAAAGCAAAATTTATCTCTTACAAAGGTGCTGTATAATAGATTTATTGCGATTACAAATTGTGTTAATGGGTAAAAATGTGCTAATACTTTTTATTGGATGTATTGGCAAAAGTCAGTTTCACTTTCGGTCAAGCTTTGGTTTTGTTTTCATTTACATTTAACAGATACTCTCGATAGGAGCTGGGCTGGATTGGTTGTGGTTGGAGAATTGATTGTTTGTAATTAAGGTATTCTGATGGAGGTTTATTGTTATTTATTTAGGGTCTGACATAATCATTTCAAAATATTTTTTGAGAATAGATAGATTAAATTGTAGATTTTGTCTATATGTTTGTGATTAGCAGTAGCATAATTAATAAAACTGATCAATAAAACTTTAAAAAATATCTGTGACAATTGACCAAACTTCCAATAATAAAATAATTTACAAGCTATCCAAATTTAAAAAGAAGCTTGCAAATAATAACTCACATAAAAATATAAATTTCACTTAAGCCAATTGAATAATATGAGTACAGAAACAGAAAATTGAAGAAATTTTACTTTCAACATGCAAACTTCTACTTGCTTGAATTGATACATTTAATTTGATATGCAAGTGTATACAATAAATTCAGAAACTTCAAAAAACTTTGAAAATTTTATCAAGTTCAGCTATGTTTATCAAATTCCACAAAATCTTTGAGCGGCACACTCATACACAAACAGTACTGAGCAAACATGTGACATCATCATTGATGTTTGGATTTTAGTGCTTTTTATCAGATATGGCGGCAAATATTTGCTTACATTTTTTCTTGGTAATTTTGTGTTTTTCAGGTATTTAAAAAAAACCAAAAACTGAAAAATAGTCATTAAAAGCTGCAAAAAAGAGTTAAGAAAACATGCAGAGTTGTTTCAATATATTTGGAAGGAAACCTCTGTGTTTACAATAACTCAATAAATTGTCAGATTATCGTTCAGTTTGTCCTATCTTTGTAAGATATATCTTTAATGTTGAAAATTCAAATATAATTACTTGTAATAAAAAAAACTTTCAAACATCAAAACAAATATGAACGTTAACAGTTTTGAATCATTACTTTGTAATGTATGAGGAAGTCACTTTTTTGTTTCTTAATTTATTCCATAAATATTTTAAGCCCTAATTTTAATTATATTATGATGATGTTAATCAGGAAAAATTGAAGAGCGTTCAAAGTATTTGATTTTCTCTTAAGTTTTAATACTTGAGAAAACTTGTATTTGCTTGCTAACCAAAACGTGCACATCATTTGCTTGTTTTTGTAATTTTGCAGATCGTCTTAAGTACACATAAGAATATTTGTCACAAACAACACACACCATCTTCTCGTATATTGATCCAATGTGATTTTTTGAGTTCTATATCAATTTATGTGGTAGATGTTGCTATTTAAGCATGTTGCATCTACTTGAGATCTGCAGATTCAAAATTCTACACGATATTATGTCTAAAAAAATTACAATGTAAAGAGAATGACAAACAATTGGAGATAGCAGCAAACAATTTTGCGATGAGTATCGCTAATCAAGAATGATAATCATCAGCGATTATTAATTTCACTTGATTGTATATCGACATGCTATATTTGAAAAGCGTTTCAAAAAATTTCAGAGTTTTGTTTTATAAGCACGCTTTTTATTCCTTTTAATTTCACTTTGCTGATGCTTAATATCTGTGTGTCAGTCTGTCTGTCTTCCAGAATTGTCTTCGGAGATCCAACTAAGCATTTGGGGACTCTTGAACAGCTGGTTAGAATCAATTAAAAATTTAATCTGTTACTAACTTACTAACTTCAATCAGCTGTTGATATTTTTTTATTTACCAAAACTCATTTCATTTTCAGTTTCATGTGAAAATCTGTACAAATTTGATTAAATCATTTCTTATTTGTTTTATGAGAAACCTTTTCGAAAAGAACATTTAAATTAGTCTAATCAGGTCTCATTAAATTATGATCGTGAAATGAATTCAAAAAATTAAATTATAAAAGTTGTTGATAACTTTGTGATTTTTAAAAAGATCATGAGAGTAAAAGGTATTGAATTTTAAAAACATTATTAGCAAAGTCAAAAAAAAATTTACAGAATATCAAATTGTCTTTGAGATATTGTTTTTAATCTAGCTGTAATTATAGCATGTAGTTGCGAATTTAACATCTGTATTTATCGAGGTATTTATTGAATTTCAATGTTCCAAAAAAAATCTATTCTATTAAAATATGATCTAACAAATTAGTCAATTTTAGCCGGGAATAGAGCATTCTATTCTTTGAGCAGCTTCCTGAACTCCCCGCTGATCAGCAGACACACGAAACTGAAAGCCTACACGACGCTCATAAGACCTGTAGTACTGTATGGTAGTGAAACGTGGTGCCTTACAGTCAATGCAGAAAATAAATTGAGCTGCTTCGAGAGAAAGATTCTCCGAAGAATCTTCGGCCCGCACCGAAATGAAGATGGAACCTACCGAAGACGCATGAACCACGAACTAAAGCAGATGTTCGGTAAGCCGAGCATTGTTGGCATGTTCAAAGCCAACCGCATGCGCTGGGTAGGCCACCTAGAAAGAATGTGCGATTCCCGAGCTGCCAAAACCATCTACAAAGGTAGCATGGAGGGAAAACGCTTGCCAGGAAGGCCAAAAGGACGGTGGAAGGATGCAGTCGTCAACGACCTGAGGAAGGCGAAAGCAGACATCAGGGACGCCCAACACCGTGGAAAGTGGAAAGAAATCTGCATGGCGGTCCAATCCCACAACTAGGGATGTAGCACCGAATTGATTGATGAAATTAGTCAACAAAACTCGCTATGAATACCTTAAAGTCACATAAAAACAACTATTAACTACTATTAACGAGATTTCTTCCACACATGCTCGCACTATTTACAGACTCAGTTTTGTGATAAAATCTACAACAATTTATATATGATTTCAGATTCACGGCATACATAATCAGTAACCTCATCATGTTTCGCTCATTGTTTGAATTTTCTAACACTGTGTTTGTGCTTTTCTAGATCAACAGAACAATTCGTCCAAATTTTCCACTAGAAATATACAACTGCAAATCTACAGAACGATAAAACCGATATCAGCTAAAATGCAGAATGTTCTACAAAATTTATGTAAATAATTTCGCATTGATTCAATAAAATCAATCGATTTGTGCCCATACACTTGGCATATTAGTTTATTAGTTTCAATAACAGATGAATCAATTCAATAAATTAATAAAAACATCGTTCCAAGTTGAGTTTGAACATGTTCGGATTCAAAAGTCAATTCTCTAGTGAAGCGAAACGATGGAATATTCACAGATTGATCAAATTGAGTGAACTTTCATAGTGTACATTTGCTCACAGACAACGACTTGATGGACCGGAAGGTTTCATTTATCTTTTGTGTTAGCTTTCGATGTGGTAGTTTTGGTAGTTTTATTGGATTTTGTGTACGAGCCCATATCAGCTGAATGGTTTTGTGGAAGATTGGAGAATTTATTCAAATTTTACTGAGAAATTAGGGAATCAGTATCTTCAAGGCCTTTTAAAAAATTAGACAACTACTCCAGAAATTGAAAATTTAAGTAGCAATATCAGCAAAATGATTAAATTGAGGAGCTTCTTTGACCAAACTATAAAGACTGAAACAGTCAAAGGCTAAATAAAGACGGTATGATAGACTGTCAGACAAGTACTATAAATGTATAGGACTTGTAAAAATTTTATAATAAATCGGAATATAGCAAAAAAACCAATGATTTGAGAAATAGTTAAAAACGCACAAGACATCAAACAATATTTTTTTCTGACAAACGTTACTATCGCATTATGCAACTTAAATCATAAATATCGTTTTGCAATGTAAAAAAATTACCCAAGAAACCTCAAAATAGCTTGTAAGAGATTTCTTGAATCAATAGTGACGACAGTTTATTATTGGTTACTCAACATTTACCGAAGCATCTCTGCATTACAGATGTATAGTTAGTTTTACACATAGCACAAAACAGCAACATAGGAAATAAGCCGCCAGCTTGCCAAGCAAGCTGGCAGAACATTAATAATTAAATAATTATATTTCCAACTCAAATATTGACTGTTCAAACAATTAATTGTGATATCATTCTTTCCCCCCCATTTCATATGTAAATTATGTTTTTTGGTGGCTCGTGTTGGTTGCGAAAAGCCGACTGAAAGACTGTGAGATGAAAATCAAATGTAAATATTTATTTGTTCCTGTTACGCTATGGAATTGTCGAATTACGTTCAGAATATGTACAGATTTCAATTATTTACAAAAATATGTTAATCAGGAAAGTTTGGAGAGTTTTACGAATTTATATTTTTTTTAATGTTTTATGGTAATTTCCGAGTTGAATTGCAATAACATATTTCGAGTAAATTGAAAACCAATTGACTTTATTTGTTTGTATGTTGGGAAAATAAATGCTCATACATTTATTTTTGATTTTTATCGACTAAATATTAACACTTTAATATTTTTCAGAATTATGATATTGCATAGATAAATGACTCAATATGATTCATAAACAAAATAATTAATAATATCTGTGTACATTTTTGGATTTGTTTCAAATTGATCAAAAGCCAATTAAAATTAAAATGAATTCATTTATAACTATTTCAAAGTCCAAAATATAAAAATGCGACTAGAATATTTGTTTTCTGTTTTTACTTCTTAAACCCTGTGCAAAATGATACATCCTACTTTAAGTATTTGATATAAACAAAGCAAATAATAATTGCATTTTTGAATACTCACTCTCATAAAATTTTAGTTTCGTATTATTTATTATTAAACGAGAATTTGTAATTATTTTTAGATTGAAAAAGAAGTGATTATATTTTTAGCACGAAAAATACTTGAAAATTGAACCTAAATCTATTTTCATGTTAAAACGTTTAAAAAAAATCTACATGTTTTTAATTTTCATCAAATCCATCACTTACAAAATTTCCGAGTAGAAAAACAGAATTATTTACTAAACGCCTCTCTAATTACTATATTTTTTACACGATCTTGCCCACCCGCAAAGCCTTCAAACAAAACTGACTGTTCTTCAAAAATATGTCATAGATATGCAACTTAATATTGCACGAAGCAAATCACTTCAATTTGCACGTTTGCATTGCATGACTAAATTCATTTTTCGGCTTAAAATTAATTTAGTACTGCATGGACTGACTACCTAGAGCGGTATAAATTTAAATATACATTATCGAACGAAAAGAATTATGTACATTTCTGTATTTATTAAAAGAGTTTACTGTTTACAGCCAATCAATCAGTGTTTGCGATAGCACAGAGTTGCGAGTAGTATTGCGCTTATCGGCTTTCGGTAACAATGCCAAAGTATTGGTGGAGAAGCCATGCTGATAAGAACAATTTTACTTCTACGCTTTGAGAAATTTTTATTAAAATACCTCAGAAGTTCGCAAAATAATTTAATCATTCGAAAGTCCAAAAGTCCAGGGAAAACCTTTAATAAGGTGACTGCACTAGAGCTCCATAAGAAGCTTTTGAAGCTTCCAAAAACCTATTTTAAAAGTTGATGTTTAGTTTGTTAAGTGATCGGTAGTAAAAAAAAATAATTTAGTTTACTATTGTGACGACAATTCCAGAACTTATTTTGCAATCAACTGATAAAATGTTTTGTAAAAACCATAAAAGCATTTCAAAACATTCAAGAGTCCAAATGTGAGGTAACTACAACAAATCCAGATAAAATTTTAACAATCCATAACAAACTAAATATAACGTTTTCCGTGTTCGTTTTGGCTTCAAAAATATATAATAAAACAACACAAGAAATTGCAATATAAAAATGATTTCGCGAGTTTCTTGTGAACTTCCTAGCAAAAAACGATACTTCTTTTTTAATTAAAGAAAATTTTGAGTGGCTTGTAGGTTTGCTATAGATGTTCCCAAGGCACAGCAACAGCATCAACAACAAAACGGAAAACTATATTTGCATAAAACTGTTTTTACAAAAATTATGTAAGTAGTCAAGTAGCAAAGACGAAGAAACTGTGCATTTTGAGGCAATTGTTTCAGCGAAACGTCTTCACGATAAAACAATAAAGCCGTTTAATGTTTATTTTTCAATTTCGTAAGCAATTTTTCTGCTGTTTGTTTGAACACAATTTCTCTAGCCTGTCATTGTCTCTGTGATGATATCAAGCCAAATTATGCACACTTTTACCTTTTTTCTCACTTGTCGAAGATTTAATGGCCGAGTTGTAGGCAGGCTTGGCTATATATTTTTCGTGATTTTTCATTCAGTTAATTAAGAATTAGTGTTTATTTCGAAATAAAATTTGAAAATTTTATTTGTGAAATCTGAACAACTGAAAAGTGTTTTAAATTTTGTGAATTTTTTCACTTCTAGTGCAAAGAGAAATCATTTGTTTTTGTTTTGATGAACTATCTTTATAAATATTTGGGTTATAAATAAAAAAGTAATTAAAATTTAGCAGTTCAGAATTGTATCAAATGGTTTGAAACTCAAATGTGATACTGAGAGTAAGCAATTCTTTACTCAAAATTACAAAAAGGCAATAAACCAAAAAGCTTTGAAGGAAAACTCAACTGAAAATATAGAGCCATAAAATCTTATTTTGTATAGTTTTATGATCTTACCACGCCAAACACGAGCAATGTGCCATTAAAATCACATTCATGAAATTCTATATTTTATAGTTAAAAAGTGCTTCAAGCTATTCGCCTACAATATTGGGAACAGTTATTTAGTTGTAAGAAACTTGATTTTGTTTATGGAGTTTGGAGGTGCATCAATTTTTCAACTCTCTACAATTTATGCTTACGTAATGATAACGTACGATGTAATAATTTTGTAACATTAGTATCATTTCTTATAAGAAATTATATTATTTCAAATGTCTTCTGTGATATAAATCAAATATAAAAATATTTTGTGTCGTTTTCAAAACAATGTTCGATCCACCTTAAGATCAGAATTATAATAAATTCATCTTAAAACTTTCAAGAACTTTATTGGAGATTGAAGTTTACTTTAACTAATAAATTTAATATATCTAACATTTTATATATTTTTCAATAAAATTATGAGAATCTTCTAATTAAGTAGTATTTATTTTAAGCCAATGACTTAACAATCCAAAGATAAACTAATAAATGAATGACCACTTTTGTTTATTTATGATACGATATTTTTGTATACACAACATTATTGAATTAAACTATAATATTCATTTTGTATTCCTCATCGATTTTTGGATTTTCGCGTGAAATGCCGGCATCTTTGAAAATATATTTAGTGTAAACAATCTAAGAAAATCGATTCATCTACTTGTTGATATATTTTGGCATGTGTAGACTTCCGTAAAATAAGCTAACGTAAACATTAGAACTCTGTATCAAAAAACCCACTATTAAATAAAATAATATGCTACACATATTTTTTCAAATCAAAGAATATAATGTTCCGTTTCTACTCCGTTCAAAGAAATCCCCAAAACCTGAAACTCATAGTCTACCATACATCATCTCAATACACGAAGTTTTCGGTATTTTTATTTAGTTTTCGATTTTTCAATATCATGTAAAAATATATAAATTTGAAAAAATAATAAAAAGCAAAATAGTAAATAAATGAAATTGTCTCTTTAAATATTTTCAAGTTTATGAAATATACGAAATACATTCAATATGAGAAATTTGCGAATTTCGAAATCGATAAATTATTGCAAAATTTTTGACTGTTTAGCGACACTTGTTTTCATATTTTCAAATGTTTATTAATTAATCAGCAACACAATGCTCATATACTATTTACAATACACTTAGTACACTAATACACCGAGTATAATAATTCTGATTTTGCCTACAAATAATTTTTTTTATTGATTTATGTAAGGCTTTTCATTTGAAAAACTACTAACAAGACTTGCTAGACTGCAAACACTGCTTAGAAGTGGAGAACTAGAGCTTATAAATTAATAATAACATTCAATGCTCATGTCATTCCATGTAATTCAATTATTGGTAGCATAAAACAAGCATATTTACATACCTAGTTCAATCAATGTGCAGCTAAAATAATCCTTTTGTTGTCAAGGGAATGACTGCCATTTGCCAGAGCCATTGAGGTTATGACAGTCGGAATTAAAAGCCTGATTTTATTATGACTTATGAAGTTGATGAAAATTCGCATCAATGCCTCTGACGAGCCACCACACACATTAAACACAGTTAAATATTTACATAATTTTCACTGCGGCCAAAATCAATATAAACACTACAATTCTGACGTTTTATATCGCAACTCCCAATTTATATTATTGCTTGAGCGGAAATTTGTTGAATTTTCTCTTTGCCTGAGTCGAGTTTTCCACACCGCACTGTAGAATAACTACAAATTTTCCAGCTCGCTCGAAAATTTCACGCACACACTCTTATTTTTGCAGGAGAACAAGGATATCATATAATCGATAATTGCCAGAACGTCAAATTGAACTAGTTTAACAATGATCTCGACTATCCTGATACTTCAAATGTATCCACCTGGCTCACCACAACAATTATATAATGTTCACAACACTCCGCTGTTAACTATTTTAACTATTTCCATCAATTTTTACACAAATAACAAAATCATTTCGATATCACAAATAAAAATATGCAAACGGCGGAGAGCAGCGTAGTTTCTTGGTAGCAATCCCATTCGACACTGGTGAGCTGCGAGAGAAACCGTTTTACATTTTCCCATTCATATTCTTTGCGGGGCCCCCGAACCACATAGCTTTACTGTAAGCGATATTTTTCTGTTGTGTTTCTTCTCCCATCCAATATTGTTCGCATACATTTTTTCTATCTCATCATTATCATCACGTTACATAAAAACAAGCAACATTAGCTAGCTACATGTGTATTGTCGCTTTACTTAAATAAAGAATTAAAATAAACTTTATTACTATTACCGGAAAGCCAATTTCTAAAGACTATTTTAAAGGTTTAAAAACGCATTTAATTAAACTTCTAATGAAAAACTTGATAACTGAGTTATGGTAAAATATTTTGTATAGTAAATACACATATTAATGTGTTAATGGATGTAAATAATAACCATAGCGCCAATTTATACTAGTTCATTTTACTTCAGTGTGTTTTATTGTAAAATTTCTCTGTTTCTCGAGTAAACTTGGGTATTTTTGTATTTTGTGCGCTTCTCTCAATTATTTTGACTAGTATATGTTCGGTGTGGAGTTTCCGAGCGATAAGAAAAATATTAAAACAGCTGTTGCTGATGGTATTTGTCAGAGTGTTTTGAGCCAAAGCCAAATTACAATACTATTATGTAGGCAATTCCTCGTGCACTTTGTTTTGTGCATTCGTTCGTAAACATAACAGTATTTGAAATGTTTTATATTGGAAATGATAGAGATGAGTTATATTGTTTTCATTTTAATCTTGAGCACACTTAGAGAATTTTAAAGTAAAACAAGTGGTTTAATAAAATATTTGTACGTATTTGTATTAATGATATTTGCTTTGTTTTCATCATATTTATACAATAAATCTCATTACAGTTTTTGTGTTTACCTTTTATAATGAAAAATTGTAGAATGTATGTTTTGAAAAAAAAATTCCGTAACATAAATTATTTAAAATAATTTTGGGCATATTTAAACAATCAATTAATTTAGAGAAAAAAAGCTGCGCTGGATATTTCATCAAAAATGAAAATTGAAATTCTAGGACGATCCAAGTATTAAAATTCACAAATTATTGATTAAAGAAAACTGTGTCAAGTGAATGAAGTAAAGAGAATGTTAGAAAAAGCTATGTTGAAGCAATTGCTGTGTGTTTATTGGTATGTAGCTAATGTATCTGATATAGTTCCTCCTCGCCCAGCAAATATTTTCTATCAATTTCTTTTTATGCTGTTTTCCTTTTACTTTTTGACTTGTTTTTTCTAGTCAGGGCTTGGCTACGTTCTATTATGGAAAATTCTTTATAAAAAGCAATGTAATGTACTGTCATCCAATTTAAAATAGAGAAAAAAATGAGAAAATCTCTAAAATAACGGGAGTTGAAAGAGAATTTTTTATTGAGCCACGTACTGCCGGTACTGATGAATACATCAATAATTGATTTTGATATTTTATTTTTCGTCACTTATGAATTCAAATATTATTTAGTTTTAAATATTTTTTTGCAGTTTTTCAATTTATTATGGCATTGTCTGACTTTACTTACCACTTAATCAGGTTTATAGAAGCATAATTTACTTGTATATATCAATTTCTACTATTTCATGTACACTAAATAAGTCTATACTAACCATATACTAACACAAATATATCACAATTATCACTAATTATAGTTGTCAACAGCTTTACACATATATTGCTTAATTGACATAGTTGAGGCAACCTAATTTGATCACTACATTCCAAAATATCCTCTTAATTTACTTTATTTACCGAACTTAAAAAAAAACACAATCTCAAGAATAAATCACTTTTTCACTAAAATTGCCTATCTACTGCTTCATAAAATAATTCACCACTTAACTATCACTAGCACGAATTGTTTTTATTGGAAATTACACTTGAAATACGTCAATTAATGATTGAAAACCGAAAAATAATTAAGTTTGACATAAAGTCTGTTGTTGGTTGGTTTTTGCAGAACTTTTCACTTAGTGAAATCACAAATCAGCTGGTATGAATACAATTATTTGAATTTTTTGCGGTATTTTTTACTTTATCAAAAATATACTGTAATTCACGGGAAAGTAAGGAAAACTTAGTAAAATCCACATAAATAGGTTATTTGTACACCATACAAGTAAATCCTTAAATTTTAGATTCCTTTTTGCTAGCTTTTACATGAAAAACAATAAAATGTATTGATTCATAAAAGACTATGTATTAATGAATTTTAATATACTTTTGCATAAAAATTAGTGCTGTTTAAAGAAAATACTGATTGATCATAGTGTTTTTATTTAATTTTATAGTAAATTCAACATATGTATGCCTTTTTCTTAGAAGATTTTGTGCAATTTCAATATAAAAGTTGATGGATGTTGAATTTACTATAAAATAATTATAAACACTATAATCTGTCAGTTTTTTCTTTAATCATCACTAATTTTGATGCAAAAATATATTAGAATTATTTAATACAAAATATTTTATGAATCAATACATTTTATTGTTTTTCATGTAAAAACCAGCAAAAGAGAATCTTAAATATTTAAGGATTTACTTGTATGGAGTACAAATAACCTAATTATGTGGATTTACTAAATTTTCCTTACTTTCCCGTGAATTACAGTATATTTTTAATAAAGCAAAAAATACCGCAAAAAATTCAAATAATTGTATTCATACCAGCTGATTTGTGATTTCACTAAGTGAAAAGTTCTGCAAAAACCAACCAACAACAGACTTTATGTCAAACTTAATTATTTTTCGGTTTTTAATTATTAATTGACGTATTTCAAGTTTAATTTCCAATAAAAACAATTAGTGTTAGTGATAATTTAGTGGTGAATTAGTTTATGAGGTGGTAGATAGGCAATTTTAGTGAAAAAGTGATTTATTCTTGTGATTGTGTTTTTTTGTTAAGTTCGGTGAATAAAGTGAATTAAAAGGATATTTTGGAATGTAAACTGATCAAATTAGGTTGCCTTAACTATATCAATTAAGCAATGTATGTGTAAAGCTGTTGACAACTCTAAATAGTGATAATTGTGATATATTTGTGTTTGTAGTGACTTATTTAGTGTACATGAAATAGTAAAAATTGATAGATACAAGTAAATTATGCTTCTAGAATCCTGATTAAGTGGTAAGTAAAGTCAGACAATGCCATGATAAAGGGAAAAACTGCATAAAAATATTTAAAACTAAATAATATTTGAATTCATAAGTGACGAAAAATCAAATATCAAAATCAATTATTGATGTATTCATCAGTACCGGCAGTACGTGGCTCAATAAAAAATTCTCTTTAATCTCTGGATTTTGGAGCAATTTTTTGAGAGGATTTTTGGATGACAGTACATTACATTGATAAAAAGTGACAGTATCAATATGACAAGAAAATTTAATTATAATTATAGTCAAACAAAAACATTTACCTCGCAATATTATTATTCAAATAAAGTAATTCTCGATTCTTTTTTTGCGATGTTGTTATGAGATTTGAGAAAAGATCGTTTCTTATTTTACATTCATGAGTCGCAAAAGTTAAATAAGTTCCTATTTAATATTATTTCAAGACAAACAACAACTAAAGTGTGCTAAAAGATATTTTTCGCAATTACCAATTATTATTATGTGTATATTGATGGCACTTGTTGGAAACTTCAAGATTGTGTGTACTGTATAATAATATTGAAATGATTTTTCACGTTCTTTATAACAGACAAAGATTCTTGAATGCAATATTTAATTTCAAATTCATTCAAGCTAAGTTATTATTATTGATATTTATTTTTTACAATGAAAAATATTATTAGTAACCTGAAGAGAGTAAATAATCAGAGTAAGGCATTGTAAATACATTAACTATTGATCATTGCTGAATGTTATAATTCTCATATTTAAATTTATATTTAAAACGTTGCAAGTCCATTAAACCTTATGCGCACTTTTATTACCTTCATAATATTTTTCTTTTTATAAAAAAGTCGATCGAACTCACTAAACTGGAAAACCAGCAAAATCAATTCCACAAGATAATATAAACTGTATTAAATTTATGCTAAGTTTTTACGGCAGAACGATTGAGCGTAGATAGAATGTATCGAGAATGAATATTTTATTTTAAAAAATAATTCTACGTTTGCAAGAACTCAAGAAATTAAGTTAACAGTGTATGCACTTAATGCAAAACGACGTCAGTTTTTATTAAATTTAACGCATATGCATCAATATCATTATATTAAACACAATCACTATAATCGAGATTCAATATACTATGATTCATAAAAAAAAATATTTGCTTAATTAAAGTCTGCAGTACTAGAAACTTCCAGTCAATGGATCAAAAAACTGAAATGCAACCCATTTCCATGAAGTCTTTTCAACATCTCAAGTTTTTGATAGCTCATTAAATTTCTTGAATTTGATATCTTCGTAATTACTGGGTAAGCATATTACAGTAAGTATACCTTTTATGTCTAAAATTGATAAACGATATCTGATAGCAATAATCACACAATGGAAAATTATGGAAAAACATGCCATTAAAGAAGCACGAGAATACGTTAGTAAACGTTTTATCAAAATATTTGCATTTTTGCTAAAATAAAAATGGGTGTGAATCACATAACGAAGAAATTTTTAGAATTTTCAATAACAAAAAAAACTAACACAGTATAATAATAAATATTAGAAGTATGCAGAAATTAGAGTTCACATTCAAAAAAAATTCCGTCCATAAAGATCCTTTAAAAAACCAAGCTAGCTAACATTTACTTTTGCATGTATAATTATTTAATTTATGGTACCCGCATTTGTGAGCAAAAGAGCAAAAAACATTGCAAACTGCAATTGCGAGGAAACCAGTTAGTAAACTGGTGTTTAAAATGCAGACCAGAACGTTCATTGCCAACAAAATGTCAAGTTTATGTTTTCTTTTCAAGGTTATTGTGCGAAGCAACATTTGCAGAGGAAACGTTTTGGTCATAAAACGTATGGTAGGAAGAAGGAAATTTCGGCGGTACTCAATAGCCACATTCTTATTTGCCTTTCACTTCAGTGCTAAATTGGTTGGGATGCTTCTTTCTAAATATTCACTTTGAGCAAAATCAGTTCCACTTGGGTCGTTCTATTTAGACATTCAGTATGAGACAAAAAAAAAGTTCATCAAAAAATTTTCTTTTTTGAAAATTTAAGTTTCTGCTTAATTCAGTATTTTCACCAACTGATTTAGAACTGATTTGAATGTGAAAGTGATTTACAAATAAAACGACTTAAATCACTGATTGGCACTGATTTTAGTACTGAATATAAATTAGCAAATTATGTGAACAGAATATGGCTTATGAAGTTTCGAGCGTGTTTTTTTGTCAGACAATACTTTTTTGGCATTATAGATTTTTTGAGTTCATTTTAGTGTACTGGGGTAATGGCTTGTAAAAATTGAGATACTAGATCAAATATTTACTTCTTCAAACTTCATTAGCAACTAGTGTTAAAAAACCTTATCTGGTTTTCTCTGTAGTAAATGCAGTAAAACACACTCTTTATGAAAATTTCTGGACCAACAAGAAGATTCTTGCTTTCAACCCGAAAGTTGGGTTTCTTTCTTCGCCAAGACGAAGAGGTAAAAGTTCAACAAGATTCTACATGATCCTATATTTACTAGAGTTTTTGAATTCCCGAATATTTCAAGTACAATAAATTACAATAAATAATACAATAACAGCAAAAAAAAAACTCAAGTAACTAAAAATATTACACCAAATTCAAAAAATGTTTAAAATATATTTACAAATAATTGAAAATAGTCTTATCAAAGAGCGCAAAAATTACGAGTTAATATGAGCACACATTAGATTGGTTCAAAATTGCACAGCATTATATTTAGGTCAAATGAACAATTTAAATATACAGCTTTATGTTACCTACATATCTTCATAGCTTAAAATGCAGAGATGTACTAAAAAAGTTAATCTCACATCAGATCTTTTTAGGATTGTCTCGTTGCTTTTTAAATGATAATTAAATTCAACATTCAAACATCCGTTTGCATTCTTATTTAAACCTTTTAACTATGCCATTAAAATCTTCATCGAAAAATAAAATAACTTCAAAATTATTTAATTAAAAACCCTTTGGAAAAAGACTCAATTTACTTTGAAATACTAAGTGAAACTTGTTGTGCAACTCGTTCGCTGAGCAGGACTTCTCCTCTAGTGTGGAATGTTATAAATACATTTAAAAAATACATATAAATATAAACTATATTTTTAAAAGCGGCCTTCGAATGAACGATTTTTTTTTAATTTTCTGGACAAAACATAAGATTTTAAAAATAAAAAATAGAAATTTATCTATACAATGACAAAACTTGACAAGAACACAAGAAAAAGTCATATTGCACGGGACAGGTGCTTAAGATTTAGCGGATTTTTTTTCTCATAAAATTGACCTTTAACTTAAAGTAAACAGACAGTATATCAAAAGTTTTTGAAAAAAAATCAAATAAGGTCAAAAAAATAGCAAAAAAGTCAAAAAGTCGTAAAAATGCTGGCACGAAAACATTACTTATCCGCCTTGTGAAGAAGCTAGAAGTACGATACGCTATCAAGGGTTTTGTTATTCATATAATAATTAAATTATGAACTCTCATATAACTCATACAGTTTCATTTTTAGTATAGTTGTTTTTTGTTAATAGAACGCTCTACGGATCATATGATAGGTGGATGTGAAAACATTTAAATGTAATTATTGCAAAGAGAATAATTTTTCGTTTTAAAATATGCATGTAAGTAAAAACATAATAAATGGCAAAACAGCAGATAACTTGTTTGAAAGTTCTTTGCCTTATGGTAAAATCCTGAATTTTATTCAGGTTACAACAAAACACAAAATTAAAAGTTGTTCTAGCGTAAAATACGCAAAATAGTGAAATCTCGTCTATTCTTTTTCCAAACTAAAAGGAGAATTTATAATGATAAAATTTAAATTATTTAAATTATTGTTTTCCTTGCAGGCAGAACACTTTGTGAGTTTCAGAGTTTTTCGAGTGAGTGCAAAACAAATTTTGCGCAAATTATAATTAAAACTTTTTCTGCGAAACTATATTCCGCAAGTTTATATAATTTTCATTAAACTCATTAAACTGTCTAGATGGTAAATTAAAGGTGTAAAGTTTGATTATTCTTAATTCAATTAGATTTTGAAAAGCAAATTAATAATGTTCGTCAATTTGAAAATTTTAATATTTTAATTGCTCGATGGTTTCATTCGGTGTTAAAATTTCATTCAAACTTAAAATTTTATAATAAGGAAGTTTTGTAAGCATTGAAATTGCAAAGCTTTGTTAGTTTAGTATTTCAAATGCAAACTCCCACAACTGATTTTGTTGAATTGCTCCAAAAACTATTTTTAGACGCATCAACCAGAAAATTGGAATTAATTATAATAAAACACAAATATTTGATTATATTTTAAAGTTATTCGGTTTTTGCTCCGAAATTAATTCCGATGAGATATTTTATTTAAATGTTTTGCAAAACAATAATAAGGGGTTGCACTTGAAATAGATAAACATTTGTGAATAATTTTAATTGTCTCTAATTAATGGGGAATGTCACAGAACATGAACACTGAATTATGAATTATTTATCTGTAATAATGAACTCTAAAATGCAAAACTTCATTATACTGAATTTGATATTGAGTGACTAGAAACAATAATTGAAGAACTTCCCCTCGTGTACAATGCCAATTTAAAATGCAATGCAACCATAAAACGTGAATAACATAATTTTCATTTATGATAATAATTCATACCCAAAATTGACAAAAAATCATGTTCATTAATTATGATTGTTGATTTTTGTTAACACCATTGGCATCTGATTGATACAAAAAACGGATAATGCTCCAATATTCGGATATTCCGTGCAAACAAACAGCTCCGATAATGCTATCGATTGCACGCTAATTATGCCATCAACTGTGTCAGCGAAACGTTTAATAGATCAATCGTTAGGCCATAGCACACATAACGACTATAGTAAACCACAATGATGAAATTTCGATCATCAAAATCGTCTAAATGGATTGATAGCAAATTAAATTGCTTTCAGAATTTAGTTGCTCATTGAATTGGATGATCAAATAAAATGGATTACTTGTAGTCATCATCAAAATGTGATCTTAATAAGCTCCTGCTTTAAAGCTTAGTTTTAATTATAAAGTATGTTGTCAAATTTAGTAGCATTATTACCAAAGTTGTGCAGATAAATCATCCCATTAAATACATTTCTAATATTGTATTTAATAAAACCATAAAACTGCATTCATAAAGCATTCACAGTATAATAATCCTAGTGTTCAGGCCCCAGATAATAATTATAGTTTAAGTTTTCATTGTCATTAAATTATTATTTCAAACCGGCTTATTTATATTACCGGTCCCGAGTCAACCCAGGTCTCTTGTTTTGAGTTGTCAACAATGAAGTTTGAAATAGCTGTAAAAATCAGTAGAATTTGAGGATTAGTCGAATAAAGACTTGTTTTGTTATAAACTCTCTAAGTATAGTCCTTTTATTGAATCTCAACATAGAATACAGTCCACGCTTAAACATTTTGGTCCTACGGAGCCCGAAAAACAAGGAATAACAACCAGACGTGAAAAAGTGGAAAAACAGATTTTCCCTCCAAAACTGAAAATTCAAGATTCTGTGCTTAGCTCCGCCTAAGACAGCGCAAAAGAGATACTGTTTTCTAGCTCAGCCTAGAACAGTCGCAACAACAAGGATTCTGTTGCCAGCCCAGCCTGGAACAGACGCAACATCGAAATAAATTGAAAAAACGTGGAGGACGCCTTTCCCACAATTCAAGATTCTGTGCTTAGCTCCGCCTAAGACAGCGCAAAAGAGATACTGTTTTCTAGCTCAGCCTAGAACAGTCGCAACAACAAGGATTCTGTTGCCAGCCCAGCCTGGAACAGACGCAACATCGAAATAAATTGAAAAAACGTGGAGGACGCCTTTCCCACAATTCAAGATTCTGTGCTTAGCTCCGTCTAAGACAGCCCAAAAGAGATACTGTTTTCTAGCTCAGCCTAGAACAGTCGCAACAACAAGGATTCTGTTGCCAGCCCAGCCTGGAACAGACGCAACATCAAGATAAATCGTGAAAACGTGGAGGACGCCTTTCCCACAATTCAAGATTCTGTGCTTAGCCCCGTCTAAGACAGCCCAAAAGAGATACTGTTTGCCAGCCCAGTCTGGAACAGCCGCAAAATCGAGAAGAAAAGCAGAAAAAATCGTGAGTAAAGTGAAAGATTGGAAAAAAGTGCTGCTGAATAAAGAAACACGGTCTTGATTAAGGCTCAAAAGTGAATAAAGTCACGAGTATCAGACGCAGAGTGTATCAAGAATTTCTGAAAGGCAAAGACGGTCAAAGCTTGGTGGGTAGCAGATCCCAAGTACCGTAAATAAAAAATGCCCCATCATCCAGCTCACTCACACATACAAGGAACACACACACACACACACAGAAAAATGTCAGAATTAAAATCATTTGCTCGCAAACGAGGAGCTGTACAAGCAAAACTGACAACGATGAGCAAGGTTTTAGCTCAATATGATCCAACAAATGGATGCACTGGTGAAATTAATGGGTATTTATTAAATATTGACGACCTTGAGAAGGAATTTCAAGGTTATCACTACTCTGTGCTGGAATTGATTGACGAAGCCGACGAGGATGAAAATGAAGACAAATTGAATGTGTTCATAGAGAAGTTGATGGCCACAAGAAGTCATCTAATAAGTCTACGCGGCAAATGTCAATCGAACATGTTGAATTCGCACATGCTAGATGAAGAAACTCGGAGAGCTTGGGAAAAACACATTCCAGCCAAAACCGTCCCAACGGTCAATTTGTTAATGGAATTTCTGGAAGGTCACTTCAACAGTCTCGTGTCAATGGAACAGGGACAAGTCTACAGACAACCATCTCGTTCTCGACCAGCAAGTGGTACTGCTTCTGCTACAACTGAAAATGATCGCGTGTGCTCTCTTTGCAAGGAAATCCACTGGCTATACCAGTGTGAGCAGTTTGGAAAACTTTCTGTAAACGATCGCTGGCTTACTGTCAAGAAAACGAACAATTGCTTTAATTGTTTGTCGTCCACTCACCATAGTAAGGACTGTGAGTCCACCTCAAAGTGCAAGGAGTGCAACCGCAACCACCACTCTTTGTTGCATCAGCAACAAAGCACAGCAGAAAGTCTCAACCATCCGAAACTAAAGAGACCGAACTTGGATGAAATGTAGGCGAAAGCATTCAAGACCCTGATTTTGTTTCTCGAAGTAACATTGTCACTTCAAGCGGGGGAGAATGTTCAGGCCCCAGATAATAATTATAGTTTAAGTTTTCATTGTCATTAAATTATTATTTCAAACCGGCTTATTTATATTACCGGTCCCGAGTCAACCCAGGTCTCTTGTTTTGAGTTGTCAACAATGAAGTTTGAAATAGCTGTAAAAATCAGTAGAATTTAAGGATTAGTCGAATAAAGACTTGTTTTGTAAGAAACTCTCTAAGTATAGTCCTTTCATTGAATCTCAACATAGAATACAGTCCACGCTTAAACACCTAGCAACTGACTAAAAACTTGACATACCTAATCTGCCTTCAGAGTCAAATGGCACAAATGACGCATATAATAATTACAAGTTTAAATTAATGATTAGGTATACATACATCTATTGTTGGTGTAAACTCATAAAATTAAAGTTATGCAGCTACATAATATATGTATAAAGATTCAAGATGTCTTTAACTATTTTATCAAAAAGTTCTAAAACTGATTGAATGTTAAATTCAGTTTGATTTGAACACATTTCTTGTTCAATGTGCATAAGTAATTGTTTCAGTTACATTCAAATTATTTAACAAATAACATTATCTGCTTCCAAAACCACAACATGTAAAAGCTTTTTTATACAAAATCCGAAATATTTCCTTAACCCCAAATATTTCCCCTCAGGATTAAATGCATCATTATACGCTACTCAAGCGATTCCATATCATTTTCTTCTCGCTGTCGCTTAGGGAATTTTCAAAGCATTCAAAGCATACAAAGCTGATACGGTATTAGAATTTTGTGTTATTGTAGCGATGTAATGTCTAATGATTGAACATTCTACAAATTCTGAACGATTCGAGATATACTAAAATTGTTCAATTAGAAATGAATGTACTTCAATCTTTTACAATGAATTGCATTGGAGATTCATTGAAATCAGGATTTTAGTTGCTTTGAACATGCATGAAGAGAATTATTACCTTATGAGTTCAATGCTAACAGGTATAGGTGATGAATGGGCAGGAAAAGGTTTTGTGTAGCTAAATTAGTTTCCCTATATATTTTCACGTGTGTATCCTATAATTATAGCTTGATTTAATATTCATTATTTTATTCAAAAGGCTCTGAAACACATTCAGAAAATGTATGTAATACATATTTGCCGATTTTATTTGTGTTTCATGATATTTAATCATAGATTCACACTTTTTTCCATAAAATGTCAGTTCGTTTCAAAAGTAAATTATTAATAAAGAAGGACTAACCCGAGCGAGCAAAAAAAAACTATTCACAAATCAACTCTATACCCAACTACTAATTAATTATCGTGTTATTTCTAATTTTCATCCATAAATCTAGTATCTGGTTGTATTATGCTGAAATTCAATCTGCCAGGCGTAACCCTTCTAATTTGCAGATGATTAATGAGCATGCTTGAGCTTCAGGTCGAAATTGCAGATCTTTGTAGAAGGCTAGGATGGTCATTACTCGAACTCAACGCTAATTACTATCGAGAAGCTTCAATTATTTCATTTTAATTTACAAATTTCATATTGAGAAAGATATATGTATAATCAAATGTGTATTGAGCTGAATTTGGATCAAGCATATTATGCCAAGCTTTGAAATTTAACTTCTGATTTTAAAGTTTCTTGCATTAAATACATCAAATGGAATTCAAATATAAGATGAATAAGTTTTGTGTTATAAAGGTTTAGACTGTTTGTTAGAAAGTGCTACAAAACATATTTTTCTTTCGTTACATTGTGGAGGCTCTAACTGGCTCAAAGACTAATGCTTTTGCTCGATGCTGTGAAAATATAAATTATAAATAATTGATAAAAAAGTAACCACAGCTTTAATTGAAAATATATTATATATATTTAAAGAACAAACGCAGTACTCGAATATTATTAAACAATTTTGAATTTGAATAAAAATCATCAGTATAAAAGTATTAAGTGTTCTAAAGTCCTCAAGTATTCAAGAACAGTTTTGAATGTCCTTATGCTTGAAGCACTAGACAGACTACTTGCGAAACTAAAAACATTCTCTGCAAGAAATTGAAATTGTTATATCCATTTTCATGAACATTATTTTATAGAAATCTTTTAAATTGTTCATTAATGTCATGAACTTTCAAATTCTTTAGAAATCGATTAATGAAGAGAAAATCGACAAAATGATGCTTATTTATTTGTTCAGCAGATTTTGCGTCATTGTTGTTTCACAATTTGAACACTGTTGATTCTCCGAGCAAATAAACTTTTGCTTTGGATGGATAAAAATAACAATATAAAATGAAAAGGATACGGTTTTCTGTAAACAATATTTCAAACGGAAAATTGCTTGTTTTCGTTAAGATTATTCTACTAAATAAAGATGATTTTTTGCCTTGCACGTTCAAAAATATGTTTGATGTTTAAGCTTGTTTTCGAAGTGGTTGATTTTAAAGCTTCTATTTTGAGGGTTCATAATTTTTTATATTTAGACCATCAACAGTTTAAGCAATAAATTATTAGGATATCAGTGATATTTAACCATAGTAAACGTCAATTTCAAAGTAATTTCAAAATCATTGAATTGAAATTGTTTGTCGACTATCTGAAGATTGTTTTTAACTTACTTACGGTTTATTCTAAAACTTGCTATAACCTTACCAAAAAATCCAAATAGCAGCATAGTATTGAATGGTGAAAAAGCAAATTTTTATCTGCTCTAAATTATACAATTATGCTGTGAATTAAATTAGTGTACAAATATTTAACAATAAAACGAAGATTAAGAATTAGTAGAGCAAAGCGCTGCGAACAAATTTATTCAGAGATTCAAATAAAAAATCGATTTAAATTCGATTTACATTTTTTTTTAAATTCTTCAAGAATTCAACATATTATATATTTATATATAAATCTTCAATAAGAAATTCGAGCTGTTCATTGAAAAAACAGTTCTTGAAAAGTTCAACAACATTATATCGAGATTATTCTTTTTTGTTAAGAATATCTATAATTTACAACAAAATGCAGATCACTATAAATTTATAAAAGCAACTATAATATTTCACGCCTCATTACACATCATGAGCTTCGAATTATCAATCCACCATTAAATTCATAAAATATTAAAATATCAAAATTTGTAAGAATTTCAATATAATGAATAGAATAATTGATTTCTCTTTCACTGCAATACCTCAATTTTTATATGATTTTCACATTTGAAATATTTTTATAATCTTTTGCATCATTTTCAACAATTTCGATACTGTTTCTTTTCAAACTCAATATTTCTTGCAAAAGAAAAATTTCGCAATTGATTGTGACGGATGAATTGCTTGAATTGGTAACAATAAAGAGCAACTGTAGTCACTTAAATGTGTCGTAATGATCTGCCGATCTATATTTTCCGTTATAAAATGGAAATGTTCAAGACATGTCCACTTGCTTGGAAAATTGTAGAAGGTTCTGGAGTGATGAAGCAAAAATCAAACGAAATTCGTATTTGAAGTTTTGTGAATTTTTTTGAGTTTACGAGTACAATACTTTTTTACAATTTTATTTTGAATATTTTGAATCTTTCATATAAATAAGGTTTTGTGATAAAAAGTTGTCGATAAGGGCACTACTCAAAATAGCCCATCATTGATCTCAATGGCGTTCAGAATATCTGAGAAAACTGACAACCTGTGCCTAATTAAAATAAATATTGTGAAAATTGACTCAATTTAAAATAATGGCATATAGACAGTGTAATATTGTGCAATAATCAGCATCTGCCCCATGCTGAGCTGTTGTTCGCTTCTCCAGCACGATTTTTGCTATTTGCAAGAACCTAAATTGAAATTAATTGATATTAATTTAATTTTGCTTGGCAAGCGCTTCCGATAAAATTTAATTAAATTTCTTACACCATTTTTCCGAGACGTGGAATTACATGTGAACGCAGTGCCAAGCATTATAACATGAGAAAATAAAATTAAGTATCGAGAAATGGCAATTGAAAATTTTGAATGGATTTTACGCGGAAAGTACGCGTTTATTTATCTGGATTTGAGCTCACTAGGAGGTTTTGTTTACTCATTGTAATTATAAAGCAATGAAAAAAGTTTAAAAATTTTCAAAAAAAGCTTATCATCAAATAGAAAAAATTAAAAAGATACCTATCTGGATCGTAATTCAATGAGCTCTTAAATCCTCAAATAACAGGAAACTCTCTATTTGAATATGGCACGTGTTTCCTCAAACTCTGAATTCATCATAGAATCCATCCTCCAACAATCTTTCAAGAGCCACCCGTAGTAAAAACCAAATGATGTAGAACACCAAGCACTTAAAGCTCAAGTTAACCACTTAATGTCTCTATGCTTCAATAATGACAGCCAAAAGGTGAAAAGGAAAGGCACATAAACGTTGCCGCAAAAACTTTGCATATCTTTGGGAGGTACGCAGTGTCTAAAAATGCTTCACCTTTAACCTTAATTACATTAAAGATTATATCATGTGGCTGTCATACCAAATTATATATCCTATTGCCTTGCATGCTAATGTGGTTATTTTGTGCCACCACATTTTCCGCCAGGCAGAAAACTTTTGCCAGCAAAGCCTCTACGACAACTTTTGCGGTGTACATTCCCTGTTTCGTCTTTGATCATTAACATTGTTCCGTGTACATCAAGAATAAAACGCATAACTTTTTATACATTTTATTGTGCGTAGGTATAAAGTGGCAGCAGCAAAAATAAAGTAAAATAAAGTAAAATGTTAAAAGAAAAGTTAATTTTGCGGCATAATTTTCAAATTCAAAACTCTCAAACAGCAAATCTGAATGCTTTACCCTTGAATAATAATAGAAAACATAAAAAAAGTTATTAAACATAAAAATTGCGGCTTCTATGGCTTCTAGTAAGAAATGTGTATCGGCGGGGAAATGCCGTAATAGTTTAAGGTATAAATTTTATGAGTCATTTCTTTGAGTCACAAGACAAGGAAGATTTTCAGATTTGGCTTATGGAAAATGGCAACAAAATGGCTACTTTATCATCATTATGAAGTTGCATTTGAAAACATTGTCCAACAATATTTTATAAATATAAGATATATAATATATATATATATATATTAATGTACCTCGCCTCCACCATCTTATTTAGTCAAATTGACGTTTAGGTAACTTTCCCTTAGGCAAAAGTCATATCCAGATTTTTGCCAAGAATTAATTTTATCGTTTTTGTTTTATTCATATTTTTTTTAATGATTTTGTAACCCAGATTTTTCCCCATTATTTTCTTTGTTTTTCGCATAAGCAAATACATTTTATGTCTTGGAATATTATTTGACGAGGCGCAAATAATATATCCTCCGACATAAATTTTTTATGGATACAATTTTAATATGGAATATGGATTTGAGATATAAATGGATTTAGAATTGTAATATTTCGTTTTGCATTTATTCAGATGTATTTTTACCGTGCTGTCATTTTCAATTATTTGCCTGCCTGAGATGATGAATCAAGTTTTAATAAAAATCTAAAAAAGTGAGTGCAAAATGAAATAATCTTAACATTAACCAACTCACTAATATTAGAATAAAAATAAATAAAACACCATTGGCGTTAATGCCAAATCAAATATTCAAATTGAAAATATAGTTTTATATGTTCACAATATTTACCTTTATTGATTGCATTCTGAATTATTAACCTTGCTAAATAAATGAGTTACTAATGGAAGCAAATACGTTTAATGCCAGTAAAAAAAAAAGAATTTTTCACCGAAAAACATTAAAGGGCTCTTTCAGAATTCAATGGATTTTTTGATTAATATTATTCCACCCACAATTTTGAGCCGTGGAACGGTTTAATACTTAATAATGAGCAGTTGAAGTAATTATCCGATGCGATAATTCTTGAGCCAAGTTGCTCGTATCAATTTTCCACTTGAACCCTGAAGGTATTTGTTCATAGCAAGAGCGCCCAGAAAATTGGTTAGATGGTTAGATTGACTAAATAGTATAAAAATCCCTGGAATAGGGTGCGACTGGGATTCTGAAAGACAATTTGAGTTTAAATTCCTAAAAATCTCTTTTTTAACTTATATTTTTGAATCTAATCTTTAAACACAAATCTACCACTCCTGTTATTCCCGGGACCACTTCTCCCTCAAAAAATACGATTACCCTCCCGAACAATTGAATAAAAATTAATTGTAAAATGGCGTGACTTTTGTGAAAAAAAATATTTTTAATGAAACAATAAAAGCCCCCTGAAGAATGAGAATCACAAAACAGCTATAAAATGCTATAAAAACACTCGGAAATGAGGCAACGTAGAAAGCAAAAGTATACTTTGCAGTGTTTTGCTTTCAAAGGCAGTTTTTGGCTTTTTTCCGTAAATATTAAAGCACAAAATAATGAATACTTCTACAAATCTAGCAAACGGTCATTTAAAGAAATTTTTAATAAATTAAATCTAAACATTTTTTTATTGTTTCAAACATATTTTCATTCATGGGAGAGGTTATAAGTAGTATGTACGTTATTATGTTGCAGACATGCTGCAGCATCTTGAAAATCGTGAGAGAAATGGTAATTATAAAATTTCCAAGCATCAAACAATAAGCTGCTTCTTTTGTTGGTTGTTTTTATTCAGTTTATACGTTTGTTTTTGTTAGTATTCTTTTGGTTAAAGCTGTTTAGTACAGTACCATGAAGATGAATTGAAAGATATTCCACAAGTTTTTTCTACTAACAAGCTTCAAGTCGAATGTTTTTTTAATGTGCTTCAAAAACAATGGCAGTAAAAACACCATTTGAATTTCGAATGAAAATTAGAAGTAATCTGGATGTGCACTTGGAGTAAAAGGTTCTAAGTTTAAAAAACATAAACTAGAAGGTGCGCTTTCATGTAAAATTTATAATTGGGTCAAATATGATAAATGAATCTTAAATTATTATATTTTAAATTGATCGTATTGAAAAATCTATTTCAATATATTTTGCGAGTAGGAACTCGCAGTTATTTTTTCAGTGCCAATTCCAAGCTAGTGAAAGCATTTTGGAAACATATACAGGCTTATATATAAACAATTTCATAATTTTATGATGGTTTTAATTGGTATCATTGAAAGTGATGTTACTCATTCATTACATTTATTATAACATTCAACAATGTTAAAGGTTTAAAACAAGCATAAATAAAAGCTTCTGGTAGTATTAAATACAGAATAGGTTCAGTTGCATGCTGATAATAAATACCCTTCAGTAAATTGTGTTGAATTTTTTAATTACATTTATGTTGTATTAAAAATATATTGACAATTTACAATTCTTGAGCTTTCGTTCTTTTAATTTATTTTAATTACGTCCAAATACATAATTACATACTGAAAAAGCGAAACAATATTGAGCTTTTGTATAAAATAAAAGCGTTTCTCTTATATCTTAGAAGACTATTGCAATTGAAAATCATTACCATAGAATATCGTTAAAGATTACAATTAAAATGATGACAAAAATTTATTCACGTAGGCTTTCTTCTTATTAAAAAACTACGCGGAAAAATATTAATTCCAAACCATCTTCAAAGCATAATTGCAGCACCAAAGTGTGTCAGAAACCAACAATTTCCAAGGATAACTTACTTTATATTGTTATGGCAATATCCAATCTTCAATCTAAAATCTTCAAATATTTCTATCAACATTTGAGTTTGATGTACTATACAGAATCAATCCACTCAGGGCTCCAACCCCTTAAAAGAATTCAACTAAATTTATCTTATTGAACCCTCGGGCGTGTATTCACAAATCCCCATCCCTGACCCTCCTCAAACAATTCCCACTGGTTAAAAATTTACATTTTATTGCGTTCATGTGAAAATTTGTTCGCTATAAACAAATGTGCATAATAATAGAAACACAAAGCTGCGATAGTTTCATTTGTGAATTTTTAAGCAGCTTTTTCCCGTCCGCTTAGCACTGTGAGGTTCTCGTGGACAAAACGGTTTGAAATTGCTTTTGTATGGGAAGTAATACTAGGAAGTTTACCAATTTCCACAAAAAATTATTTTGTTATCCTGTAATTATGCAAACGCGCCACATTCGTATTCATGGAGTCGTCCTATCTTTCGCTCCTTTTAGAAATTTGTGCCAAAAAAGTTTTATTTTGATCTGCTACATTAATAATGTAGAAGTATAAGACTCAGGTAGAACAAATTATTATTAATTCAGACTTAACTATTTCGAAACAAAGTTATAGAGCTTTTGGAGTATTGAATTGTTGTAAACCCTCTGATTTATGTCGATCATCAATCAGAAAGTGTACTGAAGATGCCATTGTGGTTTTAAAATTAAATAAATAATAAAATACAGGGACTCACATGAATCACTCGAAAGCGGTGTAATGAATAATGTAATGCCGTTGTGCAACTAATACTAAAACCCAGATTTAATCAGCAACTCGGCAATTTTAATTATATTTCTCTCAAACAATTTTTTTTATCTGGCAGTTTTATCACATCTTTCATAATCTTTTATGTGCGGGATGGTTGGGTGTGCATGCGATGCTAAAGTTATATCATATTTGGAGCAAAAAATCGAGGGGAAAGATAAGCAGAACCTAAGAGCCGAAAGTGTGGATTATATACGTGTTTAATTTTTGGAGGTTTATCAAAATTAATTCGCTGTGACGTGAGTATAAAAGGTTCATATATGGTTCATATGTTTGGATGGTTTAGTGTTGGAATAAGTTAGGAGCTTAGAATATTTCTTTATTATTAATATCTAATATATTTTGTACTACACCGTAGGAGTATATTCTCACCGAATTTATTGCTAGACTATAAATGGACAACATCATCTATAGCTTTAGATAGAAACATGTAAGTAAATTAAGGAAACGATTGATAATTTTGATAAATTAAGTTTCTAAGAAAATAAATTATATGATATCTTTACCAGGTACTTACTATTCCCAAGCCCTACAGCTTTTAAATCCAAGACTTGACAGAATTTCATCCACTTAAAGCATTAAAAAATTGAAAACGTTTTAATGCGAAAATAAAAGTAAAATATATGAGATGTGTGTTTCTAGTGTATCAGATAATTGGATCTCTCTTGAAAATGGTTATGTCGATCATTGGATAAGAATGGAAATACAATTTGCTTCTCTTACTTTTTTGTTTTTTGTGTCGCATTAAGTGACATTTAAGATGATTTTGGGTCCATAAAGAAGAATAAGTTGTAATCTAAATACTTCAAAAATTGTTTAATGCTTCATATTTTGCGTGTATTTAAATACACTGTAAATTGAGGAATTCTTTCAAGGTCACCTGGATGATCAATCTAGCTTCATTTTTCATATTTTTCTATCATATTTTTCTATGAAGATCTGGATGTTTTAAAAATTTGGGTTTTTGCATGCATTTTTGTGCAAAAATCAGCCAACTAACTAAGACATTCTATTTAAAGATTTTAACATAATCTCCAACTTTTATTGGCTATTTAAAAAATACCAGAAAATCGAGGGGAGAATATTCATTAATCATTAAGGCGACCTTGCTCAAGCAAAAAGTCTGTTATTGGCAAAACATATTTTTTAAAGTATTTACGTCATTTCAGACAACATTTCCATCTCACTAAAACGACCGTTCATTTAGCATTGTTTAATTCAATTGTTTTGTCGAAAATCCTAATTGCGCCATTACTAGAGATGAGAAATTTCATGTCGTTAGCGCAAATTACCATAATATTTCACTTTTGCCTCTTAAAATATTTCTACAAATTAAACAGCTTTCACAATGAAGCAAATTTTTCGGAACTTGACGACCCGTTTCCGGTCTGAACGGCCATCAGCGTAATGATGAAATAAGTTGAAAAGGAACACTCAAGAAGAGATCAAAACCAAATACACTTTGCAATATCAGGGAAAATAGGGGAAAGGCTGTTGGTGGGTGAGAAATTTTGAAGAAATCATACACCCAAGTTGAAATTTAATATATGACATGGCCAATCATTTTGAGAGAAACTACAACTATCTTCAAATTTAAAATAACACAAAAAATACAGATGAAATTTCCCCCATTAGTACGTGCTTTAGTGAAAACCTGCTCTTTTCTCAAATGGACAGTCAAACGGTAAATTAAAAATTGTATAATGTGATTGAAAAATCGTCCTGCAGGAAATTTATTCGATTCGACAGCGGCTGGCCAGGAAAAGATAAATTATGGATGAAAGGAACCATCAAGGAAATTAAATTGAAACTTTATCAAATCAATTGAGACGATACAAAGAGCCAAAGAGCCCAAGAAGGTAAAAAAAACTTAGATGAAATGCTTGAAATGCTGAATGTCCAATATTTCCTTGTGGATTCTTTACAAATTGACATAATACCGAATTGAGTCCAGCATATTGAGAAATGTTCTTTTTCGATTCAACTTTTGCCTTTTCAAAACCCTCAAACTCTGTGTGTGCGGTTACCTTTTGAGGAAAATAAACGGTTCTCAAGTACTTTGCCAGCCAATCCACTTATCTGAGGAGGATTTGAGATTTTCATTTGAAGACCTGCTGACTGTAAAAAAGATAGATTGTTTGAAACCTGGAAATCTTGAAGAATGAATGGTGTACTCGATTCTAAAAATAAAACTGTTATAAAGTCTATTTTGAGAAATAAAAGTGTTTCAGATTTAAAAAAAATGACAGAGTTTAATAAGCTGGTGTTTATAAAATAATGGCATTCTTCAGTGGTCATTATAAATTGTAATATTAGGAGAAACAATGTGGAATTTTGACCTGGGAAACATACCTTTCTTTGAAAACTTGGAGTAATTTCTAAATATCTAAAATGCACCTCTAACTACTCTATCCAAAATCAATTTTTATTGATAAAACTCAGTTAGTTTAGCTGTGAGTACACTTCTTGTATAAATTGGCACCATGGACCTTCTCCTTACCTGAAAATATCTTTCTGCATCTCAGCACTTTACCGATTTACATGAACATATTTATTATACGGTATTTGTAAAATCTGACGAATGTAAATTGTACAATTCCAAGAATACGTTGAACATGCTCCAGCAAAATGAAAATACCATGTTTCCAGTTTTCCACACAGAAAGGCTTTCAATCAATCGTAAAAAAGGAGATATTGCAAATTTTCGATACAGAATAAAAATTCGCTGAAAAAACAAATCAGTAGAATGACATAAACGTTTCAATACATTATTTTGAAATTGACATAAACGGATGCAAAAACCGATGAATCAACAAACTCAGCGAATCAAGAGCAATATTGTAGCTTTTCACTTGGAAAATTGCTCG
The DNA here is from genome assembly GCA_038502155.1 of Parochlus steinenii. Classification (NCBI taxonomy): domain Eukaryota; kingdom Metazoa; phylum Arthropoda; class Insecta; order Diptera; family Chironomidae; genus Parochlus; species Parochlus steinenii. Next base: position 4,536,631 of record JAXCIN010000047.1, on the reverse strand, counting down.
TAATTGATTCGTTTTATGCTGCACTTAATGCCGTGCTTGGCAAAGTTTCAGCAGAACTATCGTTTGTTGCTGCTTAAATTCGGTTTTCAATATTTTTGATCACCAATATTTTCAAAGAAAACTGTGGAGTACTCTCCAAAAAACAAGCAAACAAGTATAGAGTATGCTTTTGGTTGGAAAATATTTTTGTGAATTCTTTTTGTTAATATTTATTCGTAGACAATTTTATCATTATGTTGATTTTCAAAGAATTAAAAAAATTTAGTTAAGACTATGAAACTTGTCTTTTATGAAACTCACACTATAAAAACCAACAAAAAAAAAATCGTAGGATATTTGTGCTAAATTGTGATGCAAGGAGCAGGATAGGGAAAATGCTTTAGTTATGTCTTTAGTTTATAAAAATACATTGACTTTTATTGGCAAATTATAATGTGCACGCTTGGAACGATACACAATGAAGTTTATAGCGCAAAATATAAAGGAGTTACAATATATAGCCTAGTGCTTCTATATCTCTTTAATAAATTGTAAAGGGTAATGCTGTCGAACAGCACTATCTTATTTTTATATCCTTGACTGATCGCAGACGCGCTATCGATTTTTTTAACATTTTATAGTTATACTTTAGGTAGTGTCAAGCATGTAGGATGAATATATTGCAAATTATATTATAGTTAAATTGTTGCATAAAAATCATTTTTCCTTTTAGTGGAACCCATCTCAGCATACAGCCAATCTGAATTTAAACCGCATCAAACCATCAAAAAATAATATTGATCCATGCCAAAGATTCAAAAGCTTTTTTGAACAAATCAGAAGTAAACCTACAGTTCAAATCCTATAAAAAAAATTTATTTTGGAAGGCACTCAAGTTGCCAAGAAATTTCCAATCTCCTTCATAGGGAATAAAAGCTATAAAAAATATCAAAAGCTATGAGAGAAACTCGCTATGAATTCAGTAAATTCAGTGAATTCTCAAGCCAAAATGATTTTAGTCACTCCATTTGGCTTTAATAATGCACGAGCATCATTAGGATTTTTCTATTATTAATTTAATTTGCGCTCTACCCTCTTTTAGCTGGAGAAAAATAAGGCAAAATAAAAAAAATGAAGCATAACGGCAACAGCGCAAAAAATAACTCAGAATTTATAGCGCTGGCGAGTTTTTCGTGCTTGAGCTTTGGCGTTTTGCGGGCGGATAATTTGATGTAAATATTATTTCTAGGGGCAGCACTGAGTGGCGCTAAAATGAATGGTAATTGAAATTTAATTATAAATTAAAAATACTGCTTAATCGGTTCAAAAATAAAATATCAAAATTTCCATATTCATGTACGGCACGCTGAATAAAGCAATTTGAATATTTTTCCTCGATTCTTTGAAATTCTTTATGCTAATTTATATACATTTTTATATTTTCCATATTTTATATTCAAATGTGAAAAATGCGAAATTATTATATCGATAACCGATTGAATGTATGGATGAAGCGATTTGCCTCAATTTATTCTTTAAAGTTATGAAAGCGAACATTTTGTTGTGAATTGAATATATTTGAATGAGAAAGAAAAATTTGAATAGAATTCATGTACTTTTTTTGTAGAATAAAACTTGGACAAAACCTGAATGAAAAGGGGAGTTTCAAATGCAATCGTATTAATTTTGAGAATCAAATGGTTTAAAATCAAAATTCAAATGGTATCAAGCTTTCAAAAGTAATTTAAAATCCAAATCACCATCTTAATTCAGTCTGCAGCATTTGTAAGAATTCACCAACTTCAGTTTACGACAAAGCAAATTTTCTTACATCTTTTATCATCAATTTCGAATTGAAAGCAATAAAATAAATGCGAATTAAAAGAAAGAATGTGTACGTTTATTTATTTTAGCTCTTTTGTGTAACTGACTTTTTGAAAACTTGTACGAGTTCCAAGAACTCTTTGGTGTTTCATCCGCTACGTAAATACTCTCGAAAGTTATGCGAGTTACACCAGTCGAGTTTAGCGGAAAATTCTTTTTTGCGGGGCTCAAAGGAAAAAGGGTGAAATTTGCATGATTTTATTATTATGCTTGATCATAATATTTAGAGCAACTTTTTATGTGCTTTTCATGTGATACAAGTTTCTGTGCTAAAAGTTTAGGTAGCTAGCTTGGTATTAAATCTGATTGAAATATTATTCATACAGTTTTTGCCTGGCAACTTTTATTGAAGTTTTTTTATGAAACATTCTTCCAAGTCATAACCATTTGGCAAACGCTTTTCTATAGAGCCAATTTGTAGTACATAAAATTCCTTGGTTTACGATTAGAAAGATAACAAAAATACCCGAGCAGCGAAAAACTTTTCTGGGAAATTTTAAAATGTTCCCTTGTAATTTCTTACCAAATTGTTTCCAGGGATTTTGAATTGCGTGCCGAAGCTTTCAAATGTTTTAAATACTCTTTCTGTTTTTATACACTTTGCCAAGCACATTTACAATACCTTCAAACTCTTCAACTTAATTTGAAAGGATCATTACAAGTTTTTGTGCAACCGTCATCATATAATTTTACATTTAATTGCTTTAGAATGTACAGAAATCAGAATACATTTGTTTTTTTTTATAACCCTCACAGAATTTAGTGTTTGAATCGGTTTGAATGTTGATATAAAAATTATTTCATTTTAATGATTCAAAACAAAGAACTTGCCAAACAAGAAAATTGTATGAAGCAGTGCAAAATATAAATTCAGGGTTTCACAACCCAAGTGAAAATAATCCTGAAAAAGACTGCTAATCATACTGCTCAAACATACTTAAAAAGGTCACGAAATAACGCTGCTTTTCGGATTTTTTTACACTACTTATATACTACTTATCATATTGAAATTTCGGATGTGTCACACTGCTTTTTCAAATTTTTAGTAGAATGTTTAAGAATGTTTTGGTAGGACAATTTTGCAAAAAAGAAATTTCAAATTGCTGAAATCTTAACTTTTTAAGGTCTTACAGAAAATTTTATTTTATTTTTTGCAATTTTTAAAGGGAAATGTTGTATATATTGTAACGGCGTCAGCGATGCTCTTGTTGTTGATTTGGGCCGGACTCAGGATTCGAACTCGATCTTCTCGCGCGAGGAATTTGCTTGCTACCACAAAGCTGTTGGGAATTCTTATAATGGCAACGCTTAAAACTTATATAAGCCAAAGTGCCTTTTTTGAACCAATTTGGTATTATAATACTGAATTCTTGTATCAAATAGCTATTAGTGCTGAAGAATAAATTAACAATCCAAATTAATTGATTAAAAATATGTTTACCTTCAATTATGCTTTTATCTGGAAAATTTTAAATTTAAATCATAAGGTGTTGAAGTTTTTTTTTTTCTAATTGTGTAAATTGAGCATATTTTAATTTGGAAAAAAATTAATTTATTTTAGAATTTGCAAGTCTCATTGGTCATTTTGCGCTTTTTTGGGGAGTTTATATAGAATAAATTTAACCTGATTCGTAATATGAACCAACAATTTGCAAAGTTGTTAAACAAAATGTTTGTAGATAATTGCATTAAAAAATGTTAAAATAAAAAGTTTTAAAAATTTTTAATCTGGAAGAACGTATTTAAAAAGATTAGTTTTAATAAATCAAAATACATGCAAGTTTTTTAAATTTTTTAATTTATGAGGAGAAAACTTTGCTTTTCTAATTTGGATGTCCTACTTATTAAAGGATGATATTTTAAAAACAAATTTCTATCAAAACAAATAAAATCGGAAAATCACTTTAAAATGACTAAAAATGGTTTTTGACTAAAAAAAGATTTTTGGATGGTGAGTGGTTGACACCCTGTAATAGAGTAGTTTTTGAGTGGTAAAACCTGGATTTTTCAATCAAAGTGCTTTTATTTAACAGAATTATGAGGAACAATGCACAATATTCCCGTAAGGCACTCTAATCTGATATTTATATTTTGATTATACATATTTTCGAATTTATTAAAATGTTGTTGCTTCATTCTAATACTAATTAATAAAATTTATGGCGCAGTCGATTTCTTGCAAAAGCTCAGGCTTTTACGATTTTTTATTATAATAAGCCGTGGCAAAAAATAATACATACTAAAACATTCTATTAATCATTTAAATTTACAGTGTGTTGATTTATTCAAGGAAAAAAATTCTGATAAAGCGCTTTGCTTTGATTAAAATTTCACCATTTCTTAATCACAATCTTGAGTATCAACTACACACCTAACTATATATTTTTATGATCTTTGTCCCTTAAAATGAATGTTTTTGCAAAAAAAAAATACCAACTATCAAAACATTTGTACAAAAAGTACTTGAATCGACCATTTTGAGGTGAAAACAATGTTTTCGCATGAACAAAATTTTTAAAACTTCTAGGTGTACAAATGCTTTTGTACGAAAAAAATGATCATATGTACTGGAGCTACTAGATGGTGATCAAAACAAAAGAAATATGAGCATTTTGATCAGGATTTACAAATCTTAAGTCTTGAGAAAGCGATTTGTAATGATAAATAAAATTTTTACAATAATTTTAATTAACGATTTACTAAAAACAAATTTTCTTCCCATTTTCTCCATTTACCGCGCTATTTTATCAAAAATACCGAATCAAAATATTGCAAATATTAAAATTATTCATATTCAAAATTATTTTTGATTTTCAATCCGTTTATCCATTATGCCGCGTCAAATCTACCAACTTGCTGCATTTATGATGATCGAATTGTAAATTTATTTAAAAATAATTTTGGGCGAAACATACTTGAACATTCAGAAAATAATTTGAAATTCTTGCATGAATTGTTAAAAAAGACAATTTCAGGTTATTTCATAAATTTTTTTGTATGTTTTAATTATGTTTTATTCTTGTAAACATTTGTAATTGCTGTATATTATACTGAAAATTCATATGTTTAGCCGAGCTTATGACAAACCAATGATTAAAAAAACTTAGGATACTAAGATTGACTAAAATTGATTAAAATTGATTAAAAATGATTAAAAATGATTAAAATTGATTAAATTTGATTAAATTTGATTAAAATTGATTAAAAATTATTAAAAATGATTAAAATTGATTAAAATTGATTAAATTTGATTAAATTTGATTAAAAAAGACTCAAAATGATTAAAAGACCCAAAATTATTTTTCAATGATTCCAAAAGACTCAAATATCTTACACCCAAAATTAATAAAATGTACTAAATTGCAGCATAATTAAATTATTTAAACTCAAAAACCATAAATAATATATAAATCATAGAATTTTGGTAATACTGGACATCTCAAATAATTTCATAAAATTATTAATAAATATATAATTCAATATGGATTTTCTCTCTATCAAATCAAATAAACTATTTAGATAAAGGCTACGTTAAATTTTTTAAATTGGAACTGATACGACTTAAAATAATAAAATCTAAAGTTAAAACTGTTTTGATATTTGATATTATTTTTTCAATTTACTCTTCAAACTTTTATTATTCATTCATTGTGCATTTTTTCCAATATCTACATTCTATTAACTTACATAAATCTAGGGTCCACTAAAAAGCTCCACCAAAACCAGTCCACTTTAAAATTATCTCCTTTTCGAGATAATATTTTGATTCCTACCAATATTGTGCTCCTGACTTGAAATTCTTCTTGGTAGAAATCTAAATATGACTTAAAAAATATGGTATTTTTAAGGTGTACAGGTTTTGGTGGAGCTTTTCCGTGGACCATATTTTCATGTAAAGTGCAAAATATATTTTATGGTTTATTATAGTGTAAATCAAGTTGTAAATGAGCATTAATTTTTTTAAGGTTCGTGTTTAAATTTTGCTGGTGGCTCAATAATATATAATCAAAATCTGAAAAAAATTGCAAAATTCATGCTCAATATTTTTAAATGAAAAAAATCTTTGTCCTTATTCGTAAGTTTTTTGCTTGTAATTAAGACCCCATGGTTGACCAAAATCTATGAGAATTGTTCCAAGATAATCAATAACAATAGCGAAATGTCAATATTTTCAAAGCAAGTTTGATGAAAAAATTTCAAAAAGTTTGGTAATTTTGCTACTAAAATTGATTAAAAATGATTAAATTTGATTAAAATTGATTAAAAATGATTAAATTTGATTAAAAATGATTAAAAATGATTGAAATTGATTAAAAAAGACTAAAATATACTAAAATGTACTAAAAATTTAATCAAATTTATTAAAAGTTTGGTTTGTCATAAGCTCGTGTTTAGCAGTATTTTCCAGTATATTCCAGTATGTTCAGTGTGTTTTCATGGAAATAACACATGGCATATTTACACTTGGGAAGCTACGGATTATTTGAGAAGGAAAGTTTGAAATACTTGAATAGATTTAATAACTACATAATAATATAATTCACGTTAGTTCAGAAAAAATTATTATCTGTATCAAATTATTCAATTTTTAAACCCCTTTTCAAATCTTGTGTTCTACAAATCAGATTTCATATTACGTATTTGAATTTTTGCCAAATCTTTGATGCATTCTTTGATAATTTAAATTTCTGATTTTTAATTGTACTTGAAACCCAAAACTATTCTTTCCCTAATTGAATTTTGTCTCGCATACAAGATTGCTAGTGCAGTTATTATGTAAAATTAAACAATTTGGTGAAAATTGTTATATCATGCAAAGTATTTTTGCTTGATGAATAATTTAATTAAAAAAATTAAAGTAGGTAGTTGTTGAAATCTACAAAGCATTTTGGCAAAATGCAAATTTATACAAATTTTTGAAAGAGAAGTGCATCAACTCAGCATTATCTCTTGTTGTTCAGTTTAATCAGAATATTCTTAAAAACACATACATGTAAGAGCACACTGAAGTTGGCACCAGCACCAAGTCCGAAAACTCAAACTTGGTGCTGGTGCTGGTGCTGAGCACCAAGTAGCACCAGCACCAAGTTAGGATTTTCGGACTTGGTGCTGGTGCTAGCACCAAGTCCGAAAATGAGCACCAGGTAGCACCAAGTAGCACCAAGTTGGTGTTCAGCACCAGCACCAGCACCAAGCCCAAAAAATCAAACTTGGTGCTGGTGCTGGTGCTGGTGCTGAGCACCAAGTAACACCAGCACCAAATCTGAGAACATAAAATTGGTGCTGGTGCTAGCACCAAGTCCAAAAATTCAGCACCAGGTAGAACCAAGTAGCATCAACTTTTTTAGTGAATTGAAGAAAAAATACAGTTAGAATATTTTCATAGAATATTGTTTCCAGAAAAGCTTCATTTTAACTTCTTGAGGTTTTTTAAATGCTTTGATCCATTTTCATGTATTTTTACGCCATTTGTATCGCTTATTTTGGCATAATGATCAAAATCATTTTGAACTAAGGAGCAGTTGCTTCCATAATTATTAATTTATCTCGAATTTATCTCGAATTTATCTTTAAAAATTTTTAATTTGAAATTCTATAGAAGCTCAAGAAATTAAAATAAATAAGCTTTTCTGGAAATATCATTTCGGTTTAAATTACAATTTTTTATTTGTATTTTTTCTTCAATTCACTTAAAAAGTTGATGCTACTTGGTTCTACCTGGTGCTGAATTTTTGGACTTGGTGCTAGCACCAGCACCAATTTTATGTTCTCATATTTGGTGCTGGTGTTACTTGGTGCTCAGCACCAGCACCAGCACCAGCACCAAGTTTGATTTTTTGGGCTTGGTGCTGGTGCTGGTGCTGAACACCAACTTGGTCCTACTTGGTGCTACCTGGTGCTCATTTTCGGACTTGGTGCTAGCACCAGCACCAAGTCCGAAAATCCTAACTTGGTGCTGGTGCTACTTGGTGCTCAGCACCAGCACCAGCACCAAGTTTGAGTTTTCGGACTTGGTGCTGGTGCCAACTTCAGTGTGCTCATGTAAGCTGGTTTTGGTACCTTGGAAACATTTAATTTATATAAATTTATAAACAATTGAATCTTCCATAAAATTTCAAAACTCTAAAAAAGCTGCGATCACTGTTGGTGTCAAACTTCTAGTATGGAGTACATTAAAAGAGCTACCTGACATAAAGACCATTGTTTCAACTAAGTATTGTTCTGACTTCTTGATGCATCAAATACATTCAACGATTAAAAAGTAGTGCAAAAGCAATGAGCATTTTAACTCTTCACAACAAACAAAACAAATACACATTGTGTACTTGCTTGTTGGATGAAAATGGCTGCAAGGCACAAGCACAGTTCTTACACACAAGTTATTCGTATAAACTTCGTATTTAATGTAAATTATGGCACGATTCAAAGCACAGAGCAATGGTTAGACTTTTAACTTTTTGAATAATGGTATTCTCTTCATATCAAGGCTTTTCTTTTCATGGAGTATTATGAATTTCTTTGTACTCAACATGTGTACGATTTTGGGAAAAATTATATGAATCTACTATACTGATCTGGCTGCTTCAAGTATTGCCAGTTTTGTAGAAACTGTCCTTAAAATTTACTGACTACTTTATAATTTTCAGTAAATTGCATGGGTAAACTGAAATTTATTGAATTCTCAGAAAATTTAATTATAAGTTTCTCGAAACATATTTTCGTGTGAATTTCACCTAAATTTTTATTCGGGTATGCTTTCTCTATCACAGTTGTCTCTTTTTCTAATAAAAAACTTAATTTTCCAAGCTTTGGACTTTATCAAATATATATTCAAATCAAAGTAGCATCGTCTATCATGACAATTTCTACTGATGCCAACAGTTGGTGTGATAGGGAGCGCATATCCGTAATTTATTGGGTAGTGTTTCTTTAGTTGGACAAAAAAATAAGTTGGAAATTTTTATTTGTATTTTATTTTTTGGAAATTTTTAGTTGGACAAATATTTTTTTATGGATTTAATTTTTTGGATTATTTTTAGTTGGATGTATTTTAGTTGGACTGTTTAAAAATTTTGGATTTTATTATTTGGATTTTTTAAATTTGGATTGACTTTATATGGATAATATTTTTAATTGGAAAACATTTATTTGGTAAGATTTTTGTGGACAATGAGGTACAAAGTGTTTTTAAATCCTTCCATTTACACATTAGTGCAATGTGTTTAAATAAAGATGAGTCTTTTTTTACAAGATAAATTCCAAGCGGATAAAGTGATACCAATACTTAGATTAAACATAAGTGTGGTGGATCAACCAGCTAGGGAGATGTACAACTTCTCTGACACAAGGTCGGTTTTCTCATACAAAATCAACTTTTGAATGGTACAAGTTGGCGATTGAGTCCTGCGAAAATTATTGAATTATCGAAATATTTGAAATTTAAAAACCACTTTCATGTTGAGAGTAACAATTTTGCTGAAGAAACTCAATCGATCCAATTAAAAATATTATCCATATAAAGTCAATCCAAATTTAAAAAATCCAAATAATAAAATCCAAAATTTTTAAACAGTCCAACTAAAATACATCTAACTAAAAATAATCCAAAAAATTAGATCCATAAAAAAATATTTGTCCAACTAAAATACATCCAACTAAAAATTTCCAAATAAAATAATCCAAAATAAATTTTTTGTCCAAATAAAAAAATCCATATTTATATTTTCCAACTAATGATACGCTGTCATTTATTGAATATATTAATATTAAAATCAAAAACATGTCACAAACAATAACTGCCGCCCCAGAAAAATTATGCAAGCATTATGTTTTATATTTTCAGCTGTTTCAGAGTACTTTCAGTGTTTTAGTTATTAATTTGTTGAAACTCTGGTGTTTTTAATGTTTTTGGTTTTTAGGACAATTTTGATAAATTACTTTTTAATTGTTGTTGAAAATGTGCGAATTAATAACTTCCACTGTTTGACGCCAAAAAACAATTTCTACTTTTAAAACTTTGTTAACATATACTGTTTGGCCCAATAAACTGTTTGTTTTTCAACAAAAAAATATATTCCATCATGGAGCTTTCTAGTGAATATGATCTAGAGTGTTGTAATTGAAAGTTCTAATTGCACTTACACTTTAAAATCCCGAGTTTTTCAGGTTTTCTAGCAAGTCTAGAAATATTCATAAAACATTTGATAAAAATTCTCTTTCGCAAAGCTTTTCATATAATGTCACAAAGATAAGAGCTGAAAAAAAAGCTGAATAGTGAGAAAAACTCAAAAAAATTCACCAAAAGAAATCTATGAGAGAAACTAGCAACTGCTTTTTTCCTTCAAGATTAATTATAATACTGAGTGAATAATGTAATTCTTTAGTGTTCACAAAACTTAAAAATACTTGAAAAGTATCTTGTTGGCACATCTTCAGTGCTTTGTTAGCAATACCTTTTATTTTGCAGTTTCATTTTCCAAGCCAAAACTCTACTAATTATGAGAAGAGTTTCGTATTGAAGGAAATGTTCACTATGTTGAAATTCATAACTGCCACCCCAACAAATTCAACCATGAAAATTGGAAAATCGAACAACAGTTGTTTCAACAATTCATCATAAATAAAAAATCAAAATCAAATTATAATAATTATTTTCTTGGAAATTGAATAAGAAAATTACGGTAGTTATAGAGTCAATTCAAAATTTAAAATTCTACCAGCTAGCAAAAGTCAGTAATTCACAAAAGCTCCTCTATATCGACAAAATATATTCTATATAAAGGAACTTTTTATTACATAAAAGAAAAGCCATCAAAGATCATCGCTGCGTGCATACTAATTAATCGATTTGCTATCGATTAAATTTATAATGTAAAATTCACCTGAATAATTTGTTCGATTGCTCGAGTTTGTTTTGTAATCAAATCGATCATAAAACAACAATAACCATAAAATGAAATGAAGTAACAAAGTAACAGAATAACAGCAAAACAATAATTATGCTTAATGGCCCTAATGACTTCCATGTTTTTATGATTTTATTTTGTGATTCAGTGAAAACGATCAAAACACTTGATGTTATATAGAAGCAAATAGAGTAATTTAAAATTCATATAGCGCACAATAAGGAAAATACACTTTTTATTTATTTACTGCAATAATTTCTGACGAGGGGTTTGCGTAAATAGGTAAAACTTGTACGCGTATCTCTGTGGATTTAATGAATAATTTAGGAGAGGGCTTATGGTGCTCAAGTGGCTATCAATTATAGTGAAAGCTCTTGTCTACTTTTCCAATTAAACAATTTCATAATTCCATTGAAAGTGTTATTTTCGGTATTCTACCGTTTTGCAGTATCTTGGTGGTATGATATTTTTTCTAATTTTTGGGATAATCAGAACTTGTCTAGAGTCTAGACGTGCTTCAATTTTCAGTTATGTGCTTGGTTAGCACCATGGGAAAATGTTGCTTCTTGTACTTGCTTAATTCTACATTGCTTAATTCTATTAAGCTATTTTGGTATTAAAGATTTTGTCAATTCTGTTGAAAAAGCTTGGACAAATTTTGCTCGACAATAAAATTCAATAAAGCTATAGATTATTATATCAAAAATGCCGTATTGTAAAAAATTCCAAATCACGGTGATGGCACTAAAATTATAATTTTATTCAATTTTTTAATACGCTTGATTAATTATCTTTCATGTTGAAAAAATCATGCTTGCTCACAGAATTCCAAGTAAATTTAATTGCAACTTATGAAGATGACGTAAAATAAAATCCACGAACTGCATGGTTGAGTGGCATTTTGCTTCTGGGTTATGGGTTGTTTTTTACAACAATAAATTGGTTGCAAAGAACATTCTTAATAAAATCGTTACTGTTGTTACTTTTGCTGTTAGGTGAGTTATGGTTCGCTGGGAACGAGTTTTGCCATTACAATGGCGCATAACAAAAGTAACAAAATGTATAAAAAGTACACAAAAATTTTTATGGTTTGTGTCATGATTTATTCGTTATTTAATTAATGGAATCTAAAGAGCCGTAAATCTGATTCTTGGGTGGACTTTGTTAAAAGTAAGAGGATACTGTAGGGTGGAAAATCTCCTTATTTTAGAGCAAATTGGAATGAAAGAACTATTCAAAAAAAAAAGTAAAAAATATTGATATAAATTCAAAACACATAGGATATAAAACAACATCCAAAGAAACACATTCAACGCAATGGTTGGATATAAGAAATTTGTTGGCATATTAAAATGAGAGGGAAACTGCTGATATGAAATAGAAATAAAAATTAAAAAGTAAAACAAAAGACGGAAAACAATGCCCAAGAAATTCTTGTGGTTGGCAAAATTATAATTTACGAGTTGATTTACATTTTTCCTCTCCATATCGGACTCACAATTTGTACAGTTAAACACAAATGATTAATGGCCTATAAGTGTGACCGATACATTATGCAAATCATTAACGCCATAAAACATATTTCTATTTTAGAGCTGGAAATTTTGCGGTTAGCTCAAGTATTTTGAAAATTTAGAGAAAAGATTAAACTCTGGTTAGATAACACTTGTAATAATAATATATTTATTATATTTTAATGTACCTTAATATGGCTATATGTCCAAAAGTAATTGCAAAAGGTTGAAATGATTAGATAAAAGTTGCATGGAAATCCGGTTTTTTTATTAATAATTTTGTCAATCTAGCATATAATGTAATTTCGGTAAATTGAGTATTCAAAGTAGTAAATGGAAATTGTTGGCAATTATTGGTAGTGTAAATTAAAATTATGAAATTCAAAATAGAATATAAATAAATTTACATTACAGATAATATCTTATTCTGCTACTTGTAATCTGTTATATTGAACAGATATGATTTAATTAATGTACCAAAAACATATATATATTCTAATAACTATATATATGTAACATTGTACTAGAAAAACAGTACTATCAAAATGCATTGCTGAAATATTTATAAAATTGACATTATAATGAAATTTCCATATCACTTGTGGGATAAAAAAACGAGAAATCTAGCATCAGCTTAATATTAAAAACTTTAACATTGACAATGACACAGAAAACTAATGTGTGTTTAATATTAGCGAAAACAAAAGCAATTACTTTGTGTAAACAAGTCTACATGCATTTTTTGTCCAAAAATATCTCAGTTCTCTTTTTCAATTTATAAATTTTATATTCACTTGTAGTACATCGTTAGCTTAAGTGAATTTAATGAAAAAAGTAACATAAATGGAACATTTGACACGTTTTAAATACTTGTATTATTATGAATCATTTTTAATTGCATTGTTTTTCTTTTTGATGAAAGAAAAACGTGTAGCAAATAGTTTCTTAATTCAAATTTCAATTGCAGCTGTTTTGTGTTTATTGTTGAACAATAGCAGCGTAGAGTAACCCAAATGAACTTGTAGGCAACCAGCAGTTATAGTGTTGTGATATGATCAGCTGTTGGCTTTGCTGTGAAATTTTTTGAAAATTTTTTGTTTGAAAAGGATTTGATTTAATTTTTATTTTAAATTCACTAAACATAAACATTTAGTAATTACTTAAATAAAATCATTTGACCTGTAGAAGAAAGAGTGAATAGAGATTTTTTAGATCTTTACATAAATTTTTAGAAAATGTATATAAAATTTATCGAATGTTTACTAAATAAGTTGAGACTTCCTATTTCCAGTTTGTTTGAGGTAGTTTTCCATATGAAAATATTTTATGCATCATTATTGTTATTTTTTCATTCAACCATTCGATACATTATTCATTTAATGATATTGATTGTGAATTCAATTTGTTAAACTGACAATAAAGTGTTTTTAAAATGTTAAAAGGCACCATAATTGCTGCCCGCACGGGAATACACGGGAATATAACATTCACTGCTATCAATTTACCCATTATCATATTTTAAAACTCATAAATTAATTAAACCATTATTTTTAATTGCATAACGAGCTCAATTTTACGATATCATTGAATAACGCTCAATAATTGCTTTATGTACATAAAATTATAAAGTTTTACATTGTACTTGTGTAAAGTTGTAACTATTTTAGGAACATTGTTCAAAAGGGCTTTGGTGAGTTTCGAAATTGAATTAAACTGTTGGCAAAGTTTGTCTTTATGATGTTAGCATATAGGAGCATCAAAACATGTGAGACGATCATTAGAGTTTTCATTGACTTAAACTGAATTTTCAACAATAAAAGTGGAATATGAAAAAAAAATAATTGCACACTCTTTTATTTCTAAATTACTCTCTGCAGCACATGTTTGCTATTCATATTTTTATCACTTAAAATGCATAGGAAGTTTATAAGTCCCATTTTTATCAGCAATTGCAGTTTCAAGTTTAAAATGTGATAACTTTTTCCTTCTGACATTGAATTTATGTTTGCAATTTCTGTGCAAAAATTAAATTTTTGTCACCGGGTGCTTTTTGGCATAGTTTTTTCGCAGAGTGATCTGTTCACCAGGAAATTGATAAAAATGCTACTCTATTTTTCATTTGATTTGTAGATTTTTTTTTTTAGGGAAACATCCGCTATATTTAGACTTCAAAATATACATAAAACACAAATTGCTGCAGCGCTCATTTTCCAGGAATTTGTTCTGATGTATATTTGAAAACTCGAACATTTCTGAAAACTTAATTTTATGATTTGTTATATTTTTGATGAGTTTCGCTAAAATATATGAAACAAGAAGAATTGACGTGAGCTAGCATTCATCAATTTTAACTCAATTCAGAAATTTTTAATGGTTAAAAGTGGGTTTATAGAGCGTTGAGATTCGTTGAAAATTGTATAATAATTTGTATTGATAAAATATTCAATTGAAATTTGAGACAAATTATTATTTTAATTGCAAGTTTACAAAATGTAAAAATAGACAATTGCAGTAGTAAAAAAATCTCAAATGACCAGATTGCTTTCAGAAAACGTATTGCCAATTATTCAAAATACGCGCATTAACACGCAGTTCCAATAAAAAAATCGGAAAAGCTGAAGCTTTAGCAGGCACTTCGGCAACATAATACCTATGTTTCATTAGAATGATTCATTTGAACGAAGCAATAAAATTCTAGGAAATTCAAAAATATGTAATCAAAATATAAATATCCGATCAGAGCGCCGAGCGGGAATATTGTGCATTAATGCTGATAATTCTGTTGAATCAAATTTTACCACTTTCTGATCGACTTGAGTTGGTAGTTTTTTAACAAAAAACATGTAAAACTTGGTTTCATACAAAATTCAAAAAAAAAATAAATATTTTTTGCAACAGTTATTTAGAATTTTGCAAAAACACAAGAAATATCAAATTTTTGCATGGCAAGTACTTGAAGGAGTTGCTTGATCCCAAAAATCGTTCTTTCCGACCTGCACGTGGTCTAAAAAAGCTTATTCCGAAAGTATGAAATCAATCGGTTTAATGTAGTCTGAGAAACCGTTCACCAGAGTTTAGAATTTTGTTTTTTTAAAGTATGACAACTTGGGCATGGTATAATATTTTCAAAAAACATTCAGGAATTGATTATTTGAGGACAAATACAATGTTTTTGCATATTCAGATGTTACAAAATATTCTCAGGAAAAAATATTTTTTGTATGGGAAAATGGTAATTTGCACTACAGGCACTAGATGGCGCTGTTGGATTTTTATGAATTAACAAATGCGACCGTCTTATGGTTAAAAAAAGCTTATTCTGAAAATTTGAGATAAATCGGTGAGATGGGTTCGAAGATTACGAATACAGAAGGTCAAAAACAAAATTTTTGTATATGCATGACAACTTGGCCATGGTACAAAATTTTCAAAAAACCTTCAGGAATTGATCGTTTTGGGACAAATACAATGTTTTTGCATATTCAGATGTTATAAAATATTCTAAGGAAAAACAAAAATTTGTATGGTAAAAAGGTAGTTTGCACTACAGGTACTAGATGGCGCTGTTAAATCTGGTCCAAAAAAATTTGCTGAGGTACTGTTGGCCTACAACTCTTAAGTCCTGTGTTTTATTAGAATCAATAATTCGGTTCAAGAGTTACAAGCTCCACACACGAAATACGCCCCACGAGATAACAGAACACGGACTGACATTTTGCAAGGACTCAAAATTTCGGGCTCTAGACCAAAAATTTGTTCGTTTTAGGCAAAAATAAGAAAAAAAAAAAAAAAAAAAGTTTGGATGAAACCAAGACTTCACAACTTTTTGTTGCCGAAGTAAAAATAGTTTCGCTTTCATAAAAAAAATTTTAAAACTTTTAAATGTATTGAAAAGATGTGTTATAGCTTTTCCGTTTTTTCTCACAATTCTTCAAAGTAGAATAGACAGAAAATACAAATAACTGCCTTTTTGAGAATAAGAAACCAAATAACTCTCTTTCATTTTAATGCACCAACATTTGTAAGCGAAAAACTATCTACAATTATTTCACATTTGCTTTCATGCTTTCAATTTCAAAGTAAAATACTTGGAGAAATCTTAATTCAAAAATTGACCTATTAGAATAACCGTAACCGCAAATTGAAATTTCGAGAATTATTCATAAATTCACTTACGTTTCTTTCACCTGGTTTAACTTTAATAAAAATAATTTTTGAAAACTGAAAATTGTTCATAAAACATCGACCACTTTTTGGTTGCAAGAAATTCTATATTGATTGTTTGACTAGTTTTCAAATATTATATAAAAGTCCTCAATTCAAAATCTCACTAGTTGTGCAGCTTGGGAGCTGAGCATTACTTCTCCGCTAGTATGGAATGATGTTTTCATAAAAAATTGTTTCGAATACTATCTCTAGTCGTTTTAAAAGTTGTCTGGTACCACCAGATGACTCCCAGATTACTTCCAGCAGGTAGTGGAACAAAAATCGATGCAATTCTTGTCAGAACTTATAATTTAAAAATTTTTTTCTGAAGAGACCGAAGTGCTATCTTTAGTCGTTCTCGAGGTCTGGGGCTGAGAGTAAGCGGTACCAGGCTGATCCTCCAAAAACTTAATTTTTCTTATTTTCTGGACGAATCATGAGATTCTAAGACTTTTTCAAAAAAAAATTGTCTGGTACCACCTGATGACCCCCAGGTGACTCCCAGCAGGTAGTGGACCAAACATCGATGCATTTCCCGACTCAACTCATCATCTCAAACATTTTCTGAAAAAAACACAGCTGTATCCGAGCTTACGACAAACGAAACTTTCAATAAATTTGAGTATTTTTTGAGTTTTTGAAAGTCAATTTTATTACATTTTAGTCTTTTTGAATCTTTTTGAATCTTTTTGAATCTTTTTTAGTCTTTTTGAATCTTTTTTGAGTCTTTTTGAGTCTTTTGAGTCTCTTTGAATCAATCCTAGTAGCAGACTTTTAGAAATTTTTTAATCAAATTTGCTCTGAAAATTCTGACATATTGTTATTGTTTTGATTATTTTGGAACAATTCCTATCAATTATGATCAACCATGAAGTCTCTATTCCAAGCAAAAAAATTTAAATATATGCACAGTGATTTTATGTCTTTAAAAAAAAATTAGCATAAGTTGTGAAAAATTCAGCCACCAGCAATATTTAACAAGTTAGGAAAGAATAACTAGTTGGCAAGTCCTTTTTTGGAAGGCAGTCATATATAAAAATCTTCAGAAAATTTTGAAATTTTTCGAACATTGTAATTAAATCGATACTTGCTTTCAATAATTTTTCGATCTGGAAATTTATGCTAAATAACTAAATGTAACAACCCAAAATGTGTCTGGAGTGACCAGCTAATGGTGAACCCAAATCTGATCATGATCTGATATTAACTCATCATCCTAAATAATCCAGCTAAAGAAATTAAATCGCTAACTTGTACCGTTCAAAAGTGGATTTTGTATAGAAAACCCAGAAATGTGCCCACAACTCCCCAGTTGGTGGACAAACTTCCACTAAGATTTTCATGTTTAAACTAGGTTCGATATGGGACATTTTGGTACCAAAAGATTTTGTCTGACTCTATTTTTTAGGGAGTTATCTTTCAACCATAATCACCTTAAAATTCCATTGAAAAAAAATTTCTTGCTTATTAATATTGAGAATAAATGAGTTGATGCCAGTAACAAAACTCTAACTCCCTCAAACAAAATTTTTAGATAAATGAACTTTTGCAAAAGTTCACGTTTCTCACTGAGTTTTCAAGATAGCCTTTTCAAATAAGTTTTAATTGATCAATAAATGATGAAATTTTGTAAAAAATGTATTTTTTTTGAAAATTTATTTTTTGGGGTCTATAGAATTAGGCGCGCAAGTCAAAAAAACGTATTTGACTTTGCATGCGCTGTTTCTCAAACCACTGTAGCTACAAATTTGACACTTATCATAAAACATCAATAATATAGTATTGAACAATAAAATATCTTTGGTTTGAATAATTTCCATCAAATAAGACTACTGCAAGCATTTGAAGCCACGCGCGCATGGACAAATTCTTACTCAAACTTTTTTTTCGTTTTCGTGAGAGTAACAAAACTCTAACCACCAAAAAATTTAAAAACTTTGTATCTCCTCGAGTTTTATGAATTTCTTTACAAACTAAAATTTATTTTATGGTTTTTAGTGATAAGAATCGAAAAAAAAAATATTTTCAAAAAAATGTCTTTTAGGGGGGGTGTAATAAATCTTCAAAGGGAAAAAAGAGCATTCTTGTCGGACGGATTGTTCTTTGACCAATAATCGGAAAATGTTGAAATATATCTTAAAAAATGCGTAATTTAATATGAAATAAGGATAAAAAAATATTTTTATCATTTTCATCGAGCCAAGACTTTACGGGCAATTTTAATCCAAGCGCGCATTCTACGGCTCGTGCATACAAGTTTTATTCTCACATCGAACAAAACTTTGTTTGAACGAGCCGTAGAATGCGCGCTTGGATTGAAATGGCCCGTAAAGTCTTGGTTCGATGAAAATGATAAAAATGTTTTATTAACTTTATTTCATATTAAATTACGCATTTTTTAAGATATATTTCAACATTTTCCGATTATTGGTCAAAGAACAATCCGTCCGACAAGAATGCTCTTTTTTCCCTTTGAAGATTTATTACACCCCCCCTAAAAGACATTTTTTTGAAAATATTTTTTTTTTCGATTCTTATCACTAAAAACCATAAAATAAATTTTAGTTTGTAAAGAAATTCATAAAACTCGAGGAGATACAAAGTTTTTAAATTTTTTGGTGGTTAGAGTTTTGTTACTCTCACGAAAACGAAAAAAAAGTTTGAGTAAGAATTTGTCCATGCGCGCGTGGCTTCAAATGCTTGCAGTAGTCTTATTTGATGGAAATTATTCAAACCAAAGATATTTTATTGTTCAATACTATATTATTGATGTTTTATGATAAGTGTCAAATTTGTAGCTACAGTGGTTTGAGAAACAGCGCATGCAAAGTCAAATACGTTTTTTTGACTTGCGCGCCTAATTCTATAGACCCCAAAAAATAAATTTTCAGAAAAAATACATTTTTTACAAAATTTCATCATTTATTGATCATTTAAAACTTATTTTGTAAGAATATCTTGAAAACTCGGTGAGAAACTGATTTTACCGCTGATCATACATTTATCACCCAAATTTTTGAACAAAATTGCACTAAAAACGCGTGGGAACTGAGTGAATATTTATAAGATGCCGAAGTAAATTTTTGGTTTTTTTAGTTTATTAGTAACATTATGTTGTTATCTATTGATTTAGTGAATAAAAAGCATTTTTCAGAAAAGTGGATTTAGAGTTTTGTTACTGGCATCAACTCAAATGATAAAAAATGAGTATTCAAAGATTTTTAAGGTGTAAATTGATCAGCAGTTTTAAAAGTCTTGAGCACATTTAATTATTTTAATTTTTTTGAGTCTCAAAAAGTCTAATTAATTTACTTTTTAGTCGATTTTATTATATTTTATTATATTTTATTGAATTTTATTAAATTTTAATCTTTTGAATCTTTTTGAGTCTTTTTGAGTCTTTTTGAGTCTTTTTGAGTCTTTTTGAGTCAATCTTAGTGTCCTCAGTTTTTTGAATCTTTGGTTTGTCATAATCTCGGCTGTATCTCTAGTTTTTCAAAAAAAAATGTTTTTTTGTATGGAAAACCCGACTTTGGATCACGGAAGTGGTTCTGGTGACCTAACCGGTGGAGTCACCATCACCAAAAATATCAGGTGCACGATGGGAAGAGATACCAAGTCGATTGGCATCAAAAAATCCAGAATCGGTTCGGTGGGAGTTCAGATCGATCGTTTACAGTAACACACCCACCGAACCACCGAACCACCAGGCACACGGCCCTTAGTTTTTCGCATTGCACGGGTCAGGAGGTCAATATTTTCCGGATTTTTTTTTACAGGAATTTTCTTCAACTCAATACCGACAAAAAAAATACTGGATATTTTTGAGATTTGTGTACAGGGAAGTCAGGAAAAATCAGATAAGGTTGAAAAACCCTGAAAATGCTGGGAAGAAAACAATACTTCTCCGAATTTTGCGGAGAAGTAATAAAAAAATATGGTAAATATGGTTAGAAAATACTGAAAATGTGTGTTTTTATGATAGATGAGAATTTAAAATCTTTTATTTATAAATGCTTCTTTTTAAGGTTACGAATAACGACTAAACACAACCAAACATTAAGTCAACCTTAAAGCAAATGTAGTTTCGAATGAGTGATATCGTCATGCAATATTTAACAATTGACTTTTTAATATAAAGAGCATTTGGCATAAAAACTCACTGATTACCTAGGTAGAGCTCTAGTTTGTAAAATAAAATTTTTGAAATTGACTCTCATGAATTAAAAATGAAGAAAATTATATTGTAAAATAAAAATGCTTCTAAATTGAATAATGGAATATTTTATATTAATACTAGAAATGATATTTAAAGATGATTTTGAACAGAGTTTTTACTATATAGTTTTTGATAAATTATAATAAGAAGTGTAAAAGCTTGTAAAACCTTCAAGAATTTTTAGATTAACAAACTGAAACAAGTTTTCAAAAGATGACATCATGTTGACAATGATCTTGTCATAAAAATATTTTAATAAATTAGCTTTGAGTATTTAATATTCGCTCATGCGATGATTAAATAAATGACCAGCAACGTGTTTACACAGTACGCAAAGAGCGAATTACAGAGAGTACACAATATTCCACAATTCCACAAAACAAATGCCAAAATGCCAACAACTCCCACAAAAAGCAACCAAGTAGCCGCCAGGTTGTTGGACCAGCTGTGCAATCAAACATAATTAAATGAAATATTTACTGTAAATTCTGCAAATTAAAAGAAGTCGATTCGGGAATTGCAAACAGAAGTGAATATAATCTTATCATAATTATATTTATAGACGCGTTTTCCAATTTCACTTATTGCAACCACTCTAATTAGTTTTTTAGTAACTATGATATATTTACTTTTTCTACTGAGTTTTCTTTTTTATGGCCGGAAACGTAATGATGGAAAATTATTTTAATCTACTTGTAATTTGATGGTTTTTGGTTTTATATTTTATTTCGTTTAAAGATTCCATTAACTTTATGGAAGTAGGTACTTATGGTTAGGTTTTGGTGAACTTTAAATTATTATTAATTTACTAGTTTCATATCAAATATTCAGGAAGAAAACATAGCTTACAACTTTACATTAAATGAATTTTCAATCTCAATTTTCTAGGCAAAGAAATCAATGAGGCTTTCCAACATAGTTGAATTCTTAAACCTTGCAAAATATATTCAGAGTAATCAATCATTCCTTCAACACTTTCAATTTAATCAATTTTAAAAGATTCCTTACATTTTTTTCTCAATAAACTCTGTATAGACCCAAAGTCTAGCCGAAACACACCACACTAATGATTAAAATGATATGTCATATTAAATTCATTTAAATGTTCAAAAGTATGAAATGATTATTTAAGCAAAAAAAAACCGGAAAA
Source organism: Parochlus steinenii (assembly GCA_038502155.1). Taxonomy (NCBI): domain Eukaryota; kingdom Metazoa; phylum Arthropoda; class Insecta; order Diptera; family Chironomidae; genus Parochlus; species Parochlus steinenii. Next base: position 4,514,773 of record JAXCIN010000047.1, on the reverse strand, counting down.
AATTAAAATCAAATATTATGTTATGTTATGGCAACAAATTCCACAAAATACAAACATTTTGGAAGTAAAATATTTTTACCATAAAAAATATTATTTTCATTGAAAATCATTTAATATCTTCATGGGGATTTTTTTTTGCTTTACCAAATTTGTCTCGTATTAACTTGTTTGTTTGTTTGTTTGAGTATCGATTACTATATATATATATACCACGTTTTTATGAAACATATCAAGATTAAATTGTATTTAATTTTGGCTGCGGGGATTCCAAAAATTAATTTGTCCATCATTATTTTAATTTCATTCGCTTGGAAAATTGTCACTTTGTAAGATATGATTATATGAGTTTTATGAGAGTCTAGTAATTAAGAGAAAATTCTATAATTTTGTGAAAACTCATGCACATTATTCAGTTTTAAAAGCTTCAATATTGACAATTTGTCACAAACCTTTTTAAAGTAAATTGTGTGGGGCTTCTGAGTCATTAAAAAGAAATGAAACCAGTATTGCAAAAACCCTCAAACTACCGATTATACTTCCGGCTCCTAATTGTCTAAAAGAATCTGGCTCATTTGGTCAATGCAAACCTAAATTACACTTTTTAATAGCTCTACTTGTTGGCTGCCTTTTTTTCCTGAACCAACATTATGGCCAAAAACTGTAATACTTTAATTAAAACATTAAAGCATTAAGAAAGAGAGAACTGATAAGTGGAAAGCAAAGTTGGGCACTTGGGCAAAGTTGGAGGAGAAAACTAATTTTTGCAGATAAACATTTTCGCTAGTATACAAGCATAAAAATTTATTTATCAGAGTTTTCCTGCAAACATACAGCAAATTAACTCATTTTAAAAAAGGTTAAAAACCGGCGGACAAGCTTTTATTAATAAAATAAAAAATAAAGTTAAATAACTATATTACCAATTGTCTTCATGTTTTTCGACTGTTATGTGTTTTGAAGTTTCTATGCAGAAAGTATTTGTAGCAGTGTGCACTATCAAAAAGAAATGTGTCTTCACATAGAACTTTTGCTGGATGATGAAACCTGCACCATTGAAGCTTCCTCCATAAAGCTCTTGTTAGTTTTATAGCTTCCAAATCTAGCTCTTTGTTTTATACAAAGCTATAATAAAGAGCTCTACATGCTTAAGTTATACCATTCGAACAGAAAGAAAGTACCATTTCTTAATTCATAATGGTAAAGTTCAAAATCTTAATTATCGAGTATAATGGCATTTATGTAGGCAAACAAAAGAAATTTCAATGCGGTCTGAAAAGTAATTTTTTGTTGGATTGCTGTTGGAATTTTATGAACCTTGACCTGTGGAATTATGTAATCTTGAGATTTGAGAGTTAATAAAAATTTGGGCTCCAGTTTCTTCTACTTCAACTTATTATTACAAACCTTTTCGTTATTTTTGGTTGCTTTTGGTATTTTCCTGCTTTTACGATTTTCAATAATAAAATAATAATAGTATTCATAAACTCGAGCAGAAAATCTTCAACAGCAGCTGATTATGTATTTTCCGAGTAATTTTGTGTTATTTAGACATTTCGTTCTAAAATCATAAACTCACAAACAAAATATTTTGCCTAGCGTAGCAAGCCTGATTTTAATTTAATGAATAAAAGCTGTTTTGACATCAAAAATCATGAATTATTGAGTAGGAATAATTAAATTTTTGCCAGTGAATTGTGTATTACGTCTACTATACAAATTAATTAATTAGAACCAGTTGAAAATTATAAATTATTTTTAGGCATTTAGGGATAAATAATGAAGTAATTGTTTAATTTTGAGGATTGAAATTATTTTAAAAGTTAATCCAATAAATTATTAACTTTATAAAATCTTAGAAATCCTACAATTATAACATCACAATCCTTCGATACTTTCTGTAGCAATTTTGTAAGGCGGCAATTTTTGAATTATGCAGCCAATTTTTAATGACAGCACCAGTAAAATCTCCCTTGAAATTAATCTGAATTAAATATAATCACCAAACAGTAAAGCTCAATAAATATTTTCCCTTAGTTCAATTACAAAGCACAAACACAATGAAAAATTAATTGTTGGTTGATAATAAAACTCTTTATCGTCAGGGGAATTCTACCAAAGTTTTATTCACTATATCCAGCATAATGAGGTTATGATTGTAATTTGATTTTTCAATAAACATTTAAACTGTATGCTTTTATATTATGAGCCCTTGGTAATTCTTTCCATTCATTTAATAAAATCAATACAACATGCCATTTTTCTGATGAATATTGCTCGCTTATTAATTTGTTATTGCATTTTATGTGTATCTGGAAAAACTGCTTCCATATTTTTTCTGGCAAATATTTCATCGCTGGCACGCAAACCACTTTGCCCGGATAAACAGGATAATCGATATGAAAAATATCACGTACTCTTTAATATAATTTATTAGTAGATTTGAGTACAAGCTTTTGGTGTGGAAGGGTGGCTTTGTTTTGATAAATTGCAATTGTTGAAATTGAGCTGACATTTTGAAGCTTTTGAAGTATTTTTAGTATTTTGGGAGGAACCATTGAATTTTATGGATTGAAATTTTTTCCTGAATTTATTATGGGGGGAAAGTCTTTGAGTTATTTTTCACATAAATTTCGGAAATCTACCATTTGTAAATTATTCACAAGTTATATTTAAGCTTCAAAGTTTTCAGGCTACAATGCATCAATCTAGAAAACAAAACTGAAACTGAATATTATTGCCAATTTCCAAACTATATTCGAGTCACCTTTCGAACCTTTTGCAACACTCGAAAAGCACAACTAAATATTTGATAAACGCTCATGAAACAATACTTACATGAAAAATATGGAAAATACCAATAAAATATATTGTATGGCAAAGCAAACATTTGCAGCTGAGAGACGTGCACATATACTGAATTCAGTGAATATTGAAGCAGAGAGAACACAAAACAACGTACTGAATGAGATTCAATTTCAATTTCATTCGTGATTACGAGTTATAAGTTTTTGCAAAACAATTTATTAAAGATAGAATATTAAAACTATTTTTCAAGCCTATAAATTTTTATAAATTTATCATAACATAGCTACAACAAAATTTAATTAAATCATTTGTCACCTTGTAAATACCTGGAAAAGGGGAAAAGGTTACTACCTGCAAAACATTTGTAGCTTTAATATTATAGATACGTAATAAATGCTATTAAAGTAACCTTTTACTCGTAGCATCGTTTTTAAGGAAGTTCATACCTCTTTAAATCAGGCGGAAAACAATAGTACTGCATGGATTCATGGTATGGCAAATCATAAAAGAATAAAACAAATCTTGAAGCACAATAAACATTTCGCTAATAAAACATGTGGAAGGGAAAACCTTTCGATTCCAGAAACTCTCAAAATAATTCGGTTTTCCCATTCAAGCTATTATGCTTCGATTTTTCCGCCCAAATAATATTAAATAACAATATTCTTTTTATGGGTCTTTCTTCTTGACTTTTTTTACTCACGGAAAAATGTTTGGGAGCTTTTTGCTATTTTTCCAATACGCAGCAGTAAAAGCAGTAAATTTTATACAACTTGGGCAGCTGGATGTTTGATTACACTTTTTTTGCAGCCAATTGGAGAAAAACTGGAGATTTGGCTCCATTATTCCATATTTTCATCACTTTTTCCAGCTTAGGATTTGGGGTAAAAACAATCAAATTTTGTAATTTTGTAATTGAAAAATCGTTTAAAATAGCAATTTTTGATGTGAAAATATTTGTCAACAAGTATCGAAATAAATTTTTCAAATAGACAAGTTGGAAAATTGAACCATTTTGTGTGCTTTTGAAAGTAAAGCAATATTTAAATAAATCAATGTCAAGATCGTTATTTTTACTACCTTGGATAATATTATATTTTAATTGCCCCTTGAAGTTATGCAAGTGTATTAAAGTATTATTCGGTCAAAGCGAATAAAAGAAATTTATTGTTCAATTCCAATTCACCTTTAACCAATTAACCTTATAAAACTTAAGTTCAATTTTATTCATTCAATCTATCGACATCAAGACACATTAATAAATAATTCATTTTATTTCATCTTGCAAAAGCCATAACAAAAGTATCTTAACAAAGTGTTGGTCCTTATCCTTGTCCACATTCTCTAGAGGCATTAAATCACAATCAATAATTGTTTTATCCAACCATTTATTTATTTTTCCAGTAAAGATAACGCAGAAATGGAAGAATATTAGAACAACAGAACAAAGAGTCGATGATAAGACATCGCAACTAATGTGACAAATTTAATAATTCGAGATAAAATCAATTACTTAAGCACATCGACAAAAAAGGAAGAGAGTATTGTAAGCTTTTAAGGCTTTTGTGATTGGTCCTGCAGGGACAGTGCTACATGCTCTCATCGTAATTTGTAGACGTTTCTGGTGCGAACATAGTCAGAATAATAAGTACACCATTGTACTTTCGGGAACGATCAATGCTTCAATATATTTTAATTGAACTTTTTCTCGGCACAGCATGAATGTTGCTCACAAAAGAATCGACAATAAAACAAAAAAAAAGGAAGCGAAACGGCAGAACAAATCTAATTAAATTCAATTAGAAATCAATTATACAATTGGAAACTGTATATTGGTACTGTGAGTAAGAAGTGTATCAATGGGGGTGGCATTATATCAGAATTGTCAACAATCACAATTCGTTCAAAAACGTTCATTCAAAAATAAAATACATTAATTCAGTTAATCAAATCGATCTGAGTAAAACTTCCGTTAAATGTATCATTTTTTTCACAAAATCCAAGGTTCCACCGTTAAAGATACTTCCATAGTCATTTGCGCTGAAAAAAATCATCATTTAAGCCCAAAAACAGATAAATTGTCGAAGCTGGGACATAAAAATCCAATTATTTCTCATTTGATCGAAAATAACAAAGGGATTAGTGTCCTTTTTGTTTTGCTTGTTTCTTTGCAGCCATTTGTCTCTAATGTTCAATTGAATAATATGACAATCAGATACACTAATTAAAATTAATCACATATTGTTGATTGTTGTTGCTGCTTTTTTATTGAAATTATGGGGACAATACTTTTTAACCGGAAATTAGCTATCATGGTATATTTTTGCAATAATTGAATGAATCTGATATTATCTTGGATAAAGCTTTTATACGCAAATTTATGCTGTGAATTAAAGGAAATTATAAACATGTGAAAGAATATAATGTTTATAGAAATCAATCTGATAGCAATAACTAACTTTGCAAAAACCTTACTTAAAATCATAAAAACATATTAATCATATACATAACCGAAATGTTGAAATTTCAATAAAAAACAAGAATAAATATTAAATTCAATTAATCCGTCCACTCCAAAATACCCAAAATACTGCTGCATACTCACGATACCGCACTAGAAAATTTTATAATCTCGTGCTATCCAAGCAACATTCTTTTTCAAGCAACTAAATAAAAAATTCTCATTTTAACGTCTTTGCACACCCCGTTTTGATCAAACCTCGGTAGTTTACTATCATTGTTCATTTGCACGCAAAAGCTTTAAGCAGTTTTAAGGTTCGTTGACTATTTAATTTGAGTTATGATGTATAATGCTCAGCATTATACCTATAAATGGGAAAATCATTAGGCTTATTAAATTTGCTCACCAAAAAGGCAAAAAATCAACATTGAAAGCTATTCGGAGAATTCTTTGTGGGTTTTGCAAATTGCTCGGAAAAGTTTCGCGAGAAATGTTGAGGGAATTTTTTTGAATGATTCTAAAATTTGATATTTGAAGAGTGTTCTGTCGTGTTCTCGTATTTATTGATATTTATTCAAAGGAGGCTCAAAGAACATTTTTACAAAAATTGCTCAAAATATTTTTTATAAATTTTCATTTAATTTTTCATTTGTATGAATAATGACTACAATAATTATTATTAAATAAGAATATTTTTCAGGAATTCAAAAATTATTTCAGTTTTCATTTTACAGCTTTAATGTACTCTCACGAAAACTCCTCAATATGCCTGTGTTGCCTTCTCATTCACAAATCTGTTCAGTGCGGAATAACAGAATAACAGATGATGCTTAGCGCAAAAACACATTCAAAATAATGGCTTTGGGAAAAATAATTTTCCTGTTTGTGATTTGTTGAAAATGCTATCTCATTCAAATTTTCATTTAAAGTGGAACAAAACGCGGAGTTTTTGCTGCTATACGGCGGAGTTTTGGAATTTGTTTTGATACAGTCAAGGTTTTTCGGGGAATGTGGGATGAAAATGGAAAAAATATTAAATCGCTGGAATTTGTGAATATAATCTAGATCTTTCATGCAGATTTGATTGTGAATCATTAGACCTTGCGGTGAAAGTAACACAATTTATTTAATATTTTGGTATTTGTCAGCTAAGTAAGAAATGACAAGAATTTTCTAATTACATCATTTTTGACAATTTTAAATTAACTAGTATTATAAAATATTTCAATGGAAGAAAAACTCCAGTAAAAACTTTCAGGTATAAAATTTACTTTAAATGTATTAAAGCTCACCTTTAGCTTGTTAAAAGGCTTTTGTAGTTCATTCAACATTTCTCGTTAAACATTTCAATCCATCCAGGAAATGTTTCCATGCTTCTTTTGTATTAATTACATAGGCCAATTTTGGATAATGCCTTTGAAAAATTGTAATTACAAATATCCATTTATTTCCAACGTCAAAATCACTCATTAACATGTTATTTTTTGTGTACTTTCTACATGCTGTTTCTGTGTTTCCTGTAGCTGGGCAAAATTGATACAAAACATTAAAACAACATGTAAAATTTATATAATCTTTGGCTTATTCATGAATTCCATGAGTTTACCAATAGAACGTTAAATGGAATAATTGGGAACAAGATTTTTGTATGAGCATATAGAGCATATCAGAGTATATATGTATAGTGGACTTGTAAAAGCATTAGATAATATGGTTGCGGCTAGTTATTTGAGCAAATAACAAACAATAATGGATACGCATTGCTTTAAGGATTATACGGTTCGATACTAGATAATACGGAAAATTTAGAAACTGTGTTTAGGAGCATTATTTCAACATTTATGCAATGGTAAGCAGTGTTTTCAATGCACTGCTTCATACTCAAGCACAATGAAATTTTAATTCAATATTATAGCAGAAAACTTACAAAATACAATGTATTTTCTTTATTTTATTCAATAATTGCGTTTTAAGCAAAATTGATAATATTTTTAATCCACAAATGATGATATATATAATGCATGGAATCTATATCGACCTGTTTATTTCTACACCGATATATTCGTATCTAGGTGCTGCACAATGAACAGAAAACAGTGAGGCTATGTGCTTTTATTGAATTTTATTATAAGCTTGTTTTGAGTAAGCAAATTAATGCTGCCATAAGCTGGATCAATGGCTCAAATATAATAGAAAATCTGCTCGTTTCTGCCATTACCTCGACATTACCTCGTTGATGTTTTAGAGAGAATTTATGGCTATTGATGAAGGTATTTCGAAGAGCTGGCATAGTTTAGAGTATCATATTGATCTATACAATATTACATAGACTTGAGGCAGAATACCTTTGGGCTGAGTATTGAATTATATGTTGTTTGTTTTAGAAATTATATTTCATTGATTTGATTATAACTTATTTAAAGTCAAGATCTGAATTAATAACATGTATTTTGATATCAAAGTCATTTTGTTATGAGCAAAATATAATTTATATTGAATAATGTGGGTATATAAATTATTTAATCAAAAACTTTACTTTATAACTCAACGTAAAGTATATAATGCAAATAGTAAAAAATTTTTGCATTATTCTTGTTTATGTCCCTGAAAATCTCTACAAAACTTATTTGGAATAACACTAACAAAAAAAGAAATAATTCTCTTTGACCAAATAATAGAGCATAGTTAAAATTATGATTCAGTTTCGAGATCTAGAGTTCTGAAATCATAGCAGATCATAGCATAACATCATCAGAATAATTCACTGCAGTACTCGATCATATCATCATACATTCAGCAAATAAATCTGAATATTGGACTTCTTAATTATTTTGATAGTCGAGTATACTTTTTGTACTTTTTTTAGAGCTTTCGTTAAATTATAATTCAGTCGAATCTCAATTTTTTAATATGAACGCTATGCTAACGTTCTTATAAATATTCAAAAATACTGAAAAGTGATACCATGCTACTTATATATGCCGCAATGAGCTTTGAGCTTTTTTTAAATTAATTATAATCTCTTTAACAAAAATGCTGGTACTTGAAACATTTTCAATTTCATTAAAATAAATGAAATATTTAACACTTTTAATTGCATGAATGGGCTTAAAATTATGAAGCCTTTATTAAAATTATGAAACTAAATACTTATTCTAACCTCTACTTTAAATGTCACTTTATCGTCATTTCTGAAAAGAATTTTTTTTATATAAATTTCTGATGAATTGGATTCATAAATTGTTCTATCAATCTTTGAACCGTTCGTTTGTTTCTTACTTCTGTAGATAATGACTTGACGTCCAAACTGATTTGTTTGAATCAACGAACAATAAATATAACCAGTATCCAGAAGACTTTTGATTTTAGAATTTTGAATATGCGACTTTCTCTTGATTTTATTTTCAGGTCCTACGGACGGATAGACAGAGCGTGTAGCATATTTTCCAAAAAAAAAAAATATAATTGACCACCCCTTCACTTTATTGATTTTCTTTGCACCTTAATCTAAATTTTTTGCACATTTTCCCATTATTTTTATCACTTCGAAACGATCTGTGCAGAATCCATCCTTTCATACATCCTTTCATATTTATTAAAATTGGTTTTTTGTTCTTCAAATTCAACTTGTGTTGACTCTAAGCTGATATGGATCAGACCATTGTTGACGTTGTTTGAATACAGCAAAAATGTGTCTGGCTTTATATTTTTTCCAGTAAAATCCTGTTACATGCAAATTTCCACGCTTTTATACTTTCGTGCAATTTTGCAAACGTGGCAGATCTCAGTAAACTTGGTCATAATTAAAATTGCAAAGTTAGCAAAAATGCTACAACATTTTCCAAATTTTTTTTGTTTATTACAGAATTCCAATTAACGAAATAGAATCAGTCGGGTATGGTAATATACAAATTTTTCTATTTTACCCCCAGATTTGGGATAAAAATTATCAATTTAACTTATAATCAAAATTATATGAAATCTACTATTTAACCATCTAAAAATCATGCATGATGGAGTAAAAACTATCACTTGGATTGTTGATTTTTATGCATCAACAAAAGTGAGATGCTTTGAATATTTACTTGAATGAGCCAGTGAGATGGCTAGATTACGAGATGAGCGTATAATTTTCACCGTAACATCTTTGTGATGCTTTTATTATGAAAACCTTTTTGAGACGTGTTTGCAGAGGACCCAGATTAATATATTTTGCTTGAGCTGTAAAATTAGCTCCTTTGAAAATAAAATTATTTTTGTCCATGAAAGGTTCAAAAGTTTAACCTGAAATTGTGTACGAAAATTTGAAAATTATAATCCGCAAATAATGTGTTTTGAAATAATTTCTTTTCATAAATACAGAACTTGTTTAGCATATTCTATTTTCTGCTCTATTTATATTATATATATCAATAGATTATAATAATACATTATACAATGTACAACCTGCTGAATAAAAATTTCAACTTTTGCTATTTTATCTGGAGAAAACCTGTTTACCGAAAAATACTCACGTACGCTGAAATTACAGACAACTTGCTCTACTTTAATCAAGAATAACATTGATACCTAATCTAAAACTAATTTTCTGTGAACGGTTTCGAAATCGTTATTAAAGGGATTATTATGTCTGCTTATATGTTGAATTCCTTGAACAGAAGAATAAAGTCAAGGCCAATTTAAAAACTTTCAATTTATATTTGAAAATGAAATTCAAACTTTATGGCCATCACTCTTACTCACAATATTAATCCGAAACTTATGACACGCCAACATTTGATTTTTCTTCATCCATAATGCTGTTGCAACATCATTCTTTTTCTCCTTAATCCTCTCCAGCATTATTCCAGTGTAGCGACATAGACAAAGAATTTTGCCATAACTTAAGCACACAATTTTAATTTCCGATTGAGTTTTTGCTCTTTTTTCCAAAACCAATTCATAATTTGAAAGCAATGAGTGTTCAAGTCACGTAATTTCCCAAACAGCATAAATTACACTTTGACTGTGAACGTATACAGTCTTTTACAAAGGTTTAGAAATATTTTTTGATGGAGTTTTTTTAATGGTAAGCTGTGAAGTTGTTTATTAATTCAAAATTAATAGCATGGATGTTAATAGTTCGATAAAAGTACAGTTTAGTGCAATTATAAGAAACTGTAGTGTAAAAAATGAATTATTATTAAGTAAAGTTGTATCAATATAAAGCTTTTCTATGTAATGCAATAATGTAATTATGTAAAAATTTATTCTTAAACTTACACTGTAATGGACAGTCAGTCATCTTGTAAATTTTTACGATTTTAAGTCAATATTCTTTTTTTTCTAATGATGAGTTTTATTCAAGATATCGATGTTATTGAAAATCAGGAAGTCAGTCCTTGAACAGGCAACTGAGAGTCTTTTCAATAATTCATTTGTCAGTCAGGTTTGAATTGGCCTTCTGGGGGCTATAATGGAGAGACGTTCGTCTTCTGCATCAAAAATATTAATAGCATCAAATTGTTTGTGGATACTTTATGTGTATCTCCAAAATCGTCTTTAATAATTCCATTTTCATCATAGAGTTTCAATGGAACTTTATGTAATAAACATCGACTTCACATAATATACGCACCGATCCTTAAAATGAAAAGTTCTTGATCTTTAAAATTGTATTGGAACTGTTTGTATAAAGATACAAATTTTGAATGGTTCATAGTTTCTAAAATTCTCTTTATTTTTGCTTGATTTGTTTGATAGAACTTTTTGTTGTATATTAGTAAACATTGAGTATTGATTTTGATACATAGTAAGTAGACCATACCATAGTTCAATATTGAATGTAAAACAGGAATAGTAAATATAGTCAATCGTTGCACAGATCAAACCTTATTTCATATGTATTTCAATGGTAGCATTTTGAAGTATTGATGATCTATTTTGCAACTAAGGAAGAACTAATATTTTAAATTAAATCACATGTAATATCACCCAAAAATGTAAATAAGATTATTTTTGACTCGTTGGCAAAATTTAAAATCAAGATTATATTCATTCAATTTCAATAAAACCTACAATTTACTTCGTTTCAACGGTTTCAGTTCCCCACAAAATTTCACAAAATTTCCAACATGATTACTTCATTCGTAATTGTATGTTAATTTAAAATGTGGTAGATATCGAGAAAACGTTTCCTGGCAGATCTTATCTTATCAACTTGATATACATAATTACATCCTTGAATAAGTTGAATTGCTCCAAGAAAACAAGGTAAGCGAGTTTTTCTCCCTCGTATAACCGAATAACATGGTATAAAGTGCGGCTTTCCTCAACATTCAGGTCGTAGTTGCTGTTTCAGGTTGCGGTGAACTGAAAAAACGACTTTATAATTCAATTTAGAAACCTCGTTTTGAGTGCTTGTTGGAACAAAATTATTATTCTGATTTTTATGAAATTTAAATTGAAGCTAATTGTTATTTTGGAGTTGATACTTTCAAAGTTATATATATAAATAATAATATATTTTGTTGGAGTTTTCTACTTTACTGGTTTAACATATATTTTAAATGTATACATCTTCTGTAAGTAAATGTCTTGCATGTCAAGAAATAGCAGAACTCTTTACACTGGATTTATCTTAAAATATGAATATTTAGATTAATGTCTCAGTTCAACCTTTCGTTCAAAGCTCACGAAAATTAAGACAAGGTATGAACAGCAAAATATATTATAGATCCTTGCAAAATTCAAACTCATAAATAAATTTTTAACAAACTTTAGCTTAACCACAAGCATAAATTATATGAAAGGCATTTTCTATCATAGTTCACCATCAAAAATTCTAAACTAGTTCATTGCGTGCTTCCAAATCATAACAAAACTTAATTTCCAAAAAATATTTATGCAAGTAATATTTTTTGTTCAGTCATAAAAACCCACAAATTTCAAAAAAAATACTAAATAAATTATGTTTAGTTCCTTCCTACTCATTTTATGGAGAGAAAGCTAATAAAAACGTTATCACCCAGCTCCCAATCTACTTCTCAGGCAAATTCATCTATTATGTTTTAATTAATGAATTGACATCGACCTTATTTGGCTCAAAGGGGAGAAAATGCGATTTACGTGTTTGCTATACAGCCCAATATAATTTATTGAAATTTATCAAATAGATAACGACCTTTGATAATGACAAATTGTCACACGGGGAATAAAATTCTTCCCCGAAAACTTTTGCCACAGCTATCAAGATTTTGCCCTCTAACAAGAATGCCGATTTGTTTCACAAGAAAAATAGAATATTGCTTGTTAAAACGCGTGTTTCAGATAAAATACGAATAATTGTGTAAATAATTTGTATTTGTTACAAATGGCTTTTGCGAACTGTTTAGATAACGATTTTATCGTTCTTTTTTATGCTTTCTTTCATTTTGCCCAAATTTAGCCCCAACAGTTGGGCTGGGAAAAAGTGAAGGAACTACATTAAACTGGCTAATTTATTTTCATGCAAAATACTTCGTTTCACTACGTAGTCGTTTTCTTTTAACTTATTACAAATTTATTGTTCTTTGAAGAACTGTAAAAAGTGTCATAAAAATTTAAAATGGAGTATTTGAGGAAATGTTTTTGAAGGGTATTTGGAAATCCATCAAGGAAATTAACTTTTTAATTGTAAAAGTGATTTATTTCAAGGGATTTTTCTTTTTTATGCCTTTAATTTATTTTTGTTTTTTTACATATTATAGAACTTATACAATGCTGTCAGTTACCATAATTGACAAATCTGGGATCAAACTTTGTTGTTCAAAAAGGTCAATATTATTGAACTTATAATATGAATACAATCTTTAGCTAATGCTAAAATACATCAAGATATATAGTATATAAAAATTTTGATACTTCTGAGACTCAAATTATACATCACACAGGTGATGGAAAATGACTGGAAATATTCGACTCTCATTGGAAATATGAGACTAAAATGCAAGGCTCTCTTAAGAAAAATTATGACGTTTTTTTCTGCTATTTTTAAGCTATTCTGCTCAAAAAAAAGTTATCTGAATACAACAAACAATTTGTTTCTAGACTTCGAAAGTATATTAAAAAAATAGAATTATTTATAGTGCGAATTGTTTGGAACTTTGAACTTGAAATGAATCATATATACTTTTAACTCTGTATTTAAAAATATCATAATTACAATAGACAACTTATTAAAAGCTATTTCAAGGATGTTTACAGTGGAGCAGCAATTTTTAAAACTACACATTTGCAAATATATGATATTCAAGTCAAGATTAAGTAAAACGAATGTAATTAACTGTTTTACAATCAAAAACCTAAAAAAAAACTTAAATCAGTAAATTATGGTCTTTATTGGATATAATTGCAAACATATTTTTCGGAAGCATCCAATACAAAAACGCAAAAGCATTAATTAAAATCAAAATTGTGCATATAAATCCTTTCAAATATGCATCGCCACATTTTAATTCCGTCTCACAGTATAATATATGAATTAAAAATATGTCATACTACATTCATTAATATTAAAACAAGTACGAATTCATGATATATTTACCAACTTTTTCCACAAATAAAATATAAATGTAAATAATTCCAACATAAAATATTTATATGTAATTTATATGATTTTTTGGCATTTTGCAAGATACATTAATAAAAACCTCGGAAAGCCCGAATTATTTTACACGAGTTTTCACAATAATATATTTTGCAATTTCGTATGAAAATATGTTTGTTGACTATGTATGGAATTCGTAAATAACTTCGCTTCAATGGTTTCGCACAGCGTGATGAAACAAATCCGTCAGATAAAAATGTTTCAACTAATTTATCTATCTACCTCCACGTTAAACAATCCATTTAAAAATGGTTTCTGGTTGTATGCTCTAAAGTAGTAACCAACATTTATTTCATTCTTTATGTTTTTAAACCAAAAAACGTAGAGGCTGACAAACACAATTTTTCATCTCAATGAATAAAGTATACACGTTCATTTCTGGCAATATCAAATAATTGGATCTAGTGGAAAATGTCGATCAACCTACAAAACAAACCTATATCTTCGGAAAAATCTAAATAAAAAAATGATTCATTTTCTTTGGACCTGTCCTGTTTTTCGCTCCGTTTTCCATAAATAATTTATTTTGTGTTATTTTTTCTTAAAGATCAACATTTTTATATTGAAGAAAGCTTTTCTATTGAATTTCTTTTTAGCTTAGATGAAAATTTTTAAAATAATAGAGTAATTTAGTTTTTATTCATGTAATTTGAATTATGTAATAGTGCCATTATGTAATTAAGTCAATTTTTCAATTTTTCAACTTTTAGATTCATAGAGGTTAAATTTTTTTTCGAAATAATTAAATAATTATTGTGCACAATGAAAATATCTGTATGAAAAATGTAAAAAAAGAAACATCGTTTAAAAAAGTTTCATATAATTTCATAATTTATGACAGTTTTAAATAAATTATACAATTAAGTATCTAATGCACAATTTTATATTCGAAAATTGCATGCGTGAAATGGAAAATTTGTGGAAAAATTACGCCATAAAATTGCTGTTTATTAAATCACGTGTATAGATTGCGTTTGGCTGATAATAAGTGGCGTTTAAAATGTGGGCACATACAGCTTTTACACTTTCAGCCATTTGGAAAGCAATAAAGCCAACATGAACGCGCAAAGTTCCCTAATAGAACTTTGCGTGTATCGAGGCTCACTGATTTTAATGAGTTTCTGGATAAATTCAAGAAGTTTCTGTGACATTTTAAACGCAGATACTCCATTGCTTTGCCAAACTATCAATTTTAATGAACAAACTATATTTTTTTTCCTTCCAAAAACATCTCTGTGAAACTGTGAATAATATATTTTCATCTCTATCAAGCAACAAACTGTTCCTATCATGTTGATGTTCAACATAGCTATAATGGTGAAAGTCTTCCTTACATGCATGCAGAACCACAAAATTTATAAAATGAATAAATTATTTGAAACATTTAACCGACTTGCATATTTCTTGTGTGCAACTATCTTATGAGAATGCTCTTTAGCGATGTTTCAGCTAGCGCAATTTCTAGCTTGAACACACAAGTTTTGAACAAAATTTTGATGATAATGTGAATTTGAAGATTGAAAAATATTTGCAGTAGATGGTTTGGTTTAAGACATACATTGATACATAATAAATAGCTATTGAAACTTATACATGCAATTTATTTTGGATAATTTTGTATCATTGTAATGTTCGCAGTAAAGTAAATAAAAAGATTGTTTGGATTTGTTGCAAAATATGCATAAAAATATTGTAAGCTAAAATGTCATGGTCAAGTCAGAAACCGATATCATAGATGATCAAACTCGCCTGCTCGACCAATATTCCAACCACTGACTGACTTGTGGTGAGCAAATGACATGCAGCAACTCCAAACCACCTTAAGAGCAAAATAAGGTTGAACTAACGAAACGCTTTTTTTTTTTTTTTTTTTTTTTTTTTCTGAGAATCATTAAAAAGGCGAGTTTGCTGTTCATCTCTCGTCTATGATATCGGTTTCTGACTTGACCATGACATTTTAGCTTACAATATTTTTATGCATATTTTGCAACAAATCCAAACAATCTTTTTATTTACTTTTACTGCGAACATTACATCATATTAGAAAGAACTTGAAATTACGTAGCTATATCTAAAATGATCCGCCATCACAACAATATTCAAAGAAAGATCGGCAAAATAATAAATTATAAAGGAACGGAAAAATTAGGGAAAAATGATGTTTTTTACACAATCTCAGAGTTTAGTTTCATGAAATTGAAATTCAGTCTCACAATAACTTTAAATACATGTTTTCCCACAAAATTTTTAAAAATGATAAATTTTAATTTTACTTCCTATTTTATGTATATATATTGTAGCTCAAACCTTTTGAAAAAAGCACAATAAATAGTGATGCCGAAACGTCAGGACATGGGATAATATGTGTTTTAATTAAAATGTCTGATGCCCAGAAAAACACAACATATAGATAATGTTTTTAGTCTATCTTTTTAAATCCTGTTACTCCATCATTTAAACATTAAAGAGAATTCTAAAGTGGCGTATTTCCAAAAATTACAAATTACCCTCGCAGATTTTCCGAGAACAAGATATACTTTATCCGGAAGCTTAATTATTATTATCAAAATAGAAATAATATCAAAAATCATCTTCCACTCAAAAAGTCTTATTTTTTTAGTTTATTTTAATTCCCGAGAATGTTCACAAATCAGATCAATTTGTATCGGTGCTAAAGATGTAAGTAGTTGAAAATATATTATATTTTGATGTTATTGAAAAAAAAGATTATAAAATCACAAAATCAAAATCTCCTGATTTATTCAATTTGTGAATATTTTTGATAAAAAATTAATCCTTTTTTTCAAACAAAATTGACTGACCAAAAATAATGTTCTTTAAAATTGTTGATTTATTTTCCCCACTAAAACACTCCCTACACTGTATCAGTTCCGCACATAATCCAACAAAAAAATTTGATTATATGGTTTTGCTTCATTCCGCGTAGACAAAGAGCTAGAATTCAAGCTCGGGCTGGTAAAAAGTTTTGAGGAAAAGAAAGATAATTGAAATTTATTTTACAGTTTGCTCGTTTGCCGTTTCAGCGGAAGCAAGGCGGAAACTCGCAGAGATTTTATTTTGCTCCATAGCTAGAGACAATTCAACTTTGTTTGGTTACATTTCATTTATTCCTTTTGATTTTTTTGGTGTAGAAATGTGGAGGGAAAACCAAACGAAGATTGAGTTTAGCTGGCAAATAATAATATTGAAAAAGTAGAACTCCAGATTGAGAAATGATATACATACATTTTAAATTACTGTTATCGCTGAAAGTCTGAGACGGAATTTAGAAAAAAAAAACACAATTTTACTTTTGAGGGGTTTGGATTTTTTTTGTGCGAAACAATATTTAAATGATTTTTCTTGTCATTTCGTATTTCAATCTTCGTTTTTCCTTCAATTTCTTCGCAATTTTTCATTTTTGTCTTGTTTGTGCTTCAAATTGAAGATTACATTGATTGTTTACTTTCACTTTTCCAGATTAATGAAAAAAATGATACAAATTTCGAATAATTTGATTAGATAAGACATCTGGGGATTTTTACGCAACAGAAGATTTGGTTTGGTCTGGTGGAGAAGGCAAAAATTAATTTAAATTCTGTTTTTATTGAGTTTTTGAGATTAAAGGCAAATTGTTTTTTTGAGCTTTTGGATTTTTAAGGGATTAGAAACCGCTTTAGCATGCCCTCTACTATTGGTTGATCTTAAAGCATTTCAGCAGTAGTGATTACAATTTAAATTCAATTTGTTTCCTGCTACATTTAGAATTTTTATTCTTTTAGATTAAATTCATACGCGTTTCAAATGTATTTAAAAATTTGAATTAAATTCTAATAATTTAATAAATAATTTTAAATTGAAGCAATTACTAGAAATTTATCATTACAGATTAAAGATTAAAGATGATGTCAACTTGTGAATCCTGTGTAAAATTACCGAAATGCGAGCATCAAGTTGGATGATTTTAGGTGTCAAGTTGGAAGCTGAAATCTGAGCTCCTTCTATCTGAAGAAGTGCAATTAATTTTGTAAGAACTACACTGAGTTGGAAAATGAGTCAAATAGTTCAGTATTTGTTCAGCTTTTCGTTTTATACAATCTTGCGTTTATGTAAAAAAGACTCTTTGAAGACAACTCTAACTGGCTTTTCTTTGGTATGCATTCAATGCCATGACTCATGAGTATAGATTTTCTCGAAAACAAAATGTGTACCAAAGCTCTATATACCATATCATATGCTAAAATTAAATAATAAAAAAGTATTTGACCCAACACTCAAGACCAAACCGAACTCTCGGTTCTAGGATTCATTGAAAATCAATATCCTGAATAAAATATACGATACATTAGTACTTAACATTAACGCATGAAAGAAAACATAAAAAGAGCATTAAAAGCCAAAGAAATAAAAAAATAATGTAGAATTCGCAAACAGAGAGTTTGACTTATCCACCGGTGAAAACAACAAAAAAAACTGGGAAATAAATTTTGGCTTCTCCAAAAATCAGAAAACAAAAACGGAATAAGTTTTTATATTTATTTTTTCAATAATGATTTGTATAAAATAAATAAAAAGTTGTGGAAAGTGTTTCACACAAATATTTTTGGTTCATTTGAAAATCCTAACAAAACATAATAAAGAGAGTTTTGCACGTTGGAATTTTATGAACATTTTTATCACAATTGTCGAGTTTGTAATAAAATTTCTCTTATTAATTATATCCTGAATTTTTTCCTGCATTGTTTGTTAGGAAGTCATGTATATTGCCTGGAAGGCAATGTTTCCTGTAAATTATGACATGATTCCTAAAATTTAGTTCAAAAAAAAAATGTAAAATATGTTGGCCTAATAAGATCCTTATTTAACATGTTAATACATGCATCGAAACAGTCATGAAAACTTTTTGATTTTTCTGTTTATGATTTATTAAAAACATACTAACGCTTTTGGGCAAAAAAAACATCCAACTGTATGATGTTTTCATTTGTTATCCGCAACTTTTGATACACGAGTTTGATGAGCAATTCTACTAATTAAAAATTTATTTTCAGTTTTAAACAAATAACATCGTTTCTTTTTTCTGCTACAGATTTTTTTTAAATAAATGAATGTTGGAAAGCAAACGAAAAACCGACTTTCAAGTCTTCTACGAAGCATTCTGGGCATTTATTGACTCTTTTGAGTCTTGGGAGCTGAAGTTGAATGAAGCAATTAACTAATATTTTTTTCTATTCTACTGGTTTTTGAGCTTATATAGACTTGCAAATAGTTAAAATTGACAATTAGTGATAGCCATAAAAAAGATAACTGGTAATTGAGAACATGGATATAAATTTTTGATGAAAATTTTTAAGAATCGTGTTAATTTGAAGCTTTAAAGTTTGAACTATTTTATTGCATTTATTTGGAGGCTTCGTGGAATATTACTAAAATGTATCTTTGCCTTGCAAAATATCCAAAATATAGCATTTATAAATGAGCTAGACTTATATACGTTCATATTTGCAATAAAGTTACACTAAAATGAACTCAAACAAATACCCATTATATCGTTCTGGTATATAGCTGCCAGTTTAGTACTTTAATAGGTTATACAAGTTAATGCTTTCCAAACTTCAAATGTATATATATCTTTTAGTTTTATCTGCCAGTTTTGAATGGAAACTATGAAATATCGTTTCAGTTTTAGTTTATTGTTGGTAAGGTGTATGTGAATATGTAAATGGGAAAGCCTTATTGAGAATAATGGAGCATGCATTGTATTTTCATGTATTGTGCCTATTGAATAAACAAAATATCTCTATTACAGTTAAAATATTTCTCTGATAACAAATCCGTGTTTAGAACATTTTGTTATTGCACGGAGATAAATAATTTAGTGTTTATTATTATTTTGCTCAAAAGTTACTCCACCGGCTACTTGCATGCCTTGCAATTTTATGGAGCACATAAAGCTTTATTATGAATACATTGATATTTGTTGGGAAATAATCACTATAGAAATGGATATTGATGGCAAGCAAGTACTCTTCTTTCATAATTATTTGTATGGATTTAAATAATCGTTTCCTGTTTGTACTAGCTCAGTGAAATATGTACCTTTTGTTATAGAGAAAGTCAGCGTTTATATGCTACATATATCCGTTGTTATTCGATGAATGGATCGTTGTGTCAGAGGAATAGAATGCTGTTATATTTTATATTGTCAATGGTTTTTTGTATATATATTTTTATCTATTTTATTCATTATTTTATTTATTTAATATTTATTCAAGCTTACTTATTTTTATGATGTGTGAGATTCAAACAGAGTGCATTACTTTAAAATATTATTTTTTAAAGGAAACTATATGTTAAATTGGTCGAATTATTCAAATTTTTCATTTCTCCATCAGCAGTTCAGTAGACTGTCTTCAAAAGTTGCTTCCCTTTTTTCTGTTCAAATTACCTACTTAGCGGTAATTAAAATTACAAAAAAACTCTAGACCCGAAGCAGTAGATTTATTTTATAATGAGCTTCATTTACCCTTATTTAATGATTCGTGGAAATTTTCAAGTCGAATTTCATCGATCTGCATAACAAATTAACAATTTGTCCTCTTTCAAGAAAAAAACATAATAAACCCTTTCTATTTATTTTCAATTACGTTTTGTTAGAGGTTCTTTGATCAAAATACCAACGAAAAAATTCCAGCTGTGTATTTCGTATTTGTATAAGCTTTTCAAAGGTTTAAAATTCAACCAGAAAATTTCTAGCTATATTTGGAATAGCAAAATTAAAGAAAATTGTTTCGAAGTAATAAATGCTATCAGAAATTTAGCATAAATACTCGGAGCCACACAAGACTCGAATAAAATTCCGTTTTAATTAAAAAAGTCCGTGAACAAGTAACAATATATTTTGTTTGACTTTGCCTCCTCCTCAGCTATTTTCTAGATTAATTAATGTAAAAGGATTGTCTATCAAGTCAAATTTAATTTGATGCTTTTCATATGGATTTTGCCAAGTCTGTCACTCATGTAACCAGATCAGGCTCATACTTTGGATTCTTGTTAGTACTCATAGTAGTAACATTTCTGCATATTTCGTTTTTTGATTCGATACATCAAATGAGTGGTGCATTTGATTGAAAATCAGATGTAAAGGCCGTTTTTCAAAAACATAGGTACTTTTGACAAAGTCTTGTGACTTAAGTATTCATCCGATTGCAACCAAATTTTTATATGGAGTGCACTATGTCTAGGACCGTAAAAAAAACATATTTTTGAATTTTTCAATTAACGTTTAATTTATGATTATGACGTCATAATTATAGTATTGAAAATAAAAGAATTACCGTTGTCCCCGATTTCAACCAAAATTTCACCAAATATGCGTCATTTTGTTCAGATTCAAGAAAAAAAATAATTGGGGAGTATACTAAATAATTCGAGGAAATTTTCTTACTATAAGTGATAATGGATTGATTTTCTTAGAAATTGTTTTAATGATAGTGTAATTTTTCCAAGGAAATGTGCCCATCTTGAGTAATTTAGATCTTTTTAAAATGTGTAAAAATTAAAAATATATGAAAAAATTTTAATTAAATTGAGTCTCAGATACATCTTAATCTTAAAAACGTAAGAAAATGACGAAAAATAAATACTTTTCACTAGATTTCAAATCTTAAAGTCATAAATACATATTTTTTGAGCTTAATAATTATAGAGTTGATTATTCATTGTGATGACGTCATCATGATGTTAAATGACATTTCTATTGATCTGTCAAAAAAAATTTTTTCACCAAAAGTGCAAATGAATAGATTCATTCTTGTTTAGTAATAATATTTTTGATGACAGATCGTTAGAAATATCATTTTTCTGTTGTAATAATGCTATGACAATCAATAAATCACTCAAAAGCAAAAAATAATTATTTGAAAATGAAAATTTTTAGTAAACATGTAAAAATTGTTTTTTATCCAATTTAATCACATTATTACAACAAAAAAGTGACATTTATAGTGATCTGTCATTAAAAAATATTATTACTAAACAAGAATGAATCTATTCATTTGCATTTTTGGTGCAAAAAAATTTTTTGACAGATCAATAGAAATGTCATTTAACATAATGATGACGTCATCACAATGAATAATCAACTCCTTAATTATTAAGCTCAGAAAATATATATTTATTACTTTAAAATTTGAAATCTAGTGAAAAGTATTTAGTTTTCGACATTTTCTTACGTTTTTAAGATTAAGATGTATCTGAGACTCAATTTAATTAAAATTTTTTCATATATTTTTAATTTTTACACATTTTAAAAAGATCTAAATTACTCAAGATGAGCATATTTCCTTGGAAAAATTACACTATCATTAAAACAATTTCTAAGAAAATCAATCCATTATCACTTATAGTAAGAAATTTTCCTCGAATTATTTAGTATACTCCCCAATTATTTTTTTTCTTGAATCTGAACAAAATGATGCATATTTGGTGAAATTTTGGTTGAAATCGGGGACAACGGTAATTCTTTTAAATTCAATACTATAATTATGACGTCATAATCATAAATTAAACGTCAATTGAAAAATTCAAAAATATGTTTTTTTTACGGTCCTAGACATGCACTCCATATAAAAATTTGGTTGCAATCGGATGAATACTTAAGTCACAAGACTTTATCAAAAGTACCTATGTTTTTGAAAAACGGCCTTTACATCTGATTTTCAATCAAATGCACCACTCATTTGATGTATCGAATCAAAAAACGAAATATGCAGAAATGTTACTACTATGAGCACTAACAAGAATCCAAAGTATGAGCCTGATCTGGTTACATGAGTGACAGACTTGGCAAAATCCATATGAAAAGCATCATTTGTAATCGATACACCTTACACCCTCTTCGGATTATATAAATTCAGAAGGTTTTGTCACAGATCTGTATCAACAGATTTTGAAGTTGGTATTCGCAACTGTATTAGGTATTAGTATTTGAGCTAGAATTTAATCCTTGTATTAGTAGATAGTGATGGTGATTTTTAAATAGATTTTTAAAATCAGTTTCGCAGTGAAAAAATGAAGATTTCAGATTAGGTTTTTTATTTTTGCAATTATATATTCACTGCAATTCTTCATTTAAAAAAATCAAATCAAATAAAAAATCTTGGAAAATTACTCACAACTCACTGTAAGTCCAAAAATGAATAAACACCAACTGAATTCATATTTTTAAAATAGAAAACTTTATTTAGTAATTTATTCAACTCCCATTTTTATTTATTCTGTTTTTTACATAAAAGCTTCCTCTGCAAAATAAACGATTTTGTAGAGCGTCTGCTATAGCAATCAAGTGAAATTATATGTGATACAATCATAAATTATGGCTGTAATTTATTGTGCACACGGAATAGCATATATTAGACGTTTTCGTTGTTGTGCTGTTGCATAACAATAATTATGTTGTTTGGACTGCACTCTTTTAGCTGAATTTAAAATATTGCAATGTTAAAATTGCAATTCAAATTTAATTATGTTTTGTATTTATTTTAAAATTATATTTTCGGGGAACATGTGGTGTCTGGCATTTGGAAATGGTGAGTGCTAAAAGTCATTGGATTTAAAATAATGGGAAAGAAGGGGTTGAATGTTGATTTATTTTATTTTAATAAATCTTTCAAATGAAAACACTCTTTTCAGATATATTCAGGCTTAGCAGTTTCAAAATTTTTAAAGCTTTTCAGTCCTCATCAGGAAAAACTCACATATAACTTAAGCTTTATGTACTGAATTAAACCTGTAATTATAGACAAAATGGCATTTTTAAAAGCATTTTAATGTCACATAACCAATAACATTTGAAGCGATCAAATAGTAAATTCAACAAAAAAACAAAACATTAAATAAAAAACTTGCGCGTCCAAATTGAGATTCAAATTGTTACATTATATCAAATTGGGAAATTTAAACTTAATCCATATATAATTCTTTAAATGGCCATTTCCATAGTGAATCCATACACTTTTGCATTGATGAAATTGACAAAAAATTGGGCAAATACAAAATCGATTTCAATGACACTTTATTTTCCCATAGCAAAAAGGTTTTTCAATTAATATCGTCATTTACATAAATTACATGAAAAACTCTATAATTCCGTGGCAGCGACAGCGTTTAACGAAATTTAATGAACTTTGCAGCATGAATTTAATTGAATTTTTTTATCTGTCCCGCAAAATAATAAAAAAAACTGAAGATTTCCTTGCAAAAATACATAATGACGATTTGGTAATTTTTAATTAAATATTCGATGATATTTCACGAGAAGCCATAACTTTCCCTTCACCGAGCAAATTTAGATGGAGACGTTCAAATTCAATTAAAATCGTTCAGAAGTGAACATTAATTTGAAGCAACGAATGTAAGGTAGCAAGCGGAGGGGCTAATTAAGATAATGAGTGCTATAGTGTTTTTATTCCAAATATAAAAGTTAGTTTTTAAAAATTCTTACACATGTAAAATTAATGATAGCTGACAAAAACCAACTCAAAAATCTACCCCCTCCTTCCACCTCCTGCACTGTAAATTAAACGTATCGCAAAATTAAGCATCGCAAATAGCTCTAAATGCTTCTCAAAGAAATTAATCTTGAAGTTTTTTTTTTCTCCTGCAACCTTTCCAACAAAAGCTCTCAATCCGTAATATTCCTTAATTCTTCAATGATTTTCCGCTAGATATTCTAGCGAATTTTAAAATAATTTCACCTGCCCTTAGTTATTCTGGGAATTATTTATTTGTATAGCCATAGAGCAGGGTTAGAAGCAAAGTTTCAAATTTCAGTAGATTAATAAATTACAGAGAAATCTAGGTCACAAAAGGATAACAATGGCAGAAAATGAAGAAAATTGTTTGCTCAAATAAATATTGATCTTTGGTGAAAAGTTTCGATTTCAATTTTAGATCTGTGAATCATTTATTTGGACAGTGGTTCAAATAAAAATGAGATTCGATTGAGTTTTGTTATTCGAGATATCAGGTTAGAGAATCATCTATTTTTTCTGTGATTTTTCTGTGATTTTGGGATCATTTCTGTACAACTCTATATATCTCTATCTATCCTCATGTGTTATTGATCCAAGTTTATAAATTAAAAAATCCAGGTGCAGTTTATTCTGAAAAAAAATTATCATTTATGAAAATCCATGAACACCATATAAAAACTTTAGAATTCTTTGTGGTTTGTGGTTTATGCTTTTTTAAATATCTTTCTCCAAAAATTAACAAGATTACGCGTATCTCAGGTATTTTAATTTTAAGTGTATGTTAAGTTATTCAATTTATTCATGCTGAAATATCCAACAAGACACTTTTAATCTCATAAGTTGTAAAACCATGTAAAATAATAAAATCCAGCGTTACGTCTACCATTTCTGTGATAAGGTGTAGCAGTAATGCAGCAATACAGCACTAAAGCAGAGATTATGATAAATGGCAGGATTTAATCGTATAAATTCAGCTTCTTGTGTGTTGCCTTACAAAGCATTTTAGCATTCCAGCTGCCACTCTTAATACCTACCAACAAAATATTTGTATGCCTTGAGATCAGCCTCGCTATTCAGTTTTCTGAACATAGTGATCTGTGCATGATATTTCGATTATGGTAATGTCGTGTTAATAGGGGATGTATATCAATTTATCATGTGTTATCGCTTGAATATTAAGGAAGAAAGTGTCAAGATTGAGATAACAGCTGCATTGAAAGTTTCACACACAAAAACTTGCCTTATAAAATTCACTAGAGTTTTCGTATTTTTTCTGTTTTGCTGAATTTATTATCAAGTTTCCATTGCAGCAGAAAAAAAATGGAAATAGTGCTAATTTTCAAATAGTTTTTGCTTCAATTTGATTGTGCAAATTTTCAGTTCAATTTTCTGCACATAAAAAATATTTTAATTCCAACCAGAATAAATTATCGGAACCGATTTTTGTAGAAAAAGTTTTGCTGTGCCGGAAAAAAGGAAGTTCGAGTTCAGTACCGATATCGGACAATCTTTCATTTCCGGTGTATGTCGTATTGTGTCTTCTGTGTTTTACTAGCTTCGTGATATTCTACAAGACATTGAAGAGGGTTTTTTAACAGTAATGAGGCTTGTTGCTTGATAAGAATTTAATATTGACATTTTATTGTTTAAATGATAAACAAAATCAAATTAACAAAGTTTACGGCTACATCCGGTCTTCCAAATTTAAAAGGTTTCCTAGCTTCCAGTCTTATTGGTTTTGTTTTTGTTAACAAATATTATATTTATTAAAAGTCACTTAATATGTTTTAAATATTTTTAACGATAAAATATCATAAAGCTTATCAATACAGGGTATTAAAGTCCACATACCAAATCGTAAAATATTGATTCTTTGAACTTTTCCTCAGAATTTTTTAGAATTTGTAAAAGGGAAAGATTTCCATAAAAACTTTCTGTGATGCAGCTGATTTTCAGTTACTTAAGACAACTTTTTACTGTTGTGGCTGAATTGTATGCATAAAATTTGCAAAATTTAAATAATGATCTTTATTTTTGTTATATTCGATAAAGAGAATAAAAAATTAACAACCATTATGCTGAGAGAAGATTTTTCTGTTAAAATATATTTTCAGTGGAATTATGCATGTTCTTATTATTTCAATCTGTCTGTTCACAAAAATACATTTATGCTGCTTATTATAATTTCAAATTTGCAATGATAATTTTTAATGGTTTTTATTTTGTTTTATGATTTTATCTTGAAAATATTGTTCTTCAAATCTTTGGCAATTCAAAAATAATTGGAGCGATTTTTCGACAAAGCGGATTTAAATATTTTAGTAAGCAACTCAGCAAGTACTTTGTGGAAGATTCATCAAAAATAAATATATTTTGAGTGCAAAATTTCCATTTTTTTATGCAAAGGTCATAAATGTATTTATTTAATGAAACACATTTTCGATTTAATTATTTTCATAAAATTTAAAAGAATCGTTAGTAATATCATCCTGTCAATATTTGAATATTTATTTTGCTCCTTCATGCTTATAAACAGCCAAATACCAAAATATTGGTGTAGAGCGCTGTAATTTTTAATTAAAATTGTGGAATCCCGAGAATTTTCATTAAACTGCAATTCGCTGTTGAAATTCTTCATAAAATATTCCCAGTATCACATCTCTTTAAAAATGTTGCTGTTGGTTTTATATTTTATGGGCCAGCAGCCAAAATTTAATAATTGCAAATTTGCAAATAAACCACGGCGTTATCAAACGAAACTTTAAAATCCACATAATTTTTATTTAATTTTATTCATTGTTAATGATATAAATTATTTGTTTTGTTTATTTTAATCAAAACTCGAGCTTTTTAAACACAACGTTAAATGCTCCTGTTAAAGTTAGAGTAGTTTGAGTCCAAGCTGTTTTTCTTATATAACCTATAAGTACGTTTTTCTTATATAACGTAGTAAGTACGATATAAACGTAAATACACATTAACAATAATTTTAAAGTTACTTTTCATGATTATCAAACCAAATGGACTTATCTTTATCTTGCATTGAGCATTGTATGATACACAACACATATTTTTTGGACTGCACTTTGCACAAATGTTGAAAATTCATTGGGTGAAAAATTTTGGGAAATGTTTTTAACGAATTTTTATGTATTTTTTTGAATTAATATAAAATACTCCATAAATAAATTTGAGTGTTTGGCTTCATGTTCAAAAATGTTGTGTTTATTGGAGTAATTTTTCGTTAAAAATGTTTTAAATATTTTTTTGAGACTCATGACATGTAAGGATGAGGATTTATATACACTTATGATGTTTAAGTATTGGATTATTTAAAATAATCGCCTGTGAGGCAAAAAATAATGAAACTGATGCCGCTTTATAACAAATATATTTCATTTATAATCTCTTGTTTAATTTTTCTAAAAGAAGTTTGTTGAAGTTTTTCTTAAAGATTGAGTAGATAACCGATTCAAGGTCAGGTTTCTAGTTATAAAAACTTTATGATTATATTAATATTATGATTCTCATGATAGTTTGAAACAACCACCGATAAATTGCTCATAATGTTGCCGTTGAACTATTGAGTTTGGATATAATTATCACCATATAGTGCTGTCGTGTGTATTATCATTCTATCAAACATTTTCCTTGGGTATTTATGGATTCTTGCTATAATTCAGATACCAATTTCAAGTGCCAACTGACAATAATTGGCGGTATTCCAATTTCCTAACCAATTTCCTCAATCATCGATGTATTCACAATTTTATCTTCAATAAATCATAAATCCAAATCAATGCATACAGTTCTTGACGCAAATTAAGTTCGACAGAATATGCAAAAATATAAACATTTAATTATAACTTCGTGGTAATTGTTATTTGGAGTACTCATACTCATAAACTGGTGTGTAACCTGTGTTATTTTGATGGGTTTATTTAAGGTTGTTGATTTTATTTGTATAATGAAGTAGTCCTGCTTTTTTTAATGAAGTTGAGAAAAAAAACAATCATTAAAGATAAATCAAATATTTTCAAACAAAAATCTATCCAAACATAAAAACATCGACTATAAGGAACACATGTGGAAAAGCTATAATATTTATTTATTTTCATGTCATATCCGATTCATAACACCTTTTTACTCGCTCGATTGAAGCTTTCCTTTATTTTTTATTGCACTGCCATGAATTGACAAGCCAAAACGTATATAATTTCCATTCTGTTAATATTTCAATGCGTCCCACTATGTAGAGCTTTCACAGCTTTTTTATGGTTTTTACCGAGTTTTTACATAAATTGTCAGATAATTTGACGGTAATTGTATTGGAATGACGGGCAAGTAATTTTTGTATCTTTATTGCTTCAATTACGAAGTAACGTGTTTATTACTTTCTTGAATGTATTTTCTTTGCATTGATTCACTTCTAGATTTATTATCATTTATTATCATAGCCCAAATGGCTCATAAATCGCGGCTAGTTGTCTAGTTTCTAATTTTTCAATTAAATTTTAATGCAATTCAATGTAAATTAATTCACTCGATCCAATCAAGTCCGATAAATCTAAATAGCTGAGTGTTTGCATAATTCTAAACATAATTTAGCAGTTTATTTTCTAACAACCTTCACAATATGAATTATTACTAATCTAATTGTAGGATCGATCAAATCGTAAATAATAGTGCCAGATTGCAAGGCATTACGTGCATAGAGTGGAACATGATTAATAACTTAATAATGATCCACAATTCAGATCAAATACATGTTGTGGAGGCTATCGAAAGTTTAGCAATTACAACGCAGCAAATGTCAGTGCATTTTGAGTTAATTTTGTTACAAGATGGCAGCTCTAAAATAATTACATGCACACCTAACACAATAAACACACAAATTTTCATTAAAATAATTGAAATCTGTTTATATTTGATAAATTAAACTAAATTACATAATAAGGTTGACTACATTATTTACATGGATAGTGTAGTATTGATAATATTAATATATTTAATTAAATAAGTCCAACCAAAACCAATTCTAGTAAAAAGCATGAATCCATATTTGCATTCTGCAACGCACACAGAAATACAAGAACTTATATGCAAATACTAGAGGAATTTAGACAACAGAGTTGATTTTGTTTGGGTCGACAAAAATTATCACACTTTTGTTATTTATAGATTACAAAAGAAGTCTATTAATCTACAAAAATGTGTTATTTTTTAATAAAATATTCCTTGGAAAAGCAAAACTTTTAATTTTTGTGCCATGTTTCTGACCGATTTGCTCTTGCTCCTTTCTTGCTATATTGTTTAATTGATGGCCTGCGCTATCAGTAATATTTATCTTTTTGCTCTAAATTTAACATTTCACCGAAAGCCACTCAACCGAAGATAACTCTACCGATTGAGATAATACCACAAATACTTCACTGTCAACAAATAGTAATCAATTAGCTGTAATAGAAATTAAGTTATATACAAAAGTATTTCAATTACCTTAATTATTATGATTTCAAAATTATGAAGATAACAAACTTAGAGTACCTAATTTCCTCAGTAGATTGAAAAGTCATTATTCAAAACTCATCTCGCAATCAACATTACTTTTTAGATTCCTATTTCTCATTAATTTCGCCCATAAATTAATGTTAATTAGTTTACAGAGTATAATCTTCATCACTTGTTTCCATTCAATTAAAAAGTTTCTTCAGTTTGAAATTGTGAGCAAATGATTCCTGATAAAGCTGATAAAAAGATAAAACTTTACGAGACGAAAGCAATAATCTTATCTACAGCATTTAAATACAAATTAATTTATCAATTAACAAGTTTTAGTACTTTGATATTTTCGTCAATTACTGCTTTTGCCAGCTACGTAGCATTTAAAAATTTGATTTTTACGTATTTTAATTTCAAATCTCATCTGATCCTAGAAGAATAAATAAAAACTGAAATGTTATACACGCACATTCAATTTTTATAACACTTTAAGTAGAAATGAACATCACTTTAAACGTAAATTAGACATTTGTTAGATTTTGTTAAATATAAAAATTATGCTGATGGTGGAGGTGAAGTTTCATAAAAATTTTGCTTCTGATAAGAAAAATATTCTCATATTCTCTCACACGTTGCTTCGTCTACACTTGTTGAAAAACTGTAGGAGCTGCTTTGAGATTATATTACACACAATTGATTTTTGAGTTTTTGAGCTAAAATAAATATTTTTAGTCGGTTTTAAGTTGTCTATAGCGAACAACGCGTGTCTAAATTTTACTACTCCAAGATGTACAGAAGGGTTTTCGAGGCTTTGGCGCGACCTAATAGGTTAGTTCCAACCTTTTAATGTATTTGATTTAAATTTCATGTTGATTGTCTTATCTTGGACTATAAACTTATATTTTTGATTTTTGATTTCAGGGTCATAGATTATCGTTCTGACACGCTGTCTGTACCAACTAAAGGTTTTATAATTATTAAATAATTATGAATTAATGAAAAGTTTTAAGATTTAAGATATTAAAATTTAAAATTTACACATACGTTCAAATCTAAACAATATTATTATAATGAATAATTTAACATTAAAAGTAATTCTAAAAATTATACCTAAGCACTCTAAAGATAGTAGATACCATATCATCTATTACGAGTTATATGCCAACAATCATGATTAGATTTATAGGATATTTCAATCGCGTCTTACTTTCGTGGGTCAATTTAAAACGCTGAGCCACGTTATCATCAATTTTTGATTTCACTCTGAAATTTTTCTAGCTTGAATTGAATGATAATAATATCAAAGTTTTTGAATGATAATATTAAAGTTTTTGAATGGTTTTATAACTTGAAAATAGTTTATCCAATTTATAGTTAAATATTTAACTTTATTTTGTGCAAACAATGAACTTTATATATTAATGCATGATTTAAAAAAACATACTTGCTGTTCATTATAGAAATGAGGGAGGCTATGTACAATGCAGAGGTTGGAGACGATGTCTACGAAGAAGACCCAACAGTAACTCAACTGCAAAACCGCTCAGCTGAGCTTTTTGGAAAAGAAGCAGCATTATTTGTGCCTTCAGGAACCATGGCAAATTTACTATCAAGTAATGAATCTCATTAAATAATACTTCCAAATCTTATAATTTTCCGATAATAGTAATGATTCATTGCAATCAAAGAGGAAGCGAGATGATGATGGGAGATTTATCTCATACACATTGTTACGAGCAAGGAGGGGCCGCATTTTTGGCTGGAGTTTCAATGAACAAGCTAAAAAACAAGGAAGATGGAACTTTTTGCTTGGAAGAACTGAAGAAAAACATTCGTGGATCTGATATTCATGAGCCAATTTCATCATTGGTTGTTGTCGAGAATACTCATAATATGTGTGGTGGAAAAGTCTTACCATTGAGTTTTCTTGACGATGTATCCAAAATATGCAAAGAACATAACATAAAAGTGAGCTATTTTTGACAAGTTTTGTAAGTACTTTAATAAATCTCTTCTAGTTGCATATGGATGGAGCCCGAATCTTCAATGCGGCCGAGTATTTAAAAGTTCCAATTGCAAGAATAGTTCGTGATGTTGATTCGGTTTGCTTTTGGTAATTTATTTATACAGTTTTAGTGCTAACAATAAATTATCCTCTGATTGCAGTTTAAGTAAAGGACTTGCTTGCCCAGTTGGTTCTATCCTTTTGGGTACCTCGATTTTCATCGAAAAAGCTCGACGTTACAGAAAAGCTCTTGGCGGTGGAATGAGACAAGTAGGATTTTTGGCAGCTGCTGGTTTGGTGGCTTTAGACACTATCGTGCCACTGATTGGAAACGACCATAAGCGTACAATGGATATCGCTCTAGCAATTGAGAATTTGAATTCGTCTGTTTTTACTATTGACCTCAAAAACTTGCATACTAATATTTTAATGATTAGTGTGAATAGTTCAACAATCACTGCTGTGGATTTAAGTAACAGATTTGCAGAAATAACCGATAAAGAAATTGAAGATGGTATTGTTGATGATAAAGGATTAGGATTGATGGTAAAAGCAAGCTGTAAAAATCTGAGTACTCTTCGCTTGGTTATGTACACTCAAATTACTGAAGAAGAAAATGATTTTGCTATCAAGAAAATCATATATGCTATGAAAGACCTTGAGAATAAATCAGTATAATTTCATCAACTATTATGCGCTATTCCAACTAAAATATGTGTAGTTTTATTAATATTGATGCGCCGTTTTATAAAAACGTTATTTTTATTTGTAATAATTTGAATATTACGCGAATACATTTTGTATTCATATACGATATTTTAAACGTCAATGCAAGGGGCAACTTATTCATATTTCACAACGTCGAATTCTGCAAACTTGTTTTGTCTTTTAAATTAAATGTTTGCTCCAAATTCTAACTAGCTACCTGAGAATCCCTTTGAAGGATCATAGTTTTAAAGACTCCTAGCATGAATAATCAGTATTTCTACGAGGATTTGGTGTACACATTGCTCAGCGAAAACAATTCGAAAAGAGATAAAGTTAAATTTGGTAAGATGATTTCGAAGTAGAATTTCTCAGCTTTTTGTGGTGCAATTATGATATCAACCAGAAAACTGAAGAATTCTTTAGTGCTTTGCTACGTTTCTACTGATTGTTCTCTCTTTTATCTCATTAATACGATATAGTGTTCATTTTTTAACAAAATTGTTTTCTTTTAATTTAGGATTGGTTCTTGAGTCCTTCGAGTTAACAGATGATCCAGAAGATGAAGATGCTCTTAAAAAAGGAGAAATACGAGTAGCCTGGTACCCTCTAGGCAGAGATGAAATTGTCAAGGAGCAGAATGTAAGAACCGCTTATATAATTTCCAACCCGCAATAATTTTGGGTGTATTTTTGGAAAATTGATTTTTCTAGTTTTATCATAAATCTCATAAATCTTCCTTTTTTTAGGTGGGGCTAGCCGATAGAACTTTGATGCCAGGTACTTGAGAATTAGAAAATAAGTGAATTTGGAGCTAATTGTGTCTTTTGGATTTTAGGGGATGTTGTACGAAGAATAGTTTCTGGAAGTGATAAACAAAGAGGTTATTGCCGGGAGATTCACGTTAAAGCTGATGTCAAAATCATTGGAAGTAAATATATTATCAAAGATGTGTCTTCAGAGCGATTGCTGCCTCTTGTCCAAATGCCGCGGGATAACGCAGTTTGTCTCGATAGTTGGGTCGGAAGTACTAAAAACATAGACGAAAAGTTAACGTTAAAGTATGCAATCCATCAATTTTACTTAGGATCTCACTAAAACCTTGTTTATTTTCAGATCAAGCTGTGGCTCCATCCTAGAACTGCGTCCAGATATCGAATATTGTCCACTGAAAGATAAAAACATGAAAACTCGTTGTGGATTCTTTGCCGGAACTCTTTTCTACGTTGGTCAAACATTAGTCGGTCCAGTTAGTGAGCTTGATAATGCCAAGTGGATTACAACATCTCAGGAAATGCGTACAAGTAGAAAACACAAGACTGTAGATAGAAAGTTTGTGGTTCAAGCAGTAGAAATTGAAGGTGTTTGGGTGGCTTGGCAATGCAAAGCTTCCTGCGAAGAATCAAACGATAGCAAAGACTCGTCCATTCCAAAAAGCTATGTAACTGGAGAGGATTTAAAGCGTATGAAGAGATTGAACCTTTTTGAAAGTTGCATGCTGCAAATTAACGACAAAAACTACCTTAAAATCAACGAAACTGATGTCATCGTGAGAAAATCTCAGTGGCAAAAAGAACAGAGTAAGTTTTCTTGTTAATTTGATCAAAAAGTTTGTATGCAAATGGACATCATATTACCTTTTTTTAGGCAACAAATATAAAATCATCAGCAACAAGCAAATTAAAAAAAAAAGCCTCACCAGCAAACAAGAACACTTGATCTGCGACAAAGTTAAGCTCACTACTACTGACTGCGACCCTAATAGTGCCGACGACAAAGCCATTGAGTGCTGTGATAAGTCCAAATTGTGTGTCCACAAGGACACCAAGAAAAATCAGAGCCATCGCGATAGTGATGATTGGCTGACTGATGAAGACAATGACTCGATGTCAGACAGTGGAAGTGGAACAACTGTTTCTTCTTGCTCTAGCAATGCTACGCCTAAAGGAAGTCCGAAAAAGTCTCCTCTATTGGCAAATAAAATAAGGAAGTTGAAAAAGAAAAGTCCTAGACTCGAATCAATTGATCGGATGCCGCCTCAAGTAAACGAGGATTATGTAACCGAAGCGCTTGTAGTTTATAGCACAGCTTCTGTTGTTTGGCAAGATGGTACAATCGAAACTGATATCCCTTCAGTGGATCTCAGTCCAATTCATCATTTGGATGATCACGAGTTTTTTCCTGCCGATTTTGTTCTTTCAGCTGCTGATGATCACTTTAACCCTTCATTCCGCGACTATGGAGTGATTCAAAAAGTTGATCATCATGGACGAACAGCTTTAGTTAAATGGTTTAGCACCTACACTAATATGGATAATCCACAGCCCTTATATAAGGGAGAGAGTGAGGTCAGCGTATATGATTTAAAAGATCATCCAGATTTTCAGTACAGACCTGGTACAATTGTTATTAGAGTAGCTAATTTTGTAGGAGATGATGAAAATGTTACGGCTGGGCAGGTGGTTGATAATTTTCCTGAAGGTCGAGTGAAAGTTTGGTGGGTTAATGGAAATACAAGCATGTGCTGGCCACAGGATCTATTTGAAGTTGGACAGTATGACTCGGAAAATAATTTTTGGGGAAATGCAGACTCGGATAATGATTCGTAAGTATTTTAAAATCATTTGATGTTTATAATTACTCACATTATATCACTTCCATTTTAGTTGGGAAACAGAAGATGAAACAAGTGAACCTGGTGGTGGAGTACCTCAACCGCAACACTTGACAGCCAATTTAGAGCGTGCCCGAGTTGCAATGGCCCGACTTGAGGAGATGTTCATAATCAATCCAACTTTGCAAAGTCAAGAGGTGATGAAAAAACTATTGTTGGTCTATAAAAAGTGTCGCTATCTGGATCGTCTGATGAACACATCATTCTTTCACGAGTCAAATTTCATGGGTCTGGTTGAAAAAGTTCGGAAAAGTGGCAGTCAAACAACCGCAGAGCGAGTACAAGACCAGAAAAATCGATTATTTACTCAAGCAGCTGCAAAAGTAGAAAAGATTGCCAAGCAAGATAGTTTTGAAGTGCGAAATAGCACCAAAAAAGTAAATTTGTTGGAAATAAAGAAAACAACAAGTTCTTCGAACAGCCACGAGGATAACAGTTATGGAAGTTTTGAAAGCACAAAGTCCTTGACGAATCCTTCTTTAAGCGTCTCTCCAACTTCGTCCAACAATTTGATTTCTAGTTCTCCAATAAAATCACTGCCAGCCTCTTCATGCTTGAGTAAACAACAAAATAATAATCTTTCGACTTGTTCCGATATAAGTTCGATTCCTGATGATCATCCAGATTTACACAAGCTTTCTTCTATATCGCTTTCACCAATTAATCGTAATAGGCAAAGGTACTGAGTTTATAGTTTCTGATTGAGTTATTTAATTCAACCGATCTTTTTTTTTCAGCGCTGTAAAAGTAGACAATCGTAGTGATTCTGGAATTTTAATCACTCTGAACAGTGAAGAGACCGCCAGTTCAAGTGCCCAAGAGTATAATGATTCTCATTCAAGTTACTTGATTGTTAATGCTGATCTTCCGAGCCAATGTGTGTGTACGAAGTTGTGCTCTCTAATTAAACTGCAGCTGGTAAAAGCTTTGCAGGAGATTAATAGTCGATATGGGCCCAATGATACTTTCAAAGAAATTGTGGAGCCCGAAGAAGAGCAAGGTGAAGAGGAACAAGAAGTTGAAAATGAAAAAGAAACAGTGCCTGGAAGTGCAGATGAGTTAGAAAAAGAACTGAAAATAGAGCAGGATGTTTCTTTGGATGAGATTAGTCAATCAGGAAAGGAAGATGAGGCAGTTTGTAAAGAATTCTTTCAGGTAAGTCTACTAAATTATTCTTACCATGTTTTCAAACTAAAATGTTATATACTTCTAGGTAATGGATAGTGCGCCCAGTCAGCACAAATATCACCTCACAGTGTTCCATCCAACAAACGCACAAAAGTTCTTTAAAGCTGTCCAAAAAGAACATAAATTACTGCGATCTTCTTTGCCTCCAGGTGTAATTGTTCGCACTTTTGAGGATCGATTGGATCTTTTAAGTATCATGATAGAAGGACCCAAGAACACGCCATATGAAGATGGAATCTTTCTTTTCGACATTCAATTGGGACACGATTACCCCAGAACACCACCACTTTGCCATTATATTAGTTATTGTTCTGATAGACTAAATCCGAATCTTTATGAAGACGGAAAAGTTTGTGTTTCTCTGTTGGGGACGTGGTCCGGAAGAGGCACAGAGATTTGGGGATCCACAAGTACTCTTCTGCAGGTGATTGTTTCTATACAAGGATTAATTTTGGTGGATCAGCCGTATTTTAATGAAGCTGGTTACGAGAAGCAAAGAGGTGAGTTGTAAACTAATTCGATTCAAAAGTTTTTCTTCTCAATTTCTTTATTTCTAGGAACCCAACAAGGCAAAGAAAACTCTCGTATGTACAATGAGATGGTAATCCTTAAACTAGTACAATCTATGGCAAAAATGATGATGTCGCCACCCGAACTATTTCACGATGAAATTATGAGTCATTTTAAAAGTCGTGGTGCCATGTTCCACACAAGAATTCATCGATGGATGTTGATGTCTAACGAATACAATGCCAGTCATCACAACCAAGAATTAGTGGGAGAAGAAGGTTAGTTTGCATTGATATTTTTTTTTAGGCTGAACATACATAGATAACAATTGAAATTTTAGCTCTCGAAGCTATCTCAATGCATCCAAGTGAATCTCTGCAAAAGATTAAGCTGGAATCGCCGGATTTTCCACTCATCCCAGCTAGCCGCGGCTTTTGTCTTACTTTGACCGGACTCCTCGAAAATTTTGCCACTAAATTAGAAAAACTGCAAAAATTCGTCGAATCGCCAGCTGACTAGCTAACAGCTCAGCTCACACGCAACAAAACTTCGCTGCACAGCACGCAAAATACTCAGTTATAGTTAAAATTACCTTAAATGCATTGAAAACAATGATTTAAATTCAAAAGGAGGGTGAGAAGACTTTTTGGTGGCTTCAAGGCACAAAATAGAATATTATGGTTTTTTTTTGGATAACGAAGCTTTATTTTCGTTTTTTATACTAATGCTCACCCCACCAATATATTTATTTTTATATTCATCAAATATTGAAAAATGTTTCTATTTTCTTTTTGAGGCGGATTCACGAGGTCTAAATCTTTACAATATAAATATAGGTTGTTTTGTTATCATTATTGCAACTAGATTTAAAAATATGTTTTAAGTTTTATGTAGGTTCGTCTCTTGTATGTTTTAAGGATTAGCTGTTAGCAAATATATCATTCGTAAATTAATTTTATAAGTCAGATTCACATGATATTTTTTTAGGGTAGTATTAAAGCTTTTTGGCAGAACTTCCAGTTATAACGAGTATTCTGATCTTTTAAGCAGTGCTAAAAAAATCACAAATTATGTTAATTATAAGTTAATTATAAGTTGAAAATGTTCATGTGAGTCTTTTCTAATCGTAATTTTACATTTGAATTTTCATCCCAAATCTCCAATCGTTACAAGTATATGGTTACAACTTTTAGATAGTATAAAAAAGAAGTAACTAAATAACGAGACTGTGACAAACTTTGAAAGTATGATACTTTGCATTTTTTGATGATACTTTTCATACTTTTCAGATACTTTTATACTTTGCATACTTTGATCGTACTTTGAAGTACTTTGAAGTACTTTGATGTACTTTGAAGTACTTTGATGTACTTTGAAGCACTTTGATGTACTTTGGGATACTTTTCATATTTTTAACATACTTTGGATACTTTGAAAAAAAAAATTTACACCTTCGAAACTTCAAAATTGCACCTTTAAAATATTTCTGAGTTGATCAATAATCCAAAAAGCCAAAAACATCACATTAAAAACCTTGAAGATCACATCGTAATATTATAGACATGTAAAATTACTATTTACACAATGGTGCTTGTGTTCCTAGTAACATGGTGCTTTAAACTATCTAACTATCAACCAAAAAACAACCTTTTTGGAACTTACTGGATTTTTATTTTTCCGTACCTATACCTCAAAAATATCTCTTATATTGTTTGTTCGAAAAAATTTTGACCAAAAATGGTCCGGGAAATCTTGAACCCTTGACCTGTGCGAAAAACTAAAAGGCTGAGCTTCTAGTGGTTTGGTATTTGATTTACTGTAAACGATCCATCTGACTTCCCACCGAACCGATATTTTTGTTGTTAATCGACTTGAGATCTATTTGGATGGTGCACCTTATATTTTTGGTGATGATGACTCCACCAAAACCACTTTTGTGTCGAAAAGGAGAATCTTTCATACAAAAGAACACAAAAAATAACACTTACTGCTCCAGAACTCGAAAACGAGAAAATATATATCTTCGGTCATTGTCAAGCAAATATTTGAGATGATAAGTTCAGTCAAGAAATAAATTGATGCTTGCTGGAAGTCATCTGGTGGTACCAGACAACTTTTTTTTTTTAAGTCTTAGAATCTCATGATTCGTATAAAAAGTTAAGAAAATCGAGCTTTTGGAGGATCAGACTGGTCGGTCTTTAGAAAAAAAATGTTTGGGATGATAAGTTAGGTGTAGTGGTTTGTAGATTTGGTCCACCCCTTAGACTTGTCACAATGCTGCTTCTTTTGTGTGTATGCAAAAAGTATTTTAAGGGTTGCAAATCTAGAACTAGTTCAATTTAAAACCTAAAAAAGTTCCTAGAATGTATAAGAAATGTATCAGAAGCAAAAATAAAGCTCCCGTGACCACAAATGACTAAGAACAGCTTTAAGCACGAAAATCACAATTGTGTGATTAAAAATTTTTCTACTCGAAGTTACTAAATTAGTTTCATCCATTTACACTTATTTTAAGTCATTTGCTTGACTTAAACTCATGATTTAACCGAAACAAGTGAAAAAGTTCATGAAACATATTTTGACATATTTTGATAAAATAATCAAAACTTTGCAAACTAGATCAATTTTTATTTATTTTCTATGATACTTTGTATTTTTCGAAAGTACTTTGTGTACTTTGAAAGTACTTTGTGTACTTTGAAGATACTTTTGATACTTTTTCATACTTTGCATACTTTGATGATACTTTCATACTTTTTCATACTTTTTGTACTTTGGAAGTACTTCGGATACTTTGAATTCATACTTTCAAAGTAGGCTCCTGCGATTAGTGATTTTAATAATCGTTTCGATTGTCGATTCGATTAGTGAAAAAATCGCGATTTCGATTCGATTTCGATTATCTAAATTGAAATTATGTAGTGTAATTTTTGAAACAGTTTTTACGCTAAAGCTAAGATTTTTTTTTTTGTGAATGATTTCGGAATTGATTTTTGGACATAAAACAGATTGCACTTGAACCAGGGTTCGCCATTTGACGCGTCAGTTGGCAATTGACTTGACATGACGTCAATCATGTCAATTGACCGTCAAAATGTCAATTGACATGTCAATTTAATTTGTTCAAAAAACAGTAGTTTTCCTGGGTAAAATGAAGTTTACTAGATTTAAAAAACAGAAATATCCCAGAAATTACTTAAAATTTAATATTTAATCTATTTTTTAAACTTTTCCCAAAAAAAAAATACCAAAAAAGTGCAAAAAAGAAACTGAGGGTGGCTGGATTTGAGCCCATGCCCTTGCTCAAAATCCAGCCAGTCATAAAATACTTTAATGCAATATTTTCCAACTTTTTAAAAGTCTGCAAGTTTAAAAGGACTTAGAATGTTTATAGCAAATTGCATGATACCTGGGACAGCAAAAAAGCACCATGATATTCGGGACACTCGTGATTTTCTTACTTTCCGGAAGAATTTATTCACTTTTGTAAAAGCGGATAGTTAGAGATTAGTATAATGTTTGTTTTTGATTTAGTAGAAATCAAAAAATCCTTCCGGAAAGTAAGAAATTCGTGAGTGTCCCGAATATCATGGTGCTTTTTTTCTGTCCCAGGTTTCGTGGAATGTGCTATAAGATTTTTTAAAGATATTTTGGTTTTTAATACCTTACTTATCAAAAATTTAAATTGGAAGATTTTCATACAAATTGACACGTGTCAGTTGAAGCAATTGACATGACGTCAATTTACGTGTCAATTGACGTGTCAAGTGTAAGTGTCAATTGACATGGCGAACCCTGACTTGAACCAAACCTTAAAAATATGTTAGAAAGGGTCAAAAAAAGCCTACCCGTGTTACACAGAATGTTTTTGGAAGGTCTGAGAACTTGAAAATTTTTCTACTAGACAGCACATTTTTGTATTTTTTATTTTTTGAATAATCTAAGTTACGAATTTTTCATATTGATTCAGAATGTAAAAAGTGCTATTTTAATAGAAACATCATAAATTTATAATAGATGCGTGATTAAAATGATTCTTATACGGTGAGCTATTTTGAAACTACTAAAATAATTTTGAGGTTTGGTTCAATTCCGAGACAATCGGTTTTACAGTGTTTTTAATAAACAAAATTAATAATTAAGGTAAGAATGAAGTAAATAGTGGTCGCTTATAATTTTATACAAAAAATAGAATTATAATTGCGTTTGGGCCATATCAAAAGATCAGCATTATGTTTGGAAAAGTGGTATTATTTAAATAATCGAAATCTTCGACTATCGATTTATTAATCGATTCGATTATCGATTATTCAAACTAATCGCGATTCGATCGATTTTCGACTAGTCGCAGGGGCCTATTTCAAAGTTTGTCACAGTCTCGCTAAATAAAGAATTGAATCATTCGTTAAATGGATTTCTTCCAACTACTTAACCTAGCATACTTAACATTATTGAAATATGGTTCTTTTCTACTCACACAAGATTGCAACATTATTACAAACATTAAATAACAAATTTTCGAAAAGTTAGACAAACAAGTAAACAAAAAGTTAGTAGAACAGTTTAAGTGAATTAATTAGAAGCTTTTAAACTAAATTAACCAACAATGTTTGAATAATAGAAAAAAAAGTAAAATTAACACATTTGAACATTCACGCCTTAACAAAGAATTAGAATCGATTTAAACGAAAGCCAGTATTAAAAAGCTAAATTGGATAGGAACACTTTTGAGGCTGCGAGAGGTTTGGGGGGGTGGTGTAGATTTATTCAATAAATGCATGATTATGTTTTTTACCCAACAAATTTTCATGATTAAAACTGAAATTCGATTATTGCAGTATGTTATTTGCTGATAGGTTGAAAAAAAATCTTAAATTCATTGCAAAAACGTAAAATCGTGAATATCTCTAAATAAATCAAACGATCACCAATAAATTTACACCACTCGCTTAAAATAATCTCATCAAGCCTCTATGCACTTTTTCTTGGAAAACATTCACATTTCTTTGATAAGGAAACGTTTTGTGCCTTTTTCAGTTGAAAATCTCACTTCCTCGAGTCCATATAAAAAGCAATACATTCTCTTGTTACAGAATATCCCATTTCAGTGTTTAAAAAAAACTTTTAAGTGTTGACATTAAGTGAAACTTGAATTTAATATAAAATGTCATGCATGAGATTTTGGAAGAATTAAAAATAATTAAAGATTAACCGCAATTTGATCTCGATAATTGTTTTTGAATGTTTTATCTCGTTTTTTTGTATTAATGGTATTGAATAAAAATCAATTTTTAATTGTAAGCTGTGCCTGAACGAGAATCATCTTAAAATAAAACTTTTGAGTCAGAAAATGTGTGACTCACTCACTTCAGCTTTTATAAAAGGATTAGATGGAAATTTTAATGTTTTTTGATCTATCATTAAAAATTTTTCAAATCTTTGGAATCCAGTTTTTAGATAAACTAAAATCCAGGTTCAGTAAAAAACACAAATCTCTCTTAGATAAATTCCACCAGATAAACCTGCTTTTGTAACGAACAAAAAAATATTTCTGCTCATTTCGCGCAAAAACTGAATTTTTCTAATTATTTTGAAAATCGCAAAAATAAAGTCTCTTTATGAAAAATAATCAATTAAAAAAGCACTTTTTATTCCTTTTAATAGAACTTCCTTTATTGATTTTTTATTCAGGGATTAATACAAAGAAATAGCTAAGTAAAAGAGGAGAATTCAAGAATGAAGAAAATTCAAGGATATTTAAAGAATTTCCCACTAAAATATACTGAAAATGGAATTTTGAACTAATTTGATGTGATACAAATTTTTGAATATTTTTCAACAATTGATAGAATATCAAATTTGTTTAATAAAATTTAAAAACTAGAAAGTGTTCATTCTTCAATCTTGAAAATCTCCTACACATTATAATTGTGTCTTGCCAAGCAGAAAAATATTTCAAAAAACTATCAAATATTTTACTTCTTAGTAGTTTGACCAGAGTAAAATCCTTCCGTTTCGTCTCCTGATCCTTCCTCGCCGTCAGTGTCAAAAGTGTTGTCTGGGATGTCATACAAACGGATCATGGGCTTGTTGGGATCTTTCATGATCAAATACTTTCCGTCTTTCTGCTTCATGCACAGATCGATGATGCAACGAAGAATACCCCAAGCGTTGTCCATGCTCAAATTAATTTGAGTGGCAAACTCATGAGGTTTGAACTGTTGCGTTCCCAATATTACGTGCTTAGAAGAATCGCGAACGTGAGCACGAGAGACATATCTAAAATATTTTGAGATCGAATTAAATAATAATCAATCGAAATAAATCAATCAACTTACCCGAATTTAATTTGATCAGATCCAGCAAGCAACGCCTGCACCGTCCACTTTGCCAGTTTGCATGCGTTGTTCCTCAGCTCATTAGCTAGCACTGCTCCGCGTTGCATGTCTAATTTTTGACGCCAGTCTACTCCATTAGCCAACTTTGAGTCCCATTCGTTCAAAGCCTTTAATGTTATGAACTGGGTGTCTCCTGTTGGTGTTACCATAACGGCATCATGTTCGCAACGTGCTACTAGGATAATTCCGTTGTTTAAATCCCACTTGCGGTAGCGATAAGCAACACTAGCGACTTCACCTTCTTCTTCGTCAGAAACAAATGGATTGGGCTCATCAAACTTAAAGACACTACAAATAATGAAGTTTGATTAAATAATTCTTTTGATAGTTTATTAATTGACTTACTTAAGCGGTGACGCCTTGGAATCGACAGGAGCGGTCTTAAGAACTTGCTGACTGAAGTTGTGGTTGATGAAAGTGGCTTCAATAGCAAGGTTACGGGGAGAGTTCAACGAGCTGCCATCGTCCTGAAATTCAAAGATATGAATTAAAATTGAAAATTATTAAATAATAACTAATGAAAATTACTTGTGGTGGCTCAACAGCCGTTTCATTAACAGTCAATAGATCGAATTCTGTATCGCGCTTGTCCATGAACAATTTATCGCCAATCTTTTCAATAACAACATCCCAAGAATAGTTGGAGCGAGTCGAGCACATAATCGTAGCCAGAATTGCATCAGTAGCGTACACATTTCCGATGGTCTTAGACAACACGCGAATAATGGGATCGTCAGTTGTGGTGACTGTGTGGAAAATTCTGTCCACACGCTGCAACGGTCGTTCATTCTTAATGTTCACGCGATCAACTGCTTTGTCATAGTACTCCAGAGCACCGCAGCACATAATATCTTCACCTTCCTTGACACTTGGTAAGGAAAGCTTAGTGAGACGAGGAAAGTCCATTTCCTCAATAGTTGTCCAATCGGGACGAACAGTAACAGATGCATCTCGAATCTTGGGTGGTGGACCTCGAA
Organism: Parochlus steinenii; assembly: GCA_038502155.1. Taxonomy (NCBI): domain Eukaryota; kingdom Metazoa; phylum Arthropoda; class Insecta; order Diptera; family Chironomidae; genus Parochlus; species Parochlus steinenii. Next base: position 4,470,387 of record JAXCIN010000047.1, on the reverse strand, counting down.
CACCCCATTTCCTGGTATTTCCTCGACGTTGATCGCGCAGTTTAACACCACTCTTAGTTAGAGCAGTTAAGTTTCCTACTTGTACTCCTCCACGAACATTACGGCCGCTAAAATTATATGGTTCTCTTATAATATGAAACTAATTATTGGTATACAACTTTAAAACTCACCGATTATTCCTAGCATTGCCACGGAACCTACCACCACGGTGATGAGGTGGCTTCTGAATACGAGCGGTGTCAACTAAATGGAAAGTTGTTTCGTCTTCATCATGATAATAAGCGTAGTGGCTTCCAGAACCAAATTGAGACTGATACTTGTCTGTAAAATAACATTTGTAAAGAATATATATTAAGAAACCCGGAACAATAATCTGGAAAAAACTCACTATTATATTTTTTGTCGGTCTGTGTAGTTCCAGTCCAATCACTGATCTTTCCCATACGATCGCTCTTGCTGAACGGCTGATAGGGCATATCTTTGAATGCATCTGGTAACTCACAAGGGCCCCATCCTGTAAACAATCATCAATTTGAACAATTATTAGATTGCAATAATTTGCAAACAGGTTTTCTTTTAATTACCACACTCGTTGTGCTGCAAAGCTGGCAAATCGAAGACTGGGAGGTCAGATTTAGTTGTTACGGACTCTGCCATGACGAAAAGATTGAAATTTACTGTAGTTTTAACTTATTTCTTATTTCAAATATTTTTACGAAAAAAATATCTCAATGTGGCCGAGCTAGACGAATACAGCTGACCGAAACAAGAATACAAATTTATGAATACAGCAAGAGACCTTATATTTATCTACCCCTCGGAAAGGTTAACCCTGAATTTCGAGTTAAATTATAATTTCATTAAGTCGTTAATTTATACAACATTTACCCAGTTAATTATGTCGACAGAAAAAACTTCTTGACACTATATTAATAGATTTTTGATAGATTCTTCATTTATAAATTTATTCAAGCCATAATAAGCACAATGAAAATATAGCAGCTTGATCAAAAGCTCTTTACACAATTTCTTTAGCATTTTGTTTTCAATTTTTTCATAAAATTATAGTCATCAAAATAGAGAATACTTTGTTTTGCTAATTTAAATTAGTGGTGTATAGTAAAAGATGTTTTCGAAAAAGGAAAATTATAATTATTTAGAGCTAGAGGCATTATTTCTTGATTTTTTCTAGCGTGTCTATCGATGATGAGGAGATGTTGTTGTTTGCAGCCATAGTTGATTCAATCAATCGTTGTGATGCTGGCTTTTGCGTTTTCCATGCCTTCAACTTGGCTTCCAAATTCTAAAAGTTGAATAATAATGTAATGAATATTGATTTGACCAACAAAAAAGACTTACATCTAGCTTCTTCAGCAAATCTGCTACGATATTAAGCGCCGAAACCTTCGTGCTAGCTGCAATGGGGTTGCTTGTACTTAAATTACAGTCGTCTAAAATCATGAGAACAAATTGATAAAATAAATTTCCTCGTTAAATACTGCTAGAAGAACACAATTTACATTTGGACAGTGATTTGTTTGGTTCTGACAATGATTTCAGTGTGCAGTTATTGCTGCTGGCGCTCGTCAAGTTTAGTGTATCTGAGAAACTGGTGTTAGTTTTGTCCAATGTGGTGCTTAATGAGACATTCAGGTTATTGTTTTTGCTATCGTTTATGTCGTTATTTTTACTAACGTCGTCTGAGCGAGCACTTTCTTTCGATAGGGCCGTCAAACTGTGGTCTGTTAGCGAGTCAGGGCCTTTGGCAGGCTTCGGAGGAAGTGTTATATTTCGAATTTTTAGCTCCTGCTTGAGATCTAAAAATTAAAATTGGATTATAAAAGATTTTTGCATGTAAATTTTAAAATTAGCCAACCTCTCGCTTCATCCATCAATCGCTGCAAATTAACTTGCATATTTTCCTTTTCATCTACTTCCATTTCTAGCAGAGCATTCTTCTCATATGCTTGATTAAGCATTGCCTCGAAACCCGCCACACTCTCGCTTACCACCCGATTGGTACGCTCGAGGTCGTCGTTTTTCTGCTCTAGCTCTCGAATGTATGATTTAAGATTGTCTCGCTCGGTTGCCACTTGATTGAATTGTGTCTCAAACGAAATTGTGTCGCGCTCTAATGAAATGAGTTTATGCTGAAATTGGAACAAGGATTTAAATATTTTTGGGCAAAAAAAGTTAATAGTCAACTTACTCTCAGTGACTCATTTTCGTCTCTTAAATTATGAATTGTTGTGTTTAAATCTCGGATTTGCTTTTCATTCTGTAACAAGGTAGCTTCCAGTTCATTCTCCAGCTGGCGCGATTCATCTGTAAAGTTCTCAAACTCTTGTTGGCAATCTGCCTTTTCTTGCATATACAGTTTCGCTAACTCTTTCCAATAATAACATTCTTCTTCCACGGAATTAAATTGTCTTGATGATGGTGTCTCCATTTTAACAACTGAGTCACTAGCAGATACAAGGATTTCAGAATTCTTGAATTTTGAAAAATCGATAATCTACGCCACTTGCTATTCAGCCTTCACAGCATTGTTTCTATGATGTTTATCTGATCACAATATATATTATAAACCAGCTGGTGAGTATTTCAATTAGCAATAACGCTTTAATTTGCTTGAAACTAGAAATTACAGAGAATTTAAAAGAGAATTTTGCAAAATATTTATAAAGACTTTAGAATACAAAATTTATATGAATACCAAATTTATTTTACCCCTCGAAATATTAAGGCAAAAGACTTCTGTGGTTCACTAAATTAACGGTGTTTCTAAATTCTTATCATGTCGTTATCATGTTAGTTTTTGCAAATCTATTTTCAATATTTTTCACTGTTAAAATAAAATAAAAGGTTATTGAGAAATTTAATACTGTTTATTGTATTTTATTTTATTTATATTTGATAAGCTCGATATTTAGAAAATATGATTTCCAGTAAAAATACAATTATTGTGATCACAAGCATAACAAAATAAATTTTGAAAAACTCCTTATACTCATTAAACGTAACACGATTCACTATTTTCTGAACATATTCGTTATTTTTTACTCGTCCTTAAAAAAAATGATCATTTTACTATTTTCCTCAAAAAAAAATTGAAATTTGAAATACTTATCATCACCATTTCATTATCAATCTCTGCAAGTTTCAATTGATAGTTGATAATTCCAGACTCCACTGTAATTGAAATGTGTTTATTTAATCTTTGATGACTTATTATCATCTTACCCATTCTCATTGTAATTTCATTAAATCTCGTAAAAAATGGACTCGTTTTTGGAATTAAGTTAGCAATAAAAAACTCGTAAGGGCTTTCTTGCACATAATCCAAAATATTTTCTTTAGTTGTACGGTTATAGAAGCTCAAAATCCAATAACTTATATAAAGTTGCGGGGCCAAAAGTGCAAAATTTCCTTGTTTTACTATCTTCTCCAAGTTTACTTCATCTCCAAATGCATCATTGTCAAGACCATTATTCTCTTCGTAATGTCTTACTTTCAAAATATTTGCAAAATGTGCATGCATTTTTGTAGTTTCCTCCAAATTTTCGTTCGATTCAAAAAGTGGTGCCATCTATTTATAATAATTAATTTGCGAATATTAAAAATCTATTAAATAATTAATATATAATATATATTCTCACCGCAACAGGAAATTTTATCTTTAAACTGCTATCAAATAATTGGTCCAAAGTTTTAATGCGATCAGAGTCTTGATTACTGTTCAAAATTCTAATTATTGATCCTTGTATGATGTTTCCAAATATTAGAGCGAAAAAGATTACAGAAGCAACAACCATTCGCATAGCAGGTGTTTTAGGCAGCTTTTGTGACACAAAGTAGATCACTCCAAACAAATTCAAATAAGTTTTAGTTAAACCTTCAATGGTAAGCTTTGTTTTGGTCTTATAAAGCCAAATATACTCGTAATATGTAACTAAATTGTATACAGGTGGTAAAAAGAACATCATAACTGTAATTACATAAAGGACGCTCGAGTCAAATAAACCATACATTGATCTGATAATATACAATCGGTTAGTAGCCTTAGAAACCAAGAATTGAAGCTTGGTAGAAACAATTGGAAATAGAAAAAGGCAGTTTGTAGTGTTATAATCAAATACTATTCGACCGTTTATGGATATATCAACTTCATCCCTTTCGACTTGGCCTATGGAACCTGAAAAAATTGAGTGATGGAATTTATATTAACTGTGTTGAATCTCAGATTTGTATTCTCACCAACGAAACTATAATTACTCAGTTGATGACCATAAGTAACATCATTGGTTATGACATCAAAAGTAAAATTCATGGTTTTGGAGAATATGTCCAATATCTCTCCATCTTGACCAATAAACTTGATAATTTTCCCATTTTGATCGTAAATTGGTTTACAAACCATTATAAATGGAAAAATGCTGACTTTTAGTCTATAACCATTCAAATTATTCCTTCGATCCTGAATAAATGTCTGAATTTTCAGCAGCTCTTCCAAACTATTGGTTCTATTCATATTTGAACAAAGCACTTTAATAGTTGCAAATGGATTGAAAACACAAACGATGCAGTCTGGCCCTTTTTCAATTATTTGATATCCATCAAAAATTAAAATATGGAACATTTTGTATTTATTCCACGCAAAATCAAATATGGCGCGAACGTTCATTGCATTGAAGTCAGATAAAAAAATGATCAAATTAGCTTTTGGGTTGTAGATGCCTAATCTTGGTAAAAACTCGTTAATAATTTGCTTTGTGGAAGCGTGAATCATGTTGCCTTGATTTTTATCGAAGTTTATCAAAATTCCTCTAGGAATCGATCGTTTCATGGGAATGGATCTTAAATGAAAGAAAAAAAAAGTGTGAACGATGAAATAAATAGGCAGAAACGAATGATTTAACTTGATATCTGAAATGGTTTTGATTTGAATATAATTTGATCTTCTTGCGCAAGAAAATATAGCATCGATTAATATGTTGTCATCAGACATGTCGACCATTGTCACGAATTTTTGTTCCTACAAAACGGGCAATTAAACAGTAATTAGAACCCGAATTTGTGAGAAATATCAACCTCAAAAAATTCTTCCAGCATTCCAGCTTCAACTTTGAGACAAGTACGGTTACTTTCAAATATTTTGTATCCATCGATAACACAAACAATGCTTAGGAATATTAAAAAGTTCATGACGATAAACACTTTTATTTAAATTTTTCTTTTTAAAAGATTGTCGAGGTGCTGAATAGTAAGCAAAAACACACAAAATAATTTTACAAGCTCCTTTTATACTTTCCAAACGATCACTATTTTTATCAAGCTATTTAATAAAATTTGCTTTGCTTCAATCATTTTGTATGATTTCTCAATTCTTTAGATTATGATTTAAAGCAAAACGTTGATATTTATCTGTTTTAAGGAGGTAGTACTTTTAATATAAACAACAACGATGCGCTATCTGAAAAACTGCTTAATAATATATAAATAGTAAACTTTGAGGTAAAAATTTGAAGTGACGTCAACGATATTGAATAGAATTAATGTATGGGTTGAGGCTTATAGTAAAGGGTATTTCGAAGTGTATTCAATCGAAAATACTCCATCAGAGACAAATATAATAAAAAATCACCACAGTCTGGTTTTTGCAGATAAAATTATTGTTTATTGGAGTGTAAATTCATAAAAGACGCTTAAAAACGAAAAATAGGAGCAAATACAATATTGATTTATTACAAACACTTTAGGAATATTTTAAATAACTTTTAATCGATTGAGTTGTAGAATTTTTTATAATTTGAAGATTCTACATTTCCGATATCTTTTAGAAGAATGTCACTTTGCCTTACTGTTGTACTCTAAAGCGAATTGACGTGAAAAAATATTAATGTTAGAGTCAGATAAAATATTTAATAATTAAATTTATATAGCGACAATCTTTACAAAAAATATTTACCTTGATATTGTACTTCAATGTGACTAATAGTAGAAATGGTCCATAAATAAAATTCAAAACTCCTAGAAATCTTAACAGCATTGGAAACCCAATAGATTGCACCAGTTCACTTCCTAATACCGGAGCTATAGTATATAATGAAAATGCTTAAATATGTGCAAACATTATTATTTTGCAGCTTACCAATAAAATACGCCAGACTTACTGCCGTCTGTTGAATCGCATAAACACTTCCGTAGTTATTAGAGCATGAGTCACCTGCTGAGTATACATTTAATGTAAATTTGATTATAAATTCTGATTGAGCCAGGATATGTCAACAGGCAAGCAGATTTCAGTCGGGCTACAGCCTTAATCTGAACCACAATCTTTATTTAATGTTCATTATTCTTTTAAGATGAAAAAATATTTAAATTGATATTCTTACTTGATACAGAAATATCATCCGTTATTTTAGAGTCAACAATCGTAGCCAATAGGGGCACCAAACTTGCGTCTATTACACCGATTCCTAATCCAAGACCAAAATGTGGTACGATCAAATTTGCAATTTGTTTGGCTTCAGGGATCTGTTAATATTAATTACTTAAATATTAAATTTTTTGGTACAAAAATTAAAAGTCACTCACAATAATACATGAAATTCCAACTAACATTAACGCCATCACAGAAGCCTTCACTTGACCAATTCTATAAGTCAAATATCCAAAATTTGATCCGATAAAATATCCAAGGGAGTCTGGAATAAAAACAGTCCCTAATTGCCATTTTTTAGGATGCAGATGAGTGATCAGCCATATTGGAAGGCAAGGTTCTAGAATAGCCATGGCAGAAGTTGATAACCAAATTGCTATAGTAATAACTAATATCATATTGTCTGATAAAAGTTGCAGCCATTTGAATTCTTGATTATTTTCGTTTCCAGAAATAACCTAAAATAATCATAAAGTAAAGTATATGTACGGGTTTTTCTTTATTATAAATCTTACTTCTGGTTTTGCAGCAAAGTCGAAAAAAGTTAGTTGGAGCAAAACATTTAAGAACAAGAACCCAGCTATTATAAAAAATGGTGACGATTTACCAACGAAATCATACAATATACCACCAATCGAGTACCCCATCAAAACACCCAGAGCAACACTACCCAAAACAATTCCCATGATCTTTGAACGTTTATCTTCTTCCGGGTACATCTGCAAAAATACAATTGTTATTCAAATAATTTACTGCTCTAATAATATGACAAATACTCACATAAGCAACCAAACTCATAGAACAAATTGATATGCATGAAGATCCAACTCCTTGAACAGCTCTTGCCAAAAAATAGATCCAATAAGAATCTCCAACAGCAAAAATTACAGATGACAAAAGCAAGTTTATGGTTCCAAAGAAAATTGGGAGTTTATAACCAAATTTGTTTGTTAAGCTACCCACAAATGGATTGCATAAAAGTTGTGTGAATGCTTTAACTGACAATAAAATTCCGACTTTTCCCGTTTCACTTTCAAAATTGAAATCACTTCTATTTTCTAAAGGCTCCACTTTTGGAACCGATATTGTGCCAGCTACTGGATGTTTAAGGATAGATGGTACGTAGTGAAGATCCAAGTTTTTGTAAATGATGCTTTGAGGGATAATCATGGATGAGTTTCTATCCATTGTTGCCAAATAGTCAGGTAAAATTGGCACTAAAAAACACATATATCATAATTAGTTTGTTGTGAGTATAAATTTATTATTAAATTTTATCAGAGTTCATAAAAAAATCGAACAGAAAGAAATTAGATATAAGAAGATTGCTAATCAACAGATTTTTCAAAAGGTTTTTTAACTCATATGAATATACAAAATTTAATCCAACACATTATTACCAATCACTGTCAATAGAATATTATCCAGTAGCAATGTGAAGTAAATCAAACAAGTCATAAGCGTTCGGCTATCCATTGTTAATTTCTCTTCCATATGTGCCTTATATCAAATTAAACCTGTCACTATTTGACACTGTATCCTTTCAATATTCGAAACGTTTCTATAATTTATACAATATTAAACCCACGGCACTTATGAAATATTTTATTCTGTGGTGCAAAATATACTTTGAATAAAATTATTTAGTGACACTACACAACGAGCAACAAGTGATCACTTTGGCGAAGGAAAGATTCAACTGAGAATAAAAGGATTTTACGCTCACGCCGTGCTTTTATATAAAATATAAGATACATGAGTTCATGGAGAGAAGATTCATCTGATTTATTTTGGAGCTTTCATCTTTATTGAAAATTTCCCATAATTTGAATGAAAAATTGTGTACAAAAATATTTTGTCATGAAATCCACAATATCGTATATTTTTTATTTTGAAATCTAAAGCAACAAGCAATAAATGTGTAATTGTTTTATTCCAGTCGCATGGTTTTCGATGTGTATATAAATAGAAAATAGATGAATCTTTATATAAAGGATGCATATGATGTATTGCAGACTATCATGAACTCGATGAAAGTATATTGAAAAAAAAATCAATATTTTCATAGCTATTTCATTGATTTTTCCGATTTTGTGTATTAAAAGATGCGTTTAACGAGTGTCAGTTGTGGACAAAGAAGTTTACGAGGCAATCATGGTTTGAATATAGACTTGATTTGTTTATTTTAGATTTTTTGATTTCAGTTAATTTTCTTTTAGTTTAGTTTTAGTTTATTCACTTTGTGATGAATCATTATTAGACTGAAATGTCATAATTCTTGAAAAGTCAACTATAACCCAAAATATTAATTATATGTAAATAAAGTAAAATATGTGCTATACGATAGTAGCTTTTCGTAATTTCCTACGATGATATGAATATTTTTTAGAACTTTTTACAAAATTTTATTTTATGTTCGATAATTCTTTTCATACTAAAAAAATATTTTCATAAGTTTACAGTATCTTCTCACTTGCCTTAAAAATTGAACCTAAGAACTTACTCATAAATCAGTCGTATACTGTGTTTGCATCAATAATGTGGTTCGGGGTTTATATTTTTTTACTATGCAGTGGCTTAGCTGCTTCCCAACTAAACAAACGTTTATCAGTAATAGATATTTGTACACCAAGAACAAATATGTTAATGAACGCATTTTTCGAGTTCTTTGAGGTTCATACATCTCTTAATTAATATCTCAAAAACTATCTACAAAATTATTAAAATATTTATAGATAAGGAACCGTATTTATGCTAGCATATATATTTAATCTATTTTCTCCAAAGGATCAACACACTTTTACGGTAATTGATACAGCTGATTCGAAAGTTCTTAACGTTTTCAAATGCTCAAATGGAAATAAGTTTCGTCCTTTGACTCTCTATGAAAACGGAGCATTTCTTAATACAGTTCAGGAAAGAAATACTTTAAACACGTTTTCTGTATGCGAAGGAATTCTGTTGAACCTGAAATCAAATTTTTTGGAACTTGGTCAGATATATTCAAAAATTGCTCAATATAATCCTAGGTGAAAATACATCAATTCGTAGTTCCTCAAATTCTATTCAAAATATTTTTCAATGCACAGAACGAAGCTGATGATAAATACAAGAAATTTCTCTGAAGCGAAAACAATACTTGTTGATGGCTGGGAACAATACAAAATTTTAAACAACGCGGTTTTAGTTAACGATGGAACAACAGTTTCATTCTGCTTATATAATCCTTTTGATGGCAATCAATTAACTAGGACTCCATTATTTCACTGTCAGAATATAACTGAAGATGATTTTGATGAATCTTTGAAGGAAATAAAACATTTTGTTGTGATGCGTACTATGGACTTGCGAAAATTTACTTTGAGAGTAAGATTATGATAGCATTCTTAAATATTATGATTATTGAATTTCGTTTTTCAGATAAACATTTTTGAATACCCAATGATGAGTAAATTGGAAAAAGACTCTACGGGTGAAATTACATATGGATATATGCAAGGAGAAAACATAAAGCTTTTAGCAAAAATTTTAAACTTTACCATTCAATACATATTACCCAAAGATAAGATTTCATACGGTTTTCAAAAATATGACGGAAAATTTTCAGGTGGAAATTTTCAAAATATTTAGTGGAGTTGAAAGAGTTTAATAGTTTAATGTTCATACATTGTAGGGTCAATTGGTGCCATCGAATACGACGAAGCTGATTTATCGGCTGCTCCACATTTTATAACTAACTACAATACTACAAAGACACAGTTCTTGTATCCTGCATATAGTTCAAAACAATATTTCATTATTCCTCGATATTCTCTAGATGAAAATCCTCAACAAATATTTTTCTATATGTTTGACGAGCTCACCAAGTTTTTGATAGTTTTCTTACTTATGGTTTTCCCGTTTCTTGTATATTTTGCAAAGAAAATGGAGGCTATAATTTTTCGAGAAAGTGGGAAAGTTGAACTAGTAAAAACTATACTCAATTGCATAGGAATATCATTCAACAGTTCAGTGAAGCATAGCAAACATCTAGCAGGCCGAATTTTGATCATAACATTATTATTCATGACATTAATTGACTCAAGCCTTTTTCAAGGACATTTAGTTCAAAAACTGAACCTAAAAAAAGAAGATACTGAAATAAAAACACTGAATCAGTTGTTGGAGAGTGGGTTAGAGCTTAAAATGTCATACTCCATAGCCACAGTTTTTAAAGAAGCTGATGGAAATAAGTTCAGTGAAGTAATGCGAACTTTAGCTAAGAATATGTCAAAGAATGTTAACCTAGACTTACAAGACGAACTCAGTATTGAAAAAATTCTAAAAAATAGAACAGCTGCTCTCATGATAAGTGCTCTCTACACAAAGTGTTTTATCAAACAATTCTATGATAATAGGACTGGAGAAGATCAATTTACTTACGTTCAAGAGTCTCCATTTGAATTTTACAAGGCTTTATTAGCACCAAAAGCATCTCCATTCACTGAAGTCTTCAATATGGCTATTATGAAAATTCTTGATTCGGGAATTTTGGAGCATCAAATGAACCTGGCAGATATTGAAAATGATAAAATTATGATAAGGAGAACGAAACTAGGACATCTTCCTAAAGTTAAAGAAAAACCACTTACGATAAAACAAATGAGTTCTACTTTTGGACTTTATCTGATGCTGAATGCATTTAATCTTTGCATCTTTGTTTTGGAGCTTTTACTCCACTTTCTCAGAAGCAAGAATATATTGTGAATATAAATGATTATATTCGTTTATTAAGTAGCTTATGTAGCTTATGATATTAATGATAAAGATTCTAAATTGTCTATCGTGGACAACTCCTATAATGCTCCTAATTTTGTGAGTATCATTACATTTTTCATCGGCAACACAAATAAATATTAAGCTCACCTATAAATGTTTATTTTTCAAACCAATGCATATTTTAATGATATAATAATTAGCTATAACAAAATTTGTTGTCACAGTGTGAGTTATAAGATACTTTCACTTGAATATTTTAAAGCTATATGTTTTGTTTCACTTTAGACCCAAAAAATGCGAATATACAACATCTGGCTCGGAAATTAACAGAGATGGGACCTGTGAAAAAATTATTATTAGACATTTTTTAATGAAATTTTTTAATTCATACATAGAACTTCTCTACAGCACTAACATAAAACATGTAATTTTAGGCATAAAAGATAATAAATTTTACAGGCCCCTGATGCAACACATGTTAAAATATTGTTTCTATGTCTGTTTCATTCGCTTGAAATACCAATCCAAAAATAATATTTGCTAAAAATGTGTACTTGCCTGCCTCTCCAAAAAAATCATATCAGCTCAGTTTATATTTTGCTATCGTCGGCTCAACAACAGAAAAATCATGAATTTGGCGCAGTTGATTTTATTTCAATTAGTGTTGATTGTCTCAATTTATGCATTAAATGGCAAGAAGTTAAACGAACATCAAATCTGTACAATAAACTAATCCAATTTTGTTCTGATTTCATAGCGAGTAAACCTTGTGTTATAAGGCAATATAAAACGGGATTAGTTTGCGTTTGTAACACTACTTATTGTGACACTCTGGAGTTTGAGAATCCTGCGAGTGGAGAGTTTCTATTAGTTTCAACGAGTCGAGTAAGATAAACATGTAATTAAAACTCAAAATGTTTCTACGGTATTCTTTTTAGGGCGGTCTTCGATTCAACTTAAATAAGGGAAAAATAAATGATGATGAGCCCATGATAATAAAAGATGAAAACTTTCAGCACAGGCGTTCAAAACAGGGAGCCAACTATCAAAACTTGATCTTTTCCTTTTTTTCATCTTCAGCATCAAGTCCTTCATCAAGTCCATATAACGACGAGCCAGTGGTTGAAGTCAATGTTACAATTATGCAAGATGAAACCTTTCAGAAAATTGTTGGATTTGGTGGTGCATTCACTGGCTCTGTTTCCTATAACTTGAAACAAATTAAAAAGGAATTGCAAACTCATGTTTATAAGTATGTTTTGCCACAATACTACATGATCATTTTATACCAAAAACATCACCTAATTAAAACTCAAATGTGCATTTTAATCTATAGGTCGTACTACTCAAAAACGGAAGGCAATGGCTACAACATGATGCGAATTCCGATTGGAGGATGTGACTTTGATTTATCTCCATGGGCTTATAACGAGATGCCCACGCATGACAAACATCTTTCGAACTTCACTAAACTGGATCATCGTGATCTTGAAAAAGTAATTTATATATTTTGAAAATATGCCTCTCATAATTTAAAAACTTTCAGTTGGAGCAAATTGAAGTTCTAAAGCAAGTTTCAAATAATCACGATATCAAATTTGTTGGTGCAGCTTGGAGTTCACCACGTTGGATGAAAACTAATAATGACTGGACTGGCTTTGGGTCCTTAAAAGAACAATATTATCAGACTTGGGCTGATTATCATGTACGATATCTAGAGCTGATGAGTCAAAATAATTTGACGTTTTGGGCAGTTTCAACTGGCAATGAGCCAATGAACGCTGTGATTGGATTTTTGTTCGTACACTTTATGAGTTTAGGTTGGATTGGAAGAACTCAAGTATATTTTGAAAATTCGAAGATTTGTTCAAAGAATTATTAAAACTCATTGTAGGGAAAATGGGTTGGAGAAAATTTCGGTCCTACTATGAAAAATAATACACAATTTTCTAAAGTTAAGTTGTTGGCAGGAGATGATCAGCGATATACTAACCCTTGGTGGTTTTCTCAGGTAAACTTATTAACTTTAAGTAATAATATTTTTAGCAACATATCTTACACTAAGTATTTTATTTAGATGGAAGAAGCTCATCCTGGAGTACTAGACATGATTGATGGCTTTGCTGTTCACTGGTACTGGGATTCAATAGTACCTTCTTCTTTATTAGATCAAACTCATGCCAAATATCCTGACAAACTCTACTTAAGTACTGAAGCATGCTCAGGTAAATTTGTACAAATTTTATATTCATTTGATTTGCAATAATTTTATAATTATAGGGGATAAGCCTTGGGAAGTTCATGGACCCATAATTGGTTCGTGGAGCCGAGCTGAAGACTACGCCCAAGATATTTTGGAAGATTTGAATCATTGGATCAACGGCTGGATCGACTGGAACCTAATTTTAGATGAGACCGGAGGACCAAATTATGCTAAAAATTTTGTGGATGCGGCAATTATTGCAAATGTTCATAGTGAGTTTTTTATTCATATTGTATAATTTAAGACAGTCATAATATCTCACAAAGTATTTCAAGATGTTAAAAATTACGAAATTTAAAAACTCAAATATTTTTTACAGCTGGTGACGAATTTTTCAAGCAGCCAATTTTTTATGTAATGGGACATTTTGCAAGATTCTTGACGTCAGGTTCTGTGAGAGTATCTTCTACATCATCAAGTGAAAATCTGAAAGTAACGGCATTCAAGCGACCAGATGGTCTAATAGCAGTTATACTTCATAACTTGTGAGTATATTTATTTTGCTGGATAAGAAAAAATCCCCTAAAAATGTGTTACAGAGAAAACCACGCAATTGATGTGAACTTATCCGATGGGAAACATGGAGTTATAAAACTGAACGTGCCACAGAAGTCGATCCATTCGCTTCTCTACAAATAATAATGTAGAATAGGCTCCAGTCAAAATAAAACAGAATCGAGATTTTATAAATTTTAAGATGCAAAAAAACAAAGATTTAACACGTTCCAAAGATTACACAAGGCACATCCACTCATTCAAAAATTTTATTTTGAGTATTAAGAAAAATACCAATAGATTAAGTTTGAAAAAAAGTGTCAAACAAAATGCTTCGGTCCATTAAATATCCGACAAAATGTCACAGATAAATGCATGTTTCGTTTTCCTTTGAGTTTTAAAAATGCTCAATTTTCAAAATATTTGTAGCGATCAGAAGTGGTTTCCGTTTTGTAATGTTATGTCTTACTTTTGGGACTTTGAGAATTTGGAAAATGTAAGAGTGCAATATTGATAAAAAGCTATTTAAATGTTTTGTGGTTTTTGAATGTATAGATCATTTATAGCAACGGATGTACCTTGTTTTTTGGTTGAGTGCTAGAACTTTGATGTTAAGTTTCCCTCGAGAATAAAGTATTGAAATTAAATTGCCTCATTTGTAAAGATATCTTATGTGTATCCGAGTGCCATAAAGAATGTGTAGTAGTAAAAAGTTTTCCGTGAATAAATTGGATCATAAAAATCTTAAACGTTAACTAAAATTATTTTTAGGCTGCCATAAAAAAAATTGTTTTGTATGTTATTTAGTCACCCTGATTTACTTATTGATATTTAAAACCTACATTCAAATTTGTACAAAGTATCACAATTTTAAGCATCAGTTCCTCAGATAGAAATTTGACACCCAAAAATTCTCATGCCTCATAAATTTGGTTTAAGAAGCTGTAACATATATGCATCTTAAATTACGTGTAAAATTATCTTTTAAGAACGCAATTCTTTAACATAACATTTTACATATTTTATCTAAATTGTTTATTTCCGATTAGGTGCTGAACAAAATTATTTTTGAAATATTTTGTAGTTAAAGGAGTCAGTTTTTGACAAGTTTTTATCAAACTAGATTATTTGTGTTCATTAAAGTGCTAACATAAAAGCCGTTGAATCAATTAGGGAAATCGCCACTTTAAAAACTAATAAATCTCTTAGCTGTGTCAATAACACGACTTTAAATTTCAACATCTTAAATAGAGACCAAACAGCAGCCGAAAGGAAAACAGAGATAAATCTTCGAAATATTGAGACATGGATCCATTATTAAGTAAACACAAAAAACCTTTTGAAAGTGCGACAAGCAAAATAGAATGCATCTTTAATGTAACGAAAATCCGACGGAGTTTTGGATGAATTAATTTGTTGAACATTTTAGACAACTTGAAACTTACAGACTTTACTTTAAAGATTTCTTTCAAAGTGTCAAACAAATTTATGACGAATGTCCTTTTGTATTAGCGTATTAAAAAATAAATATCATAATTAATAAAAATTTCTCTTTGAAAAAATAAAAATAATTTGGTGATAAAAATAATAATTTATTGTTTTATGTCATGAATTTTATATTTCGTCCATTTGATATATTCTATTGCTCTATAAAAATTCAAAATTTCTACTTAAATTCTAGAAATAAAAATAGAAAGAACTGTATAATAAATTTTAATTAAAGCTAATTAGTTGATATTTTATTCGCTTTTCTTTTCTAGAAACACTGAAATAATACTAAAAGCTTCGCTAATTTATTTACAAGAGCACGATTCAACTAAAGATTAAATTAATTAAGTTTATGATTTTCCTAATTCACTTTCGCTTCAAATTCGCATTTAAAGTGCTGCAAATGGTTTTTTTGAGTCTCTATGAATTGGTTAGCTGTTGACTGAGCTGCAGATGGTGTTGGTGAACTTTGCGATGACGTTGAGTTAGGCGAGCTTATACTTTGAACAATCAGACTAAGGCAATCTAAGCTGGAGCCGTTTATTGGCGATGTATAACCTGAAAATAATGTTTTTGTTCAATTAAAATTTAATGAGGGGAATTTGCTATTTTAATTATTTTATAAGTTTTTGATTTCATTTGCCATAAATCTGAGTTGTGTCATAAAGAAGAGTATTAAAGGATCATTAGCTATGGTTGGATGCGGAAAAATTCAATTTGGACCGATGACAAGATTTTTAATGGAATTTGAATTCAGTAGCATTGAATTAAGATTCTCGTTTCACAATATATTTACAGTGTGAAGTCAAATAAAAACCGATGTTTAATTACCTGTGATTGGTGTAAATCTATCACTGTCCTTGCTGAGCTGTTGTAGTCTTTCTCGTAAATAGTTTCCTGAACAACAATTCTAAAATAAAGGAAAAATTTCAGATAAATTTTAACTGATTAAAGCAAGGAAATAAGCTTCAAACCCCGCTTTTGCAAGAGGCGTAACTGATTAAAAGCAAGGAATAAAGCTACCAAACCACAACTGAATGAAGGGGCAGAAGATGGTGCCAGCTATCAGAAGTTTCTTTTAATTTTTATTGATTATGTTATTGTGCAAGTTTTAATAGCCTAGTTGCTGATAAACTTAATAAAATTCAAATTAATTAACTAAATTTTAAGGATTTGATTCAAACGATTGAACGATAGCCCTCGCAAATATTGTGGTTCTGCACATAAATTTTAATTAATATGGTAATAAAACAGTTTTATTACACATAATGTATTAATATCTAAGTTCTCGATACAATTTTAATTACAGTTTGAATTTTTGTCCTCGTGCCTTTTTAATAAAATTATCCATTTCAAACTATAGATACACTCAGTTTTCCAGAAACTAAGAAATGACTAATTAGCATCTTTAAATCATGGATCGTATAATTTTTCATGACATTTTAGCTGTTTGATGCTGTGTTGACAGTTTAAAAATTATTTTGATGAAATGTGCAACATGTAAATATCAAAAACTTCAAACGCTAGTTCATGACGAATTAGAGAATGGAATATTTTCTGACTACTTTTACATTTAGCACAAAAACAAGTCATAATTATAAAGTAAATTGTACAAAATACATTTAAGTAGAGTAAACAACGTAGAAAAATTTTGAAATTTGTTAGATAATTTGCACTTGGATTATGTTTATTCCGAGTTAATTCACTTTAATTAAAATCATAATTGGTGTAATTGGTCTTCTAGAATTGCAAAAATAAAATGATCAAAGAATATTTTTGAATAATGCAGATATTTAAGAAAATGTTTCCACCTTAGAGTTCAATCTATTATGATTGTGCCGTAGATGATAGTTGTTTTTAGATATTATAAAGAGATTTTTTTTTCCCAACAATATAAATTAAATTTTTTTTGTGACAAATCTCTATATCTTTAAGTTAAATAAATGAATCAATAAATATGTTACAAAGGTTTCGATTTAAAAT
This sequence comes from Parochlus steinenii, assembly GCA_038502155.1. Taxonomy (NCBI): domain Eukaryota; kingdom Metazoa; phylum Arthropoda; class Insecta; order Diptera; family Chironomidae; genus Parochlus; species Parochlus steinenii. The sequence goes on along the minus strand of JAXCIN010000047.1, from coordinate 4,452,958 downwards.
TGAAAATTGCACAATCAGATAACGATTTTTTCAGAGAGAAATTGAATAAAAAATAAGTTTCAATAGCCAGTGCTTTTAATATAAATCTAAATTGTCTACTTGTCTAGGCACCCTCAAAATATAATACTCAGAGTTTTTGTCTCATTCTTGCAAAACTTTCGTTTGAAAAAATTTTTCTATAAGTTTAAAAATAATTTAATTTAATGTCTCTTTTGAAAAGATCTTGCGGTAAAATATTACACCAGGAAAATTTAAAAAATCTCGTCGTTGTCATTTTCTTCTGTTTTATGTTATCGAATTAAATCGTCTATAAATTACATGATAAATTATTATTAATGAAATTTGTAGTCACTTTGGTCTTTTTTATTTGGTTGACAAGAAATTGTCGAATAAATCAATTCGTGAATTAACGTTTGATGCTTGAATTTCTTTGACTTTCTTGTGTCGAGTCATTGCATTTCAAAGTCAGAAATTGACGTTTGGTAATAAAAATGAGTTTTAATTTGTTGGCACTTTTAAGAATCTACAAAATTTGTTGAAGCTCTTGTCAAACAAGCTTATTTAATAGTTTGTTTGTATGTTAATTTGTTTTAATTTTAACACGAAAGTATTCTTATTAAATTTTAAATATTTCAGGTAGGATTTACTTGGTTTGATATTTTTAGTTGTTATAACAATTTTGGAGCAATATTTCGTGCTCTGCAACGCAAAAAATGTGCATTTTTTTTAAATGTTCAAACCACACAAGACGCTTCAAAGTTTTTTTTCTCCAAATCCTTTTCTACCATAAAAATTAAAATCTGAATGTAGTGTGCGAGCCAAATTAATGTTTTCCGTCAAGGAACTTCATTATGCGAGCTAATTTTGTACACAATTTATTGCTTTGTCTAATTAAAATGTCAAGAGAATTTCCCATATCTCTTTTCTGAAGGGAATTTATTGGAAATACAGCTTTTGGCTTTTTAATGTCTTTTCACACGGCTATAGCCTCAAAGCATATTTGGTGGATTAAAATTTAGAAAATGATTAAAAGCCTTCATATATTTATAGAAGCTGTTGACACAGAAATTGAAATCTCTAAATGTATCATTACTAAAAAACAAACTAAAATGCAACAAATTCGAAGATCTTGTTCTGATGAGCGACATGCTCCTAGCCGTGTACCTTTCACTTTCAAATAAATATGTTTTGTATTAAGTTGTATGTGTTTTTGAAGACATCTCGCTTGACAGCTTGACACATTCTGTATCATGATATATTTAATAAAAACTTGAAAAAACCGCAAAGACAAAACTTTCAGATGCTTTAAAAATCATATTTCTCTCTTCAGCAAATGAATCGTGTCATAAATTTGTCATTTCGGATGAGAAATTAAAAATGTATTTAGGAATTATTAAAAACTTTAATCGCTTTGTAATTGATGGTGGTCTTATGTCATTAACAAATTAGTTTATGATTTTTAGAAAACTGTTAAACATGTGATCTGCAGTTTTGAATGGTTTATTATGCCGTATTTGTTTTGAAAGCATGAAAAAGAATATTTGGAAAAAATTTGGACTATTTTTGAGAATCGAAAGTATTCTTGAAGACATTTAATTTGTTTATGTTACTTTATTTTTAAATTATGTTGTCTCTTTCAAAGATATTTCTACCTTTAAAAAACTATTTTATACTCATAAACCTTGGAAAATATGTTCTCAGGAAATGAAAAATCACAACAAGAATCAAATTTATTAAATAAACTGTTAATGCATTCTATGACCTAAACTTTAATTAGAAAGTTCTGAAAGTTTTTGACATTTTCTAAATTTATAGAACAACTTATCCTACATCTTATTTAAAAATAAATTCAAGTCACAACAAAATAACTCAACAAAAAATGCTACACGCTCTTATAATTTCATTTGAAAATGATTATTCTTACAACAACATATTGTTTAGTTTGTAGAAGTTTTAGAAGAAAAATTGCTTTTTTAATCACTAAGAGTTTAACACAATATTAAGTTGATGAAGAAATTGTGAGAAATTGCACTAATTAGTTGAAATTTTGAAAAATAACATTGGCCCACATATTTAACTTACCAAATAATCTTGAGCCGTTGGTCGAATGTTGGAATTGTTGTTGAAGATATCTGGACTTTGAGAGATCGGTGGAGTTTCCTGAAGCAAGTCTTCTAAACTTTCAATATACTCTATGGCATTTCTTAGAATTTCAACTTTTGGCAGTCTTTGGTTGGGGTTTGTGCTGGTACGTCTTTTAAGAACTTCAAAAGCTTCGTTTACCTAAAAGAGGGTTTTTTTTATTGAGAATTTTTGGAATCTTTTCTTGAGGAGTTTGTATCTTGCAAGTGAACTATAGCTAGTAAAACGCTGAGTCAAAAAAGCGAATAAACTGAATTCTCAATACCGAGTTGAAATATTTAGTCACAGTTAATAATTTATAAATTGATTTTTTTCAAAAACTGTAGCAGGAGTTTTTGTATGAAGAAAACACATTAACTTTAAATGCATTTTCCTTGGAAAATATTTGTTGAATTATACAAAAATACTTGAAAACGTTGTGTGTATCGTACTTTTCTCAGTCGTCTTCTTTCTCTCAAAGTGGCCGCTTTCCGTCGGTCTACAGAAACGGTCTTCTTTTTGCAAGCCTTACATGCCCAAGTTAAACAAGGTCTATGTGTTTGTCCACTCATGCATGCAATAGGAGCTAAAATATGCTCCTCAGTGCTTGCAATGGAGCTCATGCTACTGCTGTCATCAAGAAGATCGCTCAATTGAGGATCTTGATCAGACTTATGGGATTTGCTGTACAAATGTTGATTAAATCCAATGAAATAATTATTGGATGGGAGTATTTCCTTGTGATTTACTTCGTAGCCACTTTTGTGTATATTATGGAAGCTATTACTATTGGAGGAATCAGCTACTTTTCGACACAAATTTTGACTAAACTTCGTCATGATTTGGCTTTATGAATACTTTTTGAGTTTTTTTTGAACTTTCCACGATCTAATATTTGTATTTTTTTCACCGCGTTTCACTTTATATTTAAAAACTTCACAATCAAACTTTTCAAATCAAAGTCCTCAATTTTCACTTAGAAAAAAGATTCATTAGATATTTTTTTATCAAATTCTTTCAATTTTATCACTCTTCATTAATTAATTTCAACTTATATTGCTTCACTTTTGTTGATGTATTTTAAAATCTAACAACAATTTATTATATAAGATTTACTAAAATCACAAAAAATATTTATTTTTCTTTCTTGAAAATCCTTCAAAATTTTTTTTAAATTAAATTCAAGAAAATCGACCGAAAACAACAAATCTCACGAGCTGACTGAAAGTAGTTCTTGGTGTTTAATTGTTGAACTCGAGTGTTCACATATGACAAATTTAAAATTAGTTTTTTCTATGAAACATCCTCTCAAAGTATCATCGTAATTTTGTCTCTCCCTTCAGTGGTAGGTTAAAATGTTGAGAAAATGATATTTTACAAGATCAAGTAGAGGATCGATGTGTCTTTTTTGACCGAGCACTGCATGAAATGCCTTACAGATGTTTGAGTTTCCTAAGATATATTTTTGAATGTTTGTTGTGAAAATATGAGATGAAAATAGATTTGTGGGATGAGACTTTAAGTTAGAAGAAAATTGACTCCTCCTTTAAAAATTCACAATGAATTCACAATTGATTTTTATTGAGTCGATTGTTTTTTAAATTTGTAATAAATATGACATATTATTTTTAATAATATCATTTTTTTACGCAACTTCTGATTGGTATTTTGCACATATTCTCGCTTTAAAACTAAACGGCATACATAAGACAAAAAAGTGATTCTGAAAAATATCTTTACAACAAATTAAAAAAATTTCATTGGAGATAAATAGCATGTCATTCAGTAAAACAAGATATTTAAATTAGTCACAAGTTTTTATTGATATATCTCATAAAATAACAAACAATATTTTAATAGTGCTTTTCTTTTCCAAAATAAATAAAAACATTTTAAATTATATTTATTGAGAAATAAAAATCACACGGTGTGGGCTTTCCTTACAGATTTGCTTGAAAACTTTTTAATTTGATCCGTTTAATTTGACAAGAAATATTGCTCCAGAAAAAGCATAAAAAATAAAATTGAGTAATTTAAGAAAATCTGAAGACTTCAAGACGCTTAAAAGTAACATATTTACTGCGCGAAACTTGAAATCTTGAGTGATAAATTAAGTTGTCTTCCTTGTTTCTGTTCTGACATTATTAACTTTGCGTCAAACTTTATTAACAAACGAACAAATCAGCCAATTTATGTTTTCAAAATGCAATGACTCGACAAGCAAAAGTGAAATTTAAAAATCAAAAATAAACTCACCAATTGATTTATTGGACAATTTTTCCACGACCAAATAAAAACACAAAAGTGACTACAAATTTCATTAACTTTGAAGAAAATTTATAGATTTCTCGCTCCGATAACATAAAACAGAAGAAAATGACAACGACGAGATTTTTCACTTCCAACAATTTTAAAGAATTTTTATTTTTGTCGTATTTTTTTGTTGTAAAAAGCCGAAAAAGCAACAGATCATAAAATTAATTTATTTTTAAACTTGGATTAAAATTGTATTTTTGAACTGAAAATTTTCCTCTGAAAAAAGACGAAAATTCAGAGGTTTATTTTTTCAAAACAAATGAAGAATCTTGTTAATGTTGCATAAATTAAATTGAAACTATTTTGTGCGTTGGGATTTGTGGACACATTTCGCATGAAATAAAATGTTAGAATCGTCTGTTTTTTTTAATTTAAGACAAACATTTGAATAAAAGGAATACAGTTTTTAAATAGATTATCCATTTCGAAAAGGTAAATAGAAGTTCTGTTGCAATTATAAATGTTTATACATAACCACAGTGATACTTTTAATTACAAACATAAAAAACAAATCTTCTATAAAGTGCAAATTATTCAGCAAATTGTTTATAATTTCTTTGTAGTCAATGTTAATTAGAACCTCTAAAATTAAACAATTTTTCTTAGCTACTTTTTAACTTTGAAATACAAAGTGAAAGGTTTTCCATTTATCCCTAATTGTTCATGAATTTACTTTAAAGTTTTTTTAACATAAAATTGTTGAGGTTTTCATCAAAAGCATTAGAAAACGTCAACAGAACATCAAAAGCAAAAATGCCACAAAAAATTATAGAATTTTCTTTTTGATTTTGCAGTTGCTTATTAAGAATAGCTTTTGAAATATACTGGAAGAAAGTTTAGTGATTGTTTTTGAAAAAAATAAAAAAAATATTTTAGCATAAAACAATTCGAAAGGACGACATGAACAATTTTTCATGTGTGGCAGGAAATTAGTTGTTATAGACAGTCTCTTGTAAAAACAATAAGAATAATTTTGCAGTATAACCTCCCTACAGTTTAAAAAGACACTGTTGTCGTACGCAAATATTAAACATTAGAACAGGATGATCATAAGATGCATAAAACACAATAACAAAAATGTTATCGTCAAAAACCTTATGAGCTACTATTTTTCAACATCTGGAGACTTGTGATGCCGTTATGGGAAAACTGCGAGAAAAAAATCTGAAGTGATTCAGAACTTCAGGCTTTAAGTACGTCTCAGAACTGCTCATAAATCAATCCATTAATACATTTTAAATATGCTAAACACACTAAACATTCAAAATGCTCAAATAATTTTGAAGCAAAATGTTTTCTTGCTTTTTGCTGAAAAGACGTCTAGCAATTTAGAGAATGCGAACCTCTTGTTTTATTGCGATTTTAATTGTTTCTTTATGTCTTTTGCGTGAGTCAAGCCGAGTCAAAAGATTTCAACTTTGCATTTCTTTGGATTAAAAGTCACATAATTTAGAATGTAGATCACTTCAATGCAATTTATTTTGTTTGCAAAATTTGGTACTGATTTATTTCAATTTAATTAAAATATTTTTAAATGCAACCAAAAAAATGTTTTCCGGGCAATAAACATATTTAGACCTTTAAAAATCTTACATTAAATTTTAAATCCTTTCAAGAATAAACAAATATAATAATATCTTGATTTATAAAATGAATTTAAATGATAGTTGGAAAATTTGAAGAAAACTTTAGTCTTTCTCAAAAAAATTTCAGTGTTAAGAATACCATAGTGCGTTAATAATATTATCAAGAGAATTGACTTATTTTTTCACTTTCTGGAAATTTTTTAATTGCTGAAGTGGTATTTTCCAAAATCAGATATGAATATTATTTTTTAACACTTTGATTTTAGAACTCAAATGAAAATTTGGAAAACGGTAAAAAAATGTTTCAAGATCCGGCAATATATTAAGTTAAAACTTAGGGAAGAAGCTACAAAACAAGGTACTTAAATGAAAAATAAAAATGTATTTACCAGAAATTGGGGGTGACTACAAACTTTCACAATACGCTTGAATTTAAGTGTGAAATTATTTTAAATAAACGATAATACTGATATAGTTTTTATGATCCAATTAACTGAAGGAAAACATTTTTATTACACAATCTTGACTATACCAAAAAAATTTAGATGCATTTACAAATGAGGTAATTTAAATTCAATACTTCATTCTCGAGGAAAACATGAGATCAAAGTTTCAACTTTTAACAAAAAATCAAGTCATTTCCGTTGCTTCAAATGATCCATAAAGTTACATCTCACTTTTGAAAATATTATAACTTTTGTGAATACTTTTTAGTGATTAGTTAACAATTCTGATTCAATATCTCTTTGTTTGGCATCAAGAATCGATGTATCATGATTTCAAGCAAACATACAATTGCAGAAATTCCATTGAAACAAACATAAAACATAAATGTCGGTCCTAAATGATGAGTAGATAATTTTTTTTCATAAAATTTAGAAGTCATTCCCTTTTTTAACCGTTCAATCCTAAATCTATCATTATCCCTTAGCGCCATGCCCATTTGGTACTTTAAAACTCCAGATTGAAAAATCTCTAATATTGCTTCATTAAAACTGTCAATAAATGGTGAGGATTTTGGAGCCATCATTGACTTGTAAAACTCAAATGGAGATTCTGTTATGGTAGTAAGCAGATTTTCGCCAGTTTGATTGTCATAAAACTGTGTAAGATAGTTTGTTGCGTACATAGAACTTACTAGAAATGCAATAGACTTATTTTTGATTATTCTATCAAATCCAAGCTCATCTTCTAAGCCTAATGAGGTGTTACCATTTATACTTGACATTTTCCTAGAAATATCTTTGAGTTTCGAGCTAAAAGCATTTCCATCTGCATCTCTGAAGACGTAGGCAAGAGAATGTGGAATTTGAATTTGCAAGTTGCTGTGAAGCAGTTGATTTAATGTTTTAATATCCTTTTCACCAGAATTTGTGTGCAAATTTTTCACAATGTTTCCTTGGAACAAGCTGGATCCTATCAAAGCCAAGAAGAGGAGGCTTAAAACAACTATTCGACTTGCCAGTAAATTTGAATGTGTCATTGAAATATTGCATATCAGTGCAATTGCATAAAAAATTGTTTTGCCAAAGGATTTTCCGTTTCTTGAAAATATCCTGGATTCCCATTTTGATACAAAATATATGGCAAAAGGAAACATTATCATAGTTGCGATTAGAACTATTATCGTATTTTTAGAATACATGAAGAAATATGTGATCGGCTTTGAGCGTTTTGGTGTCTTGAAAATAACGAAAACTTGCTTAGAGCTTAAGATAGGCATCAGAAACACCGATTGTGTTGTATTGTAGTCAGCAATATATCTTGGATTTGCAACGAGATCTACTTCATTGTATTCCACAGCTGCCAAAGATCCTTTAAATTTATATATCTTCAATTATGTATGGAATTGTTAACAAAAATAATTTAAACTAACCGGTAAACGATCCATCTTCATTTTGTGACCCCAGAAGAGCTCCGTCACGGGACTTTGAATAAACTGGAGAGAAGTTCATCATCTCTGACATGACTCTGATAGTTTCTCCATTGACATATTTGTAGTGACTTACATTACCATGTATATCATAAACAGCTTGACTCAACATTGGAAAATCAAAAATGTTAACCTAAAAGAATATTCATTTAATGTGTACTTTGAATAAAAATGCTACTAGAAAACCTACCCTTAAGTGATATCCATGCAAGTTTCTGATTCTGTTGTAGAGAAACAACCTTATATTCTCTAAGGCGTCATCACAATTTTCCAATGTAATATTCTGACAATAGAAAGGTGACCTTGATTGTTGATTTCCATTAAACGGATTAAATAAGCAGATCGATATAAAATATTGAGTTTTGACCATCACTCCGTTGTTCAAAATATTGAATTTTTCCCAACCAACTTTCAAGACTTTTCTAGCTTCCTGAAATTCAGAAATTATATAAGTTTAGCAAAGCAAAACATATCTCTTACTTGATAACTGGAAACTTCCGTCAATAATATTTTGATCTTGGGATTTAAAATTGATATTTTGGGATATAAAATATTCAGTGTTTCCTCGTAAATAAACTTGGAATTGAATAAAATTCCATAATTTGTATCCAAACTATTCATCTTATATTTTATAGTATCTTTGCCAATGATCTCAATGTTCCTTGAAGTGAGCACTGCCACTGGTTGGAATATGTTTCCATTTGTGCATTTAAAGTAGCTTAGCATATTAGAATCGGATGTATCAATGATAGACAGCTCATGTTGATCCTTACAAGTAATTGAATTATTCAAATAATAAAAAATATATCGCTGGAGGACTTGAAAGAATACTTACATGAAAATAGCCGAAGCACAGCTTCAAAATAATTGTAACCATCGGACTACATAATTCGGATTGCACAAATAATTCATCCTCATAACAGAAAGCCGACGTCCGGAACAATATCATCCATAAAATTATTTTGATCATTTTATAATGAAGTCAACTCTTCAACTAGTTGACTAATTTGACAAATCTAATAAACATCATTGTTCACATTTAAATTCCAACTAAACGACATCATTAATTCTTTATTAGTTTGCTTTATATTTTATGAGTGATTTTGGTTACACAATTAATGTTGTCAGATTATCTCAAAATTACATTAAAATTTTCGTAGAAATGTTCGGTAAATAGAAATTTATCTTCTCCATTAAACTATTTGAGCTTAACCTTTTTAAAGCTCATAAAAACACATTTGAATAGATAAAAATTTGCATTATTCCAAATATAACAAAACTTGAGCTTCCATATATTTTTTACGCTTCAATTCTACGTTCTTCAATAAAAGCTCACCCAAAAATATTAAAAATGCAAATCCGTGTAAAATCAAAAAAACTTCAAAGGTAGGTAAAAGCTGGTATAGCGACAATTTTTCTTGTCCTGTTTTTGGAAAATATCCATGTTTTGCACGATAATACATTACTTTTTCGTATTCAATATCCATTCCAACAAAAGAATGCGATATGACTCCTGACTCAAAAATCTTTAAAACTGCATAGTTGAAGCTGTCAATAAATGGTGAATCTTTTGGAGCCATCATTGATTTGTAAAACTCAAAAGGAGATTCATCAACATAAGTCAACAGATTCTCACCAGTTTGTTTGTCATAATATTGATTTAGGTAACTGCCAACATAAAGAGAGCTCATTAGGAATGCGATCGATTTATTATTTAACACATTGTCAATTCCCATTTCTTCATAATAATTGGTTCCCGAGGATCTAGTCATTTGCCGAGCAATTTCTCTCAATTTATCGTAACATTTGTTGCCACTAACATCTCTCAAAACATATGATAAAGAGTGAGGTATGTCCAAAATAAGATCGCTCCGCATTACTTGTTCGATGGTATTTATGTCTTTGGATATATTCTTGAAATTTAAATTCTTGGTGATGTTTCCTTGAAATAAGCTGGACTCGATTAAAGCAAAGAAAAGAAGACAAAAAATAATAATTCGTGTAGCCGTTCGCTTTGAATGTCTTATTGATATGTTACAGAGCATTGCAATTGACAACATTATGGACTTCCCGCAAGAATCTCCAAGTTGATCGTGGATTCTTGATTCAAATTTTTCGAACAAAAACATCAATATTGGGAAAAGTACCATCAACATAGTAAAAACTTTTTTGGTGTACCCATCATACATGAAGAAGTAAGTAATTTGCATCTTATTCTTTGGTATTTTAGCAATAATAAAGACTTGAGTTGATGAGATGACTGGATAGAGAAATTGAGATTTTGTTGTATTATAGTTGGTGATTAATCTAGCATTTGCAACCAAATCTACTTGCTCGTATTCTAAAGCAGCCAGTGAACCTTTTGAGAAAAATGAGTAAGTAAATCATTCTTGAAATGGTTCAAAAATGTTTTACCTGTGAAAGATCCATTTTCAATTTGAGAGCCAAAATATGCACCATCTGCTGGTAATACATAAACTGGAGTGAAGTTCATTATCTCTGATAAAATGTTTACTGAGTCACCATTTACGCCAGTGTAGTGACTTATATTTCCAGAGGAATCATAAACGGCTTTGCTGAGTATTGGGAAATCAAATATGTTGACCTATATAATTAATGATACAAATTAATTTTAAAAAAATGATGAATAATAATAACTCACCTTTATTGGATATTCGTTTAAATTTTGAGTTCTCTTACGTACAAAGTCTCTCACATTTTCTAAAACCTTTGCACCAGTGTCGATATCAATATCTTGACAATAAAAACTAGGTGCTCTTGACAACTTATTACCATAAAATGGATTGTATAAGCAAATACTTAAACTTTCGTTTGCTTTAACCAAAATAGCATTTTCCAATAATTTATATTTTTCCCATCCTGCCACCAAATATTCTTTAGCTTGTGTGATACTGGAGGTTAAAATCATTATTTTGGTCTTCGGATTATAGGCTGAAATTTTCTGCATGATATCATAAACATCTGATTTTAAGTTCAAAACGATTCCATAATTAGTTGAATAAGAACTTAGAGTATTTCTGACGGTGGAAACTTTTTTCTCACGAAAAGCTTTTTCATTTTTGATGGGATGGTAGCTTTTGCTGTTGGTGCATTTGAAATAGTCGATCAGTTTTATATCCTTTGAATCAATTATTGTTAAGGAGTGTTGGTCCTATAGCACCAACAAACAAGATTTGTAAATTAATCAATAATATTAGCATGTTATAATACAAACCTCAAAATAACAAAATACAACTTCTAATACTATTTCCATTTTACTACTGCAAATATCAATGTGTAGAAAGTGTTCTTCTTTCAAAGATGTTGCACTTGAAATAAGTACAATTAATATAATTAAGAACATGTTTCACGTTTGTAGGTTTATCCTGCACTTACTAACTAAATTACCAAATTTCTAATCAATTTATAGCTTTTCATAAACAAAAGAACTCTTAATTAATAATAAATGGGCAATGTTTAAAATGATGTTGCATAAATTTACTGTTCATTCATGTTTAAGGCGTTGCTATTTTTTGTAAATTTGTTTTGTTCAATAGGATTCAATATTATTTTAAATATAAAAAGTATTACGAATAATTATCATTATTTTCAATATTGTTAAACATAAATATGTAGAAATAATTAATGTGTATTTTGTCAAATTTCAAAGCGACCATGTCTTGAAAGCTCCATAAATGTATGCAACTTGTAGTACTGTAGTTAAAATATGTAAATATTATGGAATGATGTTCTTTTGAAATTTTTTGAAGCGGAATTAAAGTTCATCAACGCTTAGACTTATGAAGCGATAACACGGTGTTAATCATTCCTTCATTTTGAAACTAATTAGCATAATTAGGATTTTATCACTTAAAATGACCACCAAATCAATTGTTTTTATACTTACGTTGTGGGAAAAACCGTTGGTTCATTGTCCAACTGAGGGATTAAATTAATCAATTTGTTATACAAAATATGAAACACGATATACAAGATCTAATTAATACATTAGAAATGTGATATTTATTAGATAATTGAGCAATATGTGATCGATTAAATAGCAATGTATGAAAATTAAGAAATATGCGGTTGTAATTTCAAACATCCTGATTCAATTTAAGTAATGCATCGATATTCATCTTTGAATATATTCAAAATGTTAAGCATTAGTTGGTCGTAAAATATGTTATTTGTTGAAATATTTGACATTTCGTCAACCAATAAAACATAAAATGATTTAAATGATTTCACTGTTGCATCATGATTTTATCCACGACATACAATATGCACAATATACAGTTATACAACATACACATTCTTCAAATAATTCGCTCAAAAGAGATGGATGATTGTATTTCACTTTTTTTTTTGCGTAAAATTTAATTGGAATGAGTAACTTCGAATTTCCTTAGAATCATCTTTTATTAAATATGTTCCAATGAATTCATCAAAGAAATAGTTACAAGAAATTCCTCATTTTTAAATTGAGAGAGTTCAAGGTTAAAGGGGTGAAGAAACTAAGGCAATTTTGTGTATCGTATATATTATAACTTCATAACAAGGAAATTATTAAGTAACTTCTTTCTTGAAAGAATTAACTTTGGCATGCAAAAAACCATTCAGCTATAAATACATTTATTTTTATTGCTAACCAATAAAACTAATGCAGCATAAGCCATGAACTACTACAAAACCTCTCACTCATTCAATGTCGTACAACATTTTTTTCCATTAAAATTAAAAATACACAATTTCTCATCGCGTAGTAAAAGTACAAATTTCATTCAACAAAATTCGTTCATTGTTTATATTCCAAGAAACCATGCGCAAAATTTTCTATCACCAACACTAGCAACACAAAGAAAACCTGGAGTTTTCATTCTATGAAACAATTTCATGGATCTGCAGTCCAAAGTCATACAAAGTTACAAAAGTATATCCAAAATCTTTTTCAACTCTTGCTTTCGTTTGTTTCCTTCCGATCGCTTTTATCTATAGTATATTTTTGGCATCCCCATTAAAATCAAGTAGAGCAGAAAAAAGAAGCTATCGCAGTGTGTGGTTTCGATTACTATGAAGCTGCCTGTCTGCGTTCGACCTTTACTTGTGATTGTTTTGAGTAAAGAAAATTTTGAGTTATTGTGTTGAATTAGTTTATATCAGTTGATTCGCTGTGACGGTCTCTTCATTAGCTGTAGTTTGTGTAGTTGAAAAGTGTCGAAAAACAAAATAACATGAATTACCAGCAGTTCAATTTCAAGAAACGAAAACATTTAGAAAAGTTCCTTTGAACTTGCAACAACACAATTTAGCAAACAAAAAAATTTAAAATTGATTTGAATTTAGAGTTTTTTGAGTTGTGAGAAAATTGGTTCAATGCTTGGCTGCTGTTTTTCGATTTTCTAACCAAGAAAAAGAAAATTGTGACGCAAATGTTTTCGCTGTTTTCGTCATTGGTCGCTGAATGAAAATTATAAAAAACAATTAAGTGCTCTGTGATGTGGCACTATTGACAAGTTGAATATTTGCTAAAATTACCAAAATATCAATTTAATATTGATATAACCATCAGGAACTGTAAGTTTTAATATTCAAGTTCAATGCAATATTGTTTTGGTTGAGGGGTGGACGATTGAAATATTTGAGATTAATTTACTTCAAGGTGTGTTAATAATGAAGGAGTGTTTTAAAATTTCTGTATTATTCATGATATCCATCCCTCAACAAATTATACTTTAAAATGCACGCATTATTGATTTTATCGATCAAGATTCCTCAAATTTAAATTGCGCAAGCAACTGATAAATAAAAAAATCCGCAGTAGGAATTGAATAGAAATATTTAATTTATTCAATCAAAACAGATATATACAGAAAGTCCGTCCACAAAGTTCAACAGTGAACAATTGTATCAATGTCAATGCGGCTGATGAGTGGTGATGCATAATATATGTTGCCTCATTTCAGACATCTACTTCCCGCACCCCACCAGACATGTTTCTCAAACAAACCGCTCAATACGAATTTTCTCAGGAAACTCTCAAAACATTTCACAAGGTGGATGGACGAAAACTCTCGTAATAATAAACAGTTTTCAGCCAATTTTCGGTCCAAATTCAACTGCGAGTCTTATTATTGTGCTAATATACAAAATATTCTCGAAGAGAGAATATATAATGTGAGCGAATTAGCTGTTGTCAAACATTCAATCAATCGGACTCGCGGCTTGTCGTTCAGTTTTTACTGAAAATTCAAGCCATTAATACGCGTTGCTCGTGTGAAGCTTCACAATACGCGTGTTTTGGTTCAACTATAAAGAAAAATTTGAACAAAAACTTGTAAAATTAAAATAGTTTGCTGTTATCGTCTGGTTTTCTTATTACTTTTTCATCATTGTTCGCCATTCGTAAAAATATATGGACTTTTTTATTTTTGACGGAATCCTCGTGAAAACCTGCTACTTGTGAAGTGAACGGAATCTTGCTCGTTAAAGTCTTGAAAAAAATTCAAATGCAACATCGAAAGAGAAAATTGATTATCATATTTTATCAGACTTATTCGTTTAAATTCCACAGACTTATATATGAAACTCGCTGAGCATCTTTACATTAACAAGCGTCGCACTTCAGTTAGAACCTTATTCAACTTTTGGAGGAACAAAGCATAAGTTAAATTTGTTATTGAAAATAATTAATTCAAACACGAAATATTTCGGAGGCTCACCAAATATAAATATTTTAACATTTAACCAGATTTAATAAAGAATAATATTGAGCAACCTTGGCCATAATCATTAAAAAGTGATAAAATATTTGTGAATATAAAAGTGAAAAAAGCAGCAAGAAAACTTGGTGGAATTTGTCTTGAATTGTGTGTGTAGTATTCAGCAAATGTTTGAATTGGTGATAAAAATTCAAAAAATCTACGAAAATATTCTTTAAAAAGCTTCAAGTTGTTTTAAACAACAAAAAAAAGGAAGGCAAATCATTAAAAACAATTAAATTAATATTTTGAATATCAAAGCAACAAGTTTACAATAAACTCTCGACAAGACAACTAAACCGACAAACATGGAGCAGAACATTGCTTTTAATATTTTTAATAATTTGGATAACGGCTGTGATAACAATAATAATCCTCCACTACCCTCTATATGGATCTTCGGATACGGATCTCTCTGCTACAATCCTGGTTTTGAGTTTGCAAAATGTGTCACTGGCTATGTAAGAGGCTATGTGAGGAGATTCTGGCAAGGAAATGTAACACACCGGGGAACTGTTGAAAAGGTTTGTTCATATTTATTTATTATCAAAAAATGTAAGGAAAAACATAAGACATTTTTGTTTTGTTTGTGTTTGAAATAATGCCTAACGAAAAATTCCCGAGTTAATTATAAATAATTATCATGCAATTGATGCAATTTGCATGCCAAATTTAATTTCAACACATTTCAATACACGTCTTTGTTTGATCATCTTGTTGCAGTAGCGTCTAATAAATTCACAAAATGAGGAAAATTTTCCACTATATTAAAATTTCATCTACTTTTTATAGTTTTGGGAAGAAATGTACAAGATTGATAACTAAATATTCATTATTAAGAAAACCAACTTTGGATTCGATCCAAAAATCAAGTCATCTAGCAATTGTACTATTGTTTCTGTGTGTAGAATACTGAAGTATTTGAAACGAGTCATTATATTTTTTATTGAAAAAAATTATAAAATAGTATTTAAACTGCGGGGTTTTTAAAACGTTTATAATATTTTAAGTAACCTAAAACTATTTGCAGTTAATTAGTATTTTATGAAGTTTTCCTTGAATCTTTCAATAACTTGAACAACTTTTTTTGCGTGTGTTTTTGACTGATAAGAAAATTTATCAATAAAAAATAATTGGCATTGCTTTTAAAATTTTGCCCATATGTTGAACACATCTCAAATCAATCTAAATATTCATTCAACTATATATGTTAAATCTTTATGATATTTGTGTCATAAAGATGATAAAATGAATTCAAAAACATCCAGAATTGCATTTGTGTTACTATTATTATCACTTGACATAATTAACATAAAATGTAGAAGAAGAAATTCTAGAATTGCTGTAAATTACCCCATAAGAAGGAAATTTGATCCAATATAATTTGATATTTTATGCAATAAGTTAGCATATTAAAAAGTTTTTTTGTCAAAATATTAAATATCGGAATGAAACTATGATATTTGAGAAATCGGTGGTGATACATACAACTTTAGTAGAAATTGATATTCTCTTGAAATTGGTGAAATTTTTCCAGAATTTTTCAAAAATGACAAAAAAATGAATCATGGGAAATCTAAATAATAAAATATCATTTTAATTTCATGGTCTTGCATGTGAATTGAATGACAATTTAGCAATCTACAGAGATTTTATCTTACATTTTAACCATTAATTTAATATAGTAGGCAATTCTGGGGTGTGAAGTAATTCTTAAATTCTCACACTTTAAGACTTTGCATGAAAGAAATATCAGCTTTAATTAAACTCAATGTTTTAAAGCAATTGAACTTTTAGCTTCTTAATTCGCAAAAATATTGTGTAATCTTTTCAATGCATCAATCATCAAATTAATTGAAGTATTTTCTGACAATGCAAGTCTGCTGACTCTCTAAATTTATAACTATTCGGCTCTCTATCTATTTATATCAATATCAAATAAATAAAAAAACAAAATCTTCATCAATTTGATGAGTAAACAATCAGCATTCAAAATATATCAATCGATTGCCCACTTTTATAGGTGCTTATTAGGTACTTAGTCATTAAAAACTGTCTAATGACATTCACTCAATAAACTAATGACTTCAGATATTGAAGTAATCAACTTGATTGTAATCTAATTATGCAAATTCAACAAAATGTTTTATTAGTCGAGCAATTAAGTTCGATTAAACATATTCATTAGTTTTATAATGCTATTAAAAATATGAGCATATTATGTATGTAGGTGATTATAAAAAATTACTGTTTTTTTCTGAAGCTATATGTGCTTGATAGTAGGTAGTTTTTTAAAGGCTATTACTGGCATGCAGCTCATAATTATCCGCTTTTGGTAAAATGATGTCTATATTTGCTGAAACCGATTCAAATCTTCAAATATTTAACTGCTTGATTACTATTTTAAAGAACATATCTTTAAAATTAAATTTTTCAAGTCATGATCTTCTAAACTTAAGCGTTCCAAGAAATTCTAGCTGATATTTATAAATTTTCGATAATTTTCATTGCATATTTGCTGCTAAATTGGCAAATTGTCAATATACTTAACCAAAAAAATCACCCACTTAATAGAGCAAACATAGAATAAAACTCAGTCGATGAACAAATCAATCAACAAAAATTGCTTACTCAAATTCGCTAAAATGTGCCAAACTTTTATCTTAGTTTATCTACATTCATTCAACAGCACACTTAAGCTAAAATAGAACAGTTTTCGAAAAACGCAATATGAAACATTGCAAATTTGATAAGAATTGTCTAGGGAATTTCTACCATAGAAAATTAGAAGTGGAGAGTAAAAATGATAACGTTATTTCCAGACGATTGATAAAGCAGCTGAACAATTAAATATTACTATGTGTTGTTTTTTTCTTTGCGCAACAAATTATTACAATTATCATACCATAAAGTGAGATGACAATTCATCACGAAAAAATCACAATGTTTCGAGAAAAAAATCAGATAACTTTGCAAAGTTCAAGAGAAATTAATTTAAAATCTTATCAATGATTCTGAATTGATAGGTACATCCCCTTAATTGAAATTTCAACCATATCTACAACAAGTTGTAAACATTTCGAATCAGTGGAAAAACAAGCAATTTCAATTGGACGGAAGCAGGTTTTTAAAATTTGTTCGCAAAAAATGTCTGAATTATTCGAGAAGTATAATTTCTTTCAAATTTGTGTAATATATCTTATCGTAAAAAGCGTTGTCGGCCTTCAAAACGAAAAAGAAATAAAAATTCAGAAGTATGTGAACAGTTTTCTTTCAGAAATTTAAAATAGCAATACTTGACGTGTATACAATTGGCGAGCATCTTTTAAAGCAGATTTCAATGTCTAGTGGACCTGACTTTATGTCCATATACGTGGTGATAAAACTAACCTTTGTTGACATTATTAAGGACCTAAGACCAAACTAAGAACAAACTAAACATTGATAATAAGTAAATAAAATAGTGAGTCAACAACAATCGATTATTTACCCTGCAATACTTCCCTTTCTCAATACAAATTACTTTCCTACCAAATTACACCGATTAAATCCAGACATTGAGTTAATCTTTATTTTTCAAACATGCCTTACTGTTAAAGCTCAAAAGTTAACTTTTTATTGTAA
The DNA here is from genome assembly GCA_038502155.1 of Parochlus steinenii. NCBI lineage: Eukaryota > Metazoa > Arthropoda > Insecta > Diptera > Chironomidae > Parochlus > Parochlus steinenii. The sequence goes on along the minus strand of JAXCIN010000047.1, from coordinate 4,434,617 downwards.
AATCATTGGTGGCAAAAAAATAAATTAAAAATGATATATTTTCTGGTCAGCGTATATTTTTTGTTCGAGAAGTGTGCAAATCTAAAATGCTGAAAATAAATTAAATTAAATTCACAATCATTCAGTCGAGTTGATAATGGCTTACTTTTCTACAATTTTACGTTTTTCTAGCAGACGTTATGCGGTATGGTATGTTGTTGTTGTTTTCAATTTAACTGAGATACAAACCTCGAAACAAACAATATAAAATTAAATTAAATTTTATGGTTAAGTTTGTTCAACGATATTTTGGGGAAATTCTTTTAAATGATCTTATCTGTTTGCGAAATTGAAAAGTAATGCGTTCTGAATTTTTCTGTGAACAATTTAAAAATGTTAATTCAAAAATCTTTAATTTAAAAAACAGTTGTGCAATTGTTCAGAATAATCAGAACAGTATTTATATCAATAGAAAATTGCATCGCTACATTGCAATATTGTTTATTAAATATTTGTTCCAAACAAAGCTCTGCTTTACCACAGAACTTTCAATAATAGGTCAAGTTCATATCCTGCTTTCAAATTGTATTTCATTCCTGTACTCAAGTTTATATTCTTGAGCTAAACAATAACTGAATATTGATTTCAAATGTGCCCGGTTCTATGTTCCTAGGGAAGATCACAATAAAAATTATTTCGATTCGAACCAACTCACAAAAATAATTTATTCAATAAAGAAGGCGCAATACAATCCTATTATTATTCTTTTGAATTTCTGTTCAATCACGAGAAAAGCTATTTTGTAAATTTCTCAAACAGTAAAAAAATATTTTATTTCAAACATTAAAAAGCTATTTTTAGAATCGTCATCTCTATTCAAATTCCTAAATTTAAATCCAAAGTGTCATTTCTCACATTCTGCAAGTAAATTGCATGTAAATTTTCAAAACAAGCAAAAAACCAAAACAACACAATAAGTAATCGGAACGAGAAAACCTTTCTGAAAATTTGAAGTTCGTTCGTTCACATCCAAATCATCTGATATTCACGTGCACTGGCGATGTGTTCCAATTTTTGCAAATGTTTTTATTTTTGTATGTAAATATTTACATTCACTTACAATACTTTCATGATTTTCCTTGAAAAAAAAAACGTTTTGATAGATAAGAAATGATTATATTGTTCTTTTCCTTTTTTATTCACTTTGTGTAGTGTGTTCAAGTTTCAAGATATCTTACCATCAAAATATTAAGTAATCTCCTGGTCAATATTTTTAACTAAATCTTTAAACTAATATTAAAAAAAATATTTACAATCCTTTCCCATGAACTTGAAACTTTCGACAAAATATGTAAATAGAGAACTCTATCCAAATCATTTTCCTATTTTCAACATCTGTTTTGAGTTATGGTTCCAATTATGCCAAATTATGGCATTTAATTTGAATATAATCTAAATTATTCATCGAACCTAAACCGTCTATAAAATAATCCGATAATCGAGACGTGTTATCTGAATAAATAGCTAGCTACTTGAGTTACGACAAGTTGCGATATTTTTGTTCGTCTAGTCTAGCAAAATTTGAATTGCTGATGGACTTTAGCACAAACTGTGCAAATATTTAAATGGGAGTTTGCACAATTCTATGGCGATTTTATATTTGCATGAAATTTAGATAAAAATACTTCCTTTCGTTTAAAAAGTATGTAGATACATTGAGGTGTTAGATAATATATTTCACGTAGAAGGTGGAAACTTTGTCACTGAATTTTAAATTGAATTTTTTCAGCGTTTTAAAAATGATAAATTATTTAACCCGTATTTTGTATTTTATTCTAGCCCGGCCGCGTTGCAACACTTGTGGAATCTCCAGAGGTAAGAAAACATTTGAAGAAACATTTAGAAAACGTGGCAAAAAAGAAAATTTATGAAAACAAAAAAAAGTAATTCGTATTGTGTGAGCCTCATTGTGTTAAGTTCCCTTTTGATGGAGAACTCCCGAATCGTAACTATATGTGAAAATTGGCCAGTTTGCGCTGCCGTAAAGAACTCCACTATTCTTCAGACCGAAGTCGTCTCGTATAAGTGGGCTCGCAGCAGCGCAATTGAGCTTTCACAGCACGGTACTTTCTACCACATGCCCGAGGACTTTCCCCAAGTATTTCAAAGAGAGTTATTAGAAACTCGTGTGTAACCTTGATAGCAGGGCAAATAAGAATTACGGTTATGTGGGGTGGAACAGGAATCGAACCTGAGAATATAAGTTTCAATAGACCGACGCCTTAGCGATCTAAGCCACCGACCAGATAATAACTACTGTTGATAAAAATGATCTTAAAGCACATGCGTGCTAAAAATAGATTTGATTTTGAATTTTTTGTTCACATAAAAAAAATTTAAACTAACCAAGAATTTTATACGAGAAAGGATGAACTCTAAAAAAATATTTTCTTTTTTTCAGGGAATCGTTTTTGGTTGCGCTTATAAAATTACTGGAGACTTAGCCTTAAACTATTTAGAACAAAGAGAATGCACATTGGGAGGTTACATCACAACTTATACCAAGTTTTACCCCAGATTTGCAACTGAGTCTAGTGGACTGACTGGGGAAGCTTTTCCAGGTAATTGAAGTTTTATTTTTAAATTTTTTACTATTCTAATACCACTTTAAACTTTTTTTGTAGCGCTGATGTACATTGCTACCTCAAAATCTCCTTACTGGGCTGGTGAAGAAAGTGTCGAGCAGATAGCAGAGCAAATAGCATCATCACGAGGACCATCTGGACATAATGTGGAGTATTTAATAAAATTAGCAGTTTTCATGCGAGAAACTTTGCCAGGCGTACATGATGATCACCTTTTTGACCTAGAACGTCTCGTACGTGAACACCTTATTAAACAAGATATTAACGTACAACATGTAATGGGCCTACCAACAGAAATAATCCGTAGAGACTCGCACGAGAATTTGAGTAGGGCAGTTACGTTTGAGTATTCCTCTCGTTGCGTCGAAAAGAAACTTCGTTGCTTGAACATTTAGCTGACGATCTCTCCATTAGTGCCAGCCTATTTATGAAATATTTGTATTTATCTAAATGTTAAGAAAAGGCTTCCAATTAACTGTATTACTAAAAAATGCAGTCAAAAGCACACCAATTTTTGCAACTAAAATAAAAAAGTGATTTCTATGTTTTCTTTCTAAGTTTTGACTAAAATTTTAAGTATGTTAAATGGGAGGTTTTGCAAGGAGTATGTTAGATTTTTGAAAGTTACAGGACAAATATCATTTGAATTTATTTGAGCAGAGCACCTCCAAAAATACTTTAAATTTTATGAATATTGTGCAGATTTGATAAAAAAAACTAAATTAAAATATATTTGAAAATCGACATCATTTTAAAAAGAGCTCAAAAAACCATGCTAAATAAAAACGCTTGCAAAGTCCAAAAAAATTATGAAAATTGAAAATTATCAAAACTCCTCCCAAAAGAGCTATTTTTTGTATCGCACCAAATACTTTAATGAAAAGTTTGCTTTTTGTGGCTTTTTAAAAATTAATTGTATTTTTAAGTGAAACGTTTAATAAAAAGTTTAAATTTATAGATTAGCGTGTTTTAATTGGTGAGAATTTCCGTGGCTTTAGTCTCAATTAGCTGTTCCATGTTGGTAATGGACTCCATCCAGGTGTCCAGTGTGTTTGCCATAGCAGAAACTTGATTCTTATCTAAAACGCGAGGTTGAACCCACGTCATATTCACGGCTCCGGCAACTTGATCAATAGCTCCACGCACAAGACCTTGAGCCAAAGCTTTCATGATCAGCAGCTCAACTTCTTTGAGTGGCAAGCGAGTTTCCTTAGCAATCTCATCAAAAGTGATCGTGCGATTGTTGGCGGATCGCTTAAAAGTCATTTCCATCAAACACAAAAGTGATATTTTTTGACGCAGCTTGACTTCATGAGCGGCTAGATCGGCAATAGAGCTCCATTTTGGCTTCATTTGGTCGAATCTAAAATATATTTGTAAAGATTATAGAAACATATTTTTGATTTACATTTAGCAACTCACTTTCCAATATCTCCGGAATTAAAAGCCTGCAGTAATTCCACCAACCACTCGTTATCTGAGCCTTTAAGGGATCCCAAAATAGGATGAGCCAGCAATTCTCCTATATTATACACTCCCTCTCCCAGCAAAGCAGCTAATCCCAAAAAGAATGCTTGTTGAGGCCACTGATCCTTTGGAAAGGTGTCAATCGAGCATCCCAAGAACTGCAGACCACATCTGTAATATTCACTGTGCTGGCCAACTAAGCGGTAATACTGAGCAGCGAGCATATAGTATTTTCCGTGAACTGGAGTCACTATACCAGCTTCCTCAAGATTATCTTTCAAGTCTTCGATAATCTTTTTTGTGGCATCTAAGTCATTCAAAAACTCAAGGTGAATTTGTCCCTGTAGAACTTTGCACAACCAAACTGCTTCATCGCAAATCTTAACCTTCTCCTTAAGCTTCTCGATGAAAGCTACTGCTTCTTTCTTGTCTGCAATATAGCTGATGACTGTTGTTAGGATCTCAACTAAGCCAAATGGATTGATTTTAGTCTCAAATGAAGAGATAAGATTATGATAAAGCTTAAGCAAGTCATCCTCATTTTGAATCGAAGGATGTTTGATAAAAGTATGAAGTTTGATTGTTACTTCGTTCCATAACCTAAAAAAGGGAATAAAATGATAACAAAGCATATCTTTGGCATATTCCTAATTGAATGATGAAACATTTTCAATTAAATTAAAGCAATTAAGGTTATTAATTGGTAAAATTCAGATGGTAAACAATGACTTACTTTTCGTTATAAAGTTCTTCGATTTCGCCCCACTCTGCAGCTAATTCTGCATCAGAAGTTTTTTTCTGTTCATTCAAGTAATTGGTTACGTTAACTGCAGCCATTTTAATTGAGTACTTAGTCTTAAAATTGAATAAATGATTCTGCGAAATATTAGTTGTTTTATGAATACAATTAAATTACAAGTCACACAATGTGAATACACTAAAATCATAATCTCTGATTAATCACTGATATATCTCGGATTATTCTGAAAAATAAACAAACAATATTGAATTAAGATACAATAATTCAATTATTTGTACATTAACAAACAAAGTGAGATAAATTATGGCTGCATCTCGCGAAAGAAGAGCCAATGCAGGTGCTAAGATTGCACATTTGCTCAACGAAGAGGAGGAAGTGGATGATTTCTATAAAGAAACTTATGGCGGCTTTAATGAAACTGCTGAAGATAATGAATATATGTAAGAAAACTATAAGAATCCTTTTTAATCACATATTTTCTAATATTTACATTATTATAGTCAAAAAAACGAAAATTCTGACGACGATGTGGTTGATTCAGATTTCAGTATTGATGAAAATGACGAGCCGGTGTCAGATCACGATGATGAGGCTCCCAAAAGACGCAAAAACGTAAACACTAGAAGCTACAAAGAGCCAGTTGCTAAGCCCAAGAAACCACTATCTCCAAAAAAGAAATCTCCAGTGAAAACTGTAAAATCTGAACGTTCTGAAAGATCTCGAGGAAATAGATCCAGCTTTACAATTTTTGATTCAAACAAGAAATCTTTATCACTCCGAAAGACAACAGCAGCAAAATCAGCTGAAACACAGCATCGATTGAAAGAGCGCACAGAAGCAGAGAGAAAGAAACCAAAAGTTGTGAAGGTAGATGACTACATTCCAACACAAGAAGAACTTTTGGAAGAAGCCGCTGAGACCGAAAAAGAAAACTTGAAGTGTTTGGGTAAGTTTTATTAGTGATTTTAATTGAAAATTACTCTGAATGTTTTATTAATTATTTATAGAGAAATATCGTAGAATGGAATTGGAGAAGAAAAAGGTGAGACCTACCAAGCGAGCCTTCGTTGGACCAATCATAAGGTATCATTCAGTTTCTATGCCAGTTATTCAAGATATTGATGAAATAAGAATCGATGCAAAAATGGATGTTGAGGAAAATGTTGAAGGTGAAGGGAGCAACAAAAGGTAATTGCATTCATGAAAGGCCATTTAAAATAATTCATTCATACGTTTTTAAAGGATGACCAGAAGAACTGCCAACAAGCTAACTCACGAATCTTCAATAAGAACTGTTGAATCCCGATGTGAGAGAACATTTATCACATTTGAAAATGATATTGATGAAAAGGTATTTGATGGCATTTTCCCTTCTAAAGAGCCGCCAATTAAACGCAGCCAAATTTGTGCCATTACAAGGTATGTTTCTTTGCCTTTAAAGAATTTCATTAATAACATTAAACGATTAAACATTTAAGGCTACCAGCGAGATACTTCGATCCAATCACACAGCTCCCATACCGCAACGCTCAAGCGTTTAAGATTCTCCGTGAATCTTATTACCAGCAATTAGAAGAGAAAGGTGACATGGCAAACTCAGAGGTTGTTTCCTGGCTAGCGTGGCGTAAGAAATCAAAAGAATTGCGACCATTGAAAACTCCAGCTAAAGCTTAGTAAATAATAACAAATAAAAATACTTAATATTTTAACATACAAAAATCCATCAAATTTATTGAACATTCAATAAAAATAATTTTAATTTAGTTTTAACAAATGTTGTTTTAAAATTGTTTAGGCACGATTGGAATTCTTTTTTGATGCAGGAATTTCTTTTCCACAGTTGTGTTGCTGGGAAGCACGAAGAAAGTCAAATAGCCATCAAAAACGTTGAAACTAAAAAAATTTATTTATTTAAAACTTCTGAATTGAAGGCAAAAAATGTTTTGTGATTGAATTAGAGTCGAAATGAAATATGTTACTTACTTCTTATCAGAAACAATTTGTTTCAAAGGTTTCTTGTAATCAATCTGATAAATCTTGGCGTGAACTCTATTTTCGAAGTATACGCACAACTCCTTAACGTCTTTATACTTACCTTCTCGATCACTATCTAGTGGCGTTGATAGCATATCATCTAAGCAATCGTGAATTCTACGAGTAAAACATCGGTTAAAGATTTTCAAAATTCAAGATTCAAGAGATAGAAACTCACGAGACTAGCTCACTCAATTGTTGCTGTAAATCCGTCAACTGGAACTCTGGATAACAGAAAATAACCGGCCAGTAAACTACATTATCTTCTCCTAGCTTCACTGGGAAATTTTCTAGTGGCTCTAGCTTAGGTTTGATCAATTTTGGAGTTAATTTCCTCAAATTGCCATCTGGAACCTCCTCAAACTTTATCTTTCTTAGCAACAAGGCCTCAATAGTATTTTGAAACTGTATCTGGATTTTTTTCTCGTTTTGAAGTTGTTTACGCTCATTCCGATCAATTTCAGTTTTTCGGGTTATTGCTTGCTTTTGCAAATCAATCAACTCTTGGTTGCAAGGATCATCAACTAAATAGTCTTGTAGATGCTCGATAGCTTCTTTGTATTTCTTCAATTCCACAAGGCACTTTACAACTCGAACTTTAGGCTTTGGATAATCCTGTTTCAGATCGATAGCTCTTTTGGCATCGATCATAGAGGACCTTAAAAACAATATGTTAAACATCACATCATAAATAATGAAATCTTATAAAAATACCGGTAATTTTTGATAAAATATTGAGCAGCACTACGGTTATTGAACAAGTTAGCTTTCAAATCATCATTATTATGATCTTTTATTGTTATTCCTTCTGTATAACTGAGCACTGCCATTCGAAACTTCTTGTGTTTCATATAAAAAGTACCGTCTTCCTTATATTTGAGAGCCAGCTCTTCACAAGTATTTTCCATAGGATCGTATTTAAGCTGCTGTAGCCCTTCCATTAGAGGATGAACTTCTTCACCAGGTTCAGGGGCTTTTTTCATGAAAAAGGGATGTTTATCGATTTCCTACAAATAAAGATGTTGTATTGAGAAGGATGTCATCAGAATAAACTTGTTTTTATACCTCTCTCCAATTCGCTGGATCCCAACCATCTGAATAAGGCTTTGATTCCAAACCGTTGATATATTCGTCCAACTCTTTATCTAGCTTTTCTGCTAGTGCAAGTCGCTCTTCATCGGTCATGTTAGCCTTTATTTCTGGTTTATTTATCTCTGATTCTGCCATGTTTCTTGCATAGAGTTTCTTGCTTTATATGATATTATTATTCAATTTGAAGGTTGTATTCACTATAACTGATTCAGTGTATTCTTATAAAATGTCAGTCTGTTTTGTTTACGTTTATAAATTACCAAAAATATTTTCAAAAGAATGACTAATTAGTGCTATAAATTGATCACCTATCAAATCAGATCATTGATAACGATGAACTAGTGTAAAATACCACCCATTGAACCATCACTCAAAAATACACCATGCATGTAAGTTAAAATCTCAAATTCATGAAATATTACATTATACAGTGGTAATATCTTTTTATAACATAAATGCAAAATTACCAATATTGTTGATCTTCAGAAATATATCCCTGTTCATCATGATTTCGATTTGATATTTCACCTTTAAATGTCTGATCAAAAACCTGTAACAATCAATTACATATACTAATTTGTTTCCAATATTTTCAGCACCCTTCTACCAGCTCTACCAGTAAACATCATCACAAAAATGCTATAATAAAATGTTTCTGCAACTGTTCAAATCTTACAAGAAAAGATTACCTTAAAGCCTGCAATGACGGTATCGAGCATATTCTGAAAAGTAAAGAGTCATCTTTACTCTTAAACGGATTCCTTCTAAAATACTTCAAGAACGTAAAACCTAAGATTCAGGAAGATTTAGAGTGCTATCGCTTCTGCGAGGACATCGTAGATCAACAAATTGAAGTTGACGATGATGTTTTTGAAAAACTTGAAGAGTACTGCTTTTCAGAAGAATGGGAAGAAAAGTTAGAGAATGCAAAAGAAACTCAAGATGATTTTCAGGAATTTTTGAGACAAATGATGGTTCAAGCGCAGTTAAGAATTGAAGTAAGTCTTTCTCAAAGCTGATTATTATTTTAATAATTTGAATATATTTTAGAGCTATCCAGAGTACAGGATGTTCAAAGAAAAGCTGAACGAAAAATTGAAGTAATAAATCTTGCCAGGAGCAGCTAAATTGCCTTAAAACTTAAACATAAGCATTAAATTGGTTTCCATTATTTATTAACTTGTTTTCTACACTTTTAAATGCTCAGGAGCACCAAATATTTTGAATGATATAGATACTTACCAAGTATATTATAATAAGCTAATGTTGTGCAGTTTTCCGTTTTAGACTGATTTGTGAAAATTTTAGATTTTCTTGGTCAATATAAATAAAATATATAAATATTAAAGAAATAAACAGATAAAACAATCTAAAGATTTTTTTAACACATCGAATATCATTTTATTCTTGCAACTAAACATTAACCAGGACGCATGCACTATCTGGTAATGCATCCACCTATCACATATATATTTCAGACTCTATAAAATAAATAAAATCAGTGCTTTAAATAAAATCAACATAACTATAAAATCTGTAACATAAAATTAATAAAACTTTTCTAAGATTGAATTAAAATTGCAAAATTGATTGAGTAGAACCATAAAACATCAAAAATTATTTTTTTGGTTTTTGTTGATTGGTGGGAACCAAAAAGGTTATAAAAAATTCGTTTTGTAAATTTCTATAAAATAACGATTTTAAATTTTCTAACAAACAACTAATTCAATAATACTCTTTAATACTTATTAATTTATAAACCTGGACAATATTCTAATCATTTAAATCAATTGTATGATTTTACTTTTTAAAAAGGTTTAATTTTTACGTTTTTTGCTGTTTTTGTTTGTTTTTTTTTGGCATATTAACATTTGTTAAAAATACCTTAAGGTGTGCACACCTTGCACACCCTGACGAGACGCCACTGGTTACGAGGGTTGTCGAAAGGTCCGATTTCAGAGTTACGTATTTTATGAATAGCCCCTTATTTGATCTTGATCTAGATGGCTCAAATTTATTACAACCAGTATATAACTAAATAGTATATTCATATTAAAGAGATAAGCGAATAAAAAACAATTACTAGGAGGCATCTACTATCTGGTAATGCGACCACCTTTCACATAAAACATATTCTAAACTCACGTTATGAAGATCATCAATATTCAATACAATGTAAAGACGACGGGAAGTTGTAGTTTTAAATCGTGGCCGAATTGGGCTTACCAAGCTTACTCATGAGTATTTGCTGATAAAACATCTCCTTCGGTTTGTTCGGCTTGTAATGTTTCATTAACTATGAATCATATATTTTGTTGGTGGTCAGAAGATATTAAAAGTTTAATTAAAAACAGGAAAAAGTTATTTAAAATTTTTGATAAATATCCATCAAGCATCAACATGTTGAATTTTAAGTTGGCCAAAATGAAAGCTAGATTTGTAATACGACATGCAAAGAAAATTGCTTTTCATAATTTTTTAATGTCTGTAGACGCCAATACTCCAATATCTTTAATTTACAAAAAAATTGAGGCGCTTGATGGTCATTCTACTGTTTCTCAAATCAAAGCTTTAAAGGTTGATAATAATATTGTTACGAACCGCCAAGAAATTGCAAATCACTTGAGTAAGCATTTTCATAAAACATCTAGCTCGTCAAACTATTCCCAGGATTTTTTGAATATTAAAAAAGAAACAGAAAATGTTTCAATAAGATTGTCTCGTGTTAAAAATGAATTCAATTGCCCATTTATATTTGCTGAAATGAATGAAGCTTTAAAAACCTGTAATGAATCATCACCCGGAGTAGACACAATTCATTACGAGATGATTGTAAATATGAACTATGTAAATAAAAGCTTTATTCTTAAATTTTTCAATAAAATTTGGACGGAATTTTCCTTTCCAAAACTTTGGCGGCTTGCATTAGTTATTGCTATTCTCAAACCAGGAAAATGCTCTCTCAATGTTGAAAATTATCGGCCAATATCTCTTTTATGTTGTTTATGTAAAATAATGGAAAAAATGGTGAATAATAGATTAGTTTGGTGGTTGGAATCTAGAGGAATTTTATCAAATTCACAATATGGCTTCAGGAAAAATAGAGGAACCAATGATAACCATTTGATTTTTGAGTCGGACATACAAGAAGGTTTTAGGAAAAGGAATCATACGTTGGCTGTATCTTTTGATATGAAAAATGCCTATAATGCAACGTGGAGGCATTATGTAAAACAATGCATCGCTTCTTATGGTATAAATGAGCAAATGTTTCACTTTATTGCTAATTTTTTGAGTCAGAGAATTTTTCAAGTTGTCTTGGGTAATATTTGTTCTGATGTTTGTGAACAAGAAAATGGAATTTCTCAAGGATCTATATTGAGTGTTACTTTATTCTTGATTGCGTTTAATAAAGCCAAACTCTCATTGCCTCCTGCTATTAAAATTCTCGAATACGCGGATGATGATTTGTTATATGGAAGTTTTAAAAATATATCCACAGGTGGTAAAGTCATGCAAAAAGCTATTGATGTATTGAGTAACTGGTGTAATTCAAGAGGTTTTACTTTCTCGGCAGAAAAATCTACTGCAATTCATTTTAGTCGTAACATTAAAGACAAAAACATAGATCCAATATTACGCCTCAATAACAATATTATTCAATATAAAGAAGTTATCAAAGTTTTAGGTTTATGGTTTGATAAACATCTCGATTGGCACTATCATATCAAGCAACTAAAGGCAACTTGTAATTCCAAAATGAATCTCATAAAGTTAGTTAAAAGTCATAAATATAGTTTAAATCAGGATGTCTTATTACATATGTACAGAACATTAATTCTATCTAGAATTGAATATGGATTACCAGCTTTTAAGTCAGCGAGAGAGACTATTCTTAAGTCTTTGAATTCTGTTCAGAACAATGCCTTACGGCATGCTACCGGAGTGTTTAGAACTAGTCCAATAGATAGTTTAGAGAACTTAACTGGTTTCTTATCACTGAAATTGTTGTATGAAAAAAGGATTTTAACAAACGGTATTAAAATTGCGTCTAGGCCTCTTCATCCTCTTAGTGGAAAAATTAAATTTATTTCCAACAACAGATTCTTATTGTCTAACACTAAACCTTTTTATAAGCGAGTAAGAGATTTAAGCTTTCGATACAAAATCGCTTTGTCAAAAATTAAAGAGTCTTTAATGAATCCTATTCCACCTTGGGATGATTTTGCTGTCAAAGTAAATTATAATTTAAACATTTCAAAAAAAGACAATGTTCATGTAACCATCTATAAATCTCTTTTTACGGAAGTTCTCAAAAGTCATGAAGATTTTGATCAATTCTATACTGATGGGTCAAAAATTGAGGAGAAAGGAGGTTTTGGAATTTTTAACAGCAATCTGAAATTATCAGTTAGGTTACCAGATTACTCTTCAGTATTTTCTTGTGAAATTCAAGCGATTATATGTGTTCTTCAACATATTTATGCAAAAAATTTAAAAAAAAGTATTATTTTCACAGATTCCAAGAGCTCACTTCAAGCAATAGAGGCTAAAGACAATAGTAACGTTTTTGTCAAAGAAACTCGTAAGCTTTTGAGTTTATTAGAAAGAAATCTTTTTAGCATTGTTCTCTGTTGGGTTCCTTCGCATGTTGGTTTGGAAGGGAATGAAAAAGCAGATCAACTTGCTAAAGATTCTTTGTTGCTTAATATTGATTCAAGTTATGATCTTGCTTTTGAAGATGTGCAAACATTTATTAAAAACAAAGTTGTTAATTTTAAAGAAATTGATTGGAATGCTTCTGATTCAAACAAATTAAAAGAGGTTAAAAAAGATGTTGATTGTTGGTTTAATGTTAAGTTCTCCCGCAAAGAATCAATTATCTTAAACAGGCTTCGTATCGGTCATACAAGTCTTACTCATAGTTATATATTTGATAAAAGTCCTCCTCCGATTTGCGATGTTTGTCAGTGTTTATTAACTGTTAAACATTTATTGTCTAATTGCAAAAAATATGAGAAAGAACGCCTGAAGTTCAAAATTGAGTTTCCTGCATCTTTAGGAAATTGTATCAAATTAAACAGAAATTTGTTAAGTTTTCTTGATAATACTGATTTATATTATAAAATATGAATCTACAGTTATATATTTAAAACCATTGAATCCAGTATTTGATGGTCCATACATTTTATTTATTATTCAAACATTGTATTTCATTTATTTAAGAACGGTTATAATCTTTTAGGTTTTCTGTTTTAATAAACTCCATAATAATATTAATAATATATTTTGTCAATTTGTTCAATCTATATAGTCGAGCGATTGAAGATTTACATATGCTATCCAGATAGTTGAAAGAATGTTCTTCAAAAAATAAATAATCTTCTAGATTTCTTAAAAGATACAGGCCTATTTTATAAATTACAATTATTTGTTCCATTCTAGTATTTTAGTATGTATGCATATTTTAGTTAATAATTGTATATAAAACGATTTTATAAAACTATTAATTAGCGATGTAAAACTTGATGCGTTTGCTTGCTCCGAAACCTGGCTAAAATCCAAACACTCCAGTAAAAGCTTCAAATTGAACGGATTTAAAATAATTAGACATGACAGAAAAGGAAGGAGAGGCGGTGGAGTTTGTTTTTTACTTAGAAATTATTTCAAATATACGATCATTTCCAAAAGCAAGAGTAGTTCTTTAGTCGAGTATCTTTTTATTGAGATTAAAAATAGCTTACATAAAAAAATGATGCTTGGCATTCTATATAATCCTCCAAAGAATATAATAAGTGCAGATTTCTACACTGTTTTGACAGAGCTTGCTGGAAAATATAGTGATATTCTAATTATGGGTGACTTAAATACTAATCTCTTGAATAATATTCCATCGGTTAATTCCTTAAAAGACGTTCTTGAATCTATCAATTTATCTGTACCCTCTAATGAGCCGACCAACTTTTCTAGCCTAGTGAATCCTACTCAAATTGATCTTCTCATGATTAAAAATCCTTCCAAACTATCGACTTTTAGCCAACTCTCTATTGCCCCAATAACCACGCATGATTTATTATTTGGCTCGTATGATTATTTTGTTGGAGGAAAAAGCTTTGTTGAACACATGCTTATTAGGGACTTAAATCAATTAAAGAAAAAGCTCTTCTCGCTAGTGCTTTCAAATTAAATTGGGATGATATTTACTCGAATCCGGATATTAACGATCAAATTTCAATTTTAAATAATTTATCACTTTCGCTTCTTAATAAATTTGCCCCATTAAAAAAAGTTGAAATTCGTGATTTCGATGAAAAACCTTACTACAACCCAAATATAATGAAACTTGCGAATATTTCTAACTACTTCCATAAAATCTGGCAACGGGAAAAAACCTTAGAAAGCCACGTCTACGTTACAAAAAAGCCCGTAATAATGCAACACAAGCCCGAGTCGCAGCAAAAGCAAAACAAGTTGAAAAATGTCTAGATCCAAAACTTCCGGCAAAAGACCTCTGGAAAAATTTAAAAGTTGGCATTACGTCATGCAACAAATCTCTTATTAATCACTCTGCTTCTGCTTTTAACAATTATTTTGCTTCAGTTTTTACACCAAGAGGAAGTCTAAAATCCAGAAAACGCCCATTAAGGAAAAAGTTTCGCAAAAAATTTGCATTTTCGGGTCTAAGTCCACTTCAAGCACTTGCAGCTATTACAACAATTAAATCCAACGCTATTGGTCATGATGAATGGCCTACCAATTAAATTCATCAAACTTCTATTGCCTGTCATTTTGCCACATTTAACCTATATTTTTAATAACTGCCTCACCAAATCTGTATTTCCTAAGTCTTGGAAACTAGCCCAAATAATACCGATCGAAAAGAAATCAAATCCTTACGGGGTTGAAGATTTTAGATCAATTAGCATTTTAGCCTGCTTATCAAAAGCTTTGGAACGCATTATGAAAGATCAAATCCTTGAGCATTTTAACTCAAATAAATTATTAAGCGACTTACAGTCAGGATTTAGAGTAAAACACAGCACCACTTCCGCTCTTCTTAAAATTGTAGATGATCTATCAATAAACATTGAAGATAACTTAATTTCAGTTCTGATACTTCTTGACTTTTCCAAGGCCTTTAACAGCGTAGACCACTCTATTTTACTCGCAAAATTAGATGAACAATTTGGATTTGCTGACTGTGCAATCAACTTAATGAACTCTTACCTTTCCAATCGTTTTCAACAAGTAAAGCTTAAAGATGAACTTTCCGAGCTCGTAGAGGTGACTTCTGGCGTACCTGAGGGCAGCATCTTGGGACCTATTCTTTTCAGTATATTTATAAATGATCTTGAAAATTGTGTGGATGACGCTGGTGCGCATTTGTTTGCCGATGATTTTCAAATATACGGCTGTGCTCCTCTCACTCAAATTCACTCTTGCATTGACAATCTGAATATTATTCTCAATAAAATATCTAATTGGGCACTGATAAATAAAATTTCCATAAATTGCGCTAAATCACAAGCCATAATTATTACCAACAAAAAAATCGATCTTACTTTGATACCTCCTGTTAGTATTGGTGGGGTTTTTATCGATTATGTGCCAAAAGTTAGGAATTTAGGCTTAATTATGAATAATCAACTTTCATGGCGCGATCAAGTTAACTCTACCACATCTAAAGTTTATGCGACACTAGGAAAGTTATGGACAACTGAGAAATTCACCCCTAGAAAAACCAAAATATTATTAATTAAAGCGCTCATTGTACCCATAATTACTTACTGTGCAACAATTTATGCTGGCTGCTCAAATGGAGATTGGCAAAAACTAAATGTTGCTTACAATTCTTGTGCGCGTTATATTTTTAACAAGCGTAGAGGTGACCCAATTTCAACTTTGTCAAAAAGTATTCTTGGATGTTCACTGCGTAGCTACTTTGATCATATTTCTTGTCTTTATTTATTTAAGCTCATAGCAACGGAAACTCCTCTGTACTTGTTTAATAAATTGGAATTTTCAAAATCACCAAGAAACCTCAAAAATATAAATTTCCCGCGCAAGTGCAAAACTTTAGGTAGATCAAGTTCTTTTTTCGTTTATGGTGTCAAAGTCTGGAGATCCTTAAGTATCGATTACATAGGTCGTACTTGCTCTTATTTTGACAGATTTCGTATGGGCTATCTGTCAAAAAATAAGTACGTACTTATTTTTTGACAGATAGCCCATACGAAATCTGGTTATGAGTTGAGGAACATCAGAATGTTTGGTGCATTTAAAGGTAAAAGTCTTCTTTATTTTTCTAGCATTTAAGGTGTTGATAGTAATGGAATCAAAAAAATTACCCCTTATCCTGAACCAACTTTCGGAAGACCTAGAGTTCTCTTTTCTAGGCTGAAGCTTGGTTCGTTTCCCCTCCCTTCCCTTTTTCCTACTTTCAGCCGAGGTGACTTAAACCCTAGAGTGCTAATTTCTGGGTTGCCGCCTTTAATGTTAAACTATACTATAATTGTTTAAAATAAATGAATTTAAAAATTGTATTATAAATAAAGCAAAATGCTTTATCATTTAAAACTTAAATATTTAAAACTTAAATAATAAATAATAGTCTTCATTACTTTCACTAAAACTTAAATTCTGTATCTCTTTACACGAGAAAATTTGTTATCAAATTGTAAAAGGGCTTGCCCTATGTGTATTGACATTAATAAAGACAATCATAATAATAATAATTTATGGAGTGTAAATAACCTTTGTTGATGAGTTCACTTCAAATAAAAATCTTATCTTATCGTATCTTATCAACCACCCTATTTTGATTCGTTTAAAAACAAAGAAAAAATTTGACAGCGGTCAAATATAATATCAATTGATCTGCCGAGCTTATGACAAACCAATGATTAAAAAAACTTAGGATACTAAGATTGACTAAACTTGATTAAAATTGATTAAAAATTATTAAAAAGGATTAAAATTGATTAAAAATGATTAAATTGGATTAAAAATGATTAAAATTGATTAAAAAAGACTAAAATATACTAAAAATTTAATCAAATTTATTAAAAGTTCCGTTTGTCAAAAGCTCATGATCTGCTGAAATTTTATATCATTGATATAAACATGAATCATTGATAAGATAAAAGTTCAGTATAAAAGACTACAAATTGATTCTTCACACAGTAAGTTATCAGCTTCCACCAATCACCATGCAAGTAAGTTAAAATTTCAATTTCTTTAGATGTAACCGTAAATTTATTGGTTAAGTTATTTAAAATAGTTAAAAAACATGACATTTAAAAAAATATTTTCAGCACAAAAAAAATGAAATAGTGTCATGTTTCTGCCAGTGTACAAATCTTACAAGAAAAGATTACAATACAGCATTCAAAGACGGTATTAAGGATATTCTGAAAAGTAAAGAGTCATCTTTACTCTTAAACGGATTCCTTCTAACTTACTTCAAGAACGTAAAACCTAAGATTCAGGAAGACTTAGAGTGCTATCGCTTCTGCGAGGACATCGTAGATAAAAAAATTGAAGTTGACGATGATGTTTTTGAAAAACTTGAAGAGTACTGCTTTTCAGAAGAATGGGAAAAAAAGTTAGAGAATGCAAAACAAAGTCGAGATGGTATTAAGAAGTTTTTGAGCGAAATGATGGTTAAAGCGCAGTTGAGAATCGAAGTAAGTGTTTCTTAAAGCTGATTGTTTTTTAATAATTTGAATATATTTTAGAGCTATCCAGAGTACAGGATGTTCAAAGAAAAGCTGAACGAAAAATTGAAGCAATAAATCTTGCCAGGAGCAGCTAAATTGCCTTAAAAGTTAAACATAAGCATTAAATTGGTTTCCATTATTTATTAACTTGTTTTCTACACTTTTAAATGCTCAGGAGCACCAAATATTTTGAATGATATAGATACTTACAAAGTATATTATAATAAGGAAATGTTGTGCAGTTTTCCGTTTTGGACTGATTTGTGAAAATTTTAGATTTTCTTGGTCAATATAAATAAAATATATAAATATTAAAGAAATAAACAAATAAAACAATCTAAAGATTTTTTTAACACATCGAATATCATTTTATTCTTGCAACTAAACATTAACCAGGACGCATCCACTATCTGGTAATGCATCCACCTATCACATATATATTTCAGACTCTATAAAATACATAAAATCAGTGCTTTAAATAAAATCAACATAACTATAAAATCTGTAACATAAAATTAATAAAACTGTTCTAAGATTGAAGTAAAATTGCAAAATTGATTGAGTTGAACCATAAAACATCAAAAATTATTTTTGGGTTTTTGTTGATTGGTGGGAACCAAAAAGGTTATAAAAAATTCGTCTTGTAAATTTCTATAAAATAACAATTTTAAATTTTCTAACAAACAACTAATTCAATAATACTCTTTAATACTTATTAATTTATAAACCTGGACAATATTCTAATCATTTAAATCAATTGTATGATTTTACTTTTTATAAAGGTTTAATTTTTACGTTTTTTGCTGTTTTTGTTTGTTTTTTTTTGGCATACAGTTTTATTACAATTGGGTTATTTCTTTTAGTTTCATTAATTTTATAACTTAATAACTAACATTGTTAATACTTAATTTTAACGTTAACATCCATATTATATATTGGTTAGATTTTATTTTTCAAAAACGTACAACATCAACATTTAATAATTTTAATATTTAGTATTTGATTTTAATGATTCATTTAAAAGTTGTCAGTGTTTCCTTAAAAGTGTCATTAAAAATATATTCGGTTAGTCCAATAAATGCACAATGCTCATTTGATTTGCTTATTGACTTATTGTGGGTTTGCAAATTGTTAATTTTTGTGGTTATTACTTCATTCAACATCGATTAAAATCTAAAAACAACATCTATATTTAATTTTTAGCTACTTTTGTTAACATTTCTCCTAAAACTGTTCATTTCTTAAAAATCCGCAATCCGTTCTAACAAACTTTTCTCTCAAAATAAAAATACCATTTAACATTTGTATAAGTATCATAAGCATTACAATATTTAACAATTAATAATTAGGGTGGTTTTGTCTCAAGCAATATTTTTGAATATGCAACATTGCAACAGTTTTAACTCTACCAAATTTGTTGCCAACTTTCTATTATTTTTTGCTAATACGCATTAAATTGATTTCAAAATATATTTTTCAGAAAACTAAAATTTTCCAGTAAATAGTAAAGTTCATAAATTATAGTTAAACTGTTCCAAAAATAGCAAATACCAAGATGCTGCAGTAAAAGCCAAGAAAGATCGAATGAGAAGGATGATATAGATAATATAAAATCAAATGCAGAACTATGATGCCATTTATATTTTGTGCGTAATATTCATGAACAGCGATCTATCCTTTGACTAAACTAACTTAAGTTCTGTTGTTTTATCATCCAGTCTAATAATAATAATGATATCAACCTTCTCATTCTACATTTTTTGGTAAATATCATCAAAAAATCTTATTGTAGGTGGTAGAACTCTTTTTTCAGTTGCGTTAAACATTTTCAATAAATCAGTTAATTTTTTCCTAAAATTGTTGGTGCGTCTTGTTAACTGCATCCTTTTATAAAATTCGAAAACATTTAAAAATTACTGATTGTGTCTGGAATTTTGTTAAAAGTCAGGGTTATGCCAGTATTCTTGTATGTCCTTAAAATTATTTAATATTAATATTATCAGCATGCATTTTTGATTAAACTTCATTGTCAAATCAAAGTTATATCAAAGTGTCTTCATCCTGCGCTTCAAACAACATTAGCAGAGAATGTTGGGAACTAGATCGATCCACTCCTGATAATCCTCCTCCATTACCAGTTAATGATCCATCTGGTGACAAAAAGCCAGTTTGCAAGCTGTAATTGTCTCTGTAGCCGGAAGTTGATGATGTTTGAGACACAGAATCCCAAGAGACATCTCCAACTACAGGTGGTTTTTGGGATGCCACTGAAGTTTCAGCAACTTCTGGTTGAGTCAAAGGAGGTGCACTATGTGGAGGTTGTTGAGGAAGACTCTGTCCCGGTGGTGTTGTCGACAAAGATAAGCCTTCACCATGATTTAAACGACCTCTTTTGTATCTAAATGTTTTTCTGCTCTGAGCTTTGGATCTTTGTAATCGTGGCTTATAATTTTCACTAGAACTATCTTCCGCTGGTGAATCAGGAGATAAAGGTGTTGTTGATGTTTCTCCAGAAGAATGTTTGAACTCTACAGAAGAAACAAACCGTAACTTAGGCGGTTGACATTTCATGGGATTCTGCTGGAGCGACATAGAATGTGACAAATGAGGAACGCTTCCAGAAATGTGATGTGGGCCCATTCGACGAATAGAAGATGCTCTGGATATTATTGTGGGAGCAGTAGCAGTTAAACTTGGTGTAGGAGTTGTACCATCTCCACTTAGCTGGCTGTGAGTTTCGCTTGATATTCCAGGCTCTCTATTTGTTGTCGTTGAACTGCTGGACAAAGATTCTCTAGGAGGATGTAATGTTTGTTGGGATAAAGTATCACTTGGTGTGCACATTCCGGTACCACTTCGAGAATCGTGTTGTAGAGATGAAACTTGTGATGGTTGATTTCCGACCGTTGTAAAAATGGAAATTAAAGATGGACGCTGTTGGTTTTTAGGCAAATCTGAAGATGGTAACTGAATGTTTGCTATCTCTTTCTTTGCCGGTTCTGAGGTGCCACTATCTCGATTATCCGCTAGAATAAATAAAAGACCAATAATATACATAGTTTTAAAATTTTAAAAACTCTACCTCTGCGTTCTTCAAGTTCCTCACGCAAATCCCGAAGTTCTCTTGCCAACTCCAAAAGTAAAGCACCCCTAGATTTAACTCCACCAGGAGGTGGCATTCCTCTTAATCTTTCTCTAATTAAATATTGTAGATGACGCTCATGATCACCGATCGGTGGTTGACAAATCTAAAAATAAAGGTTAAATCATTATCACAAAAAAATATTCTAAACTCACCTTATGAAGAATGAAGGGCATCAATACAATGTATAGAGGCATTCTATGAGTAACAACAAACTCCAAGAAACTCCATAATTCAGGAGCAGCTTCGTTCCTCCTTCCAAGATCTCTCATGATCCTCGAAATTCTAGGCCATTCGTTTGACAATCTATTTTCAAAGCAGACACAAAGAACTTTCAACGCCAAAAATGCTGCCTGATATAGGCTGCCAGAGATCTTGGCTGGTCTTTTAGTATCCCTACTACCAGTAAATGTCAAAGAACTAGCTCTCAAATCACCAACAACTCGAGCATTAGACATGGACTGAGCTGTTCTTCCTGATGGCGGACTCATGGAATTCAATATAACGGTTACTAAGAATGAAATATCATTCTGTTTCAAATCTCCAACTTCTCCAACACCACCTCTTCCGCTGCACACTTTCAAGCTCAATGGCATAAGTAAATGCATTAAGAATCCTTCTGCTTTTTCTTGAGTTGGAAATTCTCCATTCGTTCCACAAATTTGCTCGAGAGTAAAACAATTTGCGGGACTGATAACTTGTAATGCCACCAACCGCACAACAGTCGAACAAAAAAAGGCGGGCGGGCTCTGAGCAATAAGAGCTGCCACAGAGCTCGACACGCCTTCCGGTGTCGACTCATGCACGATCAGATTCTGCACGGTATTCAGTAGCGATCGCAATTGTTGCCAAAGGAGGATGAAAGGAGATTTGACAATAGTTTCATGGATTCCTTTCAGTAAACCAGCTGCTGCTTCCCAATCTGTGTTACGGCGAATTGAAGGTTTCTTTGAGATCTTTTGAAAAACTTTGTCTAATCGGCGAAGAATGGTAACTAATGCAGTTTTCATGCTTAAATATCAAATGTGAAATATTAAATTAGATTATGTTATTGGTTATGAATATTTAAACCCTACCGTTCATCACCCCATTCAGCACGTGGTAAGATAAATAACATGTATCTTTGTAAACCTCTACAGGCCATTGAATCTGGATCATACGGAGAGACCTTTAACAATGAGTGCGCAATATCTGCCAATCGAATGTGGCACTTGATATCTAAAAGTTCAACTGGCTTGTTGTCAGCTCCAGGTTTTTTTGCCAGTTCAAGCAATCGAGTGGTGGCTCTATTGATAAATTCTCCAACTAATGAAAGAAGCACATCTCTAGCTCTACGATATTCTGTTCTGATCATCTGTGAATAATGCATTAGGTACATGTGTATAAAAAAGACTGCATAGCAAACCTCAGAATCTTCAGCAGACTCCATTTGATTTTTATTGCGATTATCACTGACATATTTTGAGTGTGACTCATCTTCAAACTCAAAGCCGGGAGATGGTGGTGGCCCACGAGAACAATTTCGTTGACTGGATCCTTTGTGCTCTGGACTGTTTCTATAAGGACCATTGTAACTCCTAAAAAAAATATTTTCAAAGTTTTTAAGAGATAACGAGGATAATAAAAAAATTTATTTACTTTGATAGACCTTCACAGTTGTGAACCATTGTACGAATTGTTATAGCAAGCTGTAAAATTATATCTTTTTCACATTTTCCTTCTAGTGGTATGTAGCTGGGCGATTGAATTTGCTGCATGTAGCAAGGCAAGATGGCTTCCAGAATTATCTTGAATTTCGGAAGCATGCATCATTAATTATTATTTATGTTTAAGAAAATCTTTATATTCTTACCAGCATCTGATACCCTCTAGTACTCTCAGCTGAATATGAAACAGTCATCACACATAAAGTGATGCAGTCCAAAACAGTCACCATTTCATCTTCGTCATGGTAACAAAAATCAATTGCTTTCAAAGGCTTTGGCTCTTTAACCAGCTCAGCAATATTTAATGGATCTGGAGATGGAGTCTCCAGGCTCAGTAATAAATTAAATAGACAACTTGATTGAACTTTATGAGCTTCTCCATAAATGCCATCTTCATCAGTATCTAATATAGCAGACACTGATCCAAACATTTGTAGAATAAATGGTTTACGGTTCATCAGATAAAATTGCTTAACAGCGTATTCTATGGTAGTTGTCACTAGCTTGTTTGTCTGATGTAAGGCATAAACCTATGAATAATTTGAAAAAACACAATTTAATTTTTTTAAACAAATCAATAACAATCAAGAAAAGCAGGAAAAAAGATCAAAATTTAATTGAAATTTATTTAAGCAAGATATAGTTTTGTAAGTTTCATGCATATTTGATTATAGATAACTATTATAACTATTAGATTGTCCGATTTTATACATATTAGGCCAAACTTTAAATATACTGCAAAAATTTTGTAGTTCAAATGTTTTAGAAAATATAATGCATACATTAGACTTAGGTTTGATATCTTACTTTTGGTTAATAACCATCAAAAAATCTAATGAAATATTTATGATTAAGATCTATAACAATTTAAAACCTAAAATATATTTAGCATCTCGCCATTGAGCTTGCAACAAAGAACATATATTCTAAATGTTAGTTGATGTCATCTTTTCAGGTTTCTGAAATCTCACAAAACACATAATTAAAACATATACCTAACACCTTCTCTTCCATCATGTTTGATTTGAGGTAGAAAATCAACACAGCATTTACAACAAACAAACTAAGTCTCGTGAATTATTATTAGGAGATCTTATCAATATCATTTTTTGGTCGCAAATATATTTAATCCTAATCTAATCTATATGAAAATGTTAATATAAATCTTTTAAAAAAAAACATTTAGAACTACTCTAAATATTTTAAGTATTGGTAACATAAATTTATGCTAATAACTGTAAGTAGGACAAAAAGGTTTTAAATACTAACCTGCAGCAAATGCGGCATTATCATGAAATATCCATTAGTACTGAAGATATTCTTGAAATTAAAAGCTGCATTGATGAAAGTTGCCATTACATATCGCATGATGCAGCAATCTTCCGCATGTAGAATAGCAGCACCTGACAAGACGCTCAAAAAGAGTTGAATGTCAGCAGAGTACGCAAAATTGCCTGCCATCGCCTCAAACATCCTAGCAATCAACCGAACCCACATGAACTTGTGCAGTACATCCAAGCCGAGCAATTCCTTGCCCAACTCGCCGCCCTGGTACAACTCTAAATCGGCTTCGAGTGCTTTCCGGGGGAAGGATGGCAGTTTCATTAGCTCCTCGTGCAAAAAGACTGTTGGATAGAATTAATCAATAATTTTGAATCCTTAGAAATATTTTTTATATGTACTAACCCACTCGCTGAACGACCATGTCTACATTTTTAAGAATGGCCCAGGTGAGATGAACTTTACCGATTTCAACAAATTTGCGGATAAGCTCTTGTCGTTGAAGGGCCACAAATGCTTCATCAGGTTTTAGTTCAATAACTTTCAATTGTGGATATTGAGAGCGCTTAAAAAAGTACATGTCACGAACAAACCAATTCACGTTGAGGATTTGTTCTAGTTTCCAAAAAAAGAATGTTAAATTGAGGTTTTAAGATTTGATAATAAAATTCTTACGAGTTTTGTAATCCACCAAAAAGTGTGAATTAAGCATTTTTTCATCAATCGTGAAAAAGTCCAAGCCCTCCCTTAAAATGGTCAAAAATTGAGTTTCTTCGTTGACTGGAAACTGTGAAGGAATGCTGCCTTCATCCGGAGCGTGTACGATGATTTTCTTTGCAGATGGAACATTAGCTGTTAAAAGAATTGAAGCATCGCATTGCTCTTTCCGTAAAATTTGTTTGAGATCCTTAAACATAATTCCATGTACAGAATGGACTACCATCCAAAGAATTGATAGAGCAGAGCCAATTAGCTAAAATAATTTGATTTCGTAATTTTAGAGCATGTTGAATAAGTTTTAACGGGTTTTTTACCTGTTGACTACATTCGTGAGTTGTTCGAACATAGAACATAATGTAACCAATGATGTAATTGTACAAAGCAAATGCAGCTTGCTGTGGAAGTCGTGGAACAAATCGAATCAAATGTCGTAACAATTTGAACATTTGATCTTGTTTCTCGCGTGTCAATCTTTCCAAAACATATCTCAAGAACAAAGCAGAGTCTTCCACCAAGCAAACCCAAATTACTTGGTATGCAACTTCATAGACAGCTGCTCCATCACCTCCAACAGCTGCGTCATCCAAACATGCAACAATTTGCATAACAGATGAGCACAAGCAAGATGGGAATAATGAATGAGCAGCATGCAAATGGACTGCTTTCTCACGACCGCCCTCTTCTTCTCCTTCTGCTAAAATTAATTTTATTAAGCAATTTTTAAAAGCTTTTCATTATTTTGAATTTATACCTCCATCAGCATGATCCTCTCCAGGTCCACCATGGTCTAATCTTTCGTGAGCGGCCTGTTGAGTGATGGGAATTGTTGTCATTAAGAAGCTTTGCCTTTCTTCCCGCTGTTTATCTTCCTGTTCTTGCAGAGCATGGCGTATAGCTTCAGTTTGTTGTTTCTTCCTCGTCTTGGTGGCAGTTACCAAGGATCTCTGATTTAGTTAAATAAATATTATTATAGCAAGCAAAAATTAATTAAAATTAAACTTTGATAAGTTTTACAAATCTTACATGTCTCTCCTGATTTAGTGTAACTTCCATATCCTTATTTTGTTGACGGGGTGGTGCCCAAGGTGGATCAACGACTGGTAGGCTCTCTATTCCAATTTTAGGACTAGGAAGAGTAAACTCAATTCCCGGTGGAGGAATTTTGAAGGTCATGTGTGCACCATCTTCCATTCTAGGCCAAACCTGGAAGCGACTCTTCCACAACACTTGGTATCTACAAAAATTTAATTGAAAATGTGTGTCATTTATGTTAAATGAACTTTTACCTCAATATAGCGCCAATTCGAACATTTGGGTCTTTGTTCTTTAAAGCTTTCTGCATGATACTCGAAGTAACACTCGGTGCCTTCACAGAAGATAAAATGAAAAGTGATGCAGCAGCTGCCGCTGTTTCTTGGTTAGTTTCCAATAAAAGTTCCCAAGCAGCAGGAATTGCTTCAGTAAATTGATCTTCTGTGAGAACTGCAGCTCCTTTGACTAAAACACCCAAAGAAACATGGAATAGATCTCTGACATGGTTTTTGATGTATTTAAGAATCAAAGCGTTTTCTTGGGCATGTTTTTTGTTTTCTTCTCTAAGAGCATAATATGCCGAAGATGGATCAGAATCGTCAGGAATTATTCTAAAAAATTAATTTCTCGTTGAGGTTATTCTATTATTTTCAGTTAGTTTTTATTTTTAAAATTACCTGTCTCTTTTAGCAGTACTATCTTTTCTGCGAGATGGAGAAGTTTGAGAAGAACTTTGATCCGATACTTTTCTTCCAGCTTTCCGATCACGTTTGGATTTGTGGCCATCACTATGGCTTGTAAAGTGAGATGGAAGTATTCCAAACTCTTCACCATAAATCTGCGATAATAATATGATAGTCATTGTTTATTCCTTTTTTTTTAATAACCTTTGGGTTTGCTTCAATTTAGCTTAAGGACCAAAAAATCTTGAACTATAAAGGAGTTATTTGAATTTTGTGCTTTGAAATTAGTAATTTTTTATTATTAAAGATTTTGTATTTTAATGTAGCAAAAATGTTTTTGGCAAATTAAATTTCTTTAATTTTCTTAAAAAGTACTTAAAATTATATATCCATGAAAAAAAAATTATCCAGTGAAAAATGCAAAAAAGTTTGCCTCCTACCAGATTTGAACTGGTGACCGCTGGTTTACGAGACCAGCGCTCTGCCACTGAGCTAAAGAGGCGTGTAACGAAGTACTGGTTAACTTCTTTCATATTCGAGAGGGGAATTTATCCAGCATTTTCCATGGATTTGAGTATGTTCTGGCATTTTAAAAATTATGTTTGAACAGCTAATATCCAAATAATCAATTTGTGATGGTTTTTGGATAACAGTTTCGAAACAAAATTAGTTTTTTATGTTTTTGCTCATTTTTTGCTGCAATGTTTTTTTGGTTTATAGATTTTTATTCTTTATGGTGGAAAATGGAGAAAAAGTACGCTATTTATTTTCTTTAACAATCAAATACTTCATTTGTTTATAAAAATAATAATTTTAATTGTTAGTAAGTATTTTTGGTAATTATTTGGAATTATCCAGTTTCTTTATGAAATCATTACATCATTAAATTAGATATTCATTACGCGAAATTAGATCTCATTATGTAAATTGAATAGATTAGTGTATATTCATTGTTATTTACTGTTGATTAGCTAATTAATCGAACTTTAAATTAAATCAGAACTTATGATATATATATTTTGTTGCTTGGAAAATTTGTGTTGTTGGATTATTATTTTATATCGATTGAATAATAATTTAAATAAATGTGTAAGAATCAATAAACAAAGATAATTTTAAAAAGAAACCCATACCTTTCTAACGGACTTCATAAGCCTTGATGCAGCTCTCATGTGTCGTTTGAAGCAATAAGGATGGCAAAAGTTCTGATGCGTGCAATAAAAGTTGAAAGAGTTTAAAATAGCAAGAACAGCTCTTAACCAAGGGAAATTCTTGGATGAGTCATCAATTGAGTCACTTGGAGATTCTGGCGGTTGATCATCGCTTAATATTCCAGGTGATTCTTCTTCTCCACCGCTCGCTCCACCTTGTTCAGAATTATCGCTGCGATCAGAGAGCGAAGATACTTTTCTTCTGGACTGTATGGAGTCTGTTCGTTTGACAGGATCTTTAAGATTAAATAGTTTCACTAACGTCAATGGTGAGGGAGGGAGTTCTAATTGGGGTGGTAAAAACTTACATTCTGCTTCAATTTCCTTGCTGTCTTTGGTATTACGTCTAAGTTTTAGGGATCTTCTCTTGAAAGAGCCTCCAGTTGGAGCTGCATTGGTGCCTCGACGTAAAAGGAATGGTCTCACTGTTTGCATCGGACGACGAACTTGTAAATAAATTAAAATAGGATTGAAATAAATTTTTTAAAGGAATTTTTTCATATTTTTAATCCAAAGTACTGACATATGAGCTTTTTAAGATAAAATATTAATTAAAATATTAATATTAATTTAATTTAAGATCATTAACTCACTTGCTGCGCTTTCATCAAGTTGCAATGTCAAAGTTGTATTGCTACTGCCTTCCGACTCATTATCAGGCTCATGTAAAACAAAAGAAATTTTCCTTTCATTTTGAACACCTACAATTATCATGAAAATTTAATGTTTCTCAATAATATATTTATTAATAAATTACCTTCTGCCCCAGCAATTGACTGCAAACTTTGTGCTGAAGTTTGAGAATGTCCCATTGAGCTCAAAGCCATACTCCATCGTCGATTTGCTTCTCTATAAACTTTATCCCATGGAGGAGCTTTTTCCTTATGTGACAAACGAGAGGATTTGGGAAGGAGCGGGTAAGATTCACGAAGAAAAGCTGTTGCTTCCAAAAGAACCACACAAGCTACTAGTTTTAGGGCTGGTGGACAATCATTACCATGTGGATTAACGCTTACTGAAATATCGTTTATAATTATTCAAAAACCTCATTGAAAGAATAAATAATCACTCACATTCGTCCAAAAAATCCTCTTCTTCATCTTGCTGCAACAACTGCTTTTGTTTTTCCAAATCCGTCAACGATAATGTAACTTGATCAAAAGTTGACCTTTCTTTAGATATCATATCTTCCAATCTCATACCAAGTGTCTCTGCCCAACCGTAGAACATTTTCCCTGCAGCTCGCTGCAAGATGTGCACTCTTCTTTGGCCACCACTAACAATACTAGCGCGATTTGCACCTATTGGACCTGATGATCGATAATTTGGCAAAGTTTGCTTCATCCAACTAGGCCATAAACCACGATTGCAAAGATGTATGAAGTGGGCACATTCTAGCAAAAATGTTGCTCGAGTGATGATCGGAGCTTGAGGCTGTTTAAATTAACAAACATTAAAATAAATAATTAAAATCAAATATAATATTTATTACCAAATCCAACATAGCAGCAATAAGCTGTGGATCTGGAACGGATCCAGGGGCACAAGTTTCGAGCAAAAATGAGAAGCGTTGCATGCCTTCTCGAACTGGATCCATTGGAATCAAGCGACGTTCTTTCAAGATGACCACTTCACATTCTCTTGGACCATCACCGAAATCTACTGAGCTTCGATGGCTGTAACCTATAATATTTTTTTATATATCATTGTGAATATAGAAATGTACAATAATTTAAAACTTGATTAGAATAATACTTACATCCCCCGGAAACTTCCTCAGTTCCTCCAATCTTCTTTTTACCCTTTCCAAGTCCAATACGTCCTAAACGTCTTTTAGCTTTTTGAATTGACTTGCCTATCCCTTCTGTTTTGGCTTTACTTTGTAATGATCCTTTTCTAATTCCACAAGCTGATAAATCTGGACCAGACTCCAAATCAATAGAGCATCTATCTTTCGATCCTCTGAACCATCTCACAATTCCACTCAATTTCCCATCTGAGTTCTTTTCAGAACTTGAAGTTGAGTCCGACAGAAGAGCACGCTCACTTTGTCGAGGAGTCAATGTTGGTCGAGAAGTAATTTTTCTTCTCATATTACTCAGTGGACTCGAGCTATTACGAGATTGCTCTTCTGCATTTTCAGTTTCAAGAAGACTTTGAAGAGGCTCCAAAGAATTTGCGAAGGGACCAGGAAGTGCTTCCAGAATTCTAACCGCACAGGTAGAAGAAGTGCTTCGTTTTTTGAAAAAAAGCTTTCGTTGAGCTTTATCATCAGGTGGTTGAGGAAGGGTAACTTGTACTTCTCCTTGTGGAATGTGTCTTTAAAATGATTGATAAAAAAGTTAAAAATGCAACTGATTTGTTGATAATATTTCAATCACCTTATAACTCTCGTAGTTTGCATGGAGTGAGCTTTTTTGTTAGGTCTTGGAGTAACAGCTAGAATTCCACTCAACACCACTAATCTGAAGGGGCCACCGTGTGCTCCTTTAATATATGTCACCAGTTGCCGAACATCACAGTACAAAGCAATATTCTCTTGACTCTTCAGCTCCTTAAAGGACTCCACGAATCTTGAAACTAGCCCCTTGAAAACAGCACCAACAACTTGGCTTTCTGCATTGCCAGTAATTCCACTCCCAAAGTTAGTTGCATATCCGCCTTGACCGCCTGCTTTACCGCCAATATCAATCTTTATTCCAGCAGCTCTTTTATGGTCTAAGTGATAACATGAAAGGTGATAACATGCAACAAACTACTCGTAAAAGCTTGATGAATTAACTACAAATTTAGTAATTTGCTGTTAGAGGAGGTAGCAGAAAGGTGTGTATATAATCAATAGTAGAGACATTTAAAAAATCAAAAAATTCGGGGATGCAAAAATTGGAAGGCGTTTAATTTTTCTTCCTCGAAATTTTCTTGCAAATACTTTATATTTATTTACATTTAAATTAAATCTAGAAACCAGTAAGCCTGCCAATTTTTGCCCAAAAGTATTTACTAAAAGTTCAACCAATTGGTGTATTCGACTCACGGAATGAATTGCTTCTACTTTTAAAATTTAAAGCACAATTTTTGAATGGCTTCAACGGATTAAGGTGTTTTTATTTGATAAAGGTGGTCGATGGTTAAGAGACATAAGACTAAAAGGATTTTTACTCGGTCGATGATTACATTTATAGTACTTACTTAGTGGTGAAAGCATTGTACAAGGATCCACACAGAATCCGAGAAAGGAGTGAAAAAATTCAACGAGTTCGTGGAGCGAAGAATTTGTCACCATATCCCTATAAATAAATTGATTATTCGCTTGTGAGCAGCTTTGTTTTAACACATTGTATTACTAACCTCAAATACTTCTTGGATTGTGCTGTAGTTTGTCTCATTAGTCTTGAGATATTAGTGTTGCATTGAATTCTTAAGAATTCAGCTTGCGCTCCTCGAACACCATCATTACAACCCTGAGGACAGCCCAAGTGTAATAGCGCTCTTTTCAAGATTCCCATTGTCAAAGTATGAGGATGCTCTCCTAGTTTCATAACCCCCAAATCTAGAAGCAGCTCACAAATATTTAATCCAGTTTCCAAAACTCTCAAAGAACTTATGTGAGAATCTCTTTTGAATACATTGTAAACTGCCAAAAGAACTATTTCGAAGTCCAAACCACCATCTTTAGTAATATAAAATGAAGATCCTGGAACTTCTGTTTCATCCAGACCAACATACATTATATGAGAATCCGTTAAAGATCTGAGCATCTGACTTTTAATGCCAGTTGTGCTCCCTGCTACGCTTATAGCATCCAACTGTGAATCGATCGATCCTTGTCTTCGCATAAATTCAGGTGACGGGGTCGGAGTATGCTCGGTAACAGTTATGATAGGATTTCTTGGTATTGTGTGGTGTTTTGGCCCAGTCGATTGATTACTTCTGTTTATTTTTGGAGGTTCAACATGTTTGTAAAATCTGAAAATGGTAATTTTTTATTTAGATAAAACGATAATTATGAATGTCATCAATGCACATGCAAAACGTGATATAAAAGTTAAAATGTGCAATTCATCTCAAGAACTCACCCGCTATCAAGTAGACAGCTGATAACGGTCAAAGAAAGAGTATAATGTTATAGTAACTCATTCAAAAGACAAACATTCAAGAAAGTATCCAAAACTTTAGGATCTAATTGCTAATTGCTAATCTAATTGCAAAAGGTGCAATTTTTGAACCTGAAAAATATTATCATACCTTAAACTAGGCATACTTTTGCCTTTTATGAGATTGGAGGAAGGTTCCCTTGATAGTCCATTTGATGAGTGAGAAAGATGTTCTTCTCCAGTATCCAAACTTCGATGAATATCCTGAATTTAAACTGATGTTAAAGCTACACTCACAAAATGTTTGATAACAATATATTACCGCGTGTTGCAATCTTTTGCCATTTAAAACGTCCAAACCAATTTTTTCAATGCCTTTCTCTGATTTGGAAAGTATTTTAGTTTCTATGAGAGCCCGGAGATCAGCCATTTTAACCTTCTTTTTCTTTTCACTTGGTCGACGACCACCAGCTCCCATCGAGGTGGTATCATCAGGCTTGTCTTGTTTCTGAGTTTGAAACGAACTATCTAAAATTAAAAATATAGAAGTAGAATCACATGTCTTGTAATAAATGATTAAACAACATACCAGCTAACAAAGTAGCGCTGGCTTGCTCTGGAATATCTATATACTCTTTAATCAATGAGCTGTTACTTGGACTATCTCGACTATTTGTTCCTTGATACAAAGAAATCTCGATCTGAGGTATTGGCAAAGAGTTCGATCGTCGCCGTGGTTGTATTGTTGGAATTATTGTTTCCTCGCTGATTTCTCGCAATCTGAAATGTGATAGATTTTTTATTTTGTTCTTTAATTCTTGCATATAAGCCATACCTGTTATATAAATAATGCAAGCTCCAATAAACACCTTCCTCTTGCCAATGTGATATAAATAAGCATCTTAGAACAGCTACATCCAAAAATGTAGCAGCTGTTACGTCTCCTTTTAAAAAGTTTGGCGACTTTATGTCAGTCTCCAGAGACTCCCTTTCTGTTGATGAACTTGTTTTAGGCTTTTCTTCTGGTTTTTGAGCAAAAGCCTCAATTTTATCGAAATCAAAACGAGTTGCATGTTTGTTGGGCTTATCTTTGAATTGAGCAGAATTTTTGCTACTACGGCGACTGTGATACTGCTGAGATTGATGAAGTAAGCTTGCATCAGCCTAAAAAATACATTTAAATTACTTATAAAGATATCACGTTAAATTAACATACGGTGTAAAATTGTGCGTCAGATAAATGTGGACCATCAGTCATGCGAAATATAACCACTCGCTCTTCTTCAATGCTTGAAGCTTCCTCGGGAATTGTTTCAGGAAAGGTTTCCTTTGGAGATGAAATTCCCCAGGAAATCTGAAATTATGTTTAGAATACAGAATTCTTAAAAATCTTGATATTGATTCACTCACATCATCTTGATTGTTGGGCGTCTCAGAAAGGGAAGTACTTGGCGATTGATTTGCTTGATTATCTGTTGATGGTTTTCTTCCAAGAAAAACTTCTCCGGATGGAGGTGTGCTTGTTTGATTTAACAATTGTCTAGCTCGAGGTTTGACGGGCACAATAAAGCATTGGGCAGCTGGAGCTCGATACTCCCACATTCCCTGCCAAAGCTTTATTCCACTTTCCAGACGAAGTGCAGTTTTGAAGTCAGATTCTTTCAAGTGATGTGCAATTGGAGCAAATAGATAGACAAAAAGCTTTTCGGGAGAAAATTTTGCTTTATTTATTGTGTTCTAACTTTAAAATATTTTCAATACGAACCGAAATAGTAGGAATAGAAAACAAGTAGTTGTAAGGATTCTTGATTTCTCTATCACTCTCCATATCAGCATCTGCACATTCTTCTGCTGCAAATAACAGAATCCAATGTAAAGTGTACAGAAGTTTTGTCTCAGCTGCTCCCAATGCTTGCAGGTCTTTGACTCTATAAAGAATTGCATAAATCGATTCCAATTATATATTTCCGAAAACAACAACTCTAATTTTAATGAGCCACCTGTTGTGAAGAGAAGCGCTCGTGCAATGCATCACATGTGGTAGAGCAGCTTGAACCAGACGCCATCGTGGAATTGATTGTAAAGCAGATGTTAAAGAGGGAGACAAGCCAAAGTGGATGTTTTGGACCAGTACTTTTTCGAAAGACTTGCAGGCTTCTTTAAGTTCCTGTAAGATATTTTGCGGGCATTAATTTATTACTATCGAATAATAACATTCTTTCTACTAGGTATTCTTGTACATGTTACAATATTCGGTAAAACAAAAGCATTTAAAATTAATGATTTTACATTTTAGTGATATTTAACAAAATTATTAATTTATCTGGAAATGAATAAGACATTTATTTTACTTACGTGATGTCCTTGCGCATGTTGACAAAACTAGTTTTTTTGTTAAATTTGATACACGGACGATGAAAGCAGTCAGAATACAATAAACAGATATATTTACATATAAAATTTACATTTAGAATTAGATTTTAATTAGTTCTAGTTGTTTTAATTAGATTGCCAAGAATCATGGAACACCTTTTGCATAAAAAGTCAGGTTGTACTCGAAAATAGTAATACAAATTAACACAAAATGTTTATAAAAGACATCAAGTCTTCTCATATTCTGAGAAACAGAACAACTTCAGTGGTATCAACTCAATGATTTTCCATAATTCTTGGCTGGGCTATAAATTTAATTTAAATGATTTTGACAAACAATTTTTTCTGGAAATTTTTTTTACAACGACAAGAAACAAGAGACACAATACAAGAGCCTTATAAATAAATTAAATTGAATTACAACTCCGTTTTCATCACCCCCAATGATACCCACTATAATCTGATAATATTGGAATGCATCCAGAATTATTCGAGAGCAACTTGAGAATTATTTGAATGCGATGACACAGATCGGAGAAAGACACTTGAATAATTTATACACCGAGTTCAATTACAATTATGCAACACTGGAATATTTGATTATTATGCAATGAGAAAATATTCAAATATGCAAATGTACAGCGACATAGAGATTTCACCAATGTTTATACAAGTTTTTTGATTAAGTATTTAAGTATTAATCGTAGTTAGTCCGCAACATGATTGCAATTCAGACTTACCATACAGCTGGCCTCATGCAATTTTCCAAGTTTTGGTCGTATGAAAGGTGCAATTTGCCTCCAGAGAAAGGTTTGCACCGGAACCGGAAGCCCGATATCTTGCATTCCATTCTCCACAGCAGTATTCTTCCGCACAGGGGTGGGTTGATTACATTTGTTGACTTTGATAGACATATTCATGGGAACCATGGGCACTTTTGAGAAACAAAATCAATCAGTTTCACATCATATAACACTTTGAGATTGATTGAAAATATACCTTTGATGATTTAAATTGATTGATTATTCACGATTGATGTGCTTAGTCATGCTGAATGATGTTCCAGTGATTTACATTCAGAACTGAAAATAGGAAAAATCACTCTTACAATGAATAGCACTTGATGGAAATAGAGTAATATTTTTGATCATAACTCTTGAATAATAGGAAATCTTTCTTGAGTAATTAAACATACTAGATCGAATTATTAAAGTTAAGTACACTTTTTATTGAAAACGTCTCATCCTCACGAAATTGCTACAGATTCAATGGAATGCAATAACTCAACTCGGCAAATAATAAAATTTCAAAAATACGATTTATTCATTTATCGTTTTGGTGCAGTGAGCATCCTCTCTACTTCTGGTTGGTTACAGCAGCGTTATAAAAATCCGAGGGAATATCCAGGGCACTTTAACATGAATTTTATATGTTGTTCTATTACAAAAAAAAACTTTTTGTGTCGGCCCCAGAGAACGAATTTTCACGAAGGTAGCGGAAAACTAAATAATGCAGATTTTTTCCATCAAATGTATGCTAGAACTTTTGGGCTGAACGCAGTAACAAACACGTTGAATGGGCTGTGCGATAATGACTATAACAAGAAATGAAAAAGGGTTGGCTGATGAGTTCATGATGGACGATCATGAAAAATTTATTGCTTTGGGTATGTTGTTCTTTATCGCAAGATGAAATGAATGTTTTATTGAGTACATGATTAAATTCAAGTGCATTAAGAATCATTCAAATTATTCAACCTCTTAAAAATATATTCAAGAAAATTTTTAACTGCGTCGATATTTCAATCAAATTATTTTCACATTCGTATTTAATGTAATAATTTCGGCAAATAATTTTGTGTGTAGCAAATCTGATCTTGGCTTTGGAATTTAAAATACAATAATTTGCATTCACTTTACATTCTCTTCACTCAGTTCATTCTTGAACATTTCTTCTTTATTGCCGGTAAATTTTTATTTTTTCACCCTCAGGCGGCGGCAACCCTTACAAGAAAATGTGAAAAATCAAAAATGTCGCCTAATTGCATGCTTAACATGTGATAATCTTGTAATTTTCACTTTTTCTCACTATTTTTATGATGTAAAAACATGAAACATTAAAATGTATACAAATTTGAACTTAAAATTCCACTTCTTGTAACGAAAGCTCAAAATTCTGTAACTTTTACATTTTCCAGAAATTTTCCACTTCCTCCATTACAAAAATTTTTCAAAGTACGAAAAACAGATGAATTGGCCATAATTCGAGCCAATTTTAGTGGCCACCGACCAGAAATCACTTAAACAACCGATTCTACCAAAATTTACCTAATTTTTAATTAGTTCTGTGTGGTTTTTCACTGAAATAATGAGGATGAAAAATGGGTGCGTCGTCACAGAGAAAAATCGAGATGGCGACTGCTTTCAGCGCAAAAATAAGATGATATTATATTGAACGAGCGCTTTTATGAAGTTTCATCAATGAGGTGAAATTCTCTGGATAATATTCAATGAAAATAGCACTTGGGGTTTGGGGAATTGGAGCGCGCTCCAGTTTTGCGATTGCGCTTTATCAAATTGAGAGATTTTTTGCTTGCATTCCATGTGCTTTTATTCAGCTGCTCTGGCTGAGCCCTAGTGAGCATGTCTCGCTCTTTGTTGTTGTAATTTGGGCCACGTGGTAGCCGGCAAAAGATGAGCTAGTGTTAGAAAATCGCACGTGTTCCACTCTCTTCACCACCCAGACACCCCACTGAAATGATCAACAAGTTGTATCAGCTGGAACAGATGATTTTAAAGGAGATGCATTCGCGTAATTTTAAAGCTGAAAGTTGTAGCTTTAATTTTATGGCAAAAATGAAATGAATTTGAATTCAAAGCTTTTTTTAATAAAGGTTGAAAAGAATAAATTTCTTGGGCAGTATATTGCTATATCAATTGTAAAATCATTATTAAAATATTGCTTTCACTAGATGATCTTGAAAAACTTAATTTGTGTTAATATGTAAAAATGTGTAAAATGTTCATTAGTTGATACCATTATTATTATTATTTGACTTTTCCTGACAGTGGAATGAGGATGAAATACACTTTATAATGGACTATAATAATAATAATAATATAAGTTTTAATGTACAGTACTTCTAAACTTAAAGTTTAATTAAATTTCAGTAGAAATATTTTATATTTATTCAATTGATTGGGATATTTAAGCTATTATTTTTAGTCGATGATTTTAAAATTACATGAAAATTATAATAAACCGAAAGTTCAAAATATTCTACCGGAGAAAATATTGTGTCTTAATATCCCCTCTTCCAGCTGCCTCGATGGCGCAGCTGGCAGCGCGTCAGTCTCATAATCTGAAGGTCGTGAGTTCGATCCTCACTCGGGGCACATACTTTTTTGTATTTTTTGTAGCTGACTGATACATCTTTAATTTACATATTATTTGCTTTTATTTCGATTTTATTTGTATTTTATGTTCAAAATTCTTAAGATTTAAGATTGATTTTCATTCAATCTATAAAGCATTATTTTCTGATTTGTATGAAAATACTTGTGTCTGAAAAACTGTCGTTGATCATCAGCAATAAATTGGCAACCTTCGACAGGGCAAGGATAGTTCTTGTGTTCCTCTTTAAAGTGAGTTTTGAGTTGTCTGTTTCGAGAAAATGAAGCATCACACCATTCGCATGGAAATTTTTCCTCTTGATGGTCTTCTTCTTTTTCGTCTTCTTGGTCTTCTTGGTCGCTCGAAGAACTCTCTAAAATAAGATAAATAGAGATATAAATTCAGACAAATTGATGAATATTTTTAAAGATTTACCTGTAGTATCCACTGTATGTGCTTCTATCTGATGGTTTTTAAGTTTGAGCGAAGTTTTGAGAGATTTTGCACAAATATGGCATTTGAACTTTGAGTGCGCTTTTTGGTGTTGATCTCTCAAAACCGAACTTGTAAACTTATCAGCACAATTATATTTTGAACATTTAAAAACAGATTGTTTATTTTGCTTCTGGATTCTTATTTTTGGTGAATTTTTGATGAGGACTTTCTTGGTATTTTTAGTAGGAGGCTGTTTCACCTTATTGTTCTTAGTCTTTTGTGTTGGTTTCAATACTTTGTTGTTGAATCTGTTTCTGAGTTTCATTTTTGCTAAGTATGCACTACTCTCTACTGATAATCGATGGTGCAAGAAATAAACTTGGGAAAAGCAGGCAAAAACCAATGTTTACACTTTACAGAGACAACAAAAAAAATTTTGAAACAAGCGGAGGCACTATTTTAAAAATATTTGTACTGCGGTGAATAATTATTAACGGAACATAACGTTTAAATGAATTGAAAAGTATTTTTGTTAGATATAATTTTAAATGATGTACTTTAAGACAAATTGAAACGAAACAAAAAGTTTTCTATTAAAAGTTTAAAATTACCTGTTTTATCTACACATTTCTATGCTCCATAATATTCCAACAAAAAAAATACAAAAAAGATATTGCCCCGAGTGAGGATCGAACTCACGACCTTCAGATTATGAGACTGACGCGCTGCCAGCTGCGCCATCGAGGCGGGTACTTTGCCTGATTCTAGAGAATAACAGGTCGTTTTACTGCTGTTAGAACATTACTGAAAGGTGTGATAAAATTCATTCAAATTTATACTCTTCATTATTTGTGCAAATAGCACAACTTAGTGCCAAGGCAACTTTGCGTATTAAATTTTACCTCCTTATCAACATACATGCAACTTATAAACACATGTAAAAACCGAAATACATGAACAACAGTTCATATCAAAATATGCTAATCAACATCAAATTCATTCTATCATAATATAGCACACATACGCCTGGATAATTTGTATAACAATTCTTATACGGTACACAAAAATATCGCTGGAGAAACCTGTCATCAAATATTTTTGAAGTTAAGTTAAACTTTAAGTTAAAGTATAGAATATTTTATTTCATTATGTTATGTTATATTATAAATCAAAAAGCTTGAGAAAAAAAAAATTGCAAAAACTGCAAAAATGAAAAATTTAAATTTGAAAATTCGAAATTTTAAATTTTAAGATCTTCAAATTATAGAAAAAATTATTTTTAAAAAAATATCAAATTTTAGAGAATATTCCACATTTAAATTATTATTGAAAAAATAAAAGTTTTGAATTTCGTTAGAATTCAGATAAAAAAGTTGGCATCCATCATTCATAACGTTGCACTTGTTATGGAAACTATTGTCACTATCGATCCTCCAACTCCAGTCCAAATTTTCACATCATCATTCAAACAGTATTCACCTTAAAAAATGCAAAGCTCTCGGTAACCTCGTAGAAACCAAAAGTTCCTTCGCTAGCCTTGTAACAGTGTTATCGTTTGCAAATTTTCATAAATATAAAATAATGGTCGTGAAGCACCAACATTCCTTTCTTGAATCGATTCTTAATTTATTCTACTAACTACGTAAACATCTTTGTTTTTGCTCGCATTTCTATATATTTCTTGCTATTTCGGAGTAATTTAAAAATAATTCTTGAATATTTGTTAAAAAAATTATAAATATGCTATAGCATATTAAATAACGAATTTCTAGGATATTGCATAAAAACAAATTCATATGTATATAAGCTCTGTATGTACACACAATATTATTGTTTATTTAAAATTTAAAATTATTTTACTAATTTTTTAGTTCTTTTCGTAAAAAAGTTTAACATTTTCAGTGTGTAAAGTGTGGAAATTATAAGAAAATGCTTCTGAAAATATTTACGGGTTAGGTTTCTGTAAATTGGTTATCCGTTTATGTTGTTTCAATAATTAAGGCTGTTTTATAATAAACATTTAACATACATTTTTAACATTGTTTAATGTAAAATTATGTGATCACTTTTAATCAGTATTTTCAATTAATCATCAAAAATTCCTTAAGAAAGTTTCTATCTCAATAAGTATTTAATTAAATTATATGTTATCTAATAAAATTTTAATATTAATATTAAAAATGATTGAATATTGTATTGAAATTAGGCAACTCATCCTACAAAAACTCTTCTCATCCCGTAATTTTACGTAACAGGTATACATTATGTACACCATCACAACGTTGAAGCGATTAAACGATCGTAAGGCAGCTAAACAAACCACATGAAGCACCAACACAAACGCCAGATTATACAACTTTCCGCCCGAATCTTTTGTTAATTCTCGGCAAATCAAAGAAAATTCAACGGCCAGCAAAAAGTGTTCTTCCAACTTTTCATTTGTTGTATTTTGATTTTTCGTGTGTTTCGAATTATCCACCAAACACACAAAACTAACGAGGTGAAGACGTTGTTGTTGGCGGCGGTTGGCGTATCTCAATTATTTTGCGCACTCGCGATTTCTCTAAATGTAGACTTTTATGTTAATAAAATGAAGTCTCTTATACTTGCTGTATTTTTGTATTTTTTTTTTTCCTTTGAAAATTTGAAAATCGGAAAATGATGTA
This sequence comes from Parochlus steinenii, assembly GCA_038502155.1. Lineage (NCBI taxonomy): Eukaryota > Metazoa > Arthropoda > Insecta > Diptera > Chironomidae > Parochlus > Parochlus steinenii. The sequence continues at coordinate 4,394,185 of JAXCIN010000047.1, read as the reverse complement.
AAAGAAGCCTCAGTGAAACGCAGAACGATTATTTAGATCTGTGTCATGTACAGAAATAGCGACTAGCGTTCAACAACTGAAATATTATTGGGAATCATTTTTGCCATTATTAAGAGTGGCATTTGCAGTTCTGGAAGCGAATATTGCAATTAATTGGGTAATGCTCGTTTAACGGATATTTTTAGGGTTTTACAAGCTTTGGCCCAATATTTATGGTGTTTATCGTCACTTGCTTTTGCATTTGTACAGTTGTTCGCCAATTTCCGTGAGGAGACGTGAAGATGATTAATGTCTGGGCAATAAATTTCAAGCTTGAAGGCTCAAGAATTTTATGTTTTGCATTTTTCTAGTTGTTTAATTTTTCTACATTTTTTCGCTTGGTCAAGCACTCACATCATAATTTGGCGGCCGCTTGCGACAAAAATTACATATAAAATGAATATTAATAATACAGTTTGCATCTTTCTCTTGTTCTATAAAATACTTCATTTTATTTTGTTTATGAATCATGAGTAATTAATTTATAAGTCTATTAGTTTATCTCACGGAAAATATTTTCCTAATTTTGATTTTAAACAGTTTATGAACAAATAAATAGTCTAATTTTCTTAATTTGTGGATTAATTACCAGGGAGGCTTAATTTAATTTTCACAAATTTTTCAAATTGTTTATTTTTGATTAGATTTTTTTTAAATAGAAGAATTCAATTTATTTGATATTTTCTCGTAAAATATTGATTTAATATTTTGAGTTGTGACTGGTGACCAATATGTCAATGAATTTCTTTTGAGGTGTCTAGAAGTTTTTAGAGAAGGTGTCAAATTCAAAAACAAATTTCATATTTTCATATATTAAAACATTATTGTTATGACTGCGTGTCATAATTTAAATTTAAATAAAAATGATGATCGTCAGGATCAAACATAAATTCGTGTGTTTAATTTATTCGTTTACAGTATTTTTCAGTCAGGTTTTATTAAATCATTGAAGTTTGTTTAATGATCATTACACTTTGAACTCAAAATAATTAAAATATTTATATTTATAAACATTGTGGCATTGGAAATTGTTCTTCATTGTTTATTTGTTAAAGGTTTGAGTGATATTTTAAAATAGAACCGAAATAACTCATAAACATTGTAAAGATTAATTGTATGTCAAATAAATTTTTCAATCATTTCGATCAAATTCAAGTGTTTTAGTTTTAACTTCGGAAATAATATTTCCAAAATAAACATATTTGAATAAAGGTACAAAAATGTTTTAATGAATTTCTCCAAAATTTTTCTAATATGGTTTTTACATTCAAACCACCTTAAACTCAATTCCACAATATATTTGCTTCTAAAACTTATTATTCTGATATTTTCCGTCCGCCATATACATTATTGAAATGGAGATACCTAGTACATTTCACCGTGTGTATATTTTAAAAATATTTCACTTATTAATCATTGATGTATATTTAAATACCAACAAACAATGCTGCACTGTGTTTGTATTTTCCAAGATATTCCTCCGATATTCCTCAGATTTTCCTCAACAATTTGGCCGTTGAAGCGAAAATTTCGGGAAAGCGGTCGCTTTACCTTCTCGTTAACGGATTCCTCTGTGGCGAATAAATAGTAAAACCGTTTCGTGCATCTATATTTAACTAAATCAAGGTCCGATATGTATCCGATATGTACACGAGCACCCCGAACATTATTGTGAATGTAAAAAAAATAAACTCGACTTGCGAACTATTTCTTTGCGAGTCGTCAGAGCCAACGTTGAAAGCGAAATCGTTAGTCGATTGTATAACTTGATCCTCAGTTGTTGAGTCCAAAGCGATCTAGAAACATATTAGAACAAAATGGTGAGTGAATAGTTGAATAGTTTAGTGAAAAAGAGCAAAAACTTGTGGAATTCAATGATAATTTAATAGAAAGATGATTAGTGAAAACAATTGTGACGGAAAATATGCTAATAAAATTTTTATTTTCCATTTTTCCAGCCTCTTAAGGACGAAGATATCCAGAGTAAGTTTTAATTTTCCATATTGAGTTATAACTCAAGCACGAATATACCAGGATTATGCAATCAATGCAATAAGTTGTGAATAAGATGTGAAGCTAAGCTGTTAAGACAATATATAGAGGACCAAATATAGCAAAGATAGCTAGTGAAATAGTACAGCAATTTGAGAAAAATTGCGCAGTTGATTGAAAAATGCAGAAAATAGTGAAAAAATTGAAATAGTGAAGATCAAATTTCGGACCATATGAATTGAAAATTCTTGTGACACTTCAAAGAATTTTTTTTAAATTCCAATTTTTCAAAAGAAAAAATAAATTTGGATTCAAATTCAAAGTTTCAAATATGTAGGCCCAACCGAATTTTATTGTGTAACACTGTAAAATATGAATGTGTAATTTTGATATTTTTAGAAAAGAAAAAAAAATCTGAATGAAAATTTTTCAGTGCCCGATAAAAATTTTAATTTATCAAATCTTTGAGAAGTTTTCGGTGAAAATTGCTAAACGAAAAGAAAATGTGAACATGCAAAGATGTGATTTTTTTTAAATTCACATACTCAGCAGATGAAAATGTTGTTGAAATTACATTACAAAACTCTAAACATATGACACACATGAAAAACTTAAAATAGACTTAGAAATCGTTAATCATAAAAAGTAATTAATTTAATAATTAATTTTAAAAATCTATAGCAAATCATCGCACAAATAAATGAAACGTTTAATTCAAAATATCTGAAATTCTCAGCAAAACCCACAATAAATGTACCGAAAATTCAAAAACTCATGTTCGTGCAAAAAACTGATGTTGCGCTATTTATAGAGTCAAGTCAAATAAGGAGAGTGCTGTGCGATTTTTTCACATGAAACTTCTCTGAAAACGTTGAAAAGTCTAAAATTCTATTTTTAGAACTCAAACGCTATTTTCACGATTTTCTACTACAACAACAAAAAGTAAAAATTGAACTTTTACAAAAGATTTTTCGGGGAAAATTTTAGTTGAACCTTTTTTTAGGTTCTAGTGATTGCAGTTTTTCAAAGTTGATTAGAATATCAAATCATGTTATTGCTAAAAAATATTTGATTATCTCTATTTAATATTTTTGGATCATTAAAAAAATTTTTATTCGGTTCAGTTGTTCCTTGTTTAACAAAGGAATAAGCAACAAGTAGCTCAAACATGTAAAAGCAACAACCTGCTATGTAAATTTGTTACATCATTGCCATTCTTTTCTATCAAACAATTTAACTAACAATTCTTTTCTTTTTAAAAATATTAGAAGCAGAATTCTGTTTCTCCATCTATGATTGCGATGGCACCAACAAAATCGATGCCTACGATATTGCTGATGTTCTGCGCTCATTGAACTGCAACCCAACCATGGACTTGTGCGAGAAGCTCGGAGCCACCAAGAAACGTGGAGAGAAGAAACTCACCGTTGATGAATTCCTTCCAATCTACGAACAGGTGAATAAAACTGATACTTATTTGACGCTGGTCGATTGCGATCTTCTCTCGAAAAGTTTTAAAGATTAAGTGTTCACGAGATTAACAGGTCATTTTAACAATAGCACAAAAAGATCATTTGTTTAGTGCATTCACAAGAACCTGTAGTGAATTTTTTATGAAATGAAACTGACCAGTGTTAATATTGTGTTTAAAGGTTAAGGGAGCCAAGGACCAGGGAGGTTATGAGGATTTCATGGAGTGCTTGAAATTGTACGACAAGGAAGAGAACGGTACCATGCTGTTGGCTGAATTGGAACACAGTTTGAAGGCTTTGGGTAAGTTGATTAAGTTAAAACTGTTTTTTAATTATTAATTGTGCAATTTCACTTATACCAACAACAATGATTGATGTCAAGTATTTTGAAAGAGAAAAACTAATGTCCCATTATATTAATTTTTTAGGAGAGAGGTTGAGCGATGAAGAGGTCAACATCTTGTTCACCGATTGCATGGACCCTGAGGATGAGGATGGCAACATCTTCTACGGACGTGAGTTTTTCAATCAATCAAAATCATTCAAATGCATTATCCCATGTTACATAATCCTTCAATCTGTGCCCCCAATCGAGTAAAATAACAGAAATAATACTCAATCCTCTGTGATTATGTAATTAACGATTCTCGGACCGAAGACATTGATATAGAATGCGGAAAGTCGCCACAGCAAAAATTTATTTCGGTCTCGGCAGCAAATCTTTGCTGCCTGACAAAACGTCGAAAATATAATTGTTCAAAACTAAAAATATCTGGGGAAAATTTTACGTGTGGCAAATTTTCTTGAATGAAAAGATTTTCAGTTTTGAGGAAACATTTTTGGTGAAATTGACACCGTACAAGAGGAATTTGCGTTTTTAGAAAGAAATGCATATTCTCGAGAGATGCAAAAAATTCATATTTCATAGTTCATAGATAAATCCCCTTTCTTTTATTGACTTATGGTAGTATTCAAATTTATTTGAAACTTCGCAATGTAGTGAAAGAATACTGTGATTTTAGAATGTAAATTTATTACCAACAAAGCTTGTTATCTATCATACATGGTTATCAGACTTTCGAATTAAATCTAGTTTCGTAAACTTTACAAAGATTTATTTTTTTTTCCAATATCCGCTCATCATCTTGACATTAATTTTAAAGAAAAACTGTTATTAAATCAATCCATTACTTTTATGTTCTATGTTCCTCCTCACCAATCTATGTACCCATACATGTTACATGTTCTTGTCGATAACCAAAATATGCAGCATTCGTCAAGAAATTCATGGACAGTGTCATCATCTTCAAGTAAACAATCGGACAACTCTATCAACATAATTTAATTTATTCGTAAGTAATCTTTAATCTGAAATAATAATCAAACAGGTGCTTTTTGCTTTTTCACTTTTCAAGAACTTTTGTAGGCAAAACCCTATTATATAATTTTTCTATAAATTGTTGCCTGAAAAAATACATTTTTATTTGTATTTTATTTTTAGAAATAACTAATTATCATTGTTTTTTGTATTTTTGTGTTTTCTATGACAATTCGTGTCATTGTGTGTCCTATTTTTCTATTTTAAATTCTTTAAATAACAATTATTGACAAGCGACTAATAATAAATAAAAAATTTTTGCAGCATTATGCCGAAGAATGTGTGAATTGGATCCTCCAAGGAAATCATAAATTATGAATAATTTAAGGCTATTTTAAAATAAAAAGTATACAATCAACGGAACATCAATAAAATATCTACGTATTAGATAACATCACAAGATCAACAACGAAATAAGACAATGAGAACAAGTAATACAATCTGCGAAAATCAAAAACCACCACCTATTGAATCGGTCTGCATCAACACAAAGAGGCTGATGAGCTGAGGTTATAAATAAAACTGAAAATAAAAATTGAGAAAAAATCTTCGTTTTTTTTGGGTTTTTGTTTATGGTTATAAAAAGTAAATATATATAATTTTTTTGTAATAAGATTAAAACGGTTATTTTATTTTGCATATCTTTCACTGAGTATTTAATGTAATATTCTTTATGTAATGTGTATAATCAATTAATTTGATGGACATAATATAATTCTTTACTAATTAATAGTGGTCCTTTATTTCTTACATTACACAGCTTCGCTTTTTTTTTTAAACTCGAGAGTGAGTATCTCTCACTATGAAAAACTTAAAGTTCAAAGTATTGACTAATTTTTGAATTTAGTGATTTTCAAAAGTTAGTTCGTAATTTTCCGGAAAATTCATTTCAAAAAAAGCATTTTTTTTGAAATTTTATTCTCTTATAACTATTTTTCTTTTTTTAATTCAACTAATTTCTTAATTTATACATAAACTCTAACCTATAAGCTTCATACATATAAATTTTCACAAGTTTTCCTTAACTATTTACTTTTGTGGAAATTTTTTTTAAATACTGAGTCATAAAATTCATCAACATTTTACAACATTTTACGCACAAAATGCAAAAGTTATTGAAAAACAGCAAAGTATTGCCCAATTGAGCATAACAAAAGTGGAGAGTATTTATTTGAGAACAAGAGTTAGTTATAAAATCATGAAAAATATGCCGGAAAAATAATGAAAACTGTGAATTTCGACAAGAAACTTGAAAATGTCGAAAAGATGATTAGAAGCGACGTTAATCAAATAGGAGTTCGTTGATTCATCAAAATTGTCCCGATCAACTTTTTCAGTGACATATGAATAATATTTGTGCAAAAGAATCAATAAAGTGTTTTGTGGATTTAAGTGTTTTATAGCAAGGATCTTTCACCAAAAGCTGATACAAATGTTCACCAAAGTGCTACATATGGAATTTAGGTGAGTTTTCTTTATTATTACAGTGTTAAGAACAATTTCTTTGTGGATCTTTTTATTTCTTTTTATAGGTGAAGATTCATCTTTATCAGCTGCTGGTCGTGTCAACAATGATCCCTACATATCATTTAAGTACTACGCAACCCACCTACATCATGTTTAACCATTTTCAACTTTAAAAAAAGATCCAGACGAAGATCCAGTGATGCCGTCAAGATCCAGTGCAACATTCAGAGCAGCAGTGAAGACTATAACTCCTACAATCAAGATCTTCACCACCTCATAGCTTATTTCTACTTGATATAGCAGACTAATACTATTTATCCCCTTAAAATATTAAAAATAAACAATCTAAATATGATATTTGTAAATTTATTGATTAACAAATAAAAACAACAACTTTCCATAAATAGCTTTATTTACTTATACAAAATCACTTAAAAAAAGCTTAATACAGTTAATAGTACATAGCTTAGTACATAACTTAGAACAGGTAATGCTACTTGTGGTTGTAAATGAGCATGAACCTCCACTGCTGCTCTGAATGTTGCACTGGATCTTGACGGCATCACTGGATCTTCGTCTGGATCTTTTTTTAAAGTTGAAAATGGTTAAACATGATGTAGGTGGGTTGCGTAGTACTTAAATGATATGTAGGGATCATTGTTGACACGACCAGCAGCTGATAAAGATGAATCTTCACCTATAAAAAGAAATAAAAAGATCCACAAAGAAATTGTTCTTAACACTGTAATAATAAAGAAAACTCACCTAAATTCCATATGTAGCACTCGTAGGAACTGTTGGTGAACATTTGTATCAGCTTTTGGTGAAGAGATCCTTGCTATAAAACACTTAAATCCACAAAAACACTTTATTGATTCTTTTGCACAAATATTATTCATATGTCACTGAAAAAGTTGATCGGGACAAGTTCGATGAATCAACGCACGCCGATTTGATTAACGTCTCATCGAATCAGCTTTTCGACATTTTCAAGTTTCTTGTCGGGAAATTCACAGTTTTTCATTATTTTCCGGCATATTTTTCATGATTTTATAACTAACTCTTGTTCTCAAATAAATACTCTCCACTTTTGTTATGCTCAATTGGGCAATACTTTGCTGTTTTTCAATAACTTTTGCATTTTGTGCGTAAAATGTTGTAAAATGTTGATGAATTTTATGACTCAGTATTTAAAAAAAATTTCCACAAAAGTAAATAGTTAAGGAAAACTTGTGAAAATTTATATGTATGAAGCTTATAGGTTAGAGTTTATGTATAAATTAAGAAATTAGTTGAATTAAAAAAAGAAAAATAGTTATAAGAGAATAAAATTTCAAAAAAAATGCTTTTTTTGAAATGAATTTTCCGGAAAATTACGAACTAACTTTTGAAAATCACTAAATTCAAAAATTAGTCAATACTTTGAACTTTAAGTTTTTAATAGTGAGAGTTACCCACTTAAAACCCTGTTAAGCTGTGTTACTTTACAGCAATTGATGAATTTTTTGAACCCAATGTTGCTAAAATTCAAGTATGCAAGTATATGAAGCCTTCGAAAAAAAAACATCAAAAATATTATTTAAAACAAAGGTAAGATAATTTATAATATAATTTAAACTAAGATAATTTAGATTTTATTAATATTAATTATCTAAAAGTACCTTATCAATAGTTTACATACAAAAACATTGGTTCAAAATAATTTTAACTAAACTTTAATTAAATGTAAGAAAATAATAATTCAAATCAGCTCTATTTTCTATAAGGAGAATAATTCATAGCAAGTACATAAACCAACATAATATTAGCTAGCATTATCAGATTTCCGTTACAAACTCCACAATTCATATATTTAAAACCACGAATTCAACGTATTCCATTCATTCAACTACACTATGTTCATCCATATTCTTTTCATTCACTTCCCTCTGCTCGCACTTCTTTGTTGTTGTGCTGGCTGTTTACTCAAGTTGTCAGTGCTCTAGCAAACGTCGTCACTTACAGACTGCACGTGAAATTTTATCCGGAGCTCTTTAGTTGTAGAAATATATTTTTCGGTTTAACGATGATTCGAGTGCATAGTGGACCCAGCTAGCTATCTAGCCATGTGAGCAAAGAAGGCAATCACAAATTTTTCACCACACAATATTTAAGTTTAGCTTCTTTTTCTTAAGTTCTTAAATTATATTTTTTAATTGTGAATGCTGGATCGTTCTCATCACACAAAAAAAAATCCAGGAATTTTATTAAATTATCATGTTTTGTCGTCGCAAGATATGGTCGAAATTAGTGTTACTCTGCGTAGTGGTCTTGTTCGTGCTCTTCTATTTTAAGAGCATTAACATAACTGGTTCTAACAGTCTCCAAAATGCCATGGAGAAGGACAGTTTGCCGCAGAAACAGCATTTGAAGCAACAATTAGACCAGCCACCCGGCAACCATCCGCAATTAGTCACAGTGGATAATAATTTTGAGGAACTTGTTTTACATGATCTAAAAAAGCAAGAACCTAATTTAGGGGCTAAAGGCCGGGTTGCAGAATTATCTGGAGATGATAAATATATTGGAGAAAAACAACTCGCTGTGATTGCTCTAAATGAGGAGCTAAGCGAGCATATTAGTTACAACAGAACAATACCTGATGCTCGAAACCCAAAGTGTAGGACGGTAGAATTTGATGTGGATACTTTACCAACAGTAACTGTTATCATAATATTTTTCAATGAGCCGTATTCGGTGCTTGTGAGAACAGTTCATAGTGTAATAAATACTTCACCCCCAAACTTATTGAAAGAAGTGGTGATGGTTGATGATAGTAGTACTAACGAGGAGTTGAAGGGCAAATTAGATCATTATGTGAATACGCGATTATCATCCAAAGTGAAACTGCTTCGGCTGAGAAACAGGTGAGTTTTCAAACCATTGTCAATTGTTTATGAGTTATTTTATGAGTAGCTGCGCGTCTGCTTGATACTAATAAATGATTCTCACACTTTAAATATCTTGGATAGAAAATACTTGAATCAAGATAAAAAGTTTAATCAAAGGCGCCCGCATGCCAAAGAAATATCTCAAGAAACACCGAGAAATACTAACAAGGTATGAACAAAGCTGTTTTAATTTGCTTTTAATGCAATTTATATGCAAACTCTATGGAATTTAGATTAAAATCTATTCCATCAAACTCAAAATGCAAATGTGCAGTGATTTCACTTGTTCCGAGGAGATATGAGATGAAATGTTTCGATATTGTTGCAAAATTGGTGTTTAAGAGTTTCATATTTAAAAACGATGAATTGATGATAATAAATCTACTACTTATCTACAATAAACATTGATAAAAATTAACACGATTACGGATCTTTAATTTTTTAACGTTATGCAAAATATATCAAAAAACTACAGCTATAAATATTTAATATAATATCCTAAAATGTTGCAAACGAATATATTAATCAAATACAAATGCATCCAACTCCAGCAACCTCTTGTAGTTTTGTGTGTTAACATTCACAATCACATTTCAAATAACAGCAAGTTGTATAAAAGTCCAAACCAGATTTATCTAAAAAACTAAATTGAAATACATTGTGTGGTGATAAAAAAACCAGCTAATATTTTAAAACTTTCATCTTCATTTTAGCTTTTCTCTCTATAGTTTCCAATTGGTTGCGTGTTTGCATCTATCATCATTTTTGTCACACATTTTTAAAATATTTTTATCAGTTTTTATCTGAAAATGAAATGATACTTTTAAAGTTCAAACAGATGTTGCAGGGAGGTTGCAGACATAATAAATTAGTATGAGCTTTTGTTGAATTTGTAAATTGGTGAGTTTTATGTTCAAGAAGACTAAAATTGCTGAGTCATAAATCATATTATCTGATAATTTCTTTTGATGATATTTGTTTTTAAATATGTTAGATCAAATTATAGAAGTAATTAGCTAAATTAAATTTGCAAGATGGTAAACAGTTTGAATTCAATATAATTAAAAATTTCACCAGCTCAATTTTTTTTTTAATTTAAAAGCTCTGTTTTTTTTTTTTTGTTTTTGCTTTTTTCAAATATTTTAGCATAAATTATTTTTATTTTTTGTTCGATATTAATATCGAAATATTCATTAAGAAATTTTAACAGTGATTAGAAATATTTAATCCACTTTTAAGCTCCGAACAAATTTAATGGAGCTTCAAATTTGCAAAAGTTCGTAAAAATGCCATAATACTAAAAAAGTCAATTCGAATATAAACGCTTTCGAGCAAAAGTTTTCGATTTTATTTTCCATCAAAAAACAACCAAAGTTATGAAAAAATTAATTGTCTGAACAAAATCATCGTTTAACTTAACAATTTAGTTAATTTAACCGATCAAACATTAACCGTTTTATGGTTACGCAACAAATAAGCTTGAGACTGCGTTGAGAATTTTTTCTGCAGTATCTTCCAGTATCAAGTCCAGTTCAATTGCTAAACATTACATATAATATAATGCCTACTCTTTGACTAGCTTATTGGAAAAGTTTTCGCTCGACCACAATTCTGTTTGCCTCGTTTTGTTTTATGTGCATTCTGGCATAGTTTGACGGTTTGCCACAGTTTGCTAGTTGGTTATATTTTTCCCATCCATCTAACTCTTCTTTTTATTTTTAAAGAAGTTTTTATTTGAAATTGGCAGGAAATTTGGTCATAAAACTTTGTGTATAATTTTTATAAGAAAGCGGTTAAGCTGTGAACATACAAAAACTCATATAAAAAATGAGATAATTAATATTGCTTTTTTCTAAGAAGTATGTAAAACTGAAAAGTATAAAAATTATTGGTATATTGAATAGGCTGAACAGTTTTGGCTTTGTGGTATTGTAGCAGAATGGCTATTGATGTGCTGATTTAATCGGAGTTTACGATGTTTGCTTCTGTACAGACATTCTACAAACAGCCCAACTTTTTGCTCAACTGTTATCTGCTTTATCCACACTTACAAATAGTTTATGATTTTTATCACATTGTAATACATGTCATCGATGAACAAATATTTCACTTCCTAATTCGTATTTGAGTCATTCACCCCTAATCTATTTCTAGATTCAATATGATTTCCATAGAAGTTTGATTTTTATTAATTAACTCTTCGTCAATTTATAAATTTATTAGTTTTGAAAATACATATAGTGAATAGCTCACGCATTTGGATCAAATAACATGTTAGAATATATTTCCAATTTTTATTCAATATCAAACAACCTCAGAAAAATATTATTAGTTGACATGAATCATAATACAACATTCCGTAAAAATGTTATAACTTCCATTAGTTCCATAAATAATTTAACTTGAAGTTTACTGATAGTGTCTAAACCAAAATCTGAAGGAAGGATCATGTTCATTCCACATTTATATGTCAATTTAATATCTATAACCTTTCGCATTTCTTTATAAAGTAACATTCTGAATACTGATGCGTTAAATAAAACTCTGACTCAAAGCATCAATTTAAATGCAACGTATTCAGTATCTAAATAGACTTGCCTCAATGAAATTTATACTGCTTGCAATTATTATACTTATCTATCAATTTTAATGTTAGGTTTCTAGTACCTTATAAAATAATAATTCCACTGATGTTCCATTATTCATTTAATTGCTATACCAATTTCGATAAAGTAATAAATAATTATGTTTGATTCGATCGCTATGTATATAAACATTAATTTTTCATCAAGAAAACAACAAAACTATAATGATGCTTTTATGGAAGATAATAACAATTTTAAGAGCATAGGTAGAACTTTTAAAACAAAAGAAAAGCAAAAAAAAAATCATTTCTCACATTAATTTTTTTTTTTGGTTAATGAACCGACATAAAATTTGCTACCAAAACTATCGCAGTTTCATGCTTTGGAGTTGTTTATTTGAATAAAACTGTTTCTAAACTCAATCTCTCTGTCCTGATTTCTGATGAAGGATAATTTAAGACGACTTATATAATTTGTAAAAAAACATAAAACAAAAATGATAACACAACGGAAGTTTTTTACTCAACACTTTTATCGATTATACATAAATGCTTGAATTGCAAAAAGTATTATTATGATACCACCTTATTAATACCTCAAGGTCAGTACTAAGCTGTTCGCTGCCATAACATCAATGTGAAACAAATTGAAACCAAAAGAAAACTTATGTACATTAATTCGCTAATGACCTTCTTCGTCTATTGATGTAAATTTGTAATTTTTCTTCAAGTCACGACTAACTTTCACTGACACCGGTTGCATAATTCCGTTGAACCTGTTGCTTACCTTGATCATTCTGCCACAATATTTAATTCTTTGCGCTGACTAGGCACAATTACAAATAAAAAGAATCGCTGTTGATATCTAAAACAGAATATCAATTCACAGGCTGGTGGTTTTATACCGCGATGGATCCAATCTATAAATAGCGAACATACTTTTTAAAATAGTATATCAGTAAATCATACGGCGCTGCAATTCGAGCTTCGCTTAAGAGAACACCACATGTCTTTAAAACCGCAAATGACGTCATGAAATTTTCTTTTGCCTGAGGGGCATTTGTTTGAAGGAATATGGTTTTTTACATTTATTTTACTTATTGACCTTCGTGAGTACAATATACATTTATATTTAATTAATTTATACGAATTCCATAAATGATTTTTAGAATTTATCAGGGGTGGCTATATAATTTCCTAAAAACTTTTAAGCTCGGTTTTCATTAACACTAAAACTTTTATTTTCTGTTTCTTTTTGTTTTTTTTTTGTAAAAACTTTTAATGTGCCACTGATCTAATTTTAATTCATATTATTGTTGAGCAAATCTTCCCCTCGGGCACGGGCTCAGTCGAGTTCAGATTTTTGGAGCAAGCATATCGTTTTGAAGAACAGGTTTTTCAAGCTTATATTTTTTAATGCAGTTTATTGTTAATTCGGAAGAGTAGAGAGAAAAGTGAATTGCAGTTCGTGTGTTTCAGTCGATAAGAACTCAAGAACTTAAGCAGACGGTCCGTAGTCTTGAAATACAAAAATTATTGATAATCTTTAAGTATCTTAAGTAAGCGTATGATAATTTTGAAATTTAAAGTTGCAATGATCCTATAATGAGATTTTCAAAGTGTCTCGGTTTAAGAAGGACTAAAAAGTTTCTTAACGTATTCATATTTCTGATCTTGCTGTTAGTTTTTTGCATTTATGGCAATACAAAGTTTAATGAGTTGGACACGAACGCTGGTTTAGTTATAGGAAGTTCCAAAAGACATTTTAAGTCGCTTTCAGTGGTTGATCGTGAACGAGAAATTCAGCTAGAAAGTGAATTAGCTGAAGATTCCCGAAAAATAATACCCGGTCTAGGAAATTTTGGTCGAGGAGTGAATTTAACAGGGTTCGCTTTTGAACGAGGAGAACTGGATTACATGTCTAATGGACTAAATATTGAGTGTAGTAATAAAATAAGTTATAACCGTACATTAAGCGATTATCGGAACCCAAAATGTCAGCAGTTAACATACGACCTTGAGGAGTTACCGCCTGCCAGTGTAATCATTATATTTTATAATGAGGTATTCTCTGTGCTTGTTAGGACTATACATAATGTTTTGAATACAAGTCCACCTAGATTATTGCGGGAGATTATATTAGTGGATGATTGTAGCACGATATCCGATGATAAAGAGAAGTTGGAGCATTACATTGTTACTAGATTGCCTGGGAAAGTGAAAATGATGAGGTTACCAGAAAGGTACTTATTGATATGTAATTTGAGTGATTTTACAATTATTTTGTTGAATTGTCGTTTAATAACTCTACCAAGATTTTGTTTCATTAATTGCTTTGTGGTTTAATTTATGCAACCAATGCTAAATCTAGATCTGAACTATAATTTTCATGATTCTTACTTTTATGTAAATTTAATGGAAACCGCACAAAAATAACCGCATTTATAAAAGTTCTTATTATTTAAAGTATAACAGTCTATTACTTTATTTCTTGCGAAGTTTATTTATAGATATGATACATAATATCCTCAACAAAGTATAATATACAAAAAGTAAGAAGGTGAAAGCTTCCTTAAGTTCCAATACCAAAAGCATTTATTTTACACACAATGGAAATTATGTGCAATATATTTGAAAAAATTTAAACAACCTACATTATATTCTTACTAACAATAACATAATCAGTTTGAAATTCTCAGTAATAGGTGTGAATTTAGGAAGCTATATTTACACAGTTTGAGAAACTACACTTTTTCAGCGCTTTTGTTTTTTAAATTGTGTTTAAGATAAAATAATTATAATTATAATAATAAGATCTACCACAATTATAAACAATTCTTTTAATTAATTAGCTTAAATGCATAACATACAATCCCGTTAAAAAAATCTTAGTTATTCTCGTGCCTGTCGATTATCAATCATGCGCAATTTCCATAACCGTTTCGAATCACTCCAAACAGATTTATTTTAATGGACTTTCCCACTTTTGATCTTCTTGCAATATCTATGCATAGATATCTTTGCAAATATCTACATGTTTTTGCTGGTTAACAGAACTAGTAATATAATTATTGCGTGAAGAAATAATTCTCCATATACTATATGTGCTGGAATTTAATAAACTTAGTAGAACTAATTGCAATTTACACTGAAAATTGGTACCTGCTTCACTATTTAACAAATAAATTAACTAATTTATTATTTTTTGTTTCAGATTAGGATTGATAAGGGCTAGACTAGCGGGCGCTCGCTTAGCCAAGGGTGACGTGCTGATGTTTTTAGACGCGCATTGTGAGTGCGTGGTGCAGTGGCTGGAGCCACTTTTACAAAGAATTAAAGAATCTAGGACCAGTGTTCTAGTGCCTATTATAGATGTTATCGAAGCCAAGAACTTTTATTACAGCACAAATGGATACGAAAACTTTCAAGTGAGTTATTTTTAATTGCATTGATGTATTTTGTGAATGTTTTTTAAATGAACTGAGGGGTTAAGTGAAGGGGTTTGATTTTAGCATTTTTCTTTCACTTTTAGTAGTCATAAATTCGATCAAACAAAGTATCTGTATCCATAATTACCCAATAAAAATTGTCTTCTTACATTATGCTTAAACATCGACATCAAAAAAAAATTTCGAAATTTTCTCCTCACAATTTCTTTTCTTTCAAAATATCAGAACATTGTACAACAATAAATTAAATAAAATTGAACACTTTTCATGGAACTGGTTCTGCCACAAATTGGTAACACTATGCAGCCAAAAAACTCTCTGCAACCGGTTAATCCAATCTTGAATTTGTTCAGTGCAATTTTATACAAATTTCCAACCAAAACTTTTGGTCGTTTAGTTGGTTCTGTGGCTTTCCTGCGTTTTGGTTGAAACTTGCAATAATATTTAAAAATTATTTGTACTTACAAGTGTTGCTCCGATAAATAACAGTCCTTTCAATAAATTAAAAGATATGATTTCCATATTCTACCCTCAAAACTATAAGTTTAAAAAATATGGATTGCCTAAAATTCGACCAAAAAGAGGAGGTTTGAAGATGATCATCTACTTCAAGCTTCTTTTAATTGCGTTTTTAGTCATATTCGTCTTCTTTATTCAAAATCACTGCAGCGTCAACAATTTAAAAAGTGAATTAATTGAAAAGATTTGGCTTCTGAGAAATAATCACTACTTGCAATATGAACTGGAAATTCAAAACGATTTGGCAAAGCAAATTCCAGGATTTTGTGAATTCGGCGTGAAGTGTTTGTTAAGCGGAGAGAACAAAGAAAATGGAGAGTTGTCTTATGCGGCACAAGGCATGAATGTCGTGTTGAGTGATCTTTTAAGTTATAATAGAACTCCACCAGACATTTTAAACAAATTATGCAAAGAGAAAAAGTTTGACCTAAAGAAGCTGCCAAAAGCTAGTGTTATAATTATATTCTACAATGAACCATATTCGGCTGTTTTGAGGACAATTCATAGCGTTTTAAATACTGCCAAGAAAGAATCCATAGCAGAAATTATTCTTGTGGATGATTTTAGTACAATAGAGGATTTGAAGGGAAAACTAGAGTATTACATAAAAACGAGGCTACCAGAAAAAGTGAAACTACTGCGGTTGCCAACTCAGTAATTATGTCACATTTTAACTACGAAAATAACACATCATTTGGTCAATGACCTTCTACTATTTCAATCATTGTTATCGTTCTCTAGACTAATTCACTTTTACGGTTTTAAAATCACACACAATTATTGTTAATAATAATTCAACATTACAGTTTAATTGCATTGAACCTTTAAAGCAAAACAAACACTTAATTTTATTACCTCATTAGAAACTGGTATTGCACTTGAAAACTCAAATGGCTTAAACAATAACTATTTGTTTTATGGACAGCAGAGTGCTTAACATTTGCTTTATTAAAACTTAAAGTAGTAATATTTTCCAAAAATTAGTCATAGCATACGCTTTTTTGAATAAATTAAACTCTGAAGAATACTGTCGCTTTAAATATGTAATATTGCTTTACAGAAGAGAAGTTTATGAAGACACATATTTTAATTACTTAAATTATTTTCAATAGAATTTTATAAAAGCGATCAACATATTTCATAAATTTGCAACTAAATACATAACAGCAATTCAAAAACAGCATGAAAGATGATTTCCCAATTCCTTATTATTTACAATACATTAAAGTTAGAAAAAAGCCTCTAAAAATATTTCATTTTCTTTTCAATGAATAATCTGATGATTATAATCAACTTTAAAAAATCTAAACTGTAAATTATTTCCGCAGATCAGGCTTAATAAAAGCTCGATTGGCTGGTGCTCGGCTGGCAACAGGGAAAGTTTTGGTGTTTTTGGATGCACATTGCGAGTGTGTTTATGGTTGGTTAGAGCCTTTGTTAGCTAGGATTCAAGAATCAAGGAGTAAAGTTGTTGTTCCTTTGATTGATGTGATTAATGCACAAACTTTAGAGTATGAGACAAATGGTTATGGATTTGATGTAAGTTTGTTTTGTGTAAAATTGTTTAAAATTTGAATGAAAAAAAATCAAATTGTTTTCTGAAAATTTTAAGTATCTCCTTATTTCCAGGTTGGTGGCTTCACTTTTGATGGCCATTTTGATTGGGTAAGTTCATTTAAATAACATATATCTATAATAATTGAAAAAATAATTCATAAGTCTCAAAAATTTTTCCATACTTCAGATAAAGCATCCAACTTACTTTAAACGTATCATATTTATAACATACATCATCTTAATAATTCATCATATTGCCTCATTCAAAATTAAAATTGCAGAAACATGAATATGTAAAATTTTCGGCTATAAATAATATATTAATAATTTTTTCCGAACCATTAGCATGACGTTCCAGAAAGAGAACGCGAAAGACAGAAAACCGAGTGCCCAGACAGAGATCCCGATATTTGTCCAACGTACTCGCCCACCATGGCAGGAGGTTTATTTGCCATCTCCAGGGATTACTTCTGGGAAATTGGAAGCTATGACGAGCAAATGGATGGGTACGTTTTATCATCACATGCAATCATATATATTTTAGAGACTGCATAATTTAATACTCATGAATATTGTTTTTTAAAGTTGGGGTGGCGAGAATCTTGAGATGTCTTTTAGAATATGGCAATGTAAGATTTGTTTATTAATTTTGATAAAAAATGTATTATAATCATAATTTTGCAGGCGGTGGTACTTTAGAAACCATTCCTTGTTCGAGAATCGGACACATTTTTAGAGAATTCCATCCATATAGGTAAAATTATATGGTTAATTTTCACATACTGTACTAAACAGAATACAAATTTCTGAAGAATTATTAACCCATTCTTTTTTAATTTACTTCTTTAGTTTTCCAAATGACAAAGATACGCATGGGATAAACACGGTTAGAATGGTAAGCCACTCATAATTCAATTTTATAATTTATATATGTTTCTTGTAAAATAATTATTTGTAGGCGCTCGTATGGATGGATGAGTACATTGAGCTGTTATATATGAACAGACCAGATCTACGGGTAATTTAGCATTTGATATAAGAACATCAATTAAAAGCACATTAATACCTTTCTTATAACGTATTTTCTTTTATCTCCAGAATCATCCCGACATAGGCGATATCACACACCGAAAAATACTTCGTGAGAAGCTTAAATGCAAGAGCTTTGACTGGTTCATGAAGAATGTCTATCCAGAAAAGTTCATACCAAATAGAAATGTCCAGAAGTACGGACGAATTGCGGCCATTGATGAGAACTTATGCTTTGATGACTTGCAGCAAAATATTGACGAGGCATATAATTTGGGAGTTTACAATTGTTATAAGCCGGAAGTGGCGCCGTCGCAATTTTTTGCCTTAACTGATAATGATGTGCTTAGAAGTGAACGCAACTGTGCTACGGTTGATGACCAGTAAGAATTAAACAAACTCTCATAATTTGATTAATATCATAACAGAATTTATTTTGACTTCTTCGTTTTTTATTCAGTTAATTATTTTTTTCATAACATTTGGAATTTATATTTTAGTGCTTAAATAATTTAGACGACCTACAAAACCCATTATTCCTCAGTAATGCGATTATTTTGCAAATTTAATGTGTTTTCTCAGCATATTCAAAATTTACATAAACTTTCGATTTTCATAAAATAAATTTTGTTATCTATGAGTAAACCTCTGTTATAAAAAACAATATTATTATCATTTCAACAGTTTAGTTAGCATATAGTTTTATTTGTAGCTAAAAATTTATGAGAACATTTGAAATTAACATCAATACAATTTTTATTTCTACTTTTAGTCGCTCTAAAGGCAAATATGTAGTAATGTTACCTTGCAATGGTGACGACGAAATCGAAGACATTTGGCATTATACAACTGATCAACAGCTAAAACACAAGCAAACTGGGCTGTGCATAGATAGGAAAAATTTGGATAAAAATTTTCTCCATGCTGCAGTTTGTGATTCACAATCCAAGACTCAACGCTGGGAATTCCAGAAATCTGATCGTCACTAACAGCGACTAACTAGTGAACTTTTCAAAAATTGCGGACGACACAGTAAATTTATTGGTTAAATTTGCTCTGTCTCCGCAAAGTTATGGAAATTGCGCTAATTTTAAATCGTTGTTCGTTGTTTTTTAGTTTTAATTATTGTCCGTCCATTCCGCATTCTTCGAGTGCTTTTGGTTAATGTTCTTTCTTTCAAAGTACGCAGTCTATTTTTTATTTTGTAAATAAATTGAAAACATTTACTTAATACAATGAATTTGGTGGGAAATATTTAATTTCGGGTCGTTAAAATGTTTTCTCAACAAAAAAATAGCAAAACCTTCGCAAAAACCTGCATTTTTAATTTCAAAAACGGGAAAGTGAAAAAAGTTCATTAAATTGTTAATTAAAAAATTTCAATTGTTGAAGATGGTTTTTATGGTTTATAATGTGCGTTAATAATATTTTTATTGCTATTGTTTCTGCAACCCGGTAATGACCGCCTAAAATTCCAAGAATTCTTAACAATTCTGCTGAAAGAAGACAAACTTAATTTTGGAAGTACCGAATTAGTCAATTGATACAATTGTCTCAAATATAAGGAAATAACCAACTTAATCATGAATGTCATTAAATTTTAAAATATTATATATTCGAAAGTGCCACAAATTATTTATTGAAAAATGGAAAAATTTTAGATCTTTTTGATGATAAGAACAAACTGTAAACTTATTTTTATACTTAAACTTTAAAAACTTTAGAAATCTAAACTTTTTGTCAAATTCAAGGAACTTTGATCAAAATTCCCTTCTGAATCTTAATTCGGCGAATCTATAGCATGTTTTCCTGTAACAAGACTTAATACAAGCTTAATAAAATAAAAGCTTTCCTGAGAATCTACACTTGATTTTAATAATTGTTGATAATAATAATTGTATAATTATTTTTTTGATAAGATTTAATATTCGAGAAATTTACACGACTTTGTATGTATTTTTTGTTAATTTTATTGTTTATAATAAAAAAGAATTGAAATAAATATTATGTGCTCTCTTAAATGTGGCGAAATATTAGCAACTTTTGAAAAAGATTATTTCACAGTTTAGACTTGAGGCCTTTTCTTGGGATCAACAGTTTGCTTGCGTAAGTGATGATAGTTTGGTAAGATCTTTCTTAAGAAATCCAGTTGCAACATGTGAGACTTAAATAAAAAGAAAATAGCGTTTAAAAACATTTTGATTAAATAAAATGTTATGCTTAATTTAATTTTCCTTTTAAAAACATAAACTCACCCCTTTAGTATCAAGGGCCTCTCTTTGTTGACATCTATTTCCATAAATTACTGTATTTTCCTTCAAATCATGTTCACCAGTCAAATGACAACCAGCTCCGATCACACAGCTGTTGGAAATTGTCACATCTGCTGAAACGTAGCTTTTGCATTCGAAGATATTCTTCTCTCCAATTTTGAGAGCTTCCACAGTGCACCCAACTTCAAAAATATTGTTTGAACCTATGACTAGAACTGGAAGTGTTTCTGGATTCTCGGTGTAGCTGGGATGATTTTTGGGGACTCGGTGAATAATCTTGGCGTATTCTTCGACTAAAATAATTTATCAGGGTTACAATTTTTTATCGATTAAGAAACAAATATAAAACTGACCTATGCAATTTTCTCCCAAAATGATTGGACCAGATTCTGCAATTATGGAGGCACTAGGATGAACAACACAACCACTAGAGACTGTGATGTCTCCTTTAAGTAAGCTGTCTTCGCAAACTATTGCTTTAGCCATAATCTTAATACTACGTTGAGAAACTCAAATTAATAAATTTTAAGTGAGTCATTGAAAAGTGTACTCACTCGTTTTTTGCAGCCATCTTGATAGTTTTTGGAGTGATGAGAGATTTAGGTAATTGGAATGACTGAGAAATACTTCCAAAAGTGTTTTTCTTTAACTTGAATTGTTTTTCAACATTTCAATCGAAATTCGAAATATTTTCAAAACAATAACATTGAATTTTGACAGTTCAGTTATTCTGACAGATTGACACGAAAGCAGGAAATAGCGAAATCTTCGGTTTGTAGTGGATCTAGCGTCTCATTGATTGAATATTTAGTTTAAAGAAGTGCAGTGAGTTTCTCCTTAGATACTTTTTATAACAGCAAGTGTATCTATAGTTTAGAACAGTATTTTTTAAGTTCTTGCACATTTTCCTCGGCAAAGCTCAAATTTTTGAACATTTATCGCTCTTTCGTTAATCAAACTAGTCTAATTATAAAATTGGTGATAAATTTAATTGCCTTTAGCTTTTAAAGTGCTATACT
Source organism: Parochlus steinenii (assembly GCA_038502155.1). Lineage (NCBI taxonomy): Eukaryota > Metazoa > Arthropoda > Insecta > Diptera > Chironomidae > Parochlus > Parochlus steinenii. The sequence continues at coordinate 4,372,477 of JAXCIN010000047.1, read as the reverse complement.
TATCGCGTATATTTCAAAATTACACGTAGATGATGCAATTACAATATTTATTGGTTAAAATCTAGAAATTCTAAAACAGTTTTCTAATTCAGGAAATACTTATATTTATAGAGTGAAAGATGGTTGCTGACGATAAAGCTAAGCTGGAAGAAGCACAATCCAAGAATGCTGCTAAGAAACTGGCGAAGGATGCAGCTAAAGCCGCTAAGGTAAACAAAACTTTTCTTATCTCTTTTGAATCTTGCCTATCTTTTTAATAATACTATTTTTAGAAAGCTGAATACAAAACAACTTCCGGTAAAGCTTCTGAAACTGTCGAAGAAGTCAGTGGTGAAGATTATTCCGCTGGCAAATACGGATCTTCTGGTTTAATTCAAAGTGCTGAATTTCATGAAGAGAGGAACTTTGTAGCAGTTAATCAGTTGTCTAATGCTTCAACTAAGGAACCTATTTGGGTTCGCGGAAGAATTCATACATCACGTTGTAAAGGCAAGCAATGCTTTTTGGTCATCAGGCAACAGTGTAGTACTGTGCAATGTATTATTTCTGTAAATGATCTTGTTTCAAAACAGATGGTCAAATTTTCGGGATCGTGAGTGTTATTTATTTTGAAACCTTTAGAATTTCCAACTTAACAAACATTTTTAGTGTACCCAAGGAGAGCATAGTGGACATCCGAGCCAACCTAGTGGCTGTCGAAGTAAAAATCGAATCCTGTACTGAGCAAAACTTGGAACTACAGGGGCTAGAGATATTTGTAGTGTCTCAAGCTAAAGCGCAATTACCACTGCAAATTGAGGATGCTTCTCGGCCTGAAAAGAAAGACGATCCAGAAAGCTTGAACATTCGAGTGAATCAAGATACTAGATTGGACAACCGTGTTTTGGACTTGCGAACACCAGCAAATCAAGCAATCTTTAGATTAGAAGCTGGAGTTTGTAAGCTGTTCAGAGACATTTTGACCGATAAAGGTTTCGTTGAGATTCATACGCCGAAAATTATCTCGGCAGCTAGCGAAGGGGGCGCTAATGTTTTCACTGTCAGCTACTTTAAAGAGTCTGCTTATTTGGCTCAGTCACCCCAGCTCTATAAGCAAATGGCCATCGCCGCTGACTTCGACAAAGTGTTTACTGTTGGTGCTGTTTTTCGTGCAGAAGATTCTAATACGCATCGTCATTTAACTGAGTTCGTTGGTTTGGATCTTGAGATGGCTTTTAAATATCATTATCATGAAGTAATTTTTACAATCGGAGACACTTTCACTGCCATCTTCAAAGGACTTCGAGACAACTACGCCAAGGAAATTGCAGCCGTTGGTCAACAATACAATGTTGAAGCGTTCAAGTTTTTGGAGCCACCACTAAAACTACAGTTCCAGGATGCTGTAAAAATTTTACGTGATGCTGGTATTGAAATGGGGGATGAAGATGATCTTTCTACTCCAAATGAAAAATTACTGGGGAAATTGGTAAAAGCAAAATACGACACAGATTTTTACATGCTGGACAAATATCCATTGGCCATTCGACCATTTTATACTATGCCAGATCCCACTAATTCGGTAAGAATCATTATTGATTGTTTTGATATTAAATATTTATTGTTAAGCGTTTCTGTTGTTTTATTTGATACAATTTATTTACATTTTTCACAGAAATATTCAAATTCTTACGACATGTTCATGCGTGGAGAAGAGATTCTTTCTGGTGCTCAACGTATCCATGATCCTGATTATTTAACCGAACGCGCCAAGTTCCATGGAATTGGTAAAACATCAGATAACAAATTTTATATTATGCATTCTAATTGATGAATTTTTATTTCAGATATCTCGCAGATTGCTTCTTATATTGAATCGTTCCGTTTTGGATGCCCACCTCATGCTGGTGGAGGAATCGGCATGGAGCGTGTAGTAATGCTGTACTTGGGATTGGATAATATTCGGAAAACTTCAATGTTCCCTCGTGATCCCAAGAGACTCACTCCGTAATTGAACAAATTGAAATGCAGAGTTTTGAAAGATGATTTGTTAATTCTACTCCATTAAAATATTAGTACTCTTACAACAAAAATATGCAAAAGACTAAACTGAATTTTAATGGAACCGTTTTCATACTTCAATAAAAATATTTGAAACTATAATCAGTTGTTATTTTCGGGTTAATTGGTATGTTTGAAAAGTGAGTACATGAAAGTTTTGTTTTAAATAAGCAACAAAAGCTACTTGTTAAAACAACCTGATTAAAAAAAAAACGAAAATGATTGAAAATCAATGTGAAGAATAAAATAATTAAGGACAAATAAATTCGAGCAATGTGCTAATATTCGAACGATCTTAAAACAAGCAGTTGAATTTTCTATTATACAATAAATTCTTCGATTGTCTTATCTGGTTCCAAATATATTGAAACTATAAATAATTGCACAAACAATGGCCATTTACAACATTCAAGAAAATAAAATATTTTTGATCATGTAAAAATTTTTGGCTTCCATAATTTTAAAAGTTGTAGAAAAGCTGAAAAATAGAAACAAACCTTGACCTCTATGATCGATGCATTATTTATAACTTTAAAATCGATCCTTAAAATTATAAAATTCTCATTAGTTATCACTTTATTGTGTCGTACGTGCATTTAGCTAATAAATTACATGTGACTTTGTACATTTTAAATCGCGAACATTCATAATTCATCAGCTACTTCTGAAGTGCATTTGCTCGATATTTGCATTATCCACATCACAAAACAATTACTAACAAATTTACGAGGAATAGTATACATATGTGGAAAACTCAAAGGAAACTGCTGTTTCTGTGTCTAACATGCTATAAACAATTACTATGCACCCACACATGCAAAACTTGCATGAGTGAAAAGTCTATGAAAATTGTAGTGGAAAACTAAAATAAAAACTATGTAAATTTTAGTTCAGATGGTAAATGATTGTTGGGCTTGAAAGAAGTGCTGGTGGAAGCTCCTGTAGCTTCGAACATACCTGATAAAGAGTGTATCGTCATCATTAAACCCGATAAAAATTCTTATCAGTTTTGTTTTCAATAGAAAAAGAGCTTTGTATAAATTTAGTAATTTGTTGTATTCTTTGTGGTTTTAACAAGTTTGTGACCCTAAGTGCCTTCAAAGATGAGTTTTCTGAATGTTAGGGTTTTGCAAGAGATCCATGTGCATACTACAGACGTTACATCGGTCGAATTTTATGGCACTTCAATGCTTCTCACGGGATCTAGCGACAAAAGTGTTCGATTCTTTAGATGGAAAGCTGGTATTGGCTTCGAGGAAGATCATAATAGTTCGCCTATGCTAGGTCATAAATATAGTGTGACAAGGAGCTGTTTCTCGCCCAAGGTAAGTCAATCTCATGCATAGTTAATGACGGTGGGAACATTAGATAAAATGTTTTCAACTTTTTTAAACAAGGCAGAATTCTCAAACTAATGTACATTAATCTAAATGAAAACTTTAATTTTATGAATACCTAAAAAATTAAAACTCCTGAATTATATGTAAAATGCAGTTTTTATTAAAAAACGATCGATATTTTTAATGAAAAATGTGAATGTTGTCGTTGCTGTTGTTTGTAAATTCTTCAGCTACCAAACGAAACTTAAGAGCATAATTATTTCGCTCGGCAGGCATATTAAGCTGATGATAAAGTTTAGCCAAATATCGGTACACACTCTTTACTTTGTTGTGGCACTCGAGTTTCTTAAAGAACTCAATAGCAGAGTTGATCATCTCTTGGGACTGCTGTAGATGCTTCAATTTAGCTTCCGGGCCTTCTGACGCAGCTACCAGGCACTGAACAAAGAGGAACTGAATTTTAGCTTTATCATATGTTCCTCCATTTGACAAAACATTTTCCAGGTTTCCTTTTAAAAGTTTCAAGGCTTGTTGTGGCATTTCAAACATGTTCAGCAACACGTACGCTAAGTTCATTTCAATCAAAGAATGTTCGTACTCCAGATGCTTCTCTTTAGCAATAATCGATGCTTTATTGAGAATGGTCAACGTTTCCGCAGAAATTTCATTGCGGTTAATCAAAGTTTGCGTCATGAGAATCATAGCTCGAACTTTAGTCAAGGAATCCAAATCGTCTTCATCAGCACCTTCTTTTAGGAGCTCGTGAAGTAATTCTTGAGCAAACTTTCGGTTGCCTCTGGCAATATTTAAACTTGCTCGCTGAAGAATACTTATATGGCGGTCTAAATGATACATGCTGCAACAAGCAGTATTGGCATCAGTCCATTTCTCTAGAAGGATCGCTTGTTGACTGGTGATGTAGTATTCGCATAGCATCCAATTCTTTGATATAGGGTATCTAAAAAATTTAAATTATAACAAAAACTTCAAAAAAATTAATAAACTCACCTTGGAAATCTGACTTTGGTATGCTGAAGAATAAGTGAGCTTGTTATATAGTCTCCATGTAAACTCATCCACAAAGCTAAACTGCACAAACTTTGACATAATCCTTCTCCATTATGCGTTCTATCCAAAGTCTTGAGGTTTGAATTCAGCAAAAGTTGACTGCACAAAGATGCAATTTCATTTTTCCCATACAATGTCCACAAGCCAGCTCGTTCAGCAATGCAGTTGGAGAGCAGATCCATCATCGAATGTTGGCAATTGAGGATATCACTTTTAAGGAGAACATCAAAAAGTTTCGAAGGAAGGTATCCTTAAAAAATAAACAAATTAATTTATGTTCAATTTGAAATCGATAATAAAATATCAAACCTGACAACGCGGCAACTTTGACCAATGACTGGATATTCAATGACACTGAATGAACTAAGCTCAACTCTGTCTTGTTTGCAATATTCTTTTCAGAAAGTTGAAAATTTGATTTATCTAATAGACAAAGCCAAAGCTGAGCCAATTGCAAGCAAACTCTGTCTCCATTTTCTTGCGCGGTCATAATACACTCTTTCAAACATTGCAAAGCTTCTTGGTGATGATCGTAGAGAGTGTGCAGAATTGCGAGATTAAGGATAGAAAACTGATAGTTTGTTTTAACATTAGTCGCTTCATTAATGGCACTCATCGTTCTAAAAGTACTCCTATCAAAAGACCGATGTAAAGCTTCAATAGAATTGGGCAAATCTCTGATTCGGATGTGATTCATGTAGGACAGAAAGTATGCTTGAGAATACAGTGGGTTATCTTGAATGATCTCGTTCAGTCTCTGCTGCAAGTCTTTTGGAGCCATTGCATGAATTTCATCATTTTCCAGTAATGCACTTTGTTGAGCTACAAACAGCTCTGATTGCTTCACAGACCATTTGCATTGGCTGTTTTGGAAACTCTCTTCGTAAGATCGATTTGATAGTGTGCTTGGAGCAATTGCCAGCGATCTTACACCCTTTTCATAGTACAAGTTGATATTTTTATACAGATTCATGAGCTCCGGGAACGACATCTTATCTAGAGTAACGTGAACACGTCGGAAATACAAGCCGACAATTCCAAATTGACTCACAACTGCAGTGGAACTTTGCGAGTTTTCCGATATGAGTTTATCAATCAAATTCTGCAACTTGAACAGCACTTCGATACCTAGCTTGTTCAGCAAAGTCATAAGCGTTTTGAAACTTTCCAAATGTTGCTCATGAAGCTTGTACTTTTCGCTGGTGATGAGTATAAACAAATCTTTGTACGGCATGTCTGGATACTGAATTAACTTGAGAAGAAGCATGCAAAACTTCCTTCTATACTCTGGTGACACTTCAACAAGCACTGGTTCAGTGGTGGATTCCTCCATAAGGTAGCCATTCTTATCAAGAGTTTTTAATTTCAGAAACTCTTGAATCAAAAACACGACACTAATTTTATGCGGCGTAAGAATATCAATCTTGCTAGCGTTCTGCAAAGGCAAGAAGAACTCACTCTCTTTATTTAGAATTATCTGTGTTGTCATTTTTATGTAGAAATCTCGAGAAATCTTTAATTTTACTCAAGAGACTTGTTTTCGGTAATACTAAAAATGTAAACAAAAAATTACTAACCCCTTGTAGTCATGATAATGAAATTTGAAAAATTGAATAATGTTATTTTGATTAATCAGTGAAAATTAAAAATAATTCATTTTTAGGGTGGTGTAATTGCTTCAGCTTCTGTCGATGGCACTGTGATTCTTTGGGACCTAGCATCAGGTCAAAAAACTGACTACTTATACCAAGCCAATGGAGAATCTATAAGAAATTGTATCTTCAGTCCAAATGGGAGTCAAATTGTGACTTCAGACGATTCAGGAGCTGGTAAATAAAAATAATAGTTTAAATTAATTTTCAGATATTTAAAATAAGCTTTTACAGTGTGTGTTTTCGACCAAAATAAAATCCTGAAAAAAACTCTCAAGTTTCATGAAGAATCAGTCCATATTATTGCCTTTTCGCCAGACTCAAACATATTTTTAAGCGGTTGTACTTCTGGAAACCTGAGACTGTTTAAAGTCCATGATTTTGATGGTAATTCTAGAGAAACAGATTTTCTTTTTAATTTTTAATAAAATAATTATCTTTCAGATGAAAAAATTGAACCAGATTGCCTTATTGATTGTGCTCATGTAGAATATTATTAAATTATTAATTTATTAATAAAAAGTTATAATATTTTTTCTCTTTTAAAAGGATATGGGAGTTTTTGCTGCAGACTTCTGCAAACTAACACGTTCTGACCGTAATAGTTATTTGATTAGAATCTCATCAATGATTTATATTACAACAAATTATTTCAGCAATGGACTCAAACACAAGCATTTATACACTTGCAACTGGTGGAACTGATCATCTCATTAAGATTTGGCGTATATTTTGTTTAACTGAATGCCCAAAGACTGAAGCTAGTTCATCTAAAAAAGCTGATAGAGCCGGAAGATCCACATTCCAGGGATCTCGCCGGTTGATTCCGTTGAATCCTCAAGAGCACTTGAGTGGTGGATCAACAATATACGCCACTAGAAAGATGAATGCAGAATGTGTTCTCACAATATCAGCCCATGGATCATCAGTAACTTGTTTAAAGTGGATAACTTTTAATGATTTTGATTCTTAATATGTGATTTAAAAAGTTTTTTCTTGTTACAGATTCAATCAAACTGGTACTATACTCGCATCTGCATCTTTGGATAAAACTGTTAAATTGTGGGATCTTCAGGGAAACTGTTTGAAAACATTGATACATCATGAGCGCTATGTGAATTGTGTGGCTTTCAATTCAGATTGTACAATCCTGGCCTCAGGATCTAATGATCAGAAGGTTATAATTTGGGATTTAAAAGGTAACTGTTCTTTGAGTTCTCATCTGTCTAATGGAATAAGATCTTTGATGATGCTAACAAACCAATCTGATAAAATATCAGATGACTGGTTCTGCCCAATCACGCATGATTTAATGAGGGATCCTGTTTTGTTGCAAGGTAATATTTTGGTGCATGATAAAATCAAAAATTTATAATATTGATGATATTTTAGATGGATTCACTTATGAACGTTCTGCAATAGAAGCATGGTTTGATAGAGGAAAGAATACTTCACCAATGACCAACGCAGAATTGACAAACAAAGAGTTACTCGAAAATTTTGAAGTTAAAGGGCACATAGACAATTACTTGAAATCGCTTGACTTTGATCCTTTTGAGTAAAATTTTTAAATCAATGTTCTAGTTATGAAGCCTAATATTAATATTCATTTTAACAAAAATTCTAAATATTGTCAACTTATGCTAAAGTTTTTCAAAGCCTTAAACAAGTACAACTTTCAGATACAAATTATATGGAGAAGCAATTTTTGTCATTGAGCATAGCACATTATAAATTTTTATATTCAATATAGAGACATAACGTATAAAAGCAATACAATCTATGTTAACATCATTTTTTAGCCCAAAATCTTTACGTTACTTATGAAAATAATATATGAAACCTGAGAAAATTTTGAAACATGTGCTAAAACATGATAATACAAAGACGCTTTGAGACGTTTTTAAATTCAATAAATGTTTTGCACCTTCGAGAATCAATTAAAGACTTTGTAGTATTTATATGAAAAATTATTATCTCAATAAAAGTTCAATGATCGTTTTTACTTTGTTACGAGTTTAATAATTTTTTTGTGCGAAAAGTTATAAAAAATTTTATGCAGAGTATTTTCTGGACATGAGAATTAATGATCATATTTTCTTTGAAAGGCCAACATTCTAAAATACTATTAATCACAACTTCCGAGAAAATACTGTCAATAAATTTAAATTACTAAGAGGTCGCTAAGTGCAAACAGATATCTTCTGATATAAGCTTATAATGTATTCGCAAGATGCTGTAGTTGATGAAAGTTTGAGCAAGAAGCGCAGGTAAATAAATACGACTATTTATATTGTGCGTTTACAATGAAGTTAATGAATAATTTAATTTTAATCTTAGAATGGATGAGATCGAATATTTTAATGTAAACAACTCAAAGCTTTACCAATTGCCGATCGAGATTTTGGAGAAAGTATTGAATTTCGTGGATGTACCATCTATGTTGTCCCATGGAATGCTTACCTGTAAGAAGTTTTACGCAGTCATCACTTCATCACGTGAATTCACTAAAAAACTGAAGCTTGTAATTTTTTACAAGCGCTTTGATTTACATGTTGAGTCTCCATTGACTAGCTTAGAGTGCTGCTTGGCATTGTTTGAAAGTAATTTCAAATTTGAAACTGTCACTGTTTCTCACATAACTTGTGACAACGAGATGATCCACGTATTAATCATGCTTCAAAAATTTAGCGCCACAATCAAGCAAATTGCAGTGCAAAACTGTTCATATCTTAGCAAGAAAGAGTTTTCGAAGCTTTTCCAGCTGTTACCACATTTAGAAAAAATTATAATAGATGAGGTAGATCTGGATGTTTTTGATGAGGATTCATGGACACTGCCTCCTTTTCTTAAATTGCAAGAACTTAAAATTGTCAATAGTTGCGATTGCTTATTGAATATTTTTGAGAAGTGTCAGATTTTAAATTTCGAGACCGATTTGATGTGCCGAGGTAATTCTTTTTAATTTTTAAATGAGTTTATTTCTAAATTATGATTAAATTTGAACAGATTTCCTTTCATCCCAACTACTCTTGGAAAAACTTTTTGTATCGCTTGAAGACTCTGACTTATTTTATGCTGAAACTGAAGACGTATTTAAGTTCCAACTAGCATGCTTCGAATACTCTGGTCATCCATCGAACATCAATAATTTCCAAAAGTTCCTTAGATCTCAAGTGAATCTGCTCGAACTCGATTTCCATTTGGACATTGAAAGTGAAGATCTTTTGAAACTTCTCCGAGCTGTCTCTCCAACTGTCAAGAAGTTGGGATTTGAAGCTAAGCAATATGAAGGAGAAGTAACTAAAGACATTTTTAATTACATCAACATGAATGTTGAGACGTTAAACATCACATTCATTTGGATATTTTGTGGCCCAAACATGTGGACTCTTAATTTGATTGAAAAGTTTGTTGGACAATTTCTTGCATTGAGAAATTTGAACTTGCATTTCAATAAATGCATTGAAAATCTGATGGAAATAACTTTCTCAAATTTGAAAATGTTGAAGTCCGTCGAAATCGAACTGTGCAATGATGAGTCCATGTTGCAGTATCTTAAGATCCCCATGCTAAAAGTGATGACTACTATCAACACAGTAAAATATCTAGACAATTGGAAAACTTTTATAAATGCCAACCCTTCCATTGAAGTGATCAAAATGGATGTTTGCTCTAATTTCAATATCTTGGAGATGATTTTGAGAGATTGCAAGAGTTTGAAGAAAGTATATGTTGGCAAAAATGTCATATGGTCAGACAGATCCATTTCAGAATTGAAGAAAACTATTTAAATTATAATCTAGACTTAATATGATAATTGCTATGTTTAACTGTATGAATATATTAATTATTAAGTATTTTTCAACCTATGTTTATGTTTTATCTTTATTGTAATAAACCTAATAATGTATCTGTGTTTTCATTTGAGTTTTTTTGCAATTTGTATGCCTTGTAATTTTTTTTTAATCAGGTCAACGTATTCAAATTAAAAAACCTCAAACTCTCTGACTATGATCATAATTTTGCAAGGGAACTTTGAGTAAGTAGGTGTTTCTTTTCTTTTTTTGTAAAATTTAGGCAAACATAACGTCCCTCGTGATATATTGAGACTATAAAAACGAAAAAGCGATTATTCGAGCAATGGCTTTTAATGTGTAAAAAAGACTGACATTATAATAAAATAGAGATTTGTGTATCCACATACAGAGAATTATTTAATAATCTGAAATATCTTGAAAATGTAATGCTGAAGATTTTTCAGATATTACAAAAAGACCGAAACAAACATAAAATGTGTTTTGCAAAAACCTTATACGTAACTGTCGCTGTATCTAGAGATATATAATTGAGATATAATAGACAAAATAAAACAAAACAACTGCTCAGCATGACAAAAAAGCTATTCATTCAAATTGTGTATCAACTTATGAGTTTATGTATTTGATTCAATTTTGATGACTTTCAATCTAAGTTTTATCGTAGTCTCTATATTTAAAGCAAAATGCACTAAAAAAGAATATAAAAATCCTTAAACCAATCGATTATTTTTAAATCCTTCGGAGTTTAGAAGAGGACATTTTGTCATTACCAATATGCAATGGAAAATCTGATTTAAAAGGATTTGATTTGATACTTTGTGGATCTTTTGAATTGTAACTTATATTTATGGGTTTCTTGTACATTGTAAAACATTGCATTTCCATAAACTGTTCAGATATTGTAGAAATTATCGTGAATTAAAATACTTTCTTTTTAAATTCCAGTTAAATATGCAGAAAAAATCTAAATAGCATAGTACTTTATACTTTTCTGCCATAATCATTCTTTCTTTTTGTATAGTCTGCTGTAGTCAATTTAAGAAGTCAAAATTTGATCCCGACCTTTCATCTCCTTGGATCTACTGCAATGGATTGAAAAAGTTTTATTCCATAAAGCAGCATTACCTTCATAAAGTTCTATGTGGCATGTTTATGAGCTATTCATAAACTCTTTAATTTTTGAGTTTATGTTTAATTAAATTTTTGCCAAATGTTCTAATATTATACCAAAATGTACGTATTGAATTCGTCATTCATTGTATTTTTTAAGGAAATAATTTGGGAAAACTTTATGCTATGTTATGATTTTGATAAGCCTATCCGGTCAAAAAATAAAAATCGTACAAGCTTTTATATCGTTGTTCTGGGATAATATTATGAGTAAGATAAGCTTCAAAAATTATGCAAATCGTGTGTGTATGTTAATACAACTCGAATGGCAACGAAGTATATTAATTTAGTTTGAGATTTGGCTTTATTCCAGCATCAAATTTAAATTAAATCATGAACAAGGATTTTAAAAGTCAACAGTGTGTTTTTTGCTGTAGAAGTTTTAGATGATTTGAAAATGAAATAAATAATAATGTGAAATCATAAGAAAATACAAAAGTTGTTTTGTAGTATCATAATAATTAGTGCACTTTGACATTAAGCGAATGTGCCAAGGTAGGAAAATAAACACTTTCAATTAATATCAATCAGTAGTGAAGATTTTAAAAAGAAAATGAATTGTATACAAAAAACCCACTTGTTAACGTTGTGATCACTCCGATAACCACTGAAGTAAGCTTCAGCATTCTCAGCTTAATTTTCTTTTTGTGCAAAATTCAATTATTTTTACTTGTCTTTCTCACTTTCGGTTCTCTGTTACGAAATTTGATCCTAGGAACATTTAATTAGCAAAACATTTTTTGGTCTGCATGTTTCCAGACAAAATAATTACTTGAGAAAAGGGATTGCTTTTTAACCAGAAAATATATACAGCCAAACATATATATAATAAAAATACATATTATATACATAATAAGAATATATTATTACTAAACCCTTTAAAAATATTTGCATGGTTCTATAAAAAAGTTGTTCCAAGAATTTTATACAATATTTTTAACTATGATTTTTACACACTACTCAAGGTTAGTATTAAATCTATTTTATTAAAAACAAAATAGCACAAAAATCATTTATTATATTACCAATGCAAAAACAGAATATTTTTAAATTTTTTTTCCAAAAAGCTGCCAAATCTATAAATTTTCATAAATGTTTACTAAAATTACACAATTGCATGTTAATTTGATTTTTCATGCATCACGTACCCGCTAATTTTAAATTAGGTTAAAATACAGATTCATATTGCAAACTCAACAATTAAAATTCGTGGCTAAATAAATCGATGATAATAAATATGTTATCACGTTCTAGAATTTATAAAAATATGGATAAACAACTTTTGTTTTATTGATATATTTTACCATTTGATGATTTACAGCTTTAATAAAATGAAGAAATTAATTTTTTGAACTAAATATAATACTCATTTGGAGTGAATTATGTGTCATAGAGTTGATCAAAATATTTCCTTTAAAATGCATTTTACTTCACTTGTACTATGCATTTATTATGCTACCATAAACAAAAACATGCTTAAGTTTAATTTACGTAAAACACTCGAAAACTTATAAAACAAGAATGTTAGCATTTTGAAAGCATCAAATAAAATTGACTGAAGCTTTTATTCTATGCTTCCACTTTGTAGCATTTGCCTCCGGGAAATTTAGTAAAAGAAGGCAATTTCAATAAATTGAAAAAAAAAGTAATTTAAGTTCGCATGATTTGAAAAATAATACCATAGAATAATACGCTTTATGCTAGAATAACCCTTTAAAATTAATAAAAAAGATTTTTAACAATTCAGAATTTTTTACAAGAAAACTTTATAACTGAGTGTTTTCACGACTTTCATGAGTGTGTAAAAGTTACCAAAGAATCTGTTTTCTTGTTTTTATCCACAGAATTAGTATCAGAATGACAAGCATCATGCTTGTAGAAGTGAGTAGGCGCGAGTAGTCGTGACCCCCTTATTAAAATTTTGTTTAGTGCAATCTTTTCATTTTGTTTGCAAAAACTCATCAGCGCCTACCTTGTTAATCTACAATTTGTATCCAATATATTATATTTCTTGATAATTACCACAGAATTGCTAAAAAAAGAAAAAAAAAACAAAGTTATAAATTGAGAATTTAAGAGTTTGCATTCCACCAAAATGATCGATTCATTTCTTTTGTACATTTAATATTACACAAATGAACGAATACCCCAGTTTTGCAACCCACCCACCTTCAGCTTCATTTACTATTCTCCAAGTTGCAAAATTTTAGCTGTGCACTTTGTACATTTGCATTTTTCTTCGTCTTTTCCTTCCTGCAGAACAGGACTTTTTTTTTTTTGACATTTTATAAATTGCATAACTTTTTACTCCTGTTGTACTTAAGAACTTCATTATAATTCGTGAATTGTGATATATTTTTTAAAATGTGTAAAACTACATGGAATTCTTGCAACTTGGTTTGCAAATGGTTTTCATAATTTTATAGATGGAGTTAGTATACTAGTATACATAATACAATTATTTATAAAAAATAAATAGTAAAACCACAACAAAGAAATACAACCTCAGACAATGAATGGAATAAAATGAGCTGACCTTACAGACTTTCTTGAAATGATCTGGATTGAATGAAAAAGAATCACAGTTGTCCTGAATTTTTTCCTTAGAATAGAAAATAAACATAAAAGCAGAAATAAAAAATCAATTGTATCATGCCTCTTCTATAGATGGTCGTTTTTTGGCTGGGCACATCCAAACAGCAAATTCAATTGATTGTAAATAATACAGTTTTTGAAAAAAAAAACATACAATTTTTTTTTCTGCTATTTATTCCAAAGCACTGAATTGTTTGCAATCGAAAAAATTCAATTGATCTAAAGAAATTCAAAGATATGGCAAAAATTTTATTCAATCTATTATACGGAGTGATTTTCTTTTATTTATTTATGTTTTACGTCTGATTATTTGGTACATTTAAGAACTGATTTCATACCACAAACTGCTGTTATCGTAGACCATTCAATATGTAAGTACCGAATATTAAACTTCAGTTCCGAACTGCATTGAGCAGTCAAACGACGTACTTCATCGTACGGTAAAATAAGCAAAAAATCTTCTTGATATTGCAACAAACTTAATTGCATCATCAAAAATTTATTTTTATACATGCAGATAGGCATTGAAATGTGTTCTGCATACAAATCAATCAATATTTTCTATCTGCAAAATTTCCCTTCAAAATCACTTGAAAAAAGGACAATTCTGGGCAATTCTGCAATATTTGCATGTAAAAAACCAATTTCATTTAAATGAAAGGTGAATTTCCAACATCAGTGCAGTTGTATATTTTTGGAGGAAAAAAACAAACTGATCATTGATACCAACAATACCCATATTTCCACTCAATTCTTGTTTGAATGCACAGCTTGACTGCAAATATTTAAATTGCGACGTGTATCATTATTTTTGAATGCAAATACCGATTTCAGGAGAATCGATCGAATGTATTGAAATTAATAGCATATTTGAGAATGATACAGGGCTGTAGAGCCAAATTGAAACATGTCTGAAACTCTGAATTTCTGCGGAATAATTATTGAGAAGTAAACTTTTCAAACCTCTCATAGATTTCAGGATGTCTGAACTTTCAACGTGTTCAAAGTATATTTGAATAGATTTATGCATAAACTAATTGACAACTTGAAAATTATTGAAATTTATTTCTAATCAGACCTTTATAATTTAGTTAAAATCGAACTTTTGTTTTGCTGAACTATATTTGTACGTATATTATATAAATAAGACGATCACCCGTTTACCAGCATAACCTTTTTTCTTCTAATCAAAAAGTTAAAACACCAGAAGAAAACCAGAGGATTTTCCGCTGAATTAGTAATTTTTAAAACTATTTTCATAATAAGAAGAAATCGCGTAGTTTTTTACTTTTATTCGATAAAACAAAGTCCATTTTCAAATACGGATTTAAATTATCATTATAAGAAGTTTACTGCTCAAAAAGTCTCAGAACAATCGACAGATAATTTATTTAAAGCAAAATTTGTGATTACATCTAAAGCTGCATGTGCAAATTTAAAGCTCTTGAAAAGCTTTGACAGATGAAAAATATATTATTATGGAATCTAAATAAAGCTGCTGTCGAATATTTTCTAGCATTATTTTTTTACGAATAATCAATCATATTTGGACATTCATCTTCGGCAAAATTTCTTGGATAAATCAAACCATTTTGGTGGAAGCTCCGAAGCTGGAGAAACGATAAAAACTTTTCGACTGTGCTTTTTGGCAGCGCTGGGCCAATGCCCGGAATCTTGGGAATGGTGCAAGTGAAGATGTTTTTGTTTTCAATATGTTTGATTGATGATGCCGACTGTGAGTTTGAACTTTTTATTCTACGTTTGGTGCGGCATTGTTGCATGTATGGGGTGGTCTGGGCATGTTTTTCATGTTTATCGGATTTTATGACGGTGATAGCTTGGCTGGTTGAAGAAATTGAAGAAGCTTCATCCATGTCCGAAACGGTGGCGGATGAGCCAAATTCTTCTTGTTGGGGACGGTCGACAAGACCTGAAAGAAATTATTGAAAAATCGGGCGACTCGACAGAAGCAAAATATTTACCTAAAATCATCTTATCAGAAACTTGAGCATCCAGAAGCTTATTATCGACCTCAATTCCACTTTCTCCAAATATTGAAACCACATTTTTATTCTGATCCAAGATCTTTCCAGACTTATCAATAACAACTTCACCATCTGTAGTCACAGGATCTTCTTCTTGTTCCGCTTCGGTAATCTGAATGACTTGTTCTTGGGAGGCTTGTTCAATAAAATAGTTATACAGCTCATTCAAATCGTTGAAGACTATGCCGTTCACACCAGCTCTCTCAATAAATTTTTTGAGCTTTTTGTATTCAGAAGTTGATAAAGATTTTTTCTTGTGCTTGGTCTCCAAAAACTTCTTAATGGTTTCAGTGTCACTCACATCACAGTTTTTAGAGTCTGCATCATTGGACAACTTACAAATGGTATCCACAAGAACTTGATGCGTATTCCTTGCATCAAAATCATCCAAACTCAATTCAGAAGCATTTTCCATAGTTGAAACACCAACTGTGCTTCTGGAATGAGCAGATGCAGCAGAATATTTACTGATATTGCTTCCGTTAATTGTCATCGCGCTTGATTTTTGCGAAATAAATTTATCATGAAGATAATCATAACTGTCATCATCCGAAGAATCCGAAGGCGTTTGATCCGATCTAACGGAAACTTGTTCAAGGAAGTTGAAAGATTTATCTCTGCAGTTTTGAGATGCAAAACTATGCAGCCAATTCCATGGAGGACCGATCTCCTTTAATAAATTGCAACACTCTCTTGCGTAAAAATCAGCAGCATTCTCCTCGTTGGTTTGAGATATTTGCTCTCGCATCTCAGCTGCTTCCTCGTCTCTTTTTATGGCACTTTGACGCTGTTTCTCAGAGATCTGAGGCTGAGTAGAAACTTGCATTATTTTTTCCGGATTTTGCAGCTCTTGTAGAGTCACGATGACGCTTTCAAAATCTGGCGAACGTTGAACAACACCGGATGGATTGTGGAAATCCGAGACAAAGCGGAAACTGCTGTTATTTTTTGGTGGCAAATCTTCAAAGACTGGAGATTGGTCTCCTTTTTTGTTGCCATTTTTGTATTCTTGGGATACTTCTTGTTGATCCTGCAAATAAATAAAAATAAATTAATGCATGCTCAAAACGTTTCATGTATTTACTTCTTTGCAAGCATTTTCTACTCGATACATCCAGAAATCGATGACCATATTCTTAAAAGATGTTGATGAAAGTTTCTTAGGAATATCTTGCATCTTTGGTATGTCTTCTAGAATGTCTCCAGGCCTTTAAAAAATATAGGTAATTTCAATAAAGTGAAATAAATCATACTTAAAAAATAAACTTACAAAACCTTCCTGCCATCAACAAACGTCTGTTCAATGCTGCAATCAATCTCCGCAACATATTTAAAGCATTCTCTAAACAACCAGTTTGGAACAGAAGCTATGCCACCTGCAGGCTCGTCCGTCAAGAGTTCACAAATCAAGCTTACGGTGTCTGGAAAGCTCTATGAAATTATGTAAATTAAATTATTCGGTATTCTATTATATCCTATAAATATAAAAATCCCCGGAAAATCAGAGGAAAACGAAAAAATTAGGTAAAATTATACAGAAAATAAAACACCGGAAAATGTTCAAAACGGTCAAAAAATAAACGACAAGGGAATTTTACAGCCGGAAAACGTTCGTTATCAGACCCAAACAAATTACCTCAGTAATTGATCCGACCATTACGGCAAAAAGCTTGATCCAATGGACCTGTGGCCAGTGAAGCATTCGAGTCAACGCTAAAAATTTCATCAGCTCCTCCTGAACAAACAAGTAAACAAGCAATAAGGACGTGAGCAAATATTTAGCAAATTATTTATTTGCAGAAGTTTTTACCTCTGGCAGACATAAACCGCTCCAATGACTCTCCAGCACATCTCGACGAATGTAGAAGCCACTACCAATCTGCCAAATTTATAATCAGATTAGACGTGTTGGCAATTTAGGAGATTTAGCCGTGCAAAAATATTTGATCGCCTCACCTGGCCCAATAAAACTTTCAAATATCCTTTTGTCAAGCTCCCGAATACGTGCTGGATCTCGTAGCGAGCTTTGACAGGTGGTGACACGTCAAGCGATAAACATCTGAAATATGCAGCTGACCATCGCAGCAAATCATATGGCTGGGTTCGTAGACAATCTATAAATAATAGAGGGATTTATTGACTTTCTTTTAAGTAGATACTTTTAGATACTATGAGTGCCGAGTGCATCTCGATTCAAGATAAAAATTGCAAAAATAAGGCAACTATCATCAATATATGCTACTTAAAAATTGTGAAAACAGATTTCAATACAACAAGTGTAAAAATTGTTTAATTTGTTTGCTATGTATCGGACATAATTTGAATCAAATATTGTTGAAGATTAATGAATAAATAAATACATAAAATAAACCCACTAAGCCATTTTACATTCGTGTTAAAAATTTATTTAATGAATATAACATTGATGTTTCAAAAATAAAGCCATTTTGTGAAGATTTGGTTCCACCATGGGAGTTGTATAAGCCAGATATTTGTTACAATCTAATTATTGGAAGTAAAGATAACATAAGCAATAGCTCTTATAAAGCAAAATTCTTAGAGATTATTAATTTGTATCCTGAGCATGTAAAATACTATACAGATGGCTCAAAAATGGAAAATTCTTGTGGTTTTGGAGTGTTTGGTAATAATTTAGAAGTTTCTAAGCGTATTCCAGATAATTCATCAGTTTTCACATGTGAACTTGAAGCAATATTATTTACTCTTGAGCATATTCAATCTACAGTTGAATTGAAGTCAATAGTATTCACTGATTCGCTTAGTGCTTTAAAATCAATAGAAAGTTTAAATAATAAAAACGGTCTGGTTACTAAAATCAGAAATTTGATATTTGATATGCAAAAGAAAGATTTTTCACTAGTTCTGTGCTGGGTTCCAGCTCATGTTGGAATTGAAGGCAACGAAAAAGTGGATTTACTGGCTAAAGAGTCCTTGAATCAGTATATAGATGAAGATTTTCATTCATCCTTGGATGATGTTAAAAATTATATTAAAAATCAAAATATAAAAAAATGGCATATAAACTGGCAATTATCATCGAATAATAAATTAAGGGAGGTTAAAGACTCTATTTTATATTGGAAAAATAATTTAACACGCAGGCAGTCTGTAGTATTGAATAGATTAAGAATTGGTCATACTAAATTCAGTCATGAGTATTTAATGACACAGTCATCACCTCCAGTTTGTGAAGTTTGTAATGAACAGCTTTCAGTTAAGCATGTTTTGACAAATTGTCTAAATTATAATGTTTCAAGAACTAAGTATGGAATTATTTATCCAGAATGTTTCATTAATTCAAAGAAGAATATAGATAATTTATTAGAGTTTCTGATTGATTCAGGTCTCTTTTATAAAATTTGATGTAGAAAATTTATTTTTAATGAAAATCCACTTTAATATTTTTAGAGTGCATACATTGATTCTAATATTCATTTGTAAAAGTATTTATAACATTTAGTGTTGGATTATACTTATAATAAATAATAATAATAATAATAAACCCATCCAAGCATTATTTTATTTTAAAATCACACCAACTCAGTGTCATAATAATTAATTCCTTTAAATTTTTTTTTTAACCAGCGATTCCCTATTAAACTCCAATTTGCGTATAAATAACGATGAAATATTTATGAAGCACAATATTAAATATGTTGATACAGAATATTTTGTAATTTGAGTTAAAGCTGGTGTAATATTTTCAGAAGAGCTGTTGCAAAACACTTTTTTTTGTCGGCTAATGGGAATTTTAATTAAAACATTAAACTGCAATTCATGGAAGTTGATGTGTTGATAAAAAGCGATATCGCAGAGCTGAACAAAATTATATTTTACAGTTTTAGGTTAAGTGCACATTCATTAATGAATACTTGAAGGATGATTGAGCAAAAACCTTTAAGAGAAAGTTTGGATAAATTACATGCAATATCCCATTAAATTCATCATGATTATATTTTAGGTGTAAATGAGAACTATAACTTTTTAATATGAATTTAACAATTATGTATTTAAGAACCGTTTAATTTTAATATGTGAATCATGTAACAGTTTTAGAATTTATCAATTTATTGCGTCGAAAAGCTTGGATTATGGATTATATATATATGAGGAGGGTTGTAAATGAACAATCCATGGGCCTTTTTGTGCTAGTCCCCATTAAAAGCAGATAATTTTGCACGGTTTGAATAACATGATAACAGATATTGATTTAAGCTTCGCCGCGTTTCCTAAGCAACGCAAAACTAGAGACGGCAGTATTCAATGTGCCTCACCGCTAAAAGCCTCAATAACTGAAGCATTAGATTCTCAAAATATCAATCCTCTGAGGACCTAATTTTTGGTGAGTGGATTCAACCACTACTCGATGCGATCAATTTAATTGTACTGATGACTTCAGAATCTTGTTGAAAATGTATTGACAAAGACCATTCCCATTTCCCAAATTTAGCCAGTCAGAATGTGGTTGGGTTTGTCCTCACCGAAAGCAAACACAAATTATTTTTTGCTACCAAATTTCGTGGTGAAAATTCCATGGCAAAAATTATCCGTGCCGGCCTCGGGATTCGAACCCGAGCATCCCGGCCTCTGAAGCGAGCGCTTTATCCACTATACCACAGGGCCGGGTCGAAAAGCTTACTTATCAAGGCTTCAAGCATCTTCAAGCTTTAATTAGCTATCATCAGCAAACAGCTCGTTGTAGAAACTTTTCAGTATCGAATTTACCGCGTATTTTGTCGATATTTGTTTTGCAAATCTGCCACCACATTAAATGTTAGAAGTTTTAGCAGATTTTGCATACAATTCATGCAAAATACCAAAAACTCGGAAATTCCTAAACTTCACGTTCTAATATTTTCGGTGTTTTGTTTGGTGTTTTTGTGTGCGGCTTAAAACAACATTTCCTATTTTATAATGGGAATATACTAAAATGCAAAACCAATAAAAAATGTTTTAAATATACATGCAAATAATGGATATCACTAGGGTGAAAAATTGCATAAAAACTTTTATGATGATACTTTTGTATGAAAAAACTCAGGAAAAACTATGAAAAAATTATACCATTGAAGTTTTTAAACAGCCTGAAGGCAAATAAGGTATCATTTTAATTAATTTTTGAAATTATTATTATAATCTTTTATTTTCAATGGATCAATGTTACCACTGATAGCAAGCTAAGCCCTTTTATGTAAAAATTCTACTCGAAAACCATAAAACAATTTTCGCCGTTGTTTGAATGTTTTAGAAAAAAAATATAGTAAAAAAAGAGAGCTTTTACCTTTCGCATATGTTTTCAATATGTTTGAAAATTTCTCGGGGATAACTATTTGTTCGGCACAATACATTTCAGAGACCATACTTTTCCGCTTTGTTAGCTCTTTTTTTTTGTTGTTCTTCGACTATGATTTATGGCAAACAGGTTAGATTTTTTGTTTGTTTAATACACAACGGTGTTTTGCGCCACTAAAAGTTTCACTGGATGTTTAACTATAGAGCTGAAAATCTATTGGGAATTAACGATAAATTCCGTTTATTAATCTCTAAATGTCACTTAAATTTTTGCTAATCAAAAGTTCCTGAGAATAAATCCCAAAGCTCACTTATCTGCAATTGAATTGGAAATGTGTTTCAATTGCTCTATTGTGAGACACCAACTATAATAACCGAACGTGATGGATTAAGCGCCGCTATTGATCCTGTTGGCACAGTTTATCGTCTATTCGAACTATAAATGATCCAATATTGGAACGAATATTAATAAACAGTAAGAAATCTGTTTGCAGACTGAAAATACTAAAACTACTGAAAATATGAAAATTTTGCGTTCAGTTATTCAACATATAGAGCTCTGCTTTAGATGTTGTTGTTTTTGAAAATGAAACATTTTACTAGGAAGTCTGAGGTCGAAAACAATTTTAAAGAATAATAAAGATATCAGTCCATTTAAATTGGATAAATAAAGAAATGAAAAATCTCATCATACAAATATTTTATAAACTGTTGATGATTTAAATTTTTCTACATTGTATATTTTTAATGAACTTCTCGATTTTAGTGTTTTTGAGCCCTGGAAAACATCTACACTTGCAACTGGCAGGGAATTGAGGTTGCCTAGCACGTTACTCGTTTGCCGGCTAATAAAACAGTTCAATGAACAAATTCACTTTACTTGAATATTTTGTTGATTGTTGGGAGTTTCCATGGTGTTCTTGGTATTCCAGCAAACACGTCGGGGCTCGTGGCAATATAGTTAACTCATTGAATTACTTGAAAAACTTGAATTATTGGATAAGAAGCATGTTATGTTCGCATCGATTATGAAGATTATCAGTAAAATCAATTGTACTATTCAAAAAATTTAGTCCCTATTTGAAGAAAATCGGATTCGCACTTTTTCACTACACAAGAATCAAAAAAGCAAATCTACAATGTAAAACTTTATGAAGCATTTCAAAACTCAAACCTATAATTTAGCAAAAATTGGTGGAAAAAGCTCCATATAATAATATTCCACTTAGAAATAATGAGATATACATAAAGTAAGAAGTCCATCTTCTTAGATTAAGCAGCGTGTCAAAATAAAATCTTTGAAAGTTATCTGCTTCTTTGCTTCTTTAGCTAAAATCCGAAATCATTTCAAAAACTTTTCAGCCACAATTGCAACTTAAAGTAAATTTTCTCAAAACTTGAGAAAACTTTATTTTTGATACAAGACATTTGTGAAGGAAATTGTTTTGTCAAATAAAATCTCTTCCTGGAAACTGCTGCAACAACATTTTATTTCTCAGTGCTTATTTATATCGAGGAAAAGTTTCTTGGTTGATTTGTAATACAATTTCCTTTTCAAACATTCTAGAAGCAAGCTTTTCATTTCCTTTACGTTACGTAATCGAGTTGTAGAAAATAGTTACAGATTTTTAAATCAAATTAGATTATACTTCAGTATCTGTAGATGTCTCTTATTTATATGTCTTTTTTAGGATTCAAATAATATTTAAGCTGATGTAAATTAATTAAAAAAATGAAACACATGGAGAAAACTAAATCCAAAGATGGGTTATATTTCAATTCAAGATTTTTAAGATCTTTCAGTATATCAGTAATTGAGATTGAGATTACATTTGAACGGACAGACAGACAGAATTAAAATGAAATCAGAAAGCATTTTTAAAATAAAAATAATCGGCCAAAAAATAATGAACACAATTTGCGTTCATTGAATGTTCTTTTTGCATGACTGTTCAATAACAACAAACTAGAGATTTCTGAATTTCAAAAATTATATATTATGTTATTGATCAAAGGCAATAAAATATTCCATTATTATTATTGATTCCAATATTTACATTTAAATTAAAAAATGAATGCAAAGGAAAATTATTCCAATGGAAATTTGATTAAAAAAATATAATCCTCTTTCGTCTCTTTGCTCAATGCTTTCATTACAAACAAAATATTCAGATCAAAATTTAATATATTTGTTCGTTC
The DNA here is from genome assembly GCA_038502155.1 of Parochlus steinenii. Lineage (NCBI taxonomy): Eukaryota > Metazoa > Arthropoda > Insecta > Diptera > Chironomidae > Parochlus > Parochlus steinenii. The sequence continues at coordinate 4,349,234 of JAXCIN010000047.1, read as the reverse complement.
AAAAAATCAAATAATTCGTTTGATTTTGAAATACATACATTGTATTAATATCAAGAAAATTCTATTTAGATAATATAAAATCCGTAATTTTTTTACTATTTATGTTTGCGTACATATCCAGTATCCATTTCTGAAAGTATTGATATGAAAGTATTATTTTATAGATTCCTAGATATTTATCACTACTACCAGAAATCTTTTCTAATTTGGAAAAGGTAGAATGTTAGAACATGTTGGGCTTAAGACTTTCAGATAAAAGTTTATGATAATGATCGCAATATAATTGAATTCCATTCAATTATTATTTTGGTACTTTCATCTTGATAAAATATCCAATTGATCGTTATTCGTTATTTTGGGGTCTGAATCAAAAATTAATGTAACCTGCAGTGAGCAACAAAACAAAATATATACAGCAGATTTTGATCGTTGTTCATATTTTCAATCTGTTTCATTATTTGACTGCTGATTTGCATTTTTTATGACATCATATATTGACTGACTTCCACTATCCAATGCACTCAAACCATTTGGCTAATGTACTACATTGTGTTTATATTAAGATTCAAAGCTCGTTCTCAATTATCAATAAATTATTTTAAATTATTTTTATATTCACTCAGCGTTTTAATGTGAAACAAAAATTTTAACAATTCGAGCAATTCGTACATGTCTTTTTCGACATCTTTTATTCGAACAAAAACAAACTTAAGCACTTTTAAGGAAAGTAAAAGTTTATTTCAAATCAATGAAATTTATATTTTTGAGGCGTATTATCTAACTATTCTTGAAGTAATTATTTTGTTGATTGTTTTAAAAAGAATAGAAAGAATGGTTATTTTATAAAAAAGTATGTTATATATTGTGAAATCTTTAAAATAGTTCTCTTAAAGGTATTTTATTTAAACTGATAGACAGTTTTAATATCCACGAGAAAAAGTATGAACAAACAATAAACATGATAAAGCACCAAATAAATTCTGTCTTCAAATTCATTATCTACTGATTTTTCGTGTGAATAACAGCAAAAATGCAAAATTTTGAATAAAATAGGTGCAAGATAAATATTTGAGCGGCGAAATAGATTGAATATTTTAAATATTTAAAGAAGAAATGAGAATTGAAAATAAATTTTCGATTGAAATTAAACTATTATATGGCTATTTTGATTTTTTTCGCAAAATTATTTCAGTTGACATTTTAGATTTATAGAATGAAATATTTATCATGCATTTTTGAAATCGTTTGAATATATCTTTTTAATATAATCAGTTTTATCGATTGAGGGCCAGGCATTGTTCAATTACTTTGCAACAAAACTTCTGATGGTTTCACATAACACTACATTATATTTCAACTTAACCTAATTTTCATTAAAAATGCCATGTTTCACTGACAGAAACCAAAAATAGAAAAAATTTCTGCATTTACATTAAAGTTAATTATTATTCCTTTTACAGTTTTGAAATTTTCGAGTGTGCTCTTTTGTAAGCTCAGTAATTTGATTTAAAAAATCAAATTTTACAGAGTTTTTTGCTTTCATTGAAAGATTTCGTTTATGCGATTTTTTCAAATCAATTAATCATTAGAATGTTTTTACCGTAATGTCAAGAAATAAATGAAACTTATTCCAAACTACTTGGAAGCTACAACATTCTAAAAATTTTACCGAAAAATTTTAATATCAAATTTTGCTCTCTGGGCATTCAATACCATAACAGTGCATTTACACTCCAAAAAGCTTTGCTCTCTTAATAACAAGAGACGATAAGTTCAAAAATTTGGTACAGAAAATGGTACAGCAGAGCAATCAGATGAAAAATACCGAAAAGGATATAATAAAATGTAAATAATCATATCAGTCTTCAAATGTCGTCCGCGTAGTGATCACGTTCAAGTGCTTCCTTCAATGTGACAGTTCATATTCCAAATTAAATTATAAGAAAGCTGAAATCCAATAGAAAGGTCGAAGCTCTGTTGAATCAGATAATATAACAATAAGAAATCCAATTCATAAGAAAATTGTGGTGAGGAAAGAGTAAAAATCAAATGGATTGATGAAAAAGGATACAATTGTGTTTACCCAATAGGATTTTGGATTACAGTGAAAATCAACAAAACAAGATTTACAATCGAGCTTTTCGTGAATAATAAATTGAAATAAATTGTTATAATTAACAAAAGAGAAATTGCATAATTTAACAAAGAATCGTAAAATGGTCCATATAGCTCGTGCAAGGGTAACAAAAAAAGGATTACCTAAGTCAACTCCATAAAAACATGCAAACATTTGGATAATAAATTTAATCACATAAATCATCAGATGTAAGTGGCTTCAAGTGCAATTAAACGTTTTTTTTTCTTTTGCCAGCAAAGCGCTCTCATCGTCATCATCATTTTTCACAGCAATAAGAAGAAATAGCAGGATGTGCCAAGTGGAACTTAATAAAACCTTTAAAAATTGAATGATTACATTTATCATCTTGTTATAGCGGGTGTGGTACTGAATAAAATTAAAAATCTTGGAGAAAATTTATGAAAAATGTAGAAAATGAACTTTCAAAAAAATTCGATATTGTTCCAGGTTTCCATTTCTGCAATAAATATTAAATGAACTGACATTCTGACATACTGAAAAAAAAATGATCTGTATGGATTTTATCATTGAAATGTCCAGAATAAAACTGTTGTAGCGAAATGACCATACAATTTATAAAATGCTACAATGTTATTTATAGAATGGTGTATACAGATCTCATGTAAAATTACAAAAAATAAACATTAAAAAATATCAGATTTGGATTTAAAAAAAACTACCAATGAACATGAATTTATGATATCGTAAATAAAACACTAAGCATAAAAGTAAATATGTTTTTTGCTTAGCTTGAAATCTTATTTGATATAAATCAAAATATTAAAATTTAATAAATGAGGTAGTTCTTAGCTGGTCAGGTTTTTGAGGAGCTTTTCAGTTCAAGCATTAATATGTTAAGTGCAATATCATATTATTAAAATCTCCAGAATTTACATAAAATGAGGATTGATTTATTTCCATTTGTATTTTCATCTGAATAATGGATAGAACAAACTTAATTATGAATCAATCTAGATATTATTGGCATCATAGTCCATTTATGACTTTATAATTTCGCAGTCGGAATTGGCAGCCATAAAATGGTATTGACCGATAATAAGTCGTGAATATGGTTTATATTTTGTTTTATAAATGAAAAATTGAGTTCGTCATGAAAAACAATGAACAGAAAAAATTTAAAAGAGATGCTTGAAATAAATTTTAATTTATTTTTGGCTTGTAATTAAATATTTGAAATTCAGCTTTACAATAGAAATTCCTGAAACTCTTTTGAATTAAAAATTTGAAAAGTAAAACACTCTTCATCTACATACATGTGTTACATGCGTTGTCATTAAAATTTCCAAACAAAATTTTTATTGCACAGAAAACACTTTTCAAATTCAAAGAATTTGAGGACGTGATTCAAGCTGCTGTTAATGTTCCAGCAAGCACACATTTTTACATAATATATTTTCTTTATTTTATTCTACCCCAGAAAATGGGGATCATTATAGGTTTCAATGGCAATGGCAATATGGGAGTTTAAGTAACAACGTTAAAGATATGTGGTGTTGTTTGTGGATGTTTAGTGACATATAAAAGAGATGAACATTTGTGTAAACTTTTATATTTTACAAGTTACACGACTGTCTCAAAGAGTATGTAAGAAAAGTGAAATAAGTCGGGAATAAGCGTGTTCGAACAATTTATACACATTTTTTAATCATATTTGAAACTGATGAATCAACAATATGTTCTTCAAATTGAGAAGAAAAAATTGTCTGGGTTTTTTGAGAGCTTAAATGATGAATGTAAATATCGAGGGTTAAATAAAAAAATTACTGTGAAGTTAAAATAGCATAGTATTCGTGATATAAAATAAATAGTGCATCGTATAAATTTAAACAAAATTGGTGTGCTTAAAGCTACAGTTGAATAAAAGCTTTTACCAACGTTTCAATGAAAAACAAGAAAATATGATAAGATAACTTTACACTCAAATGTTTTTGAAACTGACTGTGTTAAATTTTACTTAATTATTGATGAATTTATAATTTTAATACAAATATTTGTTCAACTGAAAGGCAAATGAAAAATTTTTACCACAATAATAACACGAATAAATAGATTATTAAAGTGAAATCATCAACAACAATTTTTCAATTTTCAGATCAATGTTTTTACTCTAAAATTAAGTGATGACTGAAAGAGACAAAGTGATTCTAGCTATAGTACTGTTAAGCACACTCTGCAGTAAGTATTGTCTTCCATATTCCTAGATTATTATTAATTCATTAATTCACAAACAAATTAAATTATAAGCCTCATACAAATCTAAATTCTCCCTCTGTGATTAATTTGTTTTATATTCTAAATAATCACGAAACAAAAAATGAAACATAATAAATTATGGAGTGAATCTTCTAAACAGAAATAGCTACCAAAAAACCATAAAATCTTACACAAATAAATCACAATCATTAATTTAACATTTTCAAACGAAATTGGGTATAAATTTGATTCCCTGCTTAAGAATTATCCATTTTTAATTTTGTTTTGTAACAATGATAAGAGCTTTTTCCTCCAGAACTTTTTGTAAGCTGAACGTAAATCAGTTCCATAAGCCTCGAACACAAAAAGAGTTTTAAAAAAATGTGAAAAGCTGAAAACATTCCAAGCATAAATCAAAGTCAGCAAAAAAGCACGAAAGCTCGTAGTAAAAGTTTTTGGCTTCAGCTTGCGATAATTTAGTTCGTGATATATATTTAGCATCGGCGTTTAACAACAAAAAGTAGATTTGAAGTTTGAACTTTAATGAAACTATAAACGATGGAAGATTAAAAGTTACTGTTTGTCAAAAATATTTCTCTTTTCTATTTATGCTTTTTAAAAGACAAATTTCTTTTTATAGAATATTTTGCAGTAGAAAGTTGTGAAATTCAAAAATTTACGATTTCAAAATTGTCACAGATATTTGTTTATAACTCAGAATTACAAAAGCATGCAAATACCGTAACAATAATTTGAAAAATATTTTTTGAAAATAAAATGATAAGAAGATAAAGTCGAGATAAAGTCAAAGATCTCAAAAAAATATTTTCTGAACTTTCATTCTTGACCTACTTATTTTCACCTTATTCAAAAATTCAATTTGAGAATTTTAATTTTGATTAATTCATTGAAATATGTTATATTAATTTTAAATTAATTAAAAATACATTGGATGAATGAGCACTAATTGCAATTTGTTTGCTCTTTATTTATGAAAAACTCCAGAATACCAGGATTAAATTCCATGGGAAAATATAATTGAAAAAAAATTTGTATTCAGGCGAGGATTTATATTGCATTAATAATATAAACTTCGTAAAATACATCAAGCTCTGAAAAGCCCTAAGATTTTAAGTTATGGTTTTAATTTCATCTAGCAGTCCTGCCAAATCTTCTACGTTCTTCTATTTGAGGAAGATCACACTCTGTGTACTCCCGAAGGACAAATGTATAGTATCGTAGCTTGCATGACCAGCATAACAATGAGAGAATCTCGTTCAAACAAGACATGAAGATGTATTATGGTTGAATAAACAATCTCGGAAACTACATTTGATTCACCATAAAAAATTGTTGTTGAACAAAATTCCTTTATTTTATTCGGCCTGTTTTTTTTTGTATATGAAAAATAAACACGAAAATTTCCAGTAAAATTGGCAATAAAAAATGGAGAATATCCTATAAAAACAAATTTATTCAGCTATTTTGCAGGCTTCACAAATTATTTTTGTTACTTTCAAAACAAATGTATTGAATACCCAAAAGTGAATGAAAAACATTGATCAGAAAACCGATTTCATAGAAATTCAATTTCAAAGAACTTTGTATGAAATTTGGTGTTTCGATGAAGGTTTTTGTTTTTCCAATTATAATTTGGTTGCTGTCCTAAAATATATCAAACATAATATAATAGCACTAAACATAGAAAACAGAGCATTAAAAAGCTCCACCAAAAGCTTCTGATCTTCCAAAAATTACCTCCTACTTGAGATAATATTTTGAATTCTAAATCTAATTTCTATAATCTACAATTTGATAAAAAAAAGAAATCAAAAACTTTATCATATATTATTTAAAAAAATAAATAAAATGTAAACTGCATATCTGGAAAATCTCCAATTCTTTTTACAATCTCTTTATAAACACTCCACATAATCAAAATTTTTTTATAAAATGCATCGATTATGTATTTGGTTTACTTCCGAAGTTTACTTCCTGAAAGTGAGTTTATTGATCTATAGTTCAGTAAGGATAAAGTCTTCGATTTTAAAATGAACAAAAAATAAATACTCTGAAGGTTTTACTCTGTAATGTTTATCTATTCCAGTAAAATCAAAGAAACTGTAGATTTATCTACCATGAAATTTGATATAAAACAACAAATTTCACTGAACCATTTAAGTTTTCTCAAAAACTAAATATCTTAGAAAATCCATAAAGTCTGAGATGATAAATTCAAATTAATTTTCACATGAAATAAATTAATCATAGAATATAATTAAAAGATTTTACCTTGACATATATTATTAAATTATTCTTGATAATATCTTAATTATGTTTTAATAACCCTTTGTCTTATTGTCATAATTTCTCTTTAATAGCTGCCAACAAAGGCTTGAAGAATCTTTCATTATCAGTGGAACCAGCGTGGGTTCGTAGAGGTCAGAGTGCTCAGCTGTATTGTCACTATGAAGTAGTCAATACGGCATTATATTCGGTAAAATGGTATCGGGGCACGTTAGAGTTCTACCGATACACGCCTTTTGAACACCCACCATCTAAAGTGTTTGCGTACACAGGAATTAAAGTGGACGTGAGTACTGTTTTATAATTAATTTTTTAATCTAGCTAGAGAGCTGAATTGAATTCACATTTAAAAATGATATTATTTTAAAATTCATTCACAGATATCTGCTTCAAATGCCACTCACGTGACGCTTAGAAATGTAGGATTCAATTTATCTGGAAACTTCACTTGTGAGGTGACGGCTGACGAGAGCACTCGATTTTATACATCCACAGCGACAAATATACTCACAGTTGTTGGTAAGTACTTAATTCACAATATTCAAAAATACTTTAATTCATTTTCTGTGTAAGCAATAAAGTTATTATTTTTTAATGTTATGCAAAACAACTATTTCCAAAAGTCTCTATTCTAAATTTAATTAACATAAAAAAATGGACCACAAAATTTTCAAAAAAATATTTCATACACACCGCAAAATCCGAGCAGCATCGTCGATTTGTCACTTTTTCGAAAGGTTTTAAAGCTTCAAAGGACAAAGTTGTCAAAAGCTAAATTGGGTTAAAATTTCTCTTGTTTCAAAACTGATATTTATTGCCATAAAATTTTCACTAAACATTTTTTTTTGTTTTCGCATGAAATTTTTCCTCAATGGAGCCGTTTGCCAATTTATGTTCTAACCGTAAAAAGAATAACAAAAGTGGAAAAACAAAACTCATCGATGTTTTCCCAAATTTTGCCGGAAACAAGTGAAACAAAAAAAGCGCTCGGTTATAAATTTCCATTAATTAATTAATTTCCATTTTTCATTCCCCCCTAAGTTGCTTGAGATTAAATATTCCGGATCAAATTTCGCGGAAAATCCAACAATGAAAAGCAAAAATTCAAAGCAGTTTTGCAAGTTCTGTGGCAAATTTGCTGGTTAATCCCGTTGGAGGATTTAGCTGGAAAAGAAGAGATTGTGTAAATGTGATTTTGTTGCTATTTTATAAGAAGAAACATATTCCTCCACTCAAACCAAAGTGGGATTATAATACCAAGTTATAAATAACAGCGAGCAAAGATGATCCAGCTTGTAAATCAAATTTCTGCATAATTTAACAAGCAAAACTTCCATAGCAAAACTTGAATGAAAAAATTGTCGAAGCGTTATATTCTGCATCCATATAATAAGCATGCAAGTTGAACTTTATATAAAAATATAAGTTGCATATACTTATCAGGGATTAGAGGGTAACCAAATACGCTTGAACCCTCATTTTTCAGTTGATGCATTTATTTTTAATAGAAGATATCACAAGCTTTGAAGTTAGTTATAATCTCGTTATATATTAACGAGCTTTTTAAAAACATTAAAGAGAAGTTTGAATTAAATTTGTAGAAGTTTGTCAACCCTGTGTGTGATCATGGAAACGTATGATATGATAAATGCTAATCTTAGGCATATTTAAAGACAACTCATGCAAAAGAATGATAAAATGAGTTTGTAGGTACTCTTCATGGTTAAATTTAGTATGAATGAGTAATTGTACACAACGGTAATGTTTAAAATTTAAAATTTGATATGAATCTTTTTTATAGAACTTCCTCATATGCCGCCAACTCTTTGGACAGAACACACAAAATACGACCCTGGAGATATTTTACGAGCTAATTGTTCAACGCCTCCTTCGAGGCCGAGTGCTTCCATAACCTTCATTTTAAATCAGATGTCGGTGAGTAAAAATCAAAATATTATCTAAAGTTATTTATTTTTAACTAAAAATCAATTAACAAAATGCAATATGGTTAAAGAAAAATTCTGAAACATTTTTTTAAATCTCTGATTATTTTAATCATGAGATTATTTCTATTTGAATTAGCTCCAGGAACTCAAAAAAATGTTTCGCTACAAAGTATTTAAGTCTGTTTAATAATGTCCTGCTTGTGTATATTCTTCTTTTGGTGAGCCATACTCTTGCGTTGGTTTCTTAGTCGCTTTTTTATACTTAATAAAGTAAACTTCTGGCTTGCTGGGCGTAGTTGAAGCCACCTCTGGCAAAACCAATTGCTCTTGATCATCTGGTTTCTTTACTAGAACATAAACCAATGTTTTGTGCTCATCTTGAGGTTGTTCTGGGATAACTGGAACTTGTTGTTTGGGTGGTGAAGGAGCCTTGATAAAAATAATCTTGTAGTGTTTTTGAGGAGCTTTTGGTTCAATTGTTCTAAGTGGAATGACTTCTTCGGATTCTTCCGGTGCCACATGAACGTAAACATTTTTTGTGATCAGTTGCTGCTGTTGTGGAGCCTCGTAGACAGGTGCTCCATATTCTGGAGCTGCTGGAGGTGGTCCATATTCAGGAGCTGCTGAGGGTCCATATTCATTAACTGGTGGTGGACTGTAAGATTCTTGAAAAGACGGATTGTACTCTTGAGGTGGTCGCTCATATTGATATGGTAGTTGTTGTTGCTGGCTAAGTTGAGGAGGAAGATTAAACCGTGAACGAGGTGGAGATGCTGATGTCAAAGCTATCAGCATCGCAAGGGTCTACAAATATGAAGAAATTTTAACCTAAATGAATCTCAGGTGTACTTGTTGCTTTTATTAAAAACTCTTTGAAATTTGCATTTTTAATTGAAACCGTAATATCAATGCTTTTTTTTATAACGATCCACATTTTTGTACAAAACAAGTGGATCAATTAACGAAAAAAAAGCAAATTTAAATCTGAAGCTCGAAAAAATTTAAATTGCAGTCCCAATTTTCCTCATACATCGTTTAAAATGTGCAATTATATAAAATCACAAAAATAAAAAACACACATGAATTAATGATTACGATTCAATATTAGGCACTGTGGGCTTTTGAATATATTTTCCCAATTAAAAATGTTTTTTAAAACAATAATTTTTCAATTTTTTGTCACACTCACCAAAATCAATTTCATTTTCTGTTTTTTAAATCTTTTTTTGAAAAAATTATAATTTATATCGAAACCGATGCAAAATTTGTTATATTTGTGCGTTTGCACTGTTTGAACTGTTTGATACAACTGATTGTATTCCCAAAGCGCGAATAAAATATAAACTGCAATGCCAATGAGTTTTTATACCGAAAATTTGCAAAAACATGAAAAACGGCCAAATTAACCAATTCACAATCACATTGGAATAATTGAAGCTTTCTGAAAATGTGATGGAAAGAAACATTTAAAACAATTTAAAGAAATTAAATTGTTTTTAACATATAATAAATACATTAAAAATTGAGTAGTCCGACTGAAAAGAAATAAAAACGTGCTGTCTTATTTGGAACTGATAACAAACATGCATAACCGCAAAGTTTTTATTAAATACTGATGATTTGCAGACACAATTCAATTTAAGTTGTGACTTGTTGCTTAACTGTTGTGTTACTCACATTTTCGAAGACAGGTTAGTTTTACACATTCATTTCTTGCAAACACATTTGATTCCTTTTGTTTAAATGTCATTAAATAAAAATGAAAAGCTTTACCAAAATTTAGAATTCTGAATTAAATTGAGTCACATTGAAAAAAAAAACAAATTGATTTTTATTGTGAAGAAATTAATGCCCATGAACATTTAAAAATTAATTTTTTACTCAAAATAAACTAAAGTGCTATTATGAAAGAAAGAAAACAAAGTGCATCAAACATTAATTCGACAATCACGAAACAAGATTTATGTAAAACTAAATAATGACTTCGTGTAGTAAAAAGATGTTAAAAATGTAGTGTATATTTTTCGTTATCCATCTGTTGAGAGTGCGTTCATGATAAAACGACAAAGCATAACTTTGATGACAAAACTTGTGTTAAAGTTAAGAAAGTAAATTTGTGTTTAATTTAACAATTAGGAAGCAAATTTTTTAAAACAGCATAAGATGCAATTTTTCCAGTTAGTGTATTTTTCAGAAATATTTATATACTGATTTGCAAATTGAATTTTTTTTTTTACCAAACTGTGATTTCATTTCAATATAAATTTGGCATCTTCTACATTTTTCATTGGAACTTGAATTGCATAATCATAAATAATAAAATGAAAATAAAGTTCTAACATTCAAAATTTTGAATTTATAAAAAAGAAATTTTGTAATAATTTCATTCACAACCTGAGAAAACTAAAACTTAAATAACTTAGACTAAAAGTATATCCAGATCGCCTAATAAACAGCTTAATATCAATTACCACATTATTGTGTTCAAATCATCAAATGTAATACACTCGGCTTGGGTTTTTATTCAAATTACGTACAACCCCAAGTATTTCTGGTAAAACATTTGCTTTTATAGCCCATAAAACGATAAAACAGTTTAAAGAAGAGCTACTGTAACAGACTACAACCAATTCAAAGTATATATCAAAGCACTAAAAATACATTGAAATGATATAACTAAACTATAAATACAGTACATCTACACAAATCTACAGAGCCAAAGTCTGCATTGAATGTGCAGAATGTGCAATAGCACTGCATTAATTTGACAAATTTCTATTTGAGACAGTGGCACTGTAGCTTTTTATATATTCTCTTTATTGCAATGCATTTTTCGGTGATTTAGATGGTAATTTATGTAGTTTTTCATTTCACATAACTAGTATAGTTTGTTAGTTTTTAGAGCTAGAGAAAAAAGACATTTGCTATAAAATGCTTGACAAAAAAGGTGAAATTGGCATTGTATCAACGGAATTTATGGTAATTCTCAGCACACAAACGGAATGATAATCAATTAAACTGTCGGGCATTTTTGTAATTCTTCGAGTTGAAAAAATATATAAACCATTTCCTTATTGGAATTGCGAAAAGAGCTTCAACTAAATGACAATCGAATTACGAATTTATTTTTTGGGGAATGTTACGACACAAGTTCAGGTGTGCTTGCATGAAGTGATAAATTATGCAATACATTGGTGCTCTGCTTTTTTTTTGCCATGTAAAAATTGTGTAGTAAAATTCAATTCATGGCAATGTCTGGAAAATGTCCACATTTATACATAATATGATGAAGTCTTTCTATTTTTTGGTTTTCCATATAGAATGTTAGTTTTTGTGATTAGAAATAACTTTTTAGTGTGTAGGCTCCGAGTTGGATCTCTTTTTCTTTATAATTGAAATTTCCATTGAGCTGATCTAGGAATCTTAGCCTCCATCTTACTTTCAAGTTTCCAGCATAAGCAGTCTCTAATTGCGTCTAATCTAACGCACATAAAAATACTCGGCACGTCTTTGCAAAAACGAAAAGAAATTGGCGCTTCACAAAATCTTCAATTCCATATTCCAAGTGCGTTTAAATAAAATAAACAATAGTTTGAAGGGTATTGTGTAATCACTAAAATAAAATCAAATGGTTGTGATGTAATTTATAGAAAACTATTTAGATTGCAAATAGCAGATAAATAAAATTAATTGAAAATATATATAATCAAGCAATTTATTTTTATTGATACAATTTCAGTTCATTATCATTAAACTCGCGTTCAAATCGCAAATTTTATTTTTCAATTATCCGTTCTTCTAACATTTTCTGGGCTTTATTAATGAGGTCATAGTTTAAAGCTGAAATGTTCTTAACAAAGAGATTATCCTCAGGATGTTTTGCATGAGATCCTGCCAAAAAGGCCTCATTTAAAACGCAAAGTAATTAAAATTGTGAATGGCATGAAATGGTTATTACTAAAATAACATTTTCGATTAACACTTTATTTTTCAAAAATGTTTGCATTTTCACATATTTAGCTGTTTTAGGTTTATTTTTAATTTTTATGAGCTTCAGCTTTTTCTGTTTTTCATGAATAACAAAATAATGGGAGCATTTTTCAGCAACCTTTTTGAGCATTTATGGTAATTTTTGTTTAAAATTTAAATTCATGATATTTGTTAATTAACAGAGAGAGCAATTAAAATGTAAATTTTTTGGTAATAATCAAAAATTCAAAGATATTTATTTTGAAAAGCGTGTTTTGATGAAAACTGCATAATAGTATAAAAACACTGAAATCCGCTACTTAAACAAAAAAGAAGTATTCATTTGAAATTTACGAATTGCAGGTAAAAATATCATAAATGAACTGCAGAATAGAAAATTTTATTTCTCTTTGGATTGCACAAAGATTATTTTAAATAAAAATTTGGAATCCAAAATATTTCCATTTCTTGTTCAAAAATTTAACATTGCATGATAAAAAATAAATGCTACAGGAAACACAATTTGTCTTCTGTTCCACATCAATTTAAAAGTTTACAAAATCCATTTTCCTTTTTATCACAACTCTCACTTGAAAAAAATACAAAAACCAGCCAAATTGTTTTCAACTTCCTGCAAACAAATCTATGGCGACGTATTTTTGTACTTTTGTACTTTTTTTGTTTATCGTCTTTTCTTGCAAGAAATAGAAGCAATAGAAGAATTTTCAGAAAATTTCTTGTTATGAGCTCCATATTCAAACTGCCAAAACTTTTTTTGTTTTGACGAGAAACTGTAATTTGAGCATGAAGCCAAATTATTTGGAATGGAATTGGATTTTTTATGAAATTCAAGGATTTGGTTTTTTGAAGCATTGAGGTAAATCAAGGTAATCTAAGTATTTCGAGTGAAACAATACTATTTAATCAAAGTTTATTAATTGAAAAATTCTTTTTAAAAATTTGACTGCATATATGACAAAGTTGGATGAGTTTTTTTTTGCCTGTACTTAAACAACATAATAAAGAATACTTTTCACTCATGTATATAACCAAAAAACTTGATATGAAGCGCTACCTTAAAACATGATGCTGACATAAAATATGCAAGATTTATGTTACATATGCGATGGCTTCGTAGACAAATAAATAATTCTAGTTACAGACTGTTGCCATCATTAAAATTGCATATTTCAATGTTTTAAATGCACCACTTAGAAAATTCTGTTGTTGAAGCACAATAAAAAGCTAACGAGAAAACATAAAAAAGCTCCATTGTTCGCTCGACTCATTATCACAGCTCTTCGTCTTTCCTCGTACTAGCTATATTGTACTTACATTCTATTTTATTTTTAAATTTCTGTCAAATTGTATATTGTATATTTTTAATTTTCTATTGTCTTTGCATTCTCACCATCCTAAAGCACTTCCTGCTCTTCCTTCCTGTTCAGTTGCACAGTTGTGTCTTTTGAATCTTGAAAGTACAGCAACTTTTAATTGCAGCTGTGACTTTTGCTGTAATTTTCTTAATTTTGTGTTTCTGGATTTCTGGAAAGAATTTCCAGAAACCGCAATCAAAATTAATTTTAATGGCGGAAGAGAGAATGTCGTCAAAACTTTATTAATTTTGTCTTGAACGAACTTCAGAAAGGATTTGCTAACAAAGCTCTAAGCAGACATAATTACACAAAGATCATAAAATGCCATAATTAGAATGCTTCAAGCTCCACAAACACAAACACGGAGCAAAATTTTCTATGGAGAATAAAATTTATTTTTAAAAGTCACCGAAAAGTGGAATTAAAGTGGCGCCATACATTTGTGTACTTTATTTTGTTGTTCTGACTTCTGGAACAATTTAGCTTCAGCAGCAAAAAATCAACGTTTTTTTGAAATTCTGACAGCAAAAATGTTCAGGGAATAAATGCTTTTAATTTACCACATAAACAAGAAAACTTTGCAAGTGGGTAGAGGACAGTGAAATAAGATTTCTGTGATTTTTTGTTATTCATGGATAGTTAATCACAAGTTCTGTGTTCTATTAAAATGAGTATTTTAAGGTTATTTATTTTTAATGATTGATATCAAGATGAAAAGCTTCTTTATATTCATTTTTTATACTCCATTCATGCCCTTTTTTTGCAGCCAAAAAAAACTCTGTAAATAAATTCTAAGAAAACAGAAAACTGATTTTAAGGCTCAAAGTAAAATTTCCATCACAGTAAACACACATATTAAAATGTGATAAACTTTATACGAGATAGTAATTAAAAACATAAAAACAATTTGAATGAATTGCTCGTGAAAGTTTACACAGTAAATTTATGAAATATGGCTGGCTTTTTTGTACAGAATTCAGAATAGTTAGAAATGGCATTAAAATTACACATTTAATTTTCGTTGAAATTTGTGAAGAAAATTGTTGGGTGACTCGTTTATTTGCTATCGTAATTGTAAAGTTTATCAAAAATAATTTTTAAATTCTAAAAATTGGAATGACTAGAACATTCGTATTTAGTACTTATTACCCGATTAACCATCGATACGAATAATACGAGGTGAAATGCATATATTCGCAAGTTTATGCATATATTTGTGCGATTCTCCGCATTGGTGTATATCGGATACTTAGAACTATGCAATATTTTAATCAAGTGTATATTACTGAATACACGATTTGAGGTAGCTCTTGAGAATTGTGTAAATTGAAAAAATTGAAAATGTTCAAACGTAAGCGTTTAACCATGTTTAACTGTATATTAACACGTTCATTTTATACTATTATAGTATCAAGTAGTAAATTTGTATGCAGCCATTTTTTCCTTTTTTTGCTATTGCGATATAGCCAGCAATAATAGTGATAGTGATTTCACAAAACGAACTCTATGATACTTAAGGTTAATACATAAGAATCTACATAAGTCTTAATTATTCCTAAAAATGAAAATATCACACTAACTGATGAAGTATATATTGTTGAAGTTTTTTCATTATTACGCAAAAGTTTTTCAAAAATTTAGTGTTTTAAAAGCTTTCCTGCTTGAAACGCTTATAATGATTTTCTTGAGGATCTTTGTTTCATTTTTATTGATTAGACGCTCAATTCAACTTCTCAAAAGTAATTCAGTTGAAGGTTCAGACGACGTTTACATAAAGCAATTGAACACTCTTTTGATAAAGTGGATAATTGAATGGAACAAGCTAGATCCCGGCAGTCATGACATAATTATACTGAAAGCAATCAAAAATCCAGACCGCAGGCACCTTTGTGAAGAAATTGTAGGACAACTCTCTCGGAAACTACCTAAAGAAAACCCAATTATGATTCCAAGTTTAAATCATGAAGTTTTAAGTGATCGTGTAAGGAAGAGTGCATTTATAATTATACTATCGGATGTGTATACCATGGTAAATAAATTAAAACCATTTTAACACTCATAACCTTAATAACATAAAAGTTGTTTAGTTTATTGATCTTTACATCTCTTTTAAGAAGATGCCTAAGACCTAGTTTTCTTAAATTGTGATTCTTTTGTCTGTTATTGATGTTTACAGTTTACTGTGTGTTATCTGATCTAATTTTTTACAATGTGTGATAAACATACTAATTCCTTTATATTATTGGATTTTTAGCAATACCTCAATCGTATCCTGATTGCTCCATCTTACTCCACATATTGGTCGAACATGCATAAATTCATTTACATACCATTGACTTACAACTTATCACAAACAAATATTTTGAATATTTTAAGCTACTTTAATGTTCTTGGAATAATGAATGTTGCTGTATTATTCAATTCTGAAACTGGAAATCTAAAAACATGGACCCATAATGAATTTCTGAAGCAAAGCTTTATGTACACCATTCCAGAAGAAAATAATCAAAAGTTGGAGGCAGTTTTCCCTGACAAGCTCCGTAATTTGCATGGGTATACCTACAAAATTTTTATGTTTGATCGAATTGATCGATTGGTTTATAAAAATGGCAAACTTTATGGCATGGAAGCTTTTTCCATAGAAACAATGTCGAAACATCAAAATGCAAGTTTCACTGTTTCAATTCATACCAAAGAATTTTTTTTTTTATATGATTTAATTTATGACACAATTTTTAGAAACATTAAAGATCACCAGCATGGATTCTTAAAGGGACGCTCAACCACTACAAATCTTACACTTTTTGTATCTGCTATCCAAAACTGGATTGAGCAGGGCTTTCAGGTTGATGCCATCTATACCGATTTCAGCAAGGCCTTTGATAAAGTTTCTCACAAACTACTTTTGATAAAGCTCGCTGAGATTGGTCTAGGTGGAAATCTTCTAAAATGGATACAATCCTACCTTAGAGAACGTAAACAATTTGTACTTTTTCGTGGCGCCTCCTCAGAGCTTTTTGACGTCCATAGTGGGGTACCTCAGGGGAGCCACCTGGCGGCACTTTTATTTATTATTTTTATCAATAATTTCTCAGACGATCACTCTTTCTTCGATAATATTCACTCAATAACTTATGCCGACGATATTAAATACTTCTGCCCAATCAGAAATATTGATGATTGTCATAATTTACAACGCGCAATAAATATGTTTTTCGAATGGTGCGAATCTAATAAATTATCCTTAAATGTAAAAAAATGTGCCGTTATAACCTTCACTCGCAAAAAAAATCCAATAATCTTCAATTATAAATTTTCTGACAAACTGATTAACAGAACAGATTGTGTCAAAGACCTTGGAATTTACTTAGACAGTAAACTTGACTTTAATTTTCAAATAAATGACGTAGTTTCCCGTGCGATGAAAACTCTTGGCTTCATCAAGCGTTTCAGTAAAGAATTTAAGGACCCATTCATATTAAAATCACTTTTTTGCACTTATGTTCGATCACTCCTTGAATATGGCGCTTCAATTTGGTCACCTTTTTACGCAGACAAAATAATGCGGGTTGAACGAGTGCAAAAAAATTTCACTCGTTATGCAATACGCAACCTTGGCTGGGTAAATAAGTTTGAACTTCCATCATACGAAGCAAGATGTGCACTTATTGACTTGGAAAGCTTGGAAAGCCGACGAAACATTGCCGACATCATGCTCATTTTTGATATTCTTACAAAAAAAATAAAATGCCCAGAACTTCTCAACCAAATTCAAATTAAAGAACCAGTTCGCACCCTTAGGAGCCAGGAAACATTTATCCATAAAAAACATAAAAGAAATTATGGTTTAAATGAACCAATGTCTAGAGCTTTAAAGAAATTTGAAAAATTCTCAAAACTTGAATATTCAAATATGTCAAGAGAAATGTTTAAATCCCACATTAAATTAAATGTATAAATCTTTATTTTTTTCCCTCACCTAAAATGTTTTGAAGGTCTACACGGACCCTATTATATATTATATTGTATATAGCTATGTAATAGGACACTCCATGGACGTAAATAAATAAAATAAAAAATAAAATAAGAAAAAGATAATCGTAAGCTTTCGAAAGTGGTTCACGAAGCAATTTATAGCAGACAAGTGGATCTTTTTCCAAATGCAATTTCATATTCGTATAACAGAGGAGTTAAACTTTTATCTAAATATTTCTATACAGGTTTTTGTGCGATTGTGCCTACTAAAGAATCTTTGTCATTATTTCAAATTTTGATGCTCCCTTTCGATATTTTTACTTGGATTTTAATATCGTCGGCATTAGTTTGTTGTATACTTATGTGGTGGTTCATTTATAAGAAAAGACTGACTCGCTCTTCTCATGCTCCCGGTTATTTATTATTGGGAGTATTGGCTCTTTTTATGGGGCAAAACTTACCATTTAAACGTCTTTGCTTATTGCAAACAATTCTTCTCCAAGTACTGGTTCTGATGGCTTTTGTGCTTGGAACTGTTTACCAGTCATCCTTAATTTCTTTCATAACTGGTTTAAGAGAGCCAACAAATATTAAAACTGTAAAGGAAATGCGAGAGAGTGAGTTAATTTTTTTGGCAGACTTTGCTTATGTCAATCAGTTGAAATCACTTAATCCCAACGACTCATTGTTGGATAAGATAACGCCTCAATTTGGAGGTGGTGTTGATTTGGAGAAAATGATAACGTTGGATCAAGGTTTAATAGCACAGTGCTCAATGCTCGATCAATTATTGATATCAAAATATAATTTTAAAGGTGGCAAGCAAATTTTCCAAAAGGTCTCCGAACAACTAACTTTTACCTATGAATATTATTTTGTAGAGGAACTCAGTCGATTTTACGATAAAATAAATTTCTACTGCGCTGCTCTATTTGAATCGGGAATAGAACATTTGTGGAGATCTCAGTTGGAAGCTGATAAGACTTGGTTAGAAATTATTGAAAAAAAAGTAATTGTAATTGGTAAAACCATCCCCGAAATCATACGATTTGAGCACATTGTGGAAGTTTTGAGTGTACTAATTTATGGGTATTTAATATCATTTGTTGTCTTTGCTGGCGAGATTCTTGTTAGTTTTATGAAAAAGTTTTTAGAAACTTGAAAAGTTTAAAATGATTATAGGGATATAAGAATTATTTAACCATATTTAACTATGATTTAACTGTTGCCAATCAAATGTTAAACTCTAAAATATCATTCATATGAAATAAAAAATATCACCAAAGCTAAAGTTGAATATTCATTTGATTTAAAATTTTGATTATTTTATGTAAGACTTCAAAAGTTTAACTTGAATATTAAAAATTTCACAGAATCTTTATTAGATGACTAGATGTTTTAATTGATGTTTTTTTTAAACAATATGGCATTGTGTTTTAAGGGTTAGGAAGAAACATGTCTGAGTCGAGTTTTAGTGTTTTTGAAAACAATATTTCTATTTGAATAACGCTTTTTCATTAAAATGCATACTAAAATAACTTTGCAACAACTGCTCTCATTGAATTTTAAGCTGACACTGCAAAAGATTTTGAAGATTCTATTCTGATAATGCATTTATTTTATAGGTTTCTCACTTTAATGAATATGATAACATATACCTTTTCCGGTAATTCCCATAATATTCATTATTGGAAATGTTTTTACGTTCTCCATTAAAATTCAAACATTGAAAGCTTTTTGTCGGTGCACTTGTGGGATACTTAGTATAGTTCTTTATTGCACTTTTTGCTGCTTTATTTTTCACTCCCTGTTCACTAAAATGAAGGCAAACAAATCGTCTATTTTCTGCTATCATGTGCTTCAGAAGTCCTTTTTAATGCAACAGCCAACTATAAAATCATCGCACAAGTTTGCTATAGTTATTGCAATTTACAAGAGTGTTCTGAAATACAGGATAGCAGTAAACGTACGGAATGTATTTTTTATGCAATGGTTTTATTATTCGAAATGTGGTACACTGGTACAGCTTCAGAGGATTTTTATGTTCATGTTAATATTTTACGTTCATTTTTGAAAAAACATCAGCCCGGTTGGCATTTTATTGGTAATCAGACAGGGACTTGCCATACAAAACATCCCGGTTGGCCATAGGTAGACATAGGCGATTTCAGACACCTACCAAAAGGAAGTTTTGGCTAGCAAAAACCCCCCTGTCTACTTGGAGGGATACTTTCACCCTAAAAGCAGACATCCGAAACATCCAATAAGTAGACATGCCAAAAAATCTGAAATTCCAACCCTGCTGAACCCTGCAACGTGATTTTTCCGAAAAAAAAACTGCACTATATAAAGC
This sequence comes from Parochlus steinenii, assembly GCA_038502155.1. Classification (NCBI taxonomy): domain Eukaryota; kingdom Metazoa; phylum Arthropoda; class Insecta; order Diptera; family Chironomidae; genus Parochlus; species Parochlus steinenii. Next base: position 4,328,957 of record JAXCIN010000047.1, on the reverse strand, counting down.
TTCAATAGTCTCAATAAGTGTCCTCCCAAAATTAATATTTATATTACAATGCGATGATTATGCCATGTTCCCAAATTTCTTCAAGACCCTATTTCTTAATTGAAATTATTTTTTGTCAAATAAGTATAAAATTAATTTATACCTATCTTTTCATACATATAACATAATATATAAATAATATATATCAATATATATTTTAATATATGCGAATATATAAAATTTCCCCTCAAAATTTTAATTTTTCATTGTCTACTAAAAGGCGAAAACAGACATCCGAAACGTCCCATAACGGACGCTACTTTGGCCGTCTGCTTTAATGTCCGAAACATCCCACCAGACGTGTCTCACGCTCAGAGTAAAAACAGACAATTTGTTGACACCCGATGTTGCCTATGTTTTGTATGGCAAGTCCCTGTCTGATTACCAATAAAATGCCAACCGGGATAGGCAACATCGGGTGTCAACAAATTGTCTGTTTTTACTCTGAGCGTGAGACACGTCTGGTGGGATGTTTCGGACATTAAAGCAGACGGCCAAAGTAGCGTCCGTTATGGGACGTTTCGGATGTCTGTTTTCGCCTTTTAGTAGACAATGAAAAATTAAAATTTTGAGGGGAAATTTTATATATTCGCATATATTAAAATATATATTGATATATATTATTTATATATTATGTTATATGTATGAAAAGATAGGTATAAATTAATTTTATACTTATTTGACAAAAAATAATTTCAATTAAGAAATAGGGTCTTGAAGAAATTTGGGAACATGGCATAATCATCGCATTGTAATATAAATATTAATTTTGGGAGGACACTTATTGAGACTATTGAAGCTTTATATAGTGCAGTTTTTTTTTCGGAAAAATCACGTTGCAGGGTTCAGCAGGGTTGGAATTTCAGATTTTTTGGCATGTCTACTTATTGGATGTTTCGGATGTCTGCTTTTAGGGTGAAAGTATCCCTCCAAGTAGACAGGGGGGTTTTTGCTAGCCAAAACTTCCTTTTGGTAGGTGTCTGAAATCGCCTATGTCTACCTATGGCCAACCGGGAGAGTTTGTATTAATTTCGGTTCCGCTTCGGGAATTCGGTTACCTTTTCACGTTTTAAATTTTTTTAGATTTTGAGAAATAAAATATTCTGTTTAAAACTAAATAAATTGTTTTCTTATTCTTAGAAAATATATGCTAAACTAGGAATATTCTCTTTTGAGCTGAAAATTATAACGAACCAGAATAGTATTTCTGCAAGTGCAAAGTTGTCAGAATTTTGAAAAATCCCTTCAAAAATAATATCAAATATCAACCTTTAAGAGTTCGCATGTTAAAAGTTAACACTCAATTAAAAAATAATTTCAAAAATGAATTTCAACGTCGTCTCAGATAATATCTGTTCATGAAAAAATATTTGACTTATGAATACTTACATCTTGCCATTTTTTTTAAATAAGACATTTTTGCATTCAAATTCAGTATATAAGGATGTTGATTTATTCAGATTTAATTCCGTTTGAGTCTCCGCCATTTGAATGCAAAAGTAAGTGTTTTGACATTTAATAAATGTCCTCGTGTCTCATGCAGCATCAACTTTAGTGAAAAACAGAAAAACAGCAAAAATACATACATAGCAATGACTACATAAATGATACATGAAACATGACGAAGCTTGTCGGTCGTTTATGGATGCTCAACTTTTTGTTGTAATTCACTTATCCTTTTTTGCGAATTCTGAATATTCCGGATTCTATTTGCGTACTCAACAAACGCTGCATACATTTTTCTAATAAAGCCTTCTTTTGCAAAATATATATGTTATATCATAAAAATGATGTATGTTTTCTAGGTTTTATCATGTCGTGTCATACTTTTCGCTACTTTCTTGTAAAAAAATCGTCAGCACGGCTGATGAAGGCTTCTTCCATGTTTCTCTTGCTCAGCAGTTTTTTACATGTTTTGCAAAATTTTACCGATCTTTTCCAGTATTTTAAGTTAAATAGATATTCAGTGTGAATCATAAGGGGATTTTATAAAATATTTATACAATTTCAGGATTTTATTAAAGAGCAAGCAGTTTTTCTTGTTTTTGTTGAAATTGCTTGAGAGCTTGCCGAAAAATTTCTAAAAAATTCGAAGATTTAATTTGTTGAATTATTTATTTTGAAAAAAGAATATTAAGTTCAAAGCATTTCCCTGTCATTCATTTCTGGCTCCAAAACAATGCATTCACTTTTGCTTATAGCATCGTGGCACCCTCGCTGTTTGTTTCATTTTAAGAAAACTGGAATATATTAAGAAATTTTACGATAAACTCGAAGATAGAGTCAAAATAAGACTACATGCAAGACTATAGTTTCATTCAGTTCCTTGCAGGCATCAATCTATTCGACACATTATTTTATTTCATATCTCAAAACTTTTTTTATCTCATATTTATTATTATACCATCCTTGAGTTTCTGAGTAGTGAAAATTTTATCTCAGATAAATAAAAGTAAGAAACGCAAAATAAAAGCAAAAAGTACATAAATGTGTTGCAAAATAAATAAAAACTCTTCAGAAACATCTAATGCAACATTTATTTACTTTTATGAACGCATTTAGAGTTTTAACATTTTTTGTTGGAATCATGTTTATGACTTCACCGTTTCCCAAAGATCTCACATAAACCTGTGGTATAATGAACCTGACAAACACACGATGTAGATTTTTTATTCAGTTTTTCTTTCTTTATTTTCATAGCTGTTGAAAATTTTAGTAAGGAAGTGAAATTATTTTCACAATAAAACGATAAAAATGTAAATCTGAATTTTGTTCACTAAAAATGTTGTACGATTTATTGGAAACAGATTGAAAGAAAAAGCTTTCTTCAATAATAGATGCAATAGCTCAATCAAAGAGTTCTCAACAGAAAGACAATATTAAAAAAAAAAATTAAATTGATTATAGCCTGTGACATAGAGAATTTTAAAGTCAAGATATAACCAATTAAAATATTTCCGTAGCTTTATATTATAATATTAATTTAAGAGGAGCAACTTAAACTCGATATACACCAAACACTTCAAGCAAATGCGAACCAAAATTTTTGAAATTTTACTGATAGCTTTTGCTAATAGCAATTTTAACTTCTATTCGCCATAACCTAGTTGAAATTAAATTCTTGAGAATTTCATGCAGAATTGAATTTTGTGTTGCATTTTTGTTGTTTTGCGAGTTTTCTGTTTATTTGGAACTACTCGTACGTACTGCAAAGTGAATATTAAATTAAATACTGGAAGTTTACATTTGGCTCCATGTAGTTTTAGCGAGTTTTAGTTTGAATGTGGGATGTTGCTCCATAATATAGCACAATATATCAAACAATACAATTTTACGTATTTACGGAAGCTTTCCAGAAATTTTAATATAAAATATTTTAATGGAGAAAACACTTTATAAAGTAAATACTAACTTTAAGATTTTATTTTGTGTAATTTAACTACCACAAATTTGTGCAGATATGTAAGTTCCAGCAGCGTATTTATAGTATGAAATATTAAAGTATGCGGTACATGTTCTAAATGTAATTTATTTCTAGATTTTGGGCAAAAACTGATATTTTCACTTATATCTCGAGATTTAAAATGTTTCTTTATAGAATGTGTATTTTGTTATGCTACCAAGCTTGACCTACTTCAATAAGAATTTCCAAGAACTTAAATTTGATTAAACACACAACAGATTCACCAAGATTTTTTGTTCAAAAAAACTTTAGTTTGCTTTCTAAAGTTATAGTAAGTTAGATCAGATTAAATTTCGTAATATATCCAACTCTTACTGTACTTTGAGCAAGTTTTCTTTTTGAAAGAAGACAAAATTATAATAAAACATAGATTTGTGGAGCCATGAAAAAAATCCTTGAAGAAATGTATTTATAAAATAATGCTGAAAACTTTATTGCAAACCTCTAACCTCCATAAAACATATTTTGCACAATCATAAAAATTCCTTGAAATATTGTTTCGGTGTCTTCTGTCGTCGGAATTAGAGAGAGATAATAATAAAATAATACAAAACCATGTTATGGCCTGAACATTATGGTATTTATTATGGTATTTTATTGTTTAACCCGGTATTTTCGGGAATGATGTATTATTGCATAAATGTTGTAACGAGAGTTTTAAGTTCTTCTCTTTATTGTTAAGTGGATTTACATTTCAAATCATTAAATGCGATTTATGGCTTTCCGGATTTCTGTAGATAGATTTTGCAACAGAAGGTTTGCTTTTAATGTATTTTCAGAGTATTTTCTAGATCAGTGAAATATTTTGATGTGTGTCCGTTTGTCCGTCTGTCTATTTGCTTTGCCAAAATCCTTGAACAAAGCAGAAATCAATGTTCTCTAAAAAAGTAAACCCGCTCATAAAGATTCCCTCCGGCATCTTCTTTGATCCAATTTTGATGGCTTTCAATCGGGGATTTATGATCGTCTTTATGTTAAGTAAAATGCACTCCCAAAGCATATAAAATTCTGTACCCAAATCGATTATTTTCAAATCCATTTGGATTTAAGAGAACCCAATGTATCCAATATTGCAATGTTCTCCAACATGAGCTAATGTTATTGCTATTATCCTCAAAAAGCTTTAACTAATCGGTTTTAAAAGGATTTAATGATTATTTCATGCATTTTTGTGAATAAAAGTATACTTTGAATTCTGAATAATTTATATTTATGGAATAAAATTGGGCATAAGTTTTTATTATTATTCTACCATTCAACCATCTTAATAAATTGTTTCTACATCTATTTGGGCTGAATCCAGAAACTTTGAATTGGAACAACATTTTCTCGACAATGTATCACTTTATGCAGATTTTTATTGAAATGTTTCTGGAGAGATGTCTTCCTTTTCCGGAGGAAAGAATGTCTGTCGGGTTTTCAGTTTCTTAAGAGTATATTTATTATGTTTGTTTATTAGCACTCTTAGTTCAAGAAATTGGTTATATTATTTAAAAAATGTCTCATATAACATATATAAAAATTGTTGACACTGAATTTCAGGGTAAAATAAAATTATAAATCATAATATAATCTCAATTTGAATCCAACAATGCCATTTCCATCTGAGCAACAATAATTCAAATTCTCCCCATTTATGTTTTTTTCAGGTTGGAGACTCTCCAACAATTTATCATCAAACCCATGAAAATTTACAATGGTCATCTAGAGATCTGCAAATTCAGGTAAATCCAAATCAAGATAAATTACCTTAGAACAAAAACAACAGAAATATGTGATTGTAGATTCTTCCATCCCACTATCACAACGGCCAATTGATCTTGCGGTGTACAGCAGAAGTGGGCGCGCTATATGCAGAACATGCCGAGGCGCCACTGGAAACAACCAGGAAAGAACCCATTCCAGAAAGAGGTCAGTATTATTTACTTTTTCATATATTTCGTAACACAGCCAAAGTTTTTATGCGGAGTTTTGTAATAGATATGCGAAAAATTGCAAGCAAAACTAAATAATGTTTGCAAGCGAGAAGTTTTTGTTGCTAATTTTTGGTGTGTGGAGCATGTTAATAAATTGTGTATTGAACCATAAATTTATTATGGCAATTCTAGGTTATTCCTATGTGTGTCCCATAAAACAGAATTTACTTTTATGAAGTAATTTAATCAAACTTTGGTGCCATGTGAAAAGTTTTTTGGACATGTTTAGTTTACAAAACATTGCCAGGGATTTATAATTCTCTCAAGAAGTTTATGAAAAAGGATGATCATTTATCTAATGAGCGTTCATAAATACCCGATATAGTTAATTAAAAAATGAATGCAAACTTTTCTAAAACTTGAAATTTGCTTGTTTTAAAGCAACAAATTACGCAACATTCTTTAGATGAATATTCTTGCGGTTGTCTAGTTATTGGTTTTTTTATGTAGAACTTCTATATGTACACAATGACAAGAAAAATATTGTTGCCGAAGAAAAAACTTTGTCATTTAATTAGTAACGTATACAAATCATTCATTAAGATAATTAACTTTGCGGTATTTTATGGTTTCTACTCAAGGATGCCCGGTCAATTGACATTAATATTTGGGAAAAGATATTCCTAGCTAGTTGAAGCATAAAACCAGGACAAACTTATTGAAAGAAAAATCCAATTAATTTAATTACCTGTGTACCAGCATACCGGTAAAAGTTTAATTATAATATATACCTTTTCACTTCCCAGAATGCTATAGAATGCCAAAAATACAAAATAAATGAAAATTTATATCAGAAGGATTTGAAGTATTTGTTAAGGTATTCAAAATATTTCGAAATATTTCATGATGCTAAGCCTTTCACATAAAATTGGGATTTTGTATTTAAAGCTGGAACTGTGGATGGTTGGCTTTTAAAGCAATAAAAGATTATAACTGATAAACAACATGTTTTATGACAAGGAAATCACAAAGGAAAACTAGTTGTGCAGCTTGTGAGCTGAGCAGGACTTCTCCGCTAGTATGGAATGGTGTTTTCATTAAAAATTGTTTCGAAGTGCTATCTCTAGTCGTTATAAAAATCGGAATAAACATCGATGCAATTCTTGACAGAACTTATAATTTCAAACATTTTTTCTGAAGAGACCGAAGTGCTATCGCTAGTCGTTCTCGAGTTCTTGAGTTGAGAGCGAGCGGTACCAGGTTGATCCTCCAAAAACTTGATTTTTATAATTTTCTGGACGAATCATGAGATTCTAAGACTTTTTCAAAAAAAAGTTGTCTGGTACCACCAGATGACCCCCAGATGACTCCCAGCAGGTAGTGGACCAAACATCGATGTATTTCTTGACCCAACTTATCATTCCAAACATTTTTTCTAAAGAGACCGAAGTGCTATAATCGTTCTCGAGTTCTGGAGCTGAGAACAAGCGGTACAACTGATCCTCCAAAACTTGATTTTTCAAATTTTCTGGGCGAATCATGAGATTATAAGACTTTTTCAAAAATGTTGTCTGGTACCACCAGATGAAGATGACTCCCAGTAGGTAGTGGACCAAACATCGATGGTAAATTTTGACCGAACTTATTAATCCAAACATTTTTCCTGAAGAGACCGAAGTTGTATCTCTAGGGGTTCTCTAATTCTGGAGCTGAGAGTAAGCGGTACCAGGTTGATCCTCCAAAAACTTGATTTTATAATTTTCTGGACGAATCATGAGATTCTATTTTCAAAAAAGTTGTCTGGTACCACCAGATGACCCCAGATGACTCCCATTTATTAATCCAAACATTTTTCCTGAAGAGACCGAAGTTGTATCTCTAGGCGTTCTCTAATTCTGGAGCTGAGAGTAAGCGGTACCAGGTTGATCCTCCAAAAACATGATTTTTATAATTTTCTGGACGAATCAAATTCAAGACTTTTAAAAAAATTGTCTGGTACCACCAGATGACCCCAGATGACTTAGGTAGTGGACCAAACATCGATGTAATTCTTGACCGAACTTATTAATCCAAACATTTTTCCTGAAGAGACCGAAGTTGTATCTCTAGGGGTTCTCTAATTCTGGAGCTGAGAAAGCGGTACCAGGTTGATCCTCCAAAAACTTGATTTTTCAAATTTTCTGGGCGAATCATGAGATTATAAGACTTTTTCAAAAAAGTTGTCTGGTACCACCAGATGACCCCAGATGACTTTAAAGTGGACCAAACATCGATGTAATTCTTGACCGAACTTATTAATCAAACATTTTTCCTGAAGAGACCGAAGTTGTATCTCTAGGCGTTCTCTAATTCTGGAGCTGAGAAAAAACATGAAATAATTTTCTGACGAATCATGAGATTCTAAGACTTTTTCAAAAAGTTACCACCAGATGACCCCCAAAATATTAGTGGAACAAACATCGATGTAATTCTTGACCGAACTTATTAATCCAAACATTTTTCCTGAAGAGACCGAAGTTGTATCTTTAGGCGTTCAAATTCTGGAGCTGAGAGTAAGCGGTACCAGGTTGATCCTCCAAAAACATGATTTTTATAATTTTCTGGACGAATTTGAGATTCTAAGACTTTTAAAAAAAGTTGTCTGGTACCACCAGATGACCCCCAGATGACTCCTCAGCAGGTAGTGGACCAAACAAAACATTTCCCGCCTCAACTCATAATCGCAAACATTTTCTGAAAAACACACAGCTCTAGTTTTTCAAAAAAAATGTTTTTTTTTGTATGGAAAACCCGACTTTGGTTCACGGAAGTGGTTCTGGTGACCTAACGAGTGGAGTCACCATCACCAAAAATATCAGATGCACGATGAGAAGAGATACCAAGTCGATTGGCATCAAAAAATCCGGAATCGGTTCGGTAGAAGGTCAGATCGATTTACAGTAATCCACGGATCCACCAAACCACCGAACCACCAGGCACACGGCCCTTAGTTTTTCGAATTGCACGGGTCAGGGGTCAATATTTTCCGGATTTTTTTCAACTAAATACGGACAAAAATATAAGAGATATTTTTGAGATTTGTGTACAGGGAAGTCAGGAAAAATCAGATAAGATCGAAAAACTCTGAATATGCTGGGACGAAAACAATACTTCTCCGATTTTGCGGAGAAGTAAATATTTAAACTTGGTTACATCATAGATTAACTATTCATATTTACATTTTGGATATTTTGTAAAATTCTCGTGCCAGAACATTTATTACATTTTTCATTCATTTCCAATTTTTCATACACCAAGATTTTAAGATTTTTCAAAACCCCTGGACAAATCTCCCACTTTCCCTGCACATAACATGCAAAACATCCTTCACATTCAGCAAATTATATGTGTTATACTTATACTTATATTATATCCTTTATTTATGTGCCCCGTTTGGTCTCGTTATGGCACTTCATAATTCAGCTGCAAAATGCAAGCTAAACTGACAAAATATTACTTTTGGTAATGCAAGGGAAATTTGTTGGTGTCAAAGCTTTGCAGAAGGATATATTGCATAACGTTCTTCAGTGTCGGAGATATCCTGTTATTTTCCGAAAAGTTATTATTTTTGTGACAATTTACAATATGTAGTAAACATCATTTATAAAACAAACGAAATTTATTAAAATTGTATGAAATTTAAAGGAATTTAATGAAATTTAATTAAATTAAATTTAAAGTTTTCCATTTAAAAGAACACTCAACTCATTAACGTTTTTTGATTTGATAATTAGGTACTGTTTGAATAGATTCTCGATGCACAATCATTAGAGCATAAATATCCTCACCTCAATCTTTCATCGTTAATTACAAATCTCAAATACCAACGTATCATAGATTACACAATCCACCTACAAAATTAATTTGAGTTTCCAAGCTTTCCAATCAACCTACAATTAACTTCCTTGTAAACTCTACATAAAATAATTTATCGCCCTAATAAACTCCTTGATCGAAAACTAATTGGAGAACTTTGGCGCTTCATTTTATTGTTTATGCGACCTTATTCTTATCGTCTCTACCAAACGTGAGCAAATTTATACTAAATTATACGAAATTTAAAAATTATACGAAAAAAATAACTTATGAATTTCTTCTCCCTTGCGTTGATAATCTCAAAAGAATAATAAAGTTTTTAATTTGTTTTTATCAAAAGTTTTCGGCCAATCTAGCTTTGGAGAGATGATAAAGTTTCATTCACTTTGCAATAAATTATTCAATTTATGCTACTCGTTTGTGATTAACATTTTAAAGCCCCTATTCTTGTTTAAAATATGAAGAATCAAAAAGAGCATATGGAGTGAATAATTTCTGGGAGTTATGCAACAATTATTTTCAAAATGTATTTATGTCCATTTATGTCCTATGGAAAATTTTTGCTAAGAAGCAATTCGATAAGCTTTGTTATTAGAGCCTTTATTAAATATAAATATAATATTTATCTAATACCAAGGTTATTTATATCAAACCAGTAAAGTATTCTATTCTTTTCAATTTGAAATCTATACGTCTATACCTCAAAGATCATGGCGGAATAAAAAAAATGTTGAAAATTGTTCCATCTTCCAAATAATTTCATAATATATCATATTTCATAATCAAAAAATGGCTCACCATAACAAATATTAAATTTCACTTCAAACAAGATCCATACCCTGTTTTGCGTCAAGTAGCTAATTTATATTCCATCGAATATTCGATCAAAATTCTAGGTACACAAGCTCAAAAAACAAAAAAAAAAGCTAAAAACGGCCAGAAAATCAATTACCTGCACCACCTGTTCTCTATTAAAAGTTGAAATGCAATCGAAAGCTGTAGTTTGTGCACACAAAAAAGTTTTCAACGATAGAATTAGATAGAATGTATCGACAGATTGATCGAAAAAAATGGCGTGTTTTTCCTTGATAAAAACGAAATACACTAGAATACCTTCAGTCATTGAAATAAATATAAATGACTTTTTGGAGATGCCAGGGGGCCAACATTGTAGGTTTAGCTAAAACGAGAGAAAAACTTTTGATTTGGGTCAGAAAACTGTTCGTAGTGTACTTTTCGCAACGTATGTAGAAACAAAAAATAAAATCGAATTGTTCTGTTGCCATAAGGGATAATTTCAGGTCTTTATTAATTTTGTTGCTCTGTGCTTTTGTAGTCACTGAATTGATTCTTTTTAGTATATTTGCTTTTGTAATTTTAGATGTGGAATGCAATATTATTCCAACGTTAATCATCCATAATATTTAATTCAATTAATCTAATTTTTGGTTAGCTAACTCAACCCATTTTAATTAAATTATTATCGGAAAATCTTTTGTCAAAAATATTTATCCACCCTGTGATCCTTCAGCCAAACCAGCAAAGTGAAAAGGGGCAAAAAAGGATTATCTCGCAAATTTCCCAAATTTTAATTATTCCATTAACCATTTCCTTTTTTGTGTGACCCTTCCTCTTTAAGTCTCCAAATTTCCAAAGTCTTGAAGCTATCTGGTTTGACGGCAATGTGACCTTAAAATAAATTTGCAGCATCGTAAAAGCTAATTGGCGGAATCATTAAATCAAAGACAATATCAAACTCATTTGGGCCATTGTCTGGGATCCTTTGTTCCGATTCTTAAAACAAATTTGTTGTGTTTTTTTCCTGTGCTGCTTTTATTGCTTTAACTGTCGTGAATAATTTGCCACCCGAAAACAATTATATTAAATGAAATTAAAGCTTAGAAAGATGAGTGAGCTGTGAATGAGGAAATATTTGAGGAAGTATTTTTTTCGGCACTAATTGCTTAGTATATTCAGATTTTGCGTTTGCAAAGACAAGGTTAAGTCATTAAGTGTTTCTGTGATTAAAGTTGTCCCTTTACTCATTAATTAAGCTCAAGTATTTCGTTTTGTCTTGTTGAAAATGAAGCATAGAGGAGATTTTCAGTATTATCTGATGCTTTCTTTTAAGATTAGTTTTCTATTTATTTGAAATATTGACTTAAATTTTTAATCAATATACAATCAAAAGCTAGAGAAGAATTGAAAACACTTTACCTCAAAAATTTAAATGTAGTGCAAGTCTCAATTTTACCCCTTGAAAGCATGTTATGTTCATAAAGAATTATCTATTTTCAAAATATATTGCGATCTAAGATTCTTCCAACACAATAAACAAAACAAAAACATTTTTATCCAAGCGCTTAGTACAAAAACGCTTTATAATCTCGTTAATCTGCTGATATGGCAACCCTTGCCACTCCAAAACCCCGAAGCTTTCTTCTCAGTCTTATTATAATCATCCGTTTGTTTGCTTTTCTATTTTCCTATGTCAGGATTTGCTCTTAGCTGTAGTGCTATAGAGTTCTTTTATGTTTTAGTAAAAATACTGAAATTATTTAGAGTTTTTCTTTCTTTTGGTTACAGCAGATACAATAAAAATAATTATTGTTGCTTTATTCACAACCATCCATTCTTGAGTTTTTCTGTCTTGTACTCGAAGCTTTTGTGTAATTTTATTATTTTTCTTGTTTAATATAATTGAAGTTTTTGTGACTTCTGCTGTGTAGATTATTAAAATAGGTTAACAGAATTGCTGTTTCTTGGGGCACAGTTTTTTTTTCTGAAACGCAAGAAATCATAAATAAAGTTACTTCGTTTACAAACATACATACATAGATGACGAACATATTCAAATAATAATTTAACCATTGATTGTTATTAAATGAAAATAAACATATTTGAAATTGTAAAAATTATGTTGAAAGGTTTTCTTAAAAATCAAACTTTTCACTGAATTCAGCAGGTTTTCATTTCTCATGATCACAACAAAGAAATCAAATAGTTGAGCTTTTATTTTCCCGAAAATTTAATGTCCAAAAACACAAAGCTCCACATGAAAAGAACTTGCTCCAGGCAAACTTCAGCAAAAGGTCAAAAGAAAATCCTTAAAATCCAAGGGATACTTTTAATAACATTCTCCGGATTTGCATTTATTATGCTTGTGAATCCGCAAATAAAGATTTTTGCCCGATTTATTTATTATGCAAAAAAATTTCCTTTTTGCTGAGCCTTTCCGGTCAGAATGAAAAATATAGAGCCATGCAAGCTTTTTAACGTTATTTGAGGATAATTTTATGAGCATGATAAGCTCCAAAAATTATGCAAAGCACATGTTAATAAAATATGAACAGCTCCCCAAGTACCGAAAAACTATAATTTATATAATTTATAGTAGAAAAATTGGCTCGCAACATCCTAATTTAAAAACTTTAAAAGCTAGCGAAAAATCTTCAGAAACTGATAATAATTTAAAAGCTGGCCAAGTTTTTGGAAACTTTTGTTAATTGCAATTAAAATTGATGTTTATATTTATCGTCTAGATACTACTTAAATATTCTCGTGAGTTTTGAGGTTTTTTTTTTAAAGACTGAATTTAAAAATTTAATGATACTCACGAATGAATAGAATTTAAAATTTTTTTCAATCTTATTTGATTTTTCCTGGCTTCCCTGTACAAAAATCTCAAAAATATCTCATATTTTTTTTGTCCGTATTGAGTTAAAGAAAATTCCTGTAAAAAAAAATCCGGAAAATATTGAACCCCCGACCCGTGAAATGCGAAAAACTAAGGGCCGTGTGCCTGGTGGTTCGGTGGTTCGGTGGTTCGGTGGTTCGGTGGGTGTGTTACTGTAAACGATCGATCTGACCTCCCACCGGACCGATTCCAAATGTTTTGATGCCAATCGACTTGATATCTCTTCCCATCGTGCACCTGATATTTTTGGTGATGGTGACTCCACCGGTTAGGTCACCAGAACCACTTCCGTGACCCAAAGTCGGGTTTTCCATACAAAAAAAAACATTTTTTTTTGAAAAACTTGAGCTGTGTGTTTTTCAGAAAATGTTTGAGATTATGAGTTGAGGCGGGAAATGTATCGATGTTTGGTCCACTACCTGCTGGGAGTCATCTGGGGGTCATCTGGTGGTACCAGACAACTTTTTTTTGAAAAAGTCTTAGAATCTCATGATTCGTCCAGAAAATTATAAAAATCCAGTTTTTGGAGGATCAGCCTGGTGCCGCCTACTCTCAGCTCCAGAATTAGAGAACGCCTAAAGATACAACTTCGGTCTCTTCAGGAAAAATGTTTGGAATAATAAGTTCTGTCAAAAATTACATCGATGTTTGGTCCACTACCTACTGGGAGTCATCTGGGGGTCATCTGGTGGTACCAGACAACTTTTTTTGAAAAAGTCTTAGAATCTCATGATTCGTTTAGAAAATGAGAAAAATCGAGTTTTTGAAGAATCAGCCTGGTATCGCTCACTCTCTACTCTAGAACAAGCGAAGGATTAGAGATGCAACATTGGTCTCTTTAGGAAAAATGTTTGAAATTATAAGTTCTGTCAAAAATTGCATCGATGTTTATTCCAATTTTTATAACGACTGGAGATAGCACTTCGAAACAATTTTTAATGAAAACACCATTCCATACTAGCGGAGAAGTCCTGCTCAGCTCACAAGCTGCACAACTAGTTTTAATTTGGTGTAGGTAATATTGTAATAAATATGTTAGGTATTAATGAATGTTATCGTAATTAAAAAACTCAACATTTCTCAAAAATTCAAAAAGCTGTTAAATGTATGGAAATAATGACTCTCCCAACGGACCAAATTGAAAATGGTGAGCTGCCAGCTGAAGTTTCAATGTGAAATACTGAAATTGTTTGTAGCAATTAAAAAAGTAATTTCAAACCATTTTTAATGAGGTTTGAAATAATTGCCGAGTACTTGGCCACAAATTAATTTGATTGAATTTTTCAATTAATAAAAATGATGCCGGAGTTCAATCAAATTGAATTGCATGCTGATTTCCAAGAAAAAATTATAATTTAATGCGGGTATAATTAGAAATTGATTTTAATTAAATTACAAATTTTAGTTGATTTGAGCAACATAGCTAAGCTTTAAGAAATATTTAGATGTTGTTTGAACTGTGAATTTTTTCAACTTGATACTTTTTCTTCTTAAACCTTTTAAAAATCTCTCATGCTTGCCTAATTAGTTGAAGATTTGAATTGGAAAAAGCATTTCTGTAAAAACACATTTTTATGAAGAAGCCTTTCAAATAAATTAAAAAATATCTTAATTTTCACTATTTCTAGCATTCATATTTTCCAAGAAGCTTAAACTCCAAGCTCTCTAAAGCTGCAATATACTTTTAATGCTCGAGTAAGAATACAAGAGAGATTTGGAAATGAATAAAAAAGCATTGCAGAAAAATCTTGTTTAAAATAATCTTGCTCATTGCTTGCAATAAAAATGAGCATAAGTCTCTTCAATTAGTTGAAATTCATTTTAATGAATTTTATTATGCGGTTGCTAAGCAAAGGGTGACTTAAAAAGCTTTAGAATTTAAAGATCACTTTAAAATTTTATTCACTTTTATGATAAACTTTTGATTGAGCTGAAAAGTTCAAAAGAAATTTTTCGTTTGACAAAAAATATTATTATTAATGCCCATATGGTTTTAACTTTTAAGATTAAGAATGAATTTTTTTTCTCGAGGGATTCTGCAAGGTGTTTTTTTCATACTTTTAAACCTTTTGTGGCAAAAATATAATTTGAGCGCAGCTTCCTGTGAAAGAAAACATAATGTTTAGAATGGATTCCTTAGAACTTTTACAAAAGAAACTTGAATGAATTAGTTGAATGAAAGTGTAACTCTTTGCTTTCATCTCGTTCAATATTATTATGAACTTATAATGGAATCTAAACATATTCTGGTAGATCTCGAAAAGTTGTAGTAAAAGCGTTTATAAGTTTCAACAAGTTTTTAAAATATAGTCACTCATATTGAAGTTAGCTATATAAGAAGAAAATAATTCTATTTTTATTTATTTGAGTATTCAATCTAGATGATAAATTTTTATTAATCACAAGTATTTAGTGGTGGTGAGAAAGGTCAGGTCACATTTTCACAAAAACTCTAGTTTCACAGCTATTGTACCATATATGCTACATGCAAGCTTTCGCAAATCCTGCAAAATGTCTCTTTTGTTTTACATTCGATTGCATCCATATAAAAAGAAATTTTATGTATGCTTTTTTAGCATACAAAACCTAATTTTCTTTGCTTGTTCGTGAATTTTTTTGCTTGTCTTTTCCTTTTCCGAATCAATTCAATTCGAGTTCTTTTTTACGATGGTAAAATTAATTCTCATGAAAATTTTATTGGGAGAGTTTTTGCTCCAATTTTTTTTTTCTGACAAGATAATTACGAGAAAGGATCTTTTTACATGCGGAATTGATTGCAAGTCTTTGTTGCAGACATTTCAGTTACGAAAGGTAAAAATTTCTACAAAAACTGATTGGTTATTGAGCATTTGAGATACAATTGGCAATTTATTCTACTGGAAATAACGGATTTGGTTGAAAGGATAAATTTATTAAATTAGAGATTTTTGGGAAGACCCCAAGTTTTTATGAAATCTCATGCCAAGAAAAATAAACTCCTTCAATAAAAGTGTGCTCTTAAGCTCAAGCAAATAAAATAAAAAATAATTATTTTTAATGATAAAAATTTAGCGCCTAAAAATTGCTCTGAGATTCACTCCCATAAGCATAAGATCCTAGATAAGAATAAAATAATGGAAATTATCCCATTAACCAGAATTTAATCTGAGCAGCACGAAAGTACAAAAGCTCTACACAAAAGGAAATCTGCGGAAAATATCTATTTTAATTAAATTTCATCCTTTCCGTTTTTTTTTGCTTGCAGTGACGTCGCCCAGCCGAGCCAGTTTATCAAGAAGTTGGCATCTAGCACTTGTCTGGACGCTGTGGATTATAGGATTAAACTTTACACAATTTCAAGCAACCAGATAGTGTGGACTCACCATCAACTTTTAATTGGAAGACAAAAAAGGATTAAATGGCGAGAATCCCGCTTATGACAATTTTTCCACCGACGAAGTCGACACAAATTTATTCCGGAGGATTATGGATAATGGAATGGAATGTCTTTTTATCTGATTGTGGTTAGTTAAAGGATTTCACAGGAAATTATCAAAACCGTTCATTAAGTTCTTTTAAAATACCATTAACCATAATCCAGCCAATGCTTCAACTATAATATAATCATACTTTGTGTCGCTCTTCGCCATTTCTAGATAATTTGCTACATTATTCAAAAGTTTTCAATTAAAAGCAAAAGCATGTAAAATATAAATTTTAAATTCAATTAAGTAGAAGAGCTCACTTTAATACTTTACAACTAAATATGCCAATTTATAAATAATGCAGATTTTAAGCTGCCAAGTTACACTGTTTGTGACATTTTAAAATAAATGAAAGTTTTAGTGGAACAAATTGTTTCGAGTTAAAAAGTTTAATTTCTTTGCACTTTTGTTCTACGTTTCCACAGATGAAAGAATATACAATATCAACATTGTTTTGGCTAGTTGATGCAAGTAGAGATGATATTTATAGGGGATTTGAAATTCGTTTAAATTTTAAAGAATATAAGCTAGTGTTGGGCTTTTAAGATATTATTTCCATTAAAGGGTTATTAATTTCTAAACTTTAGAACTTATAAAATTTCCATTTGTTATGTATTGCAGTGTTTCAAACTTCTAATTTATTACTTGCACATAATCAACAAACATATGGAATATGATAGACTGCAGTGCATTGAATCTTCTTCTCGTAACAAAATTATTCTGGAAACGACATTTTTATTAAAATTGCTGAGAATAGTCACTAGTGAGCTGACAGCTTCATCACAGAAATGAATAAAATATTTTGAGTAGAATTTGAAATTATAAATGTAATTTTTGTAATTCGCATTGTAAATAAACTAAATTGTACCCGAAAGTATTAAAGCAAAGAACATTAGGAAGATCCCAAAACTGTTAGAGCTGATAATGAGCTCTATAATGGCGTGTTATCCCCAAAGAGGCATCCCAATTGTTACCATGGAACTCGGCTTGCCACTTGTTGCATATTACTCATCTTTCTATAGGATAAGTAGCATAAGCGAAATTACAATAATTTCTATTCTTCTCTAAGGATTCTTCAGCTTTTCCGACACTTTGTGGTGAATTGTTTGCGAAAGTTTTGCCAGCTTATTTGGTAAGGGGGAGATTTTGACAGAAGATTTATTGTTTTACTGTTTTGTTTAAGCTGAATTGAAGGAAGTTGCTAGTTTATGTTTTTAATTGAAACAATAAATCGATTAATTTTTGTTGCCTTTATTGGATGGAAATCCCCCTTGACCAATTTAGGAAGAATTATAAAGCAAAATGTGAGAAAATTTTAGCATGGTGAATATTCTGTAAATATAATTTGTTCAGAGCTTTTTGCTCTTAATTTATAAATGTAAATTTTAGCTTTATTATTTAGTTTATTTCTTGTAAATATGTCCATTAAAAGTTTTTATATTTAAAAAAGCAAATTATGACGGCTATAGGTTAAGTAAATTAATTTGTGCAATAATTTTCCAAATAAAAAAAGTATGAATAAAATATTTTTAGTTATTATGTTTGAACATAATTGTTATTTCCCACTGATACTCATTGAAGCTGAACACATTATAAATTTATTTCAGGTTCAACAATTCAACTATATCTTTTGTATAAAATGCCATTAATTAGCAATCAAAAATGTTAATGCTTAAGCTAGTAAATTATTCGCAATTATAATTTTAATTGTAGATGAATGAAAATATTCCGTTCCTAAAACAACTTAATGGCTTCTACCGTACTCATTTGAATAATTCACAAATCGTAATCAATAGTACCACATGACTGTTGCAAATAATCCACTAAATAAATATAAATTTTCTGTATTTGTATTTCCCGTTTATATTCTAGATTTATCTGGTTTATGTTGTAGAACTGTAGTTTATGCTTTCCCATTTCAATATCATCTCTGCTAAAGTATAATGCCATGTGTTAATAACTCGAATTATTCACATCAATTATAAATTTAGCAAACTAAATTATATCGAGGAAAACATAAATTATATAATGCGGTTTAATATCAACAATTTTGACTTTGAAAAATATAATGATTTCTATAAAGATGTTGTTTTTATGAGTCTAATCAAAAAGCATATTCATCAAACTAAAATGAATTATATAATGATTAGATTTACTGCCATTACTATAACATTCAAGGATAACCTGGAAATGTGATGCTTATTGAACTATTTCAACTTTTATGAAATTGCGCTCAGTAATACAATTATTTTGAATAATTGGAATTGGTGAATAAGTTAATCATGATATATTCATCAGAAAGTATGTTTCATGGTCGCATGTTTTCTCTAACAATAAACTGTTTTCATTTTAAAAAACTTTGCAATTTGAATTGCAACTTTCTAGCTATCACAAGGATACAGCTTTTGATTAAATATTAAAGCTTTCTGCTGCTATGCTCGCATTTAAATAATGAGAAATGAAAATGAAAGTTAATTAAAAATGTTAATATTTTCCAAAACTCATGATACGAAAAAGCTTAATAGCTAGCTGTTATAAAGCTTCGAAGAATTTTAATTCTCGTTTTGAATTTATGCAAATTATTATTTAATTTCACTTTTCGATGTATTGTGTCGAGCAACGGATCTTGTTGCTTAATTTTTGGGAATGGATTTATTTTGTTCAGTGTAAAGTTCGGTTTTAAGTGACATCATTGATTTAACCGTAGCTTGACAATCTTTTTGTTCAAGAATTATACTTTTGTTTAATACCAACATACTATAGTATGTTTGTACATAATAAGATATATCAAGCCTTACCATATATTTCTGTAAGCAAAAAGCACGAAATGGAGATGGATGGTTTCAAATGTTCTTACTTCATTTAGGATCATTTTTGGATCCCTTTTGAAAATTTCCATTTATATTACGGTAAAAATCGCCTTTATTGAGCATTTTTGGGATATATTTAGGATTATTTAGTTTTTGCACAAAATAGATCTCGAAGTAGTGCTGAGACAAGGATAATGTTTAATTTTACTGGAAAGGTTGGTTTGAAAGCTTTAGAAAAACCAACATTTTTCCAAAATTGTTAACGACTTGTGTCACTCTATACTAGAATGACTTTTTAGTGTTTGCTCAATGGTTTTATGAAATCTATGGGTTTTTTAGATTTGATTATTATCTTTTATTATTTTCACACGACTATCAAGTTTTAAATTAATTGTGTTTGTATAAATTATAGACAAAACTCGGATAATAACTAATTAAAATATATCATATATTCATATATCATGTGTATCATAAAATAATATACATATTATCAGTTAAACTTCGATAAACTAAAAGAGTGCTTGTTCAGATAGCAGTGAAAAAATTTGTTGTGTAAAGCAAAAATTCAAATACCGTAAAGAAATTTTTATTTATTCGAAAATCTTACATAGCTATTTTGAATAAATTAACCGAACAATACCAGATCCTTCTAGCTAAATTAAGAACAAAGCCAGTAAATAATTTGTGAGCAATTATGCGCATTATGTGGAAATAAAAAGGAAAATTTATCATTTGGTAAAATATACCAAGACATTTGAAGCATTTCTAATTTTTCCCCACAGTTTTTCTTCATAACAGAGCCGACATAAAACACATTTCTCTATATATTTTTCTCTATACTAATTTGCATATTAACACATCGTTGAAGAGGAAATACTGGCCTATTTATAACTTAATGCGAAAATTTTACAAGGGAAAAAGCAAAATTAACAGAAAAGTCTGCAAAATATCTAGACGTAAATTAAATTAATGGGCCAACCATTTAAAGTTTACAGATTTTTTTTTCTTTTGGATAATTTACAACTCAATTTATTTTTGAAAATGTATGGTTTTGAATTTATGAAATGTTACATTATCATAACGCTTATACCCGTTTATAACTGTTAATGGCAGTATTGTTCGATGATGAGGAGTAGGGTGGTTCAAACTACTATGGGAATGCTATTGTATTAAAAAGTCGCGCTCCCCTAGCAAATTTTGCTTTAAAATAACATAAAGAAAATTCACAAAAATTTTCAATTTTTTTGATGGACGTTTAGAGGTCGCGCAATCCATTTGAAATTTTTAAGTTTTTGAGGAAAAATTTTGAGAATTTTCGACAGAAGCCCTGATGAAAATTCGCAAAAATCTTAATTGTTTTTTTAACACTTATTATTGAAGAAAATTATCCCGTAATTTGTTTTTAGATAAATTAAATAACTTGCAAGTTCTATTTATAAAAGTTGTTTGACATCGAGAGTGTGAAAAATTAAAAATCATTCAAAATCATATAACATCTAAAATATTTTATCAATACCCTTCAATTTACAACTACAATCAATAAAAATGTTATTTCTAAGAAATCAAAAAGATTTGGCATATATTTGATGTTCACGAGATGCTTAATTCCAGTTTTATTGGATCAATATAAAAATGGATGGCATGTTGTTGTTGTTTTTTTTAAATTAGATTTTTCTTCAAAGTTTATTAACAATTATCTCTTGAAATGAACTTTTTTGACCTAAAACATAAATTTTTTCTGTTAATTGTTAATAAACTTTGAAGAAAATGCACATTAAAAAAAAACAACAACAACATGCCATCCATTTTTATATTGATCCACTAAAACTGGAATTAAACATCTCATGAACATCAAATATATGCCAAATCTTTTGAATTTCCTTAGAAATAACATTTTTACTTATTTTAGTTGTAAATTGAAGGGTATTAATAAAATATTTTAGATGTTATATGGTTTTGAATGATTTTTTATTTTTCACACTCTCGATGTCAAACAACATTTATAAATAGAACTTGCAAGTTATTTAATTTACCTAAAAACAAATTACAAGATAATTTTCTTCAATAATAAGTCTTAAAAAAACAATTAAGATTTTTCCGAAATTTCATCAGGGCTTCTGTCGAAAATTCTTAATATTTTTCCTCAGAAACTTAAAAATTTCAAATGAATTGCGCGACCTCTAAACGTCCATCAAAAAAATTAAAAATTTTTGTGAATTTTCTTTATGTTATTTTAAATCATAATTTGCTAGGGGAGCGTGACTTTTCAACAATGTTGCATTATGGTCCACCCTAATGAGGAGTGTGAGAAATTTCAGGGCTCCAGCACTCTCCACCATTAATGTATTAAAATATTTTTATAAGCTTTGCAGAAAAATTATGTCGGTTCTGGTGAAATTTGAGAAAAACATTTTTAATTGAATTATTAAATGGCTTGTGGTTATTACGAGGTTTTCACCACTAACTGACATTAAAGTATGTAATTAATTTTAAAGCTATTAAATATATCTTAAAGTTTGATTCTCTAGAGTATGCGAAATTTATGCATATAAATAAATGAATTGTAATCAAAAAACAGAATGTACAATCCAAATGGAATACAATAAATTATTTATAAATATTTTTGAATCACACACAATCAAAAACCATTGAAATCAAATATTCATAAAATGATTCCAAAATAAATCGAGTGCATTTTACATCAATTAAAAATATATCCAATTAGTTTGATTATAATCCAAAATGAATGCAGTTTGCATGTCATATTCATGTAATACACATGGCATTCATAATTTATGATTGGATTTATTTTGTCACTTTTGTTTTATTATGCGGTAGAAACAATTTCAATTCGAATTTTACTCGGAACTAATAGCAATTGTAGTCACATATATCAAATTTGCTCTAAAATTTTAGAAATAAGTGTTCTCAGCTCCAACACAATTAATTGTTTTGTTGTTTTCCATTTATTAATCTATCACGAAGCAACAAACCATAAATAGTTTCACAAAATGAGAAATCATCGTTTTTCGAGCAGACGTTAATTATTTGATACTGCTCACTTAATCAACGAGCATCAAGCACTTTGAATTTGTTGTTTGAAAATATAATTTGGTGCAGAATTTAAATGTTGCTAAAATATCTCCAAAATTTCCGAAATTTATTAACTTGCCTGATTTGTAAGTATCTAAATTTTTTGAATACTCACGATTTTTGGATGTGAAGAAATTTTCAAGGAGATATTAATAAAATTGCTCAACATTGTTATTAAACATTTAAATTAAATTCATTTAACTATATACTTGAAGACTGCAGTACAAACATGAAATAAAAATTGATATTAAACAATAAAAGCTTTTAAAGCACTCTAAAAGTCCCTTTTCAGTTAGTTTCTTAATTTGCAAACAATTTACTTTACTGTTTATGTTGTCTCTGGTTTTCTCAGTTTTGCTTTACTTCTGCTTGTAAAAGCACATTTAGATGAAAAAGTTTTCAAAGCAAATGGAAAACCATTGAGAAATATTTGGAAAGCAAGAAAACCCAGAAAACAATGGTTTTGCCATTTTTGTGTTGGGTTAAGGAAAAACTTTTTTGCTCATTCTTGTGGTGTTTGCATTAAAGTTGCATGATTTTAAGTTAAAATGAGGACTTGATGAACATCAAAGAACAATAAAAACACACACCTTATACTTATTTTTGTCGTAAAGCTTTTAAAACAAAAGCATATTCACCACAATGTATTCAACAATATTTCTTGTTCGAAGTACTTTATTGTCCTTTGTTATTTTTTAAACATTCTGTCAGAATAACTAACATGATAAGCTTATGATAAAATAACTTCACCTTCATAAACGTATTTGAAGTTTATTTAATAGAAAATGTTGCAAATATCGTGCAAATATAAATTAATCTTTGGGAAGTTCATTTCTCAACTTATATTGTGGTGTGATGTATGAATGTGTAAATTTATAATTAAGATTACAGACTATCATTAATTCAGTTCAAAGCATTTTCATTGAGCGCTAACAATATTTGCTGATCATTTGTCACGAGTCTGAATGTAGACATATAAATTAATGTGACTCGATGAATTGCAGCTTTCAATGTAATTTTTTTATTAAAACAAAATGAATTGATTCAACATCATTTAAATTGTAAAATGAACTCGAAAATGTCAAAAGCTTCGAACGGTGGTTCAAGCTTTCGTTACGTTTAGAGTAGAAGAAATGGAAGTTCAAGTGATGCAATTTATTTTATATGTCACAGAATAAATAAATGTCTATTTTAGAGCAAAGAAACGACGAAGAAAAATGATAATATATACAAAGTGCAAAACTGTGACAATGTGGGGAAAGGAAATGAAGCTGCATAGAAAATGGGTTGCAAACATCTGTAAATTGCACTTGTTTATTTGTATAATATTCGTTGCATGTTCAATCAATCACTTGAAATGTTATTTCATAAATTTATACCATTCATGTGAAAATAGATTTTTATTGCTGATTGAGAATATTCCACGCCTTAAAACCCCTTCAACCTCCATTTTCAAATGCAAAGCAAAGTTTTGCATCTAAATTTTAATTAATTCAGAAAACTACAATTCTCAACCCCACAATAAATATAATTATAAGAAATACAAGAAATTATAAATTGACACACTTAAACTTTCCAGAAACTTTCTTGAAGCCTAAATCTATGTGAAAACTTCATGGTTCAGTTTTAAGCTTCATGTTTTCTCTGAAACCCAAAAACAAGAGCACCAGAAACTTTTGCCTGCACACATAAGAAGTTAAATTAATTGTTTCGCTTCAGCATCGAATAAATTTTGCAAAGGAGAAAAATCTCTCTAAAACGCTTTGTTGAAAGAAAACTTTTGCTTTTCCCATAATGTATCACATGTGAATACATTTTTGAAATCTTTTGGTTATTTCTTAGGGAAATGGTAAACATAAATTTTTCACTAAATATTCTAGAGGTGTGTAAAAACTTTGATAAAGCTACTTTACAGTCATGATAGTAATTAGTTAAATTTGAAGATTAATGACAAGAACAAATTTAAAAAAAAATGTATTATAATAATCTTCAACCAGCTTTTTAGCTTTTAAGTTATTAGTGAATACAACAAACACTGCTTGTGAACTTTGTTTTCCTGAATGCCAAGCTGTGAGAAAATAAAAACTACAGTGAAATTTATCGTCTTAATAACTTAAAATTGGTGCATTAGAGAATGAAATTCGCCAAAAGAGCAAAAAGTGCATTATAGTTGTAGTAAAAGCTAGAGAAAAACCAACTTCACATAAATAATAAATTCAATACCAAAATCTTTATCGAAAAATTTCAAAGAAAAACTTGCATGACTTTTTCGTCGAGCGTTCCCAAGTTGATACTTGGTCTGGAGGAACTGAGAAGTTGAGAAAATACTTATAAAAAAGCTCCAATAAAACTACATCTTTGAACTGTTTCCAAACCTTTTTGCTGAAACTTTTCTGAACATTTACAGTCGATGCAAGAATATGTTTTAAATTAATTTTATGGATATTATTGAAAAATTGCTGTAGAATATTGAATAAATCTTGAAAGTTTCGTTATGGGACTTGTTTTCTTTAAATTTTTTTTAGCGTTTCATTTCATTTAAAATATAGAAAAAACAACTGAAGTACTAAAAAAATGAAAAAACAGTCAAACATTTGAAATTGCAAAGATGAACAATAAAAGAGTTTAATAAATTATTTTCAGATTTATTTTACTGTTATGGAAGTTGAATAGTAACATTTGAAGTTTCAAAATGTTAGATTAATATTTTTTTGGTACAAATATATTTTCTCGATAAAGTTTAGTCTTTTTAAATATCAGATAAAATAGATATTTTCTATTTTCATTTAAGTGTCCCCAAAGCCAATAATTAATTAACTATTTGAAGATCCAATAAATAAAATTAATTGAATTGAATTGATTTGGAAAATAAAAAAAGAAGCAAAAAATGCTTCAAAAAGCAAAAAAAATAATTCAATTAAATGCAACAAAAAAAATTCATTAAAAACAGGTATTTGATAAAAAATACTAGAGTGATTTATCAATTGGGATAAGTTATCTATTGTGATAACTGATGGATAATTGACATTTCCAATGATCTGTCAGAAAAAATGTCACCGACAAAAGTGCGTGTAAAAATATTATACTCACTTTTGTCGGTGACATTTTTTCTGACAGATTATTAAAAACGTCAATTATCCATCAGTTATCACAATAGATAACTTATCCCAATATATAAATCACTCTAATGCATTTAAATGTAAAGGTGACTTCTAAAGACTTCTAGCACTTAGCAATTGTATACGGATAATTTAAATATTTAGTTGAATCTTTTAAGCGACAAATCTTTTATCATTTAGCCAAAAGATTATATATGAATCTATTTTTTACATTTTTAAAATTAAAAATTCCCTTTTAAAATCGAACTTTGATTTAGTTACGAATGTACATATCTCAAGCCGAAATACGAGAAACTGTGAAAATTTCAAACTGCCCCCTTTTAAGAAAGCATTAGCACAAAAAAGTATTTATTATCGCGGTCAAGAGCTTTACAATAAATTGCCAGAAAACATCAAAATTATTACCGAAATCTCTAAATTTAAATGCGAACTAAAAAAACATGTTTTCAATCATTATGCAAATTAAAACATGAATTTTAAAGCTTATGCATGGTGAGCAATAGTCAATATTCTTGATAAAATTTTTGATAAGCTATAAAGGATTTAAAATACTCAAAGTCATTGTTAGGTTTAGTAGTAGGATTAGTTCACTTCAAAAAACTTTTAAAAAATTTATTCAAACTTGTTCTTCGCATAAGACAATCATTGCAATGATTGGCTTTTGAAGGCAAAAATAAAAAATTGTAAGCAAACTTAAGAAAATAAAAACTGAAAAAAAAAAAAAAAAAAAAATCTAGATAAAAAATTAAGGAGTTATTGAATGAACTTTCTGTTGATTGAGAAATTAATAATGGATAGTTTTCATTCGGAAAGTTGCAATTTTAATCCTGTAATTTTTTGATCGATCGTGTAGATATAATTTCTAGAGTTTCAGAACAAAAAACATTAATTTGAAAAATTGGAAAACTGAAAGTTTTAATAACATATTTTGTAGAATTTCTTCATTTATCAGTTTGAAACCAGGTAATTATTAATTGAACGGTACTTTCAAAATATTTGTTTTTAAAGTTGGTTTAAACTTATAAATTTCTTTTCATGTAGCTATATTAATGGTTTAATCATGTATAGAACAATTAAAATATATTTTTAGAAACATTTTGGTCTTTTTTTTTTGAATTATCCTCAAAAAATGGTGTAAACTTTGACTTGAAATTTAAGAATAATATTTTTAACGAAGAAGCTCAGTAAAAGGACGATATTTTGCATAAATCTTTATTTGTAGAATTTCCAAAAATAATTAATATCTTATAAATGCAAATCTAAGGAGTTCCGAATTTTATTAAAATTATCCCTCAGAATTTGGGGACTTGCCAAAAAAAGCCTTTTCTTGTGGAATTTCAATTCTATAATTATATTTTTGCTACTAAACTTATAAAGCGCTTAATCAAGGTCACTCTGACAGATGATTGATAAATCAAATACAATTGTTATTGGCACATTAAAGATTGTTTTGTGGATGCACAACATGATTTGACTAAAATTTTGGTCTTGTCATTGTTGTTTGAATTGATTTTGTCTGTTGAAGGTTTAAATTAATTCCACAATAAATGGAATGCTTGAAGTATCATATATATCATAAATTTTTCACAAAAATATGTTATTTAGCTTGTAGCAAAGTTGACTTGTCGAGTTTGCAAATTGAAACGTTCATTATAAAATACCATTCTACTATATTGAGACAAATTTCACATCGTAACCCACGCCAAGGCTCTGTTATAAGCAGAAAGGTCAGATGAAAAGATCAACTTTGTCGTTGCAAAAGCAAATACTGGTAAGGATACAATGCAGTGACTACAAAGGCACAGAATAACAAAATAAATAAAGAGCAAAAATTATCCCTTATGGCAACAGAACAATTCGATTTTATCTTTTGCTTCCACATACGATGCTTTAAGCACACTACGAACAGTTTTCTGACCCAAATCAAATGTTTGCTTCTCTCGTTTTAGCTACCAACAATGTTGGCCCCCTGGCATCTCCAAAAAGTCATTTATATATTTATATTTCAATTTTATCTGTTTTCCTGCTTCGGTGTTTGCTTTTTTATATCGGACTAAAATCGTTTTATCAGGTTTTATCTTTTATTTTATGATCGATCTGATGAGACATTCTATCTGATTCTATCGTTCGATATTTGCACATACGAATGGCAATTGAAATTTCTGGAATGATTTCATTGTAGTGTTAAAAAAATTTTTCAAGTTGGTGCAAGTTTAAATGTAACAGGTGATGCCAGTAATGGCATTTTATATGGATGGAGATTGATATTTGCTCAAGATATAATATTACAGATTTTACCTCGAACCATCACTATCAATATAAAAAAAGGCTTTCCAATCTAAATTACTAAACAAAACTAAGTTTTCTCCTCCAAAAGGCTTTGTCAAATTGTAATCACATTGTTAGTGGTTGGATAGGTTCCTTTATTTTTCTCTAATTACAATTGTTTTTCTTTGCTTGAGCGTATTTCATTTTATATCCTTTTATTTTGCAGAAAGGTTAAAATTACAAAAAAAATGCAAATTTTCAACGATTGCTAAAATACTATGTTATGGTGCAATAAAAAACATGGTTATTTTTGTTAAACTCACTTCAAACGATCATTTTTATTTCCTTGCAAAATTTTATCATTTATATAAGTCAGTGGTATTTTTATTGTGCATGTGCAATGTGCATGAATAATGTCTTTCCTCGCTTTTATTGCATAATAACATAATTTTTACTTTGAACTAACGAATATTTGTGCTATGTTAGGTGTTTTAATAACAAATGAGAATTATAAATTGAATAATTTAAGAGAGAAACTTTATCATCATGCTTAAGCTCCAACAGGATTGACCAAATCGTTTGATAAAAACAAATTAAAACTTTGTTATTCTTTAGGGGAAGTTCAGCAACGCCCTAGGTGACACTGTCAAGGAGAGCAAATTTATAAGTATTTTGGTTATTGTTATTTGTATATGAGTGCTCACGTTTAGCTTCAATGATAAGAATAAGGTCGCATGAACTGTAAACACAAGAATTTTCAGCTTTAAGGCTCAATGAAAAATAAGTTCAGAATAAATTTTTCATTGAATGATATTTTTTGCAATGTTTGGAGAATGATCTTTACACAAAAAAATTTCGGAATTTGATAAATCAATTAAAATATGTTGTTTTTTAAATTCCAATAAAATGAGGTAAAATTAATCAGTATTGATGAATAATAATTGATTCGATATGTTATTTATTCGCTATTTGCATTTTCAATTCTTGTACTTAAAAACAAAAAACGTCGTCATGACGTGACTGAGTTTTTTCAATTTATGGTTAAAAACAAAACTTGCAAAATTCGGAGAATGGTTTTCAAAAAAATTTTCAACTGATGTGAAACACAAGACAAATTGTGTATCCTGTAACTTTTATTCTTTATATTATATTGTTTTGCAGGTCTTGAGGGAGGAAAGATATGAATTTTACCCAAAAACATGCATAAACATTGATAAATGACAACTTTTTCTTTGCACATATTACAGGTTGTTGCTTCAAATGTTAACTATATTCAACCACATTTACACAGAATTTCTATTTTACTTGTTCACTGTTTAAAGTTTAAACTGTATAAAAAATAAATTGATAATCATAATTGAAAACAAAAACAATTTAAAGAATTAAATTATTATATCAACTGATTCACACCTAATCATTGAGATCATAAGTTTTTTATAGATATTCTGCTCATAACAAAGTTTAAATTTTTCAATCTAACGTAAATAAAATATAAATATACCTAACGTGAAATTTAATAGTATAACGATCCTGTCGAAACCATAAAAAATCATTTATAATTTAAAACTGTTCCGTTTTGCTGCAAAATTTCAAGTCCAAAGGTAACTTGCCTGAATCAGCCTGAATCTAAATTCCAAAAGGACTGTTTTACTAGCTCATAACTCTTTTAATAATTTAATTAAAATGACATAAAATTTCTGTTGCTTTCATACGAATGGTGCGATCTAGAATAAAAATATATCATATATGACAAAATTTGTCGGAAATATGAATTTAATAGACAGTGGAATCTTTCATAAAATTTGAAATTAATTTATATTAGCTTTTAGCAGAACTTTATACAACGTTATTAAATTAAATTTACCAAAATGATATTTCGTTTTAATATCGGTTTCCTTTTTGTAATAATCATTTTGCAAAGTGATAGTATAACATCTAAATAGAATTATTTGGTGTCGAACATTCAATTTTATACAGTTTAAAAGCTTTTCCTGACTTTATGTCAAGTTTTCTGATTTTCCTTTTTCTTAAAGCTTCATTTTCAAGTGTTTCGGAACAAATTTGTTGAAAATTGTGAAAACCCCATTTTTTTCAAATAATCGCAAGCTTTTCCTTCAACAACCAAATCTGTGTTGTGCTCCATCAAATTCAATTTCCACGAGCCCAAATTGGTTTTTTGATTAATGTTCAACTGTCGCTTTTTTGTAGTCAATTCATTTGTCGAAAGCAACAAAAAAAGGTAAGTTTGAATAAAGGCCGAATAATTCCGTTTTTATCGAAACATCCTCCATATTTCATTGCCAATTTTATTGGGCTGCCGCTTTGTATGGAGTTAGCTGACCCAGCAAAGCCCCGATCCGTCAAAAACTATGTGCAGGAAATAAATATACATACATTTTGTTCAACAATAATTTTTTTTTATCGAGAATAAAACGTTCTTTATGAGATTCTTTGCTCAGTCATAAACATCTTCATGTCTTGTTTGAGCTAGATTGTCTCATTGTTATGCTGGTCATGCGAGGTACAATACTAAATTTGTCCTCTGGGAGTTCTTGGAGTGTGTCCGTAAATTTACACAAATGAACAACACACGATGCGAAAGATTTTACTGGATGAAATATTGTAAGTTGGAATTTGAGGCCTTCCAGCATTTCCGTTTCAGACTTACATTTTTGCATAATAAAATCTACGCTGTTCAAAAATCTTCTTAATTATATTTTCTCAAGGAATTTTAATTTCATGTTAGATATTACATTTCTCATTGAAATCTGGTAAAATATTGTTATCTCATTTAATTTCAAAATTTTCACATTTTGATTCATTAAAATTTTAATGAAACATATTCAGGAGAAACATGAGTAAACATTTTTGAAATATTGTTTTGTTAATTACAATGAAGCTGAGAAGAAAAGATGCGGATTTTAGTTCAGGATGCTTCATTGTGTAATTGAATGAGTTTGAGGGGTTAAAATGAGATAACACATCAATCTAAGGATATTTCTTTTCGATATCTATAAAGGATTTCAATATTTTTTGGGGCTGTACTTTTGGTGTTCATCTTATACATTTCTATGATTAGGTTTTTAAATCTCGGTAAGTGAAGTTCAAATTACTCCTCAGCGGCTGGTGGATTTACCACCAAAAAGTATCCTTAAAAGTATAGCGGTGTAGGTTCAGAGGCTCTAGCTAAACTCTATCTTTAAAAAACGTTAAAACTCTTTTTGTGTTGAAGAGTATACACAAGAGGCTTATGAAACTGATTTACGATTCCTTTATTTAAAGCTTTAACGTAAAATGCTCTTATCATTGTTGCAAAACAAAATTAAAAATGGATAATTCTTAAACATGGAATCAAATTTATGCTCAATTTCGTTTGTAAATGTAAAATTAATGATTGTGATTTACTCGAATAAAGTGTTATGGTTTTTGTGTGCTTTCGATTTACTTAGTGATTTATTATTTATGCGTATTTACTATTTATGCAAATTTTTGCGATATTTATGGAGATTTAATTGGATTTTATAGGAAGATTAAAGGCACTCGTGCACATTCAATGATGAAAATTGTGTTAATAAAAATGTGTCATAATTTCAAGATGAAAGAACTTGTGAACTAATGTAGTTGTTTATGAGTTAATTCAGTCAATAATCTAATTTTGAAGGTACAGAAAAAGAACACTTTTATATAATTTTAACTTGAAAATATCAAGAATATTTTTAAATAGCTAAATTGTGAGACTTCATTACATTTGAAAAAATATATTTTTTAAGACAAAGAAAATAAAAGCTTCTTCACATGAACTTATGAATTCACACCACTTGCTCTGAAAAAAGTATGAAAAAAAATTTAAGCAAGCACTCTTGAACTTTCTCACACATCCATTAAGTTTACAAAAGCTTCCATGCTGTCATTTGAAAACCATAATGATCCCATCTTTTCGGGTAGAATAAAATAAAATATACAAAAAATGTGTGATGAAATTGTTATGCTGAAACATTAATAGCAGCTTGAATCACGTACTCAGATCCTTGAGCTTGAAATCATTTTAAAAGGCGCTTTTTCCTTGTCATACAAATATTTTTGGCTTCAAACTTTTAATGACGGCAACATGTGTAAGGATATTTTTTAAAATTATGAATGCCTGGCTCAACACAAATTATGTCATGTTTTTTTAGTCATAAAAATACAATTTGGGATTTCTAATGCCTTTCAAGTCAATCCAGTTTGATAAAATGGAAGCAGCTTTCAAGGCAAAATAATTACATACTCTTAAGTTTTAAGTATTTTTTTTTTAAATTTGGCAGTTTCAGTCTCGTAAAGAGCAGAATAATTTTGTGTAAATTAAAATAGCAATAATTATTTAAAAAGAATATTACTTTGAAAACATCTTTAAACATCTGATTTGAATTCATGATATAAATAATTTTTAAAATGTTACTTAGAAATAGGTTTTTAAATCTTAAATAAAATTATGTGTAAACTTATATTAAATTTTAATTTTCAACTGATTATGGGGACTTTGTATATTTAATTTCATAGAACGGTATGTGAGATCTGCTCTTTTACAGATTCTGATTACATTTTATTAATGTTATCAAGTAGACAAATTAAAACAATTGATTTTTAGCTTTGAAAATAGTTGAGTACCTTGAAGAGTCTGAGAGAGTTTGTAATAACGCTGAAGCATTTCATAGTGAGAAAAAGTTTAATTACACTTCAGCTTGAGCCCGTTATAAACTTTTGGTGAATCATATATTTAATCTACATGTTTGCATGTTTTCATGTTTTCAAACATTTATGCAGATATCTAAGGTAATCCCTCTGGAAATATCCTGAAGCTTTAATGCCCGTTTTTCATCATTTGATCATAATCACAATTTATTATTCCAAAAGCTTTCGTAAATTCTAATTTTGCATTTTATAACTTGGATTAACATGAAAATGTTCACCAAATGTTTTTACTGAATTCTCCTCCAATAGCTATACCAAACAATATTCGAGGGAGCTTTTTGTTTTTCAATGTAAAGTTTACTTTAAAAATTTTGAACAATTTTTTTTTCGAAAAACAGAGTATTTTTGAATTTCGGACGTGCTTCCTGCACAATTCAGATTTTGGAACTGAACTGATTTTCTACTTTATTTTGAGTACAATTTCTGGATATTTGTTCTGTTGTGTTGTACCATAACTCTGTGAAATTTATTCAAGGCTCAGTTGATTTTTTATGGAGAGTATACTCTTTGAGAGTGAAAATGAGATGCAGGAGATATAAATAGCTTGGGAAATTCTCGAGGGTTTATTGAACGGTATAAAACTGTAGGCACCTTTCAACAAATTTTTTAAAATTTTGTTACATTTACGGAGCAGCTTTAGATTTTGAAGTAAAATTTTAACGCCAACTAAATTTGGTATAATAACATAATCACATAACCAAATAACATAATTTATTTGCACCTGCGGTAAAACTAATATAATCTATGCTATACGACACAAAAACTATTTCTAATGGCATTCATTTTGCATATTTCATCCTTATATTTGAAAGTTTAAAATGGTTTAAATCTTAAAAATGATCATGTCACAAAAAGAGTCTTATTTTATTTTTGATTTTTAATATGGTGCAATATATGCATTTTTGTCATATTTCCACAAATTTCAATACTGTACTATGTCTGAAAATTTGAATATAATACAAAGCAGATTGCAGACATTTTGTGATATATTAAAAACTAGATATATATTAAAGCTCTAGCATAGCTCTAGTTTCAGCAATTTTCTGCAAATTTGTCACTTTTTTAGCTTATGCCGTAATTCAGCTGTTCTATAAATTCACAGATGATTAAGCATTTAGCATCAAAACTTCTATAGTGTTTAATATGCCTGATTCTGCTAGCCACAAAACTAAATCAGTACGTGCAGAAAAGTTCAAAAATCAATTTTCTCTTTGAAAGAAACTTGAGTGTTAATTCGAAGACGTGAATTGATATAGTTTTGTAAATTATCCATTAAAGTAAGATTTCAAGATTTCAGTATTCTGAGTGAAATTGAACTGTGGTCAGATTTTTCATACTTCATTAAGAATTATTGGCTCAAAGGAAAGAGGGAAACATTAAATCACATAAAAAAATTTTAATCATGCATTTACAGAAAATTGAATTCAAACTTTCGATATTTTATACTGTGTATTTGAATCAAAGTTTCCACAAAGTATATTGCACATTCTACTAAAATAATTCTTTTTTATTTTTTAACTTTACAAAATATTCAAGAGATCGACGAGAGATTCAAATTTGAAATTATCTCAATAAAATGTTCAAAATGGATTGCTTTGCTCAAGTTTAATTTAAATGTAAATATGACTGCCATTCGATAATGCCGAATTATTTTAACGATCGTAAAAGGATTTGCGCAAATATAACGAGATTTTAGAAATTGAACTTTCATGCAAACACAACATTTAATGAAAACAAATTGAATAAATTTAATATTTAGAATCAAGGCAAATAAACTGAAAAACAACTTAAATTTAATATACATGATCTATGTTGAATTCACATTCGGAATATCATATGGGTATATGGAAATAGATTTATGAAATCAAATGATTATATTGATTATTTCAGGTTGAGTAAACATTGTTGAAAATGTTTTGCGTGCAATAAATAAATAAAGCTTAATAGAAACATATAACAACATTAAAATTCAGATATTGTCTCTAATTAAATATTTTATTTTTACTCCATATCACGAAAAATTAAATTATTTATTATTATGTTGCCTATACTTTCAATTCCAATGTATCATTTATTAAAGCTCAAATGAGTTTGGTCGATTGGTTTATATATTTACTTATATTGTGAACAAATTATATATTGTGTCAAATAATACTCGTTTATCTGAATTAACTAGTAAACTGTTAAATGGAGTAAGATAATTGAATTTAAATTCAATTTTTTGCAAAAATTTCTTCTTTTGATTTTAGATTTTCACTTTGAACAACAAAGCAGAGTAGACATTTTGATAAGAAGGTTTTAAAAAAGCTAAACCCAAGATATACCAATTATTTTGTTTAAAGTTATAGTAAAAGGAATTAACCCTGGGTATAAAATTTAACCCTGGGTATACCCAGGTATACCTAAAGGAATTGTAATACGTATACATAAAAAAAAGTGAGATTGGGAATATAAATAAACAATGATATTTTATTAAAGCTCAAATTTTGGTCGATTGGTTTATATTTTACTTATTTAACAAATTATATATTGTGTCAAATTTGTGAATTAACTCCGGAAAGATAATTGAAATTCAGAAAAATTTCTTCTTTTGATTTTAGATTTTCACTTTGAACAACAAAGCAGAGTAGACATTTTGATAAGAAGGTTTTAAAAAAGCTTTGCAATAATTATTTTGTTAGAATAATAAAAAAAAAATGACTCATAACCAACAACAAAAACATTTGGCCATCCTTGAAGCTGCACAATTTTACGTCGTTCTGTATCTTTCAGCATTCAGAGTCTTTTTATTTAATGCAGTTTTTATTTTTTCAGTTTTTTGATGATAGCAAAATAACTTACAAAGTAAAGAAACAAATTTTCTTTTTTCAATTTAATCGCAAACTTTGGGTGAAAATAAAGCATAAAACGCTGGAAGGTTAACATTTCATTCATGCTTTCATTCACAATGTAAACTTTCCTAACAAAGTTTCTGAATATTTTATGCTCCTTTCAGTGCTTTGTTTGACTTTGCATCTTTTTTATGAAGATACTTTTTCTTATCGGAAAGTTATAAAAATTATGGAAATATTTCAGTTTAATAATTTGATATTTCTTGTTATGAAGAAAGTTAATCATAAATAAACTTGAGCAAGGTCAAGCTCAATAATTGACGTAAATTCACTTGAAAACTGAGCCATTTTTTTAGTTCACTTTGAAATGAAACTGTTATTGAGATCTATTTAACACTTCAAAGTCAATCATTGCCATTTTTGCGGGCAAGTTGAGAGCAAGCAAATGCACGAGTGCAAAATCAATACGGGTATGTTTTCTCTATGGCGTTGATGGTTGGGACCGTTGTGATAGAGAGAACAACGTGATATGGAATTTTCAAAAATTATTTTCAGCAACCTTGATTTTTTTTGGGACTGAAAAATTTTTACGCGATAGTGAGGATAACGCCATAAAGAGTTTTGTCTTAGAGAAAACATACCCGTATATAATTTTAATG
Organism: Parochlus steinenii; assembly: GCA_038502155.1. NCBI lineage: Eukaryota > Metazoa > Arthropoda > Insecta > Diptera > Chironomidae > Parochlus > Parochlus steinenii. The sequence goes on along the minus strand of JAXCIN010000047.1, from coordinate 4,293,012 downwards.
TCAATCAGAGCACATCAAAACATAACAAAGTTCACTTTTTAAAAAATGGGATTGATGCGTGTCAAACTGTAGGACGAAGCTAGCATATATTTTTTTGTTTGATGAAAACATTTTGGGAATTTTTTTCGAGTGCATCATTTTTCAGTCAACTTAAAGCTTCATTGCTTCATTCCACTGTAATCCGCTTATCAATCAGTAACAGGGATAGTCTGAATAATCGGCTCAAAAGCTGTAAATAAAGCTTTTCCATTTTATTTTTGTTTTTGAACGTTTTATCAGGATCATTGCTGATTTTATAGGTACTTTACAATTTTACTTTTTTAAGGAATGCAACTTAAAGCTTCGTGCTGGAAAAATTATTGAAAATTCAGCCAGCAGCTGTTGTTGATTCGTTGAAATGAAAAAAGAACTTAAAGTTATTGCTCAGAAATATGAATTGCTGTAGCTTTTAATTGCTATAGTGCTCTTGGTAAAATGAATTTCTGTAAAGCTTATCTAAAATTTAATCCAATTTAATAGTTAAAACATATTATATCTAAAAATTCCAATAAGATTGAAGTAAATTCACATCTGAGCCTTCCTGCAATGGCTAACTATATATTTCAAGTGAGGAGATTGGTGTGACGGCTTAAAAAGCGAAAATTCAACACTCTGAGGATACACAAGTAGCTGTTTTAATTATAATATTTGAAGTCAGTGTTGTGACATTAAGTTTTCTTTTATCACTGATGTTCAAAACTGGTTAACTGGGGTGAGAGGTTCTGAAGAATTTCTGGAATGTTTTTTGAAGATTGAGACAAATACCATGATGGAAAAATACCATGGTGAATGCTTGCCTAGAAGCATCAGAATGTTTTAAATGTATTATTATACAAGACTTCCATGAAATTTTAATAAAATAAAGATAAACATGAAGTATTTCATTATTTCTTTGATCCGATGGCACTCTAATTTAAATTACGGTACTAATATCACTTTAATTGTTGTTAACATAACACTTTTCATAACACTTCAAAGAACTAACATATGAAAAAATTGAAATGTATAAAAAGTCAAAAGAATAAAAAATCTAATAATAAATGGAATTTAATAATAATTTATAAGCAAATGAAAAAGTATTTTCAAAAAAGTATTGCAACGATATAAGTTTTTAAACCCACCGAGTCCTAACATCGTCCCTAAAAAACTAATTATTCCCATACAATTGGAGATCCGTAAAAAACAATATTTACGATCAAAAATGATGATACTCGTATGATGCACGTCCGAAATCAAATATTTGCAGTCAAACGATACATTTTCATGGAAAAATAATAGTCGATTGACACGAAATGGGAATTTTAGATGAAAATGTTGCATCTTCTGAAAATTCAGTTTACAAGTTTGAATCTAAAAATGTATTTATTTGAATACAGTGGAGAACTGAAAAGTGTTCTTAATGAGCTTTCAAGTTTTATCTCAGTTTCAGAGAACTCCAATCATGTAAATGTATGAGTAAATATGTCCATGAAGACAAATTAAAATAAAGCTTATTAAAGCATATTTTTCAATACAGGAAGATGAAAGCGCTTCAGGATTGAATGAATCAATTATTATACAAAAAATGATTAACATAAATTATGCAGCCAAATATTAAGATTTATGATTTCCAGTTGGTTCATGATATTCAAATTATTGAATTTCACAAGAACAAAACAGACAAACATTTTTTTTACATTGTTTTAAAAATTAAATGGTTTGTAAATTTTTCTCTTCAGGAATATACGTTGTGAAACAAAGAAGTGTTTAAAATCTTAACTAATTATAAATTTTTATTGACAAAAATATATTTATAAAGTGCTAAATGAAATGACAATCGAATCAAATTCATTAGGCTAAAAAGTTCAGAAATTTGCTAGAGCATATCAAAAATATCAACAAATTCGTATTAATCACTTCTACTAACAACATTTTGAAATCCATTATTCAGGCAATCAAAACTGTTAAATGCTCAGCTACTAACATTTTATTGCTTTTACCATACCCCAATAAATATCACCAAATAACTCTGAAATTACTAAATTCAATACATTCAGATCATTTAAAATCAGGATATCATTAACTGTCTGTATTTAATGTATTTAAGACATGCTAACAACCCCATCCAATATTTCTATACATATTTATCATAAATATGGCATTATTTTATAATTATAGACAAATGTAGAGCTGAAATATTTAGTATAGTATTTTACCTATGTGTAAATTTTATCAGCGATGAGTTATTTTGAATCTATGGATAAAATTTTGTGAGAAAACATGAAACAAGTACGTGCATAATGATATGATCACGGTACCACCATAGAGTACCACGTAAAAGAGTTTGATATAAAATACAATGCCTATTATATAATGCATACGAACATAATTTTCACCCAATCAAATCTAGTCTTCCATAAACACATTGATGCAATGCTTAACTCTATAGCTTAACTTTCATAAGGCGCTTTCAAAGCAAATCTATTTACATCCAGCGTATATATATTTGTTATTCTGTAGAATATTAAAATTTTATAGTATTAAATTCAAATTAAACTGAATTAACAATAAGCTCTTTTAGATCCTGCAAGAATCAACTACTCAATTCGTGTGAAATAACATGACATTTTCAGTTTATATATTTATTAATCAAGTTCTTGTGAAGATGTCTCCATAGTATAATATAATATTATTACAGCAAATTAAATCTCGACTAAAATTATTTTGTTTTATTTCGTGAGACATCTTTAATTAAATTCAAAATTAAATAGCAATGAGAGACGTTTGAAAAACAGATTAACCAATAGAGACTGTATGAAACTCTATTAGGTTGTGAAACTGTCTCTGATATCTTTTCGCACAGAAACACTACAGTTGAAAGACTTAGACTTTAAATAAGAAATTACATATCCTACGTGTGCAATAACATATTAATGTTTCAAGAATAATATAAAATGTTCTAATACCGTGTCGCTGAAAATACATATATATAATATTTAAATAACAATCTAAAGGAAACTGGGGGTGAAATTAAACATGTCTTCATTGTTCTTTGAAGCTGGTGAAAATGTTAAAATGATAACCCAAAATATTTTCAAGTATACACACAATTAAACGCAATTATACAAAATTAAACAAGCAAGCACATCAATTATTCTCATATGTTTAATGACTCAATGAGAGCTTGTTTAAATAAATAATTTTGTGGAATATAAACGGAATTTTGCACCACTTTGTGAGACACGATGGAAAAATTAATTTAAGTTGTAAGAAATAAATATCTTTTGTTTATTTACAATATGTTTATTAATTTTCATACACAATTTAAAGTTCTTCATTATTTTTGAATGTATTATTAATCAATTATTTAATTTGAAAATTTCAACGTGATTCTGCTTTTTAAACGAAAATATATTATTTCTATTTATGCTTTTTTTTAAATATAAAAAAAAATAGTTTCTGCATAGTTGTATGGTTTCCGTTATCATTGTTTTCGTGTTACTGGGAAATATCTTTATGTTTTATCACTCGAGAAAAATTTGGTTTAAAGCGACATCATTAATTTAACCGTAGCTTGACAAACTTTTTGTTTCCTTTCCGGAATTAATTTTGTTTAATGCCAACATACAAGTATTATAAGTTATGTAAGGCCTCACCATTTACTTCTGCAAGCAAAAAGGACGAAATGGAGATGGATTGTTGGAAATGTTCTTACTTCATTTAGAATGTATATTTTGGCTCTTTTTCTTCAATTTACATTTATATAATGGTGAAAATGGCTTTTATTGAGCATTTTTGGGATAAACTTCCGATAAATTAGATTTTTGAACAATGAAGATTTCAGAGTAGTGCTCAGACAAAGATTTTGTTGAAAAAGGTTGATGATATTATATATAAACAACTTGAATACTCAAACCTTGGTTTTCTACTTCTTACGCATATTGTGTGACAAAAATGGACTTTCAATTAGTTAGAACTTTACATATCATAATTTACGGGTATCTTTTGATTTGATCCGGTTTTTATCATGGAACATCATGAAAAAGCATCTTCATTATCCTAGATTTTTGGCTTTAAAATTGAAATGTTATATTTGATGACCTTCTGCTCTTGACTCTACTTTTTATGAATATTCATGAAAACAAATCTCATAAACTCTCGTACGAACCATTAAACAACATAATTTCTATTTTATTATCTACAGTCATCACTTGCGGTGTCGTTTAATGGAAATAATCAGATTTGTTGAAGCAGAAATGTGAGCAAAGGATTTGTTTTATTATTCACTGTTAAATTTCCCATAACGTGGTGGGAGCACAAATAAAACTTGCATTCCATAAAAATGTGAATTAAAAATAAACGACTGTGTTTGCTTTCAGCAAGATGTAATATTTTGCTCAATCAGATATATTTGTTTGTCTGATGGTGAAAAAAATGTAAATACTTCTGTATACATTTCATACATGTCAGTATTAAAAAATATTTATAAATAAAAAATTATATAATAATAATAAAAATCAGTAAAATGGTCAAGCTTAATTAAGAAAACACGAGCTTATGTGTGGTTATTAAGAAAAAAGAGTCCATTATTCAAACGGACAGCAGTTCCTGGTGATTCAAAAAACATCCAAACAAATTAAATGCTGCTCATATTAATGCAAGAACATCAGTTTTATATGTTTTTCTGTTTCCCAACATAATAAAGTGCAAGTACAATTTAAACTCCATGAATAATAGAAACTCATACTTTTGTTCACTGAATAAATCATTTTTTTTAAATACTCAAACAAAACAAAATGACACAGCAAATTGCTCCAAATTGCCCAAAAACGCTGTGACAAAATACAAAGCACGTCTGTGAAGTATTTTATAATATATTGTAGATTTATAGTTTATTCATATTTTTTTGGATCAATTGGATGGTTTTTTGGGATGTTGAAATTGTTGGAATAATTTTATAGAGGAAAAAATGACTGTCACTGAAGCATAGTTTTCAGACTTATTCTATTTCCAGACCTCAGTATACTTCAGAGAAATGTTATTGCAAAACATGAAATGTAAGTGTCAACTGCCAATACCCCTAATTTTAATGATTTGTACTCCAAATCTTAATAAAAACTAAATAATTTCCTAAAAATCTCCTACAAAATTAAGATTCCAAAGCAGTCCAAGTATTCTTCAAAAGAAACTTGTCCATAAATAACCAGAAAATCGTTTAAATAAATCTTTTTATTGCCATTTAACTGCTTCATTATATTCCTCTTACTTAAATTCAACACACACCCTTTTATTTATGGTTTTTGTCTGAAAATCTGAAATCTTCTACAGTCTAATTCATTCACCATGGAAATCCAACATTTTTACAAAGGAAGCATGCTCGTGTACTTAAATGATACATATTTATTATGCTCAATGTTATCAAGTTACGAACTACAACTCAACAGAACTGATTATAAAAATTGGATTTATTTCTATTTAATCGCATTAGAGACGCTACAGTTTCTGTTGTAAGTATAAAAAGATTTTCTTAATTTTACGAACCTCGTTTTATGAGAAAAACTTTATTTTTATTGCAAAAATTATATTATGGTTAAAAAAGAAATGTTATGCAATGTAAATGTTTAGTTTGTAGGTTGATTTTCTTGTATATTTTATTTTAAAAGGCTGAAAAATATTACGATGCAGATTGAAACTTTTTTTTACAAAATTTATAGAGTTTTTTTCCTAAAAAAACATGTAAATAAAATAAATTTATTTTCAATTCAATTCCAAGTCTAGTAAATTTTGAATTATTAAATTAGACATAATTCTTATACAGATTGAAATAACCTTAACATAAACAATGTCTAATTTAATATGCACAAGGTAAAATTCCAAATACAATTATTACTTGGAAATTTCTAGATTGTGAATAATTTACAGCATTCATGAATACAGTTAATTACATCGATGAATACAAATTATTCCTGAAAATACTCTAAAAACACAGCCAGCATAGAAAATATCCCAAATTCTGGAAAAATACATACTTTTCAATAATAAAAATTACCGCTTGAATCAGAACAAACTTTGTATAAAGCAAATGAATTAATATTTATTCAAAACATGATCAATATAAATCCTGTAATAATCTCTAAATTGAAATGTTTTCAAATCAATCATACAAATTCAAATAATTTTATTAAATATGCTAATCAAAATATTTGTTAATACCAATGTTTTATGGAATTAGTAATGAGATTTATTTTCTGAATAACAGAAAATTTTTAAAAATTGAATGAAAATTTCTAGAATAATTGAATCAATAAAACATCTTCTGAAACATGCAAACGCCTAATTATCTGATTATTAATGAGTTTTCTTACCATTTTACAGATTTTGTGCTCAATAAGGAACAATGCCAGTAAATAATGTGTGAGCAATTATTCCCGCATTATTTGAAAATAAAAGGTAATTCATCATGTGGCAAGAATTGGTATCATTAGGAGAATTCTCAACCGAGAACCCTCCTTAAACTAAGCTTCTACAAGAACCGACATAAAACATAAAATGTATGAAACATTTCTATATAGATGTTACACAAACAATTACTAATTTGCATATTAACACATCGTTGAATAGAAAATATTGGGCAATTTATTATAAAATGCGAGACTACTTAAGGGAAAGAGTAAAATTAACAGCCAACCGCTTGCAAAATGTTTGTATAGGCGCATACAAATTAATGTTCCAGGCATTTAAATGTTACTTAATTTTATGGCAACAACACATTATGCGTTTAAAATTTATTTGGAGTCGGATAATTTACAACTCAATTTATTTTTGCAAAATGTATGGTTTTGAAATGTTACTGTTGATAGTACAAGGAGTTCAAAACACCCTCCATTAATTCAATAATAATTATTTATACAATTTTTCAGTATGGTAAATTTAATTTGCAAAAAAATCTGTTTTAATTATATTATTCAATTTTGTGGCTTACGCTTTAATCTGTGTAACCGAATATTAGAATAATTTTGTATTTTGTAGTTCATCGTGATTTTTATAAATCATCTTTAATTTGAATTAAATAATTTCATGAATAAATTTCTAGCAAAAAGTATATGTATTATTTAAGATATATATGTACATTGTACATTATTATAATTAATTTTATACGCAATTTTATTCATATCTATTTTAAATAGTCAATGCATAAAAACAAAAAATAGCATTTAATCAAATATTAATATATAAAACTATGTTTTAATCAACTTGATATAAAAATTAGTTTTATTATGATCCAAAATAGATGCATTTTGCAGTTAATGTTTTTGTAATTTATATAACATGCATTATGATTGGTTTATTATTTGTCATAATTATATAATTGCCGCAATTTTTATGATTTATTCACACGCAATTGCAAACTTTGAGAATGAATTTAGAACACATGGTTTAATTTTCTTTATTTTGCTTAGAAGTGTAAGAATGTTATGCACTAATCTCGTAGAAGTTGGATCTCATTAAATAATGTAAAATATATCATTGATAAATTATTCCTCTCACAAAAATCTTCATTTTTGCTGAATAAATATTTGTGCTCAATATTACAATTCAAACAACACAGAGAACAGTTTCAGTTCACAACACTATCAGTGTGTATTTTATATTGGGATTTAATTTGCATTCAATTATCCGTTACTATAAGCTTTTAGCTTTTAGCTTGAATAATATTTTATCCTATTCAACAAGAAGTGGCAATAGAAGCAATTGAGAATATAATCACAATATATAATACAGGTGCACCAACAACATCAAGAAGTAATTATGCTTAACCAAACTCCGTTCAATTTTTTTGCTTTCTTGTTTTACCTGATAGTTGATACGATAGTTGATACGCTAAACGAAATTGAGTATATTCATTTTAAAACAAAATTAATTTTAAAGGTGTTTATTTTGAGGTGTTTAAATTTATCAGTCCCATAGCCATTTAATAAATTCTATAGCATATTTAAAAAATAAATGTACATCGTTTCATATTTAAAATGACATTATAACGACATTATAACGAAATTTTGTCATATATTTAAAAATCAGCAACCGTCTCCCGGTTGGCATTTTATTGGTAATCAGACAGGGACTTGCCATACAAAACATAGTCAACATCGGGTGCCCACAAATTGTCCGAAGCTGCTTTAAGCGTGATGGACTTTTTTTAGGGATGTTTCGGACATTTAGCAGACGGCCGAAGTAGCGTCCGTTATGGGACGTTTCGGCAGTCTGTTTTCGCCTTTTTGCGGACATTGAATTTTTGAAATTTTAAGGGGAAATTATATATATTGGGAATATATTGGGATATATTAATTATATATTGATATTAAATTTTATATATTGGTGTATATTGTTTATATATTATGATATAGGTATAATAATATAAGTATAAATTAATTTTTATACTAATTAACAAAAAATAATTTCAATTAAGAAATAGAGTCTAGAAGTATATTGGGAACATGGCATAATCATCGAATTTTAATATTAATATTAAATTTTGGGAGGACACTTATTGAGAACCATGAAGCTTCATTTAGTGCAGTTTTTTTTTCGGAAAAATCACGTTGCAAAACAGGGTTGGAATTTTGAATTTTTTTTAATGTCTATTTATCCCTTCAAAAAAACAGGGACGTTTTCGTTTCATATTTAAAATGACATTATAACGAAATTTTGTCATATATTTAAAAATCAGCAACCGTCTACTATTAATTCTGTTGTTACAAGAATTGACGTATAATTTATAAAATGCCATAGCAAATATAATTCTCAGTTTACCAGGAAAGGGAAGACGTAGATAAATGCAAATGTATAGTTTAAACTAGACAGTTACAATGTGGGAAAAGGAAATGAAGATGATGAGGGGTGGGTTGTAAAATGACTGTAAGCTGCACTCGTTACATTTATGAAATTCGATGAGTGTGCAAAGTTGAATCAATCATTTTAAATGGAAATATTGTGCTTGGGGAATTATTTAAACGAGTATTGTTAAAGTAGGTCACAAGTTCAGTTTGTGTAAGAGCTTTTTTAACGATCAATTTATTATTGATGTTAAGATAGTTGATTGGTATTTAAACGAGATGATAAAAAACGATAATTTACATAATTTTTTTCTTTATTCATTTAAATTACAGTATTTAATCAAATATTTACAATTGCTAAAATTAAATACTGTCGACAAAATAAAGTTATTAAAATATTTATAAAGCAATAGTTTTACTAAAAAGTTCCATAATTTTAATTAACAGAGAAAACTAAAATCGTAAAAACAACTCTAAATAAATACAACACATTTTAAAACAATAAATTGACACCATAAACTTTTCAAAAACTTACTCGAAGCCCAAATGTATACGAAAACTTTATGGTATATTTTGGTTTTCATGTGTTCTCTGCACCCAAAATAAGAGCACAAGAAACTTTTGCAGCGCACACATAAGAAGTTAAATTAATTGTTTTGCTCCAGCATCAAATAAATTTTGCAAAGGAGAGAAATCTTTCTAAAACGCTTTGTTGAAAGGAAACTTTTACCATATGTATCAAAGCAAAAAAAACTTTGAGAGCTTTTGCTGTTGTTTGGCAATGAGAAAAAAATCTTAACTCAAAACTTTTATTAAAAGTTTAATGCGGAAATATCTAGTGAAGCTACATTATTATTTTATTTGGTAGAATATGAATTATTTTTGGAATTTGTTGAAAAATTATGCTTTTTCTCAAATATGCGTTGTTTGAGTTTATAGTAGAACCATAGAGTAAATCACAATTTTCGTTCACAAGTGTGGAATCTTTCATTCGATAAAATATTTCGATAATGAATTGGCAGTTCAAATACCGAGCAAAAATGAAGGTCAAAAAAATGAAAATCATGTTCAGTTTAACAGATCAATAAAAAAATTTCGTAAAATATAAGTAATATCTTATCTTGGCGGCTACCGCAGCTTAAGTAGCTAAATTATCTGAAAAACAATGCATTCATATATTGATGAAACGCCTATTTTGATACTTCCTATTTATAGATTGATAAAAATATAATAAAAGTTTATAAAAATCCAATGAAAGCTTTTTAAGTTCAGATAAGTTTTTTTAATTTAAATTTTTGGTTTTTTGTTTTCTTATATATATCCAATATAAATTTTATTTCATTAAAAAGATCATTTCAAAAAGATCAAAGCCATATTTTACCGTAGACCTCTGGCAAAAGGAGAAGCTGCATTAGTTTCCAAGAAGAAGACTCCATCAGCACCTGTTCCAACGTTTCCTGGTTCTCCTCCCATACGACGACCAGTTCCAGTTGATGTGCATTGACGGTTGTTTATTTGACCAAAATTGGCACAACGTGTGGCCCAGAAGTTGTTATTCCAGATAGATTCAGCAAAGAAAGCGGTAGCCCTTGAATGAGCACATGAGCCAGCAGCATCAATTCCACAACCAGGCTGAGAAACTCCCCAATTAGGGTAGAAAGTAGCTGTTTGTTTAAGAAGTGATTAAAATTTGAAGAATCATTTATAATGTGAGTATACGAACCGTGGGTAATTGGCTCCATGAATCCCAAGACTCCTCCATTAGTAACATGTCCTTCAGTGTAAACTGCATCACCAGCTGCCAAACGGTCAGTATTTCCCATTCTAAATTAAATCATTTGAAAGTCAAAGATTATTAATTATATATAAATTTTTATTAATCTTACGAAAACAAAGGTCCTGCTGGATCCATTCCAATGATGGATTGCACTCGTCCACGAGTCACTCGTTTACCAGCATTTCCAGCTGCGTGAGCTCCCAAAGAATGTCCAGCAATGTTAACACGGTTGAATGCAGTTAGAAGTGAATTCTGATGTAAGAAATCGATGAATGCAGCTAAATAGTTGAAACAAAAATTGAGATTGTGAAAAATCAAAACGGAAACCACTAAAGGCAGCAAAATAATTACCAACACGCCCACCAACATCTCCAACACGATTACGAGCACTGATGTAGTTAATCTTCATAATTAAAGCATATTATGATATATAACTTATTATCAAATATATGAAACTATCTGATACTTACAGTGTTAGCTCCAACACCCCAGTCAACTACGATAACGTTCACGTCAGCGGCTCTCAAGTATGCATCCCTGATTTGGATATTTACTGCAGAACCACCATTGTTGTTCCATCCGTGAATGATGAATCTAGTATTTCGGCCAGTTCCAAAGTTGGAGTTTCTAACACCAGCAGCATCAAATCCAATACGCTGTCCTGCGCCAGTTGGGTTCTGGCGAGTGAACAAAAGGAAAAACACATCGGCGACAGCATTAAATGTAGGCTCAACAATTTCAGCATTCAAATCAGCCAAAAACATGCGTCCATCAGTATCAGGAACAAGAGCAAATCGTGGCTGGTGTTCACGACCTTCCTCTGGCTCATTGAAAGCAATTGGAGATGCGAAAACTGCGCAACACAGACTGAGAAGAATTAAAACCTTCATGTTCACGAACTGATAGGCAACGACCACCTGCCAATTGGCAATTCCTCTTTATAATGGAAAATTTAATCACATTTCTAAGATAATAATATCTAAAAAATTTTATCTTAAGCTCGGAACAAAGGCAAGAAGCTGATTTATTGTCCAAAATATCAAACTCTAATTTAAAACGTGATAACAGTTTTGAAGGCATCGCTATGTGTCGTGTGAAAAAAATTTACGTGAAGTTTCTTTATCGGTCTACAAAAAGAAAATTTCTTTGATTTGTGACCAGTGGTTAAGTGTTGATAACAATGTATGTACTGCACACTTTGGTCTGTTTTGAAATTCAGTTTCAATGCAAATTAAAAATAAAAATAATTTTGAAGTCCATTTTTCTGTTTTTCCCAAATCCTACTCTTATCAGTTATGATGCAAAGATAAGTTGTTGTGGAAGGCTTTGAATTGGAATGAGTGAAGATATTTTTTGTCGTTCAAGTGCTTTTAGAAATAAATATAAATAGGAATCGATAGCTAGCTGTTGGTCGTTACTTATCAAAAGTTCGTGAACATGAAGGTTTTAATTCTTCTCAGTCTGTGTTGCGCAGTTTTCGCATCTCCAATTGCTTTCAATGAGCCAGAGGAAGGTCGCGAACACCAGCCACGATTTGCTCTTGTTCCTGATACTGATGGACGCATGTTTTTGGCTGATTTGAATGCTGAAATTGTTGAGCCTACATTCAATGCTGTCGCCGATATGTTTTTCCTTTTGTTCACTCGTCAGAACCCAACTGGCGCAGGACAGCGTATTGGATTTGATGCTGCTGGTGTTAGAAACTCCAACTTTGGAACAGGCCGAAATACTAGGTTCATCATTCACGGATGGAACAACAATGGTGGTTCTCCAGTAAATATTCAAATCAGGGATGCATACTTGAGAGCCGCTGACGTGAACGTTATCGTAGTTGACTGGGGTGTTGGAGCTAATACTGTAAGTATCAGATAATTTTATATATTTTATAATAAGTTATATTTCATAATATGTTTTAATTATGAAGATTAACTACATCAGTGCTCGTAATCGTGTTGGAGATGTTGGTGGGCGTGTTGGTAAATATTTTGCAACTTTTATTGGTTTCCGTTTTGATTTTTCACAATCTCAATTTTTGTTTCAACTATTTAGCTGCATTCATCGATTTCTTACATCAGAATTCACTTCTAACTGCATTCAACCGTGTTAACATTGCTGGACATTCTTTGGGAGCTCACGCAGCTGGAAATGCTGGTAAACGAGTGACTCGTGGACGAGTGCAATCCATCATTGGAATGGATCCAGCTGGTCCTTTGTTTGCGTAAGATTAATAAGATTTTATGCATAATTATAATCTTTGACTTTCAAATGATTTAATTTAGAATGGGGAATACTGACCGTTTGGCAGCAGGTGATGCTGTTTATACTGAAGGACATGTTACTAATGGAGGAGTCTTAGGATTCATGGAGCCAATTACCCACGGTTCGTATACTAACATTATAAATGATTCTTCAAATTTTAATCACTTCTTAAACAAACAGCTACTTTTTACCCAAATTGGGGAGTTTCCCAGCCTGGTTGTGGAATTGATGCTGCTGGAACTTGCGCTCACGGACGTGCTACTGCATTCTTTGCTGAATCTATCTGGAATAACAACTTCTGGGCCACACGTTGTGCCAATTTTGGTCAAATAAGCAACCGTCAATGCACATCAACTGGAACTGGTCGTCGCATGGGAGGAGAGCCAGGAAACGTTGGAACAGGTGCTGATGGAGTTTTCTTCTTGGAAACTAATGCAGCTTCTCCTTTTGCAAGAGGTCCACGATAAGTTATCATCAATTAGCTTTTGATATATTGTTAATTGATGACCATCTGATTCTTGGTGTAAAAGCAATAAATGTGTTGTTGCATTTGATAACAAAAATTAAAACTACCTGGTTTTCATTGTGTATTACTACGTAAATTTTTAATTAAAATGCTATCCTTAATCATTTAGCTGATACCAATTTTTTTAATATATTTTTATATATGTTTTGGTCATTGAGTTTAATAACTTTGGACATCTGCTCAGTAAATTTCATATTACTCGCTAAAAATTCTCGAAAAAATAAAACTATGAAAAAAAGTTTAAATTAAATGCAGATTCTTTAGTCATAGAACTAGAAATTGAGTTATTTAGGTAATGAATGGCATCTAAATTGAATATATAGTAAGAGAAAACGAAATAGTCTAGAAAACAAATAAAACCACTTAGAAATTTAAAGAGTAAAATTCATGTATACCGCTCCTCCGCAATCAAGACTTCCAAATTAATAAAAATCCTAGCAAATACCTTCCACATTATGTATACATTCCATATGATTATTCCATTTGATTATACAAAGAGCACGAACATCTTTGTAGCATTTGTAGCAGAGTCAATAAGAATCAAGCAAAGCGGGAATGTCTGAGAGTAATACCAAGCAATTTTAGAAAATACGTGTGAAAAGCTCGTAGGGAAAACTTTCTTGATACCCTAACATTCTGTATTCTTGTGTATGATGCCGTGATATGTAGAAAGCAAATAAATTGAATGGGAAATAAGCAAAAAAGGCTTCATCTTTAGTGGTATAACATATCATCTTAAAGGTACACAAAGTATATTTTGGTATTTTCAAAAAGCTCTCCAAACACTTTATGCCATACTTGTTTGCATAGAGAAGATGGATGTGAATTTTGAATAGATCAATTTGCAACATAGATTACATACAGTTGTTACAAGGTCTTGATATACTTTACGATTCTCCAATGCTTAAGAACGCAGTGTCTTAGAAGATTTTATATAAGAAATTGCTATTTTAATAGATTGTAATTAAAAACATTGATCGAACATGTAACTTCATCCTAATAAATCCTAATAAATGTTAACAAAAGGGTGGCTTGATTTTCTTCTTTCAGACAAAAAATATAAATTGTTTCTCTGACTGAAAGTATCATATCAGACAACTTTGGAATACAAACAGATTTTAATCGAATGGAGAAAAAGAAACTTTTGACATTGAACTGAAAAAGTTAGGATTAAGTTAAAGATAACTTGAGGAAACTCTACTCACTAATAGCTCTGCTGTATCAGCTACCAGCGTATAGAAACATATGAATTTAATGCTTCAAGTTATTGTCCAATTATTGGTTTATTGTTGCGAAAACATGTATTGATCCGATCAACGTTTAATTGAGTCTGGGTTAAGGCACAGAGAATGTTTCCAAATCAACAGTTCGAAAGCCACGAAAATAATGTGCGTCGGATATTATGTTGGTTTGCTGATTATGTTTGGGGTATTGTTTATTTTCCAGGATAAAGGCAATTATGGCCAGGCAATACCTATTGAAGCGTTATCCGAATTGTTTTGTTATTGGAAGTGTTTGGCAAAAAGTGCTTATAATTTCAGTTTGAGTGAAAGCTTCTGTAAAACACATAAAATTCTTTTTTAAATAATTCTGATGTTTTTTCCAAAATTATTGCAAAACATTTTGTTTTTAATTTTAGTTGAACCAAAAATCCATAAAATTATCTCATACCGCAACAGAGTTCTA
This sequence comes from Parochlus steinenii, assembly GCA_038502155.1. Lineage (NCBI taxonomy): Eukaryota > Metazoa > Arthropoda > Insecta > Diptera > Chironomidae > Parochlus > Parochlus steinenii. The sequence continues at coordinate 4,277,912 of JAXCIN010000047.1, read as the reverse complement.
AACCAACGACTTTAAATATTATTTTAAGCTTTATTCAAGGCTTTATTATAAGCTTAGGAGTTTCGAATTGACCAAAACATGCTTAAGGCAGAACAATTTTCTAGATAATTTGCATATTTGTGTGATCTTTTTGATAGAACGAAGCAACAATGACAAAAGCTTCTGTTTGAATGGAATATTTAATTTTTTGTGTATTGTGTGCTAAAATATTCATTGAGTTTAAATTTATAAGGAAACTTTGTTAATCTAGTGCGATAGAAAATTTTCCAAATAGCATATTAAGAACTTTATCGAAAACTAATTATTTGAGAACTTTGAATATATTTTTCCTTTTTAACAAGACGATTTAATTATTGAAATGTAGCTTTAATTTTAATTTTAGGTTTATTATAAAAAATATTTAAAGGTAACAAAATTATTGTGTAGATCATTCTATAAAAGTGAATATAAGCAACATGAATACAAAAATAAATAAATATAAAAATTTTGAATATAACAAAAGTTTTCATCTCTGCGACAAGAGATCAAAAAAAGCTTTGGAATATTTTGTGCTCAAATTCATTATTTGACTGGCACTACTATACTAAAGCTTTGAATATGAAATAAATTTATGTTTTTTAGGGACAATACTCAAGAATACATTAAATAGAGGACCATCCTTTAACATTCAACAACGTGTCATTTCGAGTCGCATGCATTTTAAGGTGTTGTTAAAAGTGTTATCTCAAAATGAGAATCCTTTAAAGTTCTATGTTGCTTGGTGTAGTTATACAAACAAACAAACAATAATTACACACTTCCAACTGTGATTAAGGCTCTAAGCACAAGCTATGCATATACGACAATGATTTAAATAATAATATGTGCTTAGCTTAAAAGCCCCATGTTGTCTTCTTGAAAAGCTCAACTGCGGAACTTCCATTGAGTTTTAAATAAATTCATCATAAATCTCTCTTATCTTGTATCCGAATATATCATTTATTCCTATCTATGCCTTGAGAATGAAGGAATAACCATAAAATTGTTGTCACAAAATGTTGTTTTCTAAACGAATGATTTGACAATGATATGATGACAATGTCACACTGGAGATTACTTTAGACAGAATCGTTCGATACTTTGCCATGGAATAGATTAGTCAGGTTTATGCTTAAAGTTTATGTGTACGGTGTATTCGCTTACGGAATTAGTTTGTTAACACGTTCTTTGGATTAAATATTTAATAAATTTTTGTTGCTTGTTTTTCTTTATACATAACATAGTTTTAAAAGTAATTGGTAGCAATATAAAAAGCAAATTAGTGAGTACCGTATTTAACTCCGTAGTTAGCAAAGCGTTTTGGATGGATTTTTGGGATAAAATTTTTTCAAATATTTTTTATTAAACGAGATTTTTCTTAGACTTGAGACTTTTTTCTGTAACTAAATTTTCTGTTGATGGGAAAAATTCTGCTGCAAACTGTATTAAGTGTATGATTGAATTTACATAGAATTTGTTTTCTTCTATCCTACTGTCTTGTGCTGATTTTTGTATGCAACAACCAGCCAAGTTCGTGTGATTTTTTGCATATGCTCAGTACATTATTTACTACCAGAGAGTATGATAGCAAAAAACAAACGAAATAAGTTTTTTCTAAACATATTCTAAACATATTCTACATATTCTAAACCAAACAGAATTTGAAAAAGATTATTCTGATCATCATCTATTGAGTTGATGAAAACATTATCCATGGATTATTAAGCTGCAACTGATGATTGAATGCATAAATATAGCATCAAACAAACCTCTTTTATTTTTCATCAAATACTTTCAAGTGGTTTCATGCATTATTCCAATTTCCAAAGCCTCACCACAAACAGGCAATTTATTTTAAAAAGCTTTCATCCTGATCATAATATATTTATTTGATCTTTTTTGCAAATAAAATCATATATCAAAAAATTATACTGTTTTTATGTGAAAATTAATCAGAATGAATGATGCAATTCGCAGCAAAAAATAGAAATTCACTTTATATGTTAATGTGCGAAATTGCGAATGGTTTTGCTTTTGTAAAATATTGCATCGCTGGAGGCTCTTTCATTGGTTCATTGAGTGGTTTATTACATAACAAGCTTACTGTGCAAAATCAACCATAGAGGTAGATTGTTTTAAAAAGCACATTCTCTACAATTAAATTTAAATAAATGTGCATTATAATTGAGAATGAGTGCTTTCAATGCAATTGGATGCAGATCTAGAATTAGAATTATTGTTCAAATAAACAATATTTACAATCATAGTGTGTGCATTTATAAATATTACATCTAAACTACATAAACAGATAATATGTTTTAAAAATATAATTTATAATTAGAATTTAAATATTTCAAGTAAATTGTTTTGCGAATGATTTTATCTCATTAGTTCTATATAAATTTGAAAACCATAATAAGCAAAGAGTAAATTGTTTGATATAAGATATTTTTCATCATTCATTGACACTACAGCGACAAAATGCTGAACAAATCTTAAACTCCAACAGATTTTACAAGTAAATGATGTGAGATATAATCATAAAATAATATTGAGAAATAATATTTAATTCATTGGAATTTTCAATAGACATGAGTGAATGAGTTTACCAACTTAACTTCATATGATCTCAATGTTCCATTTCACCATCTGCACGAATTTACATTAATTTATGCACATTATTCTGGAAATTCAAATTTCATCCTTCGATACACAATTCAACAACCCATGCATGTCAATAAAATGGAAATGGTAGGAGTCTCCTCTCAAACATCATGCAGTGAACAAAACAAGCAACAAATTTTATTCATTTAAAATAAACATGAAAAGGTAATTTACATTTGCAGGTTGTCAATTTTGATTTATTTTTCCAAGTTGACAAATAAAATTTTATTTGAATAGGAAATTTCGGATTATTGGGTGATTGAGGGACTCTGTGGGAAGGAAGAATTATAAGCAAAAAGTCAAATTATTCTGGGTAATCATATCATTCAGAGATTTTTAAAATAAACAAGATCTCAAAATATTGGCCTAAAATCAAGTCAAATTAAACCAAGGATATTTTCAATGCCACCTCCACGTGCGAGAACCAATTCGTTATAATACAAAGAAAATATGAGACACATTCTGATTATTTAACATATAAGAAATCAAACACGGTATCAAAGGGTGATAACAATTTGGACTTAAAACTCTGACAAATATACCCAACGTAAATTGAGTTTTCCTTAAGGGATAATATGAAGCTTTTCCAAATTGCTTCTGTTTGTAAGTTTTTACAAAAGTCATGGTTTATGTTTTGCATATACCTACAACATGACTTTTCGTATTTGCCTTGCAGCTACATTCAAATAAGCATTCAATTTTGGCGAAATTTTCTTGAAATTTTGTGATATTCAACACATGCATTCCATTGAAAACAAATAAATTGAATTATTTTCAATTCAGCTCTCATCATGAAGATTTATTTTTTTGCTAAATAATTCTAGTAGAGGACTTTGAAAATTGTTTAACATAGTTTTGTTCGTAAATTTTTTTTTTCAATTTTTAGTATGAAAGTTTTATGCTTAATATGAAGTCGATAACAATTCTAATAGATCTTTCAAGAATATTTCCATCAAAGTATCGATCCATCTTTCAACGTATTTATTTTTCAAATTCTTCTTTCGAACTCTTTCTTTTGAGTCGCATACGGCATAAGCCATATTGAAGCGCTGCTTTTATAAAGTTTATACATTTTGTCCACTGGGATATATCGATTTTTTAAACGTCAATTTTCCCTCCAATTTTCTGCGATTAAAGAGCTTAAAAAACATAATCCCTTAATTTAACTTACTTAAAGAAGCTGTTGAAAAATGCAAAGTGATGATCTTCCATTCCAGAAGATTGAAAAGGTTTGTTCAGTCATCAATTTTCAATTGACTATTGATTTCAAGAGGGATTGTTAAAAATCTCGAATAAACTTTATCTCTGACCATTAACTTCATTCAGTTATGATCTTTCTTTTTAGATCGGAGAAGGCACGTATGGAATCGTGTACAAAGCCCGAAATATAAATACAGGAAAAGATGTAGCACTCAAAAAGATTCGTTTGGAGAGGTAAGGGATCAAAAGTATTTAATTGTACAATAATCTTTATTGGAACTAATTGGCAAGCTCTGTTAAGTGATTGAGCTGAGTCTTGCGTTGCTGCGGATACTTTGAACACGTAGCACCACATGATTCGGCTTCATCGCTTGGCGCAAACATCAAATTTAAATTTATCCAATATCAATCAAACAAAAAAAAATTGATTATAATATTGATTTAACGTTCAGGCCTTGCTTAAGGATTCAGGTAACCGATAATTCTTCTCGTCAGTTTATTAAAATATAAGTAGTGATCTCCGTTCCTATTTTTAACTAACTCTTTAATTTACTGATAATAGCGAAACTGAAGGAATCCCGTCAACCGCCATCCGAGAAATCTCACTACTCAAAGACCTGAAACACCACTCGATCGTTGAACTGTTTGATGTAGTGGTAGCTGAAGGATGCATCTACATGGTTTTTGAGTACCTGGATATGGATTTAAAAAAAGTTCTGGACAAAAAGAAATCTATTCTGACTCCGAAACTCGTTAAAAGCTACCTTCATCAACTTCTAGACGCCATTGCTTATTGTCACATGAACCGAATCCTTCACAGAGATTTGAAGCCACAGAACTTACTCGTTGATTGTCAAGGACACATTAAACTGGCGGACTTTGGGCTGGCACGTAATTTTAACATACCTATGAGAGCTTATACACATGAAGTTGTAACTCTTTGGTATAGAGCGCCAGAGATTCTGTTGGGAGCTAAATTATATTCGACTGGAGTTGATATTTGGAGCTTAGGCTGTATATATGCGGAATTGGTAATGATTTTTGAAAAATCTTAGTTCTAAAATCAATAATAATATTATTTTCTAACATTTCAGATGATGCTACGTCCTCTTTTCTCAGGTGACAGTGAAATTGACCAGCTTTTCCGGATTTTCAAACTTTTTGGCACACCCAACGAAATCTCCTGGCCCGGCTCTATTCATCTTCCCGATTACAAGGAATCTTTTCCTGTTTGGGAACGACAAGGATTACCTCATAAGTTCTACAATGATGAAGATGCCGTGAATTTGTTTAACTCTTTAATGGAGTACGACCCACACAAGAGACTTTCAGCCAAAGAAGCTATGAATCATAAATATTTCGATAATGTTGAGCATGTCCCAATCGTAGCACTTCCGATAGCGACTAACAGCAAATTAAAGTAATTGTTTAATTTAGAGTGCCCCTCAAGAGTTTATAGTCAATTTCATTATCATAAAAGAATCATTTAAAAATAGTTCATTGGCTGCCATTATTTGATAATTATGAGTTGATAAACTGCAAGAAGTAAAATCTAGTTTCTTAGAAATAATATATTTTGCTGTTTGATACAATCATTGTGCTGATTTTCAACATAGGACCAATTAAATTCGTTTCCATCAAAATCTAAATTCGACAAGCACATCTTCGAAATATGTTATGCTTCAATCAGTTAAGAAAATTCAAGATTTCATTTAGAATTAAAATTATTTTTATTTGAAGTATTAATAAAAGAAAATTAAAACTTGTCAAAACACTCTTAAAATTCATCAATTTATGGTTTCCACATTTTAAGTAAACCATCTTCACTGTAAGTTGCCAGTAAGTTCTGATGCGGGTGGTGAGTAAGACCAATCACATCTTTTTCGTGAACATTTAGAGTTCTTTCCAATTTTCCGGAAGTTACTGAAAAACAGTAGAGAGTGAAATCCTCACCAGCGCAGTAAATAAACTCTCCAAAGGGGGAAATTGTTGCACAAATGAAAGCGCCACCTTCTCTTTTACCAGATGAGAATGAACGAACAATCTAGAAAATTTAAGAGAATAATAATTTATAAATAAAATATCAAATATGTTAATCAAATAACTTACTTGTCCTTGCATATTCATTATAACTACTGTATTACTTCTGTTGCAAACAACAAAATGCTCCGGATTTTTTGGTAGAAGAATGACAGAGTTAACAGCTAGCTCATTTCCGAGAGCCTTAAATGTAGAAATGCATTCAGTTGTTTTGAGAGACCAGATCTTAACACTTCCATCCGAAGAGGCACTGAAATTAAAACATTTTTAAAACTGATTTTAATATTTTAATTACACGATCTAACCTCAAAACATTGTGTCCATCTGGTGAAAAAGTGACTTCATTAACAAAAGAAGTGTGTCCTCTAAACTCCTTTAATAGTTTTCCGGATTTCAATCCATGCAATCTAATCAAATGATCAAACGAAGCCGAAAGAATCTGACTGTTATCCCTAGAAAACTGCAAGCAAGTGATTCCTTTGGTATGCGCTTTCTCAAACCTCCTCAAACACTGTCCAGTCATTATTTTCCACACTTTAATTTGTCCATCTTGAGCACCACTAGCAAGCATCTCAGAATCACGCGAAAATGACATTGCCAAAACAGCTTGTTCCATCATCATGAAGCTTTCTTGAGCTTGGTACTTCAAATCCTTTCGAATCTTTCCCGTTGTAAAATTCCAAACCTCAATGAAACCTATAAGATTATCAATTGACGTAATGATCACATAAAATAATAACTGAACAATAAAACTAACCATCAACACTTCCAGTTACTAAATACTGTCCATCCTGAGAGAAAACTGATGTCTCTACGTGAGATTTCTGTCCAAACTTAATAACTCTTGCGAGCTGAGTAGGATACATTTCTTCCTCTTGATCTCTGATAGCAGCCTTTCCTCTGAACAAATCAATAGTAGTTCCAGGTGGCAACAATCCTTGATGCTGTTGCCATTTCAAAGCTTGTCCAAGCAAGGCCAAAAGACGAGAAGATGGAACAACAGAAACTTCTCCAGATAAAGCCTGTGCAATAGCAGCTCGACGCTTTTCTTTGCTGCCACCTTCCAAGTAGGCTTCACGAGGATCAAAGTAAGCTCGCTGTAGCATGTTTTCAAGATGAATGTAACGTTCGGGCTCTTGTTGCTTCAACATAATCATTGGATCTGTTTGCCGTAACATTGATCGCGCTGCTCCAAGTTCTCTTAGCTCAATAAGCTCAAGGACCACCTAAAATTTATCAAGAATAAGTTTAAAATTATCCTAGTATAGAGTAATCATACCTGTTCATAAAGATCAATGAGTTTCTTGTCGGGCAATTTCAAGCTTTGAATTGCTTTTAGAACAGTATCCCAATGGCCATTTTGTATGTCTTGAACGAACCCTTCAACACTGTCCACTGTGTTTAAAGAGACTCCAGTCTCTTCTTGCAGGGTTTGTAATGTTTTCTAAGACCAATTAATAGATATTAACACTGGATTTAAAATCTTCGGAGACAATTTACCTGCAAATTTGATTCTTTCAGAAATTGCTGAATTAAACGAATCACGTCGGCTGATTCTATTTCGATGGACATTTTGTAGTTTTTCCTAACTCAACTGAACACAAATTATTATTGTTTTTAAGTGAAAAAGCTGAAAAATTGAAAACTTGAAAAAATTCCGAAAAGTGTTTATTTACTTTTTCACACTAAGTATATAGTGCCATCTATTGAGCATTTAGCGAGCACCGGGTGAGTCAAACTTTTATGGCGGGATATTAAAAAAATAATTCACGATAAATAAAAATAAACAAATATCTAGTGAATTAATTGTTTACAAGGAAAAGCATCTAAATTATTTCATTTTATTTTATTGTTCATTTTATCATTCATGCAGTCGTATATATAATATACAAAAAATCATTTTTAATCTAAATATTTAAGAAGATTCACAAGAACCTCAAATCATTATTCTACTAAATTAATGTACAGAGTTGTGATAAATAATTAAGTCTAAGTACGTAAAACAAAATCACAATCAATCATTGTTTAAAATCAAAAGAGGGAATGCTGCTGAATTTCAGGCACAAACTTTTAAAAGTATTTTGAAAAATTTTGAATTTCTCTCTTATGAATTATAGCTTATCTTAAAATTAGGCTATTAATTTCTCTTATTTCATCAAAAGCTACAAAATATTTGAAGCGAACACAGTTTCTTAATGTTTTTAACTTAGAAAAATCTTACATTAAATTATTTATTTACAGCAAAAATTTTGCTTAAATGGCAGAAAACTTGTTGTTACACTAACTTAAATAGTCATAAATATTATTTTACAATGAAAATCAGTCGTTTGTCAATGCTTTCGTGATTTCTACTAAAATTTTCTAATTCAAAATGATTCCTTGTCTTTTGTACATCAAACGGTTGTTTCAGCATCCATACTCTTCCTAAAATTGCATAAAAAAATAATTAGTTTGAATTTTGGCATGACATGTTTTATTTAGAACAATGAAAATTTTTAGGCATCAACTGCTAATACTTTGAAAAATCGTAAACATGCAAAAACACTTAAAATCACATTAAATCGGGAAAAAAATAATAAAAACCACTCTAAATCATAAAGTCATCAAGTATCAACTATTTAATGATACAAAATTCCATGCAAAATGCTATTCAACGAAATTTGAGAACGTCAAACCAACAAACACGAGCTTTACCTCTGATCTGTATATGAATCATTTTCAATTTAAAATATTTGTGAGATTTGCAACAAATTTGTAAGTTATGAAGGGTTGGGGAGAATTGCAAAAGAAAGAACAGAAAAATTACAAATTAGAGATTTTTGAGTCGTTCCCAGCACCATCTAGTATTCAATAAAGAGAAATGTGATGAATGATTGTGATCTCCTTCCATGATTATATGGAGTATGATTGATAAATGATTTAAAAATTAGAAATAAAACTTACTCGCTTGAATCCGTTATGCTTGTTAAAGGAGCAATATGTTGGATTGAAGGTGGTGGTGATGATGCTCGCGATCCATGTCTAGAAGACATTCTGCTAGACGACAATACACTAGGATTGTTCATGTCATTGGTCAGGTGACTGTGGATTTGGTGCTTTATGCTTAGGTGGTCCTCTTCAGCTGTGTATGGGAAATTATAGCCATTCTTTCCATCAGATCCTTCTGAGTTTCGATCTGAATGGTAATCCGCGTGCCGTGGCTAAAATAACGATGATACATTTTGGTTACAAATGTTCAACCCAGCAAGCCAGTTCACGCTAAAAGCTTGAAAATTGCGATTCACGTAATTTTTAACGCGCTTTATGCGCAGCGATTTTAACGGGCATTGAAAGCCACTTTAAAGCTAATTTGAATTTATCCCATATAATTATAATTATACCATGTCTGAGTGCCTCTTTGATATTGTAAGGGATGAAATAACATTTCCAATCAATTTTGTCTACCACGTCTTGCTTATTAATAGATAAATAAAAAAAGCTAATTTTTTATACGTCAATGTCAAATTTGATAAACGTCAGTGAAAAAACAACAACAAAGTAAAATGCCGAGAAAAATTTTCTAAGTTTTTAAATTCAAAGTAAATATATTTAAACTGTGTTTTTATCTCCAAAAGTCTTCAATATCTGATGGTGAACCACTGAAGAGCATCTACAACATGGAGATTAGCGGAACACTGCTCTAAAAGTTTCATACTCAAATATTTTTTATTTTTCATGTCCAACAACAACATCCAGGAGATGTGAATTTTTTCAAAAAAACTTTGTATTTTTAATAAACTTGAACTGTAAATAAATTTTATATAAAATAAACATATTTATGAAGCTTCAACCACGTCTTATTACTAGTTACATTAACGTTTCCATGAAAATAATAGAAGCGGGGCGAACAAATCAAGGGGGGTCAAGAAAAGCGGGGTTAATATCGAGGGGCAAAAATCGCGTGAAAATTGCCTAAAACGCAGCGTTAAAAGCCGGACATGCCTCTAACGTTTTTAGGTGCTTGAAAAATTACCTAAATCGTACAAAAATACAACATTTCACGCCGCGTTAAAAGCAGATTTGGCATGCTGGGAATAAATAATGAAAGAGAATTATTTAATTACCTGATAATCATTTCTTATCAGCGACTGCACACTATGATTGTTTTGCATGTACCCACCATTGCCATTTTTCATGGTTGAGTAATGCTCTCTTGGACTATACATGTCCACTCGCTCCTTGGACATGTAAGGCGATGAACTTTTGGAACCCAAATACCCCAAAGTTCGACTTTTATCATAAAAATTTGGTTGATCTTGATGATAAGGCCGCATATGATTCACAATTTGCGTTGTTTCACTGGGCAGGTATGGCATGTTAGTTTGGTAATTGGGATCATAGTCCCTGTAGTTATCTTGATAATCCTTCTTCCTTGTTAGACTGTACATATCATGCTGGGCATGAGCATTCGTTGGAACCATATTATAAGTTTCTTGGATATTTTCTAGAATTGATGGCGGCATATTCATTTTGTTTTGGTGCTGTTGCAGATACGAAGTATCTGTGATGTCTGGATTAGGCAGTGGATTTGGAGAGCTAGTCTTGTGTGAATGCATTTCATTATCAGATCCAGTTTCTTGTGACCAGCGACCAATATTTGGAGTTGGAAGATAAGATTCTGGAGCTTGACTTGACCATCTTCCGCCAAAGTTAGATTTCACATTTGGGAAGAGTTGAGGACTTTGTACAACATGAAGTTCTGGTGGAGTTGTTGCCACATGTTCAGTAATGTTCGGAAGGTAGGATGGAGCCGCACTTACTCCTGTACTGCGATGTGTATTAGAACTACTTCGACCTACTCGAGATTCTTCATCATCACTCGAATGACTAGATGCTAGATCTAAGCTTCTTCCATCAGTATCTGAACCTGATTCAGAATCTCTTCTTTGTCTTCTTTTACCTTCCTTTTTTCTGCCTGTGTCATATCCTTTCATGAACGATGGCACGTCACTGTTATAGTTTGATGTTGAGGTAGATGTGTGGCGGAGTTGACCATCGCTTCGATAAGGACTAGAACTAGTTTTAGCTGTGCTTCTTGAAGTGGTGCTCGACACACTTATTCCAACATTTCTTCTGGATCCATCAAAATTTCCGTTGAATCCTGGAGTTCTTGTGTTTCCGCTTGAACTGCTGCTGACCACTAAATTAGAGTCCAGAAGTGGCACTTTTTTACCCATGCATTTTAAGAACGTGTTGTTTAAGTTTTCACGCACTCGTTTGTTGATGATGCAGTAACCAACTATTGAGAATATTGCATGAGCTAATACACATGCTGATAGAGAGATGCTAAAAACTTGAGAGTTTTCAGATGCTGAGAGTACTGAGAGAACCCACATGATTCCCATAAATGGTAATGAGACTACAGAAAGCCACAGCAATGTTCTAAAATCAAATTGAAAATGGTTAATTTAGGCAGTTGACATAGTTTCAAAAACAAACCTTAAATTTCCGAAACCTAGAACATGCTCTTTTAAAGTGAATGCTGCTTTAACAGAAACAAATAGAACTAGAAGGTTGACAGCGGACATTGCTGCCACAGGAGCCACCAACCACCAGATCACTGACTCGTAAACTGATAACCAGCAACTGAAAAAATAGTTTTTTAGAAATTTTACCTCAAACCATATTTTAAAAATACTTACAACATATTGTTTCCATATTCATGGACGCGTACGCCAACTGAAAGGCCAACCAGGAGAGCAGGTGCTCCATAACCAACTGTAAAGTAGAATCCCATGGGGCCATGGTTGATGTCACGCATTTCTGTTAACATACGATAAAGATGAATGCAGTCAACGGTGGTCCAAGCAAAAGCAGCTAGCCAAGTGTAATGCAGCCCGATTGCAATTAGTTTGCATGGGAACTAAAAATAAAAGGATTATTCAGTATAAGTAAATTGCAGTGGATCAGCAAAAATATTATACTCACATCATTTTCAACCAAATTTCTTCTTCCTTGCATTCCAATGAAGAACAAAAGCTCCGCAAAGAAAATACAGAAAATCAGGTTTTGATGAATTGTATTAGAATTGGTCTGCATTCCTCTCAAAAGTGCCAAAGCAATAATTACACAGAACAATATTGGCAAAGACAGCAAAAACGCTGAATAAGATGTGATTTGAACCAACAGAGAAGGATCTGGAATATCTTCTGGATCAATTATGTCCACCAATACAGCATAGTTTGAGACATGTGTGCAAGTACAGTTGATCAAAATGAAGTTGTCTTTTTCATCTTGCAGGGCTTCATAATCTGGGAGCTCTGTTTGACATCCAATTCTTGTCCACCAGTTTGTAAATGTGTTCCATCGAACGCATTGCGGGTTTAACCTTGGGTTGAATCGATTTCTTTCCACATCAATCCACATTTGAATACGAATAGGTTGAGACAAGTGAGGAGATCCTAGACTTCTGTAGATTAGTTTCTGTTCAGGTGACTCAACAGCTTCAACATCATTTGAAAGATCTCTTTTGATTAGTTTTCTTAAGTTTACATCGTTCGACTCATTTTCTTTCAAAATAATTTCATCAGTTTGCTTAAAATCTGGATCGAGCTCATCGTTCAAGTGCACCATTAATTTGGGACCATTTTCTAAATCTTCTTGCTCAGCCATATCGTGTATTGAGATTTTCATATCTTCTGGCATTTGGAAGTTTTCAGGAGCTTGATCGGGAACTTCTTCATCAATTCGATTGGTGAAATGATTTCCGTAGCCATTTTTGTCAAAACGTATTTTCTCAGATTGTTTTGTAACTTCCTTTTCTTTGATTCCCGTGCTTGGAACTAGAATAGTTAAGGATAGTACAGGGCTAGCAATTTGAACATCTACTCCCCATCTTCGCGTTACAGTGTCATCAAATTTATTTGGGAACAAATTTCCTACATCTTTATATTGGGCATAACCAACAATTGCGCGATAGTGCTTAATTGCAATTGAAATTTCGTCTTTTTCTGGTGGCATAATTCCCAAGAGATCCAATGGAATCAAAATTTTGGAGTGTCTATCAAATTTACTTTTATCTTGCATGTAGTTGTTGTACTTAGGGAAAGAAATTATTGGCACTCTTTGCTTTGATGAATGCTGTAAGAATGCGCTTGTATCTGGAATGATCACGCTTTCTGTGGTGAATTGGTTGGACTTTGAGTTTCTACTTTTGTGAAGATCATGCAAAAGTTGAGGTTCATAGCCAAACAAGCTTTCTGCTGTTACAACATCCAAGCCCAACGCCATATTCTTATGAGTGATCTCAAAAGGATTAGTATAAGTGTCATGTTGAGATCTTGCTAAAACAACCATATATTTATTGAAAGCATCCACCAAGTCGTTTGCTCCTCTTTGAGTGAGTTGTGTCAATCTAGCCCATTCAGATTTGTACTTTTCATCCAAAATAATGCTTGCACTGTCCACCAAATTCTTAATGTAGTATTTATCTTGGCTATGCGATAAATTTAGTCCACTTTGCATGATTTCATATCCAATAAGTTCGTGCAAGATACCTTCAGTTACAAGGATGTCAGCTCCGTATAATTTATCGTGTTTTGTTGATTTCTCGTCGATCAAGTACTCTAAATCTACATCACCATTCCAAAGATCATTTTTATTCAGAAACGATGATTCCAAAGAGTAATCCTTGTGGTTAGGATCATTTTTACCATTTTTAACGTCACCAACAACCTGACAAGCATGTTGTAAACTTGCAGCCATTTTAACGGAAACAAAAGTGTTTAATTCAAGTTCTTCCTTTTCCATCTGGGACAATTGTTTTCTTAGGTCCAAGAAAGGTTCAGAAGTACAATTGAACATGTCAGCGTGTCCCCAACCGCCAAGGGCTTCATCACAAATTCTCATTCCTTTACCTTTAGCTGGTAATGGGCAATTTTCAATTGAAGTTTGTCCGAAAGATGTTCGAGGCCACCAAACTCCAGCTGAAAATGATTTTGGGCAAGCATCGTAAACAACTTCACAACCAGTTAGAGTCACTTCAGCATAAGGATTCGAGCATGAATCACATCTCCTTCCAATAACGCCTTCTCTGCATTCGCATTGACCATTCAGTTTATTACAAGCTCCACCAAAAGATCCAACCGAATAGCAATCACAAGCTAAGCAAGCAGTTTCATTAATTGGTTGATAATGATTTTCTCGACATTTGCATTGTCCTGTTAGTTTATTACAATCGGTATGATAACCTTGTTTTAGATTACATTTACAAGGTCCACAACTTCTTTCACCCCACCAACCACCAGGACAAGGCTGTTGCAGCTCAATTTCGCAATAATCTCCAGAGTACAATGTGCTGTTACAATCACATCTGTATCCTTTTTCAAGCTGAATCTCGGCTCTGCAAATTCCCGCATCTGCACAAGGTTTGACAGTACAAATTGGAACACAATCTGGTCCTACATATCCTGGTAAGCACTCGCAATGAGCTTCGTCCCAGCTTGTTACACAAGTTGAGTGTATTGGACATGCTTCTGGGCATTGACTCTTGGATAAGCAGCCATCAGCAACATTTTCTCTAATTGTTGGACGATTTAGAACAGATTGAAGACCTCCAACTCTCACATCTTGAATACATCCATCAAAATAATTATACTGTCCGATGTTCCCAATTGTACTGTCGGGGCTACCAATTACAATCTTTCCAACATATAATCCTTGGATTTTTTGGTTCATTGGAACGATTGCTGATCTTTGGCCATAATCGACGGAAAGCAAGATTTCAGTGCCAAGCCATTTTACTTCAATTCGATGCCATTCTCCATCAGCCAAATCACTTCCCGCCAAAAACATAGGCTCAGCATTATAAACGTAGTAAAGGATACCATTCTTTAAGGAAACTATTGCTGAGCTATTTTGTCCCACTTGTACTTGCATCAAGAATGTATCTTTTTGTCTAGTCTTTATTGTCAAAGCATTAAGCCAAGGCAGTTGAATCGGTCTTAAAAGTGGATTGAAGCTAAGCACACCATCTCCAGAAAATCTCCAAGATGCTGGGACAGCCTCTTGACAAGCGTTTCCAGTGTATCCTTCAGGACAGTCACAAGTGTGAGTATTCCAACCTTCTCGACATGTTGCTCCATTGAAACAAGGACCTGAACTACAGCTCGAAGATTTTTCTGGACAACCAGCAACAGTTCCATTATCTGCAACGTACGAATTCATATCAATCATCTTTCTATCAACTTCGAGGTCAGAAATGCATCCAACATAATCTTGAGATTGGATTTGAAAATGTGCTGGGATTTTAGGTAGTCCCCCAATTTGCAGTGGTCCAGTAAGATCTAAGAATCTGTGACAAGATTCAGTTAAAGAGCTACATTTTCGGTCCAAAACTAAAGTTGTATGATTAGCGCAACTCCATGGATCTCCCAAGTTTCCACCCAAGGCCAAAGCAGCATCACAATTATCTATTGTTAGAGTTGCAGTTCTGTTGAAATATTTTACTTCAACTGTATGCCATTCACCATCTGATAACTTTTTGGTTTGATCAACTGTAACTTTCTTGATTTTGTCTCCTAGTGAAAAGGAAAAGGTAATGCTTCCGCCAATAATTTCTAAGGCTATGAAATCATGTAAATCGTTGTATCTTCCGTTATAGAGCAGCAGACCATTGTCATTAACAGTTGCAAACTTCATTTTGATGCTGAAACGGTGGCGTTGTCTTAAGCTATCAAATGTGAGGAAGGAGTTTCTGGTAAACGATCGAGCTTTAAGTTCACATGTAGAAGTAAAAGATGGATAATGGGAAGACATTGATGTTCCATGTAAACAAGAGTAGCCACTCTCACACATGTCATTAGCACATGAGTTAGGACCAGGTTTCACTTTCTTTTCACAATCATTTCCATCAAAACCTTCTTTACAGATGCAAGTATAGCCTCCTTCTTTTCTGTAGCAGGATCCTCCATTTTGACAAGGATCAGAATAACAGAGATCCACTTCCGTATCGCACAAGTAATGTTCCTTCTTGCCTGTAAAACCTTCTGGACATTTGCAAGCAAAAGTATTGACTGGATAAATTGGTCTGAATAAAACTGTGTCACTGAAGATGAAACCAGAAGCATTACCAAATTTCAATACTGATAAGCATTTCTCAAAGTTCAAGCAAGGCTCACGAACGCAAATATTGTCATCGAATGGTAAAACTTCAACTGTAGCTAATCGTGCCAAGATTGCACGATTTAAATAAACTCGTTCTTGAAGATACTGAGGTGAATAATATTCTTCATGGGCAACATCCGGACGTCGTGCTGAAAAGCTCACATTCAAGGTTCTTGAGAGAACATCTGTGTCATCTTGAATACTGAACAAATAGATGTTTTCTTTCGGACAGGGAATAACTGCAGCTAAACCATCCAGGAAGAAGTTCAGTAATGGAGAAAGAAAAGCTTCTTCAGTCATTTCATCCAGTCTAATGGTTACTGAGTTAAAAAGCATATCTTCTGTGACTAGTCGCACAATAAGTTGCATATGTGACTTGGCCTCGTTTATACCATCAGTAACAGAGACTTCCATTGTTGCGTATTTTGGAACATTAGTATTCAGTTGTGGACTAAGAGTTATTCCACCAGTAGATGAATTCAATCTTACTAAATTTGCGTTGTTTCCAGATAATATCCTATATGTTAGATTATCTGATACATCTGCATCAAAAGCAGGAATCCGACCAATAACTCCACTTGGGAAGTGATCTCTGAAGTTATTAAAGATCACTTGGAAATCTTTCAAAATTGGTGCATTGTCATTTTGATCAGTTATTAGGATTTCAACCAATACATCATTCCTCAATGGTGGACTTGCTGCTCTAATGATCAGTTCAAACTTTTTACGGGAAGATTCATAATCCAATTCAGTCATAGTTAAGATTTGTGCTCTTTCAGAACCTGGTCTAGTAACCAACGAAAAAGAGTTTGAGTCATCTCCGCCTATGATAGAATAGTGCACTATAGCGTTTACGCCTTCATCAGGGTCGTGTGCATGAATTTCTCCGACTACCGAGCCAACTGGTGAATTTTCTGGTACGTAAAGAATTATTTTGTCGGAAGAAAAAGAAGGAGGTGAATCATTAACGTCTTCTAGTCTTATTTGCACTTCAACAGTAGAGCTCATTGGTGGTGTCCCTTTATCCACTGCAATAGCTTGAATATGGTAAACTGCTATACTTTCACGATCTAATCCTTTGTTTGTTCTAATACTGCCAGATGTTGGGTCAATTACGAAAGATCCATCGTCCATATCTTTTTGACTTAAACGATATTTGACTCGACCATTCAAACCTACGTCTGGATCACTGGCTGAAATTTGAACAACAGACGTTCCAATCAAAGCGTCTTCAGATATTGATGCTTGATACAAAGGTACATTGAAACTTGGTGCATTATCATTGACATCAGTTAAACTGATCTCAACGTCAGTAGTATCAGATAAGGATGGACTTCCACCATCTTTGGCTGTTACAGTCAATAAGTATCCACTATGAGCTTCCCGATCTAGTGGTGCATTTGTTATAATGGCTCCAGTTTGTGGATTGATGGTGAATTGTTCACTTGATCCAAGTCCATTAGCTGCTTCATCATTCAAAGAGTATGTGATTTGAGCATTTATTCCAACATCGGCATCAGAGGCTACAAATTAATATTGATAAGTAAATTTGTTAAATATTTACTAATTTGATTTGACTGACCTGATACAACTAGAACTGTTGTCCCAAGCGGAGCATCCTCAAAAACACTCGCTATAAAATAAAATAATTAATATTCTGTGTTTTCAGTATTTATGAATTTATTACCAGAATAAGGAGCATTCTCAAACATTGGTGCAAAGTTGTTAGCATCAGTGATGTTGATATTCAATGTTGCGGTATCAGTTCTACTTCCAGAATCAGTTGCTGTTATTGAAAGGATAAACCTTCTTTCTTGCTTGTAGTCCAAAGGCTGTGCAATTGTGATTAAGCCTTTACCATTCTGGGAAGTGATAGAAAATCTTCCACGGATGTTTCCAGAAGAAATTTCGTAATGCAGTCTTGAGTCTTCATCAGGGTCGGTTGCAGTAACCGTTATTACAGGTGTACCAGGAGGTTGATCTTCAGACAATGTTGCTTCGTAATACTTTGGACTAAATGTCGGATCATTGTCATTTGTATCTTGTATGGTTATCACTACACTTGTGCTCGCGGATTTTGGAGGAATCCCTCCATCGACTGCGATAACTTGGAAAGAATATCTATGTTGCTCTTCTCGATCCAACGGTTTTGTTGTATGAATCCATCCAGTACGAGAATCAACAGCCAGTGGGAAATGATCTTTTCTCTCACCAATGCTATAAGTTATTTCAGAGTTTGATCCTTCATCAGAATCATATGCTTGCACACGTACTATATTGTAACCGGTTGGAACGCTCTCTAAAACTGCTTCTTGAAATTGTGACGTGTAAAATCTGTGGAAGTATGAAAATAAATAAATTAGCATATTATGCTATTATTAAATAAATGAAGATTATGCATTTTAATTTATCCAACGGCAATTTTGGGAACATGAAATTAAAATCTACTTGCCTTGGTGCATTATCATTGGCATCTAAAACGTTCACTAAAAGTTGAGTTGTATTACTTTTAGCAGGAGATCCTCCATCTTGAGCTCTGACAACGAGTCGATAACTTCTGAGGCTCTCGTAATCTAGCTGTTTAACCAAAGTAACATCACCGCTCAGTGAATCAATTGAGAACTGTGACTGAGTGTTGCCACCAATAATTGCAAATCTAATGGCTGCATTATTGCCTTGATCAGCATCGTTTGCAGCAATATGAGCAACCACATTATTATCACCCCATGTATCCTCACTTATTGATACTGTGTAGGTACGTTCGGAAAACTGTGGATAGTTATCATTATCGTCAAGAACTTTGACCATAACAGTGGCAGTTGCAGTTTTCCTCTCCATAAGTGGTGAAGCTAAATCGCTGGCAGTCACGACGATCGTATAAACCTCAGAGCTTTCACGATCCAAAATCGATCTAGTCGAAATTGCACCAGTTTTTGAATCTATCTTAAAAGCTTGGCCGTCTTGTTCGGAAGATGTTGTTCCACCTCCAATAACTTTCTCAATAGCATATTCAATTTCAGCATTTTTTCCGCTGTCCTGGTCAGTGGCTAGAAAAAATTATTTTCATTAAAATGAGTTTTATTATTAAAGTAAATTTGTTTGAATGTTTACCTCTTAAAGTTGTAATGGTGGATCCAACTGTTGCACCTTCTCTAATAGTGGCATCAAATTGGAGAGCTTCAAATGTAGGTGTGTGATCATTGCAATCTATAACATTTACTTGAAGTGTTGTAGTTCCAGAGCGAGGAGGAAAACTGTCATCTGTTGCAATTACCCGGAAATAATGAACATCCATCAACTCTCTGTCTAAATTAGAAGATGTTGAGACAATTCCACTTCTTGCGTCTACTTTAAACATAGATTGCGATCTAGAATCTAACAAAGAAACCATCGAGTATACAACTGGAGAATCTTCGGGATCTCTAGCCCTAACAGTAGTAACCATTGCTCCAGTAGGTTGTTCTTCAAGCACTGATGCAACGTATAGGGCTTGCTCAAAGTATGGACTTTGGTTTCTTAGTTCTCTCTTTACTCTTTTGGCTATATCTGTATCATTAAGTTCCTGGTGATGATACACAATCTTTATGCGATGGTCAGCATCCACAATATCTTGTCTTGAACATTGCGTTGTGAATGTGATGATAACTTTCCACATGGACTCATAAATACAGCCAGTTTTACTGGATACGAGATCTCCATTCTTTCTTTCGATCTTAAATCGTTCATCATTTACATCAAGATAATTGATCTTACAAAACTGTGTAATTGTCTTTGGTAAAAAAGCATTGATTGAGTTTATGAACTGTGATTTTTTCAGACAAATTTTGTTAAATCTGTCTGTTGTATGAATGGCATAGGAAGCATAAGTTTCTGATATCCACTGCTTAGCATCACTGATTTTAGTATGTAAACTCTGATCCATGAAGTTATTAGTGTTTCTCCTCTTTCTATTCAATATTTTATGCCTGAGATAGTTGTGGGCAGGAGTATCATTTAATACATCACCATCTTGAAATCTGGCAAAATCTGTGTGATTCAAGTTGTTGGTTAAGATCCAAGGAAACTCTCTTGTGTATAGATCTATGTTGCTTCCCATGTATTCTCCATACATTCTGTAATCATCCAATTCATCTTCAACCGTTCTACGATGTCTAGGATGATCATCATTTTCCTCAAAATGTTCCAATTCTTCTTCAAAATGTCTTCCGAACCATTGCAAGCGCCGATCGTCATTACACTTACTACCGGCTATAAGTATTCTTAGAGGTAAACTATAGTAGTCGATGCTCCTGAAGTGATTTGATGTAGAGTCTACATAAAAAGTGAACAGATTTGGATAGAAAATTCCATCACACTTCAATGGCTTCTTCAATCTTATTTGTCCGTCTTTTGGGTCCACTTTTATCAAATGATGCACAAAGAATGCAGACTTGTGGGTGTTAATCTTGTAATGTCGCTCTGACCCCAATTTATAAACGGATGCGTTGAATATCGCCGTGTCAGGAGGTGTATCTTCATTAACAATTATCAGGTAGCCAGATGTGAGGTCCATAAAGAAGAGGCATATAATTGCCAGCTTCATGCCAGACATTTTTTCTGGCATTTTCCAATTAATCTTTCTTCTCAGTTCACTTTCATCCTTGGCCTTTTAAAACTACCTCCAAATTAAATTCAGCATTTTTCCAGCGCAATCTGCAAAAGAAAGAAAAAGTATAAGTCAATTATGAAGATTCAATTATCAGAGGTGTTAATCCAATTTATTCAAATGATTTGAAGGAAATTTAATCGAGTGAGCTCGAGAGTTTATTAGTTTCTTGAGAATTCATCCAATTTAATTAAATGAATTCCATGAAGTAGATTCCAAGCAATTTCTTTGGCCAATTGAATGTGAAGCAAACTGACTAATGTAAAAAAATTCTTTTGCCATCTAAACTCACATAATTCAATCTATTTGTTCGGAATTTTTGCCTTCTTCGAATTTTTATGGAAATAAATAATAATTAATCGG
This sequence comes from Parochlus steinenii, assembly GCA_038502155.1. Lineage (NCBI taxonomy): Eukaryota > Metazoa > Arthropoda > Insecta > Diptera > Chironomidae > Parochlus > Parochlus steinenii. The sequence goes on along the minus strand of JAXCIN010000047.1, from coordinate 4,256,839 downwards.
AGTTTAATGGAATGTAATGATGTTTGCGATGATTTGTAATTACTTAAAAATAAAAAGTCTGCAAGTATCTTTTCCCTGGTTATACTTGATTTCAGTTGAGTTTACGACTTTCCTCTTTAAGCTTTTCTGTGTCGTTAAATTTTTGCATGGAATTAATATCTACTGGGAGACTGTGTTATCAAATCAATTATAGTTTTACAAGATATTTCAATAACTAATTTATGCATCTGCACAGTTATTAAAATTAATTATAATGTCCCCAGAAAAACGGTATAAGAAATATATTAAAAGTTTTATTTGCAAAATGCATTGAGTTGTTTTATTCACATCTAAGTATTAATTAATTACCAAAAAGTCTACTTTTAACAATATTCCAAATTAAATATAATGTTATACACAAGATACCAACTCGGTACATTACAAAATTATACATTACTATGAGCACCAAGTACGAGTTAAAAGAACATGAAATTAATTCTGCGCGCAGCTAATAAATATTTATGAGGGAAAACTATTTAAATATGGTGATTATTATTTTACCATCACTTCAGCCAACATTTTATTTAATTTGTATTGTACAATTTTGCAGACTCCATGCCTAACAATATGTTGAAATTAATGAAATTACAGTTAAAAATGTTTTAAAGACCCAATATACATACAAAAAATAGAAAAATATTTTTCCAATAACTTCCAACTATTGCTAATTTCAATTCATTAGCATCAATTTGCCAAGATCAAAGCCTTTCACAATTCAAACTATTGTGAAGGCTCCAAAATTGAAAAATCTCAACATTCTTATTGAATTTATATTCAATCTTTACTGCCGAGGATTCAAGGGTTAAGTAATTACGGTCTTTCGCAGCTTTTCAGATTTTTCAGTTTTTCGGTCTGCATACGAGTACTGGACTTCAAATGAATTGGAAGAAAACGAGAAGAATATTATTTATTTTTTGGCCTCAAGGCGGATAATTACAACGTGGAAAAATTCTTCCATGTAATTTGTGGATATATTTTTTTCAAGAAGAATGTTTGAATGTTTATGCGGAGCATGTATGCGTGTTCAGTTTAATACATTATAATAGTTTGTTACATAAACTACTTGATGCTACTTGCTTTTACTCGTGTTTACTCGTAAAAAAAAGATCATCTAAAGTAATTGAAGCAACGGAAGATTTTATGAGGAAAACAACCATTCAAATCATATTTAATTTGAATATTGGAGTTTTTAAAGAAATAATAGTATTTAATTATGAATTCTATAGGGACATTAAACCGGTAATGCTTGAATGTCTGTAATTTGAATTCTGCATGGGATTGAACTATTTTGAGTTTCTTTTTTGATATTGGATAGAAACAAAATTCTATTCGATTATGTTAATAGGAGTGCATGAAATGATATTACTCTGAACTAATTATAAAAATTACAACATATTTTTAAACTATTGCATTTAACCGCATTTTATACATTTATTGATTTTAATTTTAAGTAGATCACTTAAATATTTTTTTAATAGATATTATTGTGTGACATTTAAATCATTGAAATTTAGGTGGTTTTTTTAAAAACTTCTTGCAATACAATTTAATTTAGATAAGACATTTTAATTAATAAAAACTTCGCAAAAACTCTCTCAACGTCTAAAAACTCAAAAAAGTAGACAACAGTTATTTTCTAAATTACTAATTTGCATTCGTTGTATTTTTACGAATGTTGTACACAAAATCTTCTCTCCTTAACTAATTCAAAATTACAACATTCTGAACCTTACCTCTATTTCTCATAACTCATAATTCACGAAAAAATTCTCCACAATTGTTACAAACATCACATCATTCTACACACATTCCAAACAATTAAACTCCAGTACTCTACTCTAATGAGATAGCTAATTTGGTTGCAACGAACTAATAACGTCATAATTATCAGCAATACATCAATCAAAACTGTTCCAATCCATCCATCCATCAAAAACAAGAAAATCAAGAAATTCAAGAAAATTTTAAATTACGCGTGCAATGAAAGTTTCACCATATTATACGACATCATAGTTCGATTAGTATCAAAATAAAATATGATTTTACAGCGTGCAAATATTTCTAGAAAATTTTCACATTTTTTACTCTTTTTTTCAATATTGAAGCTGTGAAATCAAAAGCTGGCAAAAAATAGCACCGATAAATTAGACTATTAGAAAACGAAAAAGAAAGACAAGTAAATTGTTCAGATTGAAAATAATTCCAAACTTTAACAACTTTTACTTTGACTTTTAACAAATTGCCAACCAAGAAACGGCGATAATTTAGAAAACTTTTGCCTAGTTGTTCAGCGTTTGCATAAAGCTGCAATTTAAGCGGTTGCCGTTGAAAATCTGTAGCACATTTTACCAATTTAGCATTTTATGATTAAACGATGAATAAATTTCATCGTTAGCCAAGTTTAACTGTGGAGCAAAGTTTGTATGACGTATGAGCGCATACAACTTGTGGAACAAGCTGAACATGTGTATAGTGGTTGGATGTGCAATTTTGCTATTGTGATATCATGTTGGAATGTTTACATACATACATTGTGCGAGGATATTTTAGTTTTCTATTTGTTTTGAGATATAACGATCGTTTTCTGTGTCAAACTGTATGGAAAAACTATTAAATTGAAGATTTGCTACTTAGAAAAATCATTACCCAAGAATACGATCGTAGAAAACGAGTTAAAAATTTCAACATTAAAATAATTCTACTAATATTAATTATTCCTCTAAATCATCGGACTCCTAGTTCAGCCTGACACTAAAAGGCGTTATAGCACTTTTATCTATTGAAAACTTCTCATAGCAACTGCCAACATCCTTTCGACGGCTCGCCTGTGACCGATAAAAACATTTATCAACTGAGTACTATAGTGGAAAGTTTTAAATTGAAAAGCTCACTTTATTCCATTATATTGCATGTTATGCTATTTTATTCCACTTTTCCTCATTCTTGGATTAAAACTACATGTGCAACAAGTTTTTTGCATACAAAACACATTCATGTTATTAATGTTTTATTGGATAATCTGGAATTAAGCAACAATTCTATTATCATTTTAAAAAATTCATGAAAATCCCGTCCTATGTGTATTTGTTTCTAATAAAATATTCTTGTAATTTTTGCTGTTCAAAACAGAGTAAAAACTATAAATTATAACGAAAACGAAAGAAACGTTTGCTGGAAAAACTGCAAAACTGGTTTGAATTTCTTTCCAACATGTAATTACATAAAGTATACCTTTTTGCTCTCGATATTCTTTTTCTCGAAATAAAAAAACCGTCGGAGCTCAATTTATCAAGCAACGGAATGGATAAAAGCAAAGGCCAAATCGTTTGAATATGCTTTAAAACAACACAAACTAAACCAAAACTGAAACTATAATGAAATTTTAAAAGATCAAAATTAAAAATCAACCTTAGTATGGCATGGTTTGAAAGAAAATTAATAATTTTAGATTTTGCGCTATTAATATCGTTTTAGAGCAATTATGAACGAAATTAGATCGAATTGGCTTTTAATTTGTAGTTTTTTGCTGCTAGCACTTTATATATAATGTGGTCCAATGAACATGTAATACAATTATGTAACTTACTTGAAATTCTATTTGATAAAATATCATCTTATAAAGGAATTAATTCTCAAGTTCTTATTATAAATAAGTTTTCAATTCGAGAAAATGGTTTACTAATGTAAAATATAAATATGTAAATGCAAATATTTTAGAAGAAAATTCAGTGAAATAAAGTTGAAAAGTACAATACATAAAACTAGCTAGCCAAAAAAACATCAAGTCAGATTATTGGAAAATGAAATTAAAACGCAGTTATAATCCTATTAAATCGGTCTTGACTGAATAGAGCAAATACAAATTCGTCAAACCAATTACCCAGAAAATGTTGTGTCGCACCGGAAATAAAGTCTTACAAAGTTCACTGTAAAAGTTAATTACAGTATAAGAACATATTAAATTACATGTTTGGTAAAAATGTATAATACCATCATTTTTCGGGTAAAGTCAATTTGATATTCGATATTGCTGTATTTTGGTAAGTTTAGCTAAAAAAATTGGAAATACTGTAAAAGTTTTATATTTTAAACTCCTATACTTTTGATACGATATAATTAATACTGTTTTGATGAATTGCGGCAACAACATTCACGTTTAAAAATTTTATTAGCCTGCAGATCAATAAATAAGCAATATGGGCTTTACTGAAATTATGATCACATTGTTCACTCAATTAAATATTCAGCCCGCCCAAATGCACTCATAAATAAATAAAAATTTCATTCTATGCTAAATTGGTAAGCTTTTTGTCCACTTTTTTCAGAATTTAAATTTTCCCTCGAACTTTTATTATTGTAATTGAAAGCTCACGAGCGAAACACTCACAAAACACTCAACAAACTCCAAAACTGAAGAAAAATTGTAAATTGCATGCTTTTATATTTTTAGCACGAACGCCCAAAGCCAACAAGTATGAAATCTTCAAGCAAAAGTCAAACTCCAGACTAACACATCATTGTCAAGCTATTATCGCCAAAAATATTTATTTTTACAATTTCAGCATGAACATTGAACATGCAGAAAATATGCACACTTCTGAAAATATATTTCTCATAAATATAATGCAAAAAAATTAATATAACAAGCTATCATATGAAAACTCATATAAACTTAAAAAGGTTCAAAAAACATTAAAATGTGGCAATCCATCAAAATGATTTTTTGTTTGTGAATGTTTCATGACTTCATGATTTCGTGAGTTATTCCAAAATTTTCAGAAATTTTTGGGTTGTTTGATTTTAAACTCACTGACGTATGAAAAATATTAATTTTGAAATGCACATGAATGAGAAGGATAATTTTCAACGCAAGACTATGTAAAGTTTTAGCTATATAGTGAACCAACAGCTAGCAATGTATTTGTGAATTTTTTAACTTTATCAATTTAAGTCTATAGCGAGCTTATGACAAACCAATGATTAAAAAAACTTAATAAATTTTATAAAACATTAAAATTGAAAAAATATTAAAAAATGATTAAAATGATAAAATTCTTTGATTAAATTTGATTAAAATTGATTAAAAAATGATTTTATTAAAATTGTTAAATATTTTGATTAAAAAAAGTTTGATTAAAAGACCCAAAATTATTTTAAATGATTCCAAAAACTCAAATATCTTAAACCCAAAATTATTAAAATGTACTAAATTGACATAAAAATTATTTAAACTCAAAACCATAAATTATATATAAATCTTTTGTCAATACACTGGACATCTCAAATAATTTCTCAAATAATTTCATGAAATTAAATAAATAAATAATTCAATATGGATTTTCTTCTATCAAGTTAAACTATCTTATAGACATTCAATGGCGAAAAAGACCATGATATTCACACTGATTTTCTTAAAGGGATTTTTGTTTTACTAAATTTAAAACAGACATTATACTAATCTCTAAATCTGCTGTTACAAAAGTCAAAAAAAATTTATCTGGAAAGTAAGAAAATCACTTCCCTGGTGTCCCAAATATCATGGTGCTTTTTTGCTGTCCCAGGCAGGTAAATTTACTGTAGATAAAAGCTACGTTCAATTTTTTAAATTGAACATATACGACTTAAAATAATAAATAAAATAAAATAATAAAATTTAAAGTTATAACTGCTGCTTCATCAAAATTTTGATATTTGATATATTTTTTCAATTTACTCTTCAAACTTTTACTATTCATTCAATGTCCAGTTTTTTCCAATATCTACATTCTAAAACTTACATAAAACTAGGGTCCAATTCTCCACAAAAACCTGTCCGCTTCAAATTATTTTGATTATTGCCAATTGATTCCTACCAAGATTTTCTCCTGACTTGAAATTCTTCTTGGTAGAAATCAAAATATTAATAATTAATAAAAAAAGATATTTTTAAGGTTACAAGATGGTATTTTTCAGTGACCATGATTTCATGTAAAGTTATATTTTATGGTTTATTATAGTTTAAATCAAGGTGTAAATGAACATTGATTTTTTTAAGGATCGTGTTTAAATTTTGCAGGTCGCTCAATAATAAATAATAAAAATCTGAAATAATTCGCAAAATTCATGCTGAATATTTTTAAATGCAAAAATCATTGTCCTTTGTATGTTTTTTGCTTGGAATTAAGACCCCATGGTTGACCAAAATGCATATGAGAATTTTTCCAAAATAATTAATAACAATAGCGAAATGTCAATATTTTCAAAGCAAATTTGATGAAAAAATTTCAAAAAGTTTGGAAATTTTGCTACTAAAATTGATTAAAAATGATTAAAAATGATTAAATTTGATTAAAATTGATTAAAAATGATTAAATTTGATTAAAAATGATTAAAATTGATTAAAAAAGACTAAAATATACTGAAATATACTAAAAATTTAATCAAATTTATTAAAAGTTCCGTTTGTCATAAGCTCGGTCTATAGGCTTCTTTATAATAATAAATTTTATAAAACATTCTACATGAAAATAAATATGTTGTGCTATTCTGATGTTATAAAAGTTGTGAAGTTTGATGTAGATATTTTGTAGTTTGTTCTTTTATTTTATGTTATGAAAAAAACGCATCAAAGTGATTGACACAACATCATTATAAGTAAATTTATGTTATCTTGTCAATCAATTTGAAAATTTTAAATATGTAAGCGCACGATAAAATTAAACGTTTAAAATTGAAAGTTTATTGTTAAAATATTGGCAAACTATATCGATTTAAGCTCTTAAGCGAGTTTGATATTATAATTGGTATTGATATTTTAATTTATTGTGTGATAGTTTCTTGAGAATATCTTTGTTTTTAATATTAAGATATTCTACATTGTGAAGTGTTTTTTGCAGACCAACATGGTATACTGCTTATTTTTTATTGGTCTAATGGCACACTACGTAAGGTCTAGTAAAATATTTTAGTCTAACTCTTTATAAATAGAAATTCTATGCTTTATTATCAAGAAATCTAAAATATGTGTATTCTTTCACATTTTTCCAAAAAAGCAATTAATTAGAATCAAACTCAATCTAATTTATTTTGTTTTCGCCTTGCAAATTAGCAAAAATTTGCCAAAATCAAATTATTGAAACTAAACACGCGATTACGCACGACATAATAAAAACTGTACAACTGATGAAAAAACTTAATTTGGCTTCATTTAACGTCCAAAATACATACTCGGAAAATATAATCAGCGAAAATTTCGGCGAAAACCCGCTCATAAAAACTGCTTACATCTTCACGACATAAATTGCACAATTTTATGGCTTCATTTGTTTTTGTAATGTTTTTGAAACTTGTAATTAATTTCTGCTGAAATACGCTATATGGTATTTTTTGGTGTTTTTTAACAGAAAACTGGAAAAGGTTTCTCGAGTTTCACTTAACATTCTTCATTTGAATTTCCTATAAACTGATTACATGAAGTTTTGAAAAGCTTATAAGTGTGGAAAGCATAGAGTGCTACACTTCAGTCAAACAGCGATAATTTTCACCTTAATTGCTTTCTCTAGAATTTATTAAGTTTTGTTGTCTAGAATGGTAAAATAGTTGTAACGCAACATTTTGTTTTAAATACTGAATAAAGTATTCCTAACTGAAATTAAAGCCAAAATCTCTTGAACATTCTCTGAATATAACAATAAATAGTAATAAAATTGGTTTTCTCACAGGGGCTTATTTTGCTTTTTTAATATTTTACTTAAAACGCCAAAACTCCACACTTATTACAGAACATCCAGATTAAATTAGCAATTTCTGGCAAGAAGATTCTATACCATCAATTACAAGATGTTAACGCAATAATAAATCCACAAAGCAAGAAACCAACAAAATTTCATTATTTTCATTAAAATTTTTTTTCCATTATTTGCAATTTTCAGGAGAACTTTAAATCACTTTTAAAATTGTACCGGAAAAAGCTAATTTTGGAATATAAGTACAAATCGATTTGGTTTTTGAAATGAAAACGAAATTACTATAAAATAAAGCAATTCATATTTAATTGAACTGGTAACAGAAACTGCATGAACCCATCTCCAATAGCTGAAAGCATGCTCTATTTGAAAATATCAAGTGTCCCGAGTGTCAACAATCTTCCATTAAGTATTATTATCTATAAAAATAGTGAATATATGAATGAAATGCAAGTGAAGTGTTTTATTTGTTTTATATCAAATTGTCATACCTCATGTACAAAATGCATGAAATGTATTCGAAAATAAAATATTCTGATAATGATTGCAAACCAAATTGAAACAATTTTTTGTTTGTTCACTTTTGCATACTTTATTCAAATTTGGAAAAATGTATGTATTTTACACATTTAACTAGAAAATCAGGCAAATAGCTCATTTTTCAAAAAATTTAGTGCATTAAAGCACTTAAATCCACAGCACTAACTGTTCAATTTGCATTTCAATTTAAATATGTTGTGAAATTTGAAACGATTTTATGTATTTTTCAACACATATATTTAGCGAATAATGTTCAAATTAAAAAAAAATCAAAGTTTTTCATACACGTTAAATTTTTGTTAAATCCGCAATGAATTTTGAAAAGCTAGGTATTTGGTTGCATTTTTTATAGTTGATGCAAAATAACACAGAAAAATAATTTATAATAAAAAGTTGCCCGAAAAGTTACTTTAACATAATCTTAATTTTAATCAGGCTCGTGATGTAATTTTTTCAAAATTGACTCATGTAATGTTAAAAAATTATAAAAATTTAAATTTAAAATAACTGTATGTTATATGATTTGATGGACTCCAGTATCACCTTCTACACAAATGTTCAAGAAAAAATCAACATCAGCAAATCGATTTACATATTTCTTGGTGATTGTGGTTTTTAATCAAGTAAGGTGGAATGGTGATAAAATCATCAATAGCATTTCTCATGTGTATAGATTATTGTAAAATCTAATACTTATGCCGTTTTAATCGATTTGCGTGCTGATGCATTTTTTACAATTTGCACAATTTGCTACCATTGAGCATTGACTCAATTGATGTGTGTTCGCAATTGGCCGCATCTGTGATTCTTCATGTGATTCGAACTTTTTGCTGTTGCTGCGTAAAGTATAATTAAAAAAAATCTAATTGAATCGTCTTTTTATGACTTTTAAATACTCAATTGAATTAGTTTAGATGAAGAAAATAAAATTATTATGGCAGAATCAGTGGCAGAGCTCAATTGCCAATGATCGCATCAAGAATAAGAACTTGAAGGAATTTCCGAGAAGAGAAAACTGAATACTGCAAAGATGATTGGATTTCTGCACTATACGTCTTTCAGTCCTTCCTTATGCTGTTATGCATTTAATTGAAACGATTTAAAGTGTCTTATAAACATTTTGTTTTATGTTCTACCACTTCGTACAATAATACAATAATACCAATTAAGTTTCGAGCTGGTATTGAAGCTAAGAGTGTTTGCTCTGCTAAGTATATTTGAGTGTCTTGAAAAACATGCTTTCTTAGATTTTTAGCTGCTGGCAGAACCGGTTTTCAAGATTTTTCTGTTAGCTTAAGGTTTTCTCTCAGTTTTTTATACCTATAATTTTTACAATTTTTCAGAGTACTTAAGAATATAAACATTTTACTGTGACATTTCCAATAAAAACTTGAAGATTACAATCAATTACTTAAGTGATAGACTTGAGGACAATCGATAAACTAGCGATATACTTTGTATAGATCTTTACGGCAAATAATGTATATATTTTATAGATAGAAATTATTCAGTGATGTGGAGAATAATGTCTTTTGCTTTGAAAATAATAAATATAAGGGAATGTCGTTGGATCTGGTTATATGTAATTAATTTACCATGAAAGGTTGGGTAGGAGCTCAGTGAACTGATGTGATTTTTCGATTCTAAATTAAATTAAATTTAGGAATTACATTTATCACTCAGGTGAATTTTAGATTCAAAAATAATGTTCTTTATATATTTTTTTGTAAATTGAACAAAGTTTCATAAATAAAGTTCTTATGGAATCAAATAGAAAATGCACCTTGCATTGTATGTAACTTCTGAAAATCTTATAAAAACGAAAAAACTATTATTAAGAAATCACAATGCTCATTGACCTGTAAATTTATCATTAACGGCTCACACTTGTGACATACTTGCTCAATGACCATTTTTTCTACCTTTTCTCATTTCCTCTAGCTCCACAATGATTTATAAAATTATGAATCAACTTCCTTTTCTGCTCATAAAATTTCAGCTTTTTCTATGATTTCTATGAAGTTTAGTGAATTCTATATAAATTGATTAATTACAAGCATCCCAAACGTATAATTAAATACATTTTTAAATGGTAATAACTAATAAACGTTATATATTGTAAAATTACGTAAAACAAGTACAACTTCCATAAATCTTGTTAAACAAAAGTTGTTAAAATTTAAAAGGTGTAATTATTTCTTCTTACTAATTTTTCTTTTAAAATCAACAAAGCGTTAATTTACCTATTTTTTATTGTTAGAAAATGTGGGTGCTAATATGCCTCTTTATTACTTTTCCATTTTTCCATATTTATTTATTTTGAATATTTTTCTCATGGAAGGTTTCAATGTTTTATCAAGTTTTAAATGAAAAATGGATTTTTATTTGTTTTTCGAGTTTTGATACTTTTATGGGAATTTGCTTTGTTAACTACCTTTCGATGCTTCTATAATTCCACATGAGTGATAAATTTATTTTATTTGTTTAGAGATATATAAGGTGCTAGAGAGGCTTACATTATTAATAATAAAATGATTTAATGGTTTTTTGTGTTCTGCAGTCTGTACCTGTAAGCATTTTTAATAGAATGAAATTCTTTTATACTAAAAACTTCGAATAATGTGATATAAATGGTAGATGGTCTTGCAAACAAATTTTCTCCGTAAATTGTTCAAAAATATATCCTTTCAGTACGCTCAAACTGAGGCAATACACAAAAAATGAATTTTTCACTATTAATTGGAATTTATTGATGATAGAGTTTATTGACATTCCTTATCAGATATTCAGAATTTAATTATTGTACCATGACAAAGCAAGGAGGAAATTGAGTCCTCAGAAATATTTCAACAAACTTTCAACAAACTCTTCAAACCTCATGAACTCAACTTTACAACATATTTTAATTAATTAAAGACAATTAAGACGCTAATCTCTAGAACAAATTTAACAAACTTGAATTTAGAGATAAAATATCTTAAAGATCTTGAAAGTCAACCCACTAGACTCACTTGTCTTCTAATCTCCACATTTGTCTTTATTCACCAAAATCTGGTAGGTTGTGATTCTGACATCTTTATGGGCATAAAATTCTTCTTTTGCTACCAAAAACTGAAATACTTGAAAACTGCAAAACAAATAAAGTCTTCTAAAACTTCTTGAAACAAACTTTTGCCATAAACCTCCCATCGATTTCTCAAGATTTATGTACGTTGCTGTGGAACAAATGAGCAACACGCGTTTTTCTCCGTGGTGTTCGGGGAGCAGAGTGAAGATTTGTCGTTGTCATTGGAGAAAAGCTTTTATGGCTTTGTTTGGAATTAATTTCTACGAAGTGGCTTTGAAATCATTTTCGTAGCCAAAAATAATTGGATTGTTTAATTGAAAAATTTGAGTTTCTAATTCTTGAAAAATTATGAAAATGTATAAGATTATTGTATTCGCAGAACAAAAAGCTTTTGAAGAATTAGGAGTTTCTCAAAAGTCAATTGGAAATGTTCTAAAAAGGAAATTTATCTTTTGCTATCTTAATTGCATTATTTCAGTTATTTTATTATTGTCTTGAAAGTTGATACTAATATCAGTATCTAAATACTTTCTTTCAACAACTGCAATAAAATGGATAGAACTATAAATTACTGCAAAGTTTGTTAAGTTTTATCAGAGAGCATTATGATTCTATGATAAAAAAAAACTTTAACAAGTTGTTTGTCAAAGTTGTAGGAGTAAAATCTGAATATGAAATAAAAGCGATGAAAGTTCTTTTGCATTTTATTCATTATTCTGATTTCAGATTGGACAGATCTTTCAGAGTTACTTCAAAGTTCATTAATGAATACTCAAGTTTGCGAAACTGAAAAAAGCAAAAGTTGTATCGTTTTAAAAAGTTTTGCATTTTTTTCTATATCTTTCTATATTTTTAATTAAAACGTTCTAGATTTCTAGCCACAGGGGACTTTTTTTCGTTTTTAATGATGTCAAGTCAATAACATTTTTATTAGATTGTGTAAATTTCTAAGGCTTGAACAGCAGGACTCTGAATCAAAAAAGAATAGAAAAATCACAAAAATGGATGAGTCATCACTGCTGTTTAAATTCAGATGCCATTTTATTTATTTTAGGTTTATACGGGTTTTTAGTTTATTTTAGAGTTATTTGGGTTTTAATGATTTAACAGTTGTCATGAAACTCAATATTTCCCCGAAATTTATGATTTTGTGATTTTATTGCCGAAAGTAATTTTTGAGGACAGTACAGTTTCCTGTTTTGTAGATTGATTTATTAAATAAAACTTCAAAACTTACTTGTCAGAAGTTGTTATCCAAGTAATATCCTTCACTGGTTTTTATGGTTTCGTTTTTGTTTTTAAACTGTGAAAATTGTGAGTCGTGTTTTCACATATTCTTGAAACTATTTTTCTGTCAAATCTGCATGACTTCTTCTATCAAATGTTTTCCGTGTCTGCGAATAAAAAGAAAATTTCGTAAAAATATTTATTCTGCATAACTTGAGAAGTTGTGTCTGCTAGTTTCTGAAGAAAATCTTTTTAAATTGTAGTGGTGCACGTTTGGAACGTAGATAGCATTTGTTTCCCTAACTGCTTTTTTATTCTCGCACCATTATGGAAATTTTAAGAATATTATCATTATTGTTGAGATTTCGTGATTTAGGCTTTTAATGACTCTAAAGAAATCTTCATTGAAAGTATTATCATAGAGTATTATTCTAATAGACATAGTTTATATCTGAAAATATGGAATAACTTTATAATTATATTGATAATTAATATAAGATAGAGCTTCATTTAATTATTCTACACATATGATTCATGGCAGTATCATGCATTAAAATAAATAATCATCACCAAAACCCCCTAATTAAATAATAAACCAACTCATGATTTTCCCATAAGAACTTTCTTTTACGACCAAATTCCGTGTTTTTGTCGATCAATTTCCCCAAAATCCAAATATTCAGAAAATACTCAGAAAACAGAACATTCAGGAAAGGATCATAAATACGGCAAAGGTGAGTTGTTTTGATATATTTATGGATATGAACGAGTATGAAGGCATAATAAAAACTCTGACTCATTCACGTCCAAACTCATTTAGAAATTTTCATTCAGAATTTTTCACATAAATTTTCCTTTCAACATTTTCCTTGTCACAAATTTACGAGAAATGTGATATTTTTGTTATTTTCCCTATTTTGTTTTTTGTTTGTAAATTTGCTTGCAGAAAGACAACGAACAGTCTTGGGGGACTATCTCGGTATAAAGAATTAGATTATTCTAATTAGAAGTATAGACTTTTTTAATTACTGAGAATTAAAAAGCGTTTTACATTTTATTAAGATTGCCAAGAGAATAGTATTTTTAATTACTCTAATTGTCGAATTATTGGCTAGGAAAATTGTAAAATTATGTAGTATTGTGGAAAAGACTATAATAGAATTCCATGATAGTGAAATAAAACTTTAATCTGGCTGACAGGTAATATAGAGAAATTAATAATCTTTCTATTATCGCTTTATTAAAATTTTTAAAATACACGAAAGATTGAGTTGTTGAGTGAATGCATTTATTTAGATGTTATATAAAGTAACATCTCATTATATTTAAATAAATGTATTCCTAGCTTTTCCGCTTGGATGCATTCCACCGTTGAAAGTTCTTCAAACAAACTGGAAAGTATAGATTCAACTTTAAACATAAAAACATGAAATCTAACAAATCCATGTTGCATTGTTCATTTGGATGAAAAATTTATACTTTGTTTATCAGCAAAAGCATAAAAACTAACAAAACTATTCATCTTTTGAGCTTGAGAAAAATCTAGAGTTTGCAACCCGGGTAACCGGGTACCCGGGTACCCGGGTAATTGAGCTCTTTTTCACTACCCGGGTACCCGGAAAATTTTACCGGGTACCCGGGTAGTGAAAAAGAGCCCAATTTCTGTACATCGGTACTCTCGATACTTCGTTTAAAAAAATTTAATTGGTCGCAATAATATTTCACGTATCTATATTTTCAAAATTCATTGTAAAAAGGTATAAAATCTGTCTAATCCTACTATTTGATTAACTTTGTTGAAAAAACATGACTTATATTTTTAAAATTAGTGCCATCCAATGATTTTTTCCATAATTTGTATGATGGCACAAAAATAAAAGTTTTTGTAAAGGAAATGTAAAATCGGAGATGCAAAATTAAATTTGTAAAGTCCCACTTTGAAAAGGAAAGTACCACAAAGTACCACAGTGCGACACTGCGACACGTTAGTAATGCTTGCGGTAAATTATGTAGCTAAACCTTAAATTGAAATTCATATCTGCTTGTTAATGAGAATCAAGTAGAGATTATTTAGTAAATACAGAATTTAGAACATCAAATTTATGAGATGATATACAAAGAACAATTAAATTGTGTTGAAAAGCATAAATAGCCTTAAAATCTATCAAAATTGAAAATTTTTCATTTTTTGATTATTTTCATACAAAATAGACACTACCCGGGTACCCGGGTACCCGGAAAAGTCCGGGTAATGGATCCGGGTACCCGGAAATCAACTACCCGGGTAATTTGCAAACTCTAGAAAAATCTTAAATGTTCTACCAGCATAAAAAATTTAATTTAATGAACCACGAGAAAAACACTTGTCTATTGCACGCTAGACGGTGTAGATGCTAACTAAATTAATAAACTAACTAACGGAAAAATATTCTTGAGCAGTTTTGTACTCTATGCACTTTATGGGAGTAATTAACTTTTAAAGTTTATCGTGAAATAACTTAATAAAAATCATTGGTAATATAATTTAATTATGGAATAATTTTGCATCGCTGATCGTAAGACAGCCAAGGTGTTTTGAGAGGCTGGCAAATAGTAAACTTTTTATGATGGCAATCATAATTTAGAATTTTTATAATTTAACAGTTTTTATAATGAAAAAATATCAGGAGAAATTTGATTGTAATTACTTGTATAGTCTTAAAAGACATTAATTTATCTGCATTTCTGATTCTATGTGAATTATATTACTATAAGTCTATGCTATAAGGTTTTACTTCTTTCTAGTATAAATAAAAAGTACTTTTAGAGAAATATTTTGTATTTGAGAATCAGTGGAGCTTCACCGAGAAATCTAAAAATGAGGATAAAATTTTTCTATAGCATATAACCATAGAATATAACATTGCATCTTGTGAAATTCTATTATAGGAGAAATACCTGAAGGATTTTATAGTGCTAAAGTTATGAATTCAGAATTCTTGGAATGAAATTAAATACCATAGAAATGGAGAATCGTGAAATTCTCATGATATTTTCTGAGGAATTGGTTTCATTATGCCTGGGAAAATTTGCCGAGGAGCTAGAAAAATATTCCTCAAAAGATAAAGATATCACATAATAATATATAGCCAGATAGAAAACAAGTGCAAATAAATTTATGAATGGTAGCACGTATAAAAAAATCAATGGAGGTCAGTAGTTTGAGAAGTATTGGAAAATATCTTCCATCAAATATTTCAATGAGATTCCCCATGGAGCTTTGCATGATATGTATGCCAAATCATTTTATTATCAAGTCTCACATATTCATGTCACTAATCCAATTTATCTTTTAAAAACACACTCATGTATGCATCAAAATTACCGTAATAACCATGTTACTACCAAAATCAGACAATAATTTTTCTGAGAACTTTTTTTGTTGCTACTTGACATCAATATGCGAATGTTATGGTGACATCTCTAACCAGCGGAAGCAATTAAAGCCATACAAAGTTTCAGATCAACGCCTATCGTAGTATCAAATTTATTAGACTTTGCTGATATTTCACAAATTCCATAAATAAGAACGTTTTTTTAAAGTAGTGATGTTGATTAAATAGCTTTTAATAAAAATCTTATCTTTAATTTATCCTTCGTAAATGAATTTTGCATCGTATATTTAAATGCAGAAATCAATCTCAAGCTAATCCTACTTTTATTTTCATTTGGAGTATTTTGACATCTAAAGCTGTAATAATTTATTTGTAAACTGGAAAAGTTAGATAATGCGACCACAAAACATTTAAACCATGAATAATCCTTCTTTTTTGAGAAATATTTAATCTGCCTGAGGCTGAAGCTTCTTTGAGGTTTTGAGATGCTGGTCAGAACACTTTTCCATAAATACTTGAAAACTTCACGCATAAATTAATTCAAATTTATTCATCCATAGCATTGCGAATCTCAATTATTTGTAAAAAAGTGCAAGAAAACCACAATACATGGATTCAACAGGATGTTCAATTTATTGCATTTGTTTTATTTTGCATAAATGCAATTGAATTTTTTGTTTGGTATGAATGACGAATACAAATGTTTCAAAAGTGTCAATATTTAAAAAACCAAAACCTCCAAAAAACATGTATTCATCATAATCAAACCATTACATTTCTGCTCACAAAGAGCCATTATGTTTAAAATAGCATTGAAAACATTGAAAGGAGATCAAAAAGGTAATTTTCTGGCAACATGAAGCCTCACAAAGCTTTAGAGTTTTGAAACAGTTAACAAAAAGCTGAACCAGACACTTCGAATTCGTTTCCAGACTAGCACATCATAGACAAATTATAATCAAATGTTACAACATGCATTCCCATTAATTCATGGAAAACACGAAAGCACGAAAGCTGTTTTGGGTATAACAACGTGGTGGATGAAATTTTAGCACAAGCTCGTTTTGAAGGAAATAAAGACTAATGGAGAAGACGTGGAACGATGAATGGCGGTGATTATTTTTACTTTTTTATAATTTCTAGTGATTTTGTGTTTGTTATGATATCACCAGCTATACACTAAAGGACTGACTCCCCAAATTTTTCCAAAGTAGTTTGGTTTTTTGAATGATTTATGAAATAAAAAATATAATATTAAATGGTTACATGTCATTCTGTGCCAAAAACAGATTGCACTACACAAAAGTTTTATTGAAATGATAATAATATAAAAGAGTCAATCTACAACCAAGCCCATTCGTCTCATTTCAAACCCAAGTTATCCTTTCTGAACAGCCTTCCATTTACAAAAGTCGAAAGTCAAAAAGTCAAAAAGTCAAAAGTCGTGATTGTAATGCTCACTCGCATCAATAGTGGAGCATACAGGGATAAATCTTTCTTTTCGAAAGAAACGGCAACGAAAACAAATGAACTGAAATTGAATCTATATTGGAAGTGACATCTTGGAATTTAGCCTGTTGAGCAATGAATGTAGGACTCAGTGGCATTGTGGCTTGTGTGTGGAATCTGTATCAATAAAATAAATAAATAATTTATCTTATTTTTAGCATAAATAACATAAATAACGAATTTCTTCTTCTATACAATTTATATAAATCTATTCAATTGAATGAGCGCCTTGTTAAATTAAACTCAAGTCTAAATCCAAGTCAGAACTTATCGAAATCTAAGTGTTTAAAATATTCCAGAATAATTGCATGTGTAAGCATATTTTTAACGTTCTTCTCAGTATTTCTAATTTACGATTTCAGATCCTGTCTGTAAACTCCATTTTATTGTGTTTTTTTCCGAACTTTTTATATGGATTGCAGGTTGTTTGTACTTAAATGTTTTTCAAAAGAAAATAGAAGGTAAGTAAAAGGTTTTCCGTGGAAAAACATAAAACAATAAATTTTTGGGATTAAAGTGTTTTGCTTTTATTTAACTTTTTTGGGGTTGGAAATAATAATAGGGTTTCAATTGAAGCAATGTGAAAGAGCTTTCCTAAGAAATTATAAACAGTTGAATGTTTTTGTTTAATAACAAATAACATCAATGTCTTATTCTTTCAAACCAAAAAACAGAAAATATTTAAATGCAAAGATAAAATCACAAATACAAGTAATATTACAATATTCTAAAGGATCGTATATATTTCATATTTCAGCACAATTTCTTGAAAAGCTTCAATAGCATTTGCACTAATAGTCGTTCAAGTTACATGGAATATTTGAGAAATATATGTCTCGCTATCTGCTCTTATGCGACACTTCAATAAAATAAATAAAATTTTTCCTATGTAAAGAGTTTATGCTCAGAAGTCAAATTTCTACTCAACCACAAGCTGATTGGTTTCAATTTGAGAAATGTTTTCAACAATGTTTCAAATGATTCGTTGCCACAAGAAGAAGTGGTTGTGACAGCAATTTTGGGAAAGTATTAAAGTATCAATGATGTGAATGTTATTTTAAATGCAATACATTTATTCGGAATACAAGATCTGCATGTCCAATTTTCCGCTAAAAGATCTATTTTGATAATAATAATAATTGATCATGAACAACTTTAACAATATAAAATTTATAATTTATTTATAAAATTCAAGCAAAATCTAGCCCTGCCTACTATCAACTACATACAAATTTATATTAATTAAATTTTGCATTTTCACATCGAGCTAGATTTGAATATCATACCTTCAGATAACACACAAGTGAGAAGAAAACACTTCATCGACGTTCTTATTCAATGCATCTGACTTTAGCCAACTCTACAGCCAACTCCGCATTGCCAAGTTGAGAAATTGTTATAAAAAGTTCATAAAAGGAAAAGTTTTCATTGCAGAAGCATATCGAGTTTATACAAATTGTAGAAAATGGTAACAAACCCAACAAAGTGAAAACGATAAAAGAGATCAAGTAGAAATATAATTGCAAGAATTTTTGACATCAAATTTAAAATGTTTCCAGTATATTTTCCAAGTTTATTTACAACGAATCGAATTCAATTTTCTATGAATTGATGTTTTTTTTTTATATCAACATTTTCTACTTTTTTGAAGATTTTCTAATAAATTATAAAAATGAGATAAAAAGAAAATTCAGAACAAATCGCAGCGGATATAAATTATCTTTTTATTGGATAAATTAGGGTGAATCGCATTTGCTCCATTATTTTTGTTTATTTCTATACAATTGCAGAGCATTTATTCATTTATTCATGAAATTATTCGCTCATTTTTTCCACAACACAATTGAGACTTTATGTTTTTTGGATAGGTGATGATGAGGTGGAATACTTTAATGATTAATTCAAAATTAACCAATATGGCAAAGAGTTAATTTGACATACAATTTGATATTCAAAAACAAAAATGTGATAGAATTCCAACTACTAACACCCTCATATTTTTGCAGACTTGTAGATCCCCGAAAAGTCACTTTGCCAGCACAATAAAAGAAAGAAAGATGAAAATCTGATTATAATAAAAATAATAAAAATGCGTCTAGAGCTTGAACTGAAAAATAGAGAGACAGACATGAGGAAGCTCCAAAAACGAATAAAGGACTATACAATTAATACGTAACGAACGAACTTTCTTGCCAATTTGTCTAATAATTTGTTTTTGAAGTAATTTTCTAGTCATAATTTCGTGTGAAAAAGCGTTAAGAAGGAAGACGGCGCAAAATTGGTAAATTGGTCCGATTTCAGCTTACGTATTTTTAACAATGCATAGCCCCTAAAAACTTTAGTACTTTTTAAAATTTAGACTTTTTGTATTTTTGGGATCTCGGTAAACTGGAAAATAATTTTATGATATCATAATGAACGAACTTTCTTGCCAATTTGTATAATATTTTGTATTTTGCATTTTATTTTTGTAGCTTGTAAATGTTTTGCTAGAGTTTTAAAATATATAAAACCCTATAAGAAGAATCGAAGACGCGCAAAATTGGTGAAATTGTCTAAATCGGCTTTTGTTCTTAAGGTATTGAAGCTATTTAACAATAAAGTATTTAGCATCTTCATAAAACGGTATTTTAATGACTTTTTGGGGTTCTCTTTTAGTTTCAAAGTATTGAAGTACATAATCGGGCATAATAGACTTTTAATTAATTAGTTAGAGCAAGTGAAAACTCAGCTGGAACCATAGAAATTGTTAAAAGAACAATCATTGTACCTTGAACAACAAACGATCAAATTAATGATGAGCAAATATTGGGCAGATGCCAATTTTTTAAATAGAACTTTTACGACTTGTAATATGAAACAGCCAAAAATGTCAATAAACGATTAAATGAGATTTAAAAATTCTCAGATTTATCCAATTTATAATGTTCTGGAATTTATAGGCCATTTCAAAAATTCATGGGTTTTTAATTTGTTCTTCTATATCTAATAAGCTTAACGGTTTATTTTTCTCTAGTTTCTACCATGTAAGCATGTTGAATTAGATTGGGAACTATTTTTATATACTTCTCAAGAAGCTTTGGTGTGCTTAATCTAATATTAATGTTGAGTGTTTTAATATGAGGATAAACGATGTAATTTCTAGAAATTTTTTCTTGTAGCTTTTCAGCCAAATTCAGCGTCGAGAATCAGTGCTGATTAATATTTTAACTTGAATGTAGATTATTAACCCTACAAATGACATTTTCACAAATTCAATATTCAGCTCAATTTGAGATATGGGATAAAGTTTTAAAATTTGTAAAGCAACTGTGAGAGAATGTATAATAGTCATGGATAAAAATTATATTTTATAAACAAACAATATTTTTAACGCATATTTTACTATAATTTTATTTAGTTTTTATCATTAATTATTTAATTTTGCTATGAACAACCTTTTATTTTTATAATCATTAGTCCAATTACTTATCAAGTAAGGTTCTAACTAGAGTTTCTATTCAAACTGTAACACAATCCATATAATTTCTCGCACTCTAAACTGCAAAACCCATAAGTCCTTAAACTTGCATGTTATATCATAAAATTAATGCACAAAGGATTTTATTATTGTACAAACACGGTATAACTCGGGTATTACAGCAAAATGTTTGATGACTCACAGAACATAAAGCTCGGAAGTATCGATTTAGCAGCACGACTTTATGTCTGAAATTTCCAGAATATCCTGGATTTTGTAAAATACTAAATTTCACTGACATTCACATAATTTCACAAAACCTGCAATATCACAGGCAATAAATATATAATTTGAATTGTTCTGAGCTTCACCAAAATATGCCTGGAATCATGAGTTGTGGAAGGTAATTTTCCACCCTCTATAATAGAAAGATAGACACAATTTGACGCATCAAGAATTTCTTATGACATGTTTAGAAGCTACCAAATTGAACATTGTTGAATTGTTTTTTTGAACGTTTTCTTTAATATTTTGAATTAATTGAATTATGAATAATTGTTTGTGAGCGTTTTTCAGAAGTTTACCTTTTTAAAATTATTTTGTTTTACAAGATACGAGTAATAGTAATGTTAAGATTTGAATATATAAAAAAAAACAAGATTGACATCAAGCAACGTGAAGTGAACAATTCATACCAAAACTCTCCATGGCTTCATGTAGCCTATAAATAACCCTAGAATACTCTAAAAACCAATGAAAAAATCACCATTCATTAAATATAAAACAAATTACGAAATAATCACCATTGATCATCAAATCAAAATTGAATCTTTACACCGAAAAAGTAAATAAAAAAACATCAGTCCGACTCAGCATTCTAATAAAGACGTGAATTAAAGTTATTAAACTCTCGGAGATTCGTAGATCCACGGGATTAAGTGCAAGTCAACGCTTGAGAACAAGAATAGAAAAAATCTCCAAATTGAAAATGACAGCATGACTTCTACATAAAATCAGTATTTGGCCAGAAAAATTGATTGTGTCCAAGTTCACCAGAATGCCGAAATCTATAAATTCACTAAATCTAGCCTTTTATGTTTTTTGATCGAATCTTCGAATTCTTTTCAGGTTTTTCGATTTTCTATTTGATTGCGGTGTGAACTGGGCCTGGCGTTTGAATAAAATTTGCGCCATCATGCATCTCACTACATCCGAACAACAAGCGTAATTTTTAATTATTTTCTGTCTAACTGGTTTTACCAAATACTTTAATGCCAGAACAACTAAAAAATTGAAAAAAACAAAAAAGCAAGTGTTTGAATTAAAATCAAATTATTTTATCGCGCTGTTCAGTTACAAACAAACAGAGGAGGCAAAAACACAACTCAATTCAGATTTTTTCGGTTTTTATTCAATCCGCTTTTTCTAATTTTTGGAATGTTTTGGAATTTTTCTAATTTGTAATTTGATCATTGAATCTCAAGTAAAAAGTTTGGAAACTCAACGAAATTTTAAGAAAGAGATTTTTCAAATGATGATTATTTTATAATGAAACTCGATAGTTTTTATGGGAAATTTTTTATTTGTGTTTTTTGGAGGCTGCGGAGTTTTCGTGTCAACTGATCTTATTATTTGTTTATGAGGTTTATGGGTTATCACATTTTTTAAAATGAAGTTAGCATGGTATTATAAAGGTTTTGGTACATTATCTTTTATGAAGCATAACATTTAAGAACCTCATTTTTATTCATAAGTATACAGGAACCTTAACGTTTAATTTATTGATTCCATGTTTCATCGATTCCACTCGAGAATGATGGTAAATTTTGTAACACATAAAAAACAAATTTTATGTACACAATCCCTTATAACACCAATCCAGTCAATCCCTTTAAGAAACTTAACGTAAAAACCACACTTCTTAAATTTCTGTGGTCTTAACAGGAAATTTATCTCGCACATTATTATTTTCATCAGTTATATATTCTCTCTTTATACCCAAAAGTATCACCATCGAGCTTCAAAGGTGTGGTCCATTACTTGATTGACAAGAAGATTGCACAAAACACATTTCTAATATTTTATTAGCAACATTTTATATTCGCTGATGGCTTAAAGCTACAGTAAGTAGACAAGTAGAAGTATTAAAAAGTTTTTATATTGAAAAAATGGCAGACGAAGACAAGAGAAGCGAACAGAAATGTTATGATTGTCATTATTTCACGAGCATCAAAAAAACTTTAAATCTTAAAACTGTTTGCGAAATAATTCGGGAATTGCACTCTGCAATTTAAATTGTGACTTATTTTCTGTTTTTCTGGTTTTGTGTCATCATTGCAATGAAAATTTTTCAGACTTTAACAATATTAACTACTCCAACAGTAGTCACATGTGCACATTTCAATATACCATGAAAATTACACAAAAAGTCCTCAATTGCAATACAACTGTATTTTCAAATATTTATGAATTTAGCTCAGTTGCCGCAATTTACACAAATGACACCATGGATTTCCGAAAAATACCATCAGCCAAACATGATGTTATGTTGTTTTGTCGGTGATGTGATACAAATATCGGAATAATATTGAAATTCAGGAAAAATGACAAAAAGAGCTTTTAAACGGCGAGACAACCTGTTGTGTATTGATTTTCTCGTAATTGAATAAATTTATGGAAAATCTGAAATGATGCTGTTTTCCTGTAAATTCTATCGGTTTTGACTGCTTTTTTGCGTATATTTTCATTTTATATGATTTGCAGATTATTTTGGATTTTCACAGTGAATGTCAGAATTTATGAGTATAAATGAGTATTTTGCTGTATTTTGGTATAAACATGTTGCATGGTAATAAATGGAAAGATACAAATGAGTGAATAATCTTCTTTTGCTTCTGCTCCACAGCTTTGGAGGCTCTGTGCTTTGGGTTTGTTGGCAAATAAACGGCAATTCAAATTTGCATAAAGCAATGGAAATTTATTCTTCATTGTTTTATAAATATAGATTATGTGTATTGTGCTTTGGTCTCTCGATTCTGTAATTTTGTAAATATGAAGCAAACAGGGAATGTTTACAATTATTCATTAAAACTTTTTGTTTCATGACATAATAATTAAAAAAATATTTATTGCAGTCTTATTAAAAATTTTCAATAATGGAGATCATTTTGGAATATTTAAATACCCTTTGAAAAATCTAAAATTATAAACATCCTTGAAAAAAAAATAGACTCAACGGCATTTTTCCCTCTTTGCATAACAATTCATCATCCAAGTCTTTTATAGCCAGAAAACAAAATCGACTGAAATGATTGGAGGGGTTGAAAATTCTCGTAAAGTCTTTCAGTTTGATAGACAGACAGAATTTTATGTCGAGCATTATGTCTATTTTCTCCAAATAAATTACAAAAATCACAACTCACAAAAATCCCCAAAAACCCTCGAATATTCAAACCATATAGAAAAGAGCGAAACACACAGTAATTTGATTATTTTGATTTTTGAGGGTCTACACTATATATTCTACATTTATGTTTTTTATGTGTGCAATTTTATGGCAAAAATAATTTGATTATTCCATAGGAGTTTGTTTGGTTGGTTGTTGGGTAACTCGGGACGAGGATGTGGTTTGATGAGGTTTTTAGAGAGCTGAAGGTGAGGGAAGAATTATTTTGAAATTTAGTGCAATTTTAATATTAACCATTTTATTTTATTTTAGACTCAAATAATTCCAATGGGTTTATGTTTATGCTGCTTCGCGAATTTAAATTGAATTCAAATTGCCCCGTTTTATCATCAAAAACATTGAAAAGCAACGTTGAATCATAAAAACATTTAAACTTCAATAAGTTCAAATAAAACATTAAATGAACATAAATATTTCGAATGGCGGTGCGTGATTTATGAACATTAAGCATTTGCAGTATTTTTAACAATTTTGGCCAGACGTTAAATACCGTCCAAATTAATGTACATTATAGCAATTTTCGCGCATTTCGCTAATCCACCTTAAATTTGTTAGATTCATCAAAACCATCAACTTGAGTAATTTCATTAATTTCTTGAAATACGAGAACAATAGTATTAATTTAATATTTTCAGGGTATTTATTTGCATTTGATTTATGTGTAGATTTAGTAGATTCTTTATTTTTGGAGCAGAAATGAAAATGTTGTGGCATTTCAAATCCAACTAACAGAATTTTCGACATCAATCTAAATTTTTGGTAGCGAGCCAAAATAAACATAGTGTCCCAAATTGCCTTCTAATGGAAAAATGTCACGTACTTTGTGCTTTTTGCGTAAATCCTCATAATTCATAAATTCAAAATTCGTATAAATTTTGTATAAATTTATAAAATACAAAAATCCGAAAGTGAAATAATATTTTAGAAATTGTTTAATTCGAATTAAGTTGCGAAATAAAACAAAACTTTATTCGTATCTGAATCCCAAAATCCAAATCAACAACATACAATTTAAATTAAATTCAGTTTTATTCAATTGAGCCTATTTAAAATTGAATTTTCATTATTGTTCATTTTTCGAATGTCAAATATACTTGAATTATATATTTGGCAGTATTTGAATGTTATTAAATAAATGTTATGCCACATAAATTCGTGAACACATTTATGATTTCATGTATGTGTTCTATAGTGCTGTATGCATTTTACCATATGAAATATTTGAAGCATTTGGGCTTTGGTTATAAAGTTTTAATTATTATTGTGTATTTGTATCATAAAATCACAAAATAGAGACATTTTGCTCGCAATTTGCGCAATATTCCATTTTGCACACACGGTATTAAAAATTTTAATTATCCATTTATGCCATTAATTTCATAAAAACAATAAAGTATTTAAAAAATTTAAAATAAAAACATGGTAAATATATTTAAATCATTTAAAACATGAAAGCTCGTTGTGAAAATTTTAAAACAAATGTGATAAATCTTTTTCGCTATTTGGCTTGAATGTGACTTATTCAAAATTGTTTAAAATGGTATATTTCAGATAATATCTCTTTATTACATCTCAATACGACGCAGATTCTAATAATTTACCACTAAAATCAAGCAAACAAAAAACAATAATAACAATTGTCGAGAAAAATACCTTCTGATAAAAAAGCAAATTAGATATTTGCAGTTTTTAAATTGGTTTCCATTGGGTTGAACGATCCAATGTGGCTTTTGCAAGCAAAAATTGTTCATCTGTGTGGCAAATAAATTATTATATTCCAATTATTCAAACGTCTGCTTTAAAAAACAATATTATAAATCTCGCAAACATCGAAGCTTCAGAAATATTCGAAAAACTAGGAAAAGGCATTTGCAGATAAATAAAATGTATTCAGAAATCTAGAAATCCAGATATCG
This sequence comes from Parochlus steinenii, assembly GCA_038502155.1. NCBI lineage: Eukaryota > Metazoa > Arthropoda > Insecta > Diptera > Chironomidae > Parochlus > Parochlus steinenii. The sequence continues at coordinate 4,230,517 of JAXCIN010000047.1, read as the reverse complement.
ATTGACGATGATTATTTTTCAAGAGAATACAAGAAAAGCATAAATTTACAAAAATTCAGATTATTTGCTGTTTCTTGCTAGTTTTGATTCTTATTTCAAACTTTAATTGAATATAACTTCTTACTACATTCGGCGTGCTTAAACGTTTTCTTGTGTTACTCCTTACAGTCTTATTTGTTACACAAACAACCATACGAGTATATACCGAGTACCTGGGTATGCAGTTCATTGATGTGTGGAACTTTTATGACTCGAAAAACCAGTTCTTTTTTATTCTTTTTACGTTTTCTTGTAAAAAATACTCTTTTTGATACTTTTCTGGTCTTTTTTTATTATATTGTGACCGATCTTAAAAGATATAAAGCGAGTGCAATCATATATGTTATTAAGTTTTTAAAACGTTCCATACAGTTTCAAATTTTCAGTGGTCCAACGGTTTTCAATGTTCCTGTTTTTTGTCATTTTATGTATTCCAGCAGTGTTGAAAATATCAAAATTTATTTATATTTAGCTTTTCATGTTTTTATCAAAGTATTCCTGAAACAGGTTGTAATTTTACGGCGCTCGCCAGTGAATAAATTTAATAACTTCATTAAAAATTGAGTTCAACGATAAATTATATCATCAGAATTTGATACTCGATTAGTTTTTTTTTCGGAGAAGGTTTGGTATATTATATTATAATCTATTAAATCTGATTTTTTTTCAAACTAGATTTTAGTTGATAGTTTTCTTTATTCATGGAGGAACTTTTTTACCTATAATTTTATCAGATGATCAATTAAATTAGTAATATTTCTAGTATCTTTAAATCTCTATGGGGTTCTTCAAGAAAAATATTTGTTGTTTTTGATTTGTTCAAGAATCAAAAATGTTAACAATTTTAATTTGTTCACTCATTAAAAATATGAATCATCTTAATTTAAAACAATTGTGACAAGTCTTCAATGATAGCAATCAAATCTTAAAGCCTTTGTAGCAACTCTAAACTCAATCTTCATCTCTCTTTGTACATATTTTAATATTTGTTCAAAGTATTTATGTGGCTTCAAACAAACAATTCCACAGTCTCACTCACACGGTATTTTGTTTGAGAATTGAATATTCAAACAGCTTCCTGAATTACTTTATGACGTGAGACTTAATTAAGTAACACGTTAGTTAATAATTAAAGAAGCTTTCTAACTTAATAAACTGTGGAGTAATATGTGGTCAATATAATCGCTAAAAACTCTTGCTTAAATTATCCAGCAAAAAAGAAAATAACCAATCAAAAGTTAATTAAATTCAACAAAAAAAAATTTTATTGATTTAATTTGACAGACCACGCTCGCTAAAAAACTAGCTTAGAAATATTACAAAACTGATAAAGAAATTGATAAAATACCAATATTCATATTATTATTCAAAATAATTTAAAACAACATTCGCTTATATCAAACATTTTCAACAGCACCAGGAAATAAATTAAATAAATTGCCAAGACCAACCAACATATCAACTAAGCAAAGACAGTGAAAGCAATTTCAATGAAGTAACTGAGCAATCGAAAAACTCCAATTCTCCGATTTAATAAGATTTTCATTGAAAAATTTGAACAACAGTTGAAAAGTCGAGTCGATGTGAAATATCTATATCATAATATATGAACAACCGCACATTTATAATTTTCTGTAGTCTCTATTTGAAAGGAAATAAATCAAAATCTATTGGGAAAAGTGAACAAGCTCCACAAAAACTCTGTGTAGATAGATGGATACTTTGATATTCGAAACAAACATGTAAACGGCACTTTTTTATGATGACATTATAGCAAAATCATGATAGCTCTCTAGTTAAATAGAAAAACCATCTCAGATTGCTGGGCTTTTTTCGTAAACTTCAGACAAAACATGCCAAACAAAAGAGAATATTGGATGCAGTTGATCATCGCACAAATATGCATGAAAATTGTTCTTTGTTCTGAACATAAATTCTAATTGGAAACGTGCTTGTAGTGTGCTGAATTTTTGTAGTATGCTCTGGAGATGGTTGGTACTTTGGGTACTTTTTTCTCCCTTTTGGTTTTTTTGTTGCTTCATCAGACTTTTTTTTTCTCCATTTTTCGAGCGGAACAGCAAAAGTATCAATAACTTCATGTCAAAGTGTTAAAATTCCTGGATAATTAAAATTTATACGCTAAAAGCTTTTGAAATGTTAACAAAGGAGGTTTTTGTGTTGGAGAGTAAAACTCCAATGAAAAATAACCGGGTTTCGTAAAGGTTCTTTAACAGAAATTTGTGGTTTTGGTGCATATAAAATTATATGATAAATAAAATTCTGTAGCTAAATAGTCAATAAAAACACTAATCTATTATTCCTACAGAAATAACATCAAAATTATACACGATCATCTAGAAATCATTCTATAATAAACGTTGCTACTTTAAAATTCTCAGCACACAAAAACTGCAAAGCTGGCATACTGCAAAACAGAATTGCATACAGAAATAAGGAAATGAGTAGAGAAAGAACTTATTCAACTGGCAAGTGCACTTTACAAATAGTTGAATAGTTCTCTATTCTATATGATTCTTTGATACTTTGATAGCTCTACAATTGAAATTTCAAAAAGTTTTCACATCACAGAATCATCAGTACAAGCAGTTTTATATTAGTTCTGCCAAATTCAAGTTCTTCCCCACATTTTACGTTTACACTTATTTAAACTTTATTATGTTATTTATAGTGTAATGATCAGTGATTATTAATTATTATAAAGTCTTTGGTCATAATTTTTTTGATTATGCACAAAATTTTAGATCATGTGTGTTCTTGCATACGATAGCATACTAGAAGAAGAAGACTCTTTATCGTTCGTTGAATGCGAACAGTTTTCGTAACAATGGAATTATTTATAAAAAAGGAAAAGTAACATCAAAAGTCACCAACCCGTGGCGAATTTTATTATTATGTATTTATATGAAGAAACTCTAAAATAAATGAAAAACTTGAAAGAAGAGTAAAACTGAGGAATTACACAATCCTCTTAAAAATAAATAAATGTTGGTTTCCAGTGCTATAATATTTATAATGTTTTGGTGTTTTTGCTGGTAGTAAAATTGTAGCAGGTTGCGGTGCTCATCAACTAACTTACTTTATATATGTCTTTCAGTCTTTACTTTCGGTCTTTTAGTTTTTCTGAGCTACCGGCCAATTTTGCCGGCAAACATTCAACTCATTTAAGTAATTGAGTCGAATTGAGAATTTTACCAACAAACAATATACATAAGTAAAATTGAGGTATTTAATTTTACCTTGGTATTCTGAATGATTTCGGTGAGCATGTTAAAACTTTGGTGAAACTCGGGTAAAACCAAAAAACAAACAGTGTGAAAGCAAAAAAATTAGAAACAGTAGAAAGGTGCAAACACCAGAAGTAACTCTTGATACTTTTGCCGTAGTTTTGTGTAATAAACCTACCTAGCCATTCTGTGTAACAGAATATTTCTTGGTGTTTGAGCTGGATTAGATATTAAACGTATTAAATGCTGGAGCATTGTGGTTTAATATAATTAATTAGATTCCATTTTCAGGCAATTTTTTCGTCTGCTTATTATAATGATTTTAAATCTTTATGGAGATTTGGAGATAGAGAATAGAGAAGAAGAGTGAAGTTTGGGCTTTAAACTAGCTGAATAGTCACTTAAACCAACTTTAACTCTTCAATTCTTCAGTAAAGAAATAGCCGGCGGTGTGTTAGTAAACTTTTATCTATACTTTTATGTTCTTTATTTCTTGGAAAGTCAGATAGAACGCGATAAAAATCTTTAAACGAGGTTTCTCATTTAATTTCGTTATCTTTCTTCTTTCCACAGCAATTTATCAATGGATTTTTTGAATTCCCACATAACTCGACTTCCAATATTAAAATATTTTATTCAAAATAATCAACAAAAATAAAAAACTAACATATATAGAAGTTTATAAAGCTTCACATAAGTAAAAAAACAAACATTAAGATGTTTGCTTTACGGTATCATCCTTTTCCTACAATAAATTATTTACATTTTTGCATTTTGTGGATTTTTTATGCTTTCGTGTATTTTTAGCATCCAACACTCTCTTCAGTTTACATGAAATGCTCATGAAATACCATGCAAAAAACATCAAATAAGATTACAGAATATTGTGTAATAAAAAAGAAGTTTAGTGCCACAAACCCATGAAAATACATGAAATGTGCAATTTGTATGGTCTGCCCAGTCAATGTGTATCAAAAATGTATCACTGTGTTCAGAAGGGTTGGCTTCCGCTTTGAGTTTGATAAGAGAAGCAGGTGATCAGACTTTAAAGTTTTTTGAATGTCTTGTTTTCTTTAGATTTTCTACTTTGGACCAAATTCACTCTATCAGAAGGTCCCATATTGCTTTAAATTTAATCTGTAAATTTTTTGAATTTCTGTTGTATGAAATTTTAGGTGTAACCTTTCATTTTCACGCAAAACTTATGTCTCCAGAGCTGTTTCCAATGCTGAAGTTTAGCTTTAAAGCAACTGAATATGACACATATATATATTTCTATAATATCATGTTCCAAAGCATGATACAAATTCAGCAGCCTCATTATACATAAAAAACATTATGCTACATTATGCCTCTCGACCATATCAAAATTACATAAAATTCTTGTATACACAACAAATTATCGTAACTATACCAAAATTCTTCAAACACAGAAAGTTTGTTGCAAAAGTGATCTCGAAAAATCGATATGCTCCTACTTTTTACTGAACTAACTGAATTTGCTCGAACTTTACTCAAATTTGACTGAATTTGCTAGCTAGGAATGAGTGTTTGCCCTTGTGTTTGTGAAACTGAATAACTCTACGACACGTGCAGTCGCCCCATTTTATTTAACTAAAAGGCGAGGGTGGTGAAGCTATAAAAAGCCCTTGCAATTTGTTTTCCATGCTTTTCTATTTTCAAACCCTGTAATATTAAACATCAATGTCCTTTCTATCCTTGCTCGTAAAAAACTCTAAACAAGCGTAACGAACGCATTGCTGTTACACACAGCCTTAAATTTTTACGCAAAAATACATTCATTTTTATTCATGGGTGTATTGTACAAAGGGATGGTGTCTTGCCTGCAGAATGATAAGAAACTGGCATGAGACAAATAATGACGACAACTTTTCTCGTGGAAATGTATACATTATGGAAAAATTTTCAACAATTTTCGCTTCCTCAAAGAGAAACAATAAACTTTTTTAAATTGTGTCGCTTTTCAGCTTTTTCATATCAAAGCATGAAACAAAGTTATCAAGATAATTTTAATTCGCATAAAATTACACATCAGAGTTGTGTGCTGTTGTTTAATAAACATAATGCAAACACAATGTGTAATTTCTTTTCGAGTGATAAAGACGTTACGGAAGCTGGGATCCTTTTTTGGTGCTTCTGCAGGCATTAAAAATATGAGATGTACTCACAAGACTTCATAATATCTCCATAAAATACATTATACTTTAATGTTGTAATGTTTTAATGGGTTTTATACTTTGTATACAAATATGTGTAATTAATATCATAAGCGGAATAATTTCTGGGAACACAACGTGTAGCATTAAAAAAATGTAATTAAAACCTGAATAAAAGGCATTTTGTCCTTTGTAATGATTTTGTGATGATATGTTCTAAAAACTGTTTTGTTATTTGTACGTATAGTCCTAACTTCATTACGCTAAGTACGGTTATTCGAGTACTTTGATTATTAGTATTGCGTTTAATACTAGAAAAAGAAATCATGATCGAACCATCATTCTAGAAACCCTGCATGAATTTCTGTAATAATAAAGACAATTAAATAAAAGAAATTGTATACATCTCAAAGTATAATTATCATTCATCCCCATCATAGATTCTATAGATAATAATTTATTTATGATAGCATATAGAAAACTCACTCTTAAAATTGACAAAGAATATATTTATAGCATCCTAGAACATTACTCCAACAAAATTACCAGTAATGGCTCTTTTATAGAACTCTTACATGAAACTCAATACTTTGAATTATAGCTAACATTCAGTCATTTTACGTTGGCTCATGCTGTCATTTTAGGGGTGCATAATTTATTGTTCAAATTCTTCAAAAAAATTGCTGCTTATAAAATACGCCATATTGTCAATCTTAATTATAAATTTTTAAATGACAAAAAAAGTTTATAATAAATATCGTAAAGTCATTTTACTAACGAACATTTCTTAGAAATAAAATTATGATAAAAATATTTTCATTGGTTTAGAACATATTTTGTATATTAAAACAGCTTGATGCTGAATTTAAATTATAGTTCTTTGATTTGCTACAATCTTTTGAGAGCTTTTGGGTGGCATCTATAAAATAAATATAAATTTAATTGAATATTGCCTTGTATCGATATAATCATTCATGATGTGCTTCCATTTAAATTATGAAGGAATTTGAGAATAACATATCGGTAGCATATTCACATATTTAAAGTCATCATTAGTTCAGCATCAATTAAGGTTCCCTACTCAGCTTTTTATCTAGTTACCAATTTCTTTAAATTAAAGCAATTTGACTAAACCGCATCTACACTTAACACAAAGAAGAAACCATAAAAATTAAATATTTTAATAATTTCTGTAAATATTTTAATGAATGAATGAAGTTTTTATGACAACTAACTCTCAAAAAACTTAACGAAGCATTTTCTTCAAAAAAAAGTTTTAATTATTGCTTTAATCAAAAATAAAAAAGATTCAAACCAACTAAAATTTTGTTTCCATAAAGAGAATTTCAGATAACATGGTAAAACTGAAATGCCATTATCTTTTATTTTTGAATTCATGTTGGGATACTTAAATTCATTTTGAAACTAATGAAAACCCCAGAAATTGAAGAAAAGAGAAGTTAAGAAAGTTTGCAAGAAAAGTTCATAAATTCTTTCCACTTTCTTCGATCGACGAGATGCTTTACTGTCATTGAACATGCACTTTTGCATTTTCGCGAGTACTTTGCAAGAAATTGCGCTTCTTGTTATCTTTTCTTGTATTGTTGTACATTCGTGCAAATTCTCGCTGTATTGCATTCATATAACTGAATAAGTTAACCTGAAAGCTGTTAAAACTAACAAAATATTTGCGTTTATTGTTATTTCTCTTTTAAATCATTCAATGGAATCATCATCAAAGATTCATAATAAATGCAAAAGTTCGTACAATAATGGTTCAATTAAACACGAATAACGGTTCCACTATAAATAATATTTTTGTAACCTCGTATCTGACAAATGAGTAATTAAAGATAATATAGAAACTGAAGAGTTTCTTTGGTTAGATGTAGTAATAATAAAAGGAACAAAAGTTTTATCAGTTTATTATTTTATCGGATCTCCGATGATTTCTTTTGTGCAATATTCCAAGATTGGTATATTACACATTGATAAACATTCTCCAAATCAAAAAGAAGAGATTGAAAGGTTTTGAGTCTTATTTTTCTATTTAAAAATTAAAATAAGTATTAGAGCATTCCATTTTAAAATTATTGAAGCGTAGAGTTGTCCAACAAAACTATCACAAATTCACAAACCATAAATACTTTCCTATTTTCTATTGAACTTAATCTCAGAATCATAAACAAATTTCAATGACTGTGTCATTTTTTACTCAAATACCATTTTTTTTTGATTTCTTGATTCAAACAAATTTGATTCAGACAATTACTCTGCAGACAGATCAATAGATCAATGGAGTAATAGAGCAATATTTCAATAGGTGTTCTCTTGATTTTCTTTTTCGGGTAATAAATTGTATTGTGGGCTTAGTAAATCATAGACAAAATACAAAAAGTATCGAGAAATATATAAATAAAGAAACAATCAATAGTTTAATTAAACATTCATAGAAATGAGAGAAATGCGAGAAATCTGTATCTTTATTCTTTCTCATGAAGTCATGACATATATTTGCTGGATAAATGAATTGAAATTTTTTAAATTAACAAATCGAATAAATTGAAATATGGTGTAACAATAATTCATAAAAGCTTTTTAAAATTCAAGTCATAAAAAAAAATTTGTTGGAAAAGTTCCAGCTGCTTTCTGGATATATGCCACAATTCAACAACAAAAAATGCATTAATTCATTTGTCGAAAGTCACAGGAAGGTGCCGGGTGCAGTAACTTCTAAATTTGCTGATTTATGTTTTTATACTTGAGCGTATTCTAGCAGTTTTGAGTATCCAAATTACTCTTTTAAGCATTTCACCTAAAATACTGATCAGTATCAATAATATTCTGCTTTTGTAATTTCTCAGATATTATTTTGTATATTATTGATATGCGATCAGTAAATTCTATGGCTAGACATTTTACTCGATATTTATAGCATTTTTGGGAGGAAAAAGCTCTGATTGTTATTTAGAGCAATTTTCCATTTTGATTTATGGTTTAGGTTGCGAAATGTTTGTTATTAAAATAGTTTTGCCATTAAAATTTAAATTAAATTTGTTTGACTTGACAAGCAGTTTGATTTAGCAAGATTTGTTTACTATTGATAAAGGTTTTGAAAGTGAAGTTAATTGAGAAATCTTAACAACAAATCTTAATATAACGAATTAAAACCCCGTTTTGAAACAATCTCCATTCTTAATTTAAACATAATCTCAATTTTTTGAAGTATCAAACCAAAGTTCTCCTAAGAACATTTACAGTACTCACTCACAAACATATGGATGAATATATTTCTATGTGAATGAACTTGCGAAAATTGTTTGGAAAGTATAAACAGATTTATAAATAGAAAATATTCACGATTCTATCGCCCAAAGTTTTGCAAAACTTCCAGAAATTAAAGAACCATGTAATTATTCCTCACTGAAACTGAGACTGTTAACCACATACTGGAACCATATGGTGTGTTGAAGGTATGTAAGAACAAGCGCGATTTATCGTCAGACTGGTTAACGATATCATTTCACGCCACAATAAAACACAAAAACATTATAATGTGTGGAAAACATTAAAAAAATTACAAAATAGCATACAAAGCAAAAGTTTAAATTAATTGATGGTTCCGAAAGTGAATGTTCTGATAAGTTTTCTATGGAACAGTTTTTAATGAGAATATTGAAAGTAATTAAATTAATTAAATTGAATGTGTTAGCGGTTTTTGTGTTGTATGAAATTATGTCTGTTGTTAACCATTTCCTTGTTAATTCATAACATTTTGGTGTAAAGCGAGAATTTTGAGGTTATTTTTGCTAGAATACATAAATTAGAAAATAGTTTACAAATTTTCCAAAGCCATAAAACATAAAAGTCAAGAAGGAAATGCCGATAAAATAATGTTTTTATTGTTCCATTTTACGATTATTTTTGCACTCCTATCCTAGATTTCTAGATCCCCTCTCACATATTTTAATATATTTAAATACTTGATGTAGAATTTACAGAATATTCTATGGAACATTAGCAATTGCAGAGATAAAACAATAATCATAATGAACTTCATAGTGAATCACCCTTGTGAACTTAATATGGACAAATTTCCACACAGACATTGCATTGAAATCCATACATTTATTCACCATAGCACACTTATTTTTTAATTCGAATTACTGGAATATTTCAGTTTCTCCTTTCTGGATGCAAAATATGGATATGTTAGCAAAGTGCTGTAAAGTGAGGGTGAGCATATTTTGTGATGATGTTGTTGTAAGTAGAAAACAAAACCCAACATTTGCAAACATGCTTTGAAACTTGTAAAGGCCATTTATTGTGTAAACTAGGGTGGTATTCTCGCTAGGATCATGAAATTACTTGAACTTTTCCAAATAATTGTATGGAAATGAATACATGAATGGTTTTTTTTTATCTTTTTGTGAATTCAATGCAATACCAAGTTCAACATGAATGAGATTGTAACCTTTGAAGAAAAATCCAAAATGATACCAATGTGAAACAGACCATAGTAGATTTAACTGATTTTATAAGTTATAACTAATCAATAATATTTAGGAAAGCATGTTTTTTTTTGATATTTTCATTAAATTTTTTATAAACATTCAGTGTCATAAGTTTGAGCGTTATAGACTAACATTACAGACTAACAAATATTCACATTTCTTTTAATCCCAATTGGTAAAGTGAGCCAAAAGAACTTTCCCCCACCTTATTATTGTAAAATTATTAAAACACCAAAGTTCCTCCCTTTTGACTCCCTTTTGATATTATCTGTACACATCCAATGGATAAATGTATGGAATAATAATTTATTTTAATTTATTAAGGGTTGTGTGCCTGTTTCGAGTTTTCTAAATCATTTTATTCGATTACTTCATAGTATAAGTTGGTATAAGTGCGCAAAGTGCTTTCCCTTTTATTATAACTCAAAATTGCGATAAAATTAAATCCGATTATGTCAATAAATTACTTTTAAACTTCAAAAGTAGACAAATTTGTTGGTATGCAATCTTATTAAAAACTTATGAAGTTGATAAACAATTTTTGGCTTCTCCAGCTTAAAATATTCGGGTGTTTAAAATTTCTACTGCAAAGTAAAGTGAGTAAAATCCGCACCGGTTTAATTCTTTGATTTACTCGCTAAATTTAATTACGAAAAGTTCTTGCTGAGCTGCTCAAATCCGATTTAATGCGTTCCGTGAGTTTTGAGAACACGCGAGCACAGCGAAAATTAATGACATTGAAAATTATTTTTCCTGATTTAAAAGTCAAAATTTCGTAGAATCTATTTTATATATTTTGTAATGGTGTTGTAGAATAATGTCAAGTAATAACTCTTCTTTATTATTCTTTATAAATTTTGCATAAGTAAAAATATTTTTGTTCCGCAAAATGTAAAGTTCGGATTTCAAGGTTTTGGTGATAATACATAAAATATTTATGTATGAAGAATAAAGGAAGAAAGGGTTAACATTTTATACCACCCCTTTCAAATTAATTTGTCAGTATTTAAAGAACAAATTACACACATTATAACTTTCCATGCTTATAATACGTGCTTTGCTTTTGCTGATAATCCTAGAGTGTGCAGAAACTGCTCATATTTTAATGTCCCCTGTGGAAATTTCAGTATATTGACGGCAAGTTGTGGAAATTATTTAAATTATGAAAATGCAAAAAAAAAAGAAAAATTTGAAATTTAAGGAAAAAATTCTTTTGACGATTATAATTAAAAGTTAGCTTGATTTTGTGTAATATGCTTCAATATGCTCACATGAGCACGGAAATTTTTCCGTATCAGAATTTCATATTGCGATTAATTAAAACGGAAAATTAATAATTCTTAAGGGTATACTTTTCACATGAATTCAGATAGAAAATATTTATGCAGCTTGCAGCCATTCTAGAAAATGCAATTACTTAGGCAAAGTGGAGTTGATAGGGGATTCAGAATTTAAGAATAAAGTATAAAAGGGATTTAGGTTTTTAATGATGGCATTGCATTGAAATCGAGGATTCTCGTTAAAATAAAAAATTAAAAGCAAATCAATAATTCGAAACAAATGCTTGAAAATATAGGGTTAGCAGTTTTGATCCATTCAATTGATTATTCTTTGTAAATTGACAAAAATCTGATCAAAAATTTATTTGATTTGCAAGAAAATATTGTTAAATACGGTACAAAGCAAAAATAACCGGTAGACTATATTTCTCCACCCAAAATTTGTCAAAGAGTCAACTTATCTCACAAACGATCAACCAACACCTCATTTAAAAATATTTAAATCATTCAAGTATTCAACGCCATTGAAATAAAAATCGCAAACTCATAAAAACCAACAATTGTTTCAATTTTTCAAATTTAAAGAGACCTGATTTGAATATCAAATTATTCCAATGCGGCACAAAAAATACAAAACTATACAATATATTGAAAGCAGCAGAAATTTCAGATAAAAAGTGCTGAACAACGAAAAATATCAAAAAAGTCAAATAAATAAAATGAACTTAAAAAGCTGATGAATCGTTGTCATTGTTTAAGCATGACCATCTTCTGGATGATTTTTACAACTAAGACAAAATATGTGAACTCTTAAAGTTGAACAAACATTTAACTGAAAATGGTCTGAGATTCCAACATATCTCTGGCTAAATGAGTTCCAGAGATATTCAGTGATTTTCTAAATTGCCTGAATAGCTCAACATTTTAACCATCAAATGCTCAATAAAAATCAAACAAACAGAATGTTGCGAGAAAACTGAAAAGCAGCAAAATGTGCTAAAAACCATCCCAAACCCATTAAATGAGTGAAAAGAATTTTTTCTTGACACTTCTTAAGATTTCTTAGCGATTTCTTAGAATTTAAAAGAACTACTAAAAGCTTAAAAAAGCATAATTGAAATTAACACCTAATTCATCTAATTCATTTCTATCTTGGCAACAGCCAGTGCGAATTTTAATGAAATTAATTGAAGAATTGTCATTAAAGCCGCATTTTAGCATCATTTCACACATTGTTTGTTTATACTTCACAGAATCAAAAAAAAAGCCACCATCTAATAAATTCTCTCAGCACAGTTTGGTCGGCTTTTATCTTTGATCTTTATTGGAGATTAACTGTTAAAAACACACATAGCACATTTTTTGAGATAAAATTTACAAAATTCGTGCAACAATGAAAGTAAAAAATGTTGCGTTAAATTTGTGTAAATTGGGTATCAGCGCAATAATTGCGATAATGAAGAGATTTACAGGACGGCTAATGAAGCTGACTAATTAAACGTGAACATGATTTAATTTTCATGTTGATGAAAGTGGACGGAGTTAATTAGTTAAGCAAATTCAACAATTCAAACGAAAACAACATTTTGATAAATTCACAGACAGATTAGCACGACTTTGTTTTGTATATTAATGTCTTGTATATTTTGTGGTTATATTGTGCAAGTTCTGTGTTCAATTGAGGAACTTGATAAAATTATCAAAAACTTGCATTTTATTGCTACCCTTGTCAAATATTGGCGCTGAATGTTAAAAATCTAAATTGAATAAAATAGTTGGATTATTCCATAGGATATTACTGTAAATTATATCGATCTTGGTGATTTACGAGAACATTTATATTTTTGGATTTTTACTCTACAGTCTACACCAAGCAAACTGTTTGAATAAACTCATCAAAAGTTCAATTGATCCATCAAAATATTAAGTCACGTGCAAATAGCACCCATAAATAATAAGAAATTTGCGCCTTGAAAATCAGCATGCATGCATGTTGAAATAAGTTAATATGCATCATCCACCCAAGCCCGAAAAACACGGAAAATGCCTGATGACTCATAGGCCACAATACTACTCGGCTACTCCAGCAGAAACACACCGGAATATCGATTTTCCCTCCACGACTGCCGGTCTAAAATGCTTTTCCAGCAAAATGTTTGTGAAACTGTGTAAAATACCCTACAATATACAATATGTTGAATTTTGGTTGAGTTCTGTTGATTTTTCAGCGTGGAAGACTACGAAAGTACAAGAGGAAAGTTATTGTTGTATTTGTTTTTGCACCCCCTTTAAATAAATTTTCTTTAGAGGTTTTTTATTGCAATTTGTGTATACGGATCGGGAAAACAAGTTGAAACCTATGTGATAACCTTAGGTTTATTATTCAACTTGAAAAAATCAAACAAACCAAAAATTTTTGAGATTTGTGCAAATGAATTTGAACTTATGAAAAAAAATTCTTTACAGTTCAACAAAAATGTTATTGAACTCTTTTATATCATGAGACAGATTATAATTATAATTTACAAGATTTGGATTGGGAAAGTAAATGTTAGTTTTTCCGACCAAGTCTGATAAAAACTAAATAATCTATCATAACTGCTTACCAATTCTGTTAAAAATTTAATCCAATGGCGTTACAGCAATTTAATCCTTTTAATTTATGTAGTTTTATGATAAACAGCAAAACAGTGCAATGACTGCGGCGACTTGCGTTGGACAAGAAAAGTCGTTGGTTTCACTTAAAACTGATTAAAAAATTGTTTCACTTTTTTCTCCTTGCCGTTTGTTGAATTATTTTTTTAACTTCTTCTTCTATCTTTTATATCTCTTTTTTTCTTCTTAAAAATTACCACAAACACATTTAACTCGCATACACCTCTCAGGCTTTCAGCATTCTTACAAACTTTTTTATAGCTTTTCCGTATTCTTTTAGCTTCTCTTATTCTTTTGATTCCTTTATTACACAAAAATTATGCTATACTTCAACTAATATATTGAGAATAATACAACCAAACACCTGCTGAATTGATCCAAAATATTATCTTGGAATCTTTAGCAACTTCACTATTTAAGTATTTAATCTTTTGTAAAATTTGAACTTTCGCAAATCTTCACTGAAATCGGTAGTATTTGCAATTGCGACCACTTTTGATGAACTTTTATTACTAGTTTTGACTTTTTATAGTAAAAACGTTAAACCACTCGCGAGTCGAATAGCACGTCTGGTCCGTTTGAAAGATACTCGAAGACTAACAATGAAATGGTATGAATGAAATTTTGTCTTGGTTGTATTGTGCAAAAGAGACGAAGGGTGTTTATTAATGCAACTGTTAGGAATGCTTATGTTGGTATCTGCATCTCTTTGGGTTGATATCAAATATAATTATTTTTTTAGCAATCTTATAATGTACATTAAATTTATTATTTTAAGATTTAAAAACAACAAATAAATGATTTTGAAGCATTAAGATTGATGCTAAAATTTAAATAATATGTAAAATATTTTAACCATCATTTCACCGGCTTTTCAACTCCGAAACAATATAAAACTGAGAAACTATGAATTTCATATCAATTATTTTACTACCTTAATCTATTCATGTATTTAATGCAAATAAACTTTATTTAACTTTAATTTGTCCAATAATGATTTTGAAAATTTTGTTTAATTAAATTTGCGATCGAATTCAAAATAAATTGCTTTTTTAACTCCGAAAGATTTGGAACTGCATGAATTTAACGACAAAATGCTAAAACTGTGTTAAAATATTAATCCTCAGATACTTCTGAAGTTATTCACTTAATGAGTCAATTATGTAATTAGATATAATTCAGTATAAAGCTAAAACAAAGTTCAAATAAAATATATCAACTATAAAACATCCAATCATTTTTAGATTTTTTTAAATCAGCATATGTAAATTAAAATATTAAAGTCAACTTGATAACTGATGTACACACTATTTGAAACACAATTAAAACATGACTAAACATCTTCAGATTTGAAAAATATTAACACTGAAGTACTCCAAAAGCGCATGTTTTATGAATTCATTAAATGTCCACGCCTCACTGAAAAGTGCTTACTCCGAAATAAACAAAAAAGCAATCACAAGCAATTTTCCCCGGGAAAATACCGAAAAATGGATAATCTAGCCTCTAAAGATGCTGAAATCATGGAGGAATACGCGGATATTGATTTGCAACACATATGTCGGCTATGCTTCTCAAGCAAGTGCTTGATACCAATTTATAGTGAAACTAATGAGGAAAATCAGTTCGCTCTCAAAATAAACGCTTATTTACCAATAAAGGTGAGTTTGAAGCTTAAATAACGCAAAACTACTTCTTCTCAATATCATTGTTCTATTATAGGTTTCAGAGTTTGACACATTGCCGCTCAAAATTTGTGCTTCTTGTTCAAATCAATTAATGTTGTTTGATGATCTCTACAACAACTCTCTGACCACACAAAAAAGGTTGGAAAATCTCTTGTCTGAGATTCGAGCTAAAGACAGTGTTGCTAGTGTTGATATTGAAATTGCTGTTGAAGATATGGATTTAATCCTAGATGGTAGTTTACAGCAGCTTGAGTTTGAGGATGGGGAAGATCCAAAAATTTCAAATTTAGTTATTGATAGGTAAGCATAATGATTTATGATATATATCATAATATAAATTTAAGCGATTTTAAATTAACTATACTTTTAGAATCCTGGCCATGACTGCGTTAGATTTAGAAGAAGATGAGCCCGTTGTAAATCTACCTTGTGAATTTTGCGATGATTTAGGAATCACAACTGAAAAGGATCTTAAGGAGCATTTGATAATCAAACATACAGATCTTGTTTTTCACTGTGAAACTTGTGATAATTATATTAACAGAAGTAATTTAATGACGCACATGGTCTCACATGCCATCGAACAGAATGCAAAAATTGTGAGGGAGTCTGAACCTGAAGAGTCAAAAGTTTCCAAAGAGCTACCACCCAAATCTACCGCAAGTAAAGTAACAATGCTAAAAAAATGTTTTCATTGCGATAAAGTATTTGCTAACCGGAGCGGAAGATTGTATCACATTCAGCAGGTCCACCTAAAAGCCAAAAAAAAGTTCAAATGCTCCACAACGGATTGTAATCTGGAATTTGGTACGAAACAAACGTTAGAAAACCATATTAAAAACAAGCATCAAACCATGAGACAGTTTGAATGTGATCAATGTCAGAAGACATATAAAACGTATTCAGCTCTCTACAATCATAAGGTAACTTTTTTAACTTATAATGGATTGGATGATGTACAAAATTAACTGTAATAATGACTTTATAGATCTACCATCAGAATGATCCGAAATATTGTTGCAGGTGAGAAATTTTTGATTGCAATATTGCCATTGAAGGTGTTATCACTCTAAACATTTTTTAACCTAAAATTTCAGTACATGCGATAAAAAATTTAACTTCAACTTTCTTCTGGTGCAACACGAGAAACACCACACTGGAAATAGTGAAGTTTTTTGTTGCACCACTTGCGATAAGACATTTACTACGCGCAATAAACTCACCAAACACAAACAAATTCATAATCTTGGATCTCTTGATTGTAAGTTCTGTTCTTTTAAATGTCAAGTAAGGAGATATTTGTTGGCTCATACAAAAAGGATGCATGGTAAGGATTAAACACTAGAACTGTATGTTTAAGAGCATTTCGAAATAAAAGTATAAATTTATTAATCCTATATTGATATGTATTAAATACGGATATTCAATTTATGTATTGATAAATAGTTCCCTCAATAACTTCTCCTGTCCTAGAAAGTCTCAAAGACCTACTTTTAAGCATTATAGTATTAAGCGACAAATGTTTGTATTTAAGTATCTACTAAGTATACACCTGTTAAAAACAGATTGTTTTCAAAACGTACATAATAAACTATTGGATCTCTTGTTGAAATTTAAAAAAAGTATTTTATTTGTTCCATCAATTAGTTCTTTTCGAAGTAGTTGAATGCAGAAATAAAAGATATTTTGATTTTATATAAAGAACTCATAACATGAATTATCTGAAAAAAGAAATTTATTAACACTTCATAAAAAGATGTTTGTTTCTAAATTAAATTAAATTTATTATCCTAATAACGATACAGTTGCCAAGAAAAAAATCTGATGAGTAAATTGCCGTACTCTTAACAATGATTTACGTGTTCATTTTTTGTTACCTCACACTATTCTTTAAATATATTGGGCAATACTGTTTCCCGGGGAATCTTTTTTAACGGTGTTACACTATATTATTTGAAATTGGTAAAGGTTCTAGTTATTAATTTAAAATTTAATGGTGTTTGTTTAATTTAAAAATGATATTTGAGATTTGTTAAATAAAAATAAAAAATGCAACATTGCAGTGACTTTGGTGGACGACTAATTAGATTCAGTAGCTGGCCTCATGTCCTGCCAGAATATACAAATCGTGACCTTCTTCAGTATTCGCGTTGCCGTCAGCTCGCACAGCGTAGCTTTCTAAGCAAACAACTCTAAAAAAATTTAATTTTAAAATTAATAATTTGTTGATCCACTGATTTGAAATAACTCACTTATCACTGCCAATAAGCCGATAAACCCTACTTGGATCGTTAATCTCTTGCGTAATCTCTCCGTTTTTCAAGGAACGGCCTTGCATACCATTCCTATGGAACGCCAAAATACTATCCATTAGACAAACTGTAAATGAATTCAATTAATGTTCAGAGCCAAATTGAATTTGAATTAAATAACTTACCAATGCCATCAACTTTAAACTCAAAGTTCAAATGTGACACATATTTTTTGCTATGCTTAGATTGCCCCTGCAAATTCACAATTTGGACAATATGGTCGTAGCAAACAACAATTGCGTCTTTGTCGATCTAAAATAATTAAATCGTTAAATTTACAATTCTGATAATTTAAATGTCATCTTACTTGATGCACTTTAGCTGCTTGGATTGTCTCTCTTTTAGGGATCATAGTTGCCGTTCCGTCCATTTCTTGTTCATCTGAATTGAACCAATTTGTCACTAAAAAAGCATTAAATGCATTAGGATTCAATGACCAAAATAATGCATTACACCTTACCACTATTCGTGTTAATGAGCTCTAATTTTAGTATGCCGTGCATGCCTCGCTTAACAGCAACACATATGAGCGGATATTCTAGTTCCGGAGTAATGAGCATTTCAAATACTTGACTTAGTGAAGAGTGAGCATTTCCGGGTTGAAGCTGCACTTCTGGGACGTCTTGTCTAAAATTCAAAAAAATTTTAAAAATAGAAACATTTTAATTCATGAAATAGAACGCACCTCTTCAGTAGCATAAATTTATTCAGTGGATCGTACCACTGCATAAGGAAAACACCAGCAGGGAGCCAACCGCAAAGATATTTATAACCGTTGTATGGATTTCTGGTCACGCAACATCGTACACATCCTTTTGTATCTGGTACTTTTGTCGTTAGTGCAAATTTTCGCGGCACAAGTCGCTCGGGAATTTTCTTCATGTGAAGCGAAAAGCGAGCCGTATTCTTGGAATGCAGGGCGAGCAGGTCGTGACGGTAAAGCTGACAAGTTTTGCCTATAAATATTCATAATGATTATTATATTGAAGTGAATGAACATTAGTTTGTAGAATTCAAAATAAATTAATTCGAAACATACCAGAGAGACTCATGAGTATATCTTTAATCACATAAAGCCATGTTGTTCTTCTCGGGAACATTTGATCAATTACGGCATCATGCAACTCATTCATGTTGAGGTCAAACAATCCTTCTTCAGCTCCAATTAAAATATGCTGATCTCTCGTCTCTGGATGAATCCAAGATGCTGTGCAATTAATTCTCAATGGACATCCATTAAAAACTTTTGAGAAACAAGCACCCATGTGAACTTTTGGAGTGGGCGGCAAACCATTAGAGGCAGGTCGAGGAGGAGTATGGCGACGTCGGTGAGCTCGTTTTGGGGGCACTGGGGGAGTATTGTGGAGCAAATCTGGAGGCGCTTCACCACTGTCGCCATCACTCAGACTTCTTTGCCTTGATGACTTGCTCATGTCGTTCAAAAGACCAACTAATTGATCCATAGAATTGTGGCGCTTGGGAGAACCGTCTTCCGCTTCAAAAGCTGACTCTTCGATTTCTGGAGGATGACTACAATGACAATTTCCACCTCCACCAGAGGCTAAGCCACTACTTCCACCACGTTGCAGGGATAATGTGGACCTAAAATTAGAGTAGTTTGATAATATTTCTTAAACTACTTACAATCATAAAACAAAATGAAAACTAATAAATGATGATTTAATGAATTTGGTATTGAAATCAAAACTAAGAACTATCTACTTATTTAAGAATCGAAGAAAAGTTCAAAAAAAAACAACCTTCAAAAACCAAAAAGTGCCTATTTTACCTCAACTTCAACTCCTCGTCAATATATTGCAATAAACTCCTGCAAAGTACGAGAGGTGAGTTAAAATAACATAAGCAGCGAAACACTATGCGAGCTGTATTGTACTCACATATCACTAGGCAATGTGTCGGGACTGGAAGAGATGTCATGACTGGTCGAGGGTTCTAAAATAGAAATAACAAACTAAATTAAATCATCTCAAAGAAAACTAATTATTTTATCTCACGAGAAGCTGATCCACCGTTATTATGATGAGCTTTACTGGGAATACGTTGCGGCACGCCTGCTACACTACCATCTTCGTCCATATCATATCGGAATGGTGGCGGTGCCTGATATTTGTGCAGTAATTCAACTGCTAATCTTGGTGTCATTTCGTGGCACATGAAAAATGCATGCTGCAGCAATCTTTCAGCTGTCGGTCGCTTTTTAGGGTTTTTGGTGAGTGCAGTTTTTACAAAAGCGTGGAATGTGGCACTCCATTGATCGCGTGCTTTGAGCGTTGGTGGTTTAAAACCACTTTTGGACATTAAGAAAAGAGCTCGCATCGGATGCAAGTCAAACATTGGTGGTTGGAGCTCGGCCAGTTCTAAAAATAAACTTATTTAGCTTATTTTCTTAGTAATTTGCTAAGAAATTCAAACCAATTGCAGTAATTCCGCAAGCCCAAATGTCACACAACTGATTGTAACCTCCTTTGCGTTCTACTGCTGCCACCTGGAATTGTAGAAAAATTTGTTCTAATGTCATTGATTTCCTACATAAACTGTAATTGATAAATATTACATATTCGATCTCAAGCAAATTGACATTTTTTCAATAATCACATTTAAAAAATCTATCTTCTGCTATCTTGTGAAAATTTTTGCATTTGTCGTAAAAGTGCCAGAAGTCTTATTAATTGCACTAGACATCAAATCACTTAAAAGTTATAAAAAAGTTTCACTACATAGTTATTTTGATATCATTTGAGATAATTTTTGACAAAATCAGCCCACATTCTAAATTTAACAAGCAAAATTAAGTCTAAAAATCTCAAAATCTCACCTCCGGAGCCATCCAGTACGGCGTTCCTATAAAGCTGCGTCTTTTGTTTATTGTAGCTGTGATTTGAGCACTGACTCCAAAATCTGCTAGTTTTACATCACCAGCTTCTGTTAGAAGAATGTTGGCTCCTTTGATATCGCGATGAATTTTTCCTCTGCCATGAAGGTACCAAAGCCCATTTAAAGTTTCTCGACACATGTAGGCTATTTGAGGCTCTGTGAGGGGTCCGGTGACTAAAAGGGCAAAGAAAATTTCATGTTTTAAAGTTTACTTTTTGCAGATCACTTGAAATGTCTATTGCAATGAAGAATTTAAAGAATACTCTTAAAATTCTGAAATTTAAATATTTCTACAAAAGAAAACCAGTCTATTTCATCTAGACAATAATATAAAAATAGTTGTTTTTGGTATGGATTAGAGCATGTTTATAATATTCTTCAAATTACCTTGATAAATGTCTTGCAAACTGCCTCCACCACAATATTCCATACAAATCCACAATTTATCTCTTCTCAGATAAGATCCATAATAAGCAATAACATTTGAGTGTCGACAGTCTCTCATCATAATAATCTCTTGTTCAATTATATGAATATCATCTCCAGACTCAATTTTGATCACTTTTATGGCTGCTAGGTCACCAGTTGGGAGCTTTTTGGCCTAAAAAATTCATAAAAATTGAATAATTAATTTTTAATGAGAAACTCCAAAATCTTTGTTTGGAATCCTTCTTATAATTGTTACAACGAAGTTTGAGTATATACAACTTTTGATTTAGATCTATTGATTTGATGGCACCACTTTAATTTTAAGGAGATCTAGGATTTTTCAAGGTTTTTCACAAATTCAGTTTATTGAATTTACCTTGTAAACTGTACCATAGGTCCCACACCCTATTTTCTGGACTAGCTCGTATTCGTCCTCAGGGTTCCTACGATGCATTACTTCAGCCATGATTCTAAGATCCACACATTTAAATAAATTTGTTGAATTTAGTTTTTTGTTTCCAATTTATGTACTGACTCTAAATATGTCCCAGTGAACCAGAACTTGGTTCAAGATTACTGAAATTCAGGCATAAAATTATTCGGATAATTTGAAACTGAGTTCAAATTTTTTAACGGCTAGTAAAAACTAAAAATGTATCTACATTCACACGTTCTACAGTACTGAAGATTTAGAGCAGCAAAAACATTTTACCCGCGGTAATCCAATCCTGAAAGAAATTCAACGCTTTTGAAAGATATAAAAGCTTGCAACCGAGATTATGACAAACCAAAGATTAAAAAAACTGAGGACACTAAGATTGACTCAAATGTAATAAAAAAGACTCAAAAAGACTCAAAAAGACTCAAAAAGATTCAAAAAGACTCAAAAAGATTCAAAAAGACTCAAAAGATTCAAAAAAGATTCAAAAGATTAAAATTTAATAAAATTCAATAAAATATAATAAAATATAATAAAATCGACTAAAAAGTAAATTATTTAGACTTTTTGAGACTAAAAAAAATTGAAAACTGCTGATCAATTTACACCTTAAAAATCTTTGAATACTCATTTTTTATCATTTATTCTCAATATTAAAAAGCAAGAAATTTTTTTTCAATGGAATTTTAAGGTGATTATGGTTGAAAGATAAATCCCGAACAAATAGAGTCAGACAAAATCTTTTGTTACCAAAATGTCTCATATCGAACCTCGTTTAAAAATGAAAACCTTAGTGGAAGTCTGTCCACCAACTAGGGAGTTGTGGCCACATTTCTGGGTTTTCTATACAAAATAAACTTTTGAACGGTACAAGTTAGCGATTTAATTTCTTTAGCTGGATTATTAAGGATGATGAGTTAATATCAGATCATGATCAGAATTGGGTTCACCATTAGCTGGTCACTCCAGACACATTTTTACTTCTCCGCAAAAGCGGATAAGTATTGTTTTCGTACCAGCATTTTCAGGGTTTTTTTACCTTATCTGATTTTTCCTGACTTCCCCGTAAACAAATCTCAAAAATATCTAGTATTTTTTTTGTCGGTATTGAGTTGAAGAAAATTTCTGTGAAAACAAATTTTGAAAATTTTGAACCCCTGACCCGTGCCATGCGAAAAACTAAGGGCCGTGCCCGATTATTTGGTGGATCCGTGGTTTACTGTAAACGCTCGATCTGAACTCCCACCGAACCGATTCCGGATTTTTTGATGCCAATCGACTTGGTATCTCTTCCCATCGTGCACCTGATATTTTTGGTGATGGTGACTTTACCGGTTAGGTCACCAGCACCACTTCCGTGACCCAAAGTCGGGTTTTTCATACAAAAAAAACCTTTTTTTAGAAAAACTAGAGATACAGCTGTGGTTTCTTCAAAAAAAATGTTTGAGATGATGAATTGAGTCAAAAAATGTATCGACGTGTGGTCCACTACCTACTGGGAGTCATCTGGGGGTCATCTGGTGGTACCAGATAACTTTTTTTTTTTAGTCTTAAATTCTCATAATTCGTCCAGAAAATTATAAAAATCGAGTTTTTGGAGGATCAGTCTGGTAGCGCTTACTCTTAGCTCCAGAACAAGAGAAAGATTAAAGATGCAATATTGGTTGCTTCAGAAAAAATGTTTGGAATAATAATTTTAGTCAAGAATTGCATCGATATTTGGTCCATAACCTGCTGGGAGTCATCTGGGGGGTTCTGGTGGTACCAGACAACTTATTTTTTGATAAAGTCTTAAAAACTCATGGTTCGCCCAGAAAATAAAAAAAATAGGGTATTCGTGTTTTAAACCAACAGATGCCGCGCGGGATATACATGTAATATCTCAGTTAAAGGAATTTTAAATTAAAACACAATTCCACGTTAGCGGAGAAGTCCTGCTCAGCTCACAAGCTGCACAACTAGTTGTTGTTACATTTAGTTATTTAGCATAAATTTCCAGGATCGAAAAATTATTGAAAGCATGTATCGATTTTATTACAATGTTGGAAAAATTCCAAAATTTTCTAAAGATTTTTATATATGACTGCCTTCCAAAAAAGGATTTGCCAACTAGTTATTCTTCTATTCTAGTTAAATATTGCTGGTGGCTGATAAACAATCAACATCTCAAAATTGTTCAAAACTTATGCTAAATTTTTTTTTTTAAAGACATAAAATCACTGTGCATATATTTAAATTTTTTGCTTGGAATAGAGACTTCATGGTCGATCATAATTGATAGGAATTGTTCCAAAATAATCAAAACAATAACAATATGTCAGAATTTTCAAAGCAAATTTGATTAAAAAATTTCTAAAAGTCTGCTACTAGGATTGATTCAAAGAGACTCAAAAGACTCAAAAAGACTCAAAAAAGATTCAAAAAGACTAAAAAAGATTCAAAAAGATTCAAAAAGATTCAAAAAGACTAAAATGTAATAAAATTGACTATCAAAGACTCAAAAAACACTCAAATTTATTGAAAGTTTCGTTTGTCATAATCTCGCTTGCAACATTATTATTCAAAGGTTCTAGATGGCTAAAAAATTATCTTTTCTTTAAAGTTTAAACAATTGGTATTCCCAATAATTCTTTGAAGGGTTTATTCTTTATTTTCTTTTGATAATTATCACATTATAAACTTACGTTTAAATACCAATTTTAATTGAACATAATAGAAAATCTTATAAATGGTGCATACCTGCTTAAATATTAAATTTATGCTCAAAATTGTTCATCTCTAGACCATATTTGAAAAATAATCATATACCAAGTAACAAATTTTAATTTTCATCAACACATAAAGCCAAAAATACATAAAATAGACGATTTTTGACACAATTATTGTTTGTTAATAATCCAAGATTAAGAAGCTATTCATTTAATACGTGTTGGGTTCAAATGGTCCGATTTTAGGATTGCGTATTTTATGAATAGCCCCTAACTAATAGTTGTTACTTTGATCTTACATTTAGCTTATCATCTAACGATTAATGATTGAAAAGAGAATTATTAATCCCAGTCTGAAAAATATGTTAGTTAATTTTTTCAATCCCGCAAGTTCGGTGAGTTTGGTTGTGACACTTCCAAATTGGGATCAGAAAGATTTTCTGAAACTAGCCTTTGTCTTTCTAAATACATGGAGACCTTCAAGTTGTTCATTTGATGATTGTTGATTAGTTTCAAAAGAGCGAAAACAGACAATCCAACCCAAGTAGCGAAACTTCCCCATGCTCCAAACTGCGCAGTACCCATTTCTGTGTAGAATCCAGTCGTTTTGATGTTGACTTCCGGTTTTGTTATATTCTGGCCATCAGCAATTTGGCACCTAAAAATTTAATAGTAATATAATTGAGTATAATGACTTCATTGGAAATTCAAAACAACTAACGATTTAAATCTTTGGGACATGTTGGAACACCATGCAATGAATCCCAAAGTAATAATGATGGCTGCTGCTAAAGTCATCAAGCAAGAACAGATCCCCAGGAAAACATCCAAAAATAATCCCAAAAATGAACTTTCTTCTTCTCTCATCACCAAAATTGATAAGCTGAAATCATATAAATGATTCACATGTATTAATTTGGTTACAGTCACAATATATAGCTATTTAGATAAATAAAAAAAATTGAAAATATAGCTTACCGATAAATCTGAACTCCAGAGCA
Organism: Parochlus steinenii; assembly: GCA_038502155.1. Lineage (NCBI taxonomy): Eukaryota > Metazoa > Arthropoda > Insecta > Diptera > Chironomidae > Parochlus > Parochlus steinenii. The sequence continues at coordinate 4,205,135 of JAXCIN010000047.1, read as the reverse complement.
GATCATAATGAAGAATCCAGCAATAATTGGGAACATACAGTAAAACTTGGAAGCCCATTCAATAGAAAATAATCCATCATCTTCCTGCCAGACACCCGATGTAAATAACAAACAGTGGCCACTAAAATTTATATGGATTAGTATTCAGATTAAATAAAAAGATTAAGATACTTACTCAAAATAATCGATATGAAAAATAAGCGGGACCGAAATACAAAAGGCGAATATAATTGCGAAAATGTTACCCACTATCTGACTCAGTATAATAACATTAGATAAAGCCATTCTACCTAATTAGATGGATACCTCAATTTTAACAATATTGTTTTTGTTTCCAGAATGTAGCAGTTTTCTTTGTTTTGATTTTTATTATAGAAGTTTTAGTCCGAAATTATTGCAGTTGAATTTTGGCGCCTGTTTTAAATTTATAGGTGTTCATAACAAAAAGTTAATTAATTAAGTTTCAATATAGAACTTTTTATTTAAGTACGTAACAATTATTATTTGTCTTTTAGTTTGGATTGGACTAGCTAGATACAAAAGAAGCGGTTTTGGAAAATTTTCTAAAATTTCAAGATTTTAATATATGTTAAATGCGGGTAGGAATGTGGGTTGGAAAACTCAATTTGGTTGAATTATAATCCAAGATTCATCTTGCTCGATTTGTTTCTGAACAACAATAAAGAGTTCCTTATCGTTACTTTGTAACTGGGATCTGAGATAGTTGGTGACTTCTTTTTGCTAAAATTATATCCAAATCATTATGAAATATATTTTTAAAACTAAAGTGAACTTACATCCCCTAAATTTAACGGTGAATCTAATTTAGAATCAAAATTAAAATAAGAATCGTTGATTTTTCTGATGGCAATCCAATGTCTTCGTTGAAATGGTAAGGTCATAAAGCCAATTTTGTAGTCACTTGGGACGTTTAAAATAAAACCAAAGATTTTTGAGGGAATAATTATTTCGGGATCTCTGGAAAAAAAACAACATTTAAATCAGAAATTACAGAGGTGAGATGACGACTTACTTCCGTTTATCAAACCATATTGCTGAATAGTTCTTAAGTTGCAATGCAGCCATTATACAGTTTATATCGTAATTTCCGAGACCTAGAACTGATCTATGGGGGTTGATCCATTCTCCTGGAGATAGATTCTTACAGATCTCATCTAATTGTGACTTTGTAAATGTTCCTTTTTCTAAAAATATTAAGTGATTTAGTAAAAATATTGATTAATTGCAAATAATACCTTGAAAGAGATTATTTAGGCAATGTAATGCGCACAACTCTCGAATTTGCTTTTCATGATATATATTAGGAGCCATTGCTACACCAGGTTTACTTGATTGCACTAATTATTTCTAATTCATCATTTTATTATGAATTAATATTTTTTTTTTGAATCTGTCAAACAGCTGTCACAAATATTTTCGGAGTTGAAATTTCGAAGTCCCTTTAAATTAAGCTTCCACGAATTAAAAATAACAAAAACAAGCTAAACACTTGATAAAAAGCGTATTAAGAAGAAGATCCTGAAGGTGAGTGAATTTGTTATCTTCTCAAACATGAAGAGGAATTGATTTCTCGTGAATTTTTCCAAAAAAATAAAAATTATTATAAGTGAAAATTGCCACGAATATTTTCGACCTTTCTCTAATTTACAGGGCTATAAAAGTAAAATATTTGCAATTAAAACGCTATATTGATTATCAAGCCATACTCATAATAATTTCCTCACACCAAATAAGAAGCTGATGTTTTTTCATATTTATAAATAAATAAATTTATTAATCCACTTATACAGCCCTGCTAATTTGTTTGGCTAGCAAATCTTCTTTTTAAATTTATTTTATACTTGGAATTTAACTCTCATCAACAGCTGATTAAAAAGATCAACAATAACTTTGCAAAAACTAGCATACTATAAACTATGTTTGTGAAATCATTCATAAACATACCCTTTATAATAAGTTTCAATGCACTTTTAAAACCAATTTGTGATTTATTGATAGCTTATTACATAAATAAAGATTGTTGTTTCTTGTTTATGCACGTCTTACCGGGATATTTAAAGAATTTCGTCACATCTCGATTTTCATACATAGATATTTTTTCTAGGAACGCCAAGAAAGTGAATTTCAAAATAATAATATTTCAACTCAACAAATGAAGTAAACAGAACAAGAAGTTGCGTCATAGAAATAACTACTAGTTTATATTACGAATAAGCAGAATGGAAGAAATTCCGAAAATCAGTGTTATAAAGGAGTCCAGTCCAACAAAATCTGTTTTAAAGGACATCAATGAACAATTTAAGAATCTAGACATGTCGGTTCCTACAACGCCGGTTGTCGATTACTCTACCATTAGAAGTAAGGTTGTGCTCATCAGTCCAACAGAAGAACAGTATGAGCTGCTGAAGAAAAGGCTAGAGGAGAGAATCGCTGATAGTAGGGGCGAGTGTATCTATGAAATTGGTATTGGAGAAGGTGAGCTTGAGTCAATTTATTTTTATTAATGATTTCATTTCTTATCGGTTCTTAGAAAACTCTTGTAATTCGAAATTATTTTAGCTACTTAATTTGATTAATTTTTTCGTATCAGATGGTGGTGAAAATGGATTGGAAACCGATGATTACCAAGCAGCTTTGGCCACTCTAAGGTCGTTAGCTTCTACCTTAAACGCAGAATGTGTGGAGCTACGCCAACGAAAGGGTGAGAAAGGCGCAACTGGACAATATTTGGTACGAAAGCGAGTTGATGAGACCGATTTTATGGAGATTCGAGTTGCTGTTGTGGGTAACGTAGATGCTGGAAAATCTACACTTTTAGGAGTTTTGACACACGGTGAGCTGGACAATGGTCGAGGATTTGCGAGGCAACGGCTTTTTCGACATAAACATGAGATGGAGAGTGGCAGAACTAGCTCCGTGGGAAATGATATTCTGGGCTTTGATTCGATCGGAAATGTTGTAAATAAGCCAGAACATGGAAATTTGGATTGGGTTAGGATTTGCGAAAAATCTGCTAAAGTTATCACATTCATTGATTTGGCGGGTCATGAGAGATACTTGAAAACTACTGTGTTTGGAATGACAGGACATGCTCCAGATTTTGGAATGTTGATGATCGGTGCCAATGCTGGTATCGTAGGAATGACTAAAGAACATTTGGGATTGGCACTAGCTCTTTCTGTTCCAGTTTTTGTTGTGGTCACAAAAATTGATATGTGTCCACCAAACATTCTCCAAGAAACTTTGAAGCTACTTATTAAGATTCTTAAGTCTCAAGGATGCAGGAAAGTTCCAGTGATGGTCAAAAATTCTGATGAGGTCATTTTGAGTGCAACAAATTTCGTTTCTGAAAGGTGAGTTATTAAAATATTGATGTGAATCCGTTTGATTATAAATTTTTTTAAATCTAAATTTCATGTTTTCAGACTTTGCCCAATTTTTCAAGTATCCAATGTCACTGGTGATGGTCTGGACCTGTTGAAAAAGTTTTTGAATTTACTGACGACGCGTCAAAATGGAACTGATCATATGCCAGCAGAGTTTCAAATCGATGATTCATACTCGGTACCTGGAGTTGGAACTGTAGTTTCTGGAACTACTCTGCAAGGAACCATTCGTTTGAACGACATTCTGCTACTTGGTCCTGATCCATTGGGACATTTTCAGCCGATTGCTATCAAAAGCATCCACCGTAAACGAATGAATGTACGTGAGGTGAAAGGAGGACAGACCGCCAGTTTCGCGCTTAAGAAAATTAAGCGTTCGCATATTCGAAAAGGAATGGTCATGATTTCAGCTGAATTAAATCCGCAAGCATGCTGGGAGTTTGAGGGAGAGATTCTTGTTTTGCATCATCCCACTACTATTTCTTCCAGGTAACTTATCTTTTATTTGACCTCAAATACTTAACGATTAACAATCTCTCATTTTATAGATACCAGGCAATGGTGCATTGTGGCTCAATTCGCCAAACGGCGTCGATCTTAACAATGTCCTGTGAATGTTTAAGAACTGGTGATAAAGCGAACGTAAAATTCCGCTTCATCAAACATCCCGAGTATATAAAAGCAGGACAGCGTATGGTGTTCAGAGAAGGTCGAACGAAAGCAGTGGGAAATGTTTTGAAGCCTCTGCCTAACCTCAACAACAAGGCTTTCCAAAAAGAGCTCAAGAAATCGTCGCGTGGTCAGCAAAATCAGAATCCGAATGTCCAGCCGACATCTGCCACATTTTCTGGTGACCCCAACAGAGCGAGTTTGGAGAATGTTTTGGAGATATCGACCGATAAGCGAAATAAAAGTAACAGGGGCGGTAAACGAAAGCGAACTGGAATTGGAGCACAAGGCGCCTCAGAAAGTCCAGAATCAACGACGCCGAGTACAGCGGGTTCAGCACCAACTACTGGACAAACACAAGTTACTGCTAAAGCTCAGTAAAAATTGACAGGTTCAATATGATTTGAAAAAAGTAAATTTGAAATAATATATTTTGGGAAATTTTTAAAATTTGAAAGGATTTCCATGATATAATTAAATAAGTATGAAATTAATTGGTGGTTATTTGAAACGCAAGCAAATTTAAAGAATCGGGTATTCTTATTATTATTTAGATTAGTTTTATGAAGATCTCTTACTTTTGACTTAAAGTATTTTTATTTCACCGGCGCTTCATTTTCTTAAAAATTTTGTAGAGAATTCATTTCAAAAAATTGTTCCTTAAATTTAAATTTGTCGCCTTTTGTTCATTATAGTAATAACTTTACCAACTAAAGTACAAAATACGTTCATACAAGCAATCATTAAACATAATTTAATTCATATCATTAAGATTTTAACGAATTTGCTTGCTTGCCCACTGAAATACCCTCTACAAATTTGGACTTAAAATTACTAATTTACCTAAATCTCAGAGAAAAGGAAGAGTAGCACTAGCACCATGAAAGTGAAACTTTCAAGAAAGAGTTTGAATACCGAATAGTTTTTTTGGAAGGAGGAAAATTGCTGAACATTGCAATGGACAGCAATATATTTTTTTAAACGCAAATAAAATATAATGGTTTACTGACAAAAATTACTTTATTTTCTAGTTTTATCTTTAAATTCCTTCTTGGCACTTTCAATTTCAGATTTTATATTTTTCTGAAAGGCTTGGAAAAAGGATCTGAAATAATAAGAGAATGTTGATTGAGCTGAAGAACATCACAAATAATTTTAAATTACCTAAATTTTTCTGGTGATATTTCTTGAACTTGCAATTTTTCTTCTGCAAGTGATTTAGTTTTTGTAAATGTTGACCATGAAATTTGAGCTAGTTTTCGCATAAAATAGCTCTCGGAAAGCTTTTGCACTAATTGTTCGTTGCTGGCAAAATATCGCATCAAAAATCTGAGCACCATTTTTAAATATTTTCTATAGCTGACAGTTCTTATATTTCTGAACTAGTTTCTGCTTGGCTACCAGCTGGGCTCGGAGGTTCTCCAATCGTTGTAATTGTTCGTCTTTGCTGAACTCAATCCCAGGCAGCTGACGAATTTGAGCACGAGCAATATCAAGTCGTTTTTGAAGTTCTAAGATCTATCGAAGAATTAATTTCATTATTTGTATTTCCTGAACTCCCAAATCACTTTCAAACCTTTTGACTACACTCCTGTGACTCTCTTTGTTTTGCTGGTATTTCAATAGGATCTTTTTCTACGCTGCAAAATAAGAATAATTATATAAACTGGATAAATATAGAAATGTCAAAATCAACAATAATAACAAACCTTTTCACTATATCAAATATGACAGAAATGAAAGACTCTGATATAGAATTCTGAGATGACTTTATGTCTGCGTCTACTACCATAGGTTCCATTCCTTTAAAATACCATTAAAAGCTATTTAATTTATGAAAGATATTAAAAGCTGATAATCCGAAAATATTTGTTGATGAGGGGAGAATATTGTAAATGTCAAAGTAAGTTTCGGACTTAAAACTTCGGATTCACGTGTATTGTTATTGTTTTGCGAAAAGTAACATATTTTGAAATTGAATCATAAAATCACAAAAATAAAATGGAAAATCGAGACCAATACGAACAGTTTTTAGCAGTTCACCGCCCACAGCTAGAAGCTAGCCGAGTTCCTCAGCTTTTTTGGGAATCACTTTTCAAAAAGCTTACTAATCAGGTTATAATATTATTTTTTGGTTAAGTGCTTCTGAAATAATATAAAATTTCAGATTTTTGATGCCGGTGAAGCGTTTTCACTCTATTTGATCGATTATGCTGATTGTGAAAAGTCTGAAGAAGATCCTACTTGGACTGTTATGGTCACCCAAGAAGGCGGTATGAAGTCAACTAATCCGGAAGCAATTTTCTTAATTGATCACGCCTGGACATTTCGGAGCAACATTGCAAGAAAACAGCTTGAAGAAACTCCTAATTTGGTTAGCCGCCTTGCAATAATGATGGGAATACAAGAAGAAGAGAATGCTGATACCATCCAGAAAATTTTAACGAATCTATGGAGTATTAGCAATCACTATTCCTTGAATGCATCGGGATCTTCTGCCGAAGATCGTGTACCGATTTGGTACGTCATGGACGAGCTTGGATCAGCAATTATGCACTGTAACGAACCAAACTTCAGAGTTATTCCATTTTTGCACATCCAAGAGCAAGTCACTTATAGCTTGCTATATCCATTGTCAGATGTCGAAGATAATGATCAAGTAACAAGAGATTATATGGATGGAACGCCTTTAAATTGTGTAGAAAGAGATGTTTTTATGAAGGTTTTCAATAATAATGCTAGTTTGAAGGTAAGGCTAAAATCTTAAATTAAAGTCGTGCTTGTTAATCAAAAATAAATTCTTTATTTAGGATGAATCATTTATTCAATCACAACCACCGAAATCTTACTTCCTAGAAGGCCATATTGAGGAAACTTTACCAGACGCTGACATCTGCCCACCTTTAATTGATGGAAATCGTCCCTTAAAAGTGTATTCAGAATATGATTTGGTGTCCAACTTCTTGACAGATCCTGCATTTGAATTTGTTGAAGACAGCAGCGATGCGGACATACTTTGGATCATGAAACATTTCAAAGGTTATGAAGAGTTTAGTCGCCTTTTCCCCAACAAATTCATCAACCAGTTTCCTTTTGAGAATGTAATGACAATCAAAGATCTACTAAGTTTGATTTGCAGACGCGTCAATTCTGAAGAATCTGTTAATCTAGAAACATTTGAAACTTCTCCAAAATGGCTACCAACAACTTATAACTTGAAGACAGAATTGTTGGAGTTCGCAAGCTACTTCCAAAATCGAGAAGAAAAAGGATTGGACAATCATTGGATCATCAAGCCATGGAACCTAGCAAGAAGCATTGATATGACTATTACCAGCAATTTGAAGGAGATTATGAAGTTGTCTCAAACTGGGCCAAAGATTGCTCAAAAGTATGTTGAAAATCCAGTTCTGTTTGATCGGTTAGATAGTGGTCGAGTCAAGTTTGATGTGCGCTACGTTATTTTGCTAAAAAGGTGAGTTTTCTTTACTCTTCTCTTTAATACCTGATTAGGGTGGTTCAATATGCAACATTGTTGAAAAGTCGCGCTCACCGGTCAAATTTCGATTTATAATTACAAAAAGAAAATTCACAAAAAAAATCAATTTTTTTGATGAACGTTTAGAGGTCGCGCAATCCATTTGAAAATTTTGAGCTTTTGACGAAAAATATTGAGAATTTTTGACGGAAACTCGGAGTAAATTTCGAAAAAGTCTTAATTGTTTTTTTAACACTTTTTATTGTAAAAAAATATCCCGAAATTTTTTCTTCATTAAAATTAACAACTTGGAAGTTATATGAATAAAATTTGTTTGACGTCAAGAGTGCGAAAAATGAAAAATCATTTAAAACCATATAATATCTAAAATGCTTTATTAATACCCTCCAATTCACAACTACAATAAGTAAAAATGTTTTTTTTAAGGAAATTCAAATGATTTGGATGTTCTCAAGATACTAAATTCTCCCACATTTTTATTAACTCAAAATTTTCAAATGGATTGCGCGACCTCTAAACGTCCATAAAAAAAATAGATTTTTTTTGTGAATTTTCTTTTTGTCATTATAAATCGAAATTTGACCGGTGAGCGCGACATTTTGATACTATAGCATCTCCATATGAAATTAAACCACCCTAATACCTGATATAAGTGATAATCAGTAAACAAAAAAATTTAACCCAAAAAATAATGTGAGAAACCACTAGCTTTTTTATATTTATAAATTATATTAAAGCAAAATGACAAAATTCTCTGACTAAACCTTTATAAATTTTACCTTGACAGTGTTGATGGTGTGCCTGAAGCGTTTCTTTACCGGAACTTTTTCCTGCGCTTCGCCAACAAACAATTTGCTTTGAACCACTTTGAAGAATATGAGCAACATTTTACAGTGATGAATTATGGCGAAAATTTGGTACTCAAACATTTGAAATGTGACGATTTTTTGAAGGAATGGAACCAACAATATGAAGATCAAAAGTGGGAAGAAGTTGAGCAAAAGATTCACGATATGTTGGGTGGAATGTTGACTGGTGCGACGAGTGAGCCTCCTCCGTGTGGAATTGCTTGTTCTTCGCAATCCAGGGCTATGTATGCAGCTGATATAATTTTGGCTTGGGAAAATGGAAAAATTGAACCGAAATTGCTTGAAATAAATTTTATGCCCGATTGTAAAAGAGCTTGCGATTACTATCCCGACTTTTGGAATGATATTTTCAAGCTCCTCTTTTTGGATCAGGATAATCCGGAAGTTTTCAGAAGGATTGAGGTTTGAAGATTTATTGAAAATATTTACAAATTTTTATATTTGTCGAATATAAAGTGTAAAGTTTATTGAAAAATAAATAAACAATAATATAAAATCCTCAATTTTTGACTATCTTTTAAATTTTAGTCTGAAAACAGCATAAAATATTTTTTGTATCTACACCGTGTCCCATATGTAGTGATGATTACATTTTATGCTCTAAGAAACTTATTCAACGACCGATTTTAAATTTTTTTGATTTTATTTAAAGCTTAACTAATGTGGATCACAAAAAAATATTATATCTCGGTCCTGCTTCCTTTGGCACTGATCACGGCATTCAAACGTGCATCGAAAAAAAGTCAACAGGCACGGACCAATTTTATCGAAACGTCCCATACGGAATGTCCCATACACGCTTGATGACATCCTTAAAATCTGCAACTGTGTAACATTTTTTGACCTTCAGTATACCGAGAATGTTTCCTCAAATGCAGAAGTCGAGATATTCGGATCCGGTGAGCTCGGTGGCCAGTCGTTTTTGAGTATAAAATCGCATATATTCAAAAATGGTCAAAAATCAAATTTGTGCAATTTCATTCCCAAGAACGACTGACCACCAAGCTCACCAGTTCTAAATATCTCGACTTCTGCATTTAGGAATACATTTTCGGTATACTAAAGTTCAAAAAATTTAACATAATTGCAGATTTTAAGGATGCCATCAAGCGTGTATTGTACGAAATGCCGATGGAAGTCGTGCGTGTTTGTCGACCTATTTCCGATGAACGTTTGAATGCCGTGACCAGTGCCAGAGTAAGCAGGATCGAGATATAATTTTTTTTTGAGATCCACATTAGTTAAGCTTCAAATAAATTCAATAAAATTAAAAATCGGTTGTTGAATAAGTTTCTTAGAGAATAAAATGTAATCATCACTACATATGGGACACGGTGTAGTCGTCGTAACTAAGGTAATGTAATTAAAAAATTTATGAATGTCGTCTGCTGTCTTCAGCCACAATTTGAGGAGGAGCTCTGTGGCTGAAAATAGCAGGCGATGGACGAAATATCATATTTTTTTCAGGAGAAAAAATAGAAGCATTATATTCAACCATCGTGTCTCGCTCCAGAACTTTTTAATTAAGTTCAAACATAGAATTTTTAATTATACCTTCCACATAAAAATGGATCCTAAATTTACTTCTCCGAACATAATAATATTGTTTAATACATAATCCTGTTATGTTGAGAAAGAGTTGTCTGCTATTATTTTGTTATGACTCATGAGTCAGATGCTATAATTTCCCTGATTTAAATGGATTTATAAATTGTAACTACAAACAAATAAGTGAGAATTTGAAATACTTTAGTTAAGTTATGTTTTCGTCCCAGAATTTTCAGGGTTTTTCAACCTTCCAAGCTCATAAGCTGCACAACTTGTTTATATTGTTAATATTTCATTAAAATTGCAAAAAATTTTCATCTCTCATACAAAATCATTCCCCACAGTAAAAAAACTGGTGTATAGCTCTGACTATATGTGAAAAACAGTCATATTATTTGCTAGATTAAAATAGTTAAAAATAAATTATAAAAGACGCACGAATCAAAGCTCCCTTCATTCTTAATTCGTTTGATATTGTACTAAATACAAAGTATATAAATTAAAACCGTTCCACTAGCATACAAAATAATTAAACTAATTGCTATTCAATCAACGTTAAGCTTTAAAATAGGAGCTACAAGGGTGTTTATGAAAACAATAATGTTCCTATAGAACCCAGAAATTTGTGCAGAAAACATAAAATCGTTTGTTAATGTTAAGCGTTTCCCTCTATTTTCAGTACATTTTACAATATTATGATGCAAAAAAAAACCTAGCAAATAAAGCAAGCAGCAACAAAAGCGTTTGAAAGCATTTCTGGGTAATTTATAGAAAAAGCTCTCGTTCACTATAGTGAAAAAAAGCAGTTTACATTGTTAAGGGCAAAATACAATGATGTTTTTAAGCGAACTGTAGAAGCTCAAAAATACATTGCAATAAAAGCTGTTATAGAATATGTATTCGAATGTCTGGTATTGCAAAAATTCACTTTTAAAATCAATGACCCCAGAAGTTTCAATAAAAATATTATATTATTTCAATTATCTGTTATCTATGAAAGCTTATTCATTTCTATTAGTAAGTTTTTCGTCACCTTTATAATCGCAAAAGTAAGAAAGAAATTGTATCAAAGCTGTTCAGAGAAAAATTCCCGTATCAAAACTTTTTTAATCAAATCTGCTAAATCTTTAGTGAATGTAAATTACTGCAACAGTCACATTTTATTGAAAATCTATACTTAATTTTGTTAACTTTTCCAACATTTAATTAAAATACCAAGACAGTCTGTCCTCGTAAATTGCATAATAGCTGTTTCACTTTCGACTCCCTGTCTAACTCATTAGAGTTTTAAATTTATTACGTTTTGACATCTGGTCTGGCTTTTCTGGTTCTCAGTAACTTGAGTTCGGCTTTACAAATTACTTCTTCAATATAGCTTTTGGATTCTTTATTATGTATTTTTAATTACATAAATAATCTGCTACCATTCTTGGCTTAGTAGTTTATATTCAACCGTATTTTAGCAATCCAACAAGTTGCTCATTTCTATATTTTTAAATTTAAATCGTCGCTTCACTTCATTAACTGAATAATATAAGATTATGTAATGTACCTAACTTAAGAACAATGTAGTTTATGTATTCAATTGACAAAATATTTCCCATTTCACTGAATAAAATCACAATTTACTATAATAGAAGTGGGATTCAATGAACATAAAGTTACATTTTATCGCCCATAAAACATAATTTTATGTAGCTTGTATATATTTATATGTATAATTCAAAGTTCGGCAAAAAAGCTTTCTCTAGGGATCAATTCACAGTTGCCTTTTACATGTATTTGGCATATTTTTGATACAACTTCTAACCGCTCTACCCTAGAAAGATGTGAATAATTTTTTGATTTTAATAAAGCTACGCTTTCACTCAGCTGGCGGAAATTCCCAGAAATCTCTAATAGCAAATGTTTCCAAATTTATGGAAAAAGATTCTTTTAATGTTCTGTCCCTACGGTCAATTTCAAAATTTTCAAAATTCTCGGTAATATAAAATTGGCTTGAAATTGTTGAAAAAGTTTGTTAGGGAAACCAAAGCTTGTGGCAGCTTGGGGTGGGGAGTTGGTAAGATATTTTTGATCAAATACTCAAATATGCTACGGAAAAAGAAAATATATTTGGAAAGGTTGTTTACTTAATAAGTGGGGTATTGTCAATAAGTAATGTTAATAATATTGTCAAATTGCTACTGCAAGTTTTTAAAATTTGATAAATGAGTTAAATATATTCTTTAAGTTTTGCTTTGGACACTGCCAAAAGATAGTCTTAAAAAAAATGATAAATAATTGAACAATAATAACATTTATTTTATAATCAAAAATATTACCAAGATGTAATTTAAATTTTTTAAAATAGTAAAATTGAGCAATTCTATATAGCTCAAAGATATTGTATTCCTGCAGTGTTGTGCTTTTAGGTAAGGCACTTTAACATCACAAATGTTGTTCCTCTCCTAGGCAATGACGGCCGACAGATAAACAGACATCAAAGTCGCATTGAAGGAAAAACATCCAGAAAATATTTCATCTTTTAAACAAATAAAAATCAGGTATTTAAATTTTTTCAGAGCTTCTGACGAATGCTTTCAAATTCTTTCTGAATTCTATTGCAAACTGGATATTTACTAGGCATTAATTAATTAAATTTTTTCAGCTTATTTCTTGCAAGAATTTTACAGAAAAAATTGTTCATTTAATAACATTTTGAAGCCATTTATACAAATTTGTTCATGTTAAATACAGAATAATTCTCTTTCTTGGAATGTTCTCTATAAAATTTCTTAATACATAAATAAGTATGCATACCTTATTCAAAATTACAATATATATTCAAGATTGCAGATGAACTACCAAAAATTAGTTAATTGAAGTAAACAGTCCATATTTTCAATTGCTTCTCAATATTGCTACTTAGAAATGGTAATGCTTTCGAAGTTGATGTAAAATAAAAACATACTTCTTTAAGGGACATCTTAAAAATTGAGTTTGAAAGCTTTTCCATGCTTATTCAGTGTAATTTTTTGCTAATCCTTGCTGCATTTTACTCTGTACCTCACTCTGTATCTCACCTTCTTTAATTATGTGTGCAGGTTTCTATCTTAACTTATACCGGAGCTGAAATAATACCCAACTCCTAGCATGACAGTCAGACTTGATCCTGTTGTTTTGAGATTAATTTAATTTAGTTTTATTCAAATATGTATCAAATCTTTTACAAAACAAACAAAAAGTAGCGACATCAGTTCTTGATAGATCTAAAATCAACATATCTCATTGACTATATACCTCTGAAAAACATGAATGTGAGGAATTAAGATTTCAAGAACTCAAAGGAAAATCAAATCCTTTTTAACATCCTCGTGAAGTCGTGCATCCTACCTTTTTCGGGGTTTCCTATAGCTATTTCTGAATTAAACGCTATATTACTTTCTAACTTTACATAAAAAATATATTTTATGCTTCATATCAAAAAGCCTAGCTAACACAATTACATCCTTTTTACAAAGTCTTTAGTCCACTGGGCTGTTAAATCCTGATAAAATAACACGATCATCAAAAGAATATCCAATATACTCAATAACATTCGGAAGATACTAGGTAGGCTCCAACATAAAAAATACACTTTCGACATAAAAGTGTCAATTCAAATTTATGAGCTTATATTTGTTCATCCTGTACTCTTGGATTATTAAAAAGATAAATCAGGATATTTTTTCAATTTTTTGATAAACTCACAATTTTCCATTCAGTACGTTGATCATGATATTCACATTACAGACAGATAGAAAACGATTTATTATTATAAAAAACAGAGAAAAATTCTCAGGAAAATCAGAATAAAGTTCCATTAAAAGTTGGCCAAATTTACTCAAATCATTAGACTTTTTTTAAAAGCTCAGAAAACTTGGAGTTGGAACTGTTTGCAAATTTTCATCCGGTATGCAAAAAAACTCAAATGGCAAAGTTTATTTCAGGTCAAATACTCTGAGCTGCTTTAAAAGTTTTAAAAGCATTCTTATGGGAAAGTTTTGTTTTTCAATTTGAACTACTTGATTTTGTCATTTAGTGAATTTAATGGAGATTTTAATAATGAAGGGTAAGTGGTGGGTGGTTTAAAACTTTATAAAATTTTAGCAAGTATTTTGAATTTTTGTGCTTTATTTATTTTAGTTTATCTTGAACAACATTTCCTCAAAATTGGAATACATTCGAAAGAATTATATTTCTGAAATTTTTTATACCATTGATGTCATTGAGAATTTAAAAAAAATTGTCGAAAGTGTAAAATTGGGAAATCTATTGAATGTAAAAACGTCCTTAAGTTGACATTTTTTCCCATAAGTGTTTTAAAATAAAGTTCGTCGTGATTTTAAAATGCTCGCATAAAAGGTTTTTTTATCAGAAATAAAGACAAGTTACAAACTTTTTGCAGTTTTAATATTAATTTTATCACTTTTATCAATTTTGGCTCATGAAAATTGGAAAAAGTTGAAACAAAGTTATACCATTCATTTTGTTTTAGATAAGTCGGAGTTTGCATAGCTGTTAAAAGTTGAAATTATTTTAAGTTTACAATTTATGCTCAATAACCAAATTTACAACTCATTTTGTTCTTAGGTTTTGGTAGGGATGATCCTGGTCAGGTTGTGGTTTCATCTTCCAAAACATGAAATTTTAGGTTTTCTTAATTCTTTAATTCTGAACATTTTTTCAAAAAAAGTGTCTAGAGCCACCAGAAAAGTGGCTACAAAAGTTTCGTGTTTAAACTAGGATTGTGTAAACTAGGTCTGACTTTATACGATCGGAAACGAACAGACAAAGTGAGAATACAAGGCGTATTTTATCAAAAAAAAACAAAGAAAAAACACATAAAAAAGTGTTTAATTGAATTCCTTAAACATAGTTGAATTTTGAATTCAATCAAGACTGAATTTTCCCAAAATCTTCAATAGAATTTATTTTAAATTTATTGAATTCTCATCACAATATAACTTTTAAGATTTATTGAGATCGTTATAAGGGCTCAATAGAATCCAACAAAAAATTCTCTTTATCAATATTGAATTTACTCGAACGGAACAATTTAACTCAATGGCATTTCCGTGAGCTTTGAGAATTTCTTACATTATTCCATATTTTATTCAAGTTAGAAATAATATGTCCATTGAGCAAACGAATCATAAATGCATGAAAAGCGCATTTAAAATTTTTAAAGTTCAGCTAACAAATGTCACATATATCTTGTCGAGCATAATCATCGATTGGTTCTTTGCATCGAGGGTATGATTCGAATTTTCAAATTGGTTCATGCACTTATGCACCCCTCAAGTATGTTATCAAATGTTACAACGTTCTACGTAGTCTGTTTAATCTCTCCTGAACTTATATTATACCGTGAGCTTCCGCCGAATTTCTAACAGTTAAAATTTTAAAATTTTAAACTTTAAAGCTACAATTAGCATAAAATGTATATATAATAATACCTTTAAATGTGCACGACTCATGAAAAGACCCTAAAAACTTATATTACTCCATTAAAATGAGCTCAAATAAAAAATTATATAGAATAGTTCAAAAGCTCTTTGCATGTTAGTTTTTGATCCCGGTTTAACTTTTTGACATTTTAATTCATAAACATTCGTTTGAAATGTAAATAACATACTTTTCATGTGGAATTCAACTAAAAAACCATTTTTTTAAACTTTACAAAATTCAAATAAAATTGCAAACTAAACCCATTTTAATTCTTTCCAGGTATTTTATTTCCATTTCTAGTAGATTCATATGACATTCGAAGCATATATTTACATTCATTATTTTTTATATTAAAATATCTGTGTGTGCTCGCAGTGGTGAAGACTTAAACAATTTCATGGATTATAAAAAAAATCCAGGCAAACTCGATTTGAACGAAAAGCTTGCATTCCTAATATTTAGTATGGAAATTATAGCCATATTCTTTTTACATGAATATTCAGTTCTAAAATCGGTGCCAATCGGTGCATCACCAAATCAGTGATTTGGGTCGTTCTATTTGTCAAATCACTTGAATATTCCGATCTGTTCTAAATCAGTACTAAATCAGTTGGCAAATCCCGCGAAAACTGCTAAGAAAGCGACAACATAGATTTCCGAAATCGATTAATCGAAAACATATTTTCACCTATTCCGATGTTAAAATTAATTTTAATTGATTGAGACCAATATAGTTATGCATTGTAAACAGTAGGCAATGCATTTTCATATTTATTAACGTCGAACAACCAAAAATATTCTGAAGTTTAATCAAAATCGGCCTTAATCATACTTTGCGAGCAGACAGGGATCAGTATGAGGCAGGGATCAGTATTTAAAATGAATTGCGCCAAAAATATTCAAATTTGTTTTGTTTACAAATAAATAATAAGATTTTGAGGATCATTAAGCTGTGTCATTGAGTTCCTTGTAACAAATAAGTATACTAGCAGCCAAAATGAGGTGGCAAACACAAATATTTAAGTGATATCAAGAATTCTCATCGAATCCTTGAGATTATTTGAAAATTTTCGTCTGCCACTTGTTATTATCTGCTGGTGCACTTATTTTTAGCAAGGAACTCAATGACACAACTTAGTAATCCTCAAAATGTAATTATTTTGTTTGTAAACAAAACAAATTTTTAAATATTTTCGCCACAGAGCATACGCCATCTGGGGAATGTTCTGTAAACTATTTCTGTCAACATGTTCAAGACTAAAATGAAAAGGAGGCCCAATAATGCAACTCGAAACAAAAATATTGAATTTTACGGCTTATTTAAAACATTGTCAGCGATTTTATCCAAAGTCTATATATTCTATACCAGAACGTAATTAGAGGCATTTGGTGATCGGTCAAAATAAGCAAATAATTGATATTTATTTTTTTTATTTACGTCCATGGAGTGTCCTATTACATAGCTATATACAATATAATATATAATAGGGTCCGTGTAGACCTTCAAAACATTTTAGGTGAGGGAAAAAAATAAAGATTTATACATTTAATTTAATGTGGGATTTAAACATTTCTCTTGACATATTTGAATATTCAAGTTTTGAAAATTTTTCAAATTTCTTTAAAGCTCTAGACATTGGTTCATTTAAACCATAATTTCTTTTATGTTTTTTATGGATAAATGTTTCCTGGCTCCTAAGGGTGCGAACTGGTTCTTTAATTTGAATTTGGTTGAGAAGTTCTGGGCATTTTATTTTTTTTGTAAGAATATCAAAAATGAGCATGATGTCGGCAATGTTTCGTCGGCTTTCCAAGCTTTCCAAGTCAATAAGTGCACATCTTGCTTCGTATGATGGAAGTTCAAACTTATTTACCCAGCCAAGGTTGCGTATTGCATAACGAGTGAAATTTTTTTGCACTCGTTCAACCCGCATTATTTTGTCTGCGTAAAAAGGTGACCAAATTGAAGCGCCATATTCAAGGAGTGATCGAACATAAGTGCAAAAAAGTGATTTTAATATGAATGGGTCCTTAAATTCTTTACTGAAACGCTTGATGAAGCCAAGAGTTTTCATCGCACGGGAAACTACGTCATTTATTTGAAAATTAAAGTCAAGTTTACTGTCTAAGTAAATTCCAAGGTCTTTGACACAATCTGTTCTGTTAATCAGTTTGTCAGAAAATTTATAATTGAAGATTATTGGATTTTTTTTGCGAGTGAAGGTTATAACGGCACATTTTTTTACATTTAAGGATAATTTATTAGATTCGCACCATTCGAAAAACATATTTATTGCGCGTTGTAAATTATGACAATCATCAATATTTCTGATTGGGCAGAAGTATTTAATATCGTCGGCATAAGTTATTGAGTGAATATTATCGAAGAAAGAGTGATCGTCTGAGAAATTATTGATAAAAATAATAAATAAAAGTGCCGCCAGGTGGCTCCCCTGAGGTACCCCACTATGGACGTCAAAAAGCTCTGAGGAGGCGCCACGAAAAAGTACAAATTGTTTACGTTCTCTAAGGTAGGATTGTATCCATTTTAGAAGATTTCCACTTAGACCAATCTCAGCGAGCTTTATCAAAAGTAGTTTGTGAGAAACTTTATCAAAGGCCTTGCTGAAATCGGTATAGATGGCATCAACCTGAAAGCCCTGCTCAATCCAGTTTTGGATAGCAGATACAAAAAGTGTAAGATTTGTAGTGGTTGAGCGTCCCTTTAAGAATCCATGCTGGTGATCTTTAATGTTTCTAAAAATTGTGTCATAAATTAAATCATATAAAATTTTTTCTAAAAGTTTAGGCAATACTGATAATATAGAGATTCCTCTGTAGTTTGCTATAAGAGTTTTTTCGCCATTCTTGAATATAGGTGTTATGTGTGAAATTTTCCAGAAGTCCGGAAAACTGCCATTGTTTATTGAGAATTTGTAAATTTCAGAGATAGGAATAGATAATATTTCTGCAAATTTTTTAAAGAATTTGACTGGTAGATTATCATGACCTGGTCCCTTGGAATCATCTAGAGTTGATAAATAGTTCAAAACTTTAGAGTCATTAAAATCCTCAGCATTTAGATCGTAGAAATTATTTATTTGAGGGGTAATGGAGGGTGAGTCAGGGTCGTTGTCTGTTGTGTAAACGGATTTAAAAAAGTTTGCAAATAATTGAGATATAGTTTTAGGGTCATCAGAGTCTGTGTTTTCATATTTTAGGATGCGTGGAAAGCCGTCTGATTTCCGCATATAGTTAACATAACGATAAAAACTTTTGGGATTTTTTTTGATATTTTCCATTATTTCAATAATATAAAGCTCGTAGCATATTTTGTTTAGTGATTTAAACTGTACACGCAGAAGTTTATATTGTGTAAGAAGGGAAATGTTCTTGTATCGTCTATATTTTTTTAAGTTTTTGTTCCTCTCATTCCAAATTCCAATTAAGTCACGGTTAAACCAAGGCGGAAATTTAGAATCGAATTTTGATTCATAAGGGACATTCCGAATAATAATTGAATAAATGATCATATAGAACTTCAATATCATTAAATTTATAGGTATATGTAAATTTATCCTTAAATTGTCGATATTAAAGTATTTGTTTAAATCTTCAGATATAATATCCGAGTATGTCAAGAGAAATTCATCAAATGAGCAAGAGAGCATTGATTCCCATTCTATTTTCATTAAATCATCTTTGGCGCCAATATCATCTATTTTTTTATAATTAAAATATTTTACCTCTTCGTTGCGAGGGTTGTCAATAATACAGTCTTTAATAGTGATTTGAATTCTTTAATAGTGATTTGAATTATTATTTAAAATATCCTTTATATGTAGACCAAATTAAGAGGGAATTTTGGGATGAATCGTGTCATGAACGGAATAGTTAAATAGAACGACCAAAAATATTCAGTGATTTTAGCACTGATTTTAGAACCGATTGGCTGAAAGTGAATATTAAAAAGAACAATTTTAACCAATTTAGAACCGAAGTGAAGGACAAAAAGAATATGGCTTATATATTGCAACAAAATATTCATTAAGAAATATATTTATGATGTTCATAATTGTCAGATTATGTCAGATCAACCACAGAACCCAATTACTCAATATATTTTGAACCATAGCATAACTAAAATTTTATTTAGAACATTTGGCATCTTTGGCATAGTTTACAAAAAGTCAATGATTATTTTGACCAATTGACCACACGGCAGTATGTAAATGGCCCCCATGGTTGGTTGCATTTATAAATAAATTCTAAAAAATCCCATTTTAAATATCTTAAATAGCATTTTAATTGCACTCTTTTATCAAATTAAGTTCAAATAATATAATAGGTAACCATAAAGTTAAAATCAAATATATGCTCTATACAATAAAAAGAAAGTTTTACCAACAATAACAGTATTCCAAAAAAAAACATTTTTCACTCAATATAGTCTGAGCTACACCTTGAATTTATAAAGTATTTTAAAACATGAAAAAATTCAAAAAAACATTGCTTAGAAAAAATTATTCAAAGAGATAGAAAGTGATAGATTAATTATAATTCAATTCTCCAGTCGAACAAAATAATACAAATTAAATTTGACTTTACACACTACTTTCTTGTTCTGTATCTGGTGTTATTAATGTTATTAATGCAGCCTTCCGCTTCAACACGCAATGTATTTTTTTATGGTGATCGCGTGAACATTTAAAAAACGTTTCATTTATTAAAATGAGATGAAATTAATTAAAAGACCGAACATGAATTAAAAATCTGTATACCTAATTGAATGCTGAAATAAATTATTTCATTTGTGATTTGGCAACTGCTATATATTTTTGGTGATAAATTAATTGGTTTTTTTTGTTGGTGTAATTGTGATTTGAATGTGTGTGATTTAATGAGGGGATTTTTGGAAAAATGAATATAATTTGAAATAATTTGTTAATATATTATAGACAACGCAATTATAAATATACCAATATATTTTTATTCAAGCCCCTTTTTATTTTATGTTTTACATATTTTCCACACATTTTGCAATTTTTGTATGTTTCTCACTGTGCTTTTCAATTAATTTTTTCATCGAGCTGAATAATAGATAAAACTTTGTGTTGATAAATTAATTTTGTATTCCATGTTTTAAATTAATTTTGACTAATCTAGCGTAGACCAATCTAGGACCAAAAGTTTTAGATTAAAATTGAAAATACTTTTGTTTTAAGTGTTTGATTTCATTGTTTTATATTTTTAAACGTTCAATATAATCAACAAAAAAATTGTACATCAACGCAAAAATTACAATGTTAAGTAAATTTTTGCAACAATTCCCACTTATTTTATGTATCTTCGCAGTGTGGGGAACAAGAGAGCTAGCCCTTTAGAAAGAGTAGCTTTTCTATAGATAAGCATAGAATCAAATTGTCATAAAAATGTACAAAATAGAAACAAAAGCATTTTGTTATGCAAATAGTTAAATAGTTTTGTATTCTTTTTGGAGTAGCTGCTGCTAAACTTAAAACTACTTGGATGCAATAAAGTTTAATTCATATTAAGGCTTACATTTAAAACTTACAAGGCTTACCTTTTTAGCAATATTTTTGAAGTTTTGGATAACTTTTCATGATTAAGCAAAAATAACAATTTTATTAACAAGCACAAAATAGTTGTAATTTCATAGAAATAAACTTTGTTTTAAATGTCTGGATAAATTAGGAGAATGTTTGTTAACAATTTAAAAGTCGAAAATGCTCAAAATTATGATAAAGATGAATATATCTCAACATTTAGAATTCTCAGCTTATCTTTAGTCCGATGGACTTAAATATTTGCTAATATTTTATTATTAAAATCAACATTTTTACCATTCAAAACGATACGATAATAAGGACAACATATAAAAACTTGTATGTTTGAACCAAAAACTAGATCTGGTTTCAAAGTTATCTGAAAGTGTTATGAAAAATCGAAAACTACGAAAAAGACCGGTGGAACATTAATCATTTTGGCAGCTAAATCAACAGGGCAACATTTAGAGAGTTCAATTAATTATATTGGCTAATTATTTAATTATTATAGGATTGAGCTCAGCCAATAAATATATATTATTAAAAAAACAATTCACTTCATTATATTGAATAGTTTTATATTAAAGCACAAAAGTTTTCAAAGGGAACTCTTCAATCAATTCATTAAGTTTTTAGCACATTTTTGTTTCAGTAACAAGAAAATATAAATATTGATTGATGATTACACTTCAAATATATAATTTTGTTGAGCTGTTGACAAATATTTTTATCGAGATTGTCGCCTTATATGTAACAATGTAACATATTGTGGCAATTGAGAGATAATTTATTGTTATGGTAGGTTACAATTGGGTTTGGTAACAGGTTACATGTTAAATTAATTTGAAACTATATATGGATTCGAATAAAATTTATGTTCATTCAAATGATCATATTTATTCTTCATTATATTGTTTTATCAATAAAGAAAATAACATATTTATCACAGCATTAAATTTCAGGTGCGAATAAATAATTATTTATTTTTTGAACTCTATTTTGTTTCCAAAATTTATTATTTGACAAATTGTGTCTTTTCTTTACAAATGATTCGCATTAGCAACCTTTTACTAATGCGATCTAATTTATTTTTCGAGTGCCTTTTAAAATTGCATAAACTTTAAACAATCATATGAAAATTTATTTCATATGTCTCCAATAATTATAATCAGAATAAATAGAAAGATCCTTCCATCAAAATTCCATTTAATTGAAGTGTCTCTCCAATCTTGCTTCCAAAATCCACAGAAAAATCAGTGTTTTCAGTATTAAAAATTGTAATCTGCTCATTAGTGAGCTTAAAATGAGAGTTTTTATGAGATAATCTAGATGAAAATGTAACAAACTTTGCTTTTATTATGAGCACTCAAAAAATATGATCGGTTCTAGAGATCATTGCTTCATAGGTGGCATTGTACTAAAATCTGAGTATCTGGTAATACCCATCTGCTACTTTTTACAGCTTTCGATGGCGAAAGCGATAACTTTGAATAGCACGCTTTTTATATAAACAAAGTACATAAAGCACATGAAATTCATGAAGCTGTATATTTTCCCCGGCTGCCTTGCAATATATTTATTTTATTCAATATGAGTAATAAACTAATTTTATCGAGCATGATTTCTGCATAATAAGGGGGTTGAGAAGAATAACGTCAATCCATAATTGACACAATAGAAAGAATTTATTTAATATGTATTTATTCGGTCAATGTCACTTTAAGAAAATTGAAAATCAACACGAGCAGCGGTTCTCGAAGCCTGAGTCCAGCAAAAGATTTTCACTTCAAGATCAAAGTGGATTTGAAGAATCTCAATGTGAGTTTGCCATATTCTTTGCCATGTTGTTGCGTAAGCATGTGAATCAATATTAATTTTGTATGAAAAATGGCTATAGTGTATACTGTGACATAATCCATGAAAAACCTTTAACAACTTCTAACAAAAAAGTAGCAAGTTTTTACAGCATTTTAATTAACAATAACAACATTAATCTTAATATGTAACCCAAGATTAAAACAAATCTGATTAATTAAAAGATTTCTATGATATACACTTCACATGGTTACATTTTATCTACACAGTAAAAGCAAGCAACGTCAAAAGAATAAGGGTGATTCATTATCATAATTTTTTATTAGGTTTTTATGCATGCTTTATCTTCGTGCTAAAACTCACATTAGCATTTTTGCGATAATTACTGATATTTTGCTCGACATAAATAAACTATCCCTTTAATGGTTATAAAGAACTCATGGTAAAATTAGGAAACATTGTATTTAATACAAAGTACATAAATTACCTAAATTTAGGAAAAACTTTTTGGGCGCTATGTATATTAAGTTTTCAAAATCGTTCAACTGGACTAATCACATCTATTTTTATCTTTTTTAATCATCCATGTTACATTGGTATAAAGTATAAACTGTTTTGGAACTTCAACAAAATTAATTTTAAATATTGTAAAGTATACTTTATAGTTTTCCAGTCTTCCCATAAAATTAAATGGCTTCACCAAATTATTTTCTGTGAAATGTATTGAAAATATTTATTTTTTGAAGTTTTCCATAGCTTTCGTGTAAAACCTTTTTAATGCACTATTAGTATTATAAAATTAAATTGAGATAAGTAACCATCATAAAATATTATCAACATATTAATTAAATAGCAATAAAATTTAAAAAATAGTATTTGGAATTGATTCAATAATATGTAGACGTGTAGACGTGTATAATGAAAGCATGAAAATGAGGAAATACGTATCGCAAATTGATAACTATCGATCAGTGAAACAAAAAAAGTGTTTATATGTTACTAATCCATTGAATATATACGCACAATAGCTATATTGATACATACAACATTACTTAAACCCGACAATTTACAGATCAAACATGGTTATGAGTCATGTAAAACTGTAAAACCTATAATACTTTAAGTTATTTTTTGATATTTATGAGTGAATAAAAAGGAAATATGTACAAAAATGGATATGGAAGCAATGTACTCTACCACAATAGATCAATTTACTTTTAATAAAAAATGTAAACAAAACATAGTTTAAAGATTTATTGTCATTTCCGGCTGAAATTGCTGCTCGTTTTGTTGATTGCTTATAATTGGTTGGAAATAGTATTTTGAATGTTGAATGGCAATGAACTTTGAGATGTGATTCAAGCAGCTGTGATTGACGTTTTTTATTGATGAACTTTTGTGTGATCAATCAAATTTAATATTATTAGATGTTTGAAGTGCTATTTGAGAGACAATGTTTTTATTGAAGTTAATGGGTTTGTTGCAGGCCAGAAAATGTACCAAGAAAAAATTGAAAAAAAGTGAAAAAATAATTTTTAATCAATTATTAACATTTACTATGGAATTAAATAAATTACATTGAAAACATATCAATTTCTCTAAAACTTAAAAAAAATTAAGAAGAACTGTTTTAAATATTTGCAACAATTTTCACGAAAAATACAATCATATGAATAACAAAAGGCCATTAAAATTTATTATCATAAAATTATTCTGTTTACATTTTTATAATCATACATATATTCTAATCTTTTAATATAAAAAACTCCAGAATCATGAAAATATTTGGCAGAACAAAACAATTTAAATTTGCTGCATTTAAAATTCAAATGCCTTATCAATTACTTTCCAGATTAAAAAGTCACAACGATCTGGGACAAAATCTCAATTTTTAAATGTCATGATTTCGGACTAAATTGAAATAAATTATAAAATATTTTAAAAGCATCTCATTTCTCAATTTCAAGGACTACCTAAAACGCTGTACACACTATGAAAGTAAAAACCGTGAAAGTTTTACTTCTTACCATTTTCCCGTTGAAGGATTTTTTTCAAAAAATAGTTAAAATTTGCGTATTGAAAAGACAAATAAGAATTGAAAAGAAAATTTGGAAAATCTACAGGAAAAACTCTACTTTCACTCAACTTTCAGTCAATTTCTGAAATTTACTGAAAGTTGAGTGAAAGTAGAGTTTTTCCTAAAGTTTTTCCAAATTTTCTTCACACATAAAATTTGTCTTTTCAATACGCAAATTTTGACTATTTTTTGAAAAAAATCCTTCAACGGGAAAATGGTAAGAAGTTGAAAAAAGTAAAAACTTTCAGTGATTTTCTTTCATAGTGTGTGCGGCGCTTAAAGGACAATTTTAAATGTCAAAGTGCGATGAAGTAATAAATCAGCTTTTAAAATATTTATGAAAAGCAATTTTAATTTCCATTTCAATACGAACAATTAATTACGATTATTGTTATTCTTCCATTCTAATTCAATGAATAATTTTCTGGTTATTTTGTTCCTTTCAATAAAGAGCCGAGGGATTTTAATCAAATATCATAAAATCCGCAGCTTTCCTCAATATGTCGAGTCAACAAATAAATACACCCAAAAAGTTCTCTAAAAAAATATCAAAAATCCTTTGAACAAACACGAGGGAGCGAAAACTTAAGCCTCCATTTCACAGCCAAATCTCTTATTCATTTAACAAATTGAAATGGCTCAGGAGTCTTCTTCTTATTCGTTTTTAGGATATTTTTACATTTGGCACTAAATAAATTATCCGCTAATCCTATTCATAAAGTTGGTGCACGATTGACGGCGGTAGACTTGAATAAATAGTTATCTCTGCCTCGTTGGCTGCTTAATGTTTATTGTTTATGTGTAAAATTTTTTCGTTATATAATTATATCAAGGGATTCAAGGCCGTTTCAGCGATTTTTCTCGTTTTGCATGATTTATTTAGAGATAGTTAATAAATGATGGGACTTGGAATTTTATTTTGTTGAATAACATATTTATGAGCTTTAGGTCAATTTGAGTAAAAATTTGCAAATTCAAATAAATTTTTATTTTTTAAACTCTGAACAAACTATAATACTCCATCTAAAAAAAAGTACCACTATCTTCCAAATTAAGCCGTATATAGCGCCCTATGATTCCTCCTTAAAAAAGGTCCCACCATCTTCCAACTTGACAACATTTTCAAAAAAAAGCGAAGGTTAGAATGAGTTATTATGCTTCTCCCAAAAATGTTACCTGCCCAAACCCAGCTTATGCAAACAATTTTCTTTGATCCATTCTAAAATAACATGGGAAAAATTGTTGGGCATCCAAAAGGCAGAATTTTTAGATTAAGGGTGGGTTTTTAGTCGATCATTATGGATTGTAGTTTTTGTCAGTTTTACAAACATTTGTGACTTATTCTGTTTTACACTGAGGATAGACAAAATCACTTTTGCTATATTTGCTCCAATGAGATTAAAAGGACATTCAAATATTAACACGAATACCGATTTTTCTAAGGAGTTTTAACAACAAGACACTCATGAACTAGAAGAGGTTTATATTCAAAATTATGCCGAAACCATGTTCCAACTTGCAGGATTGTGACAGAAATAATGGTAGAAAAATTTAAATTAATGTTATTTCTGTAATATCTGTCATTTCCCTAGTTTTACAATTCTTCCAGCCACTTGAGTTACACTTCAAATTTTTGTTGCACAGTCAGACTTCCCAAGCGATAATGTGTCATTACTTGTTATGTTCAAAATTAGAAATTGTCGGTGTTTTGTTGTTCTATCTGTTTTACTTGCAATGCTTGAAATGTCTCAGCCAATTGTTAGATTATATGAAACCTTTTTAGAGATGATTCTTATTTCAAAGTTGATTTATTGCACACGCATTACTTTAAAGAAGATTTATTTTTGAAATGGTTTAACGCTCAATGAATTTTTTGAGCAGTTTGGAATACTTTGAAGTGTTAAAATTTCCTAACGCTTTATTTTCTCGCAGCTCAGATTCTATTTGGATTCTACACAAATCTCCTAAAATCTCGAAAATTCTTCAAAAAGAACTCGTAAATTTAAAATTTCAGAAATTACTTCCAGGAAACCTGAGACCGACTCAATAGAAAAATCATTAGGACAATAATAAATTTAACAAGTTAAAAATCTTGAGAGAATAAGAACACTCAAAATAGATCTAAAAAACTAAAAGGTCAAATTTTTCTCAAATTGCCTGAATCTCATGAATTTGCTTTGTCGAATTCTTTCAGCTTTTATTATTAAATGAAGAAAAAACTTGGAAGAATTTCATAGATTTGTTTTTATAACATTTTACAATGTTTTGGTAAATTAAATAATAAACAAAAACCTCGACAAAAACACATAGTTCAGAAGAAATACAGATATATATATAATATACAACAAAAAAATCTAAAAAGTATTGTGAAAACACATGTTTCAATCGTTTTAAAAATATTTTCTGCGAATATTCCATTAAAGAAACTGATTAGTCATTTGAGAGAATTTCAGATGATGTTTTATGAAATTATTAAAGATGAGATTTGAGATAAATTTAGCTACATACATTAGAACGAAGCCGTGATTTTACGGGATTAAATCCCAATGGTTGTTTCTTTTTATTTTGGAAGTTTTAGCAATTTTAGTGTTGTTAGTTCACTTTAATCTATTTTTTTCAAATATTGAGTTACAGACTTTTTTGAATTCTCAAGTAACTGTTAAAAAATGCAATTGTTATTCATAACTACCGAAAATGTTGGTTTTTGAAATCAAATTCCAACGGCATTCCAAGTTTCAACTGCAACGACTATACGACTTAAAAAAATACTCCAAAGTATCATTAAAAATGATTTATAAACGCCCTTGACCCATCATAAATTAAGATGAAACAATTATTTCCGAGTTCAGATATCAAATTAAATCCTGAGCGCATCCCACATTCAAAATAATTTTTTCAAGAACATTTCACAAGCCACTAAATACCACACATTAATTTCCAAAGAAATATATTTCCATACAATCATATTTTTATTGCATTTACTGCATGGTGCATTCTTTACAAAAAATTATACTCCTCTTCAATATATCTAGAGATAAAAAATGACTAAAAACTCGACAAAAACTAAAGAATAAAATATATAACTGCATTCTTAAATTTTTTTGCTGAAAATGAAATGAATAAATGAAAATAGTGTAATGTAGAAAAGGTTCAAGAGAGTATAAGTAAAAAATAAAAAATATAAAAGCAATGTGATCTTTTTTAAAGGGACAGTTCTACATTGTTGTTTTATTGCATTGTGTTACTCAGCTCTTGTTAAGCAAACTTCTGGTTCTCATGTTTCTTGTTCTTTGGTCTTGTACAGAGTCATAAATGCACACAATACATAAAATGAACAAATTCATATTATGCGATAAAATATATAAAATGCATAAAATTGTTGAAGATAACCCAGAATAATGTGTTTGTTGTTGTATTTTTTGTTCAATTTTTTATCCTGTTGTCTGCTTTTGTGACCCTTAGGGTGTTAAGCATAAAAAAATGCATCATGCACTTGAATAACGAGCGAGACCAGTAAGTGTTAATGCAAATTATTAATTTTTATGGATTTATGGCCGGGTAATTTCAGGTTTTATTTTTAGATTCGTCGGTAATGACTGGCATGTTGGATGTATGCTGGAAGCTGAAAATATTAATGAAATTTAATAGCTCATCTGGTGCTCTGGTGCGATAGTATACGAGGAAGTTGAGACATCCAAAACGACATCAAACAAAGGCAGATTGTGTAAGGGCATTATTTAATGAGAGGTTGTATTTATGACGTTTACTGCAGCTATTCAAATTAACTTATTTCCGAGTGTTTGCATATGGCTCGTATATTGAATTTTGAAAATACATTATCATAAAGATTGCCAAAGCTAGAACTGGGGTGATTCTCTATTTTTATTAGTTCAACGCAATCACAATTCATAAATGTTTGCCCCATATGTACATTTTTGTAAAAATCATAAATAAAATATTTAAAAGCTTTATTCCTATTATTTTCATCAGAATAGTTGAATGTTATTCGAAAAATCTTATTCCGGCATTCCTAAATCAAACAAAAATGCGAGAAATGCGCTCATATGGTTTTTGTATGTTCAGCCACATTTTATCCGGCTCTTGATGGATGGAAGTTAAGTAAACTCCAATTAAAACTATTCTTAAAAGATTTATTTCCTCCATCATCATTTAAAAACAATTTGAAAACGTTCCACATGCATCCAGTTTTAGCCTGTTAAAAAATTTGTGTTTTCAAGTATAAATAAAACAAACAAACCCCGAGAATAATGAAATCATTCTTTAAATTAGAAGTCGACATTGAAAGTTTTCGTATGAATCTAAAAAATTCAATATACTATAGTTTGTGTTTTGGAATATAAACAGTTAAACCATAGAGTTAAACGTGTATACAAATGTGCAAAACATATGAAATCAATTTTAAATTAGAATAATCTCCACATATACCGTGTCTAAATTTCTACAAACATATCAGCTCTTAATATATGTACTTGAAATATCTCTAAAATTTGCAATAAATATGTTCAAAATATTCAAATTTTCAAGTGTGTAAATAATTAACCGAGCCAAAGTTGAAAACTTCCAAATATTCCATTTAGCAGTAAAAAACTGGCGAAACAATTGAATGAACCATCGAATTAAGATTGATTCTCTTTGCTCGCAAATTAGTCATCACATTCTAAAAAACAACTAACAAAGAGAATAAAGAGAATATCCATAAGTTATTCAAGAATGATTCAATTTGTGTTTAATGCGTGATTTATCCGACTTCATGGTTCCAAAATCAGTAAACGTGAGATGAAAAAACTGAAAGTATATGAAAATAGTTGGAAATAAGTTCAGAGAGTTAAAAATACACCGAAAACATCAAAAAAATTAGTTCAAACCTCAAGAGAGTCATTCAAAGAGCACGAACGACAGCAAAACGAAATTCCCAAGTTCCATGATCAGTTGGTCGTCGATCGTTCTGTGCGCAACACGAACATGCTTAAATTTGAAAAACTTAATAAGTGAAGTTGTAAATCGCTGTGAATTGCTTAGGCGTATCAAAACTTACAAATAAGCTGTGCGAAAATTATTGAAACACAAACATTAAAACTATTTATATATGTAAAAAATTTAAATAGTGTCTTGAAACAATCTCGTGAGTTTTTATAAATGTTGTTGGACTATTGTGAATATTCCAATATCGCTGCGGAATTTTAATTTGTGTGTGTAGACAAGCAAGAGATAAATTCCAACAGTATGTAAATTCTTTTAAGTGAAACATCAAACTTGCAATAAATTCAATATTAGCAATATGCTTTGAATATTCAAAAATTGTGTTCAATATTGTTGAAATATTTCAATTTAATGTGGTAACTTGCAAAGTGTGCATAATAAATAGTGTCTACAATCTTACAAGTTTTTTGATTATATTTCTGCCTAACCAGGAAAAATATTCCAAACAGCGAAACTCAACAAATTTGCAAGAAAAAGACCATAAGTAAATAAATTAACTGCGATTCGATCTTCTTTGCTCTGTAAAAAAGTGAAGAATTGAATAAATGTAAAAATATGCACAAAGTCATGTTTCATTAAAAATTAAATCACTGTGGGTCTCTTGAAGAAAAATACAAAAAAATCCAAGAAAGTGGACAAGAAAACACCAAGAATATGAGAAAAGATTGAATAATTAATTCTGCTTGTGTGTGTTCAGCTTGATTGCTGCCTATAATGCTTGAATGATAAAAAAATATAAAAAGAAATTGAAAGTGCATTAAAAGTTATCCGAAAAATCAGAAGAAAATAATCGTGGGAAGTGAAAGAATTCCACACAGCACAGAGCACAGAGCACTCTAAGCATAAAGAGTGGAGAATTGATTTGAATATTGAAAGAGTTATTAAAGAATTGATAGATATTCAAATAATATTGAAATTGTGGATTTGTGGAATTTGTGAAGTTGTTTAGTTTTGTGGTACTTGCCAACATAACCAATAAAGAAAATTAAAAAAAATTATGAAAATGATCATAGTTTACGTGCTTTAAGTGATTTTTTACCTTATTTAGTGAATTTGTTGAATTCAAAATCAAAAGAAATAAAAAGCTCCTCTATAGATTTATCATGTTTGCAATTATATTGAATCAATTATAAAGCAATTAAATTAAAGAAATTGTGAAAAGTGTTTTGCAATTGTTTGAATCGCTGCAATAGAAATTAGTGGTGAATGATATTTTTAGTTATTTCAGTGAGCGAAAATATAATTGGATACCATAATTTCTCTTTTGCAATTTTGTGATTTGTATAATTTTAGCAATTTATACAATTATTGCAATTTTTATAATATTGCCTTTTGGATTTGAAGCAGATTAGTTGAGTGGAGATATTCATCAAATTTATGATTCCCACATGAAGCAGTGCTGCAGTTATAATATTATGGTAAGTTTTTACAACTTTTATCGAGTCTTATAGATTGTTAAATAAGCTCTTTTGATGTTATAAATTATGAAACAGAATTAAGTATCGCATTTCTTCGAATTTAATTGAACGATAATTGCTAAGTTTGCAATAATTTCGGTTGATTGATTTATTTGATGAAAAATCTTGATTGCTGTTTTGGAGATTTGAACTATATATTTAACGTATGTATTGATACTAAATCTAATCATTCGAGAGCCAGTATCAAATGATCCAGTGTGACTTTAGTAAAAGAAGAAGGTACCTTTTAAAATATAGCAGTAATTTTGCTTTAGTAGATCAATTTATTGAATCAAATTAAGAATTGGAAGATAAATTCCAAGATCCCATCATTAAGTGTGAAGAATTAATGAATCGAGAAGAACGATAAAATTCTATCAAAAGCAGGATTCCAATGTTATCTTAATTCTTGACCAAAGAATCTCTTCAAGAATCATATATTGGCTTTTATTTTTAATAGCTATTATGTTTTCGGTTTTCCTAATTTATTGTACATAAAATGCACTGTCAGATTCTCAGATGTGCTGAAAAGCTAGAAACTGAGAAACACAAATTGCAATTTATGAGGAGGACTATGGATTTTTGCTATTGTCTTGGCCGCCTGTTGTTCTCTACTTTTGCTGTTTTACAGTTTTCTCAAGATTTTCTCACTCTTGTAGCGCTTAAAAGAACATCGGTACATTGAAACATTCAGAGTGGCGGATTTTTAATAGCTCATAAATAAATAAAATAGCATATATATCTTTGCATAAAAAAGCATCGGAGACCATGACACAATTATAAATATATTGTTAAAGATTTTAATATATTATATTAGAAATGATTAAAGTTTTTACCCGAAAAATTAACTCAATCTAATTTTATCCATTATTTTTACCCATCTTATATGGATGTTTTAAAAAGGTTTCTTTATAAATATGAATTAGGCAAAATGCCGTCATAAAAAATCATTAGAATTATGGAATGTAATAAAGCGGATTTGGCACTTTATTTAAAATTTCAACACACATCTGGATTCCATTTACAAACAAGAAAATTTTAATTTATCTGAAAAAAGCCGAGAAAAGTTCGATAAAAATAAAATGAAAGATGAAAGATGAGGCAACACATTTTTTAGCGCAATTTGAAAATTTATTAAATTTGTTAAAAGAATCATAGAAATGGAAAGACAGAAGCTCATAAATGACATAATTACATAAATCCAAGTAAAAAACTTCTGGCGAACTTAATGATAAGCAATTTGGTTTGTGGTTGAAAGTTTTTGTAAGTTTTTCTTTAGTTTTTTTTCAAGTTGAAATTACATTTTTGTGTGATGGAATTGGAGAATCTTAAGCAAAACAATGCAAAAGCAATTTAAAGTTGAGAAAATCATTTGTGGTTTGTGGAAGCTGTGGGTTCAATGACTCTGAGCATATACTTACTGATGATTGATTAGAAAATCTTGAAAAGTTGACATTTACTGTGAAATTGATTTTCTCAAATATTTGGATAAATTATGGATAAATATTAGTTAAATTTATTTACTGAAATCATTTTTCTTAATGCAATGAAGTGAAGCCTCAAGTCTGTAAAAGCTCTATCAAAACACTGTCGAACATCATCAACCAAAAGAAAACATAGACTGCCACTTGAGATATCAAAAGAAACGTAGTTAAGTGTCACTTTTAACACTCAATGTTACTTCATCTCGTACCATTGTTTCAACCGCCCTTTGATCCCTACAAACTATAAAAAGGTCAAAAGTTTATAAAGCATAAAAAATAATTAATTAGGTATTTGAAGTCATAAAGACAGTAAAAACGAGTAAAAAGTTTTTATTGCATACACTTTTGTGTTTTTATGGCAAATAAAGGAAAATAAAGGAAAACGGAAATTTACATTTTTTTTCTCTTCTGTGAAGTTAAAATCACTTTCTCATTCAAATTCTCTTGCCGTAGCTAGTAACTGCTGTTAACCTACGAGGGGCACGGCTCGAGGACAAAGATGCTGTTTGGGCCATTGTTATTTAGAGCATGAAACATTTCGACGATAAAGTGAAGCTTTAAAGATATATTTTGGAGAGAAATATTTAAATGAAAGATCGAACAATTAATTGAGACATCAGTATTTTTTCAACCAAATAATAATCAAAATTAAGATTTGTATTTTTAGTACTTCCGAATTACAATAACTGTATAATTTCTTAAACTATATTTTTTTTCTCTATTATTTCTAGTTAAGAAGAGATTAAATAATCTCGACTTATTGTCATAATAACTTCTTTATTTTTAACAATAAACTCGCTCAGAACTCTCTAGAAACCAAAAACTTTGCATATCATTAAAGTTTGTAATCTCATCTAAAATGCTTAACATCACCCCCTAGTTGCACTAGCTCTTCGTTTTAACGACTTTTGTTGAATATCTCCGGCAATGTTGTTGATTAAAAATGCTGTTCACAACGCCATTGAAATGTCACATACAAGCCATATTGTATTTGTTTCCGATTTCTGGTTACACAATATTTTCTTTTGCTGTATTTTCGTTTTCTCAGTATTGCTGTAAAATTGCTGAATTGTGAGACAATACCGCTAATAAATCAATAAAACAATAAATCAATAATCCAGAAAACCAATATAAATACACCAGATATGTCACAGCAGCATATCATAAAGGATATAGAGCTGACCTCATTGAAGGTCGCTGGACTGATATCGCTTATCTCAGTTTTTTGTCTTGATGAGCATTGTGAAATAGTAGAATTATTTAGAAACAGTTTATCTGATGTAGCTTTTCAATATAGTGAAGAAGTTATAAGTTAGCTATTTAAATATTGTTATTTTATGTAAATATCTCATAATAATTCTTATCATTCACAAAATAGTATAAGCATAATATTTATACAATTCTTACCAATTAATCGATTTATAAATTCGATTCAATATTAAATAAGATCAGTCAGCTCATAATCTATATTGAGCTATAAGGTCGTTGATACCGACTGGAAACGGAAAATGAAACTAGGAATGCAAACAATGGCATAGATTGCACACACAACCATTTATTTGTTGAGACTTTATCATCACTTATGCTGTTGGAAAATTGATAAAAACCCGTTTACCCATTTCGGAGCATTTAAGCATTTTTGGAAGCCAACATATTGTTGTTCCTTTTGTGAGTTTAAAACTGATAAAATAATTAATGTTGGATGAGAACCAGAGATAAACTTAAATTACACAACTGAAGCATTAAATTAGTTGCTTCTGATAAGTTTTTGTTGGCTATGTAGTCTGTGACTATGATTTTAAAGGCAAATAGCAATAGAACTATCAAAAGTTAGTATTTTTGTTTTTTGACTGTATACAATTTTGTAGACATATTTGGAAATCTTGGGTTTACTTTAAGATTGTATTTATGAAAATTTTGTTCCACATCAATATCTTGACCTAATCTTTAAACATGAAGTCAACAAGATTTTAGAAATGATAGTCAAAAAGGTTCAGTAGGAATTTTTACTGGCTTCTACTTAAAGTTCTTAATTTAGGAAATAATGTGTTTGTTTCATTTAAAAAGAATACTATGGTTTTGTTAGGAAAAAATCTAGTTTTGGGAAACAAATTTCATTAGTGCAAAAGAAAAATTTAATGGTTTGAGTTTAAAGAGATATGATTTGTTAGAATATAATGGTTCTACAAGTCAGCCGAATAATTAACATATTTATTGAAATCAATGTGTCATAAAGTGTAAATTGATTAAGTAATCAATACTAAACGATTTAATGTTGTTTTGCTTGTAATCTTATTAATCAACTGCGTTGACTCAATCCATATTTAGTATTTACATATTTTGTAACATTGGAAAATTCAACTACTTTGAGACAATACATATTGTCTAGAGTAAATAAAAAACAAAGAATTATTGGAAATTCATTCTCAATCAATAATGAATACAACAGAGAAAGTTTGATATTTATGAAGATTTTAATTTCGATTTCTCAGAAAACTCCAAAATCACTAAAAAATTAATCAAACATTTAAAAGACCTAAAAATCCCAGGTAAATCTCAAGTAGCATGAAACACGATATTATTTAGGAACTGAGTTGTCTTAAAATAACCTTGATAAAGTCATGGAAATTTTTTTTTAATTACCGCTGTTTTAGCATTTCAAGAATTTTTGAATTGTTTTAAAGACGTAGACGCTTTATAGATCTGATTTCAACTGTTCAAAGTTTCCTAGAATAAAACATATCTATTTGATGAAAAAATACAAAAAATAAAAATACAAAATAGTACATTTTCTTCATGAAGCATGAAATCAGATGAAAACTATACAAATAAACACAAAAAATTTAGGTGCAAAAAATCTGTTTGCGAAAAATCATTTTTTTTTTGAGCTTTTTTTTGAATTTTAGAACTTAACGTGAAATTTTCGATACACATCATGAACTAAATAAAGATAATGAAACATTAACATCTTTGTTGAATGTAGGTTTATTTACGAAAAAACTTTAATTGATCGATTTTTATCGATTATCCAGAAAGCTCACCAAAATCCCAAAGAGCAATTAATCATCATCAGTCCGTAATAATCAGCTCAATTCCATATTATCAAGTTATAGCAAAAAAGGTTTCAAAAATTTTAAGACGTTCAGAATACCGTACACCTCAAGTTAATCTCTAATTGCGATTATTTCAAGAAAGAAGTTCATATAAAACAAACAGAAATTCGTACCAAATTTAGCATTTATTTACTGCCAAAAACCGAATTAATTTAATACAATTTCATCTAATAGATTGAGAGAGTGAGAATCAAAATGATATGATGTCATAGAATTAAAACTTTTCAAAATATTACGGTTCTAATAACTATTTACATTTCAGTGTAGCTTGTTTCTATTTCAAAAATAATAAACCAAAGTTAAAATGATATCAAATTGATCAAATCAAATTGATATCAAATAATAAGATCTGATAATTTTTTGAGTGTTGGCTGATAGATTAAATAAAACATGACATTAATGTATTACAATGCATACAATAATATTATATTTCATTTGATTTTGAATCAACCCAAAAATAACTGAATTAGCATTTGAGCAGCTCTTAAAATTGTACCAAATAAAATTTCTATCCAAAATCCAGTTGTATTTACAAGCCCATAAACGATTTTTCTGAAATAATCCCTTGTAATCTGCCCATAAACATTTTTTTCTGCCATCCAATCTGATATTTTTCTATTTTCTCGATCAATTTTCAGCAATACAGCAATATACAGTAATATATAAATTTCTGTATTGGCATAATATTCAAATAATATCTATTATTGTTCGAGAATTCAGGACTGTTGTATTAATAACCATATTTTTGTGTGTATTTCTATACATAAATGTTGTCTGACTTCTTGCAAAAAATATATAATATCCGAAAAATTCAAAATTCTCAAACGCAACCAGATTTGAATCTAACTCGAAACAACAAGATCCTCTCTCTCCAACATTTGTATAACTAGATACATAGCCATGAACGAAACTTGTTTTCTCCATTATTTGCTTTTGCAAAAATAATTAAACTTGCAAGCCAAAAAAAAGTACCAGCTTAAATACTTCGTGACCAAATTGTGTCTCCATGTTGCTGTGACATGCTTTTATTTTAATGATTTTTGAACATTGACAAAAAATCTTATTAAGCCAAAACTTGTCAACGCTGCTCAAAACAATTATTAATAATTGACTGAACTTTAGTTATGAGAGGATGTTATATGTAAGAGTTTTATCACATTCCATCTAAAACCCTTTAAGGAAGGCTTGTTAATTTTCACTTTTATAGGTCATTTACCTTGTCGTAAAAATCAAATATTCATAAAAAGAATATATTAAATTTATACTTATATTTGCCATCCAAAACACAACTCCTTTTCATTGATCTAGTTGTTCAAACTCATTAGGGCATCCATAGTCAACCGGAATATTTGAATTAAATTGGAACAAGCATCACTAATTAGTAATTAAAACTGAAATCCCCAAATCGATCGCCGTAGCATAGTGATTTTTTATTAAACAGCCATTTCATAGTTGAATTACGCAATTACCCAATTTTAATGGCATTTTTTTGTTTGAATTAAGATACTTACATTTAAATAATAAGTAAAATATGTTTATAAATATAACATATAGAACTAAGACAATACTTTTAAAAACGGTAGTTTTAAATAAGGAGGTTTCGTCTTCTCAGAATTGAATGAATTATAAAT
The DNA here is from genome assembly GCA_038502155.1 of Parochlus steinenii. Classification (NCBI taxonomy): domain Eukaryota; kingdom Metazoa; phylum Arthropoda; class Insecta; order Diptera; family Chironomidae; genus Parochlus; species Parochlus steinenii. The sequence continues at coordinate 4,167,526 of JAXCIN010000047.1, read as the reverse complement.
TTAAGAAACTCTCAGGAGATTATCCAAGGTTCCCAAAGTAAACGAAAAATAATAAAAAATCTCCCAGGAAATGATACGGTTTTCAGTATAATTCTGTATACGCTTTGTAGCTTCAAGCCGACCGTAAAATAAAGTAAAATTCGCGTAAAGTTCTCGTAAAATTTAGCAGATTCAGTAATTTGGTAATTCCATTAAATGCGAGTAAAATTAGAAAACACAAAAAATAAGAGCAGCACAATATAATGTCGCTAAAATGGCTAAAATTGTGTTTATGCAAATTTTCCCACATTTGAAGTTTTGACGTTTTATGAGACCTCTTTCTGCATGAGCAAATATATATTTTTTCAATCTCTATGCGATGAATATGTTCTGTTGAAGTCCAAAGAATCATATGGGAGAACCTTTGGAAATAGAAGTTGCATAAAGCATTCAATCGGAGTTCAATAAAGTTGACCTAGTTTAGGATTTTAAAGCAGTTTAAAGTAAACTATAAATTTGACTATTTATATTAGTAAAATCACAACAAAATAACATAAAACAATAATCACTCAATGGTAAAAATATCATTTAAATAAACTAAACCATAGGGGCTTCTTTGTTCAATCGAAGAATATTTAACTATTGCTTTTATACTTTTTTATAACACAACACCAAGTTTGAGAAAACTGAGAAAAGACAGAAGTTAATTAATACTTGATGAAAACCACATTAAATAATGTAAATTGCTGAGCCTTTCAATAGGACTTTTGAAGAATTTTATCGAGGAAACAGACAATTCCTTTGTGGCTGCTCCAAATTATTAGCCCGACTCTAGATTCTTAAGCAATTAAATAGAATTGTTTGTCTTTTAAATTATCAAGTATCTTTTGAGCTATTTAATGATCATTCTTGGATCTAGCAAGTGCTAGAGTATATGGCAATAATAGAATAATTGATTGGTCAAGCAGACAATTAAGACCCGATTGCCTCCGCCTTTTATTCTTTTGTTTATGTAAAGCACTCAAATATTCGCAAATTAACAAATTAACTTATGGTTATTTAGTTTTTGTTATTTTGAAGCTTTCCCGATACCTGTTATGGCTTTCAATGATAAAGCAAGGATCCAAAGTTAATTAATTTATGTAAATACTTTTACACAGTTTTGTCGATTTTCACATCGATTCGCAATTCAATGCATTCAATAAATTCAATCAATTTAAAACGTTTCGATCAGAATTGATTGCACTCATGTAGTTGTTTAATATTAATTGTCATGGAACTAATTGAATTGAAAGCAATTATTTATTCTGCTGACTGAAACCCATCTGAAACCACAGTCATGTCATTTTTTATCTTTACAATTTTTACCAAATTAATTTTTATAAATTTTTGATGGTGAAGGTAAGTTAAACATTAAAATCTATTTGGGCTTGTAAATGCGTATTTTTGAATGGGTTTTTTGAGTATTGGTAGAAGCTGCACTTATATGGTATGGAGTTTTCAGTTTTGTGCATATAAATATTTTAAAACAATTTTGTGGGTAATTGGGGCATATTTATCATGGAAATTTTACTTTTCCTCGCATAACAAATTGTAATTGCTTTATTGCTGGCAGAAAACATAATCTGAAAGGTTTATCTACTGTGTAATTACAAGATATGGTGTTAATTGTATTTTAATTTACTTTGTTGCTAAGATTGTTGATTGTCGGATGAATACAGTGCAGAGCTAATTTTCAGTGTTAAATAAAAGTTGGTTAAGTGTTCATAAAGTAATATTTACACGCGCTGTACTTGACCGTGACTTTTTGGAGAATTTATATCCAAGTTGAAAAGTCGTGATTCATGATTTTAATTTACAATAACAATTTTTTTTTTCAATTTTGACTTGAAAATTGTTTCTATTAGAACAAAAAACTACTGAAGCTACCGCTACTTCATCATATTATATAGATTTATGAATCATCAAACCAATTAAAATTAAATTTGTCACACATATTACAGATAACAACGTTATAACTTATAATGCCTAACATCTCATTATAATTCTCGTAATATTCACATTATTAAGCGGTGTTCCTTATCTCCAACAAGGCAACAACCACCATAAATATCACTTTAGAATTTTAACTGCTTTTACAGCTTTAACTGCTTGTTTCGTCATCATTTCGTAAAATGTTGTAAAACATTTTTTTAGTACCAACAAAATCTAAAAATGTTGATGTAAATCGTAAAATGATGAAAAATTATGTGTTTGTTTGCTTAGCGGTATTAAAGATTAAAACATATGTTAACAAAATGTAACAAAATCAGCTTAATTAAATGAGTTCATCAATAAGGTGCCTACATCAAAACTCCATAGAATTACATTTTAGATCTTTATGATTCGTTTTATATGGTTTTGCACTTTTGTCTCGTAGATAGCTTTGTAGTTTGCTGTTCATTTTCATTTTTATTTTATTCTCGTAAAATAAGTTTATGTGCTCAAACCAGAATTTCCATAAATGGAGTTTGTTGTCTTGTCTGCTTGCTCAATGCGGAGTAATGTGTGTTGTGTATGATCTCATGAGGTTTTTATAGAAATTGAGACTGATTCTGTGTAGCAGTGTTTGGTTATATTTTTATCGTCGGTTGATTGCTGTATTTAGATTATTTTATTTAAAATTTTTTGCACTAAATTATTGAGAAGATATTCCAGTTGAGTTTATTATTATTTTTTCTCACATAAAAGTAGTTCTGCCTTACCGACAAAGTTGTTCCATATACTCCATTCTTTCAAAACTTATTCAGGTTATTTGCGCCATTTTAATCAAGAATCTACACCATGAACCATTCCCCAGCCACAGCACTCTTTCCACGCCAACTTCACTAGGAAGGTTTTACATTTTTCCTTCTTATCGTTGAAAAGTTAAGAAAGTGGGAAACTGAAAAACCAAAAAACTGAAAACTGAAAAACTGAAAAGTATTTAAAACATAAAAACCTATAAAGCCAGAAAACAATTCCAAAAAGTGGTACGAAACAGTTTTGCAAATTTTCGTCTGTGTAAACGACTCCAGCCATGAATAATTTTACTCCAGCAAATAATTACCAGTTTTCATTTGCTGTTCGCTGCAATTACTAATGCTCTCAAGTACTAGAGTAGAGATGACAGAACAGTTTATGTTCGCATCGCTTCATGTATTTAATTGCATCACAATCATCGCTCATGTAAAAATTTATACATTTGCCAGCAGACAGTCATTACACATTTTACAATTTTACAATTATTTTAGAATCATAGAATACTGTTTACTGTTTGAAACGCTGCATACAGTACAAACTGTTGTGTTAAAAATAATTACTCTAAACTTCAACTCACTAAAACGTCTATATTAGTTGACTGCACAATATGGTAATTATTGTATATATTTTGTTTGAATTGGCAAAATACTAGCAACATGTAAAGAGTCGTTTGAAAATGGTTAAATGTAATGATTAAATTTGTTTGAATGATCTCAAAATAAAAATATATTGCATGTTTGTGAATAAACACTTGTTATTGCCTGTTATTGAATAAACATGAAGCTTTTTCCAGTTTCTTTTTTATTTCAAGCTTTTGAGCTTTTCGAGACTGATGAAATTTAACATTTTATTATTCTCGAGTGAAATTTATTTATAGGAATCGTAAATATTTTGATTTGTCTGGTGACAATTTAAAAGACAACGATACAGTCTTAAAACACGTTTTGAATTGCTATCAACTTGAAAAAAAAAACTGTTTTAAATAAAATCAAACACTGAACTTTTTTAACCATTGATAAAATTTCATTTCAAAAAGAGACCTTTAAGAAATTATCACAAATTACTGAAAAACTTTGTGTGCCTTATTTTTAAGATGTAGTTTCTAAAGTTCAGTTTCGCATTATAAAAAATTGTGAAAATCCTTGCTGATCTTCGAGAAGAATCCTTGAATCAGAAAAGATGCTTGGGAAGTTTCACATTTCCTCGTAAATTTTAAATTTCCAAATTGAATTTCTGAAAGTGTATATGCATGCATAAATGTGCGAACAAAAAAGCACAAACTAAAAGTGGAACCAAATTAAAATTAAATTAAAAACTTTTCCAATATATTCTCCCATTTTAATAGTCTATTCAAGCGTATCAAATTCGGTTGTAGTAAATGTGGGTAATATTAAAAAAGTTTTGCGTTGCAATTACCTTATGATTGAGCACATCAGGCTGCTATATGCAAGAGTATGGTAATAGAAAACCATGGCAAAATTAATTAACTATTTTTTTCTGCAAGTTCTGAAATTTTTCATGGCTGATTTTTACTGGAAGTAGGAGTTTTAGGGAAATCTTTTGTTTCTTTCAACTATCTGGTTACATATATATAAAATCAAAACCATATACCTCATTGCTCTATTTAATCTTTCATTGCTTTAAACTAGATCAACTATATATATAAATTTTCAATGAATTTTTGTGTATTTTTTAATTCCCGGATAAATTGCAATCCAAACTAGATATGAAAGGAAATCTCACAAAAATTTATCCAGACAGACTTCAAATTTTGTGAGCTAATTCTCAGATATCAACAATTTTTAGTGTTTTCGTCATAAATTTACAAGAGAAATTTGAAGCAATTTCAAAAACAATTTTCGTTGTTGTTTAATAATTCACATTTACGAATTCCGTGCACCGTAAATTTACTTTTTTGCCAGACAAAACTTTTTCCGGAATTGAAAAATCGTTTTCCATTTCCATCCAACGAATAGAAAGAATTTTCACAATTTCAGTTCTTCACGAGTTGCAGCTCAGAAGATTATTAGGAACGTTGAGCTCGAAAATGAGAACAAGTATTATACTTTTTTATATTGAATGAAACGTGGCGATGATGGTTTGGCTGTTTTTGATGCTTTTGGGCGTCAGGCAAATAAGAAAATGTAACACCACATTTATAATTTACGTTGTTGGTATATTTGGTTAATTTCAAATATCTTCAAAATATATGCATTAAAAAGTTAAAATATCCAAAAAATAATGAAGAAGTTGTGCCAGGTTGTGCAAAGAAATTTAATTGAAAAAATATAATCCTAGACCCTAGATAATTGAAACTACGATGAGATTACGTAGCTGCGTATTGCAATGCCATCGCTAATAATGGCTAGTTAAGTTACATTTTTCATAAAATCCTGTGAATCTATAATTTACTAAGAAATTGCGAAAATGAATGTTATTATCGCAGCTGTAAATCGATTGTGTATAATTAAATACAATTGAGAGAATGTTGATTGATGTTATTATTTTCTATTTAATGGATTTAATGGTAAAGTAGGTCTGCAGCTTACAAAAAAAATAAATATCATCAATAGCATCAATGGCATCAATAAAACCATAAAATTATAAAAATTTATAAATGATACTTTTGTATTGAAACTATTTTAAAAAAAATCACTTTATAAAATAAGTACTACGTAGATCGAGCAAAATTTTATAATAATTACTCTCTAATTATTTCAACTATCAAGTGAATAACTGAATATCTGAACAACTGAATTCTTCAATAGATAAATATAATTGTAGAGCCCACAAAGCTTTGCCGATACTATAATAATCATAAAATATGTGTATCAACAGTTGACCTGAATATTAAGCAGAAATAGCACTTTCCACAATTTTCTCTATTTAATTAATGAAACAAGAAATGAATATAAAATGCAATAAAATGAGAAACATATACGAGAATAATGATCAGAGAAAATTCAATTATGCTTTTAAATTACATTTGTAATACTGATGTACAAGAACTGAGTATTCAATGGCTTTTCCAATTAAAATTGAATCAAGTTTCAATTACAAACGCTATACACTAGAACAGGCAAAAATCATCGATATACTATTGGGATTTTATGAAATTTATGAATACATCCGATAACTGCTATAAATATAAATTTTTCATTATTTCTATTTAATTTATTCACATGGTTGTGTTTTATTGTTTTTATTGCTTTTATTGTAGATATTATTGAATTATTCCCTTCCGTTGGATATTGTATTTTTACTGCAGTTTTCCCTAGTTATTCCTGATTTTTTTATTATTTTATTTTATATTTTTCAAATTATTATCATTATTCGAGTTTGTTGCAGTTCATTAATGAGGAACAGAGGTTGGATTCATTATTTTGGGAATCCATCATGGCTTTTTGTATGGCAAACTTCTCAAACCATATAATATGTTCAAAAACATTATTTTGATGCTTAAAATGTAGCAACTACTAACCTCTGCAAAATAAAATACCATTGTTCCATTCACGGAGAACAAACAAACTGCTGATATAATGAAGCTATAATTCTCCAAACAGCAAACATATATTTTATTTGCGTTGTGCTTGAAATTAAAATATCTCATTCAGCGTTCATATGACATATAGCATAAATTTTCTTCGAACAAATCAGCAAAAAAAAATCGGAAAAGCTGAAGCTTTAGCAGGCACTTCGGCAACATAATACCTATGTTTCATTAGAATGATTCATTTGAATGAAGCAATAAAATTCTAGGAAATTCAAAAATATGTAACCAAAATATTAATATCCGATCAGAGCGCCGAGCGGGAATATTGTGCATTATTGCTGACAATTCTGTTGAATCAAATCTTACCACTTTCTGATCGACTTGAGTTGGTAGTTTCTTACCAAAAAACACGTAAAACTTAATTTCATATAAAATTTAAGAAAAAAGTATATATTTTTTCCAACAATTTTTTAGATTTTTGCAAAAACACAAATTTGTTTTTTTAAAGCATGACAACTTGGTCATGGAGCAAAATTTTCAAAAAACCTTCAAGAATTGATCGTTTTGGGACAAATACAATGTTTTTGCATATTCAGATGTTTTAAAATATTTTCAGGAAAAAAAAAATTTTGTATGGGAAAATGGTAGTTTGCACTACAGGTACTAGATGGCGCTGTCGGATTTTCAAAAACTGACGTGACGTCGCTGCTTATGGTTGAAAAAAGCTTATTCTGAAAATTTGAGATAAATCGGTCCGATGCAGTCTGATATTTGGGATACAGAAGTTTTTTTTCCGAAATTTTTGTAAGCATGACAACTTGGTCATGGTACAATATTTCCATAAAATCTTCTGGAATTGATCATTTTGGGACAAATATAAGGTTTTTGCATATTCAGATGTTTGAAAATATTTTCAGGAAAAAAAAAATTTTGTATGGGAAAATGGTAGTTTGCACTACAGGTACTAGATGGCGCTGTCGGATTTTCAAAAACTGACGTGACGTCGCTGCTTATGGTTGAAAAAAGCTTATTCTGAAAATTTGAGATAAATCGGTCCGATGCAGTCTGATATTTGGGATACAGAAGTTTTTTTTCCGAAATTTTTGTAAGCATGACAACTTGGTCATGGTACAATATTTCCATAAAATCTTCTGGAATTGATCATTTTGGAACAAATACAAGGTTTTTGCATATACAGATGTTTGAAAATATTTTCAGGAAAAAAAAAATTTTGTATGGGAAAATGGTAGTTTGCACTACAGGTACTAGATGGCGCTGTTGGATTTTCAAAAACTGACGTGACGTCGCTGCTTAAGGTTGAAAAAAGCTTATTCTGAAAATTTGAGATAAATCGGTCGGATGGGTTCTGAGATTACGAATACAGAAGTTTAGAAGTCAAAACCACGGACTGACATTTCGCAAGGACCCAAAATTTCGGGTTCTAGACCAGAATTTTTTTTGTTTTAGGCAAAAATAAGAAAAAAAAAAAAAAAAAAAGTTTGGATGAAACCAAGACTTCACAACTTTTTGTTGCCGAAGTAAATATTGAAAATACAGAGCTACTCGTAAACATTTATTAAATTTATTAATTATCAAAACTTCCCAAAATACTCAAAATTTTGTTTGTTTTTAGTTGATTATCATAAAGCCCTATTAGTTTTATATTGCAATGATATTTTCCAAAAAGCTCAAAAATAACGTGCGTGTTTCAAATGAGTTAATTTAGGAATTTATAATGAAATTACATAAACATAAATATGGAACCTATAATTTTAAGTTAATTGAAATTTAAATTGGATTGAAAATGAATGAAAATATTGGATATGTTTGTTAATCAATTTAAAGTTTTATTTCTATTTTTTACTTATTGTCTTTAAAGTTTATAACGACATAAATATCTGTCAAATACAGAATATACAAGAACATACAAAAATACATCAATTGAGAAAAATTTCGAGTCAGAGGCCAGCAATTGAATTAATTTAATTGTTCATTTTTTTAAATTACACATTATTGCACTAATAAAAATTTATACCGCATATGGAACAACTGTTGGAAATGCATAGCTTCCTCAATTAGATGAACATATCTTTAGAGATGATTTAATAAAAAATGTATGGATTTGCAGCTTTTACCTATTATTTTGCTGCTGTACATGCAGCTTGAAGGAGGATTAGGGCGTTTTCCCCATGTTTGTTATTCGCTCAGTATTATATTATTAAATATGCTTCACTAAAAAGATACAATAAGCATTTACAACTCAGAAACCAAGATTACAAGCTGCATGGTTAAAAAGTATAAAAGCAGAAGCATTGAGCGAGATTTTTTGCACCCACCTTCAAAATGACCTTACTGTATTATTACAAGCACAGGTTTGGTGAACAAGTAGTGTAGTTTTGTGAAATAAGCAACTTTTTTGTTTTGCTGCAAAACTACAAATATGTTCCCTTCTCAAATGTATTAATTTCATCCATATCAGAAACGAATTCTGTGTATGAAGTTAAATTCTTACATAATAATTCATTAAAGGTGGACTTACATTAAGTAAATTGGATATATTTGAGCTTAATTAATTATATGGAATCTAGTTTATGTATCATACTTCAATGCTTTAAACATTTAACAAAATGAATTTTTGAATTTTCCAATTATTTCTGCTATGGTTTGATATCGCAGATGAAAGTCATAAGAAATATTTAATATTTTGCTGAAACTGACCAAAAATGACCTTTAGTCGCGGTTTCGTATCTAAGCCATAAATTTAAGAGAATGGCAGATTTGAGATAAAAGAATTCCACAACGCCACACAGCTCCACAATAAGGAATACTCAACAATATTAAAAAATTATTAAGTATCTTACTTACAGAAAAGTCCAACAGAATGAAAAGAAATTATTGTAGCAATGAGCTGGGATTTAAAATTATAGCTCGATAGTTTGGTATGATTAATTCTTTTATAGTTTATCCCATTCAATTTCTCGATTATTACCCAAAAGACTAACAAAGCAATTCAATATTTGAAAGTTTTATGAAGAAACAGCAATAAAAGTGTATAAAATTACTTTTAGCAATCAGTTTTTTGCTTATAAAAATATTGCACAAAGCGCAATCTCAATTTAATTCCAGGCAAATTAATGTTCCAACTGAGCTCAATGCAGATAACTGAATTACTGAACTGCTGAGTGAAACTAATGGAATTAAAAAAACTAATAAAAGAACAAAACTATAAATTCCGCGAATAAATTGAAAAGAATGGTTAAAATTTCGAAATATAATTGAATTATAGAATAGAAGTTCATTCTCTTAGTTTCATGATGATAATTTATTTACTTATTCGCGATTCGGATATGATATTAAAAAAAGTGTGTATATTTTCAATGATTACAATAAACATTTTAATCCACATAAAGCATTTTACTATTATTCTACCTGCAAAATTAAATCTCCAGAAGCATATAGAAGTTTTCTAAGATTTTTTCAATATTTATCCGAGATGTAAAATGGCGCAATTCAATTATGTGTGAAATCCACAAGCAAATTGCGAAATAAACCAAAAACTTGGATGAATAAAAAAATCTCTCAAAATCCATTTAAAACTTCTACAGCTGGTTCAAATAAATTGAATAAGTTTTATTTTCCAATTTACACAAATCTAGTTGTTAGAACTACATGGATCTTTTTAAAACTCAAATACCACTTGAAACCAATTTGATTGAAACTTCCTATAAACTCTCTTATACATTCCTGTAAATGTTTCGCTAGTTTGCGATTCAATTGTGTTGAATGTGGATCAGACCCTCTTGTGTAGAACCATATTCAATCAATTTTACCCTGTTGTAAAACGACAAATTGAATTTGCAATTTGCAAGCTTAAATTGACCAACTGTTACATTGCATGTAGACGGATTTCAGCCTATGGTAATTTCGGACAATCAGTTTGTTTGCTAAAAGGACTGTCTGAGAAAGTGTTGGTGAATGTTTCAAAAGTCATTGATGATTATGAAAATGATGGTTTAAATATGATCTTAAAAATTGGCTTTTTTGGATTTAATGTAAATTTGAGAATTTTTTCAAAAACAGTCTTCTTTACATAAAATATACATAAAGTAAACTCTTCATTTTCAATCAAATCGAACAATCTATTTATGTAAATTTTTGGCAGTAAACTGAATTATAATTATATAATTTTGCATTCTACTCAAAATTTTCACAATATTGATATCACAGTTGATTAGTCAGCAGATTATGATGAAACAGGATTGAAATTTTAATTGAAATAAAGTTCATTTTTCATCACAATCTCCCAATAATCCTCATTTATAATTTGCAATATGAATATTTGCTGAGCTTTTCCGAGTTTCTATGGTTTATTTGATATTTTAAGGATATTCGGAACATTGTGAAAAAACGAGAAAAATACTTTTTTAGGAATACGCTTGTTTATCTGCATGATTGTTTTCCTGGGAAATTGGAAATTTCATCGCAAATGTAAACAAATAACAAACGGTAAACATTCAAGAGCTATAGTAAAAAAATCATTGTTTCAACATTTCAACCTGATTTCAATATTTAAATTTAAAGTTCGGAAATCGAGATATGTTGTTGAGTTTGCTGAACTGAACTCTATTTTTTGTATCCTGTTTATATAAAATGCAGAATAAATCTAGAATAAACTGCGTTTAATCATAATTGATATAATTTTTTTAATAATTTTGAAGGTTATCTTTTATTTATTTCTTACACAGTAAATTGGAAAATAAACTGCATAATATTATTTGTTATGTTGCATATTTTATTATGTTGGTTTCTGTAAATTTTAACCATTTAGGAGATAAAAATGATATTTATTTTTTATGAAAATTGTTGAATATGCATTATATGTTAATTACACAAATTTCTTTAAACATGTAGTTAAAGAATAATTGAAAATATTTGAAAATATAATTATAAAATCCTATAGGCACAGATTTACGACCTAAATAAAAATAAATCATTTTCAATCAACGAGATGTACAATATGCAAAAACTGTACTAAAATTGAATTAACAATTGATTAATGAGCTGGTCACTATTTTAAATGATAAATGTAAAAATAAATGTAAAATCATGAAATAATTTTTAATTTTTGTATATTTTTTCATTTACAGTTTGAAAATTCAAATGATTCAAAAACCACCCTTATGCCTTAAATCATGTCCCAGCTACGAAAGTCTGCATCATTTCGTTCAAGAATACCAGTAAGAAGAACCAAAGTCCCTCAAAGACGATGCTCCAGTCCGCAACCGACTTCATCGTACAGCAGCAGTAGACAAAATAGTAGACAGAATAAATCACATAACTTGTGGTACGATAGAAGGTATTCATCCTCAAGCTTCTCAAGCAGCGATGAGAGTGACGAGTCTGAGGCGCCTCTACAGGTGAATATTTTTTGACGATAATTTGTTTAACATTGGGGCTAATGAGACGATATATCATGTTTTACGGTACAAGGGTTCTTTTGGTAATCAATAAGTCAATTTTATTTCGAAAACTTTATACATATTCAATAACAAATTTGTGAATAATTCATCATGAACCAACTATTATTAAAAAATTTAATAAAGTAAGAAGTCTAAATGATAAAGTGTTGCTTATGCTTTATTCAGAAGTAGAATAAGAACTCTTCCATAATAACCTCAAAATCTAAATATTGAAACAAACCAAACTCTCATCAACATTACCCCCAAAAACCTGATGGATGTCTCACCCAGTTCGCTTGCCTAATTGATGTGTTATCATTTCACGAGCAATTAATTTGTGTTTAACATCTGTAGCCACCAATTAATCATGTGTTTAACGTATTTCCATGCTTTTTCTGTATGTTTTCCGTGATAGCATTTATTGAAACAATCATCTGCAGCAGCACCAAATGGAATGTCAAGATTGATGAACGATTCGACGGATGCAATGAGCTTGGGTGAATTGTTGGATTCAGTGAGCAGCTACAGTGGCAGCTTTTCCCATCCAAATAGTCCGAACTCGACGACACCACACACATTCCAAGGTATGGTACATCTTTTGGTATAATACTAATGACAATTTATTAATTAAGTTAGAATTGCCCTAGAACCAGAAAAATTGTATTGATAAAGATAAATTATAATACAAGCTTTGCATAAATTTGTTCACTCTAAAGAGCTTTAATAAAAAGCATCATTTGTTTTAAGCACAAGTACTACTGAAAAAAGCATTTTATAATAGAGTGTAACATAGTTATGCTCAGCACATGTGTTCTTATTGCTGCTTGATGGAAATGTTGTTTATAAAGTTGAAGTGGAAATTTTACAGCGCTTGTAATTAAAAATAAAATAAAATAGCGCGTAGAGTTGAGTTTTGAAAAATGTGTTTTCAAGAGGGAAATCTTTTTTACATCCCGAATTTCAAAAAGAATTCGATTAACAGTTTGAATTCAAATATAAACAGCATGAATTCAAGTGAATATTTCCAAGATCCATATTTTTTCTAAGAAATTGACTGAACTATAACATTCCAACCGTAAGAATTAAAATCTTCTCGAAGTCTTATTGGTGCTTGTATTGTGGTTTTTTAATAGAGTATGAAAAAAGTCATTTAGAACTTACAAGTAATGTTGTAATGCTTTAATGTTAATTTAACATGGTTTTGCTCTTTATTTATGGTAAGGAATTATTTCTGTAATGTAGTTTTTAATGCTTTTGATTGCAAATTTCACAATATGCAATAATGCTGTGATGCAGGGAAACACTAAATACATTATCGGTAGTAAATGTTAGTAATGACTGTAATGTCTGTAATAGTATTATTTTATTAATGTAGCAGCAGCATTAATGAACTTAATGCCAAATTGCTGGCCGTTAATATTTTATTGGGAAATATTGAAAAACACGTTTTATCTGCGAACAATTTTTTTTACGGATCGGTATGGATTGATTTTTGCGATATTTATGATATTTATGAGTTTTTTTCGGTGCGGAGATATAATTCGATGGAAATTATTTTTTTTTGACCTATTTTGCGGCGTCACGAATTAAATCAGCATATTATTTTTTTCAGTTTTTTTCACATTAATATTGAATTTCTTTAATAAACGCGGTAAAGGAGATTGATTTCATGTAGGACTCAAACAGGCATGTTTTAATTAGTAATATTTTTAATTATTAAAACACGAGTGACCAAAATATGATCACCCTTCTATTTCAGACCAAAAACTACCCATAAAAAATTAATTAAAATTACAAAACAAGTTTAATTCAAGGCTTCAACGCAACTTGATTGAAATATTATCGTATTTTGCGGCTTTTTGGGTGATGGACCACCAAGTTTAGCAAATGAATAATTCATTACAGTAAATAGTAGCAAAGAGACAATAAATGCGAATAAAATCAAAATAATTCCCATTTTGTGGTATATAATTTATCAGTTGCTCAGAAGCCTACATACTTGCAGTTGGGTTGCGGAATCAATGGAGGCTAAAATTTATGGATTTATTTTTATATGGCTTTATTCTAGGAAGCTCTCCAATTTAGTTGAAAGCTTGAGGATCTATATTTGAAAGATAGGTCCCTGTTTTTGTTTTTGAAGAATTGTTCTTTTTTATTGTTATAGTTAACAATTGTAACTTATTATGATTTATTGAAACATTTAATATTGAAAGGGTAGAATTTTACTATAGGATATAATAACATTTTATTGAATTTGCTAGTTTAGTATAAAGCAAGATAGTGATACAGATTATTAATAAAATAACTAAGTTTAATTTCAATCGTTGTTATACTGCAGGGTTTGTCACGAACGGTACAAATTCATCTTTTTACACTAACAACAACACGTAAAACGATACAAAATCATCTTTTTTAACGGCCCGCGAGAAAGCCTGTAAGGGAGCTTAATTTATCCTTTAACAACAAAATTCTATTGAAATCTTGTTTCAATCAATTCATATTTCCTAACAAATTGAACATATACTCAAACACTTATCGAAAGCGTATAATTTTTTCTTGCAACCCAAATTGAAGCAATTGAAAAAATAACACAGAGCACTAGCAGCACAGATTCGAATGTTATTTCAAAACGTTGTTCAAATAAACAAAAGCTAATTTTAATGCAAACAAACATTTAAGCTATACCAAAAATACGTACTGGAATTCAAACTGCATCTCAAAGTGCATGTCTGCAACACTATGTTGGGTTAGCACTATTTCTTCAGAAAGATTCAAATTTTCTCATCAAGTATTGATCAAATAAATATGTAAATTTTATGATTTTACCATGAGATCCAAAGTATTAAATAGCTATGTAATTTGGATATTTACAAAGATATTGGATTGATAAAAATAATGATTTGAAAATAATAATGTTCGTTGTCATCATTTGTTTAACTTTGAAATGATTTAATTTGGAAAAGTTTTAAATCAGCAGTTTTTATTAATATTTGCCTTCTAATTTATGTAAAACTATTAATTCCCAAGTGGTATTTGGGTTAGGAGTCTTCGGAATGTTCTGTTATTCTTCTTTGTTACTTCTTTGGTGTGTTCCCTAGTGTATATGACCGATATTTCCACATGGGATTAAATGAATTAATTGAATAAAATTCAACCAAAACTAAATTATAAAATGCTAAATCAAAAATCTCATTCCAGCTCCTAAAATGGATCTCTTCCAGAAAGCCCACTCGAGCTACGAGTCACTAGACAAGTTCAATAACGCGCTAGAAACCCTGCGCGTTACCAACGACTATCACCTCCAAAAGCAGCTAATGCTAGATGCCCACAATCAAAATATGCAGCACAACCTGATAATCACCAGCAATGACCATCAGCTGAAACCAGTTCAGCCGCAAAAGAATTACATGTTAAACACGCAACTCATTCATGATGATCGTGATCGCCAAATAGACCATATCGATGCTGCGGCTGACGACGATAGTGAAGCAGCCAAGCAGAAGCAGAGAAAGCTCAGCGATTGGTATTACATAAAAACTAGTCCGAAGGCAAAACCGACTAGTCCATATGAGCGCAGGAGGCAAAAGAACTATAACAACTACACTACTGCAAATTATGCTGCTCGGTATGTATTAATCTTAAATATTTGTTTTAAAAGGGTTTCAATAAAATCAAAAAAAATTTAAAAAACAAAGTTTCCTTTAAAATAATTATGTTACTTGTTTCCGACAAATTTTTCATAATTTTTATTTCCTTTCTTCCAAGAAATGATACAAACCTCCAAAAATCTGCAAACAGCAAGTCCAATGAGAAACTCAGCTCTACCACTCAGATTGATATACAAGATAAGTACGCGAGCAATGATTTCATCGAAAAGCGGAAGATGTTTGAGCAAAAATCTCCCATACAGTCGTACAAGTGTTTCAATATGAAATACAAGAATAGTTTGAAGGACAGTACAAACTTTGGTGAAGTGACCTCTAGCAGCTTTGAGCACGTAAATGCTGACCAACTTTATGTGAATCATAATGTTGATAACGACCAGAGACACCAAATATCGCATTTTAATAGCAAATTGAAGGAAGCCATGATGCGTCCACTGCCTAAAGTTCCTGATAATAAGGTTAGTTTAAATGTTTCATATTAAATTTTGCCTTTTAGTGGGCATAATTCATAAACTTTTTTATTGTATGATGTATGAATATATAAATTTAAATATGTTTTGTTTTTATATGATGATATGAGTAAATTTGATGTTTAAATCCAGAAATAACTATTATTTGAAATCACAACTAAATACTTTCAGCACAATATGCTCTCATCTTCCCGGATATTATTCTATCACTCACTAAATAACGAATTTTTGGAAAGCATATTGGGAACTTTCCAAAAAATTCTAAACATATTTTTTTTGGATTCAATGAAATATTTCTATAAATAGCTCGCCTAGAGCAAATTTACTTGTACTCAACTCTGTATTGAATTCAACATTTAACAATTTATTTCAGAGAAAATATTATTAAATTAGATTGTTTTCCATCTGAATTCTCATGTATGCTTTATTTACATCAATCTACCAGGGTTTGAAAAATATTTTAATAGAATTGGTGTTGTATAGTAATTGATTTAGTGAAAATACATAAAAGTAGAGTGTTATGGAATTGAGTTCAAATGCATTAACAATTGAAAGACTCACGATCCCTGCTTTCAATTGCTAACCAACGCATTTGCAAGCATTGAGCGACACAGAATAAGCAAAAAGTTCCACAACAATGGCAGGCAATAATGATGATGTTCATTTGCTGTGATATATGCGCTGTCTGAATCGAACATGAAATTGAAACCATATCTATTTGAAGTAGATATTGAAATACGTTGAAATAGGAACAGAAAACACAAGCAGAACATTTTCATGCTGCACAAATTTCTGACAATTGTATTTCAACCGGGCTAACATTTCTGCAATTGCCAGAAAATTTTGAATATTATTGCTAGTGTTTATTCACTCAATGATTATGCATTCTAGATCAAAATTTTCTCCATCAATTGAGCAATTTTAGCCCCATTTACCAGATGTGAGGAAATAGGCATTGAATGATATAAAACTAATGTGAAAATATTGATGATGCACAGTGTAAAGAGCGAATGAAAACTTGTGCTCCTATTTTTAGCGACTAGACTGTCCGTCGCATGGTCAAGCTACGATAACGCCATTTTTGACTTTGCAAAAAAAATTTAGAAGTTGTGTAGTTATGCTAGTTTTCCTTAGTTTCTCAGTTTTTCACGAATTTCCTAGGTTTTTCCAGTTATGCCAGTTTCAAAAGTTTTCATTTATATAAATTGGAGAATATATGAAACGCTCAGAGTTACATTTTCTATGCTTTTCGCTTTTTGTGCAATTAAAGTTTGTCTAACTTTTAAATTTGAAAATGTATACTTTTTTGTGTCCTTCAATGTGAGGAAATAAATTGAAAGCAGCTGAATGCAATATGTGGATCTAATACTGCAAGAAAGTTTGAAAAAAAAATATATATTAACTGAACGTTATCGTAGAAATATTTACAGAATACAAAATATGATATAATTTTCAAGAAAGTTCAAACACTCTCTTTACAAATTTGCAACCTGAAACTAATAATCAACGTTAAAGCATAAATTCAAAGCAAATAGCTCCGAAAACTCATAATATTATTGTGTTTAAAATTATTTTTAATAGAAAATAATTCAACTTCAAAATATATATAATATGTATCACAGACATAATATATTTTGAGAGCTTTTTACTGTAAAAATTCCTTCACAAACACTTTTACAAATGGCAAACCCTCGTCAGTGTCTATATAGAAAACGATAGAAAAATTGCGTTGCTTTTGCGTTGCTCAATGTGACTCCTGAGTAGAGTTTATCAGATGTTACAATGTTACTCTTGTAATACAAGCACAAGCCCTTCACTAGATGAGTAGATTCTAGGCAGCGCTCGGCGCAAATGTTTTACGAGCAATTGATTCTGATGAACTCTGATTGAACCTACAATTAGCTGGGGTTTGGGGCTGTTCAAGCCCATTTGGCTAGAAACTATCGGGTGCATATAAATTTTGGGATAAATTTTGAGCGGTTCGATTGTTTGTTGGATTTTTGTTGAATTTTTATTGGATTTGTTTGGGGTAATGTCGGTATTTGTTGGGGTTTTGTTTGGAAAAATGTGTTGGCACAGATTGTGTAAAAATGAATGCCACGAGAACTGGTTTTTTATGATTGTATTGGATCAGACATGTTTTTTGTTTTGTAGTTTTGTTGATTTTATGGGTGCATAGGGGATGGAATGAGGTATTCAGTTGTTTATAATATATTATTTGGTTTGAATATATCTCCCAATAAATTTTAATGGTATGTTTAAAGTATATAAGATCCATTGGAAATTTTCTACTCCGATATGTTTATAAAAAGATCAAACCAAAAAATTATTTTTATAATTAGATACGTTATATCTTTTTGTGAATTATTAAAAATAAATTAAAATATCCTTGCCTTCGATCTCCGTTACATCTATGAAAATATATTTTTCCGGTCGACGCAACCGCCCGTTCCCCGAAAATACAATCAAAGCATACACGAAGCCAAGCTTTCCGAGCTTTTTATGTTCGTTCATCTCCCACAAACATTTAAGGGATGTTTTGCCAACAATTTCATCTCAGTTCCATTTTGCGCCTCGTCGTAGTCAAACTTGGTCTTGCGGTTGCCGGCATTTCAGTGCGATAAATCATCCATCCGAAGAGAGTTTTTACAATAATAGTAAAAATATATATCACAGTGAGGATTTGGCTGTTTGTTGTAGCGCAATAACAGAGCTGCTGTTTTTCTTTTCGGGAGGAAAAACCGGTGTCTCGACGACACTCCTTATTTTTTAGTTTGAATCTATAGTGTTTGCTGAAGATAAAATGTAATAAGTTCTACTAAAATTTGTAATAAATTGTAATGTTGGAAAATAATATACAAAGAAAGCATGGGAATAAAGATTGTTTAAAAAGTTGTGAACGTTGTTGGATATTGCTTCAAGAATTGTTGGAGTATTGTTGGAATATTGTGCGAATATTTTTCGAAATTGTGAAGAAATGCGCCTGGAAAATGTGCCTTTGGAGAGCAAATATGTTTACATAAGGAATAATGAAGGATTGTGGATTAAAAATGTGTGCAAAAGGATGTTGTCTAGATTTTCTTCTTTGTTGAGAAATTGAGGAAACATTGAAGATAGCAGGGTTGGCGAAGGAATGGTCTATAATTAGAATTGACGTCAGATTACGTTCTTTAATGTAAAATCAAAATATATTCCAATATTGTTTTCAAGTAATTGTTTCGATGTAATTTGGTATTCAAATATAAAATGTGAATAAATTAAATATTTTAAGAAATGATCATTATTTCTGAATTTCAAAATAACTTCAAGAGTATTCACGTTTCCGTTTCAATGATTTATATATTGTCTATTGTTAATTTGGAAAAAAAATTGTATGCTCCTTCAAGTATTCTCGAAAGCTTGAATTTTAATTATTATAATTATGAACATGCTTTCAAAATTAAGTAATGGTCCAATACCTCTTTCATATCCTGTTAAATAAATTAAAAAATAATTTTAACACCTTAATTACCAAAGCAGACAACAGATGCTGTAAACTTGTAACCCAAAAAGCCTTAACGTCCCAAACAAACCTTTACTACCAGCTCGAACTGTTAGCTGAAATTTTATTATAATATTTGAAACAAAATTTCCATGTCAGATAGCATACGGTTAAGTGCTTGTTTTATTTGCTTCCTAATTGTTGCTATGCAAAAAAATATTTCAAAAAGTTGTGCTTTTTCGTGCTTTAATTTATGCTTTGAAGTTTTTAATTACATTTTGGCTAACCCGATTAACACGGCCACGATTATATGCAAACTATTTTGTATGGAAACGTTGAGAACGGTATGCAGATATCAGTGCTTTTCGTCAATGTAAATGTCCCATTTCTCTCACTTCATAAAACAAAATAATAAAAATTTGGTGTTGCTCGTTTGATAGATTTGCGCCTTTATCATAAATTCTTTGTGCATATGGCAAGAATTTTGAGTTGCGTTCCTCAGGTTTTTGGACTTTTTTTTGTTTCCAAGTTGGTAGAGCTGGATCCAAATTTGCCGCCCTGAAATCCGTTAAACGGTTAAAGACATTTAGGGAATCAACGTGCTTTAGAAGTGAGTCTTGGTTCCAGAAAGTAATTCTAAATTAACTGCTAATGAATAATAAAATTAATGAAGTATTGCAGTAAAAATTTAAAATCATTATATAACTTAAAAAATGGAAATCCCGAGTCTCTCTTTAAAACGTTACACATTTAAACTTTTGATATCATGTTGGTACTTTTGCTTTTTATTTTATTATTTGGTAAATGGAGAGAACTTTGCAGAGAATCGTGAAGTTTATAAGATTATTAGCAGCATATATCAACGAATCTCAACAATTTTCCTCGTGATTGCTGATGAGAAAACGGAATAAAAATAAAATCTGGTTAATCGGGAAGCGAGACTTTTGCGGGCAGCCTCGAAAAATTTTGGACAAAAATGAAGTTTTTCCTAGAATATTTAATGGTGGAATAATACAAAGTCACCTTTTTTATCTCGCTTGGTTAACAATTTAAATACACATTAATTTTTGAATACAATTCAAAAAATAATAAATTACAAGTTAAATTACAGTTTGATTAATGGTTTTCATTGTGTTCAGCGTTTGGCTGCTGGAAAAGTGGAAAAAAGGAACTTAGTGAAAAACTGTAAAACTGAAAAAGTGGATAAAAACAAACAGTTGTGTACATCGAAGTGAAGATGGGAAATTAAACGGAGTTTTCTCTTTACCATTAAATGGCTAAAATATTAAAAGAGTCAAATGAATGATCTCTTGTTGCTCCTATGGACTTTGATGGGTGGAAGTTATTCACCCTTTAAATTTAGTTGAATATCCTTTTTGTTTGAACTTTTCTTCCAAACATCCGTAAAATATTTCCAACCGTTTAAGCATAGAGTTTAAGCCTACCCTTGCCGCCAAATCTTACCCAAAGTATACTTTTTCGATACTATTTTTATACTTACCCTTTGGGTATACTTATGCAATAGTATACTATTCGTAAACGAAAATTACTCTGAATCGATACCTTTCGTATGTTTTCTGCCATACCCGAGTAGTAATACCCCTGTAAAAAAGATAGTATACGTTCAAAAAGTAAAAGTGGTAAAATAACAATTTTAGTATACTTTTCGAATAGTATAAAAGGGTAGGATTATAGAACGTCCCGATGAAAAAATTATACTAAAAGTTTTTGTTTTTTATACTGTTTGTATAACTTTAGTATACTATTTTACTACTAGAATTTTCTTCAAAATAATACTAAAATTCAATCCATTTTGTTTGAAAACTATTTTTATTACCTTGAAAATTTGTTATAAAATGCTACAACAGCCCAAAAGCTACTGAGAACTCATGATACTTTGCTTACAAATTAAGCAAACTAACTTTTATCAAGTATTTGAGAATTATAAAAAAACTTTAAAAAAACTGATTCTAGACCATGAATCAGTTTGAACAGATTTCTAACAAAGTATCATGAAGTCCCATATATACAACCTATAACTAATTGATACTTAATACATATTTTGATCAACAAATTTGCACTTTCATCTTCATTTGTAATTCATCTACTCAAGAGAAAAATTCGAATTATTTAATAATTGGCTCCATCAACGCTGTTCACAGAAGCTTGATATCAATAGATTACCTTGAATATATGGAAATAAATGCAATTAACATTAAGAAATTTTAAGTATGAAAATAGTAAACGAACAGTATTGGAAAAAGTAAATTTTTACCAAAAATCACTTTCTTTATCTCGAACAAACTTAAAGTTAGTCTTTCGTCTCCATTTGCTGATGCTTAATGAAGACCAGAGGATCAAGTTTTATCATTATTTCAAGTCAATATCCAAATATTTCCTTAATTATCAAAAATTTTCGTGTCTGCAAAAATTTTGACAGGAAAACAAATGTACAGAGTGAAGTTATTCGGAAATCAGTCTTGTACTATTTGGGTATAGCTTTGGTATACAGAATGTATACTGTTTTCGTTAAGAAAACGTATACTATTTGAGTAAAACTGTAGTATACAAAACGTATACTATTTTTGATAACTAAACGTATACTTTTTGGGTATAACTATAGTAAACATAATTTGTTCTATTTTCGTAAGAAAAAAGTATACTACTATAAGTTTAAAAAAAGTAAAATTTCAGTATACTCGCTAAGTTGAAAAAATGTATACTATTTTTAGTACACTTTCCGTTCAACGAAGGGTATTGAAAAAGTAAACAAAAAGTAAGGGTATAGAAATAGTATGAAATAGTATAAAAAAGGTAAGAATCCCAATAGTATACCCAAAGGGTATATACCCATTTGGCGGCAAGGGCTACCTAACCCTATATCTAACCAAACCTTCCTCTTAAAAAATCTCTCAAAAAGTGGAACAAGGATGGAAGCAGTTGCTCTTTTATATATTCTTCAGCATTAGCGAAGATTAAGATGGTAAAGAAAAGTTGCTTTTCCATTACTTTTATTGCTGTGAAGCTTTGTGCCCGCTTGCTGTGTAAAGCATAAAAAACATTAAAGGCATAAAAAGCATAAAAACAAAAAAAAGCTCAAAAAGACGAAAAAATAATTATAATAATGTGATTTTTATGTGGCCTAAAAAAAAAGATTGTTGAGCTTTGAATCCTGCGGATGAATAGAATTAGTGCTTCAATGCTTCAGTGCTCCATGGAACGCTCTACTGGAGTATCTGAATACACCTTAATTAGTTTTGAATTAACTTAATGATAAAGCTTTGAGGAAAGTTTATTTTTTAATGGTTAAGACTGTAGAGAAAAGTTTTGATGTTTCTCAAGTGCTTGAAGTGTTTTGAAGAGATTTTAATTTTACTCTCTCCCAATGTTCTCGCAAGCAATTTCGTAAATATTACAGTGAATTATTTAAAGCTCATTAATTTTAATTATGCAATATACCCGGAATACACAGAGCACACAGATATTATAATCAAAGTTCTGCACAAACTGCTTTTCTATCTTGTGATAGCTTTTTCTATAATTTGTGTATTGAATATATTTTATGTATTGTATAGATAGGATATCGTAATATTCCCTTTTTGCATCCTCAAACACTCAAGTGATTTTAATCATCGATGGATCTCAAATTGCTTAATTCACTGAAAGTGATTGCAAAATTGACTCCTTAAATTATTCATACGGCATTCGGGATAGATTCTTTGACAAATCATATACCTCTTTGGAAATGATTTATTCTTAGGTTTTGAAAACATTAAGATTCAGAAAAAGTTGTTTAGACTTCAGAATCTTTAACACCTAAGAATATTATGTAGTAAGCAAGGCATATGACACTGTCCCGGAAGTTATAAACTCAAAATCTAGTAAAAGTTTGTTCATGTTAATCAACTTAATCAACTTTATGAACAAATAAACTACGGTATTAAAGTTCTTTATTATAACAAGTAAAAGTTTATCGTAGCCTAATGAACTTCAAATATGCTATATAAAAATATTAGATTGTTTGCAGATAGATGAAGTAAAGTTAATAATCTGTAAATAATTTGAATTTTCCTCGATACTTGCTCTATCCATTCTTCAAGTACTGCATACATTCGAAGCATTTGTTCATAAGTCTGTAACAGTTTAATGAAATCAAAAACTGAAGTTGCTTCCAAATTGAGTATATTCTGTTGATAGTTATAAAAAGTCAACAAAAAATATCTTAGAATAACACTAGATAAGATTCCTTTTTTGCATTACGAACACACAATAAAGCAGTAAAGCTTGCTAAAATATGCAAAAAGTAGGTCAGAGTCGTAATCAAAATATATTATTCGCATATTTCGTAAAAGAAGAAGAGCTTGCCAGCAAATATTTCCAAACACGGAGAACACAAGAGCGTACTTTTCTAGCTTTATGTGTTATGTGCTATGAAAAGCTGAAATGTTTTGGAAAATTTTACTGAAATGAATTCTTGTTGCGCATCTTCAATCAATTATTTGCAAGCAGCTTTCAACGAATACTAATTTTGCTTCAACAAGCTTTAAAGCTACTGGAAACAATTCAAAACATTTTCTCTTATCATTTTATTTCGGATATTTGACATTTAGATATTATCAACAATGTAAGACGAAAAAATTTCTTGAATCGTTAATATTCGTTCAGTTTCACCAACAATTTTCCACTTAATCAATTAAGAATATATCCGACAATAATTTAAGTTATCTGATAATTCCCTAGCAAAAATAAAAATAATGTGTAATAACTTATATTCCACTGAAAAGAATGAAATTAATGTGAAATAAATAGCCAATATGTGAACACCATAAAAAGGGCCAGAAAAATGTGCTGAACCGTGCTGGTGTTCTAAAATTAAGATAAATCAAACGGTGATAAAGAAAATTTGCCAAAATAGGTTGTCCACATTCAGTGCTGTGGTGTTCTGGGGTGGGTTCTCAGTCTCCACGCACACCCAAAACTAGCAAATGGGATTTTTTGGAGCCGGAGCTGCCGCTAGAGAGCCAACTTGTGGAGTCAGGCGATAGGTACTGGGATCAAATGCCATGGGTAAGCCTCACTTGAGATATGATAGAAGCGAAAAGACACATATATTTTTGGTTTACAAGTTTCTAGAGTGATTTATTAAGTTGGTTAAAGATGGCACAATAATCATCTAGGATGTTACGAAGGATTTTGATGGTTTTGAGGGTTGAAAGAAGTAACAAAAATGTTAAATTTAATAATAATGAACACAAAAAGTTGACGTACTATTAAAGAATAATCTTCAAACAAATACATTAAAATAATCATTATGAAATCTGAGATTCAGATATGTTACTTTTAAAATAAAATCTGATTCAAAGTTCCAATAGTTAAAGTTCAAAATTTAAAGTTTTCTATGAACAAAATTTGCATGTAAATTTAGCAAAACTTTAGATGTAAACCCTAATATGGTTGTGTGTGGTTACCAGAGAGATCATATCCACATTTCATGGAGCTTTGTGGCTGTTACATATCAAAATGAGCCCACATTTTATAGACACCATAAATTTGCTTGCCTTTGTTTTGCTTTCATGTACACACTTAAAATTATGCAAAACAACAGTAAAACACAACTTGAAGGAAGATTTTTGTATGCGCTAAAGCAGAACATACAAAGTAACACATATGAAGGATGATTGTGTTGTATCATAACAAACTTATGCTTTGCAGGGACTTAAAAGGGATTTGTAAGGATATTTTGATTGTTGTTTTAATTTCCTGTGATTTATAGACTTATTTTACAACATTTTAAGGGATATTACAAAATTCAGGATGGTTTTCAATGTTCACGACTTGAGATAGCATAATTTTATTTGCTTGGTTTGGATTTATTTTGAAGTGGAAGCTTAGAAGAGGCATCTTTGTTTTGGAAAATAATAACAAGAAATTACCGAACCATTATATGTATTTTGTTGAAGTTTATAGTAATGAAAAGCTCACGTCAAAAATAGTCCCCCGTTCCTTACAAAATTTATAGGTTTTCTTCAGAACTAACTTTATGACAGCGTTTCTTTGTTTGTCTATTTATTATATTATTAAGTGCTCACCACAATCTATCCTAAAGCAAACTACCCGAAACTTCATGGCTTCTGCAACAAAACAGTGTTTCTCATAACCTGCCATAACGTGGCTGCACAAACTTTCCCACAAAATTTATCGTCAATGAACTTTTAATTCCCCCGTCTTATTTGTGTGCGAAAACTTTTTATGCTTGCAATATAATTTAAAATAAATTTTTGTGAGAAATTCTGAGAATGGTTTTTATTTTAAGAGAAAGTTTTTTTTGGCACGAGATAGCGCGCTGAAGAAAAACTTTTAATTCGGTTCGGTTGTTGGGAAAACAATGATTTGCTCCAAATGATCTCAAATGTTTCTTTAGAATCCTTAACACGCACTCATGTTTTTTATTTTATTATTTCATTCTCAAGGATGTTTGTTCGGAGATGGAATTCCGTTTCTTATGTAATTCGCCGTTTCTTATCGTGTCAAAGGATGAAATTGAATTTGCTCGGTGGATTGGTGTGAAAGAAATGCGGAGGGATATTGCTTTTAAATTAGATTTTTGGGGATGTATGATTTTTGATAAACATTGTTTGCTTTTCTAACATACATTTTTTTTATAAACATGGAGCTTTTGCGCAAATTTAGAAGAATGTTAGAGGTTATTTTTATAATGCTGGGCAGAAAAAATCCTCCCTACACACTTTTCTTCAGTTTAAAATTAATTGCAAGAATTATATTTTTGTGCTACATATTTTTGTTGTCATTTTTTGTTTTATTTGTTAATTGCGTACATTTAATAATGTGTATTATTTTTGAAACTTTGATGCGTTTTACTTTTAGTCAATTCTATTTCATAAACATTCTCTATTTCAGAAAACAATACATGCTTTAAAATTACATAAACTCTTCATTTTGATCCAATGTAAGCTGAAATAAAGAAACGTATCACTAAATTTCGCACAAACTTTTTTACAAGAGTGAATGACCATAAAACGATCTCTTCATTTATCTCCCTAAACTGCTATTTATTCATTTCCCTCCCCAGTTTGTCAAATTCATCATACAAAATAAATTAAAAAAGCAACAACCTCACAAAAGCGCCATTTCATGCAAATGCTCTTCATGTTTTTGCCATTTTGCGAGTAAATTTATTCCGTGATTTTTTAATGCCAAAGACAGTAACAACCTCATCAAATACAGATGAAAGTTCCAAATGACTGTACAGAACGCTCCAGCCATCACTAATTTATTCTCTTAAATGCAAATATTTTTAATTTTGCCAGTTTGTCCCTAATTTATTTAATTTTGCCAGAGTCATCCTTGAATATTTGAATGAGAAATTTTATGAAAAGTAAGCCAATGAAAGGCCATCTACATGTTATGTCACAATTTTGGGAGTAGGTTCAATACAATCAGTTCACAAATGGTCATCATTCATTTTCGTACAGTTCGTGATATTACGACAATTTTGAGCTTGAAGTTATCTTTTAATATTTATGTAAGCTCAAAGAGCAATAATTTAGTAAAATATACAAAATTAAGAACAGAATATTATTTTACCCAAAATATGCGTGAGATATCTAAAAATATACCTGTGGACTAAATGCTGTTCATAACAAAAGTCCATGACATTATATAAATATGGCCTCTGAGCTAAGATGCCTGAAGTCTAAATGTACAGTATAATTATGTAGTTAGTCACGAAAAAGGGACGATCAACTTTTTTCTCTGTTTTTCGTATCTCGTATTTATCTTTGGAGGAAATCCTAACTTTAGTACTATACGAGATAGTAGATAGCAGATTACAGGAAAGGCAACTTTTTTAATAATATTAACTCGAAAATAAATTGTGTAGATAAAAACATTGAATAACGGCAAATTTATATTTCAATGAAAAACTATTTGATTTGTAATATATGATGAAGTTTATTTTTCCAATTTTATTTCTTTTGGAGTTTTTCTACAATTTGTGAAGTTTTCAGAGATCTTAAAGTTTGGAGATTCGTTAAGAAAGCAAACCGTATCTTTCAATCAATTTACTTGAAAATAGTTATTCATAGAATAGAAAGAAGGATAAAGTTTATAAACTGTTAAGTAAACTTTAAGCAACTTTCGGCAACTTAAGGGATTCCGTAGAGTTGATTTAGAATATTCTGAATGTTTGAGATATGCAATATTGTTGATTTTTGTAGTTTTTCTAACTTGCAATATTCATGGAAAAGTTCATATTTGCACGAGTTTATATGGTTTTATTACTTTCATTATTGGATGTTCTTCTGATTTCTGGAAAACAAAATTACGATCATTACGGAAAAATATGTCTTGATTGAAGTGAATATTAAAAGATCCATATGGTTGCTACTTTCAGAATCAGTCCCTAGATTAATTAGATAAAGATTGAGAATGTCTAAAAGCTTGTTCTGTAAAATATATCAGGAAATGTGTGATATAAGTCAGTTTTTAGAAAAAATTACCAATCTGCCATTCAAAATGATGAAACTGCATTTATCATTAAAATAACACTGCAAGGACCAACTTAAAAAGAAAACACCAAACTTGATCAAACTTTCTTGAAGAAATCATCAGAGACTGATGTAAAGTAAATATTTGACTTGTAAAATCTCAGAGTTAATGTTGTATATTTTGTACTTTTGGGCGTAGATTTTGAGTTGAAACTTTTGCCAAACTTTCCAGAAAACACATTACTCGGAACATTAACGATCTCTCAGTGTATAAAACCTAAAAAACTCAAGGCAACTGAAATAAAAGCTGAGAAACTGGTGGATGAATGGAAAGTATATAAATGATGATTGATTGAAAAATAAATCTCAACCAGTCGTAACTTTTACATTTGTTTAGAATTAATTCAGAAATGATTCAAAATTTAATCATAAAGCGTTCCTTAGGCATTCCGTTGAAATTTGAAAGCCCCAAAGCTTCCCCTAAAACTATTTTATTGTGTTTTTAAATTTTTTGGAAGTCTTCCGCAACCCTTTTTAATACTTAATTAGAGAATTTTCATGTACACTCTCGAGTCTTGCCAAAAGTTTGCCGAGACTTTTAATTCACTAGGAAAATCAAGAGAACGGATAATTGTTTGTCAACTTGACATTGTTCAAAAACTTTGCTGCAGCTTCTTTGAAATATGTTTGTAATTCCGGATGCAAAAAGTATATCGATGAACAAGAAAATGTTTTTAAATTTCATGGCAAACCTGTGCAAACAACTCGTCAGTATTCCACAAAATGTTCGAGCAAGCTTAAAAATAAATAGACTTTAATGGAAAAGTTTTTGTTATCCTACTGAATTGAGCATATAAAAATCTGGACTCTAAATAAAATTTATTTTATGAAGCTGTTGCTCCAAATGTTCAGTTAAGAGTCGAAAATAAATATTATATTCTGAAAATCCAACTTCTTAAATTTCTAAGGCTTTCATCACAAAAGTTAATGCAAAATTATAACATTTCCATATCTCTGCGAGCTTTTTGTGAATAAACACAATGCAAAAGTTTCTTCTTTATACGTATTTGTATTTTTGTTTAATGCATGGAAACGTTCGCTCAATGAAGATATCCTACTTAGAAGCTTAGAAGTTGAAGTTTACTCATAGTTTATATCGTCAGTCTGGTGTAAGGCTTTATCTTTATTTCTTCTATGCAACATAAGAAATCACGAAAACCCTGAAAATTCGGAGAATCATGGAAATCATGAGATTTGAATGTGAAATTGTTGGAAACGAAACTTTTCAAATTATTAAGTTTTTGGCATTATATTTCTCGGCAAAAGTTGCTTTTTCGGGGGAGAACAGCAAGAACTGGCAAGAACAGCCACTTTATTTATTTATGCACGTGTTGCTAATGGTGATACCATTCAGTTTCTGAGTTTGTCTATTTGGTGTATGAATGTAGGCTGAAACTTATATCTTGTACTTGAGCCATTTAAGTGGGATTACTTTTCATCAATGCTTCAATGATAGCTGCTCTCTTGTTCAATGTGATTATGATGTTATGTCTCAATTGGATGTTTTTTTAAAGATATTTTGTTGCAAATTTCTTGAGTTCCATATCATTTTGCATGTTGTTCATGTTTGATGTGTACAAAAATTGAAGGTTGACTAGATTAGGTTGTTTTCAAAAAAATTCAGTTATTGGATATGTGGATGCTAATAATTGAGTTGAAATCTGCTTTCAGTTGAAATTGAGAGTTTTTGATATTTTCCAAGTAGCAATTTTTCGTAATGTCATTCTTGTTTTCACATATTCACATAATATTATTGACAGGGATGAAAAGGGAATTAACCTTGATACGAAGAAATGATGTCAATACTGTTCACTAAGAAGTAATTTAACTTATTTTGGAGCTTCTTCGGGGGTTATTCAATTTCATTCACTTGACGGCAGGTTTTCATTACACAATGTTTTTGAGAATGTGCTTATTATTTAATACCGGCATAATTATTCAAATTACTCTTGTTTCTGTTTATTTCCTTTGTAGTTCTCTCCAGTGAATCAATCAAAGTACATACGAATCATTAAGTTCATCAGAAAATTCAAACTTCACAAGCACACAGTGCGTATATACGATTGCAAAACTGTTCACGTTTTCATAATTGAAATATTGGAATATTGTTCGTTTGTTTTACTAAACAAAGCAATGTCATTGATTGACAGCATAATTTGTGAATACTTCAGATAAATGAGTGAATTTCTGTGTGAAGAGCTTTATAGACATTCTAATATTAAATGTTTGAATTTGTGAATTTATTAGCAAAATTCAATATTCATGGATTGTAAATGGAACGATGTTTCTGATATGTCAAAAGGATTAGTTAAAGGATACTCAGTGTAGATGATTTTGAAATCTAATTAGAAATGTTTGGTTATTAAAATAAAGTTCATTGGAAAATTTTACCTGAACTAGCCAGATAAGTGAAACTGAAGATTACTGAAGAACTTCCTCATTTCAAGCTGAAGTAAAAATTCATTATGATTAAATATGAAGAGCCTCATAACCCGTTCCCTTGATAGCTCGTTTAAACACAAACTCTCTCTATGTTTTATAATAAAATAGACCCCCCTTCATTCTTATTTAAAATATTCTTCCATTCCAAATAAGTGGCTTCGGCTGTGTGCAGACATAAATTACACCCAGGATCACGTGAAGATCATCGTAAATTTGTATTATTGCTACATAATCAAATTTATCACATTCATAATTCATGAAAGCATAAAGGGTATAAGACAAATGAAAAAAGCACAGCTTTCGTAGAAGCTCCGACAATGTTCCACAAATTTTCCACACAAAATTCATAAGAGCAGACAATAATTTATGATTGTGCGCTGCCAAAAAGTATGTGCTGGCTGTTATGCTCAAATAATTTTTTGTGTTATTTCTTGTGTAATTTTTAAATGTGCTTCTCACATGATATTAATTGTGTATGAAAGAGCATAAAAATGATAAATTGAATCTATTTAAATTCGTTTTAATTTGGTTGTTCATCATTTAGGGATGTTTTATTTATAGTTGATCGTTTTTGATTTAGGAAGCTTTAAAGCTCAATTCACTTCAGTGTTTTTATATTGTGTCTGTAAATGGAAGATTGAGGATTCAAACTTGATTTTACAGCTATTGATATTTTTTATTTCTTATCAAACGTGCTCAAAAATATCCTCAAGCGATTTATCGATCTTAAATGTATTTCTTCGTGCCATCAAGAACAATACAAGTCTTACGATGGAAATATCCATGAAGGTATCTTCTCGGCGTTTAAAATTTAATTGTTAGTGAATATTCTGATAGCTTTCTCAATACTGAAAAATGTTCGTTTGAAATTTTTGAAATTTATTTATTTGATTTATAGTGAGAAAATTTTTTCACCCAGCAGCTTTCTTACAATATTCATCCTGAAACACAAGATAATCTGTGAGCATATCAATATATTTTCAGAAGATGAAAAAATCTCAGCCAAAATGAAAATTCTCAGCAGCCAAGAAACATTTTTCCACTTGCAGCCGAGCAAACGTCTGAGATTTATAAAAGAGAAGGAAAATTACTTTTTCGTGATTCCTGAATTTTGCCCCAAAAAAATTCCGCTATGAGATATTATATAAATCTGTCAAAGGTGACACATTCTGCTTTTCTGGCATACATTGCCAGGTATAAGACTTGGCTGGAGAAGTTTTATCTCCATTTATTACATTATAAAACAGCGAAATTTTGTTTTCGTCATGTCACAGCTTTTCGTGTCGGCAAAAAACATATCAAATTAGTTTACGGAAAACTTTTGCTCATACAATTGGTTGAAGACAACGAAATTTTATAAAAATGTATGCATATGAGAGTATTTCCACCCAATAAATAGTCTAAATTGTCAAATAATGGAGGCAAAAAGTACATTTTCGTGATTTTTTTCAACATAAAAGCAATAATTTAGCGTCGTACATGTGCGAAAAGCACATAAATCAAGTGCTTAGTTTTTGAACTGAACATATTAAGTATAAGTAGAAAATAATAAAATATGAATTGAAAATTTCTCACAGTTGGATGCTTGGATATCATACATTTTTATTATGAGACCATAAAATCAGGCATGCGATACAATGAATGTTATATATGGGCTACATGAAAGTTTTATGCTGAAATAAATATATAAGCTTTTTTTGTGCTTAGTGAGTTATAATAAAAAAATAATTTGGAGCATTGTCAAGTTAGGATATTCTAATACTACTTGGAAAAAGAATTGAAACTCAAGTATTCGAAACAAGAGCTCTGAAACAAAGAGATTATCATTGCAATCAAAGTAAAAGTTCATTGCAAGCTTTTTTGATACTTTCAAAGTCTTAAAAATGAATATATATGGCAGGTAAAAAGTATCACAAAGGCTTTGTAAAGCTGAACATCAATAAAAACTGGAAAGTATTTATCAGAATTACGTTTTGCAGAGCTAGATCAGCAAACTATAAAAATTCACCCAATGATTTCGAAAACAGATTGAAATTTTGTTGGCCAAGCCCTGGACTAGTTAACTTTCCAAATAATTCTTAATCAATAGCCCTTTAATAAAGGGTATATTCAACAAACAATTCTTCCGACCCAAAACACTCACGACATATATTTTCCGGAATTTCCAAACCAGTTGCGAATGATATTGAGTTACATTTTCATTGAAATTTAATTGAAAAGTTTGCAAAAAACTTTTCTAGGCGCTTTTGAAAAAAAATCTTTCACTTGGCAGCTCAACAGATATATTGATTATCTACTGAAAACAAATTCAATAAACAGAATATAGGTATATAGCTTTGAAAAATAGGGATAAACCGAAAACCAAATTCAAATAGTAAACCTTTCTCATTGGTATAATACTTTCATAATTGGATTATTCATGAGATTACTGCTATTTGAGGAAAACCTGAGTAGTCATATGTTACAGGTGAAAAATGTATTAAGTTCAGCTTCTGGTTGTTTGATAATCTGTTATAGCTCATATTGCATAGAGGAAATTACTGTCATAAATATGTAAAATTTACTTCACAACATATTTCAGTAACATAATCTCTCATAATATATTTTCCATGAACTTATTGAATCTTTCTAAGCAAACAGCGTTTGAGTTTAGCTGCGAGCTGTAAATCAATCTTATTTCGCCTCTATTTTAGTATTATTATTCCCAATGATTTGTTATTACGAATGTGTCGATAAAATTTCTGTTGATTTATTCTTTACATCGTTTTGCACTCGCAACCATTTTTCACAATTTTCACGTTTTGTGCTTTTGCAGTACTATCCCAACAAAGCACCAAATCAGTCGACGACGCAGGCCACCACTCCATCATCATATCGAACAGAATGCGAATTGTCTGGTTCCTATGTATCATTGGAATGTCCTTCACCACCAGGACCTCCAGCGTGTTTGTCAGATAACCGGAGGGATCCACAGGTAGCTTTATTTAGAATTTTGTTTTTTCTTTCCAGAAATTTAATTTTAAATTGTTTATTTACAGACCCGTCTGGTGCGCTTTTTGAAAACACTTTACATAGAGCTAGCATTGCGAGAACCAATAATTCCACCATGGACTCAACCGGTGGCACCTGGATCGTTATGTGCTGCTAGACTTGAGCCAGAATTAAGATTGCATAATTTATCACATGGCCTTAACGAATGTATATCAGTGGACGACCTTCTGACTTCAATACAGACAAAAGAGGGTCCATTTTTGGAAGCTCCTAGACGTGTGCTTATAGAATGCTCTCAATGGGTACCGAGAAGTTCCTTGGCTCTTAGAATCTTACACTCTTGGGCAAAGAAAGCACCATGGCCGATCCGTGGTCAACCTGTAGCTTTAGCACTTTTCGTGCCACTCAATGAATTGAAAGGAACATTGCATAATTTTATCAGCAAAGAGTTGTTACCAAAAGGTCCTCCAAATCCATTCGCATCTGGTTTTGGTGGATTTAATTCTGCATGGAACACACTAGAAGCTCTCAAAGGTAAACTACTCATCGTTTTAGATGGATATGAAGTTTCCAGATTCCGAGGAGCAAATAAAAACAAGAACAAAAATGCTCCACAAGATATCATTGATTTGCTTGAAGGAAAACTTTTTCCCGAAGCTCGTGTGATCCTTATCAGTGTGTCTTCTGGTAGTGGAGAATTGCTGCCCTTAATGCAGAGACATGTCAAATATGAAGGACTCACATGGGGACGATCAGCTTCTTTGCTGGGAGGTGGACAATGGGGAGCACCTACTAGATTACTAGACATTGTTCAAAATTCTCAACACTTGAGAAATGTTGTGAGAACTCCTTTTGGATGCCTAGCCATTGCTTCGATATACGAAACAAATAACGGAGAGTTACCGACTGATGAAATTGACGTTATAGAATCAACGCTCAATTGTGTAGCACCAAATAAGTCCCAAGCGACAATAGCTGAGCTGGGACGATTAGCTCTATTTTGTCTCAAGACCAAACGACTGATAGTTTCATCCACAGAAATCAGGATGTACTGCTCGAGTCCAGAGACATCTTTCATCGGTTGTTTCGATAAGGCATCTGTATTTGGAAGAACTGCAAAAAGAAAATCCGAATATTCGTATTCTCCAATTTGTCAAGGAATCTCTGAGTTTTTAGCGGCAAACTATTTGGTATCACTCTCTAATAGACCAGGACTCTTAGCAGCTGAAATTGCAGGACTTTCCTTAGGAGATGATCTTGAAGTTGATATTTTAAAAGTGTTGACATTTGCAATGGCTCTGTTAGGGAATCGAGCTCACGTACTTCTTTCAAAGTTAACTCCGCTTTGGTTGAGTCCACAAACAGTATTCTCATTGGCATTGGCAGGTGGTGAAACAGAAGCTAATCTTAATGCCTTAAGTGATTTGCTAGGCATTTCAAAAGCACCACCTATTTCTCCGCTAGAGACCAAACCAATTTGGGTGTCGATCAAATCGTCACCAAATGAACTACAAGGCTGGGGATTGGCACTCAAAAGTCCAATTTGTGCACTGAAAAACTTGGAACTCATGTATCAAGTTGAAAAACACATGCTGCTGGAAACAAGGAATGATATGGACATCTTTTTGGATGCACTGTCTAGGAATGAGAGCGTCACAACTTTAAGGATCACGTCACTTATAGAGAATGATGCTAGAGACGCTGAAATTAACCATCTAGCTGCTTGCGTGGCAAAAGCTTTGTTAAAACCTCGTTTGGAATCTTTTGAATTAATACTCACTCTCTTGGAGGAAGACCCACCAGCTTTGAAATTACAATCAGTTGTAACTGCTCTCTGCAAATCAATCCCACGACAAACCAAGCTGGTTTCTTTACTACTTGATCTCAGTTTGTGCACATCTCAACTGGTTCAAGTTTGCTCAGCTCTAGAAAAGTGTCCACACATTAATCGACTAGCACTTCCACATCTTAGGTGTGAAAGAGGGGCCATCAACGCGCTAGCTGTCCTTCTAAACACCAGACCATTATCATCTTTAGCTTTACCATCTTGTTGGGGAGCAAGAGATGATCCACCATCTTCCAGTGGAGTCAGCATGGGATCAGGAAGTGGCAGCAGTAGTGGCACCAATAATTCTGGAATAATTAAACAAGGATCTTTAACCGGTGCACCATCACCAAGATCTTATCCACCTGGCCTGTTTTCATCTCTCCCACGAGGTGCTTTAGCAACATCTGCTAATATGGGACGCTCTGCAACCTTGCCAAGACAGCCGATTGAAGGACCACCTGATAAGAGGAGTCAGGATTCTGTGATCTCTAGAACTTGGTATCCAACTCCAGCTTGCGAAGGTGGACCACATAATTCTGGAACTTTACACGATCTTTTGTTAGCTGCACGAGATTCATATTCAAGACTTCATGGACTTGATTTGAGCAAAGCACAACTTTCATTAGAAGACTCCATGTGCTTGGGAGAGACTGTTCGCTTATCTACAACCCTTCATTCAATAAAACTGGAAGGTGCTTCTAGATTGAGCGAGATCCTACCAACTGTTCTTGGAGCAAGTGAATCTCCTAGTCTTCAAATGATGAGTCTAGGCTCACCTCGTCTGGTTTTGGAAGACACTGCAGTGGCAATGTCTGCTCGAGCGCTTGGGTGTTGTATCACATTGAGATTGTTAAGCTTGGATGGGTGGAGTTTTAGAATTGAAAATGTATCTACACTTGCGCAAGTACGAGGCTTCTTATCTTTGACAAGTGTTAGAGAGTTAGGACTTTCTAATTGTCGTCTGAATCTTCCAATGTTCAAGGGTGATATTGCCATGTCATCTGATGCCTATGAATGTCGTTCGGTTGTGGTTTTGAAAATGGCAGGTGCTCAGGTAAAGCTTTTATGGTAACATCAGTTGGATTTTAAAATAATTATATTTTAATGATCAATAGGTCATCTTAGCTGATCAGATTCCTCTTCGTGGTCCACAACTTCTACCGTATTTGGGAGGTTTCCCTTGCCTTCGAGAACTAGACCTGTCAGCTCCAGCTCGCTCTGGTCTAGGCAGTTCCACTTGTGCACCTTTCATCCTAGGCGACAAATGTATTGTGAACTTCTTTCATCACATCAACGGCAAATTCAAGTAAGTCCCCATACAATTCCACTATTTTAATTAATTTCATTAATTAAATCAACAGTGCCATTAAAAGAAATAAAAAACCTTTAATCCTCTGAATATAAATGCATGTTTGCTCGCCTTCAACAATTCAGAATGCTGTGAAAATATTTGCCTTTCCTAAAAGCTATTACATAAAATTTAATGCAGACGTATTTGCCGAGGAATTAAATGGATAAAGTTCTCTATAAAAGCAAAAAATTCATGAAAGCACATAAAGCACATAATTCCCGTTCGCCTTTCATTTTCCGACCTTCTACATTCACACTTTTGCACAATTTGACTCTAGTCGGCCACTCTACTGCCTTTTTATTTCATTTGTTCGTTTCGAGTATACATTGTTTGTATAATAAAATTTATTTTTAATTTATTCCAGCTTATTGAACACATTAAAAATCTGCAATTGGATTATCCATCTGGATGACGCGACAAAAACATTGAAATCCATTTCTAAGGGTTTAAAGTCTTGCACCATTAGCCACATGAAGATTGACGGCGTCTCGGTGATGGACCGCCCAAAGAAACATCGTATCGAAGCTCAATTTATGCAGACTATTTTGTCGTCGATGCCAGCTCTACGGTGGATCAGCATGAGCTTGGCAGGCATAAGCGAGGAGCAAATGGCATTTATTGGCAACTCCATATGTGACATTAAATCGAATGAAATTGATATCAGGTGAGCTTTAATTTAGTTCAAAAATGGATTAAACTTAATGTTTAGAGGACTATATTGAAAAGATGTTCAAAAAATTCTTTGACAAATCACTTTAGTTTAGATGTGAACATTTTTTGAATTACCTCTTCTCAAAGTCCTTCGTGGTAAATCACAAAAAATTGCAAGCAAGTTATAATGAAAATTTTCTCTCCATTTCCCTCCCGAATGTAGGTTGAGTGACTCAACAATAGAAAATGCTCGTTTAATGACACAATCGCTGAGCATGGATGGTAAATTTGATATCCGTGTATCCACATTTGGCACATCATCATCAAGCATATTAATTCATGTTGAGAAAACGGGTACCAAAAGCTTGACACGGAAGCAAAAGGATTAAAGTTATAGACAGTTCGAATACATGCAAGTAGTTTTTGGTGTTTAATCTAGATAGAACCTAAATAATTTCTTCTGGAGGTGGTAATAGTAAACTTGCTTTTTTATTACAAGATCTAACGTGTTTAAAATATATTGCAAAGGAATGTAAAGTTATTTCTTTTTTAAAATGAATGCTCAAGAATGCTGCACAAATTCAATGTTTTTTCAAAAGTTACTATGGCAAACTCTTTTTTTTTCTTGTTATTTATACAAATTTGTAGAAAATTGTATTATTCAATCATTTCTTGATAAATTTTATTGTAGTTCATAAAGTTCTCAAGTTTGTCTCCAGCAGTTAAAACTACTGAAAACTCGTATAATAAACAAGCAAGTTTTTCTATTATCACTGAAAACTTTGTAAACCAAAAGCCCCAGTGTCTCATCGACCGAGCAAAATGAACAAAGGATGCAGAATTCAAGCGTTATCATGCGACTTAATGAGGCATCTCTTCTACAGTCTATACATTAAGAATAATTTTTTCGCTCAATAGAAATTTATAGAAAATTATGAGTCCTTTTTGATAATAACATTCATTACATTTTCTCCATTGAGAAAACATGATGTACAATGATGTACATGATGATAAAAGCGTAATTATGGCAAAAAGTTGCATTTAATTAAATGTTGTTATTGAAATTTGAAGCATGAAAGGAAGAAATAGAACAATGGAACAGAGTGTTCCATTTTAGTTAGAATACGAGTTCCTTCATAGACAAAAGGAATTCAATGAAAACATAGTAATTCTTATCATATAAGATGCAGAATAGCGGAGAATTGTGTGCAATCGCGAAAAAGCAAGTTGCGTATCGAAACAAAAACAGGGCGATAAAAGTCATAAATTGTGCAGCAGCAGCAAATTATTAAATTGAAAAGTAAACATTTCTGAAGGCGATTTCTCATTGAAAAGATTTTCTATATAAGTTTCTGTTTGTTTTACATTTTGCAGTTTTGCAGGAGAGCTCTGTAAATATTTTTCAAATTTTAATGCACTGCAGAAATCCTTCAATATAATGAGTGTTTTACGAGTTTTGTTCAAGGTAGTGTGAATTGATGGGTGAAGAAAAAAAAAGAATTTCAATTTTATCAAAAACTGTATCGATCAGTCAAGGGAATTTAATTCCAGCTAATAGAATATAAATGAGGAGTATAAATTTAAAATTATGATAAAATTTATAGCCACCCAAGCAATTTACCCCATTGAAACTTTTCTCTAGGCTACTTCTCCAATCTA
Source organism: Parochlus steinenii (assembly GCA_038502155.1). Taxonomy (NCBI): domain Eukaryota; kingdom Metazoa; phylum Arthropoda; class Insecta; order Diptera; family Chironomidae; genus Parochlus; species Parochlus steinenii. The sequence continues at coordinate 4,128,709 of JAXCIN010000047.1, read as the reverse complement.
TCTTTTAAATTACCAGTAAAATTTTTATTCTAAAAACTTGATACTCTCTTGATAGTCTTGATAGTCGTCTAATGTAATAACAATAAATTAGCCTTTTATACTTTGCAAATACCTAAATACCAATAACCTTCATTTTGTTACTTTTGAAAGCCCTAAAGCTCCCCACAACTCTTAAAACTAAAATAATAAGTGTCACATTTAAATGCTTCTACGCAACATAACGAAATTATTTTAGGAATACACACCATTTATTCCATCTGACTCAATTAATTAATTTGTTTTTGTTTGGAAACACTCTTAGAAAATATTTTTTGAAAAAGGTGGTTTTGTTTAAACGTAAACTTTGATATAATATTCAATTATTTTAGAATTTATTTTACTAATATTTATAGCCCAAAAAGATTTTAACCTAATATATTCAGCTATAACAGAATATAGAGATTGAATCTATATATAATATTTTATTTAATTATAAGATCATATCGTTTAAATTAACATTCAAATTTGAGTTATAAATAAAGATATGTAACAGCATCACCAACAGGCAATGAGTCGAAAAACTTCATAATATCAAAAAATATATTTCTAAGAGTGTAGAAATTATTTCATCGTCGTTAAAATAAATAAATTGTACAGTAAATATTATTTATTGCATACTGAAATTAATACATTTTATTTATAATATCATTATATCAAACAGCTTTTTATAATATTTTAAATTGTGTTTTGCATTGAATAATTGAATTTAAGTGATTTTAATTGAATTTTGTACGAAAGAACCAAAGTATTTTGTTGACTAATTTAATTGTGTATGAATTTTTCTAGGAATTAAATTTATATATCTGTTTGATGAATATAAGTAATGGCTGTGTGTTATTAAAAAAAGAAGTTATAGAGAACTACTTTACAGAAATAATAATATGATTGTATGGAAAACTAATTTCAAAGTGAATACATAACATTGAATAAATTTTCAGTAATAAGACAATATAAATGGAAAATCCCTATAGTTTTATCAGTGACAAAATTATAATAAATTATATTTTATTTATTTTTTAAAAGTTGTTATGTTTACCCTGGAAACTATGTAAAAGAAAATGATGAGTTAAATGAAAATAGTGTAGTGAAGGAAAAACGTTTTTAGTAGCAGAAAATTGTCAATGATATTTTCTGAAGAATTTCCTCAATGGAATTAAAACTTTGTAGAAAAGTAAAGTAGCGAAAATTTATTTATTGAAATTTAGCTTGTAAGGAACTCATTGAATTGTATATTTGGCATTTGAAATATTTACAAAATTTCTAGGAATATAGGACACATTGTATTTGACTAAAATGTAATATTGATATGTTTAAAAAAGGAATAAAAATGAAAATTATATGCGAAACTTAAGTAGTCTTTTTACAAATATAAGAAATAATACTTGTTACCCTAAACATTTTTTTTTCATATCATTTTAAGAAATGTTTTTTTATTGGGTATTTTCAAGAATACATAGAATAATTCCACGGATGGTAAGTTTAATTAAATTTAGATTTACTGATATACGCTTTATAGAATATTAATGAAACAAAATAATCAAATTGGAAAAGCTCGATACATTATATTTTAAATAGATTTTCGTCGCTACCGTATTTTGAATATATGTGCTCTTTTACTGAAGTATATTCTCTTGTGTATCAAAATTTCATAAAGTGTAACAATAAACAGCATATGCTTTCATGGATAGAAAAATATGTCGTTTACTTTCAACCACAAAGCTCTATATTCATTTGTATAGAAAATGTTTCAATATTTTGGAACAGTTTTGCACAATAAAGACAATAAAGTCAAGTTTGAGGATTTGATCTGATATGAAATAACTATAGCAGAAACATATTACCGAACTTCAGCCTTTACATGTTTAGTACTATGTGGATTTTTTGTAAGAGTTGACTTACGAATTTGTTTGAGTTAAATTATGTTTTGAGTTTTGCAGGAATATATCGAAAATAATTTAATTGAGTGGTATAAGATACAATTTTTCCTGTTTATCTGAAAATAAAATGAATTTAGGTAAGAGAAAATATGCTATTATGAACTACATTAAACAAAGAATAAACCTTTTCTGGCAAAATTAAATGTGTAAATATGTTTCAGGTGTTCGAAGTTATCTTCCGTTCTATTGACTCAATTTATACATAGGATTACTATCGCATAATATCGGATCTGAAACCAAATAACCTGCAAATCTCCCCAGCTTACATCAATATTTATGCAATAATTAAGTTTCGTACAAGGTTCATGCCTTGAAGCCGTACAAAGAGCTTTAACTAGCTCTTCATAACAGTTCCATATTTCTTCTTGTTGTCTTTATAAAAAAACTTTAACGATGCGAATCTTACACTGTGGTAAGTGCTTTCTTTTATAAAATGGTTTATAAATGTTGTATTAAAATTATATACTACCATTTTATTTAATTAAATCTTTTAATAATAAAATGAAATATTTATATGCTTTGAACATTGCTACTACAAGAATGCATTGGTGTGTTATGAAGTTTTTCTATCCAAATATTGTACAATATTATGTTCAGAATAAAAATGCTCTAATTATTTTTGGAGTACTCATGATCAACATACTTTAGTTGGATTAAAAAAAATCTTATCCTAAATGGGATTCTGGAAAGCTCAAAATAATAAAAACCAAAGTCAAAGAGTAAATTTTTCCTTTATTATAAATTAGGTTGAAGTAAATTATTGAAGCGTAGATCATATAATTATGACCGTACGGTAATTAATTTTGCTTTTAAAAATTCATTTTTTAAATGAGTCGTTTTTAAAAAACTCTTGAACTAATTCTTAGCTTTTTATTTCTAAAGCTTGAGATTACCTCGTTCTTCATCCGTGAGCTTTTCTATTTTTCTTGTATTTTACAAAACCATTCGCTAAAGAAATAACTTCTTATGCTCTCGTGAGTTAAATAAAGCTCTTGTCACGTACATACACGGCAAGCGAAATTATTCTTTTTATGGAATTGTTTTCATAATAAATGTTTATTCCCTTTTTATGTTTCTGTGGAAAATGTTGAAATGTTTTCTTTTGAAAATAATATTTCGTGTTGGTGCCTGGGATGCTCGTAATTTCAGAATTTTCCTGTAGAATGTTACGTTATTCTATTAATTCTATAGAATCAGGATATTACTTCTATTGACTATCAGGAATTCACCAGACGTCAACCTGCCATGACAAAATATATTGTATAGATAGGAATGAAAGTGATGGACGAATCATTAGAACATGTTTGTTAATATATGTTTCTATATTAACGTTGATGGCTGAAAACTTGATCACCATAGTTATGTTTGTTGAAAATTTTACATAAAAAAATCAATTTAAAAATGTTTTAAAGAGTACTCAAATCATTAAATGCGCATCATTAATTTAAAGCATTTCCTGTTCTTTCAAAATGTGAATGAAATTATACTGACCTGAATAAAATTCACAAATACTTCACAGAAAAATTGAAAATTAAACTCACAAATAAATCACATTCCTTTAAAAAGAACATTCGTGAATCCCTTAATAAATAATAAAACCTCATAGCCAGTAAATGCACATCCTTAATTAATTGCTGTGTAATGAAATGCGAAAGGAGACTCGTCTGCTTGTAATTATTTTCAAAAGCTTAAATTAATTCACTTTGATTGACATAATAAAAAGCATTCGATGTAGAAGCTCTAGAAATTTTTTCCATAGCTATATTGTTTGAGATGGGTTCAGGAACTCAAGTGCTCAATCATTTTATTAAGATCCATATTTTCTTCATGGGAATGGAGACGTTCAAGCAGACTTTAAAATTTTAATTAGGTAAATGGACTTTTAAACGATATAACTTTATTTATTTAAGAGCAGTGAAGTGCTGGGGACTGCTATGCAGGGCTTGTTATTATCTTTTTTATTCAGAATCCAATTTTTTAATGAGCTCGCTTTGATAAATGAGAGCCAGAAAGAGTCTTGTAAAACCTTCGATATCTTGAACAACAAAAAGTTTTATCATCCCTGACCAAAAGTTGTACTGAAGATTTGCATAAAAGAACGATTTTCTGGAATTGTTTGGATTGAATAGATGGATCGGAAAATCGTCCTTTTAGATTAAAATAAATTTTCCAAAAACCATTGCGGAGGCTTGAGACTCAATTTATGGGCCTGTTTACAGATTCCTTCACATTTGAACATTTCCTTTCATTTGAAAATTGCAATAAATTGCGGAAAATCCCATTATGTTTAGTTGGTATTTGCCAAATATGGCGAATACTGTCGGAGTATTGCGAATGCTGCGAAAAAGCTAAAACACCCTCATCATTGTCAAATGAAACAGATACACATCCCTTAAGTTTTTTGCTGCCGTTTGTTTGAAAGAAAACTGTGGAATGGAACCCGTAATGTTTCCAGTGAAATTGCTTTTGAATGTATTATGCTAAATGTATTTTGATATTTACTTCTCCGCAACACGGAGAAGTATTGTTTTCGTGACAGCATTTTCAGGGTTTTTCAACCTTATCTGATTTTTCCTGACTTCCCTGTACACAAATCTCAAAAATATCCCATATTTTTTTTGTCCGTATTGAGTTGAAGAAAATTCCTGTAAAAAAAATCCGGAAAATATTGAATCCCCGACCCGTGAAATGCGAAAAACTAAGGGCCGTGTGCCTGGTGGTTCGGTGGTTCGGTGGGGTTACTGTAAACGATCGATCTGACCTCCCACCGGACCGATTCCAAATTTTTTGATGCCAATCGACTTGGTATCTATTCCCATCGTGCACCTGATATTTTTGGTGATGATGACTCCACCGGTTAGGTCACCAGAACCACTTCCGTGACGCAAAGTCGGGGTTTTCATACAAATAAACTTTTATTTTGAAAAACTAGAGAATTGAGATACAGCTGTGGTTTCTTCAGAAAAAATGTTTGGGATGATAAATTAAGTCAGGAAGTGCATCGATGTTTGGTCCACTACCTGCTGGGAGTCATCTGAGGGTCATCTGGTGGTAACAGACTACTTTTTTTTGAAAAAGTCTTAGAATCTCATGATTCGTCCAGAAAATAAGAAACATCAAGTTTTTGGAGGATCAGCCTGGTACCGCTTATTCTCAGCTCCAGAATTAGAGAACGCCTAGAGATAGCACATTGGTCTCTTCAGAAAAAATGCTTATGATGACATGTCCAATCAAGAATTGCATTGATATTTGGTCCACTACCTGCTGGAAGTCATCTGGTGGTACCAGACAATTTTTTTAGAAAAGTCCTAGAATCTCAGCTCCAAAACTCAATATCTTTTTTGAAACAATTTTTATTGAAAACACCATTCTATGCTAGCGGAGAAGTCCTGCTCAGCTCACAAGCTGCACAACTAGTTTTATCATGTAAAGTTGATTTTGTGGGTGAAATGGTTTCCTTACCTTTTTTAGCTCACGCGAAACCATCTTTTTCAATTTAAAGTTGATTTATATTGAAAAGAAACGTTTGTTTTTGGTGAGAGGTCATAAGAGCAATTTCGAATTGAAGGCACTGTTGTATTTTTATAATGGTAGGATTAGTTTAAATGTTATCTCAATCCAATAAAGTCTCTTGGTACATTATAATGTTTCAGGTTTATTTAAAAGTTATCTTCAGCAGTTCGAGATTTAATTTTATTTAGTAATGATCTACTGAGTTTGAAAAATTTTCCACTATCAATTTCTGACAGTGCAGATTCAGACCAAATTCCATTCCATACGCGTATCCTTTTTTGATTGTCCTCCCAAGTAAAAATCGAAAAAAAACATATTCGCATTTAAAACGAAATTTCATAACGTCTCCAATGCCAATAAGGATTTTTTCTGCCATCCAAGTCTCAATAAAAACTACACAAAATTACCAGCATGAGTTTTTGATCGCCGCAGCAACAGCATTTATAGCTAGAAGATTTCCTACCCAAGGATGGCATTACAATTATAGCGTAATTTATACTTTTGGTATCGTTACACTCTGTGTGCGACTTCTAAGATCATCAATTCTGAAATTCATGAAACTCATGAAATCATGAAACGCTTACGGTCCTTTGTAGCATATAATAAAGGCAGTAAAATCAGTAAAATTATTTCCTTTTTTATAGTCCATTCAGATGCATGTTGATATAAACTGTGTGTGAATCCCTTTTTCTTGCTCATTCGGAATTTTCTTTTATTGCAGGAGCAAATCAAAATTACATGGCGATTGTTGATATTTTTTGAGCAGAGGGAAAGATTTTTGAAAGTCTTGATTGACAGAACAGAAATTTTAACACAGATTCATGTTTACACATCCTGGTCTTACTATAGTGAAGTAAGTTGAAATGTTGAAAGGTCAATCATCCAACCCTCTATTGGAGAATAAAACTAATGCCTGAATCTTTCGCACATCAGATAATAGAAAGCGGTCCATAAAATTTATTACAAGATTCGAGTAAAAGTAATTACACAGAAAAATTGTGAGTGGTACATTTTTTCTCGGGAAAACTGGAAAAGCTTGAATTTTATATGACTGTTCACAGTCATAAAGTCCGTTAAATCGGCACTGATAAATTCCACGCAGCTATGCTCTTTTTTTATTATCCTAAATTCCTTGATTTATCAAATATTTTTTCGTTTAATTTATGTCGTGTTTAGAATAATTTGCTGGCCCAGATCGGTGAATTTTCCTGGATAGCTTTTGAGTGGTGGTCCAAATCCTCTTTAATGTCGGCTTTAAGTGATATTTGTGATATTCAGAATAAAAATGCTGAGCAGGGGAGATCAGAAATTTAGCAGGGATCAGAAAAGGTAGCATGGGCCTGTTAGGAACATTAAAAACCGATATTTATAAAATTGAATTAAAATTTGTTTATAAATGATTGAAATCAAAAAGTTTCAGAGGCAAGGAATTGAATTGTAAAGCATGTAGAGTGATGCAGAGGTAAAGAAAGATCAGCAATTTATGAAACATAATTTATAGAGTCTTTCAAACCACTGAATAAAATCAAACATAAAGCGGCATGCTAATAATACAAATGCCGCTATAAAGTTTCGCCAATTTACAGTGAAAAAACGAAGAATAAAAATATCGTAAAAGACGTATACACTTTCTAAAAAATTTATTGCACATTAGACGGATATAAAAGCGTCCAAACACATCTCGTCGGCCTTTAAAAGCTTCAGTTTAATGTGAATTGAAATTTTTGGATCGATTAAAATGGAAATAAAACTTCACGTTTTATTTGCATTTTGATCGTACATTTAGACGGGCAATAAAATAAGCTTTTCATTGGAATGTAGCGTTTTGTGGAGTTGGGGCAATTTAAATGATTTTATTTGTTTGTTATAATTTTGGGACATAAAATCATTTTTTGAATTATGCAGAATTAGTGAGTTTTTGATATGCAATCAAAATATTGTTATTTGGTGTTGGATAATTAAAGCGAATTAAATTAAAGCAGGATTTAGAAATGTGCTGAATAAGAAAAATATTATACAGGAGTGCCAACTTTAATATGGGAAACATTTACCACGTCAAATACAATTTAACTCCATAAAATTTCCATTTGATGATAATCAAAATCAGCAGACACAATGAAATCTAGTATCCTTTCAATTGGTTGTGAATTATGGCTGCCAATAAATTTGCAAAAGACAAATTTTCCGAGTCAAACCAGTCATCAATTAAACACATTTATCTGGACTTAACTCAGCCATAAATTGTCCACATTCAAATAGGTCACACCATATATTTTATTCATTAGACTTGCTGATCATATGCAGACTAATTAATTTTTAAAGATGCAATTTTTCAGGCTCATGCGGTGCATTATGGCAATTAATTTATTGATGGGTTGGGAGTTCTGTGATGCAATTTTTGTGAGGCTTTTATTAGAGAGAGATTAATCAAACTTATGTAGGTTTGTATCATTTGGATTGAAAAATAGGGTGGTTTAATTTCATATGGAGATGCTATAGTATCAAAATGTCGCGCTCACCGGTCAAATTTCGATTTATAATGACAAAAAGAAAATTCACAAAAAAAATCAATTTTTTTTATGGACGTTTAGAGGTCGCGCAATCCATTTGAAAATTTTGAGTTAACAAAAATTTGGGAGAATTAAGTATCTCGAGAACATCCAAATCATTTGAATTTCCTTGAAAAAAAACATTTTTACTTATTGTAGTTGTGAATTGGAGGGTATTAATAAAACATTTTAGATATTATATGGTTTTAAATGATTTTTAATTTTTCGCATCCTTGTCGTCAAACAAATTTTATTCATATAACTTCCAAGTTGTTAATTTTAATGAAGAAAAAATTTCGGGATATTTTTTTAAAATAAAAAGTGATAAAAAAACAATTAAGATTTTTTCGAAATTTACTCCGAGTTTCCGCCAAAAATTCTCAATATTTTTCGTCAAAAGCTCAAAATTTTCAAATGGATTGCGCGACCTCTAAACGTTCATCAAAAAAATTTATTTTTTTTGTGAATTTTCTTTTTGTCATTATAAATCGAAATTTGACCGGTGACCGCGACTTTTCAACAGTGTTGCATTTTGAACCACCCTATTGAACATAGTAAAATGTATGAAATAAATGTTCTAATATTTATTTCAGTTAACATAATATGTACTATAAAAATCTCCGGGAAAAGTTAGCAAAATTTTCATAATGGATATCAAATTACAATTGAATTATGTATTTGAGATTTATATGAGATGAAAATGCAAAGAAAATTTGATACATTTCTCACTTCCTACTATCAACTTAGACTACAACATCCTTGATATTTCAAATTATGTCAAAAATACCATTCTCAAGTTTGCAAATGTTGTGGAGTTGAATCTATTCCATCCCTCTATCCTTTTAACAGAAGCAACGTGAACAAATTTAAGCATAAAATATAAGTAGAATTTAGCTAGAAAAGTATAACCTCATTTATTTTTATTATATGAACAAATGTATTGAGCACACAAATTCAATAAACTTTTTCATTACACGCAAGTCGGCTAGGAAGATAGTAAAGGACGTGGCTCTGGTTTAAAAACTACAAGAGAAATCTATTCGACCAATATCAATAGTATATTAAGTTAAATAAAAATAGAAACTCTTAAATTTGTGATTACGTTAGATTTTTCCAGTGTTCCATTACCTTCTTACCTGTGTTACTTAAGCTTAGACACATTTGATGAGAATGTATCGCTACAATATTCGTTTCTTCTCCGCTAAATTCTGGCAATACTAAAGTGTTATGCTAAAATCGAATATTGAAATTGCTATTTTTCCGCACATTTCCCAAAAATTGTGTTTAGAAGTGTAAAAAGGGAAATTGATTGAATTATCTTGGAATTACACAAATTACAATTGATACTAACATAAAAAGTTACTTTCAACTAATTTAATAAATTTTGAAATTTCAGGTGTATTCACACTGATTTGCTCACATTTGTAATAATTTTTGTGAACAGATTTGCTATTTTCTTCACAATTTAACTTATTAATGCTTCATGATTTAATTTTATTTCACAGTCAATTTGTGACATAATTCAGAGAAATTTTATTTTCGGACGATGTTTCAATATTGTCAGGAAGTAGTTAAGTGCCTTTTCATAGAAGATGTCCAAGAAAATAGATGAAAAGTGAAAAATTCTCTTGGAGCTCAGTAAATTGTAAATTTTATATTATCTTTTTATAAATTTACCTCAAAATAATCAATGAGTTCGCATAAGTTCAGCAAGCCGTAATGATAAAAAATTTCCATAATTTTCAAAAGACTCAACGAATTTGAAATTTAAATGGGCGCTAGTAAATTTTTTCTAACATTTTAGTTCATTATCCAAAACTATAAATACGGTAATAATGTTTATATTTCCTTTGATGAACCTTTTCTGTTAAAATTATGAAATTGTGTTATAAAAAGTGTTGTTACTTCAAATGTTTTAGATAAAAACCAGCACTAAAGGCATGTGTAATTAACACAAAATGTTCCCATGTAAACTTTGGTGAGCGGGAAACCTCAAAATGTGTATTTGCAGGTTAAATCCGGTTTAACTGCTGTAAGTTGTTGGTGAATTTCCAACTGTGGTTTGCACTACATTTTAAGGTTGTAATCAAAATAAAAATACTAAAATACTAAGTAAAATTTACTAAATTCTAAGCAAAAAATATGAAATAGTATAATTTTAAATTTGTGAATTAGTTTTTGATTGTTTTGAAAAGTTCACGGTGTGGAAAGTGGAAACAAATTGTGAAATAGTTTTGTAAGTTTTTTGTATTTTTTGGTTTTCTGAACAATTTAAATTGCATGAATATTTTTGTTTTAATTAATAAAAATAAAATATTAATACTTTTGATATATTAATTCATACAAGAGCTTTTGTAAAAAATTTACTAGCCCTCATATTTCGATTGAATTATTAAAACTGACTAGTGTATATCGTATAATGTAGATTTGATTATATATTTTATTACAATTTTGAACAAAAGTTTTCGTTTATAGTCAATTGTTGATCCAAAAATAATAGACTGAAAAATAAAGGGAATGAAGAAAAATTGGAGGACTGAAAACCATTGATTTTATATTCCTTTGTCACTTTGTCAAATTCTTTGCCAAAGTTTGCAGAAACTTCCTTGGGGAGGTTTTTGTTGGAACTTTTAGTTTTTCACAGAATAATCTTGGAATGTGTTTTATAGTTTTTGTGATTTAATAAAAGTTTTTCAACTCGTTTAAAATAGGTTTACTAATAGAAATGTCTAATATTTTATTTCCACTGATTATCAATTGAAAATACAAACTTATAAAATAACAAAAATAATTGATTAGAGTCCCTTATGTATTGTGATAAGTTATCTATTGTGATAATTGATGAATAAATAATCGGCATTTCTAACGATCTGTCAGAATAAAAATGTTAACACACTTTTTATATTTTTTCTAACAGATCATTAGAAATGTCAATTTACCATCAGTTATCCCAATTGTTAACTTATCAAAATAGATAAGGACTCTATGAGCAAATACATAAATATGAATAATAATCTACAACATGTTCGTGCATTTCACCAACATTTTATTGACGATTTATTTTTTATGATCGTGTAACATTTCATTTATTTAGTTTTGTTTGAAAAATAACTGAAACCTTAAAATTCCATTATTTTAATTTATTTAAAAAAAAAGAAGATAAAGCTATCACTTCTTCCCTTATGTCTGTTGATATAAAATATGGTTAAGCTTATATCTGAAGGTGTAATGTAATGTAGTAGAACATGTGCAAACATACATTATCTCATTTGGAATGCAGAAGCTCTTAATCTTCTATCAATTTATGTATTAAGTTTTAAAGCCATTGCGAGCAAAACGCCATAAATCTTTCAATTTAAAGAAATACTAAATGAAAACATTAAATATTATTTAAAATGCAGGAAAAGTATTAAATTTAAAATACTGCTGAGGTAGCTATCATTTTTGTTATTAAAGTGCAATGTCAGATAAATTTTAAAATGTTATTTATTTTCAGATTTTAGAACCAAGTTATCGTCTAAACTTTTTTAGTTTTTCATTTTTTCATTTTTTCAGAGTTTTTATATGATCGAATTATTGCTATTGGTGTTGACAGAGTAACAACAAAAAAGTGCCAGTTGTTGAATTTATCGGAAGATAGCACAGAAAATATGAAAATTAATTAAAATACAACATGAGGTGGCTCCAGACATGTTTCAGTGGGTATGCAGCTTATTTTTATTTCACTTTTAGATATTTTTCCGAACAAATCCTTAAAATGTCGGTTTAAATCGTGTTTAATATCGTGTTGATAAAAATACTGTCTCAATCTGTAAATTCTGTATCGAATTCATATACTTAAAACATGCTTTTTCGTGCATATTAAACTTCAGAACAAAAACAAAAAATATAAAATAAACCCAACATTTTGTAAGTATGTGCTCATTTTTAATTAAAAATAATGATTGTTTAATATTTTCATTTCATTTATTAAATTGTGAATGATTTTTGAAAAACCACTAAAGTTACATCTAAAACCAAATTTACTGCAAAAATATTTAAAACTAACAAAAACACTGTAAAATTTTAAAACTGATCAAATGCAGCACAGAAAACATTAAAATAAATATTTCAAAAACGTATTTAAAAAAATATGAACAGAATTGTACGTTGGATGCCATGAATTATGGATTTATGAAGGTTTTAACTCCTCTTTATTATCCATTTTCCATTACATTTACATTTGCAACAAATCGAGACCTGGATAAATCTGTCTGAACCATCTGTCGGTTTAATAAATAGAACTAGACTTAACTGCAATTCATTCTAGTAAAATCTTTTGCCCATTTATGCATCCATTTTGCATAAAACGCTATACTCATATATATTCTTTCTAATGCTTTAATGCAATGATAAATGGCTGTAAATACGAGACTATTAAATAGGACGCAATGACTTTTGATCGTTGAACTATAAATTCTAGCATCTACTGTTTTGTAGTTTTATAGTTCATAGTTTTGCCATAAATCACTGACTGAATTTTAAATTGAATTTATACTGTGAAAGCATTTATAAAAGGAAACTAGTTGTGCAGCTTGTGAGCTGAGCAGGACTTCTCCGCTAGTATGGAATGGTGTTTTCATTAAAAATTGTTTCGAAGTGCTATCTCTAGTCGTTATAAAAATCGGAATAAACATCGATGCAATTCTTGACAGAACTTATAATTTCAAACATTTTTTCTCAAGAGACCGAAGTGCTATCGCTAGTCGTTCTCGAGCTCTTGAGTTGAGAGTAAGCGGCACGAGGCTGATCTTCCAAAAACTCGATTTTTTGAATTTTCTGGACGAATCATGAGATTCTAAGACTTTCAAAAAAAAATTGTCTGTTACCACCAGATGACCCCCAGATGACTCCCAGTAGGTAGTGGACCAAACATCGATGCATTTCTTGACTCAACTCATCATCTCAAACATTTTTTCTAAAAAGACCGAAGTGCTATCTCTAATCGTTCTCGAGTTTTGAAGCTGAGAGTAAGCGGTACCAGACTGATCCTCCAAAAACTTGATTTTTATAATTTTCTGGACGAATCATGAGATTCTAAGACTTTTTCAAAAAAAGTTGTCTGGTACCACCAGATGACCCCCAGATGACTCCCAGTATGTAGTGGACCAAACATCGATGTAATTCTTGACCGAACTTATTAATCCAAACATTTTTCCTGAAGAGACCGAAGTTGTATCTCTAGGCGTTCTCTAATTCTGGAGCTGAGAGTAAGCGGTATCAGGCTGATCCTCCAAAAACTTGATTTTTATAATTTTCTGGACGAACCATGAGATTCTAAGACTTTTTCAAAAAAAAGTTGTCTGGTACCACCAGATGACCCCCAGATGACTCCCAGCAGGTAGTGGACCAAACATCGATGCATTTCTTGACTCAACTCATCATCTTAAACATTTTTTCTAAAGAGACCGAAGTGCTATCTCTAATCGTTCTCGAGTTCTGGAGCTGAGAGTAAGCGGTACCAGACTGATCCTCCAAAAACTTAATTTTTATAATTTTCTGGACGAATCATGAGATTCTAAGACTTTTTCAAAAAAAAGTTGTCTGGTACCACCAGATGACCCCCAGATGACTCCCAGCAGGTAGTGGACCAAACATCGATACATTTCCCGCCTCAACTCATAATCTCAAACATTTTCTGAAAAACACACAGCTCTAGTTTTTCAAAAAAAAAATTTTTTTTTGTATGGAAAACCCGACTTTGGGTCACGGAAGTGGTGCTGGTGACCTAACCGGTGGAGTCACCATCACCAAAAATATCAGGTGCACGATGGGAAGAGATACCAAGTCGATTGGCATCAAAAAATTTGGAATCGGTCCGGTGGGAGTTCAGATCGATCGTTTACAGTAACACACCGAACCACCGAACCACCAGGCACACGGCCCTTAGTTTTTCGCATTTCACGGGTCGGGGGTTCAATATTTTCCGGATTTTTTTTTACAGGAATTTTCTTCAACTCAATACGGACAAAAAAAATATGAGATATTTTTGAGTTTTGTGTACAGGGAAGTCAGGAAAAATCAAATAAGATTGAAAAACCCTGAAAATGCTGGGAAGAAAACAATACTTCTCCGAATTTTGCGGAGAAGTAATAAAGCAATGAAAGTATTAATGGCTGTAAATGGCTGGTACAGCTAAAATATCTGTTTTGAATAGGCGATATGAATAAAATGTTAATTATTATAATTAAACTTGAAGACTGTGCTACTTAATCTGGTTGAATACAAAGTTAAATTATTAAAGTTCTGGAAAACTTATAGCATATAATTTCATTTAGTTGCATATTTCTGTTAGAAGCTATGTTAGCTCAAAAATGAATACTTGGGAATCGAAATATGTTATACGTATCGCAAATTAAAGTCTCCTCCAAACTCATCAATTCTCTTATTTTTTGATCATTTTTGATTGAGAAGCTGATTGTGAATCTACCTCTGATAAAATCTAGTATTAATTTATGAATAAGATTGATTATTCCAAACGAAATGTTTTTCACAATAATATTATATCATTACATGTCACAGCACCCAAACAATTTTTTGGACTTCGTGATACTTTTCTAGACCAATTTTGAATACTCAATATGTAAAACTCTATGGTTTGACCTCACTGTGCCATAAAAATATTCCTACTTACTTTTGGGAATCTAGGAGCATTTCAAAAAAATCTGAATATAGAGCATGAATCAGTGTCAATAACCGGTCTAGAAAAGTATCATAAAGATCCAAAAGTAATTTAAGACCCAAACTATGAGGTGGCGGTGGCGTATTATTAATGGAATTTTCCAAAGCTTCTTCAGTTTTGAAAATATTTTGTATATTCTAGTGATAAAGTTTACATGCTATTATTTTTCTCTCATATTCCTGGAAAATATCAAACAAAATCAATGAAAATTTAATTTATAAATTTAATTTTAATGACATAATAATCAATTCCTGAAATTTTGTCATTATTTCAAATTTGTCTGATATTCGTTTGATGTATTTTTTCTATGAAGTAAGTTGAAATTTTTAAAAATAATCCTTTTTAAAATGTAGTTCTAAAACTCAAGTTAAGGGGGCGCAAATGTTTAAAAAAAAGATTATTCTCAAAAGCGCGCGATGTGCAAAATTTAAAATGCACACCCTCAAATAGATTTTTAGTTAATTATTAGCATGACATTTTTTTTTAATAATCAATTTATCAAATTTGAACCAAAAAGTATAAAATTTCTACATCATACAGTGGAATAATTTTTTTATTTTCAAACAATATTCATTAAATTAAATTTAATCACATTTTCTGAATCTTAAGATAAAATTCAAAAAATACATTAAGTTTGATTATTTTTTCAATTATTATGTAAACTGTAGCAAAACATATTTTGTATATTCAATTAATAATTATTTGATGATCTTGTATGGATCACAAATACCTTAGGGTGTGCAGTGCACACCTTGCACACCCCGACGAGCCGCCACTGGAAGTAAGTAATGAATCATTAGAAAAATAATTTAATGAACAATTAAAATATTATGTCAATAATTCTTTTTTCAGATTTTTGAATTTTGATTACTTCGAAGAAACACAGAAAAGCACAACAAAATGTAGGTTTACAAATGAAATATTACAATTTAAATGAAAAACTTTGTCCATAAATAATACAATAAATTGATGGCTTGTGGGTGTTTGATAATTAAATAACATAAAATGGAAAAATACAAATTGGCTGTGTTGAAAATTTTGAAACTTTGTAGAGAATGATGTTTTTGTTTGTACAACTTGAAATTTGTAAAAGATACTCCACTCGAGTGTTTTATAAAAAAAAATATTTTTGACTTTAATTTTAATTTAGACATTGATTGGAAATGTTGATAAAAAAGCAAAATTAATTAAAGTTTAGATACTGGAACAAATTTTACAATTTGAGAAGCAACAAAATATTTTGCCTGTTTTGGAAAACTTTTAACTAATATTCAGTTCAGTTTCTGTAATATTGTTCTGCTTTTTTCATGTTAACAAAAATTATGCAACTCTGAACTTTGAGAACTCTTTAGTGGAAACAGCGCATTTTATGTGTATACTTTAATTATTAATGTTTCTCTACCGAATGTAATATGTTAGTAGCTGAAGTTTATCCCGGTTTATCCAGTTTATCAAATAAACTAAAGAAAGTATGAAAAATTTTACAATGATACATTTTTATGATGCATCTTTTTTCAAATTACGATGAAACATGTTGGAAAACATTAATAAAGATTCTTTTCATCTGAAAACTAAGTCTCGTAGAACATGTCAAAACTTTAATGTGCATATCAAAATTTGTTAGTGTTACTTGAGCTGACTGATTACAGCACTGTCAAAAAATTATGTTGAAAATATTTTACCTCAAAATATTTAAATCTAAGATATATAATATATGAAAATATGAGGCTATTTGTTTTTAAATATCCTTAATTATGAAGCACAATGGAAATATTGATTAGAAATTCAAAACCTTTGTAAGAATTCTGATTGAATTGCAACAACAACTTATAAAATAAAAATAAATTGTGTACATTTGTTACAACAATGTTGAAAAATGTTGAGCGTGGAATATCAAGCCACTGTTTTCCGCTACTGTTTTCATAGAAACTAAATTAGTTTTCAACTTTTTTATAAAATTCTTTTTATTTCGTGGTATTTGAAATCATCCGTATTCCTTTTTAAATTTTACATGAATGCAGATTGTAGTGTTTGTCAGATTGTGAGAGTTTTTCAGATGACAAAGAATTGAAAAATTTCCTTAATTTCAACATTCATGTATTTCATGAAATAAATATATTTTACTAGTTATTATAATCACGCTTTGAAAATAAATTATTGTATATAAATTTTCATGAATTTTTGAATTTGTGGATACATATTTTTTGATAAAAATTATAATTCAAACGGATATTATGTTAATGTAAAACAATTCAATAGAATCTTAATTTGGAATTTCACTCTAATTCTTGAATTGTGTCTGCTGTGAGAGGAAACGAGATTTTCAACAAAACTACAAAATGTATTTTTAGAAGCATTCAAATATGTTGAATATAAAAAACTTACAAAAAAATCTTGAATTTCTATGCATTTATGCGCTTGTACCATCGAACAAATATTTATCACTAAAGCAATTTATGGCAATTTATGTGAAGTCTTCATATTGCTTGGTCGGTTGGTATTTAAGATTATTTTTCCGATATTTTTTAGTAATTTTTTGTTTTTGTTGTATCTTTTATAAAATACTTGGAAAAATGGAAAACAAGAAAATCGGTATACCCACATTTTATCTGCTTTATTATTTTTACTTTTTAGAGTCAGTTTCTATTTGCTTTTTTTGATTGGTACAGAAGATAAAAATGATACAAACCTAACGGAATTGGTTAATTGATTAATTAATTGTTTAAAACATTTCTTTTTTTGGAAACATAAATGTTTATTTTTTGAAAGACGCTACTTATTTCAAATTAATTAAAATTATTGTTTGAGATATATTTATACGTTATTTCGGGGAAGGCAAACCTATAGCAATTTGATGTATAATATCACTAAAATGGTTTTAATCGTTTTAAGTTGATTCAACATTTATTTTCATAGCAAGTATACAAATAAATTTTAATGATCAAATCATAATTGTTGAATCCTTACTTAAACTTAAATAGTCAACTTAAAAGACTAGTCAAATATATCAACATGTAATTAATAAAGGCCAAATTCTTTCTACAAAATATGTTGAGACAATGAATAAAAAGAAGAATGGAACAATCATTGTACTTATCGTATTTTATTGCCTGGAAATAGTGCACTGGTTTATGAAAGATACCAAAAAGACATTGGATTAAACTATTCTTTCATTTTTTCAACTTTAGCAGCTGGCGGAAAGGATGACATAAATTTTGAAAGACAGACGGGTTTTAATGAACGTTGAATAAAGATGTTATAATTGGTTTGCAAATTCATTTTCATAAAGTATTTTTTAAAACTTCAGGGAATGAAATATTTCAAACTAGATTGAGATCTACAGACATTTTATTGATTCAACCAAATCATGAATTGTTATCAAAAATTAATTGCACATTATTTATCTAAAGGCAAAGAATATAAGATTGCATATAAATTGTATTGATTCAAAACATATTATTAAAAATTGTCATCAAAAGTTTGAATAGTCGTACAGATTGAATTATTTAACATATTAAAAGCATCCATATTCCATAATGAAACATTTGAACTGCAAGATGAATAGCTACAAACTCTATGTGCTTTTCATCCGAACCAGTTTCACTTTTATCGGTGAAATGGCAAAATAACATTCAGCGATTTCAAAATTGTGATACTCGCAAACCGAACAAAAGCACAATGGCCACAGAGCATAACCGAAACATTAGTTTGTGCTGAAATTGGGATAAATAAATCACAATTGATTAAAGTTTATTCAAAATATTTATACAATCTCGAAGCAATCCGAGAAGAAGCACAACGTCCAAAATTATGAATGCAAACAACAATAAATTTAATTCAATTTCCAAGAGAACTTAATTCCAAACAGCAGCACAACAACATAATAACAGTATAACAACATAAATTTAATGTTTTAAGTAATCAAAAGTGACAAAAATTAAATTTCAGATTTATGTTGTACACTGAAACAAATTTACTACTTGTCACAACCTTAAATCACTTTTAACCCTTGCAATCGGCTTGTTATAAGGTTAGATATATACTTGACACAAGGGTATATACACTTGCGATAAGAGTATTTAACCTTGTGCCAAGATTTTTTAACCTTGTCACAATCTGAAATTCACTTTTAACCCTCGATGTAAACTGACCACAAGGTTAAATACTACTTGCAGCAAGGGTATTTATGCTTGTCTCAACTACAATTTAACCTTGTCACAAGTTTCCACGGAGGGTTAAAAGTGAATTTAAGATTGTAGCAAGGTTAAATTTACACTTGTGACAAGTTTAAATTTGTACTTGAATTGAAATTAAAAAAAAAGTCGCAACTTTTTTGATTTAACACCCCCAACATCTCACACGCTCCCGTTTCTTTCGATTTTTACTCACTCTCACCTTATACCCTTCCCTTAACCTATCCTCCTTTAAAAACTCTACCTTATAACTCTTTTTTGCATCTTGCCTTTACCCAGGATTGAACCCAGGATCTTTCGGTCGCTCGATACAAGCCCTAACCACCATACCAACAATATGTTGATCTAACGCTCGTTTAAATATGAACTTATGTTGAATTTATCAAAAATATATATTTTTCAAGATTTGTTTAGTTTTTACGATGAAATTTCTACGCAAAGCAAAACCTTGACAAAATATTATAAATAAAACAAATTATAAACAAAATGAATTTATGGAGCGATTATTCAACAGTATTAGGTTTTTTTCGAGTTTTTCGTGATTTTAGTTCTAGAATATACGTGGACTGCATAAAGTGCCGTACACATTATGAAAGTAACTTTTTCAAAAAATCAAAGATTTCTGTTAAAGTTTTTTGGGCGTTTCATATTTTTTTCCTTTTTTTCGAATTTTAGCTTATTAATTGTCTAAAGAATGTGTTTTTACCATTTTCTATGAGTTCTGAAAGTTGAAAGATTAAATTAAATTTTGGACTTTAACAGTAGGAGTAAATTTGATTAACTTGCAGCGCAAAATTAGGAAATTCTCTATTATTTGTGAAAGTTCAGCCTCGCAATTTTGATCAGAATATTTGATTACTGCAAATTTACAAATATGATTCATATTTATGTCAAAAATGATGCAAAAAAGAAAATTCGTAAATTTATACTTTTCTCAGCAATTTTCATGCGCAAACCATTAAAATGGGTGAAATTGTCTAAAAGGTGAGTGAAAGTTGAGTTTTTCATACAAATTTGCGTATAGAATAGACTAGTATGAATTAAAAAGAAAATTTGGAAAAACACAACTTCTACTCACCTTTAAGACAATTTCACCCATTTTACTGGTTTGGCTAATGAAATTTGCCTCAAAAAGCATAAATTTAGGAATTTTCTTTTTTGCATCATTCTTCACATAAATATGAATCAGATTTGTAAATTTACGGTTATCAAATATTCTGATCAAAATTGCGAGGCTGAACTTTCACAACTAATAGAGAATTTCTTAATTTTGCGCTGCAATTTAGATTAATTCACTCCGATTATTATCGAGGTCCGATTATCAATTTTTATTTTGACACATTCTCACTATTTTGACGCTTATTCGTTCTCAATGTGATCTTTCAATGCTTAAAACTCGTAGAAAATGGTTTTAGACAATAAATCGGAAAATAATTTATGAGACGCCAAGAAAACATTCACGGAAAACTTAGATTTTTTGAAAAAACAACTTTCATAGTTTGTACAACGCTTTAACGCAAATTTATGTCAAAATATACGTTCATCTTGTTTAAATCAACAAAAAAAAAATATCTACGATAAGAATATACAGTCTAAACATTGCGAACGTTTTCACTTGCATTTTTATAAATTAGCAAAAAAATGTATGGCAAAAAAGAAGGTTGGAGTTGAGAATCGATCAAGGATTAATTATATTAGGTTTCTCACAAACTTAAAAAAACCTTGTTTTAAGTTTATATTTAAGTGTATCACAAGCCGAGCAAATAGGTTTGTGACAAGTTTAATTTAGGTTTGTCCTAATCTTAACTTAAGGTTGTTACAAGAATAAATCCCGCAACCTTAAATAAACTTGTGACAACCTTAAAAACCTTGTTGCAAGGTTTTTAAGGTTGTCACAAGACTTTTAAGGTTGTAGCAAGAAGATATTTTTTTCAGTGTACAATTTGTTATTTTTGTTGAGCGCAGCGACGTCTTAAATTTTCTTTGCTTTGAATAATGTTAATGCTTCAAGATGGAATATTTGTAGACAATTTTTTTTTGTCATTTGCATTAGATAGCTTCGGCTTTGAGGTGTTGTTCGTGCTGGAAATTTTCGAGTGAACTTTTACTTTACACCATCAGGCAAGGGTTTTTTCAAAAGTAATTTGCTCAAGGAGTTCAAAGTAAAGTATCCCTAGCAACCAAAGTTTTTGAAATCATTGGAAGAATCTTTATCTTCTTTGCTATTAAGTAATTCTTCCATGCTTTAACTTTGTTTTTTGAAATTTTAAATCTATAAATTGTGTTATATGGTCCAACCACCGTCTGGTTAAGAATTTTTCACTGTAACAACTTCTGAAATTGAATTAAATTAAACTCGATTAAGTTAAAAGGTGATTGTGTTACTTGTTTCGAGTTGTAAAACTTCCAACCCATTTTATGACACAAGATTGAAAATGCCTTGATTTATTTCATTTAGCAGATAAAATGATATAAATATAATGAAGGGAAGAGAAACACTTTTAGCTCGCTCGACATAAATAAGTTTACGAGTTTTAATAGAATTATGGAGTTGTTTCGTTGTTTATTCAATTGTTAGTCTTGTTATCCCATTATTCAGTTTAATATACGCACAAGTATTTCCCATTTAGAGATTTTTGTTGGGATATGCCATCTAATTGAGTTGGATTTTTCCTGAAATGATTAGTCAATCAAGAGTTTATTTATAATAACTTGAAATTATTCCATTTTGCAATTATATTTAATTGAATTAGACAGATTGACATATTATTAATATGGACTTCTTTGTTCTTTTCTTTCGTTATATTTTAATATTTTTTTGAATAACTGCTCTAACCTAGTCCCAAACAAACTATACAAATTTCTATAACTTTAATTTTATGCATAAAATTTTGTTAATTTTAATTTCACAGAACTATTTATTTCTTGCTTAACTCTTTATAACACAAATAAAACATCCTAAAAATATCTTGAAAAAGACTTCGCAAAGAAATAAAACCCGTTACAGTTCGTTTTAAATGAGAAGTTTTATACACAAATAAATTCCAGCTTCTTTGTCATAAACTCACGAAAAGAAAGTTAGAATTCTTGAAACCAAAGAATGTTCGTTTCCACCAAAAAAGAGAAAAACATAGCAACAAGAAAAATAAGAGACTATCTACATAAAATTTATTTCCCGAATGTTTATTGTTTCAAATAATAAAACCGATATTTTGTCTGAGCAGCCAACAAAAATACTATAATTTAGAAACCTTTTAATGTTCCTGAAATACTCTGATAAAAAATACATTAGCTTGGAATGGAAAATTCACCCATGATGCATGATAATAGCCTTATGATATATTCACAATCTTTAGCTGGAAATGCTCTTAGTTTTGTTCAACTTTGCAGTCATGACCAAAGAATATTTTTTTTAAAAAGCTGATATGCCAAACAAATTGTATTCTATGAAATAAAACGTCCTATATCCAATCTCTCTCAGACAACTTCACTAAAAAACGAACAACAGAAATCTTGCTGACTTTAAATAAGCATTTAATATTTTATGTACTCGTTGGTACAGAAACGAAAGTACAATGCTTAAAATACTAAAAATGCTCAGGTAAGCAAAATACAAAAAACTATGACAAAAGTGAGAGAAGTTTGTTGGGTGGAAATATTATCATCTTCGGCAAACTAGAAGACAGGAAACTTCGCTGAAATTGTTGAAATTTGTTTATAACATGTAAGCGTTTTCTGCACAATCCTCTTATGGGCTTTCACTTTAAATCCAACAAAACTTGCTGCTCTAACAATGCATTTTATATCCGAGCAAAATGCAAACGAAACTCAATAAATTAGATTCACTGGAAAACTTACAAAGCCAATTCATAGAAACAATTCCAACATGATTTTCGGTTTGTTTAAGCATCTTTTGAACAACCTTAATCGCAGATAAGTTGGCATATTTGTGTGTTTGTATCGTACTTAAAGTTTTTTTTTGTGTTCTCAACTCTTTTTAAAAACCGTTTTAGGGTTTTCCAATTGAATGCACTCTTATAGTGCTAGAGTTTGGTTAAACTTTATTCAACTAAAAATCGATAGACATCAAGAGCAGACACATGCAATTCAATGATTGGGATAAAATTGTGGACTTGACCTTTATGGGTATCTAGTGGGTACAGTTTTCTGTCTACACAAAATAATGGGAATTGTTAATGTCTGATTGGTTTTGATAGAGCACTAGAAATGTCAAGTTTGGATGATTCGATGCTTGGAAAAAAAAATCAAATTTTGAAACTTGAAATATAAAATTTTTCTTTAACTTATTGAAATTCGTTTTAAAGATTTTTCCCCAAAAGTTTTATTATATTTCCCTTCAAAAAAATATGTTTTATAGATACTTGGCAAAAATCCCAAAAAACGTTCTGATCTCGAAATTTACCCGCAAGATTTGGCTCATTCGTTTACTTTTACCACGTTTCCCAAGTAACTCACGTTTCCGTTCTTTTTATTTATTTTCTGCTTATGTGCGATATTTATATTTCATTTTTTATTGCAAATTCACAGTTAAATGTATTAAAAGGAATATTCTTGCAGGTATTCTTTGCAGGCAATTTGCAAGTAATTTATGCCACGCTCAGAATTATTTCAGTTTTGTTGGAGGTTTGGGATGTTAAATTAACTTACCCGGCTTCAAGCGTTTTTGCTGATAAATTTAACTTTAGCCTCTCAATAAATTGGAAAAGCTAATGTAATAGAACAATTGGTAAGATTAAAAATTTTAAGTCAGACCACTAAATACTCTATTTGATAATGAAGTATGGACAATTTACATGATCGTTAAATAAATTATTATTTGTCACAGTTTGTTGATGCTGAATGTTTTACATCCATCTTTTTTTCTTTTTTCTTTAAACAATGATTGTAAAAATTGACACACATTGATTGCCTATATTGATAACTATATTGATTCAAATTTTTGAAAGCTCAAAAAGTTTTATCACTCTGTACTAAAAATATAAATTAGTTAAAATAAATGACGAAAATATGATGAAAATTAATTGGAAAAATTAATTATATGTTATTGAAATTTAATTTGAAAAGACTCGCTGCCAATTATAAATAAACAAATTGTAATTCATAAACTATATTAAAACCAATCCTGATGATTTGTAATTAGCCAGTTGACCGCATTGAATAATGAATGAAAATTCGCGATATTTTTCTATTGAAGGAACTTTATTGAAATATATTTTAAAGCACAATGTTACTTTTCGCAAATTTTTATTGATTTCAAATGATCGTTTGGATTATAAGTGTCCGTTAACTTCAGAAAATATCTCGAAAATTCTGTTTTATTTCAAGATTTTTGAACTAACTTTTATCTAACTTTTATCATTATATACCTATACACTAGGGTGGTCCATATACTAAAAGCACGTTAGAAGTGCGCTCCCAAAGCAAAAGTTTGATTTAGATGACAAAATAAAAATTCAGTAAAATTTTCAAATTTTTTGATGCACGCTTTAGTGGTGCTCATCGAGCTTTTAGTTTTGACATTTTTACAGATTCAAAATCATTAAATTTTTTGAGTTCCACAAAATATTTTATTGAGTTTCATAAACAATTTAAATGCATTATGTTTATAAGAACTTCAAAAAAAAATTTCAGCCAAAAATATAAAGAAGCCAAAAAGTTATAGAACTAGTTTGAAAAGTCGATTTTATGCAAAAGCTGTCAGAGCCGTCAATGTAACCTCATGAGCCTCCAAATAATTTTATCTCAATTTTTTTACCTTCAGATGCAAGTTCATTTATCCCTTAACCAAATGCAAGTGGTCCCGTGATTTTTTGATGACGCAATCGGAAGTTATTAACATTTTTAGTAGACTGATTTTTTCATTGGTCGCTTGTTGTTGTTGTAATCCTCAATAAATTCTTTTCTGAATATTTACAAGCCCAATTTTTATGGAAAATTCACCAAAATTTGGAATAATTTTCTTTTTATACTACTTTATAAAAATCTTGAAAAAATTTTTGAAATTTTGCACCGAGAGAGTAGAAATGAATTTATTTCAGGATTACAACAACAACAAGCTACCAATGAGAAAATCAGTCTACTAAAAATTTTAATAACTTCCGATTGCGTCATCAAAAAGTCACGGGACCACTTGCATTTGGTTAAGGGATAAATGAACTTGCATCTAAAGGTAAAAAAATTGAGATAAAATTATTTGAAGGCTCATGAGGTTACATTGACGGCTCTGACAGCTTTTGCATAAAATCGACTTTTTAAACTAGTTCTATAACTTTTTGGCTTCTTTATATTTTTGGCTGAAATTTTTTTTTGAAGTTCTTATAAACATAATGCATTTAAATTGTTTATGAAACTCAATAAAATATTTTGTGGAACTCAAAAAATTTAATGATTTTGAAACTGTAAAAATGTCAAAACTAAAAGCTCGATGAGCACCACTAAAGCGTGCATCAAAAAATTTGAAAATTTTACTGAATTTTTATTTTGTCATCTAAATCAAACTTTTGCTTTGGGAGCGCACTTCTAACATGCTTTTGGTTTCCCATACAACTTTGGACCACACTACTATACACATAAATTGGTCAATATGGTTCACATTATTTATCAATTTAAAAATTATTGTATATATTTAATTTGAAGTTTATAGGAGATATTGATTTAAACCTAACTGAAAATCATATAACAATAATGTTTTATGTAATTTGATAGAGTTGAAGTCCTTCTTGTATTCTTAGCACAACTTTATCTCAACACCTGAAAAACCTTGAACAAAAACTTCTACAGAATATTTAATAAAACGCTAAACTTTCCTATCAGATATACAATTTTGCCTAATTATGCTGGAAGACTGAGCAACGAGATTAACCAATTTTTTATGGTTTCGCAAACACTCGAAACATTCGGTGGCGGTACCATTTCCGTTTCAATTTCATTTGGCGCTTAAAACTAATTAAAACGCGTACGAAAATAAATATAATTGCGTGATGCTCATACAAAAATATATTATTTTACGCATCAGATTAGAGTTTCAATTAGTGGCGTCAAGAATTGTTGAATTCTAGATTAAATTAATCATTGAACAAAACACTGAATTACTGAATTGATGACATTACAGAACTGCTGAATTAAAATTAAAAACTATAGTTCCGATTCACAAAATCCACCATAATTATCCCATCATCAGCGAAAATAGTGATATTGTAGCCATTTTTTGTCAGTCATCAATTATTTTTTCATAACTGACTTATTTTATCAGTTTTTTACATTTATCTGTGAAAATGAAAATATAGTAGATGAAGTATTACTGTATAATAAATTCTTAGCTTATTTTCGTTGAAACATATATTCCGATATATATAAACTAAAAAATAGAACATCACTGGATTTCGTTAATTTCTGCCTTCATCCATGCATGCAAAGCACTAGCAAAAAGGCAAAGCTCGTGGTGTAAATTTGTTTTTTGCTTTTACCACTATTTCTCTGTACCAAATTATTCAAATCCAAGGGAGCTAGATTTAATGATTATAACGAGTGTTAATCCAAGCATATACTATTTTAATATTTTTTTTTGATCTTCAAAAATTTAAACTTGAATATTAAAAACGAAAACTTAAAAATTGAAAGCTGAAAACAGGAAACAAAACAAAGTATGTTTTTATACATGTTTAAATTTTTTTTGTAGGCTCACTTGCCATTCGATTATATATTGTACAAAAAATTAATTCTGAAATTAGAACGAAAAACCAGTTCAATTCATATCAAATGAACTCGCAATAAACATTTTTGCACATTTTTAAAAACATAAAATTTTAGATACGTAATTTGCTGAATAAATTTTTAAATTCACTGAATGAATTTATAGTAAATTACTTGATTTTCAGTAAATTAGGTTTAACTTTAATAGTATTTGATTTTATTTATGGTTAAGTTTTATGTATTATATTTTTGAATTATGTTTCTGCACTGGTCTTTTCTTACTTGTACAATATCAAGGCTAGACATTACGTGCGGTATATTAAGAACAACAACTATGTATTTATCAAACATTCAACTTGCCGTAATAGTCATTTTAGATAATATTTCATCAAACGTGAACCAATCTATAATAAATTTGTATTCACTTGTACACATGAACCTATTCTTGCACGCAAACAGATTAATCTTTAACATTACTAAAAAATAGAGCGCGCAATACGATTATTTCCACCAAAAAGCAGCAAAACATAAAAAATTGGAAGCATGCAATTATAATAACATTTGATTGAATTGATGGACGCATTTCATCAAACCATATTATTCCAAATAGTAACAAAAATAGCAAACTAACAAAGAAATTAATTAATTTGAAAGTTTCCGTTAGATAGTTTTCGTACAATGTTTTTTGTTACTTTAGTTAGCAAAGAAGATTATTTTAAAGTTTTTATTTAAATTCACTGTTTGAATGGTAAAAAATTTGCTGAAAAATTTAATTTGTTTTATTACTGTACTGACCTTCAACAACAAACTTTTTTCCACCACACGATCAACATCAATCAAGATGATTTCTTTAACTATAAGCTGCTAATAAACTTCTATTTGGGAATAATTATCGAAATTGGTTCAGATTATAGGATTCATAATAATAATGAGTAATGTTGTAGTTTATTCTGTAGAATATTATTTTTGGTTGAAGTAAACAAAATGAATTTTTTAAGATTAATTTAAAAAAAATTTTGAATTGTTTTTTGATCTCAATTCATTCATTTTTAAAACTTTTTGTTGCAAAATTTTATGAAAAAGATGAAACGATATCCCCAATATTGAAATCCCCAATATTAGATTATCCCAATTCAAATTCAAATATTTATGTATCAAAAAAAGGTTAAAAATAAAAAAATATTATCAAATTAAAGGCAAATAAAACTAATAAAAACAAAAAATCTAAAATACTATTATTTAGTAGGTTTATAAAAATTAAAAACATATAAACTGAATAAATAAAAGAAGAGATTTTTACACATTGAAATCAAATTACTATTGTAATAATTTTAAAATGCTTGCAATATCCGACCAAGTAGTCATATGAACAAAAAACAGCTTAATATCGATAAGTTCAATATGAACTACATTATTAAATTAAATCAATCAAACAATAAAAATATGCCTGAACAAACATCTATTTAATAAACATCTATTTATCAAAACTTTAATTTGACTTAAATTCAAAAATATCTATCATTAATTTAACTCTGTGAAAACAAACTTAAAAACTCAATAACTATAAATATCAAGAATAATTAAGAATTATTTGTATTATCATCAAGAATTATACAATTAGGCACAACATTGAAGTACGTTCCAGTATCAGTGTCGTATAATTAGTTTATATTGATTTAACTTTGTGTACAAACAGAAGTATCTCAGAAGTATCCAAAGATTTTATTCATTTAGAAAACTGAAATCATTGGTGTTTATAAAGCTCGTCACTTGTGGAAAAACAAATAAAACACACATTTCTTACTTCAACATGACAAGCAAAATAAAGCATTTTCCACTGCGACACACTTTGTTTTATTTTTTGGTTGAGAAATTACACTGAACAAATTAAAAGAAGATTATCCCATAAATTATAACTAGGTTCTTTTAAAATCACAGATAAATAAAGAGTAGATCATTGCCAACAAATTGAATGATTTCTCCTTTATGTTCAGTGTAAAAAAAGTAATATAATCTCAGTTAATTAAACAATAAATGTGTGCTATCATTTGATCTTAATTGAAGTACTCATGAACAATATTTACATAAAACACTGAATGCACTTAAATGCAGAACTTATCTCGTATATAAGTATGATTTTCTTCCAAATTTGTCGAAAAAGCCATTTATGAGCAAATGACACATTTTTCTCGCTAAGAAGTATAAAATAAGTAAAATGCAGCATGAAGAAGTAATTTTTAATAAATGCTTCAATAAAATGACAATTTATTATAAAATTTATGGGCTCTAAAACTGCACTTACGGCTATAAAAAAGTATACTCAGTAAATACCAGTTTTATCCATGAATATTGATAAAGTTTCAATAAATTTTGCAAAAGTAAGTATTATGAAATACTTGCACCTCAAAAATAAATTTTCTGTTAAATTTTTCCTTTTACAGACTCTTTTAAGCTTTCCAAGTATTTAGGAATTAATAAATTTGTTGTTTGAACACCGTAGATAATTTACACTAATTTTGGATGTCATTAAAATTAGCGTCTAAAGAGCATTTAGATGCGGATTGCATAAGGATGCCTTTGAATGATGTCTGCTTATTAAAGTATATTGATACTGTAACTAGTTTTGGGTTGTAATTCAATCAAAAAAAACAACTGAAGTTATCAATAATATACTATACCTAGCATCAAATTTTTCACGCATGATGTTTTTAATTTTTGTTAGCTTCAAATTAATCTCACTGAATATTTTATTAAAAAGCAATTTTCTCCAATCTTGACATTAATAAAATGATCATCTTCATTACCCTCTAACTCTGCTAAAACATGGTGGCCTCTGGGCTATTCAACAAAGTTACTGATGTATAAATAAATTATCGTTGTTGTTGATTTTTTGTTGCTCGGGCGCGAATATTAAATTTATTTTTAGCCAATCTTTTGACTTTCTTAGCGAGCGTTATAATTCACATAATACACAGATTAATTATGTAAAGTGCCTGCAAAATCAATCAATCAAATACGTCACAAATTAAACAAAAGGCTAAGAGATCGCTAAGAAAACTAAAAATGGAAATCTTAAAGTATCAATGCTAGCGCTATTCTAATCTAAAAACGCTCGACAATGGAGAGTAGACACATTTTCTGGTGAGTTTGGCTGTTAATGGTTGGATTTTTTCCACGTTTGGGAATTTTTCTAAAGAATGTATAGCATATTCTTCGATTTATTCATGTATAATATATATATCTTAAGGTTCTAGAGGAACTTGAATAATCAATTTTATTTTTTTCTTTAAAAAAAAAATTATTAAAAAGAATTTCACCCATCATGACCCTATTTCAATTTCATAAGACCTTTCAAAAACTTGAGATGCTTGAAAGCAATAAATTCTGTATTTTGTGAATGACATTTAGATTCCAGAAATTTCAATTTAATCCAAATTCTAGCATGGTATCAGAAAAAAAACATATCATAATAAAAACAAAAAGCATAACTCAGCGCTATCAACTGCTCAACTGCCTCTGAGTGACAGTGAAAAGCATTCAAAACATTCAAATAATATTCGAAAGTGATTTTTGATATGGAATGAAACATAATGCTTAAAACGTTTCAAGCGATATCATAAAACACCAAAAAAACTGATGTTTTTTGTAGCATTTTAGATTCCCATTCCTTGAGGAAAAAATTTATAGTGAAGCCATCGCAGTGCATGTTCAATTAACACTAACCTGTATGAAAATTAAAAGTATAGCAAACGTTTAAAACGTTGATTCAAAAAAAAATTTAAATTTCCATCCAAAATGAAACTTTTTAAAAAAATTTCTATTTTTGTTCTTCTTTAATTATTTTTGAAAGATTATCGGAATTTTTCTTGGAATATAGCAAATTACCATATAGCAAATTCAATTCAGTCAACAAAATTTATAATCAATAAAAATATAAATGGAAAATGGTCAGTCTGACAATGTTTAATCAAAAATAGATGATATGCATCTAAAATTTACAATAATCATAAAAATTCTCAACTGCTCTTGGGTGTGTTATGCTCTTGAAACTGTGCTGTTGGTTTCTTCTTAACAGTTCAGAAAAATCATATATTATAGATGTTGTTTGTGCATAAAGCAGCTTAATTCTTATGCTAGGGATTAAAGAGCAGCTCTTGTCAACAACATGTAATGAAAATTCTGAGCCTTTCTTCCATTTGGATTGTGCTTTCCATGGCTTTATCGAACGAAGTGAACAGGTGTTGATGTTCTTGCTACTTTGAGGTTAAAACCCTCGATAAAATCTGTAGCCAACACCCACACCTGTGATTTTTTTAAATAGTGTCATGCATGTTATGTTTGTAATACGGCAAGTAAAGCATTTATATTCAAGAATATTGTGTTTTTCGAGGCTACAAGTGTTATTTGCAGAAAAATGACAATATAAAATAGAAATGATAGACTTTTTTATACACTTTTTTGTCATAGCCTCGGAAAACCAATCGTGAGGCTTTGTTTTCAGCTTTTCAGTCATTAAAAAGTAATGCCTGCTTTTTGCAAAGGGGATTAGAATTTTTCAATGCATGCATTTTGAATACATCGTATATATGGACTTTCATTATTTTATGATAGAACTTTAGAACAAAAGCGTGCAATAAAATATCCTTAACAATAAGAATATTATCCATATGAGTTCATTCTGACAATATGAATTTTCATGAAAATCACTGCATATTATTTCAAATTTCAACGTTTTACGATCACATATTTATAACAGTTTAAATGCATTTTCATTGAGCTATTGTAAATTATATCTGAAATACACATCATTCAACTAATGCATTCTTTTCGATGTGAATTATTAAATATGATATCATAAATTTAGATTCATTATATTATCCAAGGCAGGAGAACAAGTGCATGATTGTTTTATTGCACAATATTAAAAATAAATCACAACTAAAAGGCAGCTCTCCACATCCGCTTACATCTACGCTTTTTTGCAATGAAAGCAGTTTATGATAACAAAACGAAAAACTAATGAAAGCAAAACTTGATATGAAAAATAATAACTGCAAATTCTTCTTTCAAAATGTTCTGAAATATTTTGAATATGCAAATTAAGGGTAGATCCTCTATAAGTAAGTAGTATTATAAAACACAATCTGTAATAATATGTATTGTAATATTGGGCGTGAGACAAAATAATCTAAATTGCAAGTAGTAGTCATATTCTATTCAAATTCAGTTTTTTGGTATATTTATTACAATTGATATTTAAACAATCGAAATTGACAAAGCTCACCTGCTCATACATTAATCAACATTTTTGAATTTATGATTTTTCTACAGAAAATAGAAAGTTTACCGGGTTGAAATTAAATTACTTTTAGTTTTTAATTATTTGCATATTAAAAACATATAGTTCACTTTTAACGGTTGAAATTAAACATTTGCGTCGAGCTGTAATTAAATTAATTAAATCAAACGAGACTGAAATGTATTCAAACTATTTTCTCTGTACTTTCCATGCTTCAACTGCAATTATATCAATTAACAAACTAACATAGGTACGTAACTAACATAAATAACACTTTTCATAAATGATCATTTGAACAACGTTTTAATGGCGTTTCGAACAATTTAAAACAAAGTAAAAGAAAACTTATTAAATGCATTACTGTCAAGTGTCAGCTATATTGTGATTTTCATGTATTTTTTGTGGATTTGCACTTTTTAGTGAAATTTCGAATTTACATTAAAGTCGCTAACCAAATATGTTTTCAATGCATTATGCATGTGGAAATGTTAATTATTCGTATTACACAAATTATGTAATATCATAATATTTGTTGTTAAAAGTGGATTATCTGTCTGTGATAATTTATAACTTCAAACTTATTTTAGTTTGGATAAATTTTCTCAAACTAAAATATACTTAATGGCAATGCCACAAACAATGCTTGAATTTTACTAGCATAAAAGTCACTAAATCTCCTTTACCAACCTATTTCTCTTGTCTTCGCAGTGCATCTGAAGAATCTGATACTGCATGGCATTTAATAAATCAGACACAACCATAATTTATTTCAACAGAAAAATGAGATCATATCGAGAAGATAAAATACATGAAAATACATAAATATAAAATATAAAATACAGTCTCTCATTTCCAGTTTTTCTGCAGTTTTTCACTCGTTTTTCCCATGATTTATATGGAAAGGCTATAAAATCAAACTGCTTTAATTATAATCAAGTGCAACATTCAATAGATTGATTTTTATTTATTTTTGTGCTGAAAATGTAAGAAAATGCTTGAAAATTTTAGGATATATATTTAACATAGGATTGGTATGAAAGTGTATGCTAAAAAAATACACTAAATATAAAAACCAAAAAACTATAAAAAGAGAAAATTGAACGGATTTCACAATTTGCTGTTCTTCCTCTTTTGTATTTTTATACATACTTTATTTGCTAATGATATTCAATTTGAAGAGTATCCAGAATTTATAGTTTTTTGGTTGAACTGTGGAAAATAAACCTTTTCAAATTATAAATACGGATGCTTAAATCGCATAGTCAAACTTTTATATATAGGTTTTTACTTTCGTAATCAAAATTGTTTAACTACGGAAAATGTTTTTGATCAGGGACAGGGTCCTATTGGCAAAAACTAATTAAAATGTAAATTAAAATGAAAATTTTAAAATAAAACAAAACATCAATCCGAAAATATGTTTATAAAAAAAGGTCAGTCAAAGAAATAAATAACATAATCGAACAATCATTGTAGTCTGACATGCATCAAATACACCACAGCTCTCCTCTACAAGTTCAATAAACTTATTTTTAATAAATCACAAGCTAATGAAAGTCTCAAAGAACTACTTTATTATCTGACACACATCAATCTTAAACGATTTGAATCTGTTTTTATGTGTTTAAAGTCACCAAAACCTTTTTTTACAGTGCCTCCCGCAGCGCACTCTTCACCAATTCAATCTGTTCATTTTAAATATATAAAATTGTTAATGAAATAAAAAAATTTCATCAATCCAATTTAATTAATTGAGCCAATTAGGCTAAATATAAGAGTGTGGCTTTCAAAACACATAAAAGCCATTAATTGTAGGATCACTTTCATTCCAAAAGATTCAAAAATCTACAAATTCCGAAAATTCGACATCTCAACATTTGTGGTTTTGCTCACAAATTTTATGTTCCAATTAAGAGCCACAGCCACAGAAATCGTTTTCTTGAATTCATTTGCTCTAAATTGGCTTCTTCCTCATTGGAACTGGAGTTTATTAACTTCTCGAGCTGAATAGAATGTTTTGTAGAAAATTTGTATGTTTCTTGTGCACTTTCGTAGCACTTTCAGTTTTTCGGTTCTTTTTCAAGTGAAACATAAATTAAATTTTCCACTTTATCGTTTTTCAGTTTTCCTCTTTTGGTACTCTGCTACTCCAATAAGTGAAGAATCCAGAAGAGCAGACATTTAAAAATCGATAAATCAGTAATAAACGTTAAATAACTTAAGTGAAATACAAACAAATGAAGGTATAAGATCATGGTGAATCAAATGAAATTGGACATGAGTGATTGGACTTTTGGTAAAAATGTTTTCTAAAAGATTTACTTTCCGACATCAGGAAATTTTTTCGACATCGTAAGAAATAATTTATTTTGTTTATTCTTTTTTTGCCTTAAAAATTTTTTTATGAAGATAGTGTCGTTTTTATTAAGTTTAAACTTTTTAAGGTAATGGTGACCATTTTTGGACACAATCAATAACTTCATGAAGCTTCTTTTATAAACTCCTATATATATTAGCAAATAAATTTTATTGAGGAATCAGACTTCTATCGAGGTTCAGGTTTTTTTCATTTTGTAGTTTCATTCACGTGTTCTTTTTATATAATCTCCATTTAACCACAACACACTGAAATGCGATTTATTGAATAAATAAAAAACAAATCTCAAATTCACTTTCAGTGTTAAAAACAAAAAAATATCGAATGTTAATTGATTTGTGATCAGTGTTTGCTTATTTAAAAAAACTAAAAAGACATTTTAGAAACATTCAGAATTATTTGCTGATGCTGAATTTGAGTGTGCTTGAATTAATTGTTTCCATGCACATGTACCAAAATAATTCCAGAATCACTTAAATTACTTTTTGAAATAAGATGATATATTAATTGAGTTTGTCTAAGTTTGTTTAATATGAAAAATTAATTTAATTTGCATACACATACAAAGGCTTCTAATATGCAAAAATATATATTCAATTAATTGTTCCGCAATGTTTAATAAATTTCGCAATTTGTATACATCAAAAATTAGTTAATATTGGTTGTATCAAGGTCCCCTGAACTGTATATTAGTTATTTCTTATACAGGTCTGGAACTGCACTTTTGAGGTTAGAGTCGAGTTACTGAGGTCTGGACAAAAAAATTTTGAAAAAAATCGAAATTTTTTCAAAAATCCAAAAAACCAAAAAAAAAATAATTTTCCTTTTTGAGCATAGATTAGTATAGATATGAAAAAAAGAAGACTTTTTGCATTCACAGAATTTTTTATAATTTTTGAAATTTTTCAAAAAATTTTGCATTTTCTGGCAACTCTTTCAACTTGTATTAGCCTCACAAGCAATTTTTGAAAAATTGGGCTTGCCCCTCAGAATTTGCGCAAAATTTGTGAATATTTTTTTGTTTACCTAAATTATTTTTCTTAATTCGTGAAATATGTGAGCTGTAAGTGATTCTCGAGCCACCAAATAGAGTTTCAGCAGATACTATCAAGTGCCAGATCATATTTATAAGGAATACATCAAGAATATCGTGGATTTTAGGTAATTTCAGAATATAGTGTAAATTTTTCGGGATTCTTTGTGATTTTTCTCTTTATCGTTCCAGGAAAGTGGATTACGCTAGTTCCAGAGATGAAGAGGGATGTACTTAATGATAAGTGAAGGTGGCATGTGCTGTTAAACTGATTTGAACACAAAAATACATAGTGGGCCGACCATAAAGCTGGAAGATACTCCTAATTAAGTCATGACTACTGTACCAAATCTTTGCTTAATTCGTCAATTAACTCAATAAACTTATTAATTGTCGTATTATCTTTAAATGTTTGTATTTATTATCATCCACTACCTGTAATTTGCTTGAAAAATAAAGATCTTCCTCTACCTCTATGTTTTGTACTGGGATCTTGAAATGGAACATTACTGACCTACTGGATGATTAAATGTGTATGTGTATCTCTTATTTGTATCCTTTTTTTTTTATTTAGCATGTTTTATCATCCAATAAGTCAGTAATGTTCCATTTCAAAATCCCAGTACAAAACATAGAGGTAGGGGAAGATCTTTATTTTTCAAACAAATTACAGGTAGTGGATGATAATAAATACAAACATTTAAAGATAATACGACAATTAATAAGTTTATTGAGTTAATTGACGAATTAAGCAAAGATTTGGTACATAGTCATGATTAATTAGGAGTATCTTCCAGCTTTATGGTCGGCCCACTATGTATTTTTTTTGTGTTCAAATCAGTTTAACAGCACATGCCACCTTCACTTATCATTAAGTACATCCCTCTTCATCTCTGGAACTAAATCCACTTTCCTGGAACGATAAAGAGAAAAATCACAAAGAATCCCGAAAAAAACACTATATTCTGAAATTACCTAAAATCCACGATATTCTTGATGTATTCCTTATAAATATGATCTGGCACTTGATAGTTTCTGCTGAAACTCTATTTGGTGGCTCGAGAATCACTTTACAGCTCACATATTTCACGAATTAAGAAAAATAATTTAGGTAAAAAAAAAATATTCACAAATTTTGCGCAAATTCTGAGGGGCAAGCCCAATTTTTCAAAAAATTGCTTGTAGAAATACAAGTTGAAAATTAGTTGCCAGAAAATGCAAAATTTTTTGAAAAATTTCAAAAATTATAAAAAATTCTGTGAATGCAAAAAGTCTTCTTTTTTTCATATCTATACTAATCTATGCTCAAAAAGGAAAATTATTTTTTTTTTGGTTTTTTGGATTTTTGAAAAAATTTCGATTTTTTTCAAAATTTTTTTGTCCAGACCTCAGTAACTCGACTCTAACCTCAAAAGTGCAGTTCCAGACCTGTATAAGAAATAACTAATATACAGTTCAGGGGACCTTGGTTGTATTTATACAAATGCGGAATAAACGATCGTTCAATGGAAACTGATCACTAAAGTAAAAAACTGTTTTTTTTTCACTGTTTTGTTTTGAGTCATCAGTTTGGCTGCTCATTCTGGAGTCAGAGAAGAAGAAGAATTTTAGAGAACTGAGAGATATTTGATCTTTAGTTCAGAGAGTGAATGATCATTAATAAAATTCCAAGAGAAATTTAATTCATGGTTTACGCTCTGTTTCGTTTGTTCTTTATATTTCCATTGATTTGTTTAAAATATTTCTTTTTGTTTTGTTTTGGCCGTGGTTATGTGTGATTTTTAACCAAAAAGATTTTTAAACGAAAACAATATTTTAGCGGTCATCAAGTCATAAAATCAATTTGACACGATCAAGCGGTATAATGTGGCTCATTTTTTATGTCCCAATAAAAGCTTTCTTCTTAGTATGAATAAATTCATGAACTTTTAACAAAATTATAATAATATCAAAATTTTTAAAATTTAGAGGTTCAATTTTTGGTTCAGTTTTTGCTCTTTATTTTTCGAGTTCATGCTTGAATTAATAATTAATACATATTATACTAAGGAAGTCTTAAGGAAGTCTTCACGAAATAATAATAACCCTATTAACATCCTACATATTTCTCACAGAGCGGTTAAAGAACTCATAATATAATCTTATGTCGTTAAAAAAGCAGCATTTTTTCAATGATATTCATTGTCTGCTCCACTTTCTCATAAGAATATTTTACAAGTGTTTAAAAGCCCACTTGAAAGAATTTGATGCATTAAAAACTCTATCAGATAAGAGACACTTCAAGTCCCAACAAACCTCCCTGACAGTAAAATATGATTTCCCAAGAATTTTCCTCAATTTTCTTTCACTTCCACAACAATACCTCATAAGGAAACTTCATGCAACAAATTATTATCCAAATGCATTTAAAATTCTATTCACAATATTTCTGCAAAACTGCATAAAATTGTAAAAATGCAATTTTGCTAAAAGGCACAGTCTTGAATAAGAACCTTAAATTGCCGCAAATTCATAAATTCATAATTTGTTTTAACACTTTTACATTTTTATATTGCTTTGGGGTGCTTGGGATGTACTATGTACAGGAAAGTTTTACTCCATGAAACTCAGCACATTAAGTAAATCGTTATTTTTCACAAGTAAATTTTAAAGCAGCAAATAGAAATTTTTAGTACAATATACAAAGAATCTTTAAGAAAAGTATTTCCACCGCTACACACTCCTTTATCTTTACCATTTACACTTTTTTGTGCCATTGCTCGAGTGCATGATGCATTTGCATTTTTCTTATTTATCGCCCCTAGCAAGCAATAAAAAAGCAGTACTCTTTTTTGTCATCTACATTACATGAACAAGACTCTGGCACAACTACAAAAACTGCAAGAACTAAAGAAAAAGAGCGGAATATAAAAAATATATACACCGGAACACAATGCAATTTATATGTTTGCAATCTTTGAAACAATGAGGAATTGTCTGTATTTTATAAAACGGCCACATTGGATGGCAGTATCATTCTCATCGCTAAAAATTTAAACGTTTTAAATCTTGCACTTTATTTAAACGAAGACATTTTTCTGCAATGGATAATTGAGATTAAATAAGATTAATTGCTCGGTGGAATTAGAGTGTAGGAAGATGAGTTGTAGTGTGGGTAATGAAAAAGATGTATGTGATTAGATTGGATTGGTTTTGGATGGAATTGTATTGCTAGACGTTGTCCGTGTTTTATCAAGCAAGTAGCAAATTCAGCAACTCATGCTTTTAATAAATATAGGGATGAGCATTACTTTTTTATTCTCAAGAACTATAGAATCATCATTAAAATATGTATGTACTAGAATTGTCCTGCAATGTTTAAGAAATGAACGATATTAAAGCGCATTTAACTAGAGTTATTTGAACATTTTGTGTTTACATAATAATCAAGATTTTAGAAACCAATTAAATTGATGTAATAACCTTGAAAATGTGAAAAGAAAATCAATTCAATGAAAGTTTCCTTAAAAATTTGAAAAACACAAAAATTCCTGTTTTTTGCACTTCCACTTTTTTAAATAACATAAAAAACATAAAAAGTAAAAACATAAAACAAAACAAAAATGTAAAACAAACTGATTCCAGAAGTCGAGAATGACAAAAAACTAAAAAGCGATAACATATCGCGGCTGTAGTGCTACATTACGCTAACTGTTTTTCAAAATATTTTGGGATGAAAACAAGAATAGATTTAAAATGTATTGGAGCTCCATCAATCTAATTTTTCCTTGATATTTTATGATTATTAACATACAAAGAACAATTTGTGACGAAAAAATCTTAGATAAGTCCTTTTAAAAGACCTTATTTTATTTTTAGAAATTGAGTAAAAAAAATTCGTATTTTCGAGTTAGCGTAATGTATTTCTAGAGCAGCGATATGTTTTAACGAGTTTGCAACATATATTCCTGCTCTTTTCTAGACTTTTGTCGTGTACTGATTCGTTCGACTGGAATTTTTGATGCTAAACTTTCTGATGCCACTATACAATTTGCAATTTTGCTGATAATTCGAAAAGTGTAATGACTCGAAAATTAAAAACTAGAAATTCTAAAAAAATTAAAGTTATTTAATTCTTGCAAATGAACTTATAAATACAATCCAAATGAGGAAACATTAATTCAGACTGTTGCTTGATGAATATTTAACTGTTTTGCAAAAAGATTTCATTCAGTAGGAGAGTTGTCAACTTACACAGTTTAATGATGTTATATTGCTAAGTGATGAACAAAATTGTGCGACTGTTTACAAAAAATTCTAATTACAATAGAATTAAAATCAGTTTTGAATGTAGAAGCTTATCTTTTAAAAACAACTTCTGTTCAGATAACTTATAAGATGTAATGCGAAACATATTTTACAGCAGAGATATAATATTTCTACATGCCAAAGATGTCTAGTTATCTATTAATAATCTATTTATGAAAGAGTTCACTTTAAACACTTTGCACCCTCCTAAAAGTATACAATTTCAATTTTTTCTGTTAATTACCATAATTTTACTGTTGTTTAAAAAAGAACTCAAATTACTCAAAATACTCAATTTGTTTCACAAAAAATTATTGAAATCTTTTTTGTTTTGGAAACGGAACACGAAAGTTCAAACGATACTTGAATATTTGGGTTTCTTACTCCACACTATCCCAAATTCTCCAAAAACAATGAAAACTGATACGTAAAATATTCTCGGAACAAATCTATTTCAAAAAGCAATGACGAGTGTGTAATGCTTGTAATAAATCAAATCATCGAACAAGCCGACAACCGAAAAAGGTCTTCATTTACTGTGAAATTTACTTACAAGGGATATGCCCAATAAACGAGTGAAAGAGAACTCAGAAACCAAACACTTTTAAACAACTGAAGTAACACATCCAAGTGGTCTCCTGCTTTTGAAACAGGCTGAGTTCCTGTAAATTATCCTGCTGAAATTATTTAAATACTCCAGACTCCCAAAATTTCAAAAAATTAATAACTAATATATCAAAGTTTTCTACTATTTTTCTAAGGTTTTGAAATGTACATCCATCTTAAAAATAGACAACCTAGCAGTTTTCAGAAGAAAGCCTTCACAAGCTTTTTTAGTACTTTTCCTCCTATCCTCACCACAGAAATTCAGATTTTTCCAATTGATTTTTCAAACCACCCAACTTGGTGTCAACCTTTTGCAGACCAATCCGAACACAATTAAGTAAATTAAAAGAAAGCTCCTTAGCTTTTCAGCTTTTCACCAATTAATTTTAATTGGCAATACTTTTTATATTTTCCTCAATTGTATGAAAAATGGGGTACACCTTTTAAAAAGGGTTATTTTAAGAGATGCTGTGAGGTTTGGAGGTTCAGAATACCAAAAGTGATTGATTCTTTCCTCATCAGCTTTTTGTGGTTGAAAATTTTATCGATTAGGTGAATAATGTTATTTTAACAATTTTTGAACGTGAAAGCGTTTTCGATCCCACTTAAAAATATCATAAAAATAATAAACATCTATCCACCAATAAAACTTTCTTACAAAACTGTTGAATATAATTTTATTATTATTATTAGAGCTTATTTATTTTTGAAGAATCTATTTTCTTGATATTGAAGGAAATGCTAAAAATACATAATCACTTATCTTCCCCGGCGAAATTTGAGATTTTTAATTAAAAACTTTGTAAGCTAATTATTATTGTAATAAATTTCCCCTAAAAATTGAAATGCTTGAATTGCTGAATCTGCTTGAACATGCTTGAATGTGTGCTCTAAAATTCTCTTAAACATTGGATTTCTTCAAATTGCTTGAAATGGCAGAAAATCGTCATTAATGCTTTATCTGCCCGGAAATTCTCGACTCAATAATTGATTTGGAGAGCAAACATTGAAACACTGAACTATTCTCCAAAGATTTTCGGAAAATTGAATAAATTGGATCCCATTTGTAATCATTTGTTTTAATTAGAATAAGTTTTCCCTCGAAATTAGAATTATGGGCCAAGAAGTTTTCGAGTCTTTATCGCATAATTAAAAAGTTCACGTTTTTCTTCATGATTTGTTTTCAGAGTCTATCAGACTTTTATCGAGTAGATCATTAAAATTGACTTTTCATGTTTGAGCTGATAAATTTTTAAGGATTTTTCCGGGAGTTTTTTCAACATGATGTATGGCTTTACTGGCTTTATTCTAGTTAAATAATTCTAGTTAAATACGTGAGTAAAAATTGTTATATTCACAATAAAATTTTATGGAACGTTTATTAATAATTTTAAATGTAAAATTTATTGAATACTGAGTGTCTACAATACATATACAATTTATGCACCTAACTTC
Source organism: Parochlus steinenii (assembly GCA_038502155.1). Lineage (NCBI taxonomy): Eukaryota > Metazoa > Arthropoda > Insecta > Diptera > Chironomidae > Parochlus > Parochlus steinenii. The sequence goes on along the minus strand of JAXCIN010000047.1, from coordinate 4,086,987 downwards.
TAAATAAAAATAAACAATAAAAAATAGTTATAAAAATATAAATTTTCAATGGAATTTAGCATACTGTATCAGATAAAGTTTTATGAAAATATTAACCATTAATTCGCCATTAATGCACCCTTATCAAAACGTGTAATTTAAAAAATAAATTCATTACTTACCAATAAATTATAAATTTCTCCACTAATATCCGCTGCGGGCCAAATTTAAATGTCAATTAGTTGAAAACTTTTAAAATGTGTTGTTGATTTTCAGTTTTTCCAAATATTTATTCCAGAAACATCGAAATATTTACTGTGGAGGCTTTGAAGATTCTTAAAATGTTATCAGTATTACACAATTAACAAATTTGAACAAATTTGAACAAATTTAACAAATTTCAGGTTTAAAATTACAAATCAACACAATCATGATGAACAACCCGGGAAACCAACCGGAATGTCCGCAGAATGATCACAGAATCTCCGAGCAGAACGTTTACATGCTGGAAGAACGTCTGTATAGATTCTCTGAACATTCCTTAGAGCATTCAAAGTGCCCAAAAATACATTCTAAAAAGAATGTCTAATTAGAATGTATTTTTCATTCCAAGACATACCGCCAAAAATAAAATTACATTCTGTGAACATTCTGTGGACATACCGGAATTCATTCTAAATTATATTCTATAAAATAGGTATTAAAGGCAACATATTTAGAATCTTTTTTAATAGTCTAACAAGTATTTATTTTTGGATACTGTTCGAATGATTGCTGGAATGATTGATGGTGGCAAAATAAAATTCATATTCAATTTAAAAGTTTTATTTCTGCTTATAATTTTATATAATGATATAAAAAGTCTGACAAAAAAAAATGAAATGTTGTAGAAAACTAAAATCAGGTGCTGGTGCTTGAAACTTCCTAGAATGAGAAAAGAATGTTAGAATGTATAAAAAAAATTTACCAAAGTATTGAAGTTATTTTTTACACCAAAAAAGTCTAACATTCTGCGTAAACACATTAAGAAATCGTCGAAATGCCTAAAAGATTTTAAAAATAAAAAATAACCTCAAATTTGTCTCCACCAAGAGAATCAACTGATGTAACGTCAAGCACCAGGTCAAGCACCAGTAGACTTTGTTTGATTGTTTTGTAGTAAGGTTGGATCGGTTTGTTGGTTGATTTCCACAAGATTAGACACTCAAACAGAATATTTTCAAAAATCTTCAAAATTTAGCTTTCAATAGTTTTTCTCACTTTTTAACGTTAGATCTACACTTCATTCATACAGGTCACTACTTGTGTTTTAAAAACAATTTAGGATAAATCACGCAAAATTTATTTTACGAAGAGCTAAATTTGCTGCGCGTTTGTTTTGGTCTACTAAACATTCCAATAATTTATTCTTCATAGAACACTAACTGGAATCAATTTTCGATATGTCACAATATGTTAGGCTTTTTTTAGTTTTCCGTTCTGAATCTTTTTTCCTATATTTTTACTACATATAAATTTAGTGTTAATAATTTTTTTTCAATCATTTTTATATTCTAACTACATGATGCTCTGCAGAACGTTAATTACTACTATCTAACAGACTCTTTGAACATTCTTTGAAGAATGCATTTAGAGAATATCACGAGTGAAATAATTAAATCTCATTTTCATGAATTTTGCAAGAATTTTTGCATTAAAACTGATGAAAAGTTATTTTAAAAAGTTTTTTCACCTAAAGATCTCATTTGAGCTCTAAAAAATGGATTATTGCGACATATTACATATTTTACATTCCAGAAATCGTTCTTATTGGTTTTCTACGGAACCTCCCAAAAAGACTTTAAATTAGAATGTTTTTCAGCATACCAATTAGACTTCTTTGAACATTCTTCATAAAACCTTCTGCAGAGAGAATGAAAGTTAGATTATATTTGGAATGTTTTCTTCAGAATGAATTTTTAACCGGAATGTCTTGGTTTCCCGGGCAAACAAATGGATGAGAATACATATTTAATAAATTGTTAAAATCTACCAGAAGCGCGTCGAAGCGTTGGAATGTTCTTTGGACGGAATTCGCAATCTGTTATAATTATTTTTGTTATTCACGCATATTCTGGGGAGAAGGTCAAAGGGGTCAAATTTATAGATTTATATAGCATATAAATTTGGATACTTCGATTTTGGAATAAATTATAGAAAATTCTTGTTGAAAATCAATATTATGTCGAAATAATATTGTAAAATGTAATTCACTTTACAATAAAATTACCGAAGCAAACTCTTTAGATAATGTGAAAGTATTATTATATTGCTTTCAAGCCAATTAACTTTCTGACCATTTTCAAAAGAAATTCAGTTCTATTTTTAAGCACTCTGCGCTTCACTGCTGTTTTTATTAGCAAATAAAAGGATTTTCAAGGCACAATATTAAATAACTTAGAAATCCAAGTACTTTCAACAATAACTCGAGTTCATTTGATTATTTTGCTCAACTTTTGCTTTTATGGATTTCGTGAGTTTAATTGAGGTTTTTTAAAAATAATACACACAAACAGTGCGAAACTAAAACATGTTTTAACTTTTAAAATATTTAAGTCAGTTGGTAGTGTATTCATCTTTCTTCGAAGCATTGTTGTTTATAGTTATTATTATTATGCAGTATCAAGTTAGTGGGAGCCTTCTATAAAAATAAATCCCTTTTTACTGTATTATGAAGGCAATTCTTTTTGGACTGATATCAAAATTTAGCATAAAAATTCAAGTTTGTGGTTTATACAAATTACAAAATAATGTATGACCTGATGTGTAATAAATTGGCTCAAATAACTAAAAGTTAAAACTATTCAAGAAAAAACAAGTAAAATGAAATCATTATAAAAATCCAATCCTGTGGTTTAAGAAAAAATAACAAAGTTTTAGTTTGAAAATACAAAAGCATTCAAAAGATATAAAACTTTAGCTTTATTTAGTGATGTTTATTATTTAATTAAATTGATAGAAGATCTTCTGTTTACAAAATATCACCAAAACAAATATGAACGAATTACAACAAGACGCTTTTATTTGAATCTCGTTAATCTGTAAAATAAAAGCAAAAAGTTCTAAGAACATTTTAATGACATCTTCTGATTGAAATTAAAAAAGACATTTCCATCTCAAACACAGTCAATGAAAACAAATTTATCTTCCTTCAAAGAGACTTCTTTTACAAAAAATGATAAAATTCCCCTTTTAATTAAGCTATTAAGTGGAGTAAACGGTATGTCTACAAAATAAAAGTTGTTAAAAATAAAAATAGAAGTTTAGTGGGATGAATCGTATTTGGAGAGGTCTTGAGTGTGGACGTTGAGACACGGAGCGTCTTGTGTTGGAGCTAATAGTAAGTCTTTTGCATCTAGTACGTCTATCTTTGTTCGGTAGACCCGGCGGAAAGATTTTGAGTCCAGTAATATTGGCGGGATTAAAGGTTGGAGGGTTGTTGGCTGTAAAATTAAATATATTTATGGTTTTGCTAAATTCAAAGACATTATTAAAAACAGTTCTCACATCAAAAATCTTCCAATATTGCTTAATTGTCGTGTAGGACATAAATTGATATCCTGTATTTTGCATTGGCATAAAATATCCGCGAATTGAATAAGTTTGAAAATCTTTCACTTGAGCGTTCCCTACACTTTTATTGAATATCCGGTACACAATGCTTGCATCTACAAGTTGTTTTACTAAATTAGATGCCTCAACGAACCGAGGATCGTCTTCTACGTTGATTTCACTATGATGACCGTCCTGTTGAAGAGCAAAAGTTGAAAGGTTAAGATAATTTTAAAACCAGAATCAAGGAGAAAAATAAAAAATTATGGAATTAAAATTACTAGAAATCTTTGATTTTCTGTTAAAAAAAATTTATATCGAAGATCTCTACCAAAACCCTGCAAATGCAAATGTTAAAACTGTCATCCAGCATAATATGGAATAAAACAAACAATTTTCGGCATGTCTGATCCAACAATTACACGACAAAAGCAAGCAACGACACGCAACCACGAAAAATAATGAATCTCTAAGTCATTCTGGAAATTATTCCTCTTTTGTCTTTCGGTTTTGGTTTGAAATTCTATATTTTTTGATTTTTTTTTTACAATTTCAATTTTCTTGAAACATTAGAGAATTTGAACATTTTTTGGTAAACCATTGAATTGCTTTTGCATTCAATCCAACTGCCCAAATATGGGACAACATACCAAAAAAAGTTATCAACCATCACGATATAAAAATATGAATTTATTAGTTTTTGAATGGTTTTTGTGGTGGAAGGCGATTGGATCGATTTATTGATATTATCGAATTTTAGTTGATTGATAAAATTTTCAGAAGACGTATTTCTACAAAATATTTAAAACAAATCAATAATAAGCATGCAACTGCACTTTGACTAAAAAAGCTTCTAATTAATCAAAAAATCGATGTACTACCAAAATGCATCAACCTCCCAAAAATCACTTCAAGCTCATTCACCAATAACGGATCTACCAGCATGAACAGCAATTCCACAAACCCGGGTATTGTAACTAATGCTTGTATGCCATTGTCTTTTACCGGTGATTGCCCAAATAAAACGCAAAAAAACGCGACACTTGAGAATGTCCAGATTTGAAATTCAACAGTTGTTGCTTGGCATGTTTGAAGTCATTCCGAGCAAACGCTGATATAATACAAATTGCCTCCAAATGAGTAGACCCATGTGGAAAATATTTTTTTTTTAATCTGGAAAGTTTTTGTGGTCTTTCGTCTGCTATTTTTGGCTTCAAAGTACTTTTTGTATGCAATAACCTTCTAAGATATGTTAAATATCTTGCAATATGGCTGTTTATTGCATTTAAAAAAGTACTCTCTAATTATCAAAGATCATTAAAACCTGAACCAATTCACCTGGGACTGTTTTCCACGGCTAATTTAACATTTATTTTCAAGAAGAATGTGAAAAAGTCATTGACACTTTTTAAGCGAGAAAAATATGTGTTATGACCAAATGACTAATCATCATTATCATTATTGATATACAAAACATCACTAAAAAGTGGAAATAAAACTTTAATTTGATAATTGCAAATTTTGACATTTTCATTGTTCAATTGAAGTTTCTAGTATTAAATCAAGAAATATTTATTTATCGTTTGAAAAGACTTGCTGTAATAAGTACTTACGACTTACTAGTTTACGCAAATTATCGTGGCTCTGATTGTAAGCGTTGATCACATAACCTGCGTCTTTGTCCAGTCTGCCCTCAATATCAGAATCATCCATGATGTTGAACAGCGTTTGCGAGCTCATTGGATCGAAAGAATAGACGTGAGATGAACTGGCTTTCAAGAGTAGACTTTTTTCTCCATCACTGTCATCATCTTCATCAGTGAATTCTTCCTGGATTACAGAACGTCCAATAATTGAACTGGTGGATCGTTTTCGATGCGCTTTCGTTGCTGTAAAGCATCGACAACAGCAGAAAAATGGGTATATGAAGAAGAACATGCAGTTCACAAGGAAGCGATGACATCTGCAGATTTTAAAAGAATTATACTGTATTATTGTTTCGTGTACTATTTACATAACCAACGAAATAAAATGTCCATAAAATTTACTCTAAAACACTAATCAAACCACAAATTAGAATTCCCTAATAAAAACTGAAAAATCATGCAAATTTACAACTCAATCAAAAAAAACCTCGAAAATACATTTCACCTCAAAGCCCATAAAACTCACATACAAGCAAAAAGCTTGCATAGATCACCAGGAAAAATATAAGAATGAAATATCGGTTACTCAAATATGGGCTACATTACCTGCCGGCTTCAGTATACGATCTGTGTGGCTGCAAATAATCATATTTCCAATTACCCACTCCGCTCACGCAGCAGCCCAGCAATCCTTTAGTGCAGCCTTCATAGCCCCAGAACGAAACAATGTAAGAGCAAATGTAAACAAGGGAACACATATAAATGCTAAATAAACACTAGCTAGGTCCATGGCTTGGAAGTCTACGATACAAAAAAAGTTTTGATGTTTTTAAAGCTTCAAAGCCAATTTTGTGCTTGGTTGTGTTTAAAACATCAGAATCGGATAGTTTATATTAATACAAAGCAAATAGGTTGAAATGTTCAAAATCTTCCAATCCCTTCATTTCAACACACAAAAGCTCATTTTTATGCAAAATAATTCCCATTCCGAGTTCAAACAGTTAAAGCGATTTGAAATTGGTAGAAATGGCAAACGATAAAATAATAAAAAAGCGAGTCGTTCAACAATCAAATCACATTTGTGTAATAAAAAGCAAATATTATCACAACAGAGCCCCCCTTCGACATCAAACAAGTATCGCACACAACACAAATTTATTCTTTTTATTCAATTTGGGAACAAGTTAATAAAATTATAGTGGAAGCGACTTTGGGATGCAAAAGAAATAAAAACAAGGATACGATTTTTCGACTTTTAGAGAGAAAATGGTTTGCTGAAAGTTTTTTTGGGATGGAAATGGTAACTTTTTATGCCAAGGAAAATGTCAAGTTAATCATTTTATGGAGCATAAAAATTTAAAACTAATAAAACTGATGATTTTATATTTTATGGATTTATCATTTTATGATTTTCAATTTTGTTGGCACTTTGAATATTTAAAATGGAGAAAGAGCTTTTGAATGCATTCTGAGCTTCATTAAGTTGGGTAATACTTATGAATATCAACAATTAAACAACTTTTTATTAACTCTAGAAGCTTTTTATTTTTAGTTCCCCATTTTTTATCTCAATTTAATGACGTGCTTATTGAAATGGTTTTGTGTCCATAATACTGGGCGGAGCATTGTGGAATTTTGACTCGGGACCACTCTTATCAATTTGACCCACTTATAACCCATTCGACCCTCAAGGTCCCGACTTCCAACCCAGCTCCTGGACCGTTGCATCATCATTCCAAAAATTCCGCCCAGCTTTAAGAAATTTTGGGGGGAAATTTTTTATCCCTCAATAGTTTTTCTATCATAATTATCCAAAATGCATCCTGACTTACGACCCATTTATGACCCATGATTATTTTCCGGAAAATTTTATGGAAAATGTGTTTAAAATGGAAAATTCCAAAAATAATATATTTCAATAATATATTTTTAATATATTTTTTTATTTGACTGAATTTTTCATATATACGGTTGATATAGTGCTTATTTGACTATATTGAAGCATTCTGTGTTTTTTAATTTGATGGATGATTCAATTTTTAAGTTTAAACTAGTTGTGCAGCTTGTGAGCTGAGCAGGACTTCTCCGCTAGTATGGAATGGTGTTTTCATTAAAAATTGTTTCGAAGTGCTATCTCTAGTCGTTATAAAAATCGGAATAAACATCGATGCAATTCTTGACAGAACTTATAATTTCAAACATTTTTTCTGAAGAGACCGAAGTGCTATCGCTAGTCGTTCTCGAGTTCTTGAGTTGAGAGCGAGCGGTACCAGGTTGATCCTCCAAAAACTTGATTTTTATAATTTTCTGGACGAATCATGAGATTCTAAGACTTTTTCAAAAAAAAAGTTGTCTGGTACCACCAGATGACCCCCAGATGACTCCCAGCAGGTAGTGGACCAAACATCGATACATTTCCCGCCTCAACTCATAATCTCAAACATTTTCTGAAAAACACACAGCTCTAGTTTTTCAAAAAAAAATGTTTTTTTTTGTATGGAAAACCCGACTTTGGGTCACGGAAGTGGTTCTGGTGACCTAACCGGTGGAGTCACCATCACCAAAAATATCAGGTGCACGATGGGAAGAGATACCAAGTCGATTGGCATCAAAAAATTTGGAATCGGTCCGGTGGGAGTTCAGATCGATCGTTTACAGTAACACACCGAACCACCAGGCACACGGCCCTTAGTTTTTCGCATTTCACGGGTCAGGGGTTCAATATTTTCCGGATTTTTTTTTACAGGAATTTTCTTCAACTCAATACGGACAAAAAAAAAATGAGATATTTTTGAGATTTGTGTACAGGGAAGTCAGGAAAAATCAAATAAGGTCAAAAAACCCTGAAAATGCTGGGAAGAAAACAATACTTCTCCGAATTTTGCGGAGAAGTAAAAATATTTTTTTTTATTTGCATAATAGTTGGTGAAAATCATTTTTTCAAGTTTACATTGAGAAACTTCACATTGGTTATAAACGGGACTGAAATTAAACTTTACAGCCAATCAAGTATTTATACATATTAATTGGTAAAAATATTTAAAAAATGGTTTTCACCAACTATTTTATAAAAAAAAAAAGAAATTTTAAACTTAAAAATTGTATCATCCATCAAATCAAAAAACACAGAATGCTTCAATATAGTCAAATAAGCACTATACCAACCGTATATATGAAAAATTCAGTCGAATAAAAAAATATATTAAAAATATATTATTGAAATATATTATTTTTGGAATTTTCCATTTTAAACACATTTTCCATAAAATTTTCCGGAAAATAATCATGGGTCATAAATGGGTCGTAAGTCAGGATGCATTTTGGATAATTATGATAGAAAAACTATTGAGGGATAAAAAATTTCCCCCCAAAATTTCTTAAAGCTGGGCGGAATTTTTGGAATGATGATGCAACGGTCCAGGAGCTGGGTTGGAAGTCGGGACCTTGAGGGTCGAATGGGTTATAAGTGGGTCAAATTGATAAGAGTTGTCTCGAGTCAAAATTCCACAATGCTCCGCCCAGTATTATGGACACATGGTTTTTTGAATTGGTGATTAATGAAATTTTAAAACAGAATTGTAAATTCAAAAAAATTTGACTTTAAAAAGGTAATTCAAGATGAATTTAGTTATTTAGTTATTTTACCAAAAAGTTCCCAGACATATTCTCATCTTATTAAACAAAAACCAAACCCTATTTACAAAGCTCCTTGAATTGTCTCGCAAAATCCTTTATGGGCCAAAGTCGATTCAATTTGGCAATCCTTGTATTTGTCTTGCCTTTGTAAATAATTTAAATCGCTTTGAGGCTCAAATACTGAAAAAGGTTGAGATTGAGGAACGGCAAATCCTCACAAATGTTTGCTGACGTCACCAACGCAGCTTTAAATAAATGTCAAAAAAAAAACTTACCCATTATAAAGAGTAATATAAGGACAACAATTGGAACAGCCAAGAGGACTTTGGGATTTACTGGGAAGTCTTGAGTTTTCTCGTAGTCTTCGAACTTTTTGGTATCAAGGAAACCAGCGTAGTATTCATTCTTTGGTGGCATTGTGTGACAAAGGTCAGCGGCTTCGGTTGTGAGCATAGCTGGGAAGCATATGCAAGCACAGGTCCAGACACATAAACAACGAAGTCCAGGATGAATGGGGAAGTCACGTTTTGAAACTGTTGCATTGTTTTCATCCTTTAGGATAACTTTGTTTGGAAAATGACAATATTAAAAATATGATTTCTCTACATTCAAAAAAACAATCACCTTCACACTGAACCTCCTTTCGCTGATTATAAAGCCTCAACGGCACGCTGACATTCACCGTGACAGCCTCATTTGGTGGCAGCGTCACTGCTTGTGACACATTCAAATGGCTCAATAAATCACACTTGCCCAGTTCTACTCGAAAATTGGCAATGTAATGGCCCATGCTGATGAACGTAAATTGGGCTTGCAAATTGGTTTCTGCGGATGTATCGGCGAATATGTTGGTAATTTTCACGGTCGATGAGCTCAAATCCAGGATCTGGTTGTTCTCAAACGGAAACTCTACGGTAAGCTTATAAGCTGCAGGGGATTCGAATGAAATTGGATTGGTTTTGGGTGTTGGCATTTTTTGTGTTCAATACATTTGATATTTTGTCATTTATTAGTTGGAACGTGTTTGCAAAGAAAATTAATGTAAGATATAGTAGTTGGAGAATGAGTGGGGTGGCCTCGAAATAAAAGATTTTAAATATTCATTTTAACCAAATATTTCTTCTTACATTAATCAACATCACAACAGCTCAATAATCACCATTTACATACCTTGACTATTCTCGTCTACCAAACTCAAGCATAATTCTTCTTTTCCCAACACACAAGTGCTGATAACTTGCCGTTGTTTTGGGAACTTGCCAATAGTTTTCAACTTCGCTACCGATCTTTTGTTCAGATAGTTTTCCTCATTTGCATTGCAAAAGATTCCCTCAAGACCATTCTGTGCAATATTCAATTGAGTGTCGTCAAACACCATGAACTTATCGATGTCAGCGCTATTCAGAGTGTTGTTGAAACTTTTTGGGATGAGCAATTTGATTTTAGTAGGATCTAATGTAGGACCTGAGTTGCTGGATTCAGAGCGGGATGAGAACGAAATCAATAGACTCTTGTTTGCATAATTGCCGGATGAATTTGTTAAACTGAGAAAAGAACATGCAACGTGTATTAGTGTTTGCAAAGATATGCAAGAAGACTGGAAACGAGTCAGAGTTTAAGGGAAAAATTTATTCTTCAAAATTGCAGGCTGGTTATTTATTAAAAGAGGATGAAATAAAAATCATGTATGGATATTTGAACATTTAAAATAATTTTTAATATTTTATGACCAATAAGTTTGATATGAAGAAAACTACTCTCAAGCTTCTGGCGCACTGCCACCACTTTCCTGGAAATAGCAAATTTCCTGTTCTTATGGAAAACTTTTGCTCCTTTCGTTTCCAGTTACTATAAAATGCTCAACAGAAGTTCTACCGAAACAAATTCTTAAATTAAAAATCTCAGCACACTTACTTCACTTCCTCAACGATTTGCAGCCATTCTTTCGAATGTTTCCGCCAGATTTGAATTCTTGTAGAAAAAACAGGCGAAGGTGCACTTATGCTGTACACTGAATACCTATGAATTATATGAGAAATTTTAAACGGTTTTGAAAGTTGGATTTAGGATCTAGGTTAGTAGTGACTTTATTTGTTTGAATTAAAATTTTAAAAAAGGGGGTTGATGTCTCGATAGTTTTGTCAGTTTTACTACTGTTCCATTTCATGACACTTGTAAAAAAAATAGTGAGATGGAAACAAAACATTCAATTTCAAATATCATTACTGTCAATTTAAACAAATGAACGTATAATATCAAGCTTATTTAAAAATAGAAAGGCGAAGAAGAGTCTTAATAAACTCCCATAAATCAAGAACAATCTTGAAAATCTCTCTACTCATTATTACACTTTGCAAGTCTCTCCAGAAAACTTAACATAATTTTATTCTAAACAGTCTCAAAAGTTTCTTGCATACAATGTCAAAAAAGTCGTTCAATAATAACCTTTTAAACAACACAGACCCATTAAACAAACATAAACTGAAAAATAAAAACAGTCGCCCCCTGCACATCAAATCCACTTCCAACTGAAGCACTCACGCTTTGATAGCTCTTTGAAACGACTCTAGGAAATGTTTAATGCTTAAGGAAAATTATTTTTGCTTTTTACCAAATGTCTTTTATGTTCTTCTCCACCCTCTTGCCAGCTCCTTGGTTCGCCTTAATCAGCTTTTCATTCTGCAAATTGCTTCCCATTGAAGATGCCGCTTCAGGTTCAACTGCTCCGCCTAGAATGCCATCAAGTCCGTTGTAATAATCGTCTTCGTCAAGGTATAGTTTGTCAGGATCAAAGCTTCTTTTAATGCGCTTAGATGATTCTTTGTCCTGCGGAACAATAACAGAAGGCTTGAAAAGCTCTTCAGCATCCTTCAACTTTTTGTCCAGCTTGGGAGTTTTACTGAGTGAATCTAAAAAATGCATTCTGTCTTCCAGCGTTAAATTGCGATCTTCAAATACATTATGAAGTTCAGGAGAGTCAACAAATTCTCGAGGCCTGCGATATTTGTAGAGATGAGTAAATTTATGGGAATTATCGCCAACTATTAAATCGGGATTGTCTTCGTAGTCCATGGGTTCATTCGATTGTTGTTCTGAAAAAAAGGAATAAACTAAGTAATTTCCATTGCTTACTTTTTTAAAATTTAAATAAAATTCATTTCACCGACATTTCACTCATGAAAAAAATTAAATGCTCAAAAATTGTTTTTTAAAAACTAATAAATATGTTGACGAAGTGCTTTGAGTTGTGAGATTTAATTTTATTATCTTGCAAGATTATTCATCTGAAAACCCAGAGCCTGTCCTTGAATTCCCTAAAAATAAGTATCTTCTGAAAACCATCTTCCTTCATGTATCGTTGAAAATGTCATTCAATGAATTTCAGCTATTCATAAACCTCGTAAACAAATTTCCTCTGTATAATCAAGAAATCATTTCAAACCCATTTCCCTGTAAATGAAATCTTCATTCTCCCTAAACTCTTTTGCATAGAAACACGACACATTGCATTAAGCATAAGCATTTTTGCTACCATCCTTAAGTATGAACTTGAATATTTTTTTGTGATTTTAAATTTATGCTTATAAATCCTGATGAGTTATTGCATATTATTCATAAAATTTTGCACATAACATAGTTATACTAGCCCAACAAATGAAAGCAACAAAACAAATAATTCAGGAAGAATACCACCAATTTGTTTAAATGAAAATATAGAATCAACTCAACTTTTAAACGGTAGTTCGTAAAACCTCAGCAAATGAAGCGAAAATCCTAAAATATAAAATATATCCTAAATATCCCAAATCATACCTAAATTATCATCATAATAGTTCTCAAAGCTGCCATAATATTCATTTCCATTCAATCTATTGAATCTTTCTGGAATGCTTTCCCGATATCCGTTACCACTCAAGTGGAATTCTGGTTTCATCAAAGAACTAAATCGGCTTTTTTCCAAGTTCGGCTGGTGGCGCAGTTGCTGCTTGAGAAGTAGAGGCATCAGTTGCCGATTACGTGCTGGTTGTTTGAATCGATATCGATCTCCTCTTAATGATGACTTTTGTGTGCCAAGCTTTTCGTTATTAAAATTTCCTGCAAAAAAGGCACAAATTTTTATTCAAAATGTATTTTTTATCATTTGCATATCAAAAATGATGAAAATGATAAAGAAAATACTATACCGAGGCAAAAAGTGGGGAATAACTAATGAGGCAATAAAACTGACGTACTAGCTTTTTATAAATTCAGTGGTTTTAAAATATTTATTAATTATTTTTTAATTCTGGGTATACTGTTTTAAGTATATGATTTATCATTTGACGCTTGGAAAAAACGTATACATCTCAATAATTGCTAAAAAGCTTCCATTTACATCCCTGTTGTCCAATCTCTATATCTATATTTTTAAATATATATATACAGGAAACCAAAGCTTTTTCGAGCGAAAGATATTCAATGCTCCATTTCGGTTCCCAGCGGTATTTTCTGATATTTCAATTAAAGGATATTTTCAATGTGTACAGAAATAAGCTTGGCAGAGTGTCTGATGCTTTGAAACAGGATGTGGTTGGGAATACGATGTAGGGAATTGAAAAACGCTAATTAACTCAATGGATAAAGTTTTCCTGAAGGGGTAGGATGCAAACATTTCAAGACGATGCATTTTTATAAGCAGCTTTTATGCATATTTCAAGCTATTTCCGCAGCTTTTATGCATATTTCAAGATATTTCCATTGAATTATGACTACTCCAATTGACCTGTATATGATGAATCCTAGTTTATTCACTTTACTAAATAATAGATGGGAACAATTGAAATCCTGATGATAGATAATAGATAAAGCTGGAAAATATTTTCCCGATTTCCCAATTATACAAGCAAAGCCAAAGTAGAAATTCCACAGAATATAAACTAAATTAATTTCGATCTGATGCTCTAACAGCAACGAAAAACTAGAAAAAAACAGTAAACTAGCAAAACACAGAAATAGTGAAAAGACTCAGCTATTGAAAGGTTTTTTCGTTGCGAGCAAAATACTCTATTTTACGTATTTTTTTATTAGTTGCAAGAATGACAAGGTAGGGTTGTTTTAACCATAATCAAGAAGTATATTCGTTGATGAACTTCCTACTAGAGTATTTTTCATGATTTTTCACACACAAGAGTGGAGAGTGGTACATCAAAAAATGGATGAAGGATTAATGGGTGGAAAATGTTTTTAACCTTAAATAAAGTTAGATTTGACAAGTTGCGTTTAAAGATTAAAAGTGAATTAGAATGAAAAAGCTCTTAAACATATGTTATTTAAAAAACATCTGAAAAACATTGATCAACCACAAAACCTATAAACCCTAGTCCTAAAATCTGCTCCATATAAATACTGTATACAGTAAATACTTATGTGGGACAAGGCATGATTAAAAGCTCCGCGCCGCACCACCAGTCACATAAAGTCATAAATTTGCTGGAACAGAGCAAAAATACATGTGTACTTGAGTCGTTAACATCTCGGCCAAGCACTGCAAATATTGCAAAACATATGAAATAGGAAAAGTAGTCGCAACAGTGAAACTAATTTATTTCATGCACACACTAGAACAGTTCGCTAGTGACCAGATGCCTGGAATTAATGCAGAATTTCCACAGATTCAGTTTTTTAGAGACTTGGTTCCTCTTCAGGAGACTTGTATTGCATCAAGAATAACAAGGAAATTTGATTTAAAATATTGTAAATGGAGCAATTTACAACGAAAGTACTTTATGGAGAAGAGTTGAGCTTTTTAAGTTACGGTTAATGATCGATACATGTTCATTGATTAATGCAACAACATATCCAAACAACAATTACCCTTTAGTTCGGTGTAAAAAAATGAGAATTCAAAAGTTGAAAACTTTCTAAAATCAAGGATCTTTACAATCACAAACCAGAAACTAGATGAAATTCTTACCATTTCCGGCTGAAGATATTTCACTTTGACCACCTCCATCAATTTCCTCGTGCTGCATTTCTCTCTGTAGATTCACCGCGTTTTCATTCAATTGCCACTGCATGAGTGGAGAGGAGTGTGAGGGCGTTTCCGAAAATTTTCTAAATTTCCGATAGTTTTTGTTGGTTTTTTGCTTCATCTCTGATCCATCAACAGCACCTGCTAGTCCACTGCTAATAACATTTTGACCATTCTCATACGCATCAGCAAATGAGTTCTGATTGACGGCAGATTGAATATCTTCGTCTAGTTTGATGAGTGATGGATGATCAGAGGGATTTTCGAGGATTAAATTAGCAGGAGCTGAATGGAAGGAAAAATATTTTATGAAACTATTTTGATTTGCTTAAAGCTCTTTCATGCTTATTATCCGCTCAAAACACAAAATACAAATATAAATTCCAATATAATCAAAATCAACAAAAACTCACTTATTTCAGTAAAATTCACTAAATTACCAACATTTACTTCCCTACCGAAATTAGTCAGAAATCAACCCACCTTCATGGTTTTTCACATTATCCCACTGGCCACTAGCAACTGCTGGTCGCCAACCACCATTTCTATTTAATTTCCCATTATTCGTCGTACCAGCCAATTTGTTCAGTTTATTTACTGCAGAGTCCATTGATGCAAATTCGTCGTGATTAAATAGTTCTCGGCCATTGTTTGCTGGAGCAAACGGTTGAAAGGGCCGTGGGGATTTATGGTGGATACTGGTCGGTGAAATTAAATCAATTTTCATAGTCGCTTCATTCTCTTCTTCGCTGAAGATGGGGTGAGTTAGAGGTGGCTGTTTGGAGAAGAAGAGTAGGGTTTTATGGAACATTGTATATTATTTTAAAGTATATTCCAAGGAATCAATAATAGGATAGTTATTATATAAAGAGCATCCGTAGCAATATGATTGAGATGGTTTCTGCTCATAAATGATTATAATGCTTATCTGTCTAGAGCAACTCTTTTATAAGATATTGAGTTATTCATAACGTATATAAGCTTTTCTTGTCAATCATGAGATATTCGCTCAGTTAAAAGTATTCTTATGTAAAACTACGCTTTTACACATAAATAAGATTTTATGTATTAAGATCTTTTTCAATAAATTATACTTTAGTAAGAAATCTTACCCTTAGTCCATTCTTATCGTCCAAATAAACAAGCAACTCTTTATTACCACCTTCACTCCTTCCATTCTTTTGTACATACTTCCTTAAATCTTGTTTAATAGCATCCTCCTCATTGTGCAGCTCATAAAACAAATCAGCATAATTGTCTAAACATGATTGTGTACGTATTATCCCATATATAATTAATTAACTGCGGCATAATAGAAATTCTTACCTTGATTCCCGTTAAGAGCTCTTCGATGAATTCCACTCGAGTTACTGAAATAGCTCGCATTGTTCGAGTTCACACATGTTGATTCATATTTGATTGCCTTCATGAATTAATTGGGTTTATATTTATCCATTAAAGAGCTTCAAATGAGCTTTAAAGGAACTCAGAAGAAAATTGTAAATTTGTTACCTTTTCAAAGTGGAGTGGATACATTGAGATTGGCTCTTGAAGGATCACGCGAATCAAGTAAGGGTAAAGGAGTTTAACCTTTGTTTGCTTGACTGGGTCGGATAATTCGTCTATTATTAGGATTTGGTTTGAGGCGATGTCCTGATGAGCAGTTTAAGGTATATTAATTTACTAGTTTTTCGTTGAGCTTTAGTTTTTTTAAAATTCGTTTCAAAAATCAAATATATATCGTCTAAAAATACAGGCAGCTCATAAATTTACATAAAAGGAAGAACAACAAAATCAAAGTAAATAACCTCCAGCCTACCTCTGAATTCAGCCAAGCATTTATCATCACCTTCTGCTTACAATTCATGCCATTCGTGCACTCAATCAACGCAGCCGTCATTTTCACTGGCTGATTCAGCAAGTCTTTTTGCATGGACAATTGAAATATATTTTCTGCTTTTTCTGTTCCTGCACCTTCTGTTGTCACGTCTCTCGATAAACTTACAAACACAATCACTAGAAAATATAATAGAATGCTCATAATTTCATTCGAATTGAATATTTCCACATTTCCTCCGTTTAATTAAAAGCGACGACACATTTTGTGCAAAAAGAGGGAAATTGTTTTTTATTGACGTTTCCAGCGATTCAGATTAATGGCGGTGACGGTTGCTGTGATGAAGATTTTTATTTTTCCTTCTGATATCTTTAATGTTGAAAAACTGTTTTTTAGAGTAATTTCATAATTTTTTCAAAAGAATTTAATAAAAGTAGATTTGATTTTCGTGAATTCACATTTTATCTCGAAATATATATTAACACCTCACCTTTGACCTCAAACCAAATTAAAAAGTTTACAAAAGTTTTCATCAAAAAAGTCCGTCTGTAAAATATCTTTACTAGAAAAGGAGCCTGAAAAGTAAAATCTTCATAATATCTATCCTAAAATACTCGAAAGATACTTGTTTAGGAAAAAAGATATAAATAAAACAACTAACTTATTCATTTCTAAACAGTATTTATTTTTGCCTTAATTAAACAACTTTTCAATAAATTGCAAAACCAATTTTCAAGATTCTCCAAATTTATTTTAATTAAAATGTTCCTTTATCACAGAGATAACTCTAGAATTTCAATTTGTTCAAAATTGCTTTAAAACCAACGGGGAAAAATTTGTTTGTCTAAAATTCTAAAATGCCAATTTGTAACAATCTTCTAAAAATCTAAAACGTTTTTTGGGTTTTCCTAAAATTTTTCTCTTAACTTGTTAACAGGGGCCCTAATTATGCTACAACATTCTATAGCCATTAAAATTAAGTTCAATTTAATTGGGGCGCTTATAATTGACCAAAGAGTGTGGAATTGGAGGACAGTTCTATTTATAAACAACAATTTAAGTGTAGTTGAATAGTTTTATCTGTAAATTAAAACATTGATGATGATCAAAATAATTTATTGATCATATCTACAAAGTATTTATTTTTTTTTAACCAATTTTAAATGTACTATCGATAAATAAATTTTTTTGCTGTTGTTGAAAAAAAAACACCGCGCCCTACAAACTCCACGAGCTTTGGTATAACTACAGCTTTTACTACACTCAATATTATTTAATTACTAATTTATCATGTACGGTATATTGGTATACTTAACATGGACCCTAAAAGTTATTAGAGACGTTCTTCTCGTAACATTTTCTCGAATTGTCATGGTTGTATGACTGGCAACCCTTAATTTTATAGTTTTAACATCAAAAAATAAAATCTGCTCTCTTCATTTAATTGATTTTGCAAAATTTTCGGGGAAACATTTAATAGCAGACGAAGTGTTTTATAAAATAAATTCTCTGCATCATTTAATCATTTAATGAATCATTGTCAATTAATTGGATTAATGACTCGTCTTAACAACTTTAATTCTTTATAGCCTTAGAGCACATTAATTAACGAAATTTAAACTTTAATCTGGCAAAACTGTAACACATTTCTGGAAGAGAGTTTTGAGAGATTTTCATATTGTTTAGTATGCTTAGCTTTATTTGAAGTAAAATAAGGAAATCTGTGAAAATTATTAGATTTCGTTCTGTAAATATAATTCTTTGAAATTCTTCTATATTTGTTTACTCATCTGCGCCATCAAAAATACCTTTTCTCGTTTTTTCTCGTCTTAAATCGTCTATAAATATCGCTATAATTCACGTTTATCATGTTATTGCTTACAATATATCACCATCGAAGTTAAGTTCCGTTTCTAGTTTTGGCACTGTAGAAATTTTTCAGGAATGTTTTATTTTGAGGCAATTGTTTAAAAAGAGCACATGAAGAATTTATTGAATTTTTGAAACGTTTCTAGATCACAAAACGAACTTCATGTGAGTTAACACAATGAAGCTTTGAGCAAAAATTTTAAAATAATTTAAATTCCAATAAAATCTACATAACATATTTTTTTTTGCCTAGAATATTATCAAAAACAATATTTAATCAAATTTTACCTTCAAAATAAAAAACTCAATAAAAAAATTTCTATCAGTGCCTCGCATCTGAAATATTCATCTGATTCATGTGAGAGACCACATATTCGTTTTATAGGATCCTGAAATTGAACGAAAATATAGCATTAGCTCCAAACACGCGATAATTCACGATTAGACCCTAATTTTTATTTATTCGTGGAAAACTCAAATGCTCATAAAATGCTAAAAATTCAAAAATGTTTTAGCAAAGTTCGATGTTTCTGCTGGTCTATTCAAAAACATTTTCCGAAATATCTGCAAATTACACAACATTTTTTCAACCAAACAGGCTAAAATGCTATTTTTCTGTCAATAAGGTTATGTAGCTAGTTAGACTACACATTTTCAAGCATCACCAGCAGCTATCTAATAGCACACATTTCGTGATACATTCAAACACAAAATGAAAATGAAATAAAAACAAGCATCAACATTTATCTTAATTTTTGTTTCAAATTCTATTACTCTTTGTCATGCTCTATATCTCTATATGTGCAATAAATTACCACAATTTTATTCTTGTATCGTTCCGGTGAGTATGCGTTTTTAAAGGTAGTTTAGTATACAGCGAGACATCTATTATGGATGAGATTCGGGCAGCAACATGGAAATATATGCTAGGCAGCTAAGATAGACTGACATGTTTGTATACTATACATTAATAATTAATTAATAAAATAATTAAGGAAATATACCCAAATGATAAGGTAATGTCAATGTTCTTAAATAGAAAGTATCTTTTTTATTATTTTCCTCTGAAAAGATGGACAACTGCGCGTGTTTCTGGCTATTACAAATGAAAGCATCTAACAATCATGCAGTGTTGCCTAGCTTTCAGGGGCAATAAAAACATTTTCACTTTCGTTGTAAATCTAATGATCGCACCCACTTTCCTTGAACATTTTAAATAATTCTACAACGTCATCTATCAAATAATCTAAAAGTTTCACAAGCCATTTCCAATAATACCCCAATCTCTTTCACAACTCCTCTAAACATTATCTATATTTCTATTTCAACAGGTTTTAACATCTTTATTTTTACATAAGGGACACTTTTTCATCAAATTTCTTTGCAGGATTTTCTAAAGCTAATTACAGTACTAATTGAACGCTAATTGGTTTGTGTTTTCTTAAGGGAGTTGTCGGCTTTGTGCGGCGTAAATGTTTTGTGGTAGATGTCGTCTTAAGTTTTTGGATGTCATGCTCAGTTTATGTAGATAGAATGTTTTTTTCGAGTCACTTAGAGTTTTTTATTTTTATTGTGAATCGTCAGTTTTATGCTTGAATGGTTGATGCATAAAATGGTTACAACAAAATAATGATTGATTAAAGTTCGAAAAACACAACAAAAAATTTCTCATCAGTATAAAGTTTTTTCATACCAGGCCAGAATAATAAAATTTACAGCTCTACTTGTAAATCGATCCTTTTAAAGAGACTTTAAAAGACATTTTTGATAATTTAAATAGATGGAACAAACCAATTTACGGGAGTTACTCGTCATGAAATTTTTATAAACAAAGTTCAAAATGAGATCACAAAATACAGAAAGCATTATTTTCTCCAAAACGCCAAGTAAAATTCTTCATTTCTCGAAAATACCAAGAACGCGGAAAAACTGAATGGAAAACGAGAATATCTTGGGAAATCTTACATGTGTGCACTATTGCTTCGCCAAACGTAAATAAGCAAATTTTATAAAGTGGAATTAGTAGCGAAGCCAAACCGAGCGATCTATTCATAGCTTCGCTTTTGTTTTTACTTGTACAGAGCAAAATTTTCCCAAAATACTCACAAAAGTTGGAAATCACAAAAGATGTTTATAAAATTTTATTCAAATTTTCATAAAAGTGGAATTTTCAGGCGAACTTGTCGTCATTTTCAGTCTTTTTAGTGAAATTTTGTAGTTTATATTCTCCGAAGTTCAATTATTTTGATAAAATTCCAATTAACCAAATAAAAATGTGCTCCCAGTCATCAGTGTCGTGCCCACTGTGCTGTCAATCAAACTTTCCCAGTATAGAGTCATTAAAAATAAATCTGATCAAAGTGAACAGCAAACCACTGCAGTGTCCGTTGTGCAATGAGGTTTTGCTTGGCTTGGATAAATTGACTATTCACTTGTTTGGCCACACATTGCCTGACGATGGATTTGATGGAACTTTTGGTGGAATTGTGGAGGATCAAAATAGCAAAAAGACATCAAACAACATTCACCAAATTAAAGCAGAACCAAGCGAAAATGTGGCCAAGAAAAATAATCGGTAAGAAACGATCAAGTGTGATCAAGTGCAGTTTTCGTCAGAGGGGAAATTTTAATTGATAAAAAATTCATGAAGATTGATCGTTGAATGAGAGTTACTTGTTTTTAAATTTTACACTTGAAAATGAGGAAACTGAGCCAAAAGCCCAGGGAAATGTTTTAAAATTAATTATTCATTGGAAGTGTTGTTTTCCTGATAATCTTGAGCATGAAAACCTCAAATATGTTTATGATCTCTTTAAATTTAAATTAATTCAATTTTTTTAGGACACAAAGAAAAAATATTCCTGCCACTGCAACATCCAACCAACGAGTAGTTAGTCCACCAGGAATTCTCCAACCTCAAAGTGTAATCCCAGTTATTCCGAACGGCCCTCAAAGCCCACAAACCCTGCATAATCCACTTCGATGTGAAATTTGTGGCTTAAACTTCCCCAGCAAAAATGTTTTAGATATGCACTTGAATTTGGTCCACAATTTATATCCAAGCTCGATATCGAAGGTTGTAGTTCCAGAAGAATCAACAATGGTCACGAAATACCAATGCCATTTGTGCTCCAAGTATTTGAAGATGAAGGGATCACTGCGGATTCACATGAAAGTTGCTCACATTGGTTTTCAGAATAACGATCAGAAAGTCAATATTTGTGATTATCTGAAGATGCACAAAATATCAAATGACGCTTCAAAAAATCCAGGAACAAATCAAGGATTTCCTCAGCCAGCACAATTCAATCCTTTTCAATTGAATGAAGATCAAAAGCCTATTTTAGATTTGGAGCAAAACATTATTTCTGTGGCAAATGATGGATCTTATCAGTTTGCAAACACCAGTAATATACCGGAAGTAAAGAGTGAGGCATCTGTGGCAGCTCCAAGTAGCCCTGTGGCAAAAATATGGAGCTGTGAAGTTTGTGCCAAGTCATTTACAACTAAATATTTTTTGAAGAAGCACAATCGATTGCATACAGGTAATTATTTAACAAAAATTCAGATTTGAAATTTTGTAAGTAAATGTAATTTGTAAGCTCTTAACTTTGAAAATAGAAGAAATTCGTTATAATTACATGTAGTCATTTAAATTTGATGTTCATTTCTCAATTATCAAGGGGAAATGCCATACAGCTGCCCATGTGGAAAGACTTTTACGTTCCAGCAATCTTATCACAAACATCTTATGTATCACAACGATTTGAAGCCTTACGTATGCCAGACGTGCGGTAGATCTTTCAAGGAACTTTCAACTTTACACAACCACGAACGAATACACACTGGTAATTTAAAGTGTTGTTGGAAATTTGGGATTTTTCATATGGTTACTTTTGTACATATTTTTTAGGTGAAAAGCCATACAAGTGCGAAGTATGCGATAAAGCTTTTAGGCAACGTGTGAGCTATTTGGTGCATAGGAGAATACACACAGGTAGTTTTTGTACATATTTTTGATCATAGCTTGCCAATACTGTGTTAGATAGCCATTAACAATCTTAAACACCAATTCAAAAGATTATAACTGCGAAAATTCACTAAAATTCCTTGATATCTTTTTTTTTACAATGTTATTGTCTCAGAATGATTTTTTACATTATTTTTATTTTTAGGAGTCCTCCCATACAAATGCTCAGTGTGCCAGAAAAGCTTCCGCTACAAAGTTTCTCAAAGAACCCATAAATGCGACGGAATTCTTGTCCGACAACCAGGAGAATTACTTCAAAAGCTAATGCAAAATTCTTCCAATCTGCAACAAAACATTCCTCAACTAGATCATTTAAACGAAACGAATCAATTAAATAGTTTAATTCAACAAAATGACACAATGGAAAGTGACAGGGATTTGGAAAATCTTCGAGAAAGTCAAAAGAATGACGATCTGAGCTTGGATGAATTTGTTAAGGATCAATATGATAAGTTAGTGACATCCAATGGTAATAACGAGTTTCTTGGATCTCCTCAAAATATGCAAATAAATGACAATTTGATAGTTCATTCGCCATCGCAAGAGTTTCAAAACTTAACGATATTAGAGTCTAATATGAACTATCCGACTAGTTTAGATACCATTAATGAGGATTCCATGAAGGAGCTCTTATATGGAAGTATTCAGTAAAATTTTCAGTTTGCTTGTACTTTGGAATTGAAAGCCTTTAAAATGCTCATCTGCTGCCCATTTACAATTTTTACAATCAACACTAATTTCGTCCCTTATTATGAGCAACAAAAAAATATTTCCAAAACTGTGTGTAAACTAAAAGTGGTAACCAAAAAACTCTAATGACGAAATGATGGATATAAAACATAATGTTTATTTTAAAAGTGATATTAATCGAATATGCTTAAATTATATTTTTTTGCAAATTTTGCAACAGAAAATACATAACATGTCATATAAAAACTATAACATGGCCACTAATCGATTTATAAAAAAACTTATTGAAATAATATAAAAATAAATAATTACATTCTTTTGAAAAAAAATAATGTTTTAAGTAGATTATTTCACTGAGGTTGCCCGAAATGTTTGTAAAATTGAATTGAGGAGCATTTTAACCATTTTACTGTTTCAAAGATTTCAATGTTTTCTGACTTTGATTATACTTTTGATCTCATTGAGATAACCTTAAAAATGCATCCACAATCAAAATTCAAGTATTCTATAATATCTATCTCTATACATTGAAACGTAATAAATTCATAGCACAAAACACCAAAACGCACAAAGCCGTCGAAATACTCCCAACATCTAAAATAAATAATTAAACAATCATCTAAAAGGGACGTCTAAAAGTCGGTCACCACTCGTTACTGGTGCCGTGCATAGGCTCTAACCATTGTTCTACCATGATCCATAATATGTGTGTTCCAAGCTTAATGCTTGAAATATTGTCAGGAGGGGGTTGCTCTATAACGATTTGGTGATAAATTTACCAAATGTCACAGTTTTTCTGGTTTCGCATGTGAGTGTTGTGGTTACATCTAAAAGCAGCACTAGCACTGGATCCCTGGTTTATGAGCCAGCTTAGAATGTCGTGGAAATCAGCTGAATTTATATCCACGCCATTGTACTCGCTTTCAGCACAAAGCTCTTGAGCAGTAACGAGGAAAAATAATTGCATCGGTGTCATATTCAGGCCAGGCAGTCGATCCATTCCCTTGATTGGCCCAGTTAGTGCCAATAGTGAGTGATAAGCCATTTGCAGGCCACCAGAGTATATAAGTAGGTCCATTCGGCTAGTATTGGAAAATATATCGACTGTAGCAGGAACACAATTCATCGCTTTGTCCTCGAATGCTTTAGTAACTGAGCGGAGGATTTCTTTTGCGAGAGCTGTCCCAACAGTTGCATAGTGTAAATATGGTGGCAAGGCATCATTGAAATATGGAACTTGCATCACTGATGATGGAACCACTAAAATATAAAATATAATTGTTACAATCAATTTATTAATAAATTCATGAATCTTTTTTTAGAATATTAAAGGTTTACTTTTTTTGAGTTTCCAATTGAATAAAATTCTTTAATCCTTTACTCACCAATTGAATGACTAAGTGGGTCATAAAAAACCTTTGCTATAGTTGGATAGGCCCACCTTGAATTAGAACAACTATAAAAAATTATGGTTTCAACTGAAAAACGACGAATGAGCAACTTACGACGTCTGACTTGCTGCTGTAATGTTTCCTGATATTGCTATCTGCTTCCTTTGTCGGTAGATGCTCAGCACATTATCAAACCAGCTGTCGGAGGTTATTTCGAGCTAAAATATGGAAATTTGTCATTTATATGTTTAGAGGCTGTTGGCAGATTGTGTGGTATTGAACAAAATATGGTAAACAAAAAGCTTAAAACTACGAAGACCTAAAGAGATGGAAATTTTTTGTAAAGCAAGAAACCGGCTTATTTTTCTTTGATTCTATTTTAATTGAAGTAGAAAAAAATTCGATTTTTGTAATTGTGGTTGGTTACCTCAAAAATCTTCATAAATAGCAAAAGAACTACAACAATAAAATATATTACATTGGCATTCAATTTAAAGAATATATCAGAATTTTCAAGAACAAAAACTTAAATCCTCGAGATAGCCATTTTAAAATTCTCATCATTTTCTCAATTTTCTACACAAGCTGATGCAAATCTTACAATATTAAAGTCAAGTGGAAATCTTCACAAAAAAAATGCCTTATATTGGATTCAAGAATTTTCCGAGTATTTCCCGTAATTACCTCATTAAGCTTTTTCAAGGCCTCGCTGGTGTTGAACAAAGTGGGCCAAGGTTTGGCTTGTATTTTCAGTGATGACAGTCGCACCAAAGCTGCCCCCCTTAACGATGGAGCTCGCTTCAAATGTGCCTTAATTGACTCGAAGATTGCTTCTGCCTGCAAAAATACCAAATGAACACAATAAGGATTAGTTTTAATATTCGTTTTCCCTCCAGAGAACACTTCTTGTTAAGTTATGCGGTATCATAGACGATAAAAGAAATTATTGCCAGACATTTCGGTAAACATTTCGTGCTGCTGCATTTGCGATAAGTTATTCATCTTTATTATGGGAGAAAATTGGAAAATTCCGAAAGCTTCTGCAATTCAATTGGAAAGTATATAACTTGTTCTTCACTTCAGCTTTCGACATTATATTGAAAGCTTCCCAAATGCCCTATAGCATGCTCAATTGATTCTTGATAAGCTTTTGTGTGGACACTATATATAGCTAAAATGCTTTAATGTTTGCCTTATTCAAACATTTGGGTGATTGTTTGCCAACTCTGATGCGACGGATTGTTTGAACATTAATACGTGCAATTATTTATGAATTAATTTGAATTTAAGTTGTATGATTAGGAGATGATCTCTATTTAAACACTTATTTGCGACAGATACAAACTATTTTGGGTTGAACTATGATGTTTGCCTATTTTTTTTGAATGTCTCCAAGAAATCTCCTTTAACAATCGACAAATCAATATGTTTTCTAGAACTTTATACTTAAGTATTTTCCAACATATTTGATATCTTCGTGCAACTTCAGTCTAAAATTTATAATTATGCCAAATTATGCACCACAAAAGCTTTTAGCTAGAAGCAATGTTTAATTGCGTTAAATGCATAAATTGCAATAAATTGCATAATTGAAATGTTGAGCATGTCGCAAAGGGTTTTAAATAAAACCATGAATAAATAAAAACTAAAAAACAATATAATAAATTGCTAACGCTGCACACAACACACAAACCGTAGAACATAAAACGCAGCATGTTTTACGATTATAATTTATGGAATTTCAAATTTAATTAAATTATATTGGGAAATGGCTATTTTTTAAAGCTATAATTGTTTGAGTTTAGGTTTGAATATTTGTAATATTTGTTAAAAATCAAAACCGTAGTTTCACATTTTAAATTAAAAAAATTTACTCCATTAGTTGATCCAATTAAAAGCTACAAAATCTAGACTTAATATAATATTATTAATGTAAACCAACATATCCTCATCAAACACCAAAATCTGTTAATCCAATAGCTCTATTAAAAAATGCTCAACAAACAACCACTTTCCATACAAACTACTAAGCAATGTATTAGGTAGGAAAAGTATGAGCCCAAATTGTGCTATTTAAAGCATGTCGTGATTTCATAATTCTGCAGTAAATTATATGCAAAAACACGACAAGAACCAACAAGAAACAACAAGAAACAAGCAGAAACAAAAAAGCATAACGTATTATTATCAGAGAATATTATGGTTAACAATTCATTCGTACGATCTAAGTGTTTTATGTACAAGATGTATAAAACTGTAAGAACACAAAATATGACTGGCACTAGGCAAACGCCTCATATTAATTATGTGGTGTTTTGTATGGAAACTGTTGGGAACACATCACGCGTAGTGGCTCCGTTTCTCAGCAAATGAATAATTTATTAGCCAATTCCTAAATTTCTGTGTTTGTTCTTGCAAACAGAATGAATTGTTGACTTTTCCTTATTGCTTTGGCCGGTACGACAAATAAACATGAGGCAAAACGAGAAATGTGGCGAAAAATTGCTTTTATTGATTTGCATCAACATTCAACGCCCAAATAAATTGCCACCCATTACTTTCAGACCCTTGGAGCCGTTCTTAAACGTTAATTTATTCATTAACAAATTTTGCTAAAATATTGCTTCTTGATATTTTTCGGTAGGGATTGAAAAGTTAATATTTTGATATATTTAATATTTAGAATGATCAAATTTCAATAGGTATCGATATATTCAAAATCTTGTTCAAATTCCACATTAACTTATATTGGAAAGTGAAATTTTAATTATTTAATTCTCCAATTCCTGCAAACTCAAGAAAAATCGCACAAAATTAAAATTGAATAAAAAAATTAGAGAATAAGGCTCTAATGAAGATATAACGGCGATTATATCAACTTTTACAACTTGGCAAATATTTATTTTGCCATAAACCAGAAGTGAGGCGGCAGAGTAACATAGCATGCAACACTGAATGGCAGAAAATGGTTGAATGTTGTACACGATACAATAATTATTCCCATCATTTCTGCAAAAATAAAGTTTTGCTGTGATTTCTTTACAAAGCTCAGAGGGGATTGGCTATTAATTTATTAATTTACGGTTTTCGGGGGAAAAGCGGCAGAGCTTTGTCAAAACAATTTATTATTATAGTTATAATATTATTTTCGTTTGGAATAAAGTGAATGTGCTATGGAACAAACTATGTCAGAAAATTGAAAAATAGACTCTTATTTTGTGAGCTTTCAATATATTTGAGCTTTATGATGGTACGCTACGAAGAAATTTTAGGTTCATTGTTCAGTCGATGTTCTTTTCAATAGTATATTTTATCAAAAATAAAATCACATCGTTTAAACCAACTTCATTGCGATAAGTATCTGAAGCAGTGAAGCAACGATAATATTATGATAATATTAAAGCTTTATTACTCTCTCATGCTTAGAATGCAAAAGTTGTTCCAATGTATATCTTTATTTTCACAAATAAATATGTATGAGCTTAGAATACAATGAGCCTATTGTCTTTTCTATTTAACTCTTTAAGACAATGGAAGCTTCAAATAAGAGCTTCAAGAACTTCCCGTTGTGGAATAATTCGCATTATAATTCGCATCTGATAGTATTTCAATCAATAACCTATAAAATACTGATATAGATTGAAATAAATTTTATGGTTTTCATTCCGTAGATTAACTCGTTCCCAATCATTA
This sequence comes from Parochlus steinenii, assembly GCA_038502155.1. NCBI lineage: Eukaryota > Metazoa > Arthropoda > Insecta > Diptera > Chironomidae > Parochlus > Parochlus steinenii. Next base: position 4,058,615 of record JAXCIN010000047.1, on the reverse strand, counting down.
AAATACATAAAACAACTGAATCCAACAGAGTTAATAAGGCTGGCACCAAATTTACTTCAATATTCATTGTACATAAAACAAAGGTCGAAAATCAACATACTAAACATCACAAAAAAAATGTAAAACAGAATATACTCACACGATAGATGGAATTTTTAATATCATCGCTGTACTGGGCCACAAACAATGCAGATGATGCTTCTGGCATGTGTGACATCTGAGGATTAGAAAAAACATAAATGACCATTTATACTTCATGATTTATGAACTTGGTCCATTTAGTCACATCAATTACGGAGTATTTAACGTTGACTGGGTTTTGCATTATATTTATGTCTCGTTTGACATTTGGAAAGGAACTGGCATATTTAGTTGCGGATTTTATTATTAAAGGTACTTTAAGAGGGTACACATTTTTATAACTTTTTTAAATTTTCATGAGCTAGATTATCCCGAGATTTTTATGCATGAATGATTATTTTTTAGGAGAAGGAGTTTAGGGATTCAAGATTCCAAAAGATAATTTCATTTAATAAATTCTTTTCAACTAAAAAGTTCAAAAAAAATATTAAAAACTTAGAAAATAAAAAAAGGTTTGCGTAAAAATCTCACCGTAGCTTTAGTACAGATGAGCTGAGTAGGGTGCCCTACAGGCAAAGCACTCAAGGTAAACAGCAACAAAAGCGAATTATGAATCACTCTCGTTGAATGCGCTTGCAGCAGAAGCCTCAAACTCTCCAGATACCTCGAACTTCGTACCACAATTGGTCCTGACCAATTGCTTGGCAGTAACTCTGACCAGTTCAGCTGTAACGACAAACAGGCCTATAATGCATTTCAGCCGATCCCGCTACCACTATGTACTTACAAATGGATATGATTCAGTCAGTGATGATACGTTGTTCACCACGTAACTGTTAGTGAAGTCCTTGGGCAGGTGCTCCTTACGTATTTGATTTAAATCTCTAATAAAACGGTAAATCAACTGCTTCTCGGACTCTTTTTGGTCAGTGCTCAGGCCCTTCGGCAGAAAATACTTCAATAAATCGTCTAACAATCCCGGCACGTCCTCGTCTACGGCGAAGGGTGGGGACTTTGGGGTGAGCCAACGTACTGGATTCTGAAGTATGAAAGAATATTTCAAGTCACAAAATCAATAAAAATTAAATTACTCAAAATATTGTTTGACTGATTCTAAAAATAAATCCATCATGGCAAACAAAACTGTTTACAAAATCATTAAACAATGATGAGATCAAGTTTGTGAACACAGTACTCACCTCCAGCAACTGCGATGCGTCCATCGGCCCATCAATTATTAATAACACTTGTGGCTTTCTGCCATAACTTAAATCGTAATAGATATCGATCAGCGGCAACGGAGCTCCCATTTCGTGGATTTGCGTCACCAGCAGCGAAATTGTCGACGGGCCTAATGCACTAATTTAAAAGAATAAATAGAAAGCATGTGTTTTAATTCATTTGTGTATTTTTTATATGATTTGCAAAAACGTTTTAAAGACTGTCGATCAATCGAAAGAAGTTCCGGTTGCTTTTGCCAAGTTTTGTTTTTTGGTTACGTAGATATAATTTTTGATATTACTTCAAAATCTTTAACCAATTATTTAATTCTCCCATTGATAAAAAATAATCTTAAGTACAATACATGTTATATTTAAAGTCATAAATTGTCACACTCCCATGGGGAAATTAGCGTAACAATTGTGGCCAATAAAATTTACAATTAAAAATAATGACTGTTGTACTTACGTAATCGGTAAATATCCGCCCAGCTTTTCGATTGCCACGCGAATCCTTGTGGAGTTTAAACTTTCCCGTAAACAGCTTTCGTATAAGCGGCCTAGTTTACGAAATGGTCCGGACGAGGTGTTTAACGACAACAATTCTGCAATAAGGAAATTTTCTGAATTATTGAAAATGTATCAAAGTACTTTCTTCATGTTTTTGGCCAAGTTTTCATAATTGGAATATTTTTGCTCAGAATCTAAAGTATTTTAGCTATACAGCCCTTGCCGCCAAATGGGTATATACCCTTTGGGTATACTATTGGGATTCTTACCTTTTTTATACTATTTCATACTATTTCTATACCCTTACTTTTTGTTTACTTTTTCAATACCCTTCGTTGAACGGAACGTGTACTAAAAATAGTATACATTTTTTCAACTTAGCGAGTATACTGAAATTTTACTTTTTTTTAACTTATAGTAGTATACTTTTTTCTTACGAAAATAGAACAAATTATGTTTACTATAGGTCTACCCAAAAAGTATACGTTTAGTTATCAAAAATAGTATACGTTTTGTATACTACAGTTTTACTCAAATAGTATACGTTTTCTTAACGAAAACAGTATACATTCTGTATACCAAAGCTATACCCAAATAGTACAAGACTGATTTCCGAATAACTTCACTCTGTACATTTGTTTTCCTGTCAAAATTTTTGCAGACACGAAAATTTTTTAATGAAATATTTGGATTAAATAAAAGTGATCCTCTGGTCTTCAGATCAGCAAATGGAGACGAAAGACTAGAGTAAGTTTGTTCGAGATAAAGGAAGTTTAAAATTTTTGATTTACTTTTCCAATACTGTTCGTTTACTATTTTCATAATTAAAATTTCTTAATGTTAATTGCATTTATTTCCATATATTCAAGGTAATCATTGATTTCAACGACTGTGAACAGCGTTGATGGAGCCAGTTATTAATAATTCGTTTTCTCTTGAGTAGATGAATTACAAATGAAGATGAAAATATCAAATTTGTTGATCAAAATATGTATTAAGTATCAATTAGTTATAGGTTGTATATATGGGACTTCATGATACTTTGTAAGAGAAGCTGTTCAAACTGATTCATGGTCTAGAATCAGTTTTTCTAAAGTTTTTTTATAATTCTCAAATACTTGATAAAAGTTAGTTTGCTTAATTTGTAAAGCAAAGAATCATGAGTTCTCAGTAGCTTTTGGGCTGTTGTAGCATTTTATAACAAATTTTCAAGGTAATAAAAATAGTTTTCAAACAAAATGGATTGAATTTTAGTATTATTTTGAAGAAAATTCTAGTAGTAAAATAGTGTACTAAAGTTATACAAACAGTATAAAAACAAAAACTTTTAGTATACTTTTTTCATACGGGACGTTCTATAATCCGACCCTTTTTATACTATTCGAAAAGTATACTAAAATTGTACTAAAGTGTTTTACCACAAATCTACTTTGAACGTATACTATCAGTATACTAAAACTTTACTACAGGGGTATTACTACTCGGGTATGGCAGAAAACATACGAAAGGTATCGATTCAGAGTAATTTTCGTTTACGAATAGTATACTATTGCATAAGTATACCCAAAGGGTAAGTATAAAAATAGTATCGAAAAAGTATACTTTGGGTAAGATTTGGCGGCAAGGGGCAGTAGGAATGTTTGGAAAGTTAAAAGTTTAAAAGTTAATTTGGCAGAGGCTTTTAAAAACTGTGTTTATGTTCGAAACAATATGAAATTGCACTATGCTTGTGCAATTATAATTTTGGCATCCCCTTTGAATACTTTGGAATATCCAAACGAGAGCTTTTGGACTTATCTTGTTACATAATATATAATCACTATGAATGATAAATATAATGTTCAAGTGAAGGTTGCAAAATAAACACAACATTAAATATAAGGTTGAAAGTTCTCAATTCAGTATTAAAACAAAGTTTTCCGTGTCAAAAGTTCATAAAATAAAGAGTCGCAAGATCTTCAGCATGAAAATTTTGAAAGACTTCTTTAATGGTTTCAGTATTTGCTTACTCTGTCAACATGGTCATGTCTCCAAGATGTTTAAGCAAGATATCAAAATTGGAATGTCTAGGATGCTTCCGCTATTCATTTATTATACAAAGCTTTTTTATAAGTATACGATACTTATTAATATAAATGACATCGTATTCGATCCCATGCTATTAATTTTCTGAGCTCTAGTAAGTTTCGATGTGAAAAGAAATAACCCAGAGTTCGTTTTTTTTTGACTATTTGTGATGTAATTTTAGATAAACTTCAAACATAGCTGATCAAACTTTTTTTTAAAATTAGTAACGACAATTATTTTTTGAAATTCTCACAAACCAAACCTTTTAAATTGATTGATTCATAAAAAAGGACAGAAAATTTAGAAAACATCAATTATATATATTCCGTTTTGAAGCAGAGGTAAGCACCAAAATAATCAAATTGATTTAATTCTGCAATGCTTCGTATATAAAATTTTTAACTTTCATTCTGGAAGAGGGAACCCAAAAATTCATTTTTACTCTTAACGTTAAAGCATGTTAAAGCGTCAAAAAGGCATATTTAATTTATGACAGAATGATCATCAAAGCAGCTCATTTACCAAACCATAGTAACTCATATGGATGTGATAAATCACAAATAGAATAAATCTCACGAATCACAATCATAAATTGCATAATTCACCATAAATCTGACAAATATAAAATATAAACAGGATGTTGATCATAAAAGCTAAATTACGAAATAGCTGATTTTTAATGGTTTGCGTTTGAGTCGCATAAATCAGATCAAACAGATAAAAATCCAGCAACTGTACTCATGCTTTTATAAATTGGCTGCCATCCTGGTATATTTTTTGACCAAAAACATGAAATTAACTTTAACTTTATTATTAGTTGGATGTTTGTAAAATTTTAATTTTTAGTCTAGGCGACAACATGATTTCACTATAATTAGAACCACGAAAATTGAGCCTTATTGGAAGGTAAAAGTCGTCGAAAAGTATAAAAGTTTGACTTAATTATCATATTCACAATTACCATGTAACAAAGAGATCATATCGCAAATCAGGTGAAGCCATAAAATATTTTTACTTTCCTGAATAATCGCCTCCTCATTAAATTCATTATAGCCATTAATGTCATGTACACAATGTTACGAAAAAATATGTAAAGAACCTTAAACATCATTCTTCACAGCGTTACTCAGCTGTTTTCTTCCATTTTTTTTCAATGTCATTGGAAAATGACTGGTGAAAGTCGATAGGCGGAAAAATGAGCAAAGGAAAACGTTTTAAAGCCCGTAATAATTATAATTTCTACAGTGATGACAAAATTCTATAAACTTGGCTTCAAAAGTAGAAAAACATTAACAATTTGTTTAGATGGGATTCTTTAGTAGACTAGAACGAGCTTTTTATCAGAATGATTGTTTGACACTGATATTTCTTCAAGCAGAATAAAACAGGGTTTAAAATGAGTTTACTTCTTTTTCGATCTTTTTCTCTAAAGAAATTAAATTCAATTAAGAATTCACTGAAACCTTTTACAAAAATTTCTGACATCATCATCAACTTAAATAAAGATGTGTTTTTATATATCGTTCGTCGTCTGCTATCTTCAGCCACAGAGCTCCTCCTTAAATTGCAATAACCAGCCAACTTACGCGATATTTCACATAACATAGTTGGTTATTGCAATTTAAGGAGGAGCTCTGTGGCTGAAGATGGCAGACGACGGACGATATGTGTTTGGTGTTAATACGGACTTTTTGTATGAAATAGGTGAAACTAACGCTTTAGAAGTTTAAAAACTTTTTTGCTATTAGAGTTAGGAACTTGATTTTTTTTACATGATACTTATAATCTTACTCCGTATCCAGTTTTTTGGTTTTCAGGTTGGTATGTTGACCAGCTGGTGTCCAGGAACATTTTTTCACGAATTTCCATTTTTTCAAAAACATAAAAAAAACGTTCACCATGTGATGAAACTTTTTATGGTTCTAAAAATTGTAATGTTTTTCCTTGGAACATATATATCAGTACAAGACACAACTTTTGAGTTCAGTATGGGATTTTAACCATGCACCGCTGATCCACACACATCCAGAAACCACGCAAAATCGTGAATTTTTCATTTTCTATGTGTAAAATTTGTTCATTAATTTGAATATTTTGATTTTTTTTGCTAAACAATGTTTATCCTCATTTTTCACACATTATCTGAAGGACTTCTCGGATTTTTAGTCACGCGTCTGAGTCTTATGAAAAAATTGCTAGAATTTTGAATGATTTCTATTATCTCTATTATGATTCGATATTATGTTTCTATTCTCAAGTGCGTCATCTACCCCTCATTTTTGAGGGGATTTATGCTACTAGTCCATAATAAAAAGGCGAAAGTTTGATTAAAATGAAAAAAACTAATTTGTTAATTATTCGTCGTCGTCGTCGTCATCATCATTAAAAAAACATTCTACCTTGAAGGCGTCTGATTATAAATATTAACTCGTATTTTTATATTAAAATGTCAAAACACCAATAAATCGTATTAATTTGAGACAGCTATTATAAACCTCAATTATTTCGAAATGAACATCCTAAACATGGCTCCAAGTTCCACAAAATTTCACTAAAAGGACAAAACCAACCTCCATATATTATTCAGATTGAATTAAAACATTCGTGCCTATGTAAACTCAAATCAGAAACGAAGATACAAACTACTGAAAAAAAATTGAAAACACGAATAACATGAAAATCATAAAAATTCTGGAAACATGAGATTCATATTATTATAAAACATAAAAACATAAAATGATAATAATCATCTTTAAAACTTTTATCTGCTTTACATTCTTTAACAAGAAAATCCACTAACAAAACAAAAAATAAAGAGAAGCCTCAAATATTAAAGAGGAAAACTCTACAAACTCAAGAAGCTTGAGAAGTGAGGTTGAGACAATATTTCTGACTCGGATAAGTAGACATTAAAAATCCAGAAATTATATGTATTTTTAAATTTTATGTCAGCATTTCTAAAAATATTCCAGCCTCACCAAAATTTATGAAAATATAATGCGGAAACTAAAAGTGGGCTAAAGAAAGGGCAAAATAATGGAAATTAGGGATTTCCCTAATTAAGATCATTCTGTGAATTTGTGCTTCAGTTTAACACTTTTACAGGGTTAGATATTTTTTGTGTGACATTGTATTTAGTGTAAGCTTTTAAGTTTTGTTAGTTTTTGAATATACTTTTTTATTCTCGAAGGATCAATTGGGAACAATATTTGATAAAATCTGTAATTAAGGAAAACCAAACTGACTTTTCATCTTCAAAGAAAAAAAAGTTATAATAACCTAGAAACTTTTTTGTTCAATGTTTCCCATAAAATGGGAATTACTGCTTTACATACAACACATAAGAAATCGTTTAAGAAAACACCAACATTCTGCTGAAATTATCAACAAAAAATATTTTGGGTTGAGTAAAACTTGTCAGAAACTGATTACAAACTGTTTTTGAGAAATGTTTACAAACTTCACCAGATGAGTGTTCGAATTTTACGGTGCACAGCTTTTTAGGCAGGGTTGAGTAGGTACTTCCATTTGATATCAATGACATCATTTTTTATACATCCTTTATACATTGAAAAGATACATTTTAATAGATTCGAGAAAGCTCTTCCAAACCTCTGCCCACTTGTATATGAAAAACGGAAAAACTACACGAAACGCCCAAACATGTAGCAGATCAAGCAAATATACGAAACACGAGATAAATCAATAACTGGAATTTCTAATTTCCGAGAAAATTGCTCGATATAAAGAATAAAGATTTAGTAAAAATTGAACCCATTAGAAAGAGTAACGATGAGTAGAGAACGCAAATGCTTCAGTGCTGGCTGTGCATTAATATTCTTGAGACACAAGCGCCGGAGGAAATGAGGAAAATTACTCAAGTGTCTGAGCTTTGATTGTACTTTTTGTAATATTAAAATTGTTTTACAATTGAGAGGTTTCAACTTACAATTACTGTAAAATTTTTTAGATCAAGAATTATAATTGCCAAGGATGAAAATTGTTTTTGAAAATTATTCAAATCTATATTTGGATTGATTGACATCACCTAGATTTTTGATATCGATATTGATGAATCCTATTTTTGAAGAAATATTTTCCATTTGAAATTCTTGGTTCAAGAGACGAAACGATACCGTGCGAGTTTCTATAAAACACGGATGCCTCTCTTAAAAAGGCTCTTTTTATAAACTTCCCTTTGCAGTGGCCACGCGACCTGCAATTTCGTAACGCTTAACAAAATTATTTTGTGGATTTTTAGCTCTTTATCCTTAAGATTTTTGTAGGACAAACTTTATCTTAAAATGTGCTTGTTTAGCCAAACAGTGCATATTAATTTTTAAAAAATGATCCCATTCATCTGCTGGTCCACAGACCAAGTTGAACCCAAAAAATCTGTATTTTTCGAAAATTTCTTGAGTCTCAAATCGATACCGATGGAACCATAATACTTTTGTGTGTACAACTTTTAATATTTAGAAACCTTAAAGTCTTACGCACATTTTCATTATTTTCAATTCAAAATCCACCCTCCCGCTGGTCCACAGATGAATTTAATATATGAGCCGGACAAATTTATAAAAATTTCCCCAAAAACAAGCCATTTCTTCAGAATTAATTGACAATAACTCGAAAACCATAATACTTCTATGCGTAAAACTTTGCTTAATAATGATCATCAATAACTTGCAAACAGATTCATAAAGATCCAGCGCAGAATCAACCCACCCGCTGGTCCACAAACCAACATTAATCCCAAAAAGTCGGCAAATTTTTAATAAAATTATATGTTTTTTCATCAGAAACTTGAAATAAATCAAAACCACCAATAATTTTGCTCCTGGATTATAAAAACATGGGTCCTCTACATTTAATATACTACACATTGATCACCATCAGCATTTATCTCTTTCCCAACACACTAATAATCTTTCACAACACAAAAATTACTGAATAATCTCAAAAACGACACTAAATAAACTAAATCTGGCAGATACAGCACATTCACTCGATCTCAGTACATTCAGTACATTCACTCAAACTATCTGGATTGTAAAAAAAGCACTCAGTGTCATTTAACATATCAATTAAGGCATAAACACGACATAAACATAAACATAGTATCATAATAGTATAAATATTTTTCTGAATTATTCCTTTAACTGTTTTAGCTCACTTCATATCATCTTTAACCCCTTGATATAAAATATATATATGTAATTCAAATATAAGAATGAAATAACCGTTGATTAAATGATATACATGTAATTTAATTCATATGATAATCTTTATATTTTAAATGATTCCTGGAAGTTTATAAGTTTTCGATTTTTAATCGTTCTTTATTGTACTTACGTTGCATTTGATAATCAGCAATTTCTTGAGCACTTTTCACAACCCTTAAGCTATTTTGCTGTAAACTAGACGAGCAGCTGAAGGACTTAAAGTCTTTGCACGGCTCCATTTTCCAATTGATCTTGGCTTGAATGCTGGCGGCTGCTATACGACATAGCTGATCTTGACACTCGGGTGGAGGCGCTGGAATGCCTAGACAGTCGTCGTCGTCCTTGACCATGCAGTCTCGATGGTGGGAGCTGGGAGCGGCTGATATCAGGAATATTATGGGAGAGGCCACTAGTAATGAAGTTACCACGAGAGTGGCGGCTGTTAGAGCCATCCTGTGTACGGTTGTGGAAGATTTCAGCCATAAACAAGGCCCACAACAAAGCCAACTGAAGAAACGACCACTCTATAAATAAAAAATTATCAATATTAGCGTCACGTATACAATGTATTGAATAAACTTGTTCGATATACATTTTTGAATAAATCATCTATATCTGAGTGAAAAAGACATATTTCATAAAATACCTCCTAAAAGTTTGTATACTTGTATAGAATGATCAAAATTAAGATCTAAGATTAGTTAAGTAACACGCTAAAAAATAATTTAAAGTTTTCCTTATTGCTTCAGTAAAATAAGTTAGCACTTAATATTTCAAATAAAATGCCGAAAACATGATTAATTAAGAAATTTGATCAAAGAAAAGGATATAAAAAAATAAAAACTTTATCGCAACGAAATCAAAATAATTATAAGCAGCATTGCAATCATAATTTGATTAATTGACGATCAATGATGTCATTGAACAATACAAAATTATGAAAATTACCCCAGTCCTTGAACCAATACTGTTATACCGTCATAAACAATCAAACAAAGTTGCAAGTGCGATAAGCACGTGTCACATTTAAAGGTCTACAATCATGGAAATGCACCTGACAAACAAATAATTTTAAGCCAATTGACCGTGCAATTGATCGATAATCGCATCTATTAGTGTGATGTTGTCGAATCGGCCACAAATTGTCCACAATTGAACTGAACAGGCATTTAAATAAATTGTATTACATAAAACCGATTCTATGAATGAATATTTTGTAACCTGCCATATTTATTTTTTTTGTTTTCTTTATGGTATGCCGTGCTGCTATTTTTTCTTCATTCAATGAGAAAATGCTGAATGAAACAAGAAACATTAAGTTTTCAGGAGAGACGTGCAAGTTTTTTAAGAATATGGCGTTTTTTAAAAAAAAAAAAATTTATAACAAGAATTGTGATTATAGTTTTCATATTAGGTCCCTCATTTTTTACTACAGTTCATCCTTCCAAGTCAGAACTCTTGAACTACACCATGTGAAAGGCCATAAATGTGAAGGTTTATTGATTGGTCGAGTGGGTGTTGTGAAGCTCCAAAATTCTTATTTAAAGAAAAATAACACGTGAATTGAAGGAAATTATGGTGTTTGTAGATATAATTGACTCGTTAGTGGCTAACAATTTTATTTTATTTCCAGCTGAGCAAATTTACATACGACAACAAATAAATCCTTTTGCTGGAAAAAGCCTTCAGTACTTGAGGTCGTTTGACATTGAGATTAGCTTGGTGCCTTTGATAAGTGCTTTCAGAAAGTCAAGTCAAGTCAAGAGGCAAGCTCGACGTGTAATTAGTCCAATTTGTCCGAAAATTACTCTTAAAATGGAATTATTTGAAATTACAGTTGAACGATAATAGGAAATTTCCATACGAAATCTGATTAAGCTTGAGCGTGCTCGAGCTGCCCCATTTCATTTGTCGACTTGCTTAGGCGACTATTCTAGGAATTCTGTTAAGGATACTAGGGGAAGGGGAGTGGTTCCATGAAACCCGATGAGAGGAAACATTTTATTACATGATATTATATTACTTTTTAGGAGAATCTATTTTATACGAATTTAGTGAATAAGTTCTTTCTAAAATGTACATTGTATGAAAGAATATGAAAATTGTTAATTAATGTCAGTTCAATTTAGAGTGTAGACTGTAGAACAACACACATTTTCAATGTTTACGCTGTAAAAGGAAATATTTACTTAGGCTGTTTTATTTAAATGTGATATTATAAGATTTTCTAACATGACAATTAATGTTCTAGTTTACAACCATCTGAAGAAATAATTTATGCTTAGAGAAATATTAAATCTATTCTCGAAGATCTGCTACTACAAACAGATATTCACCGAATCTTGAATTCTTTGAAGCATGGGCTGACATATCTCTAAATGCGAATTCGCATTAAAAGCACAGCAAATTAATCCGATTGAATAATTCAGCTATTTTAAGCAAAAACTATAAGAGATGATGTAACAAAAAGTAATAAAATGTAACAAATGGACAAAATGGGAAGTTGGCAAACTATGAAGGAAAAAGGAAACTCTTGACATTAAAACATTAACACAATTTGAGCATTTAAGTATTTAGTTTATGGAGCTAATTATGCAAATTAAGCCCAAATAATAAAACTATAAATTAACAATTTATTTGTGTATTGGATTAACCATTTCATATAAATCAACATCACTGAACTTAACGAACTTAACCTCATCATTTATGCAAATAATTTTTATTGTTTGCTAAATCCCAAAATATGCTATATATTTGTTGAATAGTTTTTTTAGATTGTTAGAAGCTAAAATAAATTTAATAATCTAAATGAATTGGGCTCTAAATCAGCCATAACGGATTTAACCCCTTGAACTTAAAGAATTTCCATTAAAATCGAATTTAAAAGCCTCCATTCAATCCATTACCCTTGATTGGTATCCGCACATTCAAGGATAAAATACGTCAGTGTATCTTCAGTGTTTGTAGTGTGTTTATCATCAAGGTTTGGTAAACTATGATCTAATATGAGACTCTTATTTAAAAATATAAATGATTAAATAACGGTGGGCCTTCAAATCTTCTAAATAAACTAAGAAAATATTATTTTGGATATATTTTACCTAACCCTGTATTTCATAGAGCAACCTTATTAATCTTCGATTTTCAAGTTCTTTGCATCCTCGAACATCGACTAAAAATGTTGAAAACCCCTCAGCAAATACCACATCAATATAGGCGCAAACACAAAAGATTTATGAGCGAAGATATTTGAGAGTTTTTGAGCGAAAAATAGGTCAAACATCACCCCCAACAGCATCAACAGCCAGCAGCGTGAAAGCTTTCTCCGCTCCAGCCTTTTTCTTCCGCTTTCAAGTTCATTCATTATGTAATAAAAAGTACTCAGTAGAACAAATAGTACCAGTATGACGGGTATGACAGGAAAAACAAAGCATAAAAAGCATAAAGGGCACCAGAAGCAGAAAGAATGCATGATGATGAGAGATGGCTGAGAGGGTTGTTTAGGTCGTGGAATATTTAAAAAAAAACTTTTTTGAACTTTCAACTTTGATTTTTCTTTGATTTAAAATTGAAGTCAGATAGAAAATTTGTTTAATAAAAAAATTAATTTTAAATGAAATATGGTAATTTAATTAAAATCAAAAAAACACTTTATAAATAACCCCAGAAAAAAAAACACTGATATTAAAATTTTCAGATGTAAACATCCCGTCCTAATATATACTGACCTTGCTTTTTGGCTTCGGTGGCTTCTGTGGCTGACTGGTTGGATTTGCTTGGTCCACAACTTGCACTTCGATCTCGTCGGTTTTGAGGGCGAGCAAAGGGTTTTTTCTAATTGGTAAGGGCTTGATCGTTGCCCCATTGGCACTACTAACCGGATGGCTAGCATTATGGCCACTAATACTACTGATTATGCTGCTCCCAGTTACTTCGGCGGTCATTTAATCGCAATTAATTGCATTTGAGAGCAAATTTCAAACAAATCTTGTAATTTTTACTATTTTTTGCACGCAATATTTTGGCAAACTCATGCAATTGCATGAAAATTGACAACACAAAAATTGATCCAGACTACAATAAATTCAGCTTCCGATTTTACTGAGATTTCCGAGTATTCTCACTTTTCCGAGCACCTCGACTTGAGTCATGGAGGACTGGACCATCACAAACACACTGTTTTGTACGAGCACGAGCTAATTGCGCCACTAAACTATCGATTTGAACTTGAACCAAATGGAAAATCGAAGTGAATTGGGGAAAATAAAATTTTCTTGAACTACACAAGATAAAAAATAATGAAAAACTAACTTGGAAATCATTTTTCCCAAGCAAGCAGCTATGGTGAGTTTTGCCCGAACAGCAGAAAAAGTTTTTTTTGTGAATTCAACACATAAATTGTCGATGCTCAGGGAAATCTCTCAATTTGGCGCTCAAACAAATGCTGGAGCATTGATTTGTTGTTGTTTATATGAGGCTTTTCCTGCATATTTGTGAAGTTTTAGAGTATTTTTAGTAGGAAATATATTAAAGATTACATAATTTTACAAATAAAGTTTAGGGAAATTTATTTGGTATTAATGACGAATGAATTACGATTTAAAATTACTTGTAAAAAAAGTCCACTCGCGAGCAAACAAATAAATTACGAAAATTGTTTGAATATTTCATGGAATTATCACGTGCTTTACGAAATGGACATGCGCGGCATTTTGTTAAACAGTAAAATCTGGTGAGTTTAGAAAATTGTTGGAAAACTCACCATAAAGCTTGATAGTAGTTCAGACATGAACCGTTTTGAAAGCTTTTCTTATAAAAAAGCTTTTGAGGAAATTTATTAGAGTTCGATTGTAGCATAATATCCCAATAAGTTTGAAAATTTTTATTTTTATTTTTGAAGATAAAAATAAGTTTATAAAAACGTCAAATAAAATTTTAATTGCTTTTTATTTTATTTTTGATTTACAAAATGCTTAACTCAACTAAATTTCTCAGACGTGTGCTTAAGTTTAGGCATAAATTAATCTAGAGTGAAAGATCATTGCGATGACTAAATTTCTTTACCATTCATTTAGTTTTCATACAATATTTACAAAATATTTGAAAAAATTAGCTAAATTATACTTTCCTAAAATATTTTTAAATGATGTTAGATTCCAAAATGGCTTCAATCGTTTTTGAATTTCAGCCTGGTGATAGAAATTTTACAGACTTTCCTATCAATTTTTCCCAACGCGTTTTTTCTTTATCACAATTAAATGCAACAATGGCGAAGAAAAATTATAACTGATTAATATAAATATCTAAAATTATGAAAGACAAAGAAGACGCTTTTTCCAGCTGTTTTGAATTGTTTTTAATGACAAATACTTTTAAAGAGAATTTTAACTTTATGGTCCTCAAAAAACTTCAATAAAATGTTCCATAAATTTCAAAAAACAACAAAAATAATTAAATAATTGGATTTTATTTAATACTGATGATATTTTTTTAATTCTCTTCCAATCTATTGACTAAAAGGCTTTTATAAAAATAGCGCATATTTTGTGCAAAAACGTTTAAAGTCTATAAGTATTATTTGTAATTTTGTGATTTTTTCAAACTCTCATAAGATTCCCAAAAAGCTTATTGAAATTTAATTATTCTAGTAATTTTAACTTGATTGCATTCGAGTTGGATTCTCAAAACATCATTCATCAATTAAGTACAATCGAAAAAAAATTCTTCTCACTTTCAGCCCAAATTTCCTATCCAATATTCATTGAAAAAACACCACAATTTCCTTGGATTAAATTTGTTGAATATATTTTTTATTAGAAAATGGCACGGCAGACGTGTGTTTTTATTTTGATACACGGATTTTATTTTTATTCGATGCAAACATGAAGTTTGTAAGTTTTTTTGGTGAAAGTATTATCATAAAGAAAATGATTTGCTAGCTAGAGAAATAAAGTTGTCGACAAGTGGACTCATTGACTAGAAACACAAGCCTTCGATTAGCAATTATATACAAAACCCTTCAATCTATACTTATAGTACATGTAGCTTATAGCAATAAAAACTTCTAAAACTAAATACAAACTACATAAAAACAGTGAAAAGCGAAAAACCATAAAAAGTATTAAAAACAACACTTCCTTAATATTTCCAATTTTCTACATTTTCTTCATTTTCTTAAAATCACCAATTTTTTAAACTTTTAGAACTTTTTACTTGATTCACTATTATTATGTGTTTTTATTTGGTCATTCTCAATTTAATATTGGTTTTAAGTTATTGTACGGATTGTTATCAAGTACTTTTAACTTTTTGAAATTTTGAATTATTGGCTTAAAAATCTTCTCACAATTCTGCATGTATCCAAAACTACTGCTTTCTGACAAGGTTCAAGAGTTTTCTCCAGCTTAAGATACTTCAGGACTTCAATAGTTGAATTAGGGACAATTGCAGTAGCCGAGAAAATGATTGGGCTTATTTTGATTGCATCTACGTTCCACATCTTTTTGATTTCATGGGATAAATCAACATATTTATTTACTTTTTCTGCAAAAGTTTTCTGGATATTTGTTGATAAAGGAATGGCGACATCTATCAATTCCACTGTACGCTTTGCTTTATCCCATATTACTATGTCTGGCCGGTTGGCTTGGATATGTTGATCAGTTAGAATAGTTCTATCCCAATATAAGCGATATTGATCACTTTCAAGAACAGCAGCTGGCTCATAAATGTAATATGGGACTGATGATTGCAGTAATTTGTAGTCATTAGCTATTTGTTGATGAATTATTTTAGCTACATTGTTATGCCTCACTGTATAATCTACACCAGCAAGCGTTCGACATCCACTGGTAATATGCTCAATGGATTCATGAGTAGCAAAGCATCTACGGCAATTATCATTTGGTAAGTTTTCTTTAAGGATGAACTTACGGTAATTTTTTGTCTTAATTACACGATCTTGAATAGCAAGCATAAAACCTTCAGTTTCTCCAAACAAAGATCCACGTTTCAGCCATAAATTTGAAGCTTCTCGAGCAACATGGTCTTGTTCCAATTGAAAAGCGTGAGTACCATGTAAAGCTTTTTGCTTCCATTCGACTATGAGTTGCTCATCACTTTGTGGCTCTTCCAAAGTTAGGACACGTTCAGAAAGGTTTAAAGGAGTGAAACCTTTATCACATAAATTCACTAATCTATGCAAATTACTGCTTACATCTTTGCTATACATGTAACTTCTCAATTTGGAAACCTGAGAGAAATTCAAAGACTCAAGATTTGTCACACCACGACCACCAAACTTCCTCGGTAACATGACTCTTTGGATTGCAGATTTGGGATGATGCATTCTATATTTGGTTAAAAGAACACGAATTTGCCTCTGGATAGCTTCCAAATCAGTTTTAGACCACTTGACAATTCCAAACGAGTATGTTAGGACTGGTACAGCAAAAGAGTTTATTGCTTGAATTTTGGATCCTCCACTTAACATTGTTTTGAGTATGTTCTCTACACGATTTTCAAATTCGATCTTCAATTTCACCTTCATTTCAGTGTGACTTATTCCTTTAAGCTGTATGAAGCCAAGATATTTGTAAGATTGACCTTCAGCCAAGTCTTGGATAATTCTATTTTCATCAAGGTTATAGCCATCTCCAGCAACTAACCTCCCTCTTTGAATATGTATGCATTTACACTTATCAATACCAAAGCTCATGCAAACGTCGTCACTCATCTCTTTTGTAAGATTAATCAAATGATGTAACTGTTCCTTAGAACTGGCAAAATACTTCAGATCGTCCATGAATAATAAATGATTTACAGTATGATTTTCTGCTCCAGATTTTAACTCATATCCACAAAGAGTTTTGTTCAAAGTCTTGCTTATTGGATTAAGACCTAAACAAAACCAAAGAGAACTTAAAGAATCTCCTTGAAATATTCCTCTCCTAATTTGAATCTGCCGTGATCTTACAACTTCTTTGCCATTGAACAAATTTAGCACAATATTCCATTTAAGCATAACGAAACTCAAAAAATCTATCAATGGCTCATCAATTTTGTACATCTGCAACACGTCTGTGAGGAAACTATGTGGCATCATATCATAGGCTTTCATGTAGTCAATGTATCCCATATGCAAGTTCTTTTTTGCTTTGAGAGCTTGTTTTATTATCACTGAGTCAATAATTATTTGTTCTTGACAACCACGAGCATCCCTAATGCATCCTTTTTGCTCTTCAGTAAACACATTATTCAAATCGCAATGAGAATATACTTTATTTGTTGCAATTGAGGTGATCAATTTGTAAATAGTCGGCAAGCAAGTGATTGGCCGAAATTTAGCGGGATCGAGAGTATTTTCATCCTTTGGCATCAAATATGTTATTCCGCTACACAAAAAAACTGGAAATTGGGATGGATTTTCAATTACTCTTTGAATTGCAAATGCCAAGAACTCGTGTACAGCAGTAAATTTTTTCAGCCAAAAGTTCTGTAACTTATCCAAACCAGGGCTGCACCAATTTTTTGCGGTCTTTAAACTTTCATGAATGTCTTCAGGACTGATATGAATTGTTTCCATCTGTGAAACGGTCTCTGCTGCTTCTGACCTTTGTTCATTCAGCCACTGAGCATCATAATTATGTATTACTGGCTTTTCCCAAATATTAGACCAAAACTCTTCAAATTGTTCGATTGGTGGAAATCTTCCTTGGCTCTGACTTCGATTTGGTACAACTTCTTTTGCCTTCAGATTACGATAAAACACCCTCTGATCAAGTTGAAACTGATTACATTGGATTTTCCTCTCAGCACTCTTCTTATATCGTTTCAGTCTTTTTGCATACATTTGAAGTCTTTGGGTGTGAGTGTCAATGAATTCATTCAGTACTCGATCACGAATTTGTGATAGAAAAACAGGAAAAATCAGCTTGCGAATCTTATTTTGGAGTTTATTGGATCGATTTCCTCCTTTGAACTGATGCAACTGTCCAAGTTGCACTCTTTCTTTATTTATTCTTCGTTCCAATCTAATTTCCCAAGCTTCTTTCTTACGTTTTTGGTTTGAAACATCTTTTTGACCAACTTTGCATCCCAAAGTTCTAGCTACTGCAACCGCAGCAGAATACAAGACGAAATGTATTTGCGTGAGATCATCATTTTTGTTTAATTGATCACTCAATTTTTGTTCATTCAAATGCGAAACTAAAAAGAATAATTTAAGAGAATAACTTAACTTTGGAATACTTGGTCTCAATGTTGGATCAGTTCCATTGAATTCAATTAAAGCTGAGGTAAAATTATGTTCAACTTTCTTTTTCCAATCATCGTGTATTGGATTATTTGGTCTTCTCCTCGAATTTTGGTTATTCTGGTTGCCTACAAAATCTGTCGATATCGGAACAGAAATGCCATTTTGAAAAGGAACTGCTGGTCTTCGAGTAAGTACAGGGGCGTCTACTTCATTTAAATTCAACAAATCTAATCTAGTTTTCGACTCAGATTTCAAAACCGCTTGATCTTCCTCAGAAAATATCATTCTATCAATGATAAATTTTTTCCTATCTACTAAGTTTTGTTCAGATACTTTTCCAGCAAATTCAGGGTATGCAGTTTGAAAATTTTTAAGCAATAAGATCCGAGATACAGAGCAAGTTTCCAACTTGCTCGCCATAAAGTAACAGCGCATGACTTCTTTATTCATTTCAATTGTCCATAAAATACGCTGTCGACTAAGTCCCGCTTTTGTGGTTGCCTGATTTATAACAGGCAAAGCAACTTGAGCGGTTGCAACTAGTGGGTGTTGATTGCTGCTTGTATTGGTTATTGTGGTTCCTTGACACCTCATAGTGCCACTCAATCCACTTGCTGAGGCATGAGACTGCTCTTCCGGATTTGCAATTTCAGTCTCCAAAACTGCTATCCTTGTATTGATTTGACTTCTAGTCACCACCATTTTCACAAAAATGGGTTATAAGTAGAGATTTAAGGGCTAAAAGCATTAATTTTATCGGGAACGAAAAATTCTAGCTTGTTGCAAACTTAAGTCATAGCCTATTTCACTTGATTCACTTATTATTATGAAAATTTATTTTGTTTTCCACAATTCTGTGGAATTTCGAAGGGAAATATATATATCACACAATATGTTAGTTTTGGTTGCTTTTTGGTGTCAACAGGAGACATGTTAATTTGGGGTTTAATAATGGGATTTGTGATTTGAATCTGAATTCAATAATTAAATTATAAATATATTTATTTTCAACAAGCCATTCTAAAAATTCAATTTCTATCCTAAAAATGAACTGTAAAAAATTAATTGTAAAGCCATCCTGACCGATCTTTGATCTTTGGATTGTTATAAATGGAAACTTTCTTCTTAATAGGCGAGAGTTTGGCTGATTTATCGATTTTTTTTTTGGTTTGAAATTTAGAATAGGAATCAAAACGCCACACCTCACGGATATGAGAACCAGGAGCCATGCAAGGGAGAGCTTTCAAAAAGCCGTGGGCTGGAAATTAAAAATTATGAGTTTTCTGGAGTTTGTAAGTTCAAAAAAAGTTGCAAAAAAATTTACCTCCAATTGGAATGGGTGGTGCTGCTGGAATCCCTGGAGTACAAGAGTTATACAAAAATGGCATTTGCTGTGTAATGTTCGTGTGCAGCGTCAAAACTGATTCAATATCTAACTCTTGAGCTTGCAGCAAAAAGTCATCAAAAAGCTTCATAGGAATCATTCCCAGCCTATCAAAAGTATCAACATAAGCTTCAGTGTCCTTATTGTACAGGTGCAGGTAGTCTCCAAGCAATTTAGCAACCATAGGGCCTCTTTCTTTGCCCAACATTCGATGATTAACATTTCGCACGAAAAATGGCTGTCGCAAATAAACGGCAATTCTACTGAGGAATTTCATGATCTAATAAAAAAATGTTATGTATTAAAAATATGACATAATGTTTATGAATTCAACATTCACAAACAATCAACAAAAAAACTTACCAACTCGTCAACATGTTTGCTATCAATCGATATCCTTTTCAAAACAAACTCGAGATACAATCCAAAAGCTCTTCTCGCTTGAAGCGTTGAAAATTCATCACCGTTTTCAATCAACTTTCTAATCTGAAGTTTTAACTTCCTAGTTTCATCATGGCTTTTGCTCCCCGAACTCTTTGGTCCAATCACAATTGGGAGGGATCTATCTAAAGTTCTCTCATACTTCTGAATCCTTTCAAGAACGCTGCTTTCCTGATCCAAAGATTCTCTAGCGGTGAAAAGCTGAGCGTAAAGCATTTGATTGTAATTGTGAGGGATGATCATCAAGTATGTGCCACTGCCAGAGGAAGTCGAAGCTGCAGTTGGAATACCAGTAACATGATCTAAAAACATTCCATACTTTTGCATTGAATCAACAGTTGGAAAAATCCTCACAAATCCCCCAATTCTCTCATGCTGTGCTTTTGCCGCTTTTACAATCCTCGATTCTTCCACCGATAAGGCGCTTAATGTGTTTTTCTTGGCTCCATGCACATAATCTGCTGAATTTCCTCGACGAGTTTGAGATATGGAGCGAATTTTGACACCTTTGTTGTCGTAAGAAGCTTTCATCAAAGGGCTGATCGCAGGGATTCCAACGAGGGTTAAGAGATCGGAAAGAAGACTGGCTTTTACTTTGGTGTCTAGCGGTGTATCGCAGCCTAACGATGGTGAGAGGTTTACTTCGATTAACCAGCTGTAAAAAATAATATAACAAATTTACATAAATGTAACAGGCTTTAGGAGCTTTTATAGAAGTGATTTCGTTTAAAATTATTGTAAGAAACTTACGGTTTCAAAGTATCATCTATTAAAATGTCGAAACCGAATAATCTAAACAAAATAGAAAAATAAATTAACAAACTATCAGCCTTGAATACAAATTTCCTTTCAACTCACTCGAAACAATTAGTGAAATGCGGCACAAACATCCTAACGGCCGACACAATGGGTTGTGTGCACGCAAATATTGCTTTGACAATTATATCTTCAATGTTTAGCATCAGCTGTTCCGTGTTGCATCCTTGACTTCTTAAGTGCCTCAACAAAGCACTTAATGTCCATTTGTGTCCAACATCCTCATCGCTTGGATTACTAGATTTAATGTAATCCTGGTGATATTTGTTAATGCTGTAATTACAGAGATGGATGCAAGGATTCCAAAGGTTTTCGGTTGTATTGTCGTAACGAACAGTTGCTATTCTTACGAGGCCTTCTTCATAGACATAAATCAGTAAGGGATCAAAAGAGGTGACTGCTACATAAATTCGAATATCACACTTATGGCCATCAATCTGAAAATTTAAATTATAATAAGTTAAAGAAACTTTAAATATTTTTCCTAACCTAAAAACCATCATGCTAAAATTCTAATAAATAAAAAAAACTTACACAAAGCGGATCCGCGATGTATTTTGCTACCACAACCTGTTCATCACTGGCAATATGCGCTTGAATCTCATCTGGAGTTTTAGCTAAAAATATGCCTCGGCCTCTGCTAGAAGCAACAGGTTTGACAATCCAAGGTCCTTTCGTTTTATTGTGCGCAAACATCAATTCTTTATAATCTGCTGGCAATAAGAAAGTTTGAGGGACGATGTCGAAGTATTTGAATCCTCGGAAGTGCTGCATTCTTTCGATGTTCTTGTAAAGGCGGTCTTTGCGAGTTAGTTCACTCGATCTGTTTTATTAATTTGATGAAATATTTTTAGCATCATCAAATATAAATTAACCATAAAAATACCTTGGAAAATGATTAATTCTTTGAAACGGCGAAAGATTCTTCAGCAAATCAGGTTTCAACTGATTTCCTGTCCACAAAAGATTATAATCAGTTGAGTCATGCGTCACTTCATTCATCCCATGGCCGTTGAGAATTTTTCTAAGTAGTCTAGTCTCAGTACTAATGAACTTGTACGTTATATTAAACAAGGCGGCTGGCATTTCTGCTTTATCGATTGGTGGTTCTGCCACAATATTTTCTTTGTTCTCTTGCTTCTCATCTCCAACTTTCTTAACAATAGCAGGGTCAGCAATATCAGTATTTTCAGGATTCTCAACGATTGAATTGTTACTGTTTAAAGACGAACTCGAACTAGTTGATGCTGAACTGGAGGACGACTCCAAATACCGTTTCTTAGATTTCTTTTCTACAAAATTGAAATTTTCATTGTTTATTCGATGCGTGCTAACAGGCAGTGGTGTTACGGCGAGGCTCTCGTTACTCGCTTTGGAGGACAATTTAGTGGATGACGAGGATGTGGATGGCGTGCCAGAATCAGAGTACGTTTCCAGTTCGAATGCGTGAGATGGGGCTGCAGCAGCGGCCAACACGCTTGTTCTGAAAACAAGTACTGCATCCTTGGAACCTAAAGTGCCACCTGTGACCCAGTGATTTGATTGCATCTGTTGATTTGATTTGTCTGCTTTTTTGGCTCTAATGGAAAATATGATGGAATTATTAGTTTAGGCATATTTTTATAACGTGAAAAAAAACGATTAATCAGTTTTTGTGATTTTTGTGATTTTCTTATCAACAGATGTAATATACTATTTCAAAAAAATCTTACTATACCCATGATTTTTTGAAAGGGAAATCATTTGATCCTTTAACCCTTTGATTAGGTTTTCAAAAATCAACTTCTAAGTTTTTCTAAAAAACACTTATAAAGGAAAATCTTACGCTTTTGGTGGAAAATTTGGAAAGTCGAAGTTCATAAACGACGTCATGATGAAATAAGGTCTTATGAAAATTAAAAGCATTCATAAATTAAGATTGAATCAGAGTAATATGGAATGGAAAAGTTAATAGAAAAAGAATATTGTTTACAAAAATCAGTGAATATTTTGATGTCTATAAAGGAAGACTCGTAATATATTTTCAATATTCTCTTTTTCCATATCTGCATGACTTGCAGACAGTAGTTAAAGCAATATGAACAACATTTTTATGCTGGTATTTCGTAGACTTTGATTTAAATAACATTGATCGCTTGGGATTTTTTTTAAAAAGCAAGTTAACATTTTATTCGGTGTTTTCATCATCTTTAATATTTACAAATACATAGAAATAAATTTGTCTTTATTCATTATTATAAAATTATTTTGATAAAATACACCCACAAAAAACCTCTGAATACTCTACTCACTCATTATTTTCGCATTCTAATTTACTAGTTGTTGGCATATTCAGGATGTTGGGTATAGATGGCTTTGACTGCTGATTTTGCTGCTTTTTTCTGCAACAATAAAACAAAAACAATTAAATAATAAATCAAAATCACTATTAATAACATAATTCATAGTTCATAATTCATAATTCATTTATTTTATAAACCACTGACAAACTACATTTGGCATATTTGGAACAATAGAAACCTCAGAATGAACTTTTAATTGTTTTTGTTAATGAAACTTTTGGTAGCAAAAAAAGCCAAAAAGGGTGGTAAATTTGCATATTCATCGCGAACATTCTTCCCACACTAAAAGCACCTAAAAGTATTCTAAAAAGAAGCAAAAACGATCAACCTCGGCCTGGAATTCTTTGAACACAATAAACAGAATGTTCACCACTTAATAATGAGTTCGTGCGGGATCAGCACACAATCTGACACAAATAATCGCGTTGATAACCATAAACTATACAATTTTTTTTTTGGTTTGAAGGCATTTGCATCATTTAATAAACTCCCCGAAAGCTCAAATTGCTTCGCCTTTGATAACGACTCATTTAGTTATTTTAGCTCCTTTGCCATTTTAGTTTCATTTTATTGCCTCTTAATAGCAACAATACTTCGTTCTGCTAGAGTTATTGTCTCGCAAATTGACACGAAAGCTCGAAATGTTGAAATTACCTCAAACTCATAAAAAGTCAACAGAAAAAAATGTTTTCCATAGTTTTTCACAGTTTTCATAATTTTCCAATTGAGGAGTGATTGCCATAAACTACATTGAACGGGTTAGCGGCTGTTTAGTGGAACGAGCTGATAATAATGGGTACAATAATAATGTATATATCTGGAGATTTGAGTTCTTTTATGGATCATTTAACAAATCATAATTGAACGTGAGCCAAATTAGGAATTGAATAATTTCAAAAATTACCCTAGTTTGGTGCTTTAACAGCCAAATCGAGTGTCTCAATCTGTTAATCTCAAACAAGAATGGATGCATTTTTGTCTTTTTGGACTAAATTTTTTATAAATCGTTTTAATTCCATTCGATCTTTTACAGACCATTAATTTTAGGCAATAATGACTGCGCTCACAAATTTAATGCTCAATAAATTATCCAGCTGGCAGAAAATCAAAATATATGCTTGTGATAATAATGTGATATTAAGGCCATAATATACCTAGGTTCAACCGCAAAGTTTCTTCCGGAAGATGTTTTGGAAAATTTGGTTTTTTCCAGATTAGCAATATTTTAAATACTTTTTCTGAATTATAATATGTTTATGCCATCTAATTAAACCTTTTTGAGTAGTTTGCCAACCACTAAGTCACTTTCTGGAGGAATTATTAGCTTATTCCTGCTCGAGTTGAATATCTTCCGGAAGATTTTTCACTTCGAACCGGAATAAGTTCATAATTCCTCCAGAAAGTGACTTATTGGTTGGTAAAAAACTCAAAAAGATTCAAATGGATGGCATAAACATATTATAATTCAGAAATATTACTTAAAATATCGCTAATCTGGAAAAAACCAAATTTTCCAAAACATCTTCCGGAAGAAACGTTGCGGTTGAACCTAGGTATATTATGGCCTTTACATTATTTTTTATTATTATTGTCGAAACAATACGTTCACAGGGCAATTGCCAATCAGTCAGGAGATCTTTTATTTCTAAAAGCTTGTTAAAGGATTATCATTGGCTTGGGTGTCCTATTTTAAGTTATCCAAACTTACATCAGTGAATCTCTGCTTCAATTTTTAATAAAAATTTTTAAATTCTCAAAAACATTTATGACTTTACCTCTTTTGAATAACTTCATCCCTTGGATTTTTAAGAGATAAGAATTTTTGGAAACTAATAAATTTTTAAGTAGCATATTAATAAAATGGTTGCTCATTATTTTTTTTAATGTTCCTCCGCATAGCTTTAAATTTTTTATGTACTTTACCTAGTAACCTAGACGGTTGTGATAATATTCACGACCATTAACAGTTTGCTCCATTAAATTCAACGAATTTTATCTTGAAAATTTTTAATACGGTATTTTTTGTAAATTTGACCTATTCACCTCAGAAATTACGAAGATAATAACATAATGGAGGGATGGCTGAGGCAAGATGAAAATCAGAAAGTCAATCAAGATCATGCAAGAGATTGCAATAAATTTTCTATGCCATAGAATTTTCATTGGTTTGATATTTGAGTAATGAACTTTTGCCAAGCCTTTGACTTTTAGCGGATTGATTTATTTCTGCTCATTTTGAGTTTAATCGTCTGTAACACCAAAAACAAATATCAACAATTTTTTACTGAATTTTCGGTGAAATTGCCATGGTAATGAGCAACATGCACTAAAAAGAACAAATAGCAAAACTATAGTAAACTATAAATAAAATACATAAAAAATCAAAACAAATAAAAAAGCTCACGGAAATGATATTTATAGCTTTACCGAGTTACTATAAAATTTAGGATATTTTCGGTATTTGGCGAGTATTTTGAAAGTTATGAAAAGTTTCCCTATGAGAATATTGTGCGACAATCCTATGCTGAAATCCGCTCAAAAGGTGCGATTGCAGGGTGCGAATATCTGACAGGAAAGGTGCTACAATCCAAGCGATTTTTCACGGATTATCGCACCTATTTCGCACATTTTTGTTTACAATTTTTCAAAAAATTAAATTTTTCTCAAATCAGGATATAAATTGACTTAATTCATTCACTAATCAACTTGTTATCGATAATCCTTATCTAGAAAGTATTAAAATAATATATATATTACTTATATATTGTAGAAAAATGAGGTAGTATCAAAATAATATATTCTCTTGATAGAACAGTTTCGGAACATTTTTCAAGTTTAAATTATTTTAAACATATTTTCCATACTATGACCATACTCAATTGTGCTAGTAAATTGTTATTTAAGTCTCTAATTAAAGAAACAAAATTTAGAAAAAGGTAAACAAAAATGTGCTACATAAGTGCGAAAATCCAAAAAATGTCGCTCGGATTTTCGGTGACAGCCAGCACTGTTCGACAGGATTCTCATAGGGTTCTGAATTTCTGATATAGCTGATAGCTCTAATGAAAAATCACGTTTTTGGGCTTCCAAAAAAATAAAATAACCCAACAAGCCGAAAACTATATTATTGAATTGAAATGTTGATTGTACGAAAGGTTAATGTAATCATACAAACTACATATTGCATATTAAGTAAAGAAAATGAACAAAACTTTGACATTCTAATTCGAGAATTTATTTAGAAGTCAAAGTAATTATAGCATTGGATTTTATTTCATTTTATTGTTTACACTGCATTCAAAAATAGAATTATCATTAAATCAACCGGACAAATATTATATAACAATTTGAGAAGCTTCATAGAATTTTTTTATATAAGAAAATAATTTATGGAACTTCTCCACACTCCTTGGAAATTTTCCATACATCTCCTCCACACAATCTATCCGTTAAAACATGCATAAATATTACATTTGCGCTGACATATTCCAAAATTAAGATTTGCCCATAAAAAATGCATGCTCAATCAATTTACTTGTACAGACTGAGCCTCTGGAAGTTGTTCAAGCTCTTATTTGCAAACATCTTTGCTGTTTATTTGCTATTTATGGTAATGGCAACAAATTTTCCTTTTATGGTAGTTGTAGCAATCTGGCATCGATGCACCAGCACGAAGCACTAAAACAGCTTAATACTTGAGCAGCTCACTGGACTTTATGTATTATTCATCAAGAGATTTATTCAGCAGATTTATGCAGCATTAATACTGACACAATGTTAAATTCTTAAATTCACGATTATTTTGGCTGCAGGGTTTAATACCATTTTGGGTCATAAGGCACACTTTCTGTTCGATTTTTACCTGACTCTTATTATCATTATTATTGTTATTATTTAGTCTCGATTTAATTTGATTTAACGAACGATTTAATACGTATGATAATTTCGCTAATTTGGAGTTTGAGTTAATTCAGTCTACCATAAATAGTGCCAAGTGCTCAACTAGATGTTTAGATTCATAAGTTTATGAGCTGCTACATGGCACCGGAATTTTGGTTGTTTTTAGGTCACCGGACTATGTCAGTACACCTATAAGCATTTGTGTTATCGCACTATTAAGATTGAATATCTTATGATTTTTCTTTCCACAAAATCACTGCTCAACAATTTACCATGATTAACATGAATTCACTTGGATTTAGTTGATTATACATGAATATTTTTGAATATTTTCGAGTACGATGATGGAAGCGAAGAAAATAGGTCATGAAATTCTATTGAATCAATTAAATAGCCTTAAAGGTTTTTGGCTCTGAGTTTTTTTGTTTTCTGTATGGACGAAGAACTTTTCGCTTGAATTTCAATTTATGATAATTTTGGCACGACACAATTTGTTTCGGTTAAATAGTGATTGGGATGCAATCTTGATTTAGAAAATTTATGATATTCTTGTATTTAACCTAATAGGTTAAGGTTTTTTTTGAATTATGAGCATTTTATGGAAGAAAATCTTATCAATCACAACAAATTAAAGTAGTTTAAATTCTCAAATTTGAAATCATCAATTATATTTGACTATTGAATTTTAAAATAATATTGATACATAATAAATCCAAGTTGTATTTATTTCAACAAACAGCAAAACTGGATTTCACGTATTCCAACTCGTAGACATACTACTCTATCATACTACTTCACATACACGTCAAAAGTGCAAATTACCCAAACAATTTTGATTTCATTTCAATTTGAGCTCATAAATATTTTCCACATAATTTCGATTTTTGAATTGCTCATTGATTTTAAATATGTGAAACACATTGCTGAACTAAACTATAATTGCACAGAAATTTATGAAAAATTTATTTCTCTCAAAAACTTGGAAGCTCAGTTCAAACCTCTAAGAAATTGAAATCATGAAAATCACGCGAAGGGAAGTATTTTTTCCATACATTTTCTTTTAACATATTTCACATAGTTTTTGGATTCTTTGGGTTTTCCTGTTTTTAATAGAACATTCCCTAGTTTTTGTTGTTATACGCGATATTCCTTATTGATGAAACAAATGAAGCAAATGGTAACAATATTTTTCACGGTTTTTAAACAGTTAACGATCTTTTGTTGGTTTTTGTTTGGTATTTTTACTTTGCAAAAAGCTTTTACTCGACTTTTACCGGTTTTTACTGAGTGAAAATTATTAATATTTTATAGTTTTCACTTGTTTGTTTATTACTATAGCGGTTTAGTGACGGTTTTATGGATTTAGGAAACATAACTTTTTTATGTTTAATTAATTTTTTTCATTAGAATTCACGTTCTGAAATACTTCTGAATCAAAAAGTAATATCACTTATAACTCGACCAAATATCACTTCGTTAAGGCAATGATCTTTCCAACTTTTTAACGAACTATTAATACCACAAAAACATCAAATCCACATCAACCGGCCAAAATCCAGACAGCCTAAACCTCACTTAATTCAATTGCAAAGCAATTTAAACTGTTCACATATCCATTATCCAACATTATCCGGCATTATTCATTGTGCATTTGCAAGCAGGCGACGATAAACTAAAGTTTCCCTCGGTGTTGAACAACTTCCAAGCCGATTTATGAACAGCTCTTCGATTTTGCTTCCACAAATTTTAGAGCCAATTTGACCTAAAAAGTGCAATTATGACTTATGAGCATTCTCCCCTTAAAGCGGTGAAATTTCCATATTTCCTGCAAACTTGCATAGTTTCACCGATTTGTTTATTCTCATATCTATGACAGTTTTCTCAGTTTTTGCTGTGTATATTGGAAAAATTTGAAATTTTTTCCACTTCTCTTTTGAGTGTGTTTGAGCTGACTTGGCTGGTGAAAATTATTTTGATTTACTGGGAGAACTGTTAATAATTTCGAGCAACCAAAACAATTTTTATTTATTTTTATCTCAATGTTTTTCAACAAAACCTTAATCAAATTTTCCATTAACTTCTCTACTATCCCTAAAGATTAAAGTTCGACTGGAAAGTCGGCTCCCGCATAAAAACAATGAAAAAGTTCAACAAACTGACTGCGAGCAAAGCGTTTAAAAGCACTCGAAAAATTGCACAACTTTTAATACATTTCCAGCTTACGTATAAAAAAGGAGAACTTGAAAACTTGAAAGCATACAATCATGAATGCATAAAAGCATAAAAAACATTAAAACCATTAGAGGTGCAAAACACAATAAACAACAGAAATTCGGCTAAAGCTTTTAAAAATAGATTCGTCGGTTAAGGTCAATTTTCGAGTGATCAAAATTTTATTTGGAAGAATTGTTGGCCTCCACTTTTGATATACTAACAAATATATTTCCATAATACAATTTTTCACAAAGTATTTCATAATATTTGATCAACAAATTTAGAAACATAGTTTGGGTGGCAAAACAGGTTTTTATCATATTTTGCTTTAAATCGTCTGTTTTGTGACTATTCATCTACTCACATGTTAAAACGTTTCAAAGCGCAAAACTCAAGACCCAATCAATGCAATTATTTAGTCAACTTAATTGGCAATTATGCATTTAACCACATTTTATTTAATTAAAATAGCTACAATTATTGCTCACAGATTTTTAAAGATATTATTCGTTTCGGAAGTCTTTGTTTTTAACTTGAGATTCACGATTAAATCTGATCCAATTAAAACTAAAAACCTTACATAACAAATCCATCAAATTGAAAGCCTTTCAAATTAAGTTTTGTGCAATTAAGCTCGTCTTCCGTTTTATGCCGCTAACAAAAAACATTTTTAGAAACTCTATGAAAATGTATAAAAACTTATAAACTTTAGAGGAAATATATTTGAACCTTAAAATGGAAAGTGGTATGGTTTTTAAGAAGTTCAGATTGTTCAATTTTTTCGTTGTTTTCCTTATAAGCAGATTCGCGTAGCTATACACTTCATAAACATATAATACCATAGATATGATACAAAATACGATAATACTCACTGAATAAACCTTGTAGTTTTAAAAATTTAACACAACAAATATAAATGATATTTTTAATCCAAAACTTCACTAGACTCTACTTTTCCAGTAAAGTCCCCAAGACTTATCGATTTGATTCTGATTAAACTGTATTCACCTTCAATTCAAATTGCAATAAACAATTTTCCAAACTTTTTCATGCAAAATTAGCGAAAATTCATAAAAACCTACACTTTTCACTTTCAGTTTATTTTTAAACACACAATGTTGCTGATGTTTCTATGTTTCTATTAAATGTTCTTTCAAATTGGCAGGCAAACAATAAAAATAACTTGGCAAGAATACAGTTAGAGTAGCATGCAAATAATTTATTGAACACCAAAACACAAATCCAATCAGGCACCGACTGCACACAGTTTGTAACTGAACGGAACGCATGCTTTTCAAATGAATTTTTATTAATTTTAATTCAAACACTGCAAAATACAACGAAGAATAAAATACGATTAAAAAATCGAAAAGTTATAAACTTGAAATGCCTTAACAAAAATCGTTTAGAATATATAATCATTGAATATAAATGATTCAATATCTAAATTACTGATGATCTTGTGATGATCACATTTATTAAACGGTGAATTCCGTTAAAACATTTAAATCATATATATATATATTTTATAACGAGGGGTCAAGGTGAACTAAAGTGGGCTAAGTGAGCCAAGTGAGTTAAAAATAATGTTTCAAAAATATTGTTAAGATAGTTCAAAATAGTTCAACTAATTCATGTTTATGTCGTGTTTATGCCTTAATTACTGTGTTTGATGTCACTGAGTAGTTTCTTTCACAATCAATATTGATTTAGCGGATGACCGAATGTACTGAAATTGAGTGAATGTGCTTCTATTGCCAGATTAAGTGTCGTTTTTTAGATATTCCAAGATATATATTTTTATGTTATGAATGTTCTGTGAGTTGGGGAAAAGTTAATTACAGCTGGTGATAATACTTCAGCATATTAGGTGTAGTACAACCATCCTGTCATAATCCAGAAGCTAAATTATTGGTGGTTTTGATTTATTTGAAGCTTTTGTTGCAAAAAATATAATTTTTAATGAGAGTTCGACAATTTATATACAGCAATTTCAATTCAACTAAAAATATCACATTTAAAGACTTTTTGAGATTCATGTAAGTTTGTGGACCAGCGGGTGGAACAATTCTGCGCTGGATCTTTATTAATCTGTTCGTAAGTCATTGATGATCGATATTAAGCAAAGTTTTACGCATGAAAGTGTTATGGATTTCATGTAATAGGGCAAAGAGTTGAAAATTTTGGATGAGCTCAAAAAATTTTAGGCATATTAGATTTATATTGGTTTGTGGACCAGCGCGTGCATATGTCTGGAACCAAAAGTGTTTATATTTGTTAATAAGTGTATGAGGAACATATTAGGCAAAAATTTTACACACAAAAGTATTAAGGTTCTTTTGGTTTTTTGATGCAAAGTGCAAATTTCCTGTTTTTGAGACTCTTTGTCGTTTGTGGACCAGCAGGTGCAGAAATTTGTAAAAAATATAATCCAGGAACCATCTTTGATTAGTTTTAGTTTTTTTAAGATTAAGTTTCCCTTATAAAAGTATTCAAGATTTTGAATTATCATGGTAGAACGAGGCCCTAGTTTTCGTGACAGAATCGCCATTTCAAATGCCAGTCCTATTATAAGTTTATAAAAAACGTAAAAACAAAGAGGAATGATTTGCTAACATGGGTTTGTTTAGCTGTCTCGTTTTTATTCATTTTATTTTATCGTAGCTAGAGGCTCGTGTGTGTCGAGTATTGAGAGGTATACGAATTTTTGTTTGAAGATCGGTTGATGACTCTATCTTTAGTTAAGTGAGACATAAGTTTTTTTTTAAATAAGTTAATCTTATCGTAATTTTGGATTGTTCTTTTTTAAAAATGTAAAAATATATCTTTTTTCTGAGTTATTTTGAACAAAAACTGTAAATACTGAGCAAAAAAATAATTCCAAGTAACCTCGAAAGCATTAAACGAACCAAAAAACTTAGCATGGCTCACAATTTAATTTCACCAAATTCAAAACTAACAGCGATAAATCCGATCGAACCCTTCCATAAACCTCCTCGCATGATCCGAACATATTCTATTCATTCCATAAATTGTGAAAATATAAAATGAACTAGAGTATTACCCGTGAAGGATCACAGGATTTGGTGCACAAAGTATCAAAGTCGTTATTGTTTTTTTTTGTTTTTGGTTTATTTCAATGGAGCTTAGAATTATAAAATCAAATTATAAAGTGTTAATCTGCAACTTCAAAATTCTAAATTGTGGACTGGAGCTGCCAGATCATGCAAAAATATGAAGTTCGGACCCACCCGTATTACAACATACAACTCAGTTTATAATTTCAAACAAAAATTAAAATTAAACATTTTAATTTATGAATGTTTGGACTCAAAAAGCCACCAAGTTATGCCATTAGATGTAGCTGTATCAACCCGTGGTATACTCACTAACTCAGCTTATCATCCCAAACAATTTATCTAAAGACATAAAAACTATATATTCAGCCGTTCTCGAGTTTTGAAAGTAGCATCAGGTAGTGGCACATGGATAAATTGTCCAAGTGCTTGCAAAAATAATTTACTTGACTTTCTGCATTAATTGTGGGATTCTAAGACTTTTAAAAAAAAATTGTCCAAAGCCACCAGGTCATGCAAATGGTTGGAGCTGGACCAACCCGTGACACAAAAACAAACTTAGCTTATCATATCAAACAATTTTTACCAAGACACGGAAGCTGTATCTTAAACCGATAAAATATCCAAGTACTTCCAAAAATTATTTTCTTTGTTTTTTTTTGATTAAATGTGAGATTCTAAGACTTTTTTAAAAAATTAGTCCAAAGCCACCAGGTCATGCCATCAGATGGAGCTGGACCAACCCGTTACGCACAAACAAACTTTGAATATCATCCCAAACAATTTTTACCAAGATACGGAAGCTGTATCTTCAGCCGTTCTCGAGTTGTGGTTGTACCACCAGGTAGTGGCACATGGATAAATAGTCCAAGTACTTTCAAAAATGATATACTTGGTTTTCTGAACGAATTGTGGGATTCTAAGACTTTTTTAAAAAATGAGTGCAAAGCCAGCAGGGCATGCCATCAGATGGAGCTGGACCAACCCGTTATGCACAAACAAACTTTGAATATTATCCCAAAAAATTTAACTCAAGAACGGAAGCTGTGTTTTCAGCCGTTCTCATGTTTTGGTTGTACCACCAGGTAGTGGCACCTGGATAAAAAGTCCAAGTACTTCCAAAAAAGATATACTTGGTTTTCTGGACAAATCGTGGGATTCTAAGATTTTTTCAAAAAAAGTCATCTAAGGCCACCAGGTCATGCTAATAGGTGGTGCTGGACCAACCCGTGACATAAAAACAAACTCAGCTTATCATCCCGAACAATTTTTTCATAGACACGGAAGCTGTATCTTCTACCGTTCTCGAGTTCTGGTAGTACCACCAGGTAGTGGCATTTGGATACCTACAAAAAATTGTTTTCTTGGTTTTCTGGACGAATTGTGGGATTCTATGACTTTTTCAAAAAAAGTCGTCCAAAGCCATCAGGTCATGCCACCAGCTGTTGGTGAGCTCATTCATATGGACCAACTCGTTACCCTTAACATTTTTTCCCATAGAAGCAAA
Source organism: Parochlus steinenii (assembly GCA_038502155.1). NCBI lineage: Eukaryota > Metazoa > Arthropoda > Insecta > Diptera > Chironomidae > Parochlus > Parochlus steinenii. The sequence continues at coordinate 4,024,575 of JAXCIN010000047.1, read as the reverse complement.
ACTCCAACTCAACCAAAACTGTCAGTATAAGGTGAAATATACTTGAAACATGTCTTGCTGCACCCTGGCTGGTGACCAGGAGGGTTGTGGAACTGGTCCAAAAATCATCCAGATCAAATTCTGTGACATGGATGAACCTTTTGAGACTAAGATGCCCATACATAGGTCTTCAGGTTTTCGAGCTATTAGAGCTCAGTTAGCGTTACGCAGACACAAATATATAAATATATAAATAAACAGAACTTGCTCTTTATATTATGTAATAATAATAATAATGGGGAATAATAAAAAATAATAATAACTCAGGTGATTGACAAGAAAACGAGCCATCGCTATCAAAAATGTATACAAATATAGTACCTGATAGTACTATGAGTATTCCCAAATATCAAGAACATCAGAACATCTTTCTTTCATTACCGAGCCACCGTTTTTTATGATTCGCAGATAGTTTTCTAGCTTTTAAGTTTTCATGCTTTTCCAGGGTTCTCAAGAGATCAAAAATCTTTTGTTTTTCAATTTAAAGTTTTCAATTAAAGGTTATCATTTGCATAATATTTATTGGAAATAACTAAACATCAACTTTCACGAAAAAATAAAAATTTGTATTCAAACAGTTGCAATGAGAAGTATTAGAAGAATCCCAGACAAATTCTCAAAAATATGCACAAATCCACATTTTGGTCAAATCGCTAGCTGATCAATTCATTAAAAAAGTATTTCTATCCACAGTCTACACCGATTTTTTTTTTCAATGAGACTGGTAGCATATAGACTGGTAGTCTACTGCGAACAAAATAAAAACAACATATTTTGTTAATAAAAATGTTTTCCGTGAAAAATTTTTTGGTACATACTCTTCGTATATTAAACTTGGAGTTATAATGCATAAATAGGTAATTTGGTAAAATGTCAGAATTATTGAAGAAATTGATCTGAGTTAAACTTCGAAAAAACAGAAACAGTAAAAAGATATCAAATAAAAAGTTTAGTCAACTGCCAAAAATAAAACTGAAGATTTTTTTTTTCTTCTAAAATTAGATGAATTTTTCTAAGCTGTGAGTCATTAATTTAAAACAAAATACAAATAATGTGTATTTCCGATGAGTAAAAGCGCAATTTTATTTATTACTATATCTATGTCCCATAATTTATTTTTAAAAACACATATTTTCATTTTGTTATTGTATTCTCGTTATAATTCTGTTTTTCCACTCCAGAATTTTAATTTTAAATCGATTAAATTGCTTGAAATTTGTTTTTGTAATAGTTTATTTGCAAATTGACTATAGTCATAAAACTTTTTTAGTTCGATATAAGAAAACGCTATCACTTGCCATCAGATCTATTTATTAAAAGTTAAATAAGTGTATTAAGCAGGCAATTGTGTTTGAACTGGAAATGTCTTTTGTTTGTTTGTTTGACTTATTTTTATACAAACTTTCTGTGAGCAGCGTAAATGTGTTTTTATAAAACATAGGAATTCGTAGACTTCATTAAAAAAAAAAATGATTGTTATCAAGTACTTCAAACTTTAAAAAATTCTGCATGTATCCAAAACAACTGCTTACTGACATGGTTCCACTTTCAAATACTTCATGACTTCAATAGTTGAGATTGGAACCATTGCAATAGCCAAAAAAGTTGTTGGATATATTTTGGCTTCATCTACGTTCCACATCTTTTTGAAGGATGAAAATACGGTAAGTTTTTGTTGTTCACAAAGTCTGACATTTTTCGAATATTGTAAAAATAAAAATTTTACCTTCTTTCCGTGCAATTGTTTCTTGTTTCGGTTTTCTTTTCATTTAACATGTTTTGTTTAATCAATTTGTATATTTAAATGTAAATCGCACAGCAGTTTTAATGTTTTTAAATGATTTTGTATATTATGGCACAAATATATAATGTATACATTAATTACAAAATTATATGAAGAATAACAGAATAATATATGATATATTTCTCTCAGTAATTATTCTCTAATATCTTATATAGACAAAATTTTTTACTTAATTTAAAATAATTGGTAAATTAGCTAGTTTTCAAAATAGGAACAAAACATCTGAAAAGCGAACGATCGCTTGCGCAAAATCAAACAAAAAGTGGCGAGCCGCACATTTTTTATTTAAACTTATAATCGCTAATTTTGAATGTTAAATTATGGTTTATGGTAATAAAACGAAATCCATTAACACTTAAATACCTAAAGTATTTGGAAGTTGAGTAATTCTTTTTCTTTCATATTACTTAAATGATTATTTTGTACTAGCTTTACTAAATTGAACAAAGATATTTTGAGGCTTTTGTGTTTTGATTTCTTAAGTTTTTGGGGTTCGGCTAAGATTTCGGGATATTATGAATACTTTATGAAAGTTCAAAAGAGAATAACTTTTAGAATTGTGGGTACCCACGTGAAAAAACTTATGTTGCTGGTTTAACTTGAGAATATGAATAATATATTTAAACACTTAACTTTAACATTTAACAATAAATTTACTTCTTGTAGTAAAATTCATTCATATATTTCCGACATGTAGAATTTGCTTAATCATAGCCGTTAGAAAACGTGCACATAATACGCTACATGGAATCCAAGATATTTGATTTGATTCAAAAGTCCAAAAATATCGATACATCGAAATGATTCATATAACCAAACGAAAAATCAGCTTAACCCAAATAGGAAACTTCAGACGAACTAAATTGAATTTTAAGGTGGAAATTATTCTATACATTAAACATCTTCCATGTTTATAAAAATAAACTCTATAAAAAGCATTCGACATAAATATAAGCTTTTTCAACTAATATATTACTTTCCATACAAAAATAAGTCCTGAATAAAAATTCCTTCACAGAAAACATTCATCGGTATTTCTGCATGAAAGCTGATTAAATTGAATAAGTTCTAGTTTGTTAAAAAGTTAAACAAAAACAAATAAAACTTTTTCTTTAAACAGTTAAAACAAAATATTTCATTTTGCATATCATTTTCTGTCATTTATCCATAGTTTTGGTTGCATGACATGACTTGTACTATTATATTTGCCATACTTTTAAATTAAAAACTTTCTGTTGCTAAATGACAGCCACAATATGAAATTACATGTTACATCATGCAATTAATAAATTTAATTATGATAAGTATATCAGCATTCATGCAATTTTGAATTCAGAGTCTTGTGGTTTTTTGGCACATCCTTTTTCACTGTTTAGGTATTATACTTTCATGAAGGGAAAATTGAAAAGGAGAAAAAGAAACTCAACCAAATTTGTTTTATAATTTCAAAATAAAACAGATTTCTGAGTCGCTTCCAATTAAAATAATTTAACAATCAAAAAGTTAATGAATCATGAAGTTAAACAAAATTCATAAGTCCTTAATAAATTCCTTCAAAAATTTGTTTTATAATTATTGGGGTGAAAAACTACCCGATTGTTAAAAATGGGAAAAGAAAAAAGTTCTTAGAGCATACTATTTACAACAATTGAGCTTGTATACCTGAACTCCTTAGCATTATTGAACAAACTTAACTGTAACAATTAAATGAAAAAAAAAATGAATCGCTTCCTTGCAGTTTAATTTCAGTTCAAGCAACTCCCCCATATTCTAATGAAACTGAAACCACCATACAAATTAATTAAATATTACCAACAAAAAAATTGCCCCAATAAATAACTTTTTGCTGTATCGTGCGAGCTAGTAGTGAAAGCAATATTAAACCTAAATAATAAAATTTTCACTTGCTCGCCGCTTCTTGCCTAATTTTATAGGTCAAGTTATAATTTCCCCATACAAATTGCAAGAACAGAAAATCAAAACCAAAAGAATGAGATTTCCTTACTGAAGAATAAGATTAAGTATTCCATAATTAATCCGTAATTTGGGATGTGTTTTGGTTTAAAAATACACTCTACTCTGTTGGCATTCAAAAACATTAAATGCCATTGAGTTTTTTTTTACAAAAACTACATTGTTGCATTGCTAAACATAGAGTGTTACTGGAGCATGAAATGCCTCCAAATTAAATAATTAATAATGAAAACAGTTTGGAGTATTTTGTAATCTAATTTTGCAGCAAACAAAAATCTCATAAATTACATTTTTGCCGAAATATAAATTTTTTAAAAATACATAAAATAGCCATTTCACCATAAATCACTTGTTGTAAGATTTTGCTGATTTTAATGTTCAACGCTGTTTAAGGAATTTTCAATGTTTTGAAAATTCAGTATTTTCCAACTGAATTTGTAGTAGTGCTTCTTGCTATATTCATGATATTATAGAAGAGTTGTCTAAATACGGAAGTTTTAATACAAAATTACTCAGACCGGAAAGTGATGGTTAGGAAACAAAAAGCTCGCCAGTGTTTTGATGGATTTTGTGGTTATGAAATTGATTTAACACTTTTTCGCGTGAAATTAGAGTGGGTTTTGTATGTATTACAGATTGCAACTTTGTTTAGATTGCTGCCAAATATACTAGAAGTATTATGACATGTTAGTATGTATAATGTTTAGGCATAGAGTTTAGGCATGTTTAGGGCTTCTTTTTGGCATGGAGTCTGCAAATGAATAATGCATTTTTTTTTTCAATTAAGAAATAGGTACATAATACATTCAAATTTCATCAAATGTGTCAAATGTGTTAAAAAAGTCCTAATTTAAAAGTTTCATGTCTCAGTCCAATAAATTCAGACTTTAAATAAACTAGAACAAATGGACTCACATATGTAAAAAAATTTTTTCATTATTTTTAGTAGAATAAGATTTATCACATCATGTACTTTTTATATGAATATACGCAACTGTTATGAATAAATTTTTTTTTTCAAAAAATATTGGAAAAAAAATTCTAGAAAAATTATTTAAAGGAATGACAGTGTACCTTTCCGTCAGTTCCTTTTGGTTATTCCCTAATTACACCCTAAACAATCGTATAAAAAAACAATCATCATTAACATAACTATCCATGTAGTTCTGCTTGGCTTCTTAATCAGTCGATAAACGATATTCAAACAATCAAAACCGATTTAACTTGTTTTTTTTTTCTGTGTATCTAATTAACCGCATAATCATCATAACAATTGATATTGATGTCAATAAACTATCGACTTTTTATTACTCGAACCTAAATAATTGCTTTTTGCCGATCAAATAATGGCTTGCAATAATGTTTTTTTGTGTTTGCAGTGAATTGTGTGAAAAGTAACAGTAGTTTGGATGTAATTACTTTTTTGCTATACTTTCAATCAATTTCATTTTGTTTCTTTTTAGACTTTGCTTTTTTGCAACGAAATATTATATTACATAGCATTATAGCATAAACACTAGTACAAAAGTTAGCTAAAATATTAAATTTGACTTTAATTACTTTTCACGAATCCCATGGACTTTGATACTATCCGACGCCAAACATATAAAACTTTATTGAATACTCAGTTTGAATATTTATTTGAACTACTACAATGTTTTTTAACGATTTATTGGCTAATCGTTATAATAACAAAGTTGTTGAATTTTAATGTATTAATAAAGAATAAATCCAAAATTTTGATTCTAATATCGATAAGCAGTATATAGTAATTGGTGGAACATGTTTGCAAGCCTTTGGAGTTGTTTTTAAAATGAGTTTCTAATGGGTTTTAAATGTTAGGTTGTTGTTGTTGTATGGTAATAACATCAATTTATTGATTTAAAATTGTAGAGTAAGACGTATAACATAAATTGTCAGTTAAAGTTTAATAAGCATACCAAAATATGATTGTTTCTACTTATTATACACTTATTAACACTACCCACTATCCACTTAATTAGTCTTGACTATTAAGTACTCAATTAGCGTCACAGTTTGTTTAGTGAGTAAACAAAACTGAACTTGATCGTGAAAATAGAAAACCACTTACAATAAAAATAACAAAACAAACTTGAAAATTACTCTATATTTGCATGCAATAAACTTGCAATGAAATGCATTATGGCCAGGAAACTAAAAATTTCCGATAACTTTTTCTTGTTTCATTTATATTCATACATTTTTTGGCAACAATTGTAGGCCAATGTGAATGAATTTCTATTGCTGGTTTAAAATTATGTTGTTCCATTTGCCATGAACATAAACCTAACATACATATTAAACATCCAATTTATGATATTTTATGGAAATCCTGAGCACAAAGTGCTTCTGTAAAACTCTGAACTTTTACAGACACATCAATTAAGTTTCGTTTAGAATTTAAAGCAACATATGAGCAAAAACAATCGTTTATTAATGCAAAATATTCTAAAATATTCTACACGTCAATGAGTTTCCACTTGCATTATAATTTTGTGAGTATTCCAAATCTCAATTTTTTCATTTTTGCATTTATACTAAAATTCGTGTCCGATTTTAAATTTTAATCAAAATCACATTTGATTCATGAAAACGTGACTGTAAACCGTGAATTTGACGTTCATTCCACATAAACTGTTTCTGAATGGAATTTTGATGTTTGCATGAAATGTGGTGATGTATGGCTTGTAAATTATAAGTATATTCAATAATTCAGACTGTTGTGTTGTATGCAGTTACAAATAATTTTCAGCTAGACTTTATAATGACGGAGACTTCACATAAGAAGAGACAGGCATTAAATATCATTGTCAATGGCTTTGCAGTTGAGCAACAGAAAAAATATATAATATTCGATAATAAAAACATTACAGCAAGAAGAATGTGAATTCATCTCAACCAACCGTTTATTGTATATTGTTTATTTGATTACAAATTAATATTTCGATTAATTAAGTCTCGTTTTACCACAAATTAATTTACAATGATCAGCTTATTTTTTTTACCAGCTAATGCTCAACAATGGTGAAAAACCCCATGATTCTTCCTTTTTGCCATTTTTCGACATTCTAAACTAATTTTTTCCGACAAATCAATAAATCTTGAGTAAAATAACAAATATTCTAATTCTTACAACAAAAAATGATTGGGAGGAAGTAATTTGGATCCAAGAAATTTAGCGTTTCCTGACTTGTTGAGCTTAGCTCACTTATCTTGGTTGGTTGGCACACGTATAAAGTTATTAGGGAATTTGATGGTTCTTTCACTTTATTGGGCTATTAGGTAAGTGTTAGCAGAACTACATAAAGTAAAAGTCTGCTCAATTTTTTTTACCTCCAGCTACAAAATTTACATTTTATAGCAGGCTTTAATAAATGTGATTACCTTAATGTATAGTGAAAGAACATCGTTCAGAAAATCGATTTGATATGCAAACAGATAATTAATTCATTTCCCTACGGTAAAAATCAATTTTTATATCTTAGCAAACAAAACAACTAATTCAGAAAATGTTCGGTTGGTATGTGCAAAAAAAGGCGATCATTAATACAATATTTATTGGAACAAACTATTTTTGTTTGTTCTAGCCTATCAAAATATACACATATTTTCTAATTAAATATTTAGCAAAGTGATTGCTCATAATAAAAATATTTCAATGTTTGCATGAAATTTTGAAAAAATTTGGTTGGAATTGTGAATAATTAAGATCATCTCTGATAAACAGAGGAATAAGACAGTTTTCTAATATTTTGTCGATTTTCAGGAAACTGCACTGCCTCAATTATTGTTCACAGTTTAAATATCAACTTTTATTAAATCAATGATCCAAAATAGAAGTATACCAAAATACTATTCAAAAAACTTTTCAAATACTTGCAAAATATTCCCTTGAAAGGTCCCTTGAAAGGTCCCTTGAAAAACCTCCTACAATTTTCATCAAATGAGAATCAATCATAAAACCAATTATAAATCATGATCTATCTCAATTATAAGTAACTAAATAAACCCAACAATGAGCGGTTTATGCAAACAAAACTTTTGACCACCTTCACAGCCAAAATTAGCTAAAATTTGGGTGTTTATTTGATTGCCAACTTACATTCAAGCAAATTGTAGGCATTAAACAAATTAATACATCAGCACGAACATGAAATTTGGATTTGATGATGAAGCAAAAATAAGTCACAAAGTTTAGGTAAAGTTTACTGAAATCAACTAATCAAGAATGTCCGCAGTTCACGACGAATTTGTCAACATTTGGAAGTTTTTAAATTATATGAAACTTTTAAAATAGGGCAATTTGGAATTTTTTGTTACAATAAAATAAATTTAAATATAAGTCAAAACCACAACATTCAGCAAATACAAATTATCACAAAATTCAGCAAAAACCACCAAAAACTACCAACAAGTCCGAACTCAACTGACCGAACTTGTATGATAAATACTCATTCAATATTCACATTTCATAAAAAGTAAACATTGAAACAACTCGAAAAAAATCTTCACTCAGCCAAAAAGCAGAAAAACTCAGCAGCGGATGGTGCAATATTATGGCGCTGAAGCTCAAGCTGTGAGACTGGGAGAGATGACATTGAACTTGAAAATCGATAAATGTTTTCACTTTTTGGTGCTGCATTTTAACCAAAAACTGCTTGCATAGCCCGGAAACTCCAGAAAATTGGCAAGTGCTTTGAAAATGACTCATATTTTTAATTGAATTCGTGTCCGTGTTTGCTTAGTTATATTGTTTTTAGGGCTCCACACTTTTGGTAATGTTAACTTTATTTATATTTCAATTTTTTGCTAGAGGTTTGAAAAATTTAAGGATGTAAGTACATCCGAGACTAAAAACTTTTGACCCAACTTATTTAATCGAATTCGAATAAAATTGCTTTTTCACATCTTAAAAACTTCACTAAATTAATTTTTATCAAAAATTTTTTTAAATTTTTTTTGCACAAATCGTTTGAACGAACTTTATTCCGCAATGTAAATAATCCCTAACATGTCAAAAACAAAGAAAAACAATCAAAAAGGGCAAAAACTACTCAGAAACACTCGACAAAACTCAATAGAATTGATAAAATTAGGGTGTTTAAATTAAGCGGTATGAAATTTACTTGGAAATTGATATTGACAAAACACAAAATATCACAAAAAAACAAAAAGCAATAAATAAAAATTTAAAAAGATAGAAAAAAGTGAGAAAAAAAATTGAAAATTTCTTATCTAAATTGTCACAATTCTTTTATCAAATTATTTTCATTGCAAATTTTTCAAATTGATGATAATGAAATCTAATAAATGGCCAATTTAACGCTATTTGTCATTATTAGCCATTAAAAAAGACTCAAAAGCTTTAATGATCCCCCACTAATTTGCTAGTTAATTCGTCACATATAATTATTCTCAGAAGCGAGACAAGCAGAAATCGATTTTTCCGAGCTGTTTGTACTGAACTTTTGGTACTTACAATTACATGGAACCTCCTCTGTCGCAAAAAATTTAGATTCTCATCAGCTGGAGCCACCTTAAAATGTTGAATTACACCAAATTCGCGGACCTTTACTACTCGAAGTTTTAGCCGAAACTGATGGCTACAAAATAATAAAGAATGGAAAAAAAATATACAACAATATTTGGTGAAGCAAAACTGATGCAACTGAGAGCTTAAATACGGGGGAGAATCGTGATTAAGGAAGAAGTTGCATGCGATAAGTTATTTTATGTTAACAAAAGTGGGTGATTTTTTTAATTTTTACGGCTTAAAAATTCATTTAATTTAAACCAACGTTTTTTTGTATTTTTGAATATTTTTTTATTTAATAGTTACATCAAAAACATTGCAATAGAAAAAGAACCCAAAAATCCCAAATAATTTTCTAAAAATCACAATACTTTGATCCGTTTTTAAAAAAAGAATTCACTATGGAATTGTCAATAAACCGTAACAAGTTTCTAAATGGAAGTATTTTAAAGTAGTCATACAAACTTTGAATCTACTAAATATGATTATCAATATTATCCTTGTAGCTGCTGGACCATGTACATTCTTTATTTTCTTTCCATTCAGAACTGCCAACTTTATAAATTTCTTTCTTCCAAATGGGGACCGATTTCTTCAATTCCTCAATAGCAAAATTAACGGCTTCTAAGCTGGACTTTCTGTGAGGTGAGCTGATTGCTATAATGACACTGGCTTCTTTAACTGGGACCAGCCCTAAGCGATGATGTATTGCAATATGATGAACGTCGGTCCAGATTTCACGAACTTTTTGGCAAATTGTGGACATACATTTTGTAGCCATACTCTCATATGCCTCATATTCTAGAGTGAGCACCTAAAATATTAATGTTAATATAGAATATTAAAATAGACAACCTAAATGAATAAATATGATTATGTTATGCGAAGTATTTTAGACTCATAGAAAACAAGTGATTGCCTATCATTTTAAGTTTTGGCTTTTTCGCTGATAAACTTTGTGTAAATATTTTCTTTATCAAAAATGAAATACTATTGTAGATTTAATAAATATGAACTATCAAAATAGGCAATCAAGTCACTCCGCCAATTTTCAATTCTCTTACCTGTTTATCCTCAAAATTATCTCTTGTGGTCCCCACAAATAGTGAAACAGCTCCACAGCTTTCGTGAGCTACTTCTTCAGTAATTGCACTTATATCTAACTTACTTTCAGTAAGTTTTAAGAAATCCATTATTTAAATTTTTATCCACCGGAAAGCGGTGGAATCACAGCAATAACGTCGTTATCCTTAAGGTAGAGAGTAGCTCGACTATCCTCCAAATAGTCCTCATTCAGCGCCAAAATAAATGATTTTTGTAGAGCCTCAAGGCCAAAATAATTACAAATTACTTCAAGTAATTCTTCAAATTTAATTGTTTTGTTGACTGTCAGCTTGCCACCTTTTGATCCAGCAAGCTCTTTGGCTTGAGCAAACAATTCCACAGAAATTTCTACAGACTTTAAAGAGTCCATTTAATAAATTTCATGATTTTTAGCAATATTTCTCAAGTACCGATGATTTTTTGCTAGAATAAATATTTACACGCAACTCATTCACAAAAACTTTATAGGTGTTATGCAACAAAGGAACATGTAAAATCAGTTACAATGGTTGTTGCATAACTTTTTGTTGGCAATTATTTTAAGCGAGGGTGAAACTCTCGAGATTTTTTTTAAAATGAAATGAAAAATTAAAGATCTTTTTAGTAGATAGGTAGAAATTAAATTATTATATAGCTTAATTAAGAATGATCTTTTTAATAATATTTTTTAATTTAAAATTAAATTGCTAACATCTTTTATATGTTACTGAATTGTTAATACTTCCTACTCTCGGCAAAAATTTAACAGAAAGATTAATAATCGAAAACTTATATCAAATGAATCAGCACTTTTTCACAAAACCCATTATTACGAAATAATTAGATATTTCACCAATTCAAGGATTTTATTAATAAACCAAGCGCTTCTAGTTCTGTGAAATCATACAAGGCATAAAAAATATTTAATTTGAACGACAGCAAAAAAAAGTACTTATATATCGCTTAAATATCATTTATTTTTTAATTCTGAGGAGTTGTGGAGCGCAAATTTTAACCTTTCCTGGAATATTTCTGGCCAGAACTTCGTCTTTCACGGACTTTAACAAGTCTTTCTCACGAGGCGAGCAATTCTTATCATGCAAGAACATCTGCAGAGCAGTTTTGGAAGCTTTGCCTCGTTTTCCGTTACCAGGAATTAGTTTTACTTTGAATCTAAAATTTATTTGATCAGAATTTATGTATCATATCATAATTTTAATGGAAATTTACTTATAATTCTGAAGAGTCTGATAAGGAGCAATCACCGGAACAGCAAACAAAAGCTCATCTTCCTCAACCGGTTTTCCTGTTAAAGTGTCCAACATGTCAACTTCATCAGCTGCAGGACTCTCATCTAAGACTTCTTCGCCAGGTTTTGGTTTTGGTTGAGGCTTTCGAGCTGCAGAATTCTTGAAATTTTCTTCTTCCTCAAGCTTCTTGGCTTTGCGACTGTCTTTACCAGTTCCAGCGGACTGAAAAAGAATTTTGATAAATTAAAGAATTGGATCATTCCAAACAAAAAACCAACCTTTAACAACTCCATTCGAATGATTCTTTCTTCTTCATCTTGATCGCCATACTTCTCCTTAATTTTTTTGGCTTTCGCTTTATGTCCTCTTTTAGGTTGATTTTCATTCCTTTTGACGCCATCCTCAACTTTGACCTCAACTTTTACAGGTTGAGGTTTCTTAACTTGCTTCAATTTTCTTTCAAAAGCTTTCACTTTCAACGGAGCAGCTTCAACCAAAGTCATTTCTTCTAGCGGATCAATCACGGATATTTTTCTTTGCAACTTGGGATCAGTTTTTATAGTAACTTTTCCGTGAACGTGCTCTACTTGAATGTGCGTGTCTGGGTAGTTTGCTTCAGCATCGTCATCTGAGTCAGATAGATCTTTTTCACCATCAGAATCGATTAGCTCAATTTCTACATCTTCCTGGATTGCGTTCAGATTGTTAGAAACTCCGGGAGCTGTGCTAGGTAGAATGTCATCTTCATCGTCATCGTCAAACTTTCTAACGCGTCGTTCACCTTTATGCCTTTCTACTGAGCTATCTTCAAGCTTAAACAAAAAACTCAATCCCAAAACTAAAAGACAAGGTGGCAAAAAGTTCTTTTTTCCACGAATCATGAAACTTCCGGTTGATAGATACTCTCCAGTTGGAGCCGTTTTAGTTACTTGTTCACTTCTCACCCAATATGCACTCGTAACAACTTTCGCATCCCAAGCAACACTGTAAGAGATGGCCATCGTGCCAGCTTCTAATAACGTTTTTGGGGGAATTTCTGCACCACTTGGATTTTTGATGATAACACTTGAAGCACCTTGGATTTCTGCGTGAACGTAAATATCAGCGGCTCGCATATAACGTTTAACAATCAACTCGTTTTGCGTTTGATCGCGGCCACCAATTACCAGGTAATTTTCAGAGCTGATGAACCAATAAAACTTTTCGAACCAGTAATATTTGCGAGCCTAAAATTGTTGAACAGATTTTAGAGAACCTCTAAATCTCACAAAATTTTATATTATGCTTACCTTAGAAATAACACTCTGCGTCCTTACATCTTTAAGAGTTTGCTGTGTTTTCTTTTCAGCATTTTTTAGGGCTTTAACTGAAGCTTCAATGGTTTTCTGTTCCTTTTTCACGGCTCCTCTCCTCTGATCATAATATCTCGTAGCGTTAGAATAAGCCGACAGAGCCAAGTCCACATCAATCGTCATTGGCTCTAACTTCAGTTCACCTTCTTCAATCAAATCATATTCATCGCCTTCATCATCTAAAGTAGCATAAGGATCTGTTAGATAAAGTGAGATGTGGTTGGTTTCGAGTTTCAGCTGCTTGACACAAGAGGCGACTGGATCTTTGTTTGCTTGTGCGGTTTTCACTAGATCTTGGATATCTGGCCAAGACATTTGGTTTGCAATTGCACTTCGAATCGCAAAAATTGCGTTGTCCACCAATACCTTAAAAAGTTTTAAGATATTAACATCTGTTTAAGTCAAAAAAGATAATATTTAACAAACCTGATTCCTAGTAATAATCTCTGCCTTCTGTCGATCCACCAATTGAATGTTTCCAAGATCTCCCAATCTTTTTTTGTGATCTTCCCTCACATTAGATAACTTTTTCAGTGCATCTCGCTCTTGCTGGATGGACCTTAAGTCAATTTTTTGACTCTCAACATTTGAATAAAATTCGTCAACTGCCATTAAGAATGAATCGAATTCTCTGAAAGGTCTGCCCTCATTCTGCTTGTAAAAAAATGGTTGATACTCCAGATTTGTAAAGTAGTATTCTTCCTTTTTGTCATCTTGGGATGGTTTTATTTCTTTTCTCTGAATAATGAAACCTGGCGATGGTTCCTAAAATCATAATGGAAGTTTTTGAATTATCAGAAGATTAAAATTGTTGAATATTCTTACTTTCATTGCACTTCTCAATAAATCATCCATATCCTTAATAGCAACCATTAGGAGCTCCAAATCACTATCCATATTAAATTCTCTACCCGTCAGCTGGTCCTTATTTTTATTTTTCTTTTTCTTACCAGGCGCTGCTTCAACTTCCTCAATATTTCCACCAATTCGTATATTGAACAATCCATGAATTGTCAAGCAATGATCAATCACTGAAGGTCCATAATTCAGTATAGGGTTTAATACAAATCGAATATTGTCCCCAGGACGAGCACTTTCTATTTTTTCTTTGACTACTTGAGTAGTTGGTGGACCAGTATCTTGAGTAGCTCTTAAGAGAGGATATTCCTCACGAACAGCAAAACGAACTTCTTCACCTTCCACATGCGGTCTCAGAACGTTTAAAATTATGTAGACCGAGTCGGTTAGGATGATATTACCTCGATCATAGAGCTCAAGAATAATGTGATAAGATGCCTCATTACTTCCAAATTGTAGATCAATAATTCTATCAACTCCCAGCTGCTCAATCTTTTCCAAACGCTTGTTCTTCAAATGTTTTCGCATCTTCATAGTAAAACCAGAAGGAGACACATTCTTAGTAAGCTCATAGTTGGTTGTATGAATCCTGAGCCCCGACTCCATTAATAACACAACTTTCTCTTCATTTCTATGAAATCTGATTAAATATGTGCGATTGTCGATATCATAGATTTGATTAACTCGCATTCCTACGAGCCTGAAAAGTAATAAAATCAGGATAAGGATCAATTAGTGAGTCATCAAAGATAAAAACAATGTAACGTTAACAAACTGAGATTAATTTAATGCTTACTTTTTAAGCTCTGTAAGGGCGCAAACCACATCATAGGTATTGAATCTGGACTTCATATTGCTTGATTACCACTAGTTAACACGATTTACTAGTAATTTTTTTGCAAGAACGTTTTTCACAATAGGAAATTTCTTGAAACCAAAACAAACCCGATACAGTTCAGTGGGAACTTTTCGGATTTTCTCCCGCTCGGCGGCGCTACGTTCACTTTAAATTTTTGGCGCTATAATGATTTTTAATGCTTTATTCTTTTAATCTCATATAATAATTCCATATTTGAAATTAATCATTCTTTATACTGCGATACTTTACTTCATAATATGTATCGACTCTGTAACGAGTAGCTCAAATTCTTCAAGGACATTTTTTCACTGGGATCATTAGAAATGGTACAGTTCAAATAATTTTTGCACCACCTTTTCGTCCTTTTTCCGGCGAATTGGAATTTTTTATCTTATATGTATTTTTTTGTGAAATCAAAGGATTTCATTTTTGAGATGTTAATGTGATACTATGACTAAGCTGAGTAATAATGTTTCAATGAAATATTTCTTTCTTGAAATGTAAAATGTATTGATTTAATTGAATATTAACATATAAATAGATTATCTGCTTTACTTTAAAGCTGACAAAATGATTTTTCCATACATGTAAACTTTCTACGTCATTCATATTAACTGATAGTACAAAAATCATTCTGTTATGAAAATAATTAGCATCGCATTTTTTAAACAGCATTGAGCTAAACAAATCAAGAAATGATTTTTAATATCTTGAAGATAATTCTATTGCTGATGGTATGTTCCTGTAGAGCCACATATGTCAGTTACCAACCAGAACAAGTGCATTTAGCGTTAGGAGGTGAGTAATGTTAAAACAATTATGTTTGAGCTATAATTCATTGTTTAAACAACCATCAGAAAATACTGATGAAATGGTAGTGACCTGGTCTACAATGCAAGATTCTGGAGAATCGATGGTCGAATATGGGATTGATGGTTTTGTTTTAACGGCTTATGGATCAGCTGATTTATTTGTGGATTCTGGAAACGAAAAACATTCTCAATACATTCACAAAGTAGTGCTTCAGAGCCTTCAACCAGACAGAAAATATATTTATCATGTTGGTGGTAAATTGGGATGGTCTCCAGAATTCTTCTTCAGTACATTCCCTAATGGTACCCAGTGGAGTCCGAAAATTGCCATGTTTGGTGATATGGGGAATGAGAATGCTCAGTCTTTAGTACGGCTTCAGGTGAGTTAATATAATTAATATAATTTACACTTTAACATTATTGATTTGATTTTAGGAAGAAACCCAGCGAGGACTATACGATGCCATAATTCATGTTGGAGATTTTGCGTACGACATGAACACTGATAATGCAAAGGTTGGAGATCAGTTTATGAACCAAATACAATCTGTTGCAGCTTACTTACCTTACATGGTATGTGCTGGCAATCATGAGGAAAAATAGTAAGTTGCGGAGAATTTATAAATGTACTATTTATTTACTCAATTCATCATATTTTTGCAGCAATTTCTCAAACTATCGAGCCCGTTTCAATATGCCAGGTGGATCTGATAACATGTTTTTTAGTTTTAATATGGGACCAGTGCATTTCATCAGCTTTTCAAGTGAGGTATACTATTTCATGAATTATGGTATAAAGTCGTTGGTGTTTCAGTACGAGTGGTTAGAAAGAGATTTGATTGAAGCCACTAAGCCTGAAAACCGAGCATTGAGACCATGGATTATTGTGTTTGCTCATCGTCCCATGTATTGCAGCAATGGAAATGGAGATGATTGTACAAGAATTTACGAGTTAGTTTTTCGCACTGTTAAAAAATTTAATTACTTTTCTAATATTATATATTTTTTCAGTTTGATGAGGGTTGGCTTACCTTTCGTCCATTTATTTGCTTTAGAGCCATTGTTTTACAAGTATGGAGTTGATGTTGAAATATATGCTCACGAACATTCTTACGAGAGACTGTGGCCAATCTATGATTATAAAATCTACAACGGATCTTATCAAGAACCCTACAGAAACCCAAAAGCTCCAGTTCATATTGTGACAGGAAGTGCTGGTTGCAAGGAAGGTCGAGAACCTTTCGATAAAATTAGACCAAAATGGAGTGCATTTCATTCTCAAGATTATGGATACACTATTTTGGAAGCTCACAACACTACTCACATAAACTTCAAGCAAATTTCTGTGGATAAAGAAAAAGTTATTGACGAATTTTACATAATAAAGGATTTTCATGGATCTTATGACGGATGAAATACTCAAAAAGTTAATTAAAACATGTAAATAATATCCTATAAGCATATCTAAACATATTATTAACTTGAATGCAATTTTTTTTATTGTTCAATCAAATAAGTTTACAATTCTTTAGAAACTAAATATCTACGATTCATTTTACAATTCATAAAAAAATTTAGGGTTCATAAAAAAATAAAATAAAGTTTTAAAATAATTATAATTCAGATTTTTGGTAATTTGGTAATATGGTAATTTATTGATCGTCATAGGCACCATGAGTATCCTTAATCAAGAAGAATTCATCAATCACTTGTCCTTTCTTATCAACAGAAATTTGCTTGAACTGTAAGTGAGTAGTGTTGTGAGCTTCCAAAATAGTGTATCCATAATCTTGGGAATGAAATGCACTCCATTCAGGGGTTTTGCCATTGAATGGTTCTCGACCTTCTTTGCAACCAGCACTTCCTGTCACAATATGAACTGGAGCTTTTGGGTTTCTGTAGGGTTCTTGATAAGATCCGTTGTAGATTTTATAATCATAGATCGGCCACAGTCTCTCGTAAGAATGCTCGTGAGCGTAGATTTCAACGTCAACACCATATTTATAGAACAGTGGTTCCAAGGCGAACAAATGGGCGAAAGGAAGGCCAACACGCAGTAATCTAAAAATATATTAAGAAATGTTTTAAATAATTCACTGAAACCTACAAAAAATATGCTTACGTTTGACTGTGAGTACAATCGTTATCATTTCCGTTGCTGCAATACATGGGTCGATGAGCAAACACAATAATCCATGGTCTCAATGCTCGGTTTTCAGGCTTGGTGGCTTCAATCAAATCTTTTTCTAACCACTCGTACTGAAACACTAACGACTTTATACCATAATTCATGAAATAGTATACCTCACTTGAAAAGCTGATAAAATGCACTGGACCCATATTAAAACTAAAAAACATGTTATCAGATCCACCTGGCATATTGAAACGGGCTCGATAGTTTGAGAAATTGCTGCAAAAATATAAATAATTGATTAAATCAAATATACATTTATAAATTCTTCAACTCACTATTTTTCCTCATGATTGCCAGCACATACCATGTAAGGTAAGTAAGCTGCAACAGATTGTATTTGGTTCATAAACTGATCTCCAACTTTTGCATTATCAGTGTTCATGTCGTACGCAAAATCTCCAACATGAATTATGGCATCGTATAGTCCTCGCTGGGTTTCTTCCTAAAATCAAATCTATAATGTTAAAGTGTAAGTTATATTAATTAAATTAACTCACCTGAAGCCGTACTAAAGACTGAGCATTCTCATTCCCCATATCGCCAAACATGGCAACTTTTGGACTCCACTGAGTACCATTAGGAAATGTACTGAAGAAGAATTCTGGAGACCATCCCAATTTACCACCAACATGATAAATATATTTGCTGTCTGGTTGAAGGCTCTGAAGCACTACTTTGTGAATGTATTGAGAATGTTTTTCGTTTCCAGAATCCACAAATAAATCAGCTGATCCATAAGCCGTTAAAACAAAACCATCAATCCCATATTCGACCATCGATTCTCCAGAATCTTGCATTGTAGACCAGGTCACTACCATTTCATCAGTATTTTCTGATGGTTGTTTAAACAATGAATTATAGCTCAAACATAATTGTTTCAACATTACTCACCTCCTAACGCTAAATGCACTTGTTCTGGTTGGTAACTGACATATGTGGCTCTACAAGAACACACCATCAGCACCAGAAATATCTCCAGGCTATTAAGAATCATCTTAATTGCTTAAAATCCAGTTTTGAAAGGTTCTTAAATAAATTGGTTTATGTATACTGTGAAAAGATTTTAAATGAACTCACAAATTAGATTATGAAAACAGGAAATTTTAATTTCTTTGTTCTTGTTATTGAAATTGCACTCAATTTATTACATTGTCTATCTTTTACTTATTTTGTTTTGATCTAATCAGCCGTTTTGTGCTAGTCTTTATGCAACTTTTCAGTATTCACGCAAATATTCTGTTATGCAATATCGTTCTATTGTCACTAACCGGCTAAACATGTTTTGTTTGTTTTTTTTTAAGTAGAAAGATAAAGGCACCATATATTTTTGAATTAAATTCTTTTTAACAAACATTTATAGTTTTGTAATTTTTCAACATAAGAACATAAGCAAATATTTTCATTTGCAAGGTACATCTATTTGATAATGTAATTTATGTTCAAAGAAGGAAAAAATTTGAAAAGTGTTATCGTAAAACACAGTCGAAAATGTACAATTCATCGATTTTGTATTCAAAATTTTGAAATTTGAAACTTTTACGGTCGAAACAGTTATTCTCGGATATATTTCATTTCAATCAGGTACTGCTGAAATCTCCATTTATTAAATGTAATTAACATTTTGAAGCAATTTCCAATAATATTTTTAAATTCACGATACTTGAAAAAAATAAAACCAAATTCATTACACTTATTTTAATGATTTCTATATTTCTCATGTCCATCATTCAAGGATTTCTCATCCCCCAGGATTCTACCAAAAACCACTGACATCCAACGCATTCAAAACATTACACCAAAACTTATGCATTATTGTCTGATTTTTGCTGTTTACACAAATGATAAACTTTTCATGTTACATCAGGTGCAATTTAAAAAAGGTACCTTTTTGCACCTGCTCGCAGCACAATGCAAAACTTGATAAAGTTTCAAAAGTTATAAAAAGTTAGCAGATTATGTTTGAAGAATATTCAAGTCAGCAACATTTTGAAGGAAAAATCATAAAATCATGGTAAAAATGGAACATACGAAAAAGTTGTAGGAAAAGCATGAGAAGTATCGAATATTAAACAAAATAACGAAAATAATGTCGCAAAGAGCTTTTTCTATGCAAATCTCTGTCGTGATGGGTTTATGCATCTTTATGGTTGTCGGCGGGTATTGAGAGCTTTTTCAAGTATTTATGCTGTTCACCCTTTTTTGTGAGCAAAAAATGACTAAATGACACAAGCTGTCAGCTTCAACGTGTTGCATGCTGATCAGATTTCAGTTTTGATATCGTTCATTAATCATTTGGGAGTGCCATTATTATTCGCAAGGGTTCAATAATGTTGAAGTTTCCTTGACATTTACCTGTTTTTAAATATATATTTTGATGTAATGGAATTAACTTAAATTTAAGCTATGAAAACTTTGTAATTTATTTTATAAAATTTGTTCGACTTATAGGATCAAGTATTTTCATTGTTTGTGTCCCAATATATAAGTTCAGTTTACAAAAAATTGATAAACTATGTGTACATTCTCACAAATCGGTAGGAATCGATGTGCGCCTATAAAATGAGCCATAAATCAAATTTGAATAATGAATTTTAATATACACAAAAAATCACATGTGGTGTGATACCAAATACAGATACTTCCATTATTATCAACCAAACGAGCGTGCTATGTCGCTCGATAAATGGAGAATATTATTTCGCAATATTTTATCAACCAACAGCAATAATTTTCAATAATTTAATTAAACATTTTATAATAAATCATAATGTATCATACGTGAATGGTATCAATAAACTTCCTTTGCTCGTTAGTGTTCGCAATACGCAGAGATTAATTTTAAATATCAACAAATTATCATTAATTTTGATGTGCGATCTCTGTTTTTTTGTGTTTGATGACTAATTGTGCTGAGAAATAATAATGGCATTTACACCATAACATATAATTAGTCAATGAATATAATTGGGTCGTCTGTTAGTTCTTTTATTGATTACTCTTAGCACAAATATTTGGGTTATTTTAGAGCTTTATTAAATGTAACGCTCTAATATTTCATACTCTGAAAAGTATATTATGTATGGAATACAGTAATCTTATAAAGGGTATAAATGTGACTCATTAAATCAAAATATGTTTAAAATATTGTAATATGTGTTGTAAACTGCAATATGATGTCAACTAAATAGGTAAACCGCAGCAACCAGTTTACTCCATATTATTAATTAAATACAGTATTTGCATGGATAAATCAAATAATGAGATAATTTGCATGACATAAAGCTCGTACATTTATACACTTTTGATTAAAAATACTTCATTAAAATTTTTATTAAAAGCAAAATTTTTAATATTGATTGGATGTTCTTTTTGCATTATATCAATTTAATTATTATAAAAGATCTATCTGAAAGCTGTGTTATTAATATTAAAAAATTCCAAATCTATAGATCAACGAGTTCTGAATGCGTGTTTAATTAATCCAGCACTCTTAATGTGGTTATTATAACAAGCAACATACAGTAATCAATTTGCCACACACTGATACGTGGCTAGAAGAATAAGATTTTACAATTCTCTTGGGTTCTATCAGCACTTCCCAAATAATCTCGTTATTTAATTAGTTGGAAGTATAGCAAGCATTTATAATAAAAATAGCTGTAAGAAAGTCGGAAAGTCAGAAATGTGAGAAGGATGTGCTGAGATGGGTTATTTGCTGAGATTTAAAATCAGGAAATGTTTTATGGTGTTATAACACAGCAATACACAGAGAATGTTACCTAACCATCACTGTAAAAATCTTAAAGTTAAAGGTATTAACTATTTTTTGTACTTGGTGAGTTTCAAAAGTTAGCTCTTAATTTTCCGGAAAATTTATTCCAAAAAAAGCATTTTTTTCAAACTTTTATTGTCTAATAACTCTTTTCCTATGTATTTTTCAACTAATTTTATAATTTGTACTAAAATATTCATCTATAAGCAGTATAAATTTAAATTTTCATAAGTTTTCCTCAACTATTCACTTTTGTGGAAAATATTTATTAATTCTTGGTCCAAAAATAAATCAACATTTCACAAAATTTTACGCACGAAATGCAAGTGTTCTTGGAAAATAGAAAAATGTTGTCAAATTGAGCGTAGCAATAGTGGAGAATATTTATTTGATAACAAAAGTTAGTTATTAAATCATGAAAAATATGCCGGAAAATAATGAAAAACTGCGAATTTCCCGACAAGAAACTTAAAAATGTTGAAAAGCTGATTCGATGAAACGTTCATCAAATCGGCTTGAGTTGATTCATCAAACGCTTCCCGATGAGCATTTTCAGTGACATAAGAATAATATTTGTGCAAAAAAGTTATAAAAGTGTTTATGTAGATTTAAGTGTTTTATTGCATGGATCTCCCAACCAGAAGCTGATACAAGTGTTCCTCATCAGTTCCTACGAGTGCTACATATGGAATTTAGGTGAGTTTTCTTATTTATAACAGTGTTAAGAACAATTTCTTTGTGGATCTTTTTATTTCATTTTAAAGGTGGAAATTCATCTTTGTCATCAGCTGTTCGAGTCAACAATGATCCCAACATATCAGGTAAGTACTACGCAACACAGCTACATCATATTTAACCATTTTTACCTTTACAGAAAGATCCAGACAAAGATCCAGTAATGCCGTCAAGATCCAGTGCAACATTCAGAGCAGCAGTGAAGACTATAACTTCTGCAGTTTAGATCTACACTACCAGATAGCATGTTACTACTTGATTCAGCAGACTAATACTATTTATCCGCTGAAAATATTGAATATAGACAATGTAAATAACATAATTAAAAATTTTTATTGATTAACAAATAAAAACAACAATTTTCCATAAATATCTGCATTTACTTAAATAAAATCACTTAGGGATGCTGATTAATTAATCAGTAATCAACTAATCAAACTAATCAACGCGAATTAATCTGATTAATTGCTGATTAGTAAAATGGTTGATTAATTACTAATCTGATTAGTTTTTTTAGGTCGATTAGTCACAACTAATCAATTATTATTTTAATTTTAATTTTTCATAATTTTTGCTCACAACGGTTCATGTACAACTCAAATTTTTCTTTAAATGTGATTTAACTAATAAATAACGAAATTTATATAAAACCCTTAAAGGAAATTGAAAATTGGAAAAATTTTCAGTCAATTTTGAAATCTTTTGATTTAAAAATTGAGTCTACGTCATTGATTAGTTTGATTAATCACTGATTAGTAAACTGGCCGATTAATCACTAATCTGATTAGTTTTTCCGTCGATTAATTAATCTGATTATTTGATTAGTAATTTCACTAATCAGCATCCCTAAAATCACTTAAAAATAGCTCTGTACAGTTTTGTTATGCCACTTGAGGTTGTAAATGAGTATGAACCCTCTCTGCTGCTCTGAATGTTGCACTGGATCTTGACGGCATTACTGGATCTTTGTCTGGATCTTTCTGTAAAGTTGAAAATGGTTAAAAATGATGTAGTTGGGTTGCGTAGTACTTACCTGATATGTAGGGATCATTGTTGACACAAACAGCTGATGACAAAGATGAATTTCCACCTTTAAAAAGAAATAAAAAGATCCACAAAGAAATTGTTCTTAACACTGTTATAAATAAAAAAACTCACCTAAATTCCATATGTAGCACTCGTAGGAACTGATGAGGAACACTTGTATCAGCTTCTGGTTGGGAGATCCATGCAATAAAACACTTAAATCTACATAAACACTTTTATAACTTTTTTGCACAAATATTATTCTTATGTCACTGAAAATGCTCATCGGGAAGCGTTTGATGAATCAACTCAAGCCGATTTGATGAACGTTTCATCGAATCAGCTTTTCAACATTTTTAAGTTTCTTGTCGGGAAATTCGCAGTTTTTCATTATTTTCCGGCATATTTTTCATGATTTAATAACTAACTTTTGTTATCAAATAAATATTCTCCACTATTGCTACGCTCAATTTGACAACATTTTTCTATTTTCCAAGAACACTTGCATTTCGTGCGTAAAATTTTGTGAAATGTTGATTTATTTTTGGACCAAGAATTAATAAATATTTTCCACAAAAGTGAATAGTTGAGGAAAACTTATGAAAATTTAAATTTATACTGCTTATAGATGAATATTTTAGTACAAATTATAAAATTAGTTGAAAAATACATAGGAAAAGAGTTATTAGACAATAAAAGTTTGAAAAAAATGCTTTTTTTGGAATAAATTTTCCGGAAAATTAAGAGCTAACTTTTGAAACTCACCAAGTACAAAAAATAGTTAAGACCTTTAACTTCAAGATTTTCATAATAACAGTCAAGAAACATGAAGTTTTAAGTCATTTGAGATGTTGTGTAATTGAAAAGCGTTAATTCGTGAAACGCCTTTTAAAAGGACGTGCGATTTCTTTTTTCTTGTTTCCCTCTATTCCAAAGTGCTTTTTGGCTTTTCTCATTAAATGTCAATTCATTCAATATATTTTAACATTTACACAATTGTTACATCCGTTGAAAGTCCACAAACTTGAATGTATTAGAAATCCAGTAATTGTATTGAACATTAAGGGCATCTTTAGAGGATTTCGTAGACAAATATCATCAGGTGACATTATCTAATAATAAAATGAGAAATTCGTACGAGTTTGGAATTTGATTTGCCTCAATATTATTCAGGATTGTTTGTCGTGAGCTTTTTCTGTAGTTCAGTTTGATGATGGTTGTGACATGGGAGCTTATATGTTATTACGTTTTTATTATTCTTTAGGTGGTGTTGATGAGTTGAAAAATTTTATAAATCAATCATGTCTTTGAAATCAATTCTTTTTTCCCAAAAAATATTATTACAAGTTCAAAAGCTCTAAATTCTCAAAATCTTGAACGAAATCATAGACAATTTAATTAATATTTAATAATTTCATCTTTGATAAATAATAATTCATCCCTTTAAACCACCCATTTCCTTATATTCTTTAGAGAATTGCCAATGAGTTGAGTTATCTGCCTTCTTCACATTTGTGATATTTGTGATGCGACAAAAGTTTTATTCATTTCCATTTCCTTCCGTTGATCATTTCACTGTATATCCAACTCTCTTATGAATTTGCGTTGAAATGTGTTGAATTTCAGAATTTGTTGTTTTATTCAGTTTTTCTTGATTCAAGTTCGGATGGAAATTCTTCAAAAAAAGCATAAATATTTAAGCACAACAAAAAGCATGACAACAACCCTTGCCGCCAAACTATACCCCAGGTATTCTAACAGTATTCCCAATCTATACTTACTTATGGGGTATACCCTCCCAGAAACCTACCCTTTCTTAACTTATGTATACTAATAGTATACTTTTAGCGTACCCTGGGTATACAACTTCCACACCCTTTTGGGTATATCTTGGGTTTAGTTTTAGTAAATTTTGAAAGTGTACCCTTTCTTAACTAAAGTATACTAATAGTATACTTTAAGAGTACCCTGGGTATACAACTTCCACACCCTTTTGGGTAGATCCTGGGTTTAGTTTTAGTATAATTTTAAAGTGTACTCAATACTTACTAAAGTATACTCATAGTATACTTTGAGAAACCCTTGGGTATACCCCGGGTGCATTAGAATTATGCTGAAATATTAATTATTTTCAAACAACTTATTAAAGAGTTAATTCAATTAAATTTTATTTTTTTTAATTTTTTACATTTATCGTTGCTATTATAACAGTTCTTGCTCTTATCTTTAATTTCTTAGCCCTACTTTTGTGCTGGAAAAATAATAGTTTGAGTGAATTTTCAGAATCAAAACGTAGTTCAAAAAGCGGCAGATTCTCTTCGATAGTGCCTCTTTTTTGAACCTGAAAAAATCTAATCAATTAGAATGAAATCAACCTGCTTAAGAATTCAATTTGTTGTATGAGATATTCAATTAAAATTTATAGACTAAGAAATATTTAGTACAAAATGTGTAGAGTTTTCGTAAAGCATTAGTGAAAAAAGAGTATCAATTAAGTAAAGCATTCGTAAAGCATTAGTAAAAAAGAGTATCGTTTGAGTAAAGCATTAGTATACTTTTAGTAAATTACATATAAATAAGCTTAATTATTAATTTTTTATCATTTAACTAAGTTAACTAGACTACAACGTACCTTATATCAAGACGATTCTGGATTTGGTTGAGAAAAACGCAGGAACTTCGCAGGAATAGCTGATATCAGAAAACACGTCTTACTTTCACAGTTTTTTTTTTAAAATGACAGTCTGTAGCAAAGACGTAGTAAAGTCAGCCCGAGTACCAAAATTAGCCCGAGTAGCAAAATCATAGTGAAGTCAGCCTGAACTTTTCCGTTTTGAATTTTTGCGGGAAATTTATAATAAAATCATTTTAAGTAAATTCAACATATATTTTTACTTTTTTTATATAAATAATTAAAAAGTAGTATTTTATTACTAGCATTTTATTAGTACCATTTTAGTTTCAAAAAAGTATACTTTTGGAGTATAAATTTAGTAGTGAAAATTTCTAGTTCAGTTTAAGTATGATTTTAGTATACTAAAAAAGTAACAAAATAGTTCCAATTTATTTGTACCCTTTTAGTTTCAAAACAGTATACTTTTGGAGTATATATCTAGTAGAGAAAATTTCTAGTTCAGTTTTAGTATGACTTTAGTATACTTAAAAAGTAACAAAATAGTTGCATTTTATTCGTACCATTTTAGTTACGGAAAAGTATACTTTTGAAGTACATAATTAGCAGAGAAAATTTTCAGTATAGATTTCGTATGACTTTAGTATACTAAAAAAGTAGGAAAATAGTAGGGTATATAAAAAGTAATGCTAAGTACAAATCGGGTATACTTTTGGGGTATACCCGCCGGGTACATACCCCGTTGGCGGCAAGGGCAATATAATTTTATGACTTCCCTCCACAGTTCAGGAAGTTGACGAGCACAAGATGAACTTTGCTGGCAATATAATGTAATCAATTTTTTTAGTGTCATCAAAATTGGGGTGGGCTATACCCTTGGTTATTTACTCAATAAATTGGTTAGCCTCATATTTCTTATTATTCCAGTTGTTTTGCAGGAAGAATTTTATTATACATGTGTTGAAATAATTTGAATATTAATTTGAATCATATAGAAAACTATAAAACAAATTCAATAAAAGTTAAGAATTCTTACTACCATAGTAGTTTTTTAAGTGATAGATTGTTTAGACGAAAATACAATCTCGAAAAGCATAATATACTTTACCACATAAAAAACTAATTATCTTCAAGACAATAGTCCATAGAAAAACGGTAAAGACCCAAAAAATTTAGTATCATGAGAATGAGATGTTTCTCAACATCTTAATTAAAAATCTTTGTTATGTATAAGCCGATGTGCGATGAATGATGGAACAGAATGATACGAGAGCGTATAAAAATTAGGTCACAAGAAAATGTGACGAGTGTCTCGTTTATGAGTTGTGGTCGAATAAAAATTCAATAAAAGCTGCCTCCTAGGCTAAGCGGGCTGTAAAAAGTTAGTCTTGATTGGAGATGGCATGATTGAATGAGTTGTAGGGTGGATATAATTTTAATTGATGCAATAAATCGTTCATGCCTTGATTAAGCTTAAACTTTTTTACCACAACATATTAAACTGGAATAGAAAAACTTTTTATATTAAAAAAAAATACTTGTCCCTGGAATGCAACTTTTTACTTTATTCAATTTTGGTAATTGTGCGCACTAATTAAAATTTTTAATTTAATTCAAATTTTGTTGGATTTGCGGTACGGAACTTTGTCTCTTAACAGGTTTACAAGTTTTACATCGAACGATTTGTATTTTCTGATCTCTCAGTAGTTGGTTGAGAATCTTCCTCAAACTTGTTGGTCTCAGCATTTGATCGGATCGAAAGTAAAGGTTTTCCATCCAGATTAATACTTCTTTTTTCTAATTTTTCCATTGGAGCAAATTCATCCACAAAATTCGACACAAGTCCTTGGTCAACTCCATCAATAGCTTGTAGATCAATAAATTGAGCAGCTTCGGTTGTAATCACCAAAATGGTGCAAATTGCGATGAAAACGAATATCTTGGACATTTTGATTTAAATATGATTGTTGAAGAAAGATGAACTAAAATTGACTGATACTTACAACTCTAGAAAACCGTCGCTTTTATACTAATTTTTCAACTAGAATTTGCATTTAAGCTTAAACTAATTATCAGGCAATTATTATTGAAATATTTTGTTCATTAACTTATGACTTTCGTCAAAATTTTCTCAACAAACATTCGAAATATTTTAATTAAACAAGTAAATTGAAAATATACAGCTTTTATTTTGAATAAGGTAGCACGTCACGTTTAATAATAATTTTAATGTATTTAAGACTGTTTGTGAAAGGTTGTTCAATGTGTGTACTCTATTCTAGTTCTCTATTTTTCTGATCCATGCAATAACAACTATATAATACATTCACATAAGAACATTGTTTCGGTAGCCTCTTCACACAGTCTTAATTTTAATCAAGACAATGTGCCCAAACTAAGTAATTAAAACGTTTGGCTTGCGAGACAGTCCCATATTTCAAGGTTGGCAAGTTAATTTTCATTGTATAATTTTAGACTCCCAATTTAAATTCATCGCCGTCGAAGGAAAATATATGTGACATCAGAACGTGCCGTAAATTGGTTCAAAATTTCCAACAAATTGAAACTTTATTTTATTTTATGTATGCTTAGCTCGGTTTTGCGAATATAGTCGCAGATAGAAATTTATAGAAATGTAAAATCTTTGTAAAATGATTTATGAAGTGAAACTTTGCTATGTGATGAAAGTTTTTAACATTTTTGAAGCTGGAAGGATAAATAGAGATGTTAAATATTTAGCACAACTTATTTAAATGAGTTATATTGGTGTTCAAAAAAAAGGGTTTGAGGTTTTGAGCGAGGTTTGAGATTTTTGTATTCGATTATAATGGAATTAATTTTTCTAATTTTTAGTTGTTCTGGAATGGACACTTTTAGACAGAAATTTTAAATTAGGCCTACACAATTTATCATTCAATCCAAGATAACAATTTAAATTCTTGAATACATTGTTGAAATATATAAATGGAATTAAATTATGTGACAATGGTAACTTTGGATTTGATTAGAATCTAATTACATATTTTACCAAAACTTTGACATACCGTTCGTATATTCTAATTTTATGGATTATTTGAACTGGTTATAAAATTTGCAAGGAATACAAATAAGCTTTAATTTATAATTTTAATCTATTTGACATAATATCCACTGTTTTTGGTTCAAAATTATTCTAATCTACTTAAGGAAGCAAAATCTAGAGAGCAAATAGTTTTAAAACAAACAGGTGCCATAACATTTGCATTATTATAAATTTCCTCAATTTTATTTTCGAATTTGTTTTCATGGCAATTATAAGCTTCCATTTTGTACTTCATTGATATTAATCTTCCGTGAATTCAATTAAATAACCTTCACCTTCGAAGAAAATCACTCTGGAACTCTTTTTACGATAAATAACATTTTAAATGCTTTCCCAACAACCCCGTTCTTGATTCCATATCCAATCTCATTTCATCTCTGCTGCGATTGTAAAATTCAAATGTTTCCGCATTCAAAGTAATAGACAATGCCATAAAGCTCCTGAAAGTGAAATTTAATGCTATCATTATGCAAAATCAATAATATTCAAATGTGAGCCGTAAAATGTAATGATGCACCAATAAAAGTGTCCTGAAAATGTATTTACTTTTACAGTTTACACATTTCCAGCTACAATAAAGGCAAACAATCTTAGATGCAAGGAACCAGCAAAGAATTGTTGAGCAAGTATCGTTTTCTTTGCAATTTGGTTTACATAAAATATCAAATAAACAACAAAAGTTATAGAGAAAGTTTTATTGAAACATGTATTACATATTTATTTCATTTGACTCTCATTCGTTGTGCTTTTACGAGTTATTGAGCTTTTCATGTTTAGACACTATGATATTTTATTTAGTTGGTGCATTCTCAATGTAAGATATTTATGTTGAATAAAAATAAAAAGCCTACGATTATAATACTACAAATAATAACTTTTTTAATTATTGCAGTGTTTACCTGGTCTATGTAGTTTTGAATTATCATGTTTACCAGGAAAAGATGTTCAAGCATTTTACTTCACGCAGCTCTCATTGACATCCATTCATATTCATGACAAAAAAATGTCAATGTTTAATGAAGTACTTTTTCGAGCAAACGTAAGACCCTCTTTGTTTCTTGAAGGTTAGAAACATAAACTCAATCCAAAATTCATATCTGTCATTACGTACACGTGTATGAATTTCTCATTCATTTTTGCAATTGTCACAACACTCGAAATGAGGATCAGCATAAGAAAATGTCATATTTATCAGCAAATTTTATTAAGGTGTGAGGAAGAAACGTGTTCATTTTCTTTGACAATTTTTGGCTCAGATAAAAAATTCCAGAAACTTACGTATTTAGCAAGAATCTTTTAAATAAGAATTTGCGGATTTGAGTTAGACTGCAAAATATCAAAACGTATTTTTATTTCACGTTCTATTTTCTATTAAATAATATAATTATGAATATTCCAATAAATAAATCAAACT
Organism: Parochlus steinenii; assembly: GCA_038502155.1. NCBI lineage: Eukaryota > Metazoa > Arthropoda > Insecta > Diptera > Chironomidae > Parochlus > Parochlus steinenii. Next base: position 3,994,135 of record JAXCIN010000047.1, on the reverse strand, counting down.
TTAATTTCTATGAATTAAGATGTATTAAAAACTTTATAAAAACATGTGCACAGTTGAGAATACTGCAAAATCTGCGAATCTTGAAGATTTCGATATTTACACCAAAACTTTCATAAACTTTAATAAATAAAATTATGTTATTAAAGCTGCCCCAAAGAAACAAACCATAATGCTTCAGCTGTACCAACTTACAAATTCAAGATTATCGATTTACCTCGTCTAATGGGTTGAGCTCATATTTTCGGCAAACACGAAATAATTTATGTTCTTTAGATTTTCCATCAGGGAATTGAGCATACAATTTATGGCATTGTTAAAATGCCTCTGTGTATAAATCGTACCTCATAAGATCCAAAAGATCCATAAGGTTCATGAGATGAGAAATATAACAGAAATTACCAAATCTTTTTTACCTTAAAGATGGAACGAATACAAAGGGAATTCCTCGAGTACCTAAATTATATCGCACGAAATCTAAAAGCTTAGTTTTTTGCGAAGCTTTTTGCCACTGAGACATTGCCAGTAATTTACGCAGTCACTTACTGAATGATTAACTCTGATTTGGTATGATAAAGCTAAATTAGCCGAAGTCGAAACCAAACGTTGAAGAAACAGTGCAAAAAAAGATGAAGGGTTATTGTGCGTTGCACGAGCTTTTCACTCAGTTAATTTTATTTTATTCCCGTTGTAAAATATAACGATACCATCAAGAATATTTTATACAAATTAGGGAAAGGTACGAGTCATCTTGTGTTCTCGTGTATCAGAATTGAGGAGTGTTTTCCGCATATTCTGTTTTTTCAGGGATTCCTAAAGCTAAAATTTTTAATGTCTGAGCTATTATTTGTTTTATTCAGCTATTGTGTTTTAACGTTTACTTGATTTTTACTTGATTTTTAACAAAATATCTCCAAATTTTCAAATAAATCAATTCTGTGTAACTTATAAGTTAAACTTTATTGTGTTATGTTTGATTTTCAGAAAGTATAATTTTTATTTTAAATGAAATTAACTCAAATTTAAGGTTTTTGATTTTTTGTAGCAACAAATTCACTTCATTTCAAAATTTTCTGGATAATTCAACTCGATAGTACTGTATGGTTTACAGTTTAGGTAATTATTTCCTCGTTGAACGATGAACATGCTAAAAATTCAACTTCATAAAACTATTTTATTTATAAGCCAAACATTTGTTCGTAGTTCAAACACAAACATCAAAAGTGTTTTACTAAGAATTTTGGGGAGCATATGGCCTAAAGCTCTAGCACAAATAAAGATTTGAAGAGCAACCTTCATATTCATTTGGACGAGTTTGCTCACTTTGCTGAAATGGATTGTTACAAGGTAAAATATATTTTACGATAAATATGGTGAAAGCGATTGAACATATCAACCTGCCAGCAGTATTTTTAAATAATTTTGATAAATTTAATATCCAACCAAATAATAACTAATTCAACTGATTCCAGCCTAATGATGTTTTGGGCAGAATAAACATCAATAGGTATAAAAAGCATGATTTATGTTATTTCAATCATAAATTTATTAAAAAAATATATGTGAAAAAGACTTTTTAAATCAATCTTAAATTTTTTATTTATTCAAGTACTTTAGAAACTCCTTCACCCAATACTCAACTAGGTCTCAATATGGTAATAGGAAACATACTGCACATCCACTGAGATCAAGAAATCCTAAAATTGAAGCCATTATAAGCCAAACAACAGGAAAATGTCCCTTTAAAAGTGATACGTGTCTTGTATACCTAATTATTCATACATAGAGAGCAACCGTGAAAGGTTCTTGCTTTCTCGGTTCTGCTGTCATTTTAACGTCTTGACTTTTGTACTGTAGAGTCCTTTTTCAAATTAAATTCTGTAGATGCTTGCTCCATATAATCAAAGGAAAGTATCTATTTGTAAAACTACTTGTGTTATGGTGTTTGGTAACTCTTTTACAGTTTTAAGATTGATTTTTAATAAGATATTAAAGTTTCTGAGAAAATCAAAGAATATTTAAAAACTGAGCTGAAAATGCTCACTCTGACTGAAATGTAGTTCGATAAAAACAAAATATAAAAATATTCCTTATTTTTTCAAATTTATTCATTTAAAAGCAATTTCTGTTTTACACTCTAAGTAAGTTTATTAAAAATATCAAAGGGGTTTCTAGTTGAAAAATGATAATATAAAACCCATATCCTTTGGTTTAGGATGATAACAAGAACAGAAAGAAAATGTCTAAAACGAAATGAATTTTCTGTCGAATATTGTTTTCCCTGTTAGTAATACAAAGATTTATAAAGATCTTTGAACTGTATGACATAAACGAGTTTCCATTTGAATATAAAACAGATCTGTATCTAATGTGACTTTCATTTCGCATCAAAATAATACAACAACGCATCATCACAGCATCCCATAAAAGTATCCATTTCAATTCTAAATCGAGGTCCATTGTTCATCACGCAATTACATTACAGTTCATATGTAAACGCAATAAAAAGCAGAAAGCTCATGCATAAAATGTACTACATAGAGAAATAATTATTCTTGTGACTATATAGTTCATGCATTGCTACGTTCATATATGAATGGATTTTGAATTGGATTCTCTTATTTTTTTGCAGCGTTGATTTGAACAATGCAGTTTTCTCATATGATACAAAACATTTTGCATATTAGCATGTTCGTTCATAATGCACGATACTCATCATGCTCAAAGATTAAATACATGATGTGCCATTGTTTCATTTATTATTTGGTCGTTGAACAATGAATGAATATAATCGTTTATGTGACGGAAAACAGTCTGATGAGTCTTTGTGAAAAGCATAGCGTTAGGGATTTCTTGATTCTATGAGCAATTTTCTAACTTATTCAATTTTATTTTATTATGATTATGTTGACAATAAAAACTGCTGAAAATCAACTAAAAGCAAAGAACTACTGAAAATTTAATAATTTTGTTTGTTGGTTAGCTGCAAAGCTAAAAACAAACTAGATCTTATATATCATAAAATTCAAAACATGAACTAATAACTACTTCAATATATCAATGCTCTAAAATTTTTCAAACTTATAGCCTATAAAATTATTTTCACTTAACATTCAATATTCTTTTGGCTTTCACTCCATTCAAATTCCATCATACTTTAATATTTATTTATATTGCCTCCACAAATCCGCGCTAAAAATCCTTTTCTATATCGAATATTAGAAAAACAAGTATTATGATCGATTGTAACAATTTCAATGATTTATGCAAAATGTATTTGCAAGCCAATTTTTCCCTTTTTCTGCAATAATCGTAAAATAAAGCACAATAAATTCGAATAAATATAAATTTTTCAAACGGCACAATATTGTGTGGATCATATATTTTTAGAAGCTTGTAGCAGAAGGGAACAAATCAATATGTTTATCAAAGAAAGCAAATGTGATATCCACTGGAAGGACGATAAAAACATAAATTTTTGATGGTTGGGCTTGTATTTGTGGCTACTTATTTTAAAAGCTGTAACAATCCACTACAGGACCATTTCCTTCTGGTACATATATTCTTTAATCTTATGATGCCGATATTAGAAGGCGCCATTTGGTGGAATCCCTCGGAGTGAGAATTTACTAGTGATGTAATAAAATAAAACTCAATATTGATGTTTTCTAAGTAAAATATTCTAGAGTTTGTTACGAACTACGAAGTAATAATATTCACATTTAAATGTGTGAAAAGCGTTACGAGGGGGTCCAAAAGGTCCGATTTTAGCGTTACGTAATAATTGAATAGCCTCTTATCCAAAAATGAACAATTTTTTTTAAAGATCACTTTAAAAAAATTTATGTAAAGCTGTTTTAATCCATTTTTAACTACTCTATCTGTTCTCTTTTTCGTAGAATACTTGAAACTTTTTAATTGTCTTTAACCAAAACTTTAAAAATTTCATTCATATTCATTATTCAAGCTAAATAATTTTATCTGAGAACGCTAAATTCAAAACTGCTTTCTAATTGAAAATAAATGAAAAATGGATGAACGGAATGTAATCCATAAATTAAGTTGTCTATTTTAATTGGAAATTGTGATAAATGGCTAATAAAAATTTTAATTTTTAACAAATGTTTTTGTTAATTTGATTAGTTTCTTTACTCAAAAGTATTTATATAAATAGCTTTAAATTGTTTTAAAATAATCAGATTAGTTCAAACTTTTCGGGAACTTCTCAGGCAATTAAGAAAATTGTGAAATTTTGTAAACTCTTTTGAAAACTTGGAAAGTCTAAGCAGGATGTTTAAGATTTTCGTGACCATGACAATTTTAGTCTTTTTGGCTCATTGCAGCGCTGATTTCACTGAAAAGGATTCTATTTTTGATTTGAACATACATCGTATGCCTGGAGATGTGGGCAGTTCTGCTAAGTATTGGGAAAGTTTCGAGGCACTGAATGTTAGGCCAAAAAGAGACATTCTAACACTAAAGATTGATCCTGCCATTCGAAGAAGATCCATAAAGGGACGTTATTGAAGAATTGAAGTATCATGGGTTTATGCAATTTAAACTTTTATTCAGCTTTAATACATACGACGTTTTAAAGACAACATTCTACATTAAGAAGTTATTTTCTAATACACAAAATAAAATTCTACGAAATATCTCTCAAAAACTAAGAGTATTCATATTTATATTATTCTCGAAATCCTCGAATTTGCGAACAACTTCATCGACAAATATTTACTTCCACAAAGCTTCAAAGGAAGTTTTGTCAACATTTCAAAACTGGGACGCTCTTTATTTAGTGTTTAGTTTCAAAATTTCATAAATGAGGATACTTGAAGTATATTACTAGGAAAGTGTATCTTGAAGTACAGTTCTATCATCAAACGAAAACCAATAAACTCTACTTAGTTTATAGAACAGCTTTGTAGTTCGATCTTTGCTTTGGACTATATAAAGGTTACTTATCAATAATCTCAAATATTTACAATGTAAATAAATCCACTTCCTTAAATTGCTTCAAAAGTACATTTGATTCATAATATTTTCAGTTTTAGGCTGAAATTATTTGATATGATATTTTATAGATATATTACATACAAGATAGATCTATGATTTATTTTGAATAAATCTCGCATAGATCAACATAAAATATCTATGATACAAATAAAGATCATTTAATTTAAATTGGATTTCAATCTGAAACAAATATCATCACTATTTACTCAGCCCACTTTGCAATCCAATTCATTTTAAAAATCAACAGTGAAACTCTCCTGACAAAAACTAGACTGCAAATAAAGCATTGTGTACAAACACATGATTAAATCCTCAACAAATATAATTTGTGAAATTAAATGAAGTAAAAATTCCGGTAGCAGGAAATTAAATCCATTAGAGTGGCTCTTGGAAGCTCGCGCAGGAAAAAATAGAACTTAAATTAACCCATTTAAATGCCTGACCTTTTAACACGTAACGAGAATTGCAAATGAAAGTGTGCCAGGAAAAACTAAGCCATAAATTAGAATAGTTGAGTTTTAATTTTAGCATTATACATTTTTAGTATTCTATGTAATGTCTAAAAGTCTAAATGTAATAAATAAGAAACAAACGTAAATTCAAACATTTGCTTTATTATATTTACACTTTTACCATAAAAATGATGTGTAAAAAAATCTGACTTTAAAACTGTAAACTCTAAGTGCTCATCTAAAATTAATATTAATTAAGAGCTAACAATTGTCCCCTAAAATTAAAGCAAACAAATTTAATAATATCACAAATCGCTCGCCTTTTATAATGTCAACCCCAAGCATCCCAAGATTCAAAAGTAAGGAATTATAAAGCACAATGAACTAAATGTTAGGCAAATATTTTTCTTCAAACTCGAGAGAATCTATAAAGTTTTAGAATCTCAAAAGACATGCGAGCTAACATATAAAAATTCCTGAAGCAAAAGGATTTTTCGTCTGTTTGCAATAATTTCTCTGATATTGTGGTTTTGTTGTGATTCTTAACAAGAGGGTGAAATTTATTAGAATAGCTCTCTTTCTGGAATCGGTTATGGAAAATTGTGCTGGAAGTCGTCGAAACTTGACTGGTATAATCTCTATTCTCTTTGAATGTGCTCTTTCTGGAAATATCCTTTTTCTCATTTTCTCTTCCAAAAATAACCGATTGAAATGTGGGGTAAAAAAGGAATACTTGAAAAACTCCCGAGCAAATCTGCTTTATTTCTCTTATTTTGCTTTTCAGATGATAACAGCCATATTTAATAAAAATGTATTTTTAATTTATATTTCACAAAAATCTCTATTCAAACATAAATAATACTCATGCACTAAAAACATGTTGGATGGATTTTAATCGATTCGAATGATGAAACTGAAAATAAAGCAGATCAAAAGCCTTTTAAAATATACCCGTTAAATTGTTAAATGAATTTTAATGGAGAAATATCGCAATTTTATGTCTTCCAAAGATAAGCGATAAAAATCAATGATCAATTTTATGTTATCATGAAATACTTATTGAAAATATAAAGTTGATTTAGGAATTTCTTGGCACTCCACAGTCCACAACAGAATATACTCAGAAAACACACAGTGCTGCGCCAGAATAAATAATTTTGCTTGCCTTCTTATTTAATGAATCTTTTTTGCTGTTCAAATCGTTTCAAATTTATTTCTCGCTTCGCGGTGTTCATTGGATTTTACTTATACATTTATGTTCCTTCTGAAGATGAGGAATTTTATGTTTTCCTTCTTCGTGGTTAAATCAAATTTTAAGATGTGCTGGTTCCAAGAAATTCAATTGAGAGTTTTGACTGAAGATTTTACATCTGTGACAATTTTTTGATTTTATTTATTTATTTATTTGGTGATCTACAGAACGGGCTTGAAACCCCTAGTATGTAGTATAAAACATGTTAATTAGCGGAGCATATATCATAGTTATCAAGAATCTTATCACAATATAACAATATAATATCAAGTCAAATCTATCGAATTAGGTAACATATAACAAAAACATATTTTAACGAGTCAATAATAAAGAAATATTTGGTGAATCAGAAACAAAATATCGCAAGTCAATAAAGGATCAAAAGGATCCAAGGAACGTTAATTATAAGGAATAAATATCATATTTGAACAGAGATCAGAAGGATGGCATGTAGAGCTCATTCACTTTGGCCTTCATTTGGTTGATCAAGGTGTACAACTCTCCATTGTAAACATCCAACTCGTGGCAGTAGGCATTCAACTGGGTCATCAGTGTGTTCATGGGTGAATGGAGACCAGTTTCGGTTCTCGACTTTGCGATGTTGAATCCTCTAGGAGCTCGTGTTTGGTGTTCGGTTTGATTGCGATTTAGGAAGTGGAGGAACTGCTGCCCATCAGTTGCATCATGGATAGACTTTAGCACGAAGGTTAGTCCGATGATTATTCTTCGCTTCTCTAAGGTTTCGATTAAACTTATAGTTGAACTTTCGTAAATATTATCACAAATGATATTGATTCATTAATGAAAATTGCTCTGAACCATTCTTTAATATTTATTTTGTCATAATAAGTTAGTAATTGACAAGCGACATTAATGTCAAAGAAGAAGCTAATTAGTAATTAATAACACATTTATATTTTTTTATACACTGAAAATTGATTGATTTGATAAATATTTATATTGTATCGAACAGTGGCTTGTTCAAATACATTACAATTTACCGCTCATCAAACTTGTTCAATAAAACTTCATTTCAATTCTATAGAATGAAAAATTTTCTAATATTTTCATGAAAAACCTTAGTTCCCAGTTCTAAAAATCAAAACAATTTGTAAAGTATACACTCAATTTATGTTGAAATTTATTCATAATAATTATCTTGAATCTTGTTGAATAGATCAAATCTGAAATTTTACAGAAGCCTCTTTACATTAATAATTACTGTTGAATAGTTCATAAAATATTTGAATGATATTTAGCCAGACACAAATATTTGTTACAATAAATCTCTACTACTGAGTGTTTCATAGTTTTTTCACGAAATGTTTGAGTGGAATTTTTTTATATGTGATTCTGAAGAACAACACAAAAACACAAGGAATAAGCCCCAAAATTCTGCGGAATTTGAAAAGCTCACATGATGTTTTTCTCTGGTTATTGTTTCGCTTCAAAAATTAATCTGAAGGACTAAAATACTTGAGTGAAAGACTCTGTGCGGCTTTATTTCAGACAAAAATGTATTGTACTTCTGTGAGTACAACACCTATAACTTTTTTATATGTATTCGAGTGATGATTAATACCCCGAGAATGGTATATCAAAGTTTTTGTCTAAATGAATGCAGTTTAAGCATTATATTTGAATATATTTGAAGAGAATTTTGAAAACCAGAAAATTCTTTCCTGCAAAACTACAATAGATTAACAAATAAGAATGGTAATCTCCGTGCAGACTTGTTATGTGTTTGTGGTGTTGTGCCATTGTTTTAGGGCTATTAAGCACATTTTAATTGTCTAGTGACTTTTCAGCCCCAACCGCCAAATGTCACACGGCTTTAGCAATAGAAGTCTCGTATCTTTTTGTATTCCCGCGTAAAACTACATGTGTGACAAATGTGCTTTACGTGTTCAACCCCAAAAGGAAATAAATACAAAACATCATATTTTCCATGAATATTATTCATATTGTTGTTTGAGAACAGTTGGTGTAGCTTAGTGGTTGCTTCAGATTGTAGAAGTTGTTTTGTGGCTTGTTACGATTTCTGATTTTTTTATTTATTTTTATTTATTTATTCAATTATCAAATGATTGATTAATTACACTATATAGGTAATTTTCAACTCAAGATATTCCAATTAAAATAAACCCAAACCTCTGGAACGCATCATTTTTAGGCATACTATTTGCGATGTGAAAGCTATTTGAACTAGTTTAAAACAACTTTCTAATTGGCAAATACTATTTCCCATTTTGTGTTTTCTTCTTGTTTTGATGAGGCGTGTTCAGTCAGCTATAGTTTACTGAATATGTGCGCTTTCGTGATCAAGTATTATTATGAGCGCAGCATGAAACAAGCGTTTCGTTACGTAAACTTTTTTTAGTTAAAGATATCTGATGGAATTCTGTTGAAAACACAATAATGGTGGAAAGGAACTCATTTATAAAACAAGGGGCTAATTTTAAGAATTTAAACTGGGTCCTTCATTCATTGAAATAAAATCAAGATTATCAATATAAACAAATTCATATTCAGACAAATCTAAAAATTATAAATGTTCATATGGAATACTTCAGAAAGGTGGCAATTTCATCCCACTCCAAAAAAGTTTAACAAAAAAAAATTCTTCGAAAAAACAGAACAAAAATGATTTACAAAATTAAATTATTCCAGAGAATTTTTGCCGGAAGTTTCCTGGTGCTTTTTCTGCTGGAAAATGTTTTTTTAATTCATGCAAAAGTATTACGAAAGAATTAAAAAAGAGTTTGTATTTGCACAATTTCCCATTTTCTTGCTGTTAATGCTGTTAATGTTGTACGGTAAATCTGAATTTATGCATCAAACCTTGTTAAATTTCACATTTTAATTTTAACTTTTCCAGTTTCCCACACAAAATTGTAATCTTTTTAGAGAAAGAAAATTTATTGAAATAATAGCGCATACAAAACTGAGTGCTTTGCAAAGAATTTACGGATTATGAATGCAAAAATCGCTCTGTTGTTTGAATAACTGTGCATTTTTGCAATATATATTGCAATTTTTAGTCTCTTAAATATTAAATTAGCTAGAAAAATAAACAAAAGTACAAAAACTCCCATGAATCGCATGAGGCTCCTTTATATCTTTTCAATTCTTTGAGTTTTTTGGTTGGAGTTGTATTTAAAATGCTGTTCAACTAACAACATCCTTTTTGACCAAAATGTATACATCAGATACTTGAACAATCAAGAAACTGTAAAAGATTTTTGAGTGGGTAACCTGAATTTTCATCGCAATGTGGGATGGAAATAATATGCATGCTGTACGCTCTAATTAAAATATACAAAACACACAAAATAAAGAAAATACTTATTCTCATAAACTAATTGACAAGGCTTTAATAGCAGACACCAATCAAGCATTTTGTTGTCATAATTTTCACATCGCAAATTGTCTCAAATTTCTTAGAATTATTCATAACATTTCCATATTTTATTATTTGAGTTTTTGTTGACAAATCACCAGGAAACAATCAATTTGTGTACAAAAACCCACTTCATTTTGCGTCCTAGATGTTTGCCACTGAATATTTATGAGACATCCTCACTTGGATGTTTACAGCACAAACCACTCATAAATATTCAATAACAGGGATTTGCCAATCAAGATTAATTACACGAAATTACTCGCAAACGAGCACAAATTATATTCTTGGGGCAAAAGGAGCAAAGCGAGCTAAAAGGATTGTTATCACAGAAAGTGTTCATTTAGAAATTTCTCTCTTCTATTTTAGTGTTTTATGTTATTTTCAGTTTCCACTTTTTTTGAATTTAATTGAATTTCAGGGAAAGCTGCTTTTGCTTGATTTTGCTGCTATGTTTTTATCACCAAATTGTTTCTCTGATAGAATGATGTAAAAGTGTCCTTTGAAAAACTTCGAAAGTCCAAGTCGATCAAATAGAAGCAAATCAAATTAAAGATTAGTATATGAGAGAAGTTTGGACATCAGAAAGAAATAGATTGCATTTCAGGATGAACTACTGAGAATTTATATGGCATTGCACAGGAAATGAGTTTAAATACAGATGACTAATAGAGACTTATTGATGAGAAATATTTGTGTTAAGAACATAAATTAGAAATATATATCATCGTTGCTATTTCTTAAGTGTAAATTTGTAAATACTATTTATTGCATAAATTTCAAATATCTTATGAACGTATCATATAAACAAAACACAAGAATGTTTTCTATGTGAGCTTATATAAATTTTATTCTAATTAGTTACAATACTCTACGAAACAATCTACAGTAATTTGTTTATGCAAATTCTTCAGTCAGGAAATTACATTGTATGTAATCTAACTTTTGAAATATTGAATTGTCGGTAAGCGGATTCAGTAAAAGGTCAGAATTCTACTAATTTTCATGGTATAGAGTGTTGATTAAAAAATAATACTAAGCAGATTTGTGTTCTATGATTTTTGTAAAGCCAATTATGTGGTTAAACATTTTAATTAGCAAGATTAAAAAAAAAACGATATATGATATAAAATAAACTTAACCTGCATCTGAAAATCAAAATTTTCTTGAAAATTTGCCAGACTTCACAAGGTAACTAAAATGTGTAAGAATAATGAATAACTGGTTGAATTTGAGAAGCATAGTTTTGTTTTTGAACACTTTGTGGGCTTCAAGATACCGTATAAATAAATGTAAAGAATATAACAACAGGAAATTTATTGCGATTTAAAAATGTTGGTTTTCTATTACTCTTCGGAATGACTGTAAGGACTAAAAATAGAACAATGCTAAAAAGACCAAAAAAGACTTAAAAACGGAAACAGATGAATTTTGTGCATAAAATGTAAAACCGAGAGAATGGTTTGAGAGTAGATATTCAAGGTTTTTGCATTTGAAGCACAAAATATCCCATAAATTTACCTCTTGCACTTTTGTATCATTTAATTTTCAAAGTGCACTATAAAACTAAACTTGTGGTTGGATGTATTTTAATGACTGAATATTTAAATTTAAACTCGACGTAAGTTTTAAATCTCAATGCATGAAAATAATATCTAAAATGTTGAACAATTCTCAAATATGTTTAAAATCCTGAAAAACCTCCTGATTAAAGAAATTCAAAATAGATTTTGAAAATAGTACTCAAAAAATGAAAAACACCATCCCCTCAACATACTTCTAGATGCAATTTAGAAAATTTCCAATTCCTTGAGTTAAACAAATGTATCCATAATGCAGACTTTATTCAATTTATATCCAACTTCGAGAGTAAAAAAGTGTTGATGTAATCGAACAATAAAATTTATGAGCCTGTCAGTGTTTTATCGTTCCATTTCCATTAACTGAACCATTTTCTTATGTACATAAACCCAATATACTACAAATTAATAAAACAGAAAAAAAGCCATAAGCGAGCAGTAGAATGAGTCAAATAAGGCCTTTTAAAATAGGAATTCAGCTACAGAAGAAAAACTGTCAAATAATATTATTCTTTTTCACTTCAAGCTTGAATGTAATCTTTTTAATTGACACACTGTAAAAACATATTTTAAATGCCAGTGGAAAAAGTTTTAATTTAAGTTACAACCAACATTTTCCAATAGACATACATTTTTATTTTAATAATTTGACTACATAAAAGATTTGTAAAATTAAAACGATTAAAATTAAATATAATAATATGCAAAACAAAGCTTTAAATCTAAAAAAGTTGACCTTAAAAACAACATGTATAGCGGAAAGCACTCCTACAGATGCTATATTTATTTAATTTTGTAAATTTTGTTAATTTCGGACCAATGTAAATTTTTGGTCATAATTTCCATTTTGCCAGGAACATAAACACAAAATGAACTTTTTGTGGCAACTTTAGCAATTTTGTGAATAATAATTTGAGCATTTTACTAATTTGGTTTGTCATTTCAAAAAGCTCATTTCACGAAAAAGCCCAGCGACACTGAAAGCCTGAAAGCTTTTTCAATTAAAAAAGGTAGAATGAATAAATTTATATTCACATGAGCAAACAAGCTTGATGATTCTGGAAGGTATGTGACCAAAAGAATTTTTTTTAAAGCTTTATTAAGAATATTTTTGAAGTATACAAAAAATTTGATAATTAAATGTTTTTATAGCATTTTCCTCCTTAGAGCATAATAATTTAACATTTTGCATTCAATTTAATTTTTCATTTCATAACTGGTTTTTTCGTTTGAGAGAAACATTTTTTTGCACAAAAAATGCAATGTTTACTTTTAATAGAAAAAGAGTTTTTCCATTATATACTAACAGAACTAAAATACAAAAATTACACCTATCTGGTATTTGAATACATTTTTGCAAAATAGTCTATTTGTACTCAATATTTAAAGTACTATAGCGGATCAAAAGCTTATAGCCCGGTGAAATCACCATTAGTTCACCATTATTAATTACAACCTTAAAAGTATCTTATTTTCCTATTGAAATATTTCTTTTTAATTTTAACAACTTTAGAAAGATTTCCATTCAAATTTCAACATATAACCAAAATTAAACTTCATCTATTCTTCAATTTAACAATTCTAAGTAAAATAATTTAATTATTTGAAATTTTATCTGAAACCGTATCTTCATCCTAAAATCTTGCCAAACTTGCACAATCGAGTCAAATCAAGGTTTTGGAATCAAACTCAATGCGTGACCAATTTTCCGTATTCCACAAATATATCCCCAGGAGAATCGAGACAAACGATGACTGACAATTTAATTTTAATATGTAAATACGATATCGATCGGTTTGATGTAAAAATTGTTGTCCGTGAATAATTTGATGGAATTATAAAAGAGCCGCAGAGCATGAACTTTAATGTTTACCCAATTTACAGTTCACTTGCTTCTCGCATGTTCGTCCAAAGAAATTAATTCAATTTATTTATTGAACAGCTTCACAATTTATTTTTTTGCTGCGACGACCCAATTCCCAGTGAAGTGTCTCTTTCATCTTTTTATTGCTGTTGAGAGAGTTTTGGTTGATGGAAGTGCAAAAGATGGAATTATTATGTGACTTTGAACTTCGAAAACATTTATACAAAAAGCTTTGGAATGAAATGACCATGTTTCAATATAGTTATAAAAAATATTTTCAATGTACTTTCACCAACAACTGTCATACATTTCTACTGCCAATAGCATCGAGCAGAGTCATCCTTATTATTATTAATAAGTATTCATTGGACGAAACGAAAAAATGTGTTTTTGCTCCTGGCCTTTGGGAAATAATAATCCTATTTCGCTCAATGGCTTCGTAAAAAAAGGATAAATTTATTAACCTATTTTGATAGCATGTTTTTGTTTGTTTGTGAATTATGCTCCTAAAGACTTTCTCGGAAATTGAACACGTGAATGTATGTAAACGTGTAAATTTCCAGCTTTGAAATTATCGTAGAAATATTATGTGATGATTTTTTATTAATTCCAGCAATAAGAAGCTTTTGGCTTTGAAATATGATTTTCTTAAAGACCGAATTTACATCTTAAATGAATAATCTCTCATTGATTCAAAAAGTGGGGATTGAAAGGTATAGTCTAGACATTTTTAATAAGAAGATTCATCATAAGTTAGAAAATGTAAAGAAATCGAGTCCAGAAGAAGTCGCGAACAGATTTTTAAATAATTGGTTTAAAACTTTTTGATAAAACTATAATTTCAAGTATTTTGTACTGGTCAGTATTAATGCTAACATATATCTTCTTATATACAAATGATGGAGCAACACCTATTCATATGATTTTATTTATTTATTTATTTTATTATCCTATATAACGAATCGCAGGCGATTGAAGGATATTCATATGATACTCAAAAACAAAAAATCGAAAGAGTTCTGTTTAGTTTATATAACCAATTTAATATTGTAAATATTTTTCTTTCAAATTGAATTTGAAATCAAATTAGTATCTGTTTATCATAATTATTTATAGAGAAATTTTGCAGCTTTTATATGAATTTAGAACCTACATGATTTTTTACATCTGAAAAATAGAATTTATTTATTTATTTTTTATCTGTTCAGTGAATAGCGTTTATTTAATATTTAAGATGCTTTTTCTACCAGCACGTGTTTATTTCTGTAAAATGAAATATCGCACGTGTATGTAAACATACGTAAACAAGTTTACCAGACATGATTTTGGATGTGCAAAAAACGAATGTCAATATATTCTTTGAACAAGTAATAGCACAAACCAAGCCATTAAAAAGTTTCAAGTATGGTTTAATCTTTGGAAATTGTGGTGTATACTTGAGTGATTGAAATTTTAATAAATATTTAAATTTTCTAAATGAAAATTAATGCTTTGATTAAAAAAATCGTTTGAAATAATTCCGACCATCATCTTGAAATCATTTCTGTCACTAAAAAAATCTTTATCCTTCGATATTGAGGTTTTTATGCTATATAAAAGATCAATTGATCTTGATCTTTTTTTTTTTTTGAAAGATCAAGATCAATTGATCTGGATCTTTTTATTTATTTTTTAGATCAAGATCAAATGATCTGATCTTTATCTTTAGATCAAGATACATCGCAGCCTTGAATTGCGTAGTGCACTATAGTGTTAAAAAAATCGGAAAAGCTGAAGCTTTAGCAGGCACTTCGGCAACATAAAACCTATGCTTCATTAGAATAATTCATTTGAATGAAGCAATAAAATTCTAGGAAATTCAAAACTATGTAACCAAAATATAAATATTCGATTAGAGCGCCGAGCGGGAATATTGTGTATTATTGCTGATAATTCTGTTGAATCAAATTTTACCACTTTCTGATCGACTTGAGTTGGTAGTTTCTTAACGAAAAACGCGTAAAACTTGTTTTCATATAAAATTCAAAAAAAAATATATATAGTTTTTCCAACAGTTTTTTCGATTCTTTGAAAAAACACAAGATATATAAAATATAAATTTTTGCACAACAGGTACTAGATGGCGCTGTATTATTTTTAGAGATTTTTAGAGATTACGAAAACATAAGTTTTTTTTCCAAAATTTTTGTAAGCATGACAACTTGGTCATGGTACAATATTTCCATAAAATCTTCTGGAATTGATCATTTTGAGGCAAATACAACGTTTTTGCATATGCAGATGTTTTAAAATATTCTCAGGAAAAAAAAAATTTTGTATGGCAAAATGGTAGTTTGCACTACAGGTACTAGATGGCGCTGTATTATTATCAAAAACTCTTCGTACGTCGCGCTGCTTATGGTTAAAAAAAGCTTATTTTGAAAATGTTAGATCAATCGGTCGGATGGGTTCTGAGATTACGTCAACAGAAGTTTTTTTTTCCAAAATTTTTGTAAGCATGACAACTTGGTCATGGTACAATATTTCCATAAAATCTTCTGGAATCGATCATTTTGGGTCAAATACAAGGTTTTTGCATATTCAGATGTTTCAATATATTCTCAGGAAAAAAAAGATTTTGTATGGGAAAATGGTAGTTTGCACTACAGGTACTAGATGGCGCTGTTGGATTTTCTTGAATTAGCAAACGCAACCGTCTCATGGTTAAAAAAAGCTTATTCTGAAATTTTGAGACCAATCGTCGGATGGGTTCAAAGATTACGAATACAGAAGGTTAAAAAAAAAGTCTGGATGAAACCAAGACTTCACAACTTTTTGTTGCCGAAGTAAAAATTTGGTACCAAAATGGTCCATATAAATCTTACTTGAAACACAAAAATTTTGGTGAAGGTGGTTCAACTAGCTAGGGAGCTGTGACCACTTCTCTGACACAAGGTCGATTTTTTCCACTTTTTCTCACTTTATATTGGTCCTTTCCAGAGTAACTGTGTACTATGATCTCATTAAACCACTATTTTCACGTTACTAGACACTATATGAACACTTTTCTTCTCAGGTGCATTCTGATCAAGAGCACCGGTAACGATCTATTCGCAAAAGTCTATCAAAAGTCACAAAAAAAAGCAAAGGCTACACCGGAAAATAAAACTTCGGAAATTTTCCGAAAATTTTTCGGAAGAAAAAATAGTAGTCCGTGGGGGTTTTCCCAAATGAGGAGTAATAGTTGATATTTCAAGATTTTGACAGTCGATTTTGCAAAACGCTCCCTAAAAATCGCTGAAAAAAATACTTGGAACGCTCCCAAAGACCAAAAAACTTGATTTTATCGTTATTAAGGTGCTTCTACTTGATAGTAAAGTGAAGGTTAGTAGTTTAAAGCGATATTTAAAAAAAATTAAAAAAATTGACAGATAAAAATTTTGAAAGTAGTATAAAGTCTAAAATACTAGGGTTTGTGGAACAAAAAGTGTCGGAAAACCTTAGTTTGGGACTTTAACTCTGAAATAAGAAAAAAATTGTGATTTTGGCTAGATTTGGAAAAAAAATTTTAAAGTGTACTAGAAATTGTGAGTTCAGAAAATTAATTGATTTTTTTGTTTCTTTCCAGATGTCTACTGATTGGAATGACATGATGGAGGAGGAAGAAGAAGAAGATAAGATCAGAAATTTCCAATTGAATCCAGAGGCATCCGAATTTACTACAGTAGGGAAGTATGATTTTGATTTTAAGTGTGAAAATGGATCTGAGAAGGGAAATATGAAAGTAGGGAATAATTGTATGAAAGAAATTTGTTTGAATGTGAATGCTTCCAACTTTTGTCCTAAAAAAATTTCTTTGCTGAACATTGAAGCACCTGAATTCAATCCGAAAAAAATTTTTGGATTTAATTTGGATGCACCCGAATTCCATCCAAAAAAAATTATCGGGTTGAATTTGGAAGCAACAATGTTTGTTCCAGCAAAATGTATTTGGTTGCATTCGGGACCAAATACATTTTATCCTAAAGGATTGTAGTTTAGTTTTTAGTTTCAAAATTTGAAGTTATAGATTGATTTTTGGCTTGATTAGATTAGATATGAAATTTATTTAATTTTGATAAAAAAATGATAAAAAATCCTTTTAAAAAAAAATGAAAAATAGAATTAAGTTAGAATTAAGTTAGATGTATTTGAAATAAAAATCTGTGAATAATGAAACATTTTTTTGGGGAGATTGGCGGATCAAACCAAAATAGTTGTTGAATTATTTTATGATTTTTATTCAAATATATAGGGATTAGTTGATACAATATTTATTAATCTTTTTTTTTCTTTTTCTTTTGAGTTCAAAATTTTAGGTTGAGGACTGATGGAGTTGGAGAGTTGCAGCAAATAAAATTTGTTTGAAATGTAAATTATAAATGTAAAGATTTTTTATGAAAAATATTTTTTCCTTCCAAATTCTAGGTCAATAAAATACATTTTTTAACTTGTTTTATTAAAACTGCCCGAGCGTTTTTTTGGGGTTGGTGACTGATGGAGTTGGAGAGATGCAGCAAATAAAATTTGTTTGAAATGTAAATTATAAATGTAAAGATTTTTATGAAAAATATTTTTTCCTTCCAAATTCTAGGTCAATAAAATACATTTTTTAACTTGTTTTATTAAAACTGCCCGAGCGTTTTTTTGGGGTTGGTGACTGATGGAGTTGGAGAGATGCAGCAAATAAAATTTGTTTGAAATGTAAATTATAAATGTAAAGATTTTTTATGAAAAATATTTTTTCCTTCCAAATTCTAGGTCAATAAAATACATTTTTTAACTTGTTTTATTAAAACTGCCCGAGAGTTTTTTTTGGGGTTGGGGACAGATGGAGTTAGAAAGTTGCAGCAAATAAAATTTGTTTGAAATGTAAATTATAAATATGTAAAGATTTTTTATGAAAAATATTTTTTCCTTCCAAATTCTAGGTCAATAAAATACATTTTTTAACTTGTTTTATTAAAACTGCCCGAGCGTTTTTTTGGGGTTGGTGACTGATGGAGTTGGAGAGATGCAGAAAATTAAATTTGTTTGAAATGTAAATTATAAATGTAAAGATTTTTATGAAAAATATTTTTTCCTTCCAAATTCTAGGTCAATAAAATATATTTTTTAACTTGTTTTATTAAAACTGCCCGAGAGTTTTTTTTGGGGTTGGGGACAGATGGAGTTAGAAAGTTGCAGCAAATAAAATTTGTTTGAAATGTAAATTATAAATATGTAAAGATTTTTTATGAAAAATATTTTTTCCTTCCAAATTCTAGGTCAATAAAATACATTTTTTAACTTGTTTTATTAAAACTGCCCGAGAGTTTTTTTTGGGGTTGGGGACAGATGGAGTTAGAAAGTTGCAGCAAATAAAATTTGTTTGAAATGTAAATTATAAATGTAAAGATTTTTATGAAAAATATTTTTTCCTTCCAAATTCTAGGTCAATAAAATATATTTTTTAACTTGTTTTATTAAAACTGCCCGAGAGTTTTTTTTGGGGTTGGGGACAGATGGAGTTAGAAAGTTGCAGCAAATAAAATTTGTTTGAAATGTAAATTATAAATATGTAAAGATTTTTTATGAAAAATATTTTTTCCTTCCAAATTCTAGGTCAATAAAATACATTTTTTAACTTGTTTTATTAAAACTGCCCGAGCGTTTTTTTGGGGTTGGTGACTGATGAAGTTGAAAAAAAAAAAAATTTAGGAAAAACACGTAAAACTTGTTTTCATATAAAATTCAAAAAAAATATATATATTTTTTCCAACAGTTTTTTCGATTCTTTGAAAAAACACAAGATATATAAAATATAAATTTTTGCACAACAGGTACTAGATGGCGCTGTATTATTTTCAAAAACTCTTCGTACGTCGCTGCTTATGGGTTCTGAGATTACGTCAACAGAAGTTTTTTTTTCCAAAATTTTTGTAAGCATGACAACTTGGTCATGGTACAATATTTCCATAAAATCTTCTGGAATCGATCATTTTGAGGCAAATACAATGTTTTTGCATATATTCAGATGTTTTAAAATATTCTCAGGAAAAAAAAAAATTTGTATGGCAAAATGTTAGTTTGCACTACAGGTACTAGATGGCGCTGTCGGATTTTCTTGAATTAGCAAACGCGACCGTCTTATGGCTAAAAAAAGCTTATTCTGAAATTTTGAGACCAATCGGTCGGATGGGTTCAAAGATTACGAATACAGAAGGTTAAAAAAAAGTCTGGATGAAACCAAGACTTCACAACTTTTTGTTGCCGAAGTAAAAATGTTTATGTTTCGGGATTAGAAAAAAAATATAACATTTCACAATAATGATCAAAGACTCTGTTGTGTCACTTTGTAATATAAATTAAACTGGATTTTTTTAAATAAAATTATTTTACAGTATTTTACACGAGCACTGGCAACGCAAGCAAACGACAAAACTGTTTGCTTTCATTAAATAGCCGGGGAAACTGAACAAAAAGCCAACTCAACCATATTCAAACTCCCCAACAAAGCACATAAAACTTAATGTGACAAAAATGTTGATTAAGCTCAGTGTAATTAACGCTCTGGTTGGCTTTCAAGGGTTTTACTGAAAGGATAACTATTTAGCATTCTGTGAGTATTTCAGTAACTTTTGTGATTTAAATGGGATTAAAATTTTGCACAAAACTATTTAAAATTTGATTTTCTCCCTAGATTTTTGGGAACATCAGGAAACCAATTAAGTTGTTCTTTATGTAGATAGAAGAGAACTTAAAGAAATTAGCTGGAGCTAGAAACTCTGGTAGGATGGTTCTCGTGACATATTGCTGGATAATTACATTGGGGGGATGCGACTGTACTATAATGCAAATTAAATAAAATTAATGTTACATTTTATAGAAAAAAATTAAATATTTTTGAAAAATTAAAATTTCGAACAAGATAGATTTTTAGGTACGGTATATAGAAGTTTTACAAATATAACTATGTGTGCAGACATATACAAGAGACATTTTACTCTTTTCTTTTTTTTTTCAGGGATCGGAATGTATTAAACTGATGCATCGTATTTATGGAACCATAAAATGGATATTGTAACATGAATATTAACTGAATACGATTTCAGCCTTTGTTTCATATTTTAAGAATGATTTGATTTTAACATAAATTTAAAAAGAAAGTCCAAGTAATGAACAAAAATAAAAATATGCTACCTTATTTAAAAAAAATCAATACTACTTTGCGTACGTAATTTTTGCGCTTTGCATTGGTTTTTAAAACTTTTTCATCTCTTCCACTTCAACTTCATTAATAAACAATCCATTTGTACATTAAAACATCAAAACGATAAAGAAGCATAATCAAGAGGAAAATTCTCAGTTTTTAAATCATTTTTTGGCTCCTTTTGGCTTCATTTACACCTTTCTGCAAACTTACGAAAGAAAATTAATTTTTGGCAGCAAACGCAAATGGAGAATAATTTAGGGAGCGAATTAGGTTTGCTTATTTGCTACTGATTTATTTGAATTATTAAAGAAAAGGCGAACGTTCGGCAGTGATTTGCCTGTTATTTATTTTTGTGTTAATTTGCAAATCCTTCTACTTCCGGAAAAAGGTAGCAGCATTAAGAAGTTCTCGTGTTTCACTTTTCCATCTGTACCATTTCATACTGACTGAATCTGTAATTATAATTTGTAGGACTTGAGATGTTTGGAGAAAGAATTTTTGAAAGTGTTCGGTAAATATATTAATATATATAGAAAAGAAAGATTAGAGATAAAAGTTTTTTATTTTAAATTTTAGTCAATGAAGTTTTACATTGTATATGTTTACCTTAATTTCCGAATGAAAATCTAAACTCGTCAATAAATGAAAATTATTCAGCCGGACAAAAATCAAATAGAGTGATTTATATATTGGGATAAGTTATCTATTGGGATAACTGATGGATAATTGACGTTTCTAATGATCCGTCAGAAAAAATGTCATCGACAAAAGTGCGTATAATATTTTTACACGCACTTTTGTCGGTGACATTTTTTCTGTCAGATCATTAGAAACGTCAATTATCTATCAGTTATCCCAATAGATAACTTATCCCAATATATAAATCACTCTACCTATAAATAACTGTATTAATCATCACAATTCCAATCCCTGAACACATCACAACCATATTCAAGTTAAAGCTTAGATTTTATAAATGCATTAAGAAGCAATTTACTCTAGCTGTTAAATATATTCTGAGTGTTTTTGAACCTCATTTGATCATTTCAGCTTTCTATTTTCAGTTTTTGCCAATTTCTTTGAGTTTCCGAAAATGCTCTCACATTTTGCTATTTTAGCTGTGATGTGAGGCAAAACAAATTGTTGACTTGTATTAAATCTGGGAACCTTTTGATAAATTGTCTTGAAATGTTTCTATTTTGTCAGCAGCGGAACAAGCAATATATCATTGCTAACAAATCAAGGTAGAATAGAAATTGAAGACTTTCCCATGTGCACCATTTAAAAGTGTAAATGCAAAATAGCCCCTATTATAGCTTTTCAGAAAAATGGTTTTGACTTTTATTTCGGGAACACAATCAATTGTTTTGATTTTTTAGGGAGGAGTGAAAATACTATGATATATTTTGACAATTTAGTATTATAAAATATCCAAGCATATCCAATTCTTTCTACAACAAAAAAATCTCTTCTGTATATTTCGTGTCAGAAAACTTTACTTTTTGGGACAACAATTGTGTGTTTTTTTATTTAGCAATAAAAATCCGAAAATAAGCATAGCTGGCAGGAAATTGAAACATTTTAAGAAACCATAAAAAAATTGTCGTACGATAAATAAATTGTAAATATGTTTACTCGATTGTAGCTTTTTGCTCCATAAAAGAGAAAGCTTGGCTGTGTGAAAACATAGTGTCCTTTCAACTTTTTTCGTCTTTATTTTCTGTGAAGAATTTTATTGTTTGAAAAAATTTATCGCCCGACAATACATTTTTTGGAAGAATAACTGGGAAAGTTTCGGTTATAACCATACATTTTCGACCTTAAATTTTTAACACATATTTTATAAGAGTTTCAGCTTCGTTGAAACTTCTCAATATGGAGCGAGTTGTGCCCAGGTAATTTATGTCGATCCTTAAATTTGTTCACTAATATTTTTTGGAGGGTTGGGTATAAGTTTTGTATTAGCTGCTTCTCAAAATTCATCAACAGATTCTTTAAACTTTAACTTTTTTGAAAGTTTTAAGGTCTTTTCAGGTGTGTGAAGAAAGTATTGAGATTGTCTATCCCCCAAACTAGTAATATGAATTCCAATAATAATGACCCACACTGAAACACAAAAAATTCAAAATTTCTTACAAAAATATAAAATTTAGCTGGCGTGTTATTTATGTAGTCCATATATTTGATGACCATATTACACCATTCGAGGTCAGTTTAACATAGTACATAATTTAATGTTCTAGAAAACTACATTGTAGACATGTAGAACCTGAAATGAACACAACAGAATAACATCCTTCCCGATTCAAAATGACTGCATGTTTTTGGCTTCTACAAAACACAACTGTGATGCAGTGGCTTATGCCTCAACTATAAACGGAAAAGTCTGAAAATTTAGAAAATTCCGAGGAAACTCTCATTTTTGACAACTGAAGATAAAAATAGGAGCCCTTTTGTACCGAAAGTTTTAAAGTTTTTTTTTCATTGAAATTCTATGATACGAATTAAAAGATTAAAATTTAGAAGTTTGACTTTCGTGTTTTTCATGTATTTTTATTTATATACCGGGAATGCCTTTTTTAGCATATACGGTAATATCAAAAATATTTAGTAAAACATTCAACAAATGCTAAATTGTTAAATTTCAAAAATTTCTCGCATTATTTTCCGGCTATTTAAAACTTAGTCCCCAACAAAAGTTTGCGCATTTTTGGGGTAGTTTTGCGGAAAAGTTTATCAAAAAGTGATTAAAATAATATTGCTTATTTAACACACAATTTAGTTTTATTTGTAAATTGGTTTATTTATTATTCCTAAAAGTTGTGCAATTGTAGATTTTGCAGAGAATTTATGGTATATTAAAATTTGTGGACAAAACTTTTGTGAATGCTATTAGTACTTCAGTATTCTACTTTTATTCATTTTTGATTACCTTTCCCTACGGAAAACTCAGTGGTGATTTTGTATGCCACTTTGTTATTGAAAATTGTTAAATTAAGCAAATTGCTAAAGTTGCTTTCATGTTTCAATTCTTTGGTATAGAAATACCAATTTGAAAATTTACAAATTCTCTCAAGAGCAGACTGTTTGTAGACATTGATTTTGGGTTTTAAATAATGTGTATGACAAAATGGACCGTGGTCCTTCAATTGCAACTTTGATATTTTAATGGACGTTTGGATAAAAGGTGGAAAGTATGATAATGAAAGTATAGGAAGTTTTATACATATATATTTTATTTCAATTATGATTTATAAGTTATAAACTATTTGATATATGTTATAAAACAAAAACGTTCGAACTTGAAACAATCATTGTGATGTAAAAAAAAAAGCTCAAAACCAAAATTTCTATTTCAACACCTTTGAGGTAATATCCATCTCTATTTTCTATAACAAGCTGAAGGTAAGCAACCCAAATTTCTAGACAATTTCAAAAATTCCATGATCTATTTTCAAACACATTACTGCCATTACTTTTTCCTCAAAATTTGCCAACCATGGAAATGCGTTGGAAGAGACGAAACATTCCTCCGTGAGCACATTATTCGGGGATTTTCACATTATTGAAAATTATCTGCTAAGAGGGATCCATTTACATTTTTCGCCAGAGCAAAACACAAAAGACATTTTCCTCAACGATCACTAGTATTCCAATTGCCCGTAAATTCGTTGTATAATTTTATTCAATAACGGTGAAATGTAAATTGAGTTCACTGGATGGGAGTTTTATGTTAATCGGTCATTGATTTGAGGTGGTCGTTATTGTTGATTGAAAGTAATTGATGAATTAAATGGAGTGGAAAATTTGTCTTTGCTGTTTTTGAAGGCATTTTTGAAGAACTTTCGAATTTGATTTTTATCAGATTTTTTTTCGTTTCTTTTATTTTTTCAAATAATTTGAATTACATTACTTGATACAGTATTATTCCAATATTATGTTACTATTTCCTTTTGAAATTCTATATCCACTTCACATTTCATTTTATTAAATACCAGCAATTGTTAACAAGTTTAAGTACAAACATCAATTAATATGCAAGATTAAATATATATAACCCAAACCAACTTAAATCCCCAAACCAGTATTGTCATCAGATATAAACAAATCTAATTAACATTTCTAATTACAAAACAGAATAAAATGAATAAATCGTTAATTTTCAGTGCTTGGCTTTATGTAGAATTGCATGGCAAAATAATTCAAATTCAATGCAATACATAGATTGCAGACAATATAAATTATACAATCGTTCGTTAATTACATAATGTGCCTGCAATTCAAATTCTGTAGATGAGAGTTTGAATGAAAAAGTTTGTTTAATGTAGTTTCTCCAATTAAAGCTTGCCATACAGAATTAGTTAGCACAATTCCCCAATCAAACCTATACGATAACATCTACAAGTGCAACACCAACTGATGTCTGCTGTACTGTTGCATTTTCTTTGCTGTAGCTGCATGCTGCTACCATTTGCATATTCATTTTTATTTAATGATAAAATATTCAACAATTATAATACTTTCATAATGTTTAAACCTCGAATGAAACAACAGAGAGAACACACAGAAGAAGTTTTTGTTGGTAAAGAGTTGAAGAACGAAGGGAGTTTCATTGATGGGAAAAATGAATTAGATCATATATATTATCTTTTTATGTATGAAATATTGTTGTGATAAAACTGACATTCTATCTCATAATTTACAATTTAAGTTAATAACATATTCATGAGTACACCATCAAATCGATATTAAAATTTTAAAATCTTTTAATCCTTCTTATTTTATATTATAAATATTATATTATTACAAACTTTTTGGGGAAATAGTTCGCATATTTTGCAACGACTTGTTGGGAATGTGGCAAAAATCTTTCGAATACTGCTCAAAACCACAAAAACTACATCAGCTATACAGAGCAACAAGACATTAAGTTTTATGAGAAGTTTTCATGTTTCATTCATTAATATAAGTTAATAGAGTTTTAAGCGCTGGGGGAGACTTTACAGCAATCTTTCATGTTGAACTTTCAGTAACGCATTTTTGAAAGTTTTGAGGAATTTGCATTTTAATTATATGAATGGTGGATCTTTTTAATCTTGTTGCATTTTTGATAGATAACATATTATTTTTCTAATATATGGCAGGTTTTGTTTAAATTTTATTTATAATCCCTCGTAATCCCTGCTGATTATTTTTAATGCCACAATTAACTGTCAGTAGCCTCCTTAAACTTGTCTTTCAAAAAATTATATTCATATTCAGATAGCTATCTCAAAACAAATTAACAATGAAACTGACACCAAATTTACATATTTATCCTCAAAATAAAGATTTTCGTTCTACTGATTATACTTTTTCGTTAGTTTTAACACCTTCTTTAAATATTGCTCAAATACCCTACCAAAAACGTATTACTCTATGGTGTTACTGTTCATTCCTCATCAAATATGCACAACTTTCATAATAATTAAAAAGGGTCTACGTATTATGCTGATGGCCCTATTAAAAATACCCAAAATTATATCCTAGCCTCTGTTGGTAGACGTAAGATTGAAGTGAAATTGAAGCACTCAAATTTCTTATAAATTTCTAATGAAGCATTCATTAACAATCATTGCCTCAAGTTTCTTAAGCTTATAGTATAACTCTTGCAATTTAATGCTGAATTATGTGGCTTGGCGGCTTGTCGTTAATTACATCACTAAAAATGATATAATGTAGGGTTTTTTAATATTTAAAAGTGTCAGTTGAACCTATAAACATCTTTGCGAAAAAATTTGAAGATTTCATTCAAAACTTCTTGAAAGCACACAAAAAACGAAATTTTTGAACCCTTTTCCTCCTTTATGTGTACGTAATATAAGTGAATGCTCCCTAACTGAATTAGGGTTAGGTTTCATTTCAAATTTAACAGTCCAGGAGGTTTATACAATTTTTCTAGGTGGCTTCGTCATAAAAGTCTGAAAATTTCATTACATTCCATCCTTAATTATAAATATCAAAATATAACAATTTATTTTAATCAGTGGTCATTATCATTAAATAATATCCCTTGCGGTAATTCCATTCCATTACTCGGCTGCGAGGCATATTTTCAAAATACCGTATCTAATTTCTTGGAAAACCCTAAGTATCTGAAAAATAGCCAGAACAACTTACACAAAGTTTTTTGCAAAAGCATAAATTAATTTGTGAGCCCCAAGTTAAAACAGATTCTCTAAAAACGTGAATTGAACTATTTAGATAAATTTTCTAAAATATTTTTCAGTTACCAACTAAAAGATGAAAATTGAATTGGTCTTTTATTGTTCCATGTTCAACATTTAACCATCCTTAACCTTTTAATTTTATAGAACTTTATAGAATTCTATGGAACATTTTATAGAAACAACTTTGTCCATTGCGCTTAAAGGCTCCGCAAAAATATATTTTCCAACAAATTAAATCTAAAAAAACAAAAAGGCTTAAAGTATACTGTAAATTTTGTGAAATATATCGCACAGCTTTTCTATCGTCTTGTAGGAGGCAAACTATGGAGAAAATATGAGAAAAGCATAAAATATCAGACATAAGGAATATTACAAGAAAAGGTTCACAATATCTCAATTTTTCCGCAGTTTTCCCTTGTAAAACTTGTGCTTTACAAATAAAAATGTTTAATTTATACCTTTTTGCCGGAAATTTTCAAATTACGAACTTCTATTGAACAAATAAGCTCGAAGAGAATGTTTATTGAATTCTTTTATTTGACAAAAATTACTACATAGAAAAATAAATGATAAATGATTGATATAATTGAATTTCTGGATTCTCAACTATCAACGTAAAAAATACGCGACAAATTCATATCTACTAAAAGTGCTTTTGATATACATACAGCAAAGAAATGTGAGAAGATTCTAAATAAAGACATCAAATAATTAATGGCTTGATTTAGTTAATGGCTAACATTGATTTTATCTGAGTTTGAGTTGGACATGAATTTGTTCTTTTAGTTTTATTGATGGAACAGTCACCTCTCTAATTGCTCACAATGTGAGACTTTTGTATGAAAGTTATTGGAAAAATTTTCAAAAAAATATAAAAGCTTAAAACTCGTTTTGATTACATTTGGGCATGCTGAGTTCATTCAGTTTCCAATGTTGATCATTATAAGCACAAACAATTTTTACTTCGGCAACAAAAAGTTGTGAAGTCTTGGTTTCATCCAAACTTTTTTTTTTTTTTTTTTCTTATTTTTGCCTAAAACAAAAAAAATTTGGTCTAGAACCCGAAATTTTGAGTCCTTGCGAAATGTCAGTCCGTGGTTTTGACTTCTTTTTTCATGGTGTGGCCTCTGTAACTATTAAACCGATGCATTGATCCTGCTGAAACTCAGGACTTGAGACTTTTATTTTTCCAGTGCAAAAGTCTCATATTTTTGGGCTCGATCTGACAGCGCCATCTAGTACCTGTAGTGCAAACTACCATTTTCCCATACAAAATTTTGTTTTTCCTGAAAATATTTTTAAACAACTGAATATGCAAAAACCTTGTATTTGACCCAAAATGATCAGTTCCTAAAGTTTTTTTCAAAATTTTATTCCATGACCAAGTTGTCATGCTTATAAAAGTTTTTTGTTTTTACCTTCTGTATTCGTAATCTTTGAACCCATCCGACCGATTGGTCTCAAAATTTCAGAAGAAGCTTTTTTTAGCCATAAGACGGTCGCGTTTGCTAATTCAAGAAATTCCGACAGCGCCATCTAGTACCTGTAGTGCAAACAACCATTTTCCCATACAAAATCTTTTTTTTCCTGAGAATATATTGAAACATCTGAATTTGCAAAAACCATGTATTTGATCCAAAATGATCAATTCCTGAAGGTTTTTTGAAAATTTTGTTCCATCACAAAGTTGTCATGATTTAAAAAAACAAATTTGATATTTCTTGTGTTTTTGCAAAAATCTAAAAAATTGTTGAAAAAAATATATATTTGTTTTTGGAATTTTATATGAAATCAAGTTTTACGTGTTTTTTGTTAAGAATCTACCAACTCAAGTTGATCAGAAAGTGGTAAGATTTGATTCAACAGAATTATCAGCAATAATGCACAAAATCCCCGCTCGGCGCTCTGATCGGATATTTATATTTTGGTTACATATTTTTGAATTTCCTAGAATTTAATTGCTTCATTCAAATGAATCATTCTAATGAAACATAGGTATTATGTTGCCGAAGTGCCTGCTAAAGCTTCAGCTTTTCCGATTTTTTTATTCGAAAATGTTTCAAATTTTTGGTGAAAAGTGGTGCAGAAAAGTATCAATAGGAAATGAATATAAAATGGAAATTAATATCTGATACATAATAACAGAAATGAGCTAAATAAAAATTACATGACGTGATGTGTGATAAATATGGAAATTCTTGAATCAGATTGTTTCCAGTAAGACATTTAAAGAAAGTGTTTGCTTGTTAGTTATTCTGAATTTTTATTTTCTGGATATACATTGGAATGTATTTAAGATTTAGATTCTGGTCAGTTTTTGAATAGTTGAAATAGTCATAATAAAACTAAGTAAAATAAAATGCGTCAAATTGATTATTCTTCTTCCCATTCACCAGAATTAAAGAAATCTCCCATTTTTGCAATTTCAACTACAGGAGATGACATCACTGCCTATAAATAGAATTATTGAATTAGTATTCAAGATGTCAAGCAAAAGATTTTAATCTTTTTAAACTTACTTGAAAAACAATCAAGATGGCTGCTAAAAATAAGATGATCTTCATTTTGTCTAGTACTTTTGAAATATGTTGATGAATTCAATATTCGGTTCAGTTTTATACAATTTTTGGTATATCAGTTACTTACTTCGATTGTTTACACCAAATTATAAAAATACGACGCATGTGAAATATGGTTTTATGTAAATATTTTTTCGAAGATACGTTTTACTCCACGTGATAGTTTAATATTTCTAATAAAACTTTCGATGCGTTGTTCGAATAACTTCGCAAAATAATTTAGTTAAAAAGCACCTGCATAAATAATGAGATAACGTATTTTTTGTTTTAAAACTTAGCGTTTTTTGAATACGGTGCAGAAAATCAATCAGGTAACCATACCAGGTCCTGAAGTTCCCCGCAATTTACTTTGGGGAACCACACTGAAAATAATTTTGTATTTGACTCAAACTTAAATCGCTTTTGATCCTCCGTAAACTTTGTGAGAAAGTGGAGTTTTGTCTTTGTCCCAAAGTTAAATATATTTCATACAAAGATATTTAACTTGTACCAAATTTTTTTGTCTTTGTCACAAACTTAAATTCACTTTTGATCCTCCGAAAACTTTATGTCAAAGTGAAATTTGCCTTTGTGGCAAAGTTAAACTTGTCTTTGATACAATCTCAAATTTGTTTTTGTGACAACACTAGTTTTGTCTTTGTGCCAAAGTTAAATATGTTTTTAAAAAAGTGCAAAAAATAATTTTTGTTCCAACATTTAGAGCGACTTTTCTCGATTTTCTAATTTCCCTAACATACCTTTTAACACACTCTGGCCCTTTTATTTTACTCTTATTACCTCCCTCGTCTGAAAATCTTACACATACACCCTGTTTTACGTCTTGCTTTTACCCAGGATTGAACCCGGGACCTTTCGGTCGCTCGACTGAAACGCTAAGTAGTGACCACCCTACCGCGCTCGTGGTAGATATGTTGATTCAATGTTATTATAAGGAAACATCATATAATATTGATTTATATGTTTTTGTGAATTTAATTTCTATTTGATTGAGTAGTTTCCATAACTTAAAAAATAATTAAATTAAAAATTCTTCAAAATAGAACTGTTATAAGAAATTAAATTGGCGGAATGTCATCTTCTGAATACGTGTCCCATGGAACATCTATCTATGCTTTGTATATCAAAAAATGCTCTTCATAAGTCGATGTTTTCGAATATTTAGTGTTAAAAATGAGAAACTCTATCAAAAACTAAAAAAACGTCATGCAATGGAGTTTTTTGCTATGAAAAATGCTGTGAAATTTTGAATGATACAGAAAAAATTAAATAAAATATAACCGACATCAAAAACATGTTTTCAAATCTCATATCGATTTTAATATTTGATAATAAAATTTAAAGCGTTGTACACAATATGAAAGCAAATTTTTTGACAAAAATCCTTCAACAGGGAAATTTAAAAAAGTCAAAAAAAATCTAATAAAGAACAAACTTTTACTGTTTTACTTTTACAATGTGTGCACCGCTTTAAGAATAAAAATAAGATGAAATTGTTCAGTAATGAGATGAATTTAATTGTTTAGTAGAAAGATTTTTAAAATATTTGAAGGCAAAAAAGAAGTCAAGGGAGATGGGAATCGATCGCGGTTTAAAATAATCTATTTGACACAAAGTTAAATCTAACTTGACCCCAAAGATAGTAGAAAACTTTGCTTCAAATACAAATTTGGGTTTGTCACAACCTCATTTAACTTTGATGCAAAGTTAAATCGCCCCAACCTTAAATAACTTTGTCACAAAGACAAAAGGTTTGTGGCAAAGTTCTCAACTTTGTCACAAAGTCTTTGTATTTGTGTCAAATACAAATTTTTTTCAGTGCATTAAAATAAAGAGAGAAAAAAAAAAGTATCAAGAGGAAATGAATATAAAATGGTAATTGATATCTGACACATGCTAACTGAAATGAGCTAAATAAAAGTTACATGACGTGTTTTGTGTAAACGGTTTCTCAGACTGCACCAAACCGTTTGATTTCATATTTTAGGCATAAGCTTTTTAAGACCACGCACAGGTCTAAAAGAACGATTTTTGGAATCAAGCAACTGCTTCAAGTACTTGCCATGCTAGCCTTCAGCTTTTCCGAATTATTTTTTTAATTCTCAATATTTGCGCCAAAAATTTCATTTCATTTGTTTAACCTAACTAACTTTTTCTTTGCAGATAATATTATTGAATAGATAAAAGTTAATAATGTCTAATAAATTTTTCTACAATAAACCATTATAAATTTAGGTTTGACTTTTGACCTGTTACCGTTTAGATTTACTTTATTTAGTTCTATGCTCACTACATCAATGATTTCTTGATAAATTTAAGATACCTTCTCAATAATCTAGTCTTATTCTTAACTGAATCTTGAACATCTTCAAAAAAGGAGCTTGTTGTTATTACGTATAGGTAATACAAATTAATTGAATACATACAATTGCGAAAAACAACGTTTTCTTTGTAATAATAATAAGTTTGTCACCCTCAAAATATGTTCGAAGTTTATTGAAATAATTAAAAGGCGTATTTGTCCGCTAGGAATTTTGCCAATATGTGGTTTACCGAGTGAACAAAAAAAACGTTCTTTTATTTTAGTTTCTGTAAAGTTCATATAACATATTTCCTAAAAAATTTAACGCAATATCAATTGACGTACGTATGACGTTGGTTTGATTAAGTGCTGCAAGTAATATTGCTTACATAGTAGTTAAAAGAGAAAAATCTTATTACAACAAGACCACTCTTCTCTGGATTATTCAAGATAAAAAGCGTAGTAAATTTCATTCAATCATCAGTTGGTGTAGTTCTCTCACAACAAGTTTTCAAAATGAAGTTCTTTATTTTCGTAGCATTCGCTGTTGTTCAAATTTTGGACTTTTCAAGAGCTGCCGTCATTCCAGATCATTTGCTCGTAGCTCCTAAATATCCAGATGGAAGATCACCTGAGGAGTTTGGAGGATTTTTTCAAGGTGACATAATTAAAAGTAGATCCAAAAAGATCCAGAAAGCTTCCGGTCTCCGTAGAAGCGCTTCTAAATGGCCTGATAAAACTGTTCCCTACATCATCGAAGCTAGATACCGTAAGTATTTTACTACTCATCGTCACTGAGTGAATTTTCATTCAATTTGTTCTTTAAACATAGCTGCATCCGATAAAGCCGTAATTTTAGAAGCAATGGCTGAAATATCATCCAAAACTTGCATCAAGTTTGTTGCAAGGACCACCGAGACTGCATATGTCAGCATCCGTAGTGTGCCAAGTTTAGGATGTTCAGCATATCTTGGTAGAATTGGTGGACTACAGTATATTAACCTTTTATCAACTGTTGGTAATATTTTTAATGATTTTTCAAAAAGCTTCTATTAAAATTGATTTTTTAATAGATAATCCCCGATCAAATTGTATTGTAGAAGGCAAAGGACCTGCTTTGCATGAGATTCTTCATACTTTAGGCTTCGTTCATATGCAGTCGAGTTTCGACAGGGACGATTTTGTCAAAATTAACTTCGCTAACGTTTTAATTGGATACAATGATGAATTCGATAAAGAAACTAGTGCTTCTGTTGGATACTTCGGAACTTCATAGTAAGCTCTCTTTAAAAATTATTTGAAATACATCATAATATTTCATTCTTTTCTTAGCGATTACGCAAGTATTATGCATTACGGACGAAACGCCTTCAGCAGCAACGGAAAGGATACCATCACTACAAAAGATGCGGCTCAACAGAATGTGATTGGACAACGTACACAACTGAGCGCTGGAGATATTGCTCGAATTAGAAACATGTACAGTTGTTGATTCTCAACTTTTTGAATTTTTGTTAATTCATTAGAAATTTTTCAAATCTTGATTTGATATTTTTAATTTCAACAAATAAAAACGCATAAATTACAGGAATTAATTTTGGTTTAATATTATTCTATAGATTCCACGAATATTGATAAAATTTTAGGCTACAGCGTTAACAAACCAAACATCAATATAGTGTCGTATCTGCTTGAAACATTTCAATTTCAATTATTAAGCTTGCAACAATTTTCATATTATTTCTTAAAAACTGAATGTTTGAACTTCTAAAATGTGTTTCTATAACTACAATATGTAGCAACATATTAAAATCAATTGTGGTCATAGTTACGGAGTCTAAGCCCAATTTTTTTTTTGAAAGATAATACATCTGAAAAAATCAGTTTCAGGTAAAAGACCAAAAATATGTGTCTGATGATCTAGTTGACATAATCTACCAAAATGTGCATTTCACTAAAAATTTGGTCATGTTCTGTGCTCCAACAGTATGAGCTAGAATTTTAGAAATTTATGCTACAAAAAGTTTACTTTTATATAGTAGATAAACTGAGAAAAGTTTCAAGTGTGTGCTCCACCAGTTTTTGGATTCGGCGTTTTTATGGATGGTTTTCCTCTAATCTATTTAACAAGCGGAGAAGTTCTGCTCAGCTCACAAGCTGCAGAACTAGTTTAGTCTTGTTATAAGTCTAGTAGACCTAACAAAAAGATAAACTAAGTTTTTAAAATCTACTAGACTTGTTGCATGGCTAAAATCTTCAAACATTCCCATTTAAATAGAGTTTTTTAACGATGGGTCCAGCCATAATTGATTTTATGACGATCGGGACCATGACAATGATCAATATAAAGCATGAAAATCACAATTGTTTGAATAACAATTGCTACACGATCGTTTGGTTTCTGCTTTCCTACTCTTTGGTAGGAATTTTTGAATTGCAATAACCTACTACGTTATGCGAAAATGCGCGCAAGTTGTTTTAAGTCATTTTGTTCTCTTAATTTAATTGCTCATAATTCAACCAAAGTTAATGAAAAAGTTCATAAAACATATTTTGACATCTTTTGATAACTATAATTAAAACTTTGCATACTAAGATCAATTTTTTTAATGATAAATTGTGTATTTTGAAAGTATTTTGCGAGTATTTTGTATATTTTGAAAGTATTATGAAAGTATTTTGTGGATTTTGGAGATATTTTTGCTACTTTTTCATATTTTGTATACTTCGATGAGATTTTTGGTGAAAAGTGGTGAAGAAAAGTTTCAAAATGAAATGATGTCGTGTTGTGTGAAAAATATGAGAATTTTCGAATAAGATTGTTTAGTAACAAATTCAAAGAAAGTGTTTGATTGGTTGATTATTGTAAATTTTTTATTTTCTGGATATACATTGGAATGTAATTAAGTTTCAAAAAAAAATTATTTCTCCAAATCTAACCCAAGAACATTAAATAAAGTTCTTGATCTGGAGTCTAAACCAAGTACTTTAACCAAATTTCTTGATCTGTAAGATTCTCCTCATTAGATGACATCACTGCCTATAAATAAAATTATTGAATTAGTAACCAAGATATCAAGCAATAGATTTTAATCTTTTTAAACTTACTTGAATAACAATCAAGATGGCTGCTAAAAATAAAATGATCTTCATTTTGTCTTGTACTTTTGTAATATGTTGATGAATTCAATTTTTTTTCACGCTTTTTTTATTCTTGTAAAGTCAAGTATGCAAAATACTCGTTGCATTGAACACTCAATGATTTTATGGCTGTGTCGTTAATTTTATGAAATTTCTTTTTGTTCCCATAAAAAGTTTTATTGTATTTTACACCAAAGTATTTGAATTGATTAACAATGTGCGCTTCATTAATAACACATTTAATTTCATGATATTAAACGTTCATTTTGAGGAAGAAAGCTTAAAGTGTATGTTAAAAGATTTAAGAGCTTTCCGGGAAGTTTGAAATGTTAACAGCCATTAATGGCCAAAAAATGACTGAGACCACAGATAATTGTTTAATTTATAATCAATATAACGTAGAATGTACAACGTACAGTTTTATTTTAGTTTTTAATTGATTAAAATTAAAAAAATCGGAAAAGCTTGGGGCTTTAGCAGGCACTTCAACAAAATCATAACTTAGGTCCATTAGAATTTGTTTTGAGCGATAAAACTCTAGGAAATTCGAAAATATGTAACCCAAATTTAAATATCCGATGACAGCGCCGCGCGGGAATAATGTGCAACATTTCTGATAATTGTGTTGAATTGAAGCACTCTGACTGACAATCAGGTTTTATCACTACTGGATCACAATCTTTAGCATCAACTACAGCCTAACTGCATATTTTTATGATCTTTGCCTTAATGAAACAAATGTTATTGCTAAAAAGTAGAAAATATCAAAACTTTTGTATGACAGGTACTCGAAGGACCAGCCCGATCGTAAAAACCAGCCTTTCCGCTCTGCGTATGATCAAAAAAACCTTATTTTGAAAATTTGAGCTAAATCGGAATTACACAGTTGCCTGGAGCGAACACACAAATTTGACATTTTGTACTTTTTGAAGCTTGACCACTTGGTCATGGTTGAATATTTTCGGTAAATTTTTTGGAATTGATTGTCTTAAAACAAATACAATGTTTTTGCATTAACAGATGTTCTAAAAGTTTCTCGGTTCATCAAAAAATTTTGTATGAAAAACTGATCATTTGTTCTAGAGCTACTAGATGGCGCTGATGAAACACAACAAAAAAAAAAGTGCATAGTTAGAAGGTATTTTAACTCTCAAGGCCGGAGTTTCATCAAGATCGGTAAAGTGGTTTGGGCCCTGGAAGGTGGAATCGACAGAATCGCGTCGGACACTTTTTGAATTTTTTTCAAAAATCATTTTTTTTTAGATTTTTGAGTCAAAAACCAATTTTTAGTCATTTTAAGCGAATTTCCAGAGTTTTTTTTTTTTCGATGAATCCAGGACTTCAACAACTTTTTTTGTTGAAGTAAATATATAAAAGATAAAGTAAAATTTTGTCCGAAGATCATTGATAAAATCATCATTGATAAAATTGGTAAATAAAAAGTATAATTTCTTGAACTGAACTTACTGAATAATCTAAAACATTTTCAAAAATATAATTCATTGCCATCAAATTATCAAAAGTCTGATATACTGAATCTCATCAACAAAATGAAACGATACGGCATATTTTATGATTCAGTTTAATTATTTCATCAAACCAGATTAATTTGTGGTTTTCTCAAATATATTGTCTTAAATGAAATAACTTTGCCAACCTAAATGTGATTATTTCGAATTTCAAAACTTAATTATGATAGCATAAGATAACATCAAATATGTATCCTGAGACAAATGCTGTTTAACCCGTAAACTACCACAAAATGCGAACACAAAACACAAAAGTCACTCATTAAATTGTTCTAATCTTACACTTATGATAATGAAATTCATCGATTGTGATGAGACTACACCGCAACGTATGCGACAATTTAGGTTAGATAAACTATGCATTATATTAGTTGATTGTTATATTTAAAGATATTTCAAAATATTTATTGGAGCATCTTTCCTCTTCAAATTAGGTTAAAGCTATGCTATTCTCATTTTCTAAATAATTTTTAGTTACTGGTTATTATGTTTTTTTTTAAGTGTATTTCCTTAGGACCTTTGACTGATAAAGATTAGTTAAGTTTTACCAAATTTTTCAGAAGCTTTTATGTCAAGCTTCTGAAAAATTTGGACATGAAAAAAAAGTTTCAAATTTATGCGACCAATATTCCAACCAAAATTATAACTTGAAATTATATTCAAAATATTAATTTTCAAAAAATGGTACTGAAATTTCGAAAAATTTGGATGATTCTTCGGAATATGATTAGAATTCAATTCAAGTAAAAAATGAACAAAAATTCATCACAAATAAATAAAAAGTGTTCTGAAAAGGGCTGATTGATATACTTTTAATAAAAAATGTTGTATGTAATTTCTTTGAATAAAAATTCTGACTTGCATATACATAAACTTCCACTAAACTATTAAAAACTATTTTTACAAAATCTTCCGATTTCCTTTTTTTATAGCAATCAAACAGAAAATAACGTATTTCATTTTAATTGCTGCAAACTCTCAAGTATTCGCTTTTTGTATCCATCTCATGGTTCTCATCTTGAAAAAGTAATTGAAATTCCTTTTCAAATTTAAGTGGTGAATAAATAAAATTCAGTTTTGGTTGCACAAATTTTCCATCCAGTCAAGAAATTTTTAATGATACTTTAATTAGTTTAAAGCTCTTGATTTTTCTACAAGTTTTTGAATAATAACTTTTATATTCTCGCAGGATATTCAGAATATTTCAGGATATTTGTTCAAATAAACTTGCATTTCTTTGCATTCGCTTTTTTAACTACAAACTTTTACAAAACTTGTTGTTAAATTTATTGGAAAACTTTCATAATGGTGAGCGTATTCGAAAAAATGGAAAAACAAGCAGGGAATAGCATAGTTTCAATTCATATATGTTCTTAAATTTTGACAACAATCGGTTCTACTTTCCGATCATTTGTATGATTAAGCTTTTATATATTTTGATGGTTTAACATTTAAAATCTATACTTGTTGTTTTTCCGTAGGTTTTTTGTTATTTTAAAAATGACACTAGACTGCAAAATAATTTATAAATTATTACACTCAAAACCATTTAAAACTATCAACTACTACAACTGGAGTGTGTGTTCATCATTCTTCAGCACCACAAGCTGAAAAGACAACAAGCTTTCATTTCACAGCACGAGCAAAAATTCTGTCGACTCTTTTTGTTTCTAGTTCAATGCAAAATAAGAATACTTAATGTTGAATTGAAACCATATTTTATGTAAAATTGGCAAAAGGCAGAAAAAAGAATATTTCTTTTTGTGAACTGTGGCACAAACAGTTTTCCTAGTTGGCACTCAACCAATTTTAAATGATTGGTGGGAAGGAATAAAGAAAAATTGTTAAAGAATCATATCTATGGAAATTTATAACTCAACCAATACTCAGCATTTTTATATGGCTTTAACAATTCGTAGTTGAAAACATAAATTGTTAAGAGCAGATTTGAGGTAAAATAATAGATTTTTTTTGTTTTCCTTAAATCAATCATTTCCTATTATGGATGTGCTTGTCCATCTGAATGGCTAGAGACGATGCCATTAGTAAAAACTTTTACCTAATCAAAATTCTTCTAAATTCTTATGGGCAAACATAATTCAAGGAAACCAATGAACAGATTCGAAAAAGACAGATATCAAATAATTATAAATAATAATGCTATCGATTCAATAAACTTGTAGATCCAGATAACTTATCAGAAATCAGAATTTTCACACCTTTCTTTATAACCCAGCAAGAAAACCGAAAAAGACGAAAATATCAAAAAAAGCAAAAAACTCGAATACAAACTTTTTGATCCTTGGCAACCTTTTCTCCGGGAAGCAAACTTTTTTAATATCATTTGCATTGTGTACTTTTTTGGCCAGCAGGAGAAAATGTTTCATCGAGTTTAAGAGTTTGGCAAATTCGCAAGAAATTTAATTTTCATAAAAAAGAAAATTAGTTCTCTTAACTTGGCAAGTTGAGCAGTTGAGACCAGTTGAGTAAATGGAGTTACAGCAATGAACAAGCAGTAATCTGATGATTTGGCTTTTGAGATTTTTTCATAACTCATAACGGCGATTATTTTTTTAGAAAAAAATCTTTAATCGCATTTTAAATGATCTGAGGATAGTATTTAACTTTTTATTTGATTTTATGTGCTTTAATGAGATTTTTTAAAGTATGTGGCATGTTTTGAATATTTTAGAATTTATTTTACGAAACGTTTGGTTCATTTTGCGCTGATTTGGACAAAATTGATTTTAAATCTATGTAAGGAAAAAAACATTCAAAAACACTGAGAATTTTTATTGGTGCATAAAATAATTTAACACGAATTATTATTTGAAAGCTCATTCAAAATCTTCATTTCCAAAGTCTTCATTCAATCTTCGATGGGCCATCGTCTGTTCTTCATCTGACCGTCTTAATGTGTGGAGTCTGTAAGTAAGCTCTATCGGATTAAAGCAATTGAAAGACTTTTCAATGTTATCTATCAGTTCCAGTACAAACTCTTCAGCAGCTGCCTTAATTTCTACGTCATTATTTTCAACGTATACTTCAGCTGCCCCCAAAATAGAATCCAACTCTTCGCCAACTATAGCCAAATCAATTTCATCGATCAAATGTTTTTCAACTGCTTCGTCGTACATTTGCAACATCTTCTCGTTATCACTCAGAAAGCAGAGCTGCATTGTTTCTTTCTTTTGTTTCAAACACATTCCAAGCATTTGATTAAAACCACCTTCATTTTCAACTGGAACGGACTCAATCAAAGATGCTGGTTGCTCATACTCAAACTTTACCTCTGGAAAGAATTCTATGGGTACGAGAGAACAATCAATACTGGCTGAAGGTTCTTCCATCCAGATTAAATCATCGTTCAGCATCATCAAACTTGAATCTTCTGGATCAGTGTAAGCTCCAATTTGGAAGGACCTCAACTCGTTCACTAGAGTTAAGCTAGCATCTTCAGCATCCATTTGATTATCAGAGATTTCGATGAGCTTTCTCTGATCGTTCTCAAGGAGAAAGTTTAAAGGCGCTTTCTCGGGATCTTCATCACTTTCCTTGACAAAGTCTGATGGTTCTTCTTGAGTTTGCTCGACTTCAATGAGCTTTATTTCAGATACTCTAGTCAATTCATGTTCAGAAGGATTTCTTTCGTAATTTTCTTGGAAAAAAGTTAAAGATTCTTCAGGAGTTTTGTCATTCAACGAACTAAATTCAGCTTCATAAGTCTCTCCAATGACTTCAATAAGCTTACTGTTGCTCAAATTTTTCTGTTCCTTGTCTTCAAACCCAACAAATGCTACTGGCTCCTTGACTACTTCAGAAATATGACATTCCGGAAGTAATCCTCGATCATTCATGTAAAGCATGTGCATCAGCTGCTTGTTTTGCTGCTCGCCAGTTTCCAAGAGTCCACAAAACTCAGGATCTTCAGTTTTGAAAGGCATCTTTGGTAATGCGGATGGCAAGCAAGGTTCACCACTGCCAACATCTGGAGCTTTAAAATTTCCTAGTTCTTCCAAATCTTCAAGGCTTTCATCTTTGTCAGATTTCTCACAACATTCCAACATTGTACAATCTTCTTCACCAGACTCATCTGAAGATGATTCCTGGGTCATGCCCATGTTGTAAGCAATGGATAGCTTTTCTTTATTCTCTTTATTGTCTTCCTCTTCATCTTCGCTGCTGCTTAAAAGATCGTGAGTGTTCTGGTCGTTGGCTCCTCGTCGAAGTTTTAAAGTGGCAATTACGCTTCTAAAAATACAAAGATTTTTTTTAATTAAATTTTTTCGAATTTTTTTAAAGTTTTAATCAAAACATGCACAAAATTCAAATAAGTATGCTACAAACCTTCTTATTTTACGTCTTTCTTCCTTATTCCATCTTTCATGCTCCTTTCTTTCTGCCGCATGTCCACCAATTTTCCAAGCCTCAGCACAAGCTCTATCTCTTGGAAAAACTGGTCTCGAATCTAAATACGTCAGTTCTCTGCACTCCAGGATAAATGTCTTCCTGTAATTTGGGATGCTGTTAATCACAGGATTTCCTGTCATTGTCAACACTCTCAAGATCGGCATCTTTCCCAAAATCTTGACCACTAAAATATCTTCGATGTGGTTGTGCGACAAGTCCAACACAGACAGGAACTCGCAATTTTGCAGGCACTCTAAACCATCCAATGATTTCAAATGGTTATGAGACAGGGTAAAAGTACTTAGAACTGGTAGCTTATCAGAAGTACAGTTCTGAATCTTTTTAATAAAATTATGGCAAAGGTTCAAAGTATCCAGCTCCTTGCAGTTTTCCAAGTTTTCAATGTCCTTTATCAAATTATTTTGAAGATATAAGCACTTCAAATGCTTCTGGTTGTCCAAACCTTCAATTTTGCTAATTGCATTGCTCTCCAGCCATAAACATTTCAACGCTGTGTACTCCTCTAAGTTCTCAATCTTGGTGAATCCGTTAAAATGCAAATACAGCACGTCGTTCAGACCAGGTGTCACGTAAAGTTTATTCTTTTTGCATTGCGCGACAATGAACTGTTTGGACATTTGGCACCCACCATAATTATTCTCCGGATGAGGCATCCTCGTTTCTTCACTGACTTTTACGTGCTTCCTTCGCGGAATAAAATCTTATTGGTATCACAAAAATAAACAAGGCTTGCTTTAATACTTTTATACGCAGATCATTGTTGTTTTGAAAAGACAATTTTTATCGAACAAACATTTATTTTACATGGCAACGTACAAATTTTAGCTTTGAAAATGGTTTTAAAATTGACAAATTTTATTTAATCGATAAAAAATTTTAGTCTCTCGTGTTGGATTTGTTTATTTTCTGTAATTTTACTCTATGCATTCCATTAATGGCAACTTTTCATAATATCAAAACATTATTTAACATTTTTATTTTTCAAACCGAGATTTAACGCTTAATTATAATTACATATTTAAACCTTTTTAAACTATCAAAAGTTATTAGAATTTCTCTTCGAAAATTTAAGGATCATTAACATTCATTTTTATAATGCAAATCAATTAAACATTTACAAAAATGTTTTTAAATTATTGGAAACAATCTTCGAAGCTATTAGTTCGTGGAACGAACATTTTTGAAGTCACCACATTGTTTTTATCTTTTCATGTGGACAATAGTTTCTTATACGTTGTTAAAAGTACTAAATTTTTTAATTATCTGCATCTTGTTCAAAACTTTCCAAAGCAAACTCTTATGGGTCGTTTATAATTATAGTACGACTTTATCCAAAAGTTTGTATGTGCCTGCCAGATAGCTGCAAAAAAGTGAATAAATGATATTATTTTATCAAAGTCACGACTCAAGAGAAAGGAAACAGAGTGCCTGGATATTATCGTAATAGTCTGATATCGTTACCCTTAAAGCTTTTTAAGCACTTTTAGCAAAGCAGTGTGGTTTTCATAGTTTTTAATTATGAGCATTAAGAACATGCTTTATGCTGTTTGAACTTTGTGAAACAGATATTAAAATTAGTATGCAAATTTGATGCATAAAAATTTGTGAGCTTAATTTATGCTTTGGATTTTGTACAATTCTTGAGTAAAATATAAAGATTCAAATTAAAGTTAAATTTTTCAAAAGGATAAGATGAAAACAGTTTCCTGTCTTTTGTTAAGAGTTCTGTAAATCAAGTAGAATCAACTTTTAACAAGAGCTTGAATTCTCGATTCATTATATAAACCGAACATAAACAAAACAAAAGCTACAAAAAATAGATTGAATTCAAATAATGAAAATTAATTAAAGTTTATTTCAATTGTTATAAGTTGCACCTGACAGCTATAGATATAATTAAAAAGCTGCTGAAAATGTTTGTAAGCTGCGACTAGAAGGGAATTTGTTTATTTGATTAAATCTTGTTGAATTTTTATTTTATTCAAGCTTACATGCAGTTTTAGCAGATATCAAGAAACGTACAGTTTCTCTTTAAATGAATACTTCAATTAATATTTACTTTTAAAGATAATGTTTTAAAATAGATTAATTCTTCTTTCTGAAAACTGTTGCTATGCTTCCAATTGAAATAAAGATCTTAAAAGCTACAAATATTGTCATTTTGTAATGATCTTCTTATCAGTTTTATCACCATGGTTATACTTCATACTACATTGCTTCATATACCGTACAATAAATGTTAAGACATGACACTTTTTTTTAACATGCCCTTTAAATTCTTACCGTGTCTTCAAACGATTTCTTCAAATATTTTTGTTGAAGTTTGTAATACGTTTCACTGCTAATTTGCAGTTTTATGGGCATCTCATATTGTGTGAAAGACACATTTTGTAATATGTTGGATTGACTGAAAATATGACGGTACTAAAGCATTAAACCAGATTTTTTTTTTTGTATACCAGACAAGAAAAATACCTTTCATTATATGAAGTGACAGACTTTTGTCATTTTTTGTTTCAAGAATTCAATATTGTACTCACGTATTTAATGCAAATTCCAAATTTAAAAATTACTTTATATACTCTAGGCATTTATTTTTTGACTTTATAACACCACTCCAAGTTATCATTCATCGTTCGAATATTTGTTTTAAAATTTTTTAGCCAGCAATCAATTATTATTTGCATGTTGAGTAAAATTTAGAATCATCTCGTGAATTTAGAACAATCCAAGCATTTGAATGAGCATCTAATGAAGCAAATATTTGCTTGATCATGAGTAAACACTAGATTCGGCAAACCACGGGGGAAGCAAGAAGAACAAATTTATTTACATTAATTAGAGAAGTTTCATAAATGGAGGAGTTTTGAAGTTAGATTTATTTTTTATATTATTGTACCATAATTCAAGACAAAAGTATCTTTGAACAAATATTGAAATTATGAAATAAAGGTGGAAAAGATATAATACTAAAACATTAAAATCACAGATGATTTTGAAAAAAAGCTTTTTGAATATTTTCAACTCCTTTGGTGATTTTATTTATTTTTTCAAAGTAATTGTTGGATTTAAGCTAGTTAACATGTTGTATGCAGCTCAAATCGAGGATTTGTCAAAACACGTAAGTAAAGGCACTTAATAACGGAATCAACTAGCTCTTCTCCGTTGCTATCAATTTTGTAAACAGAAAAATATGTTTTGTGTTATTTTGCAACATATACTATCTCATCTTAAACATCTCGATAAATACATATTTTTTTTTGTTGGAAAACTGCAAGACGATGTTTAAAGCTGCATTTTGTCTCAAATATTAGACGACATTAATATCTGAATGATTTATTTTTACAAACTTTCATATAAAAGCATAAATTAATAATAAAAATAAGTTAATAAATCTTAGAGCAGCTAGAAACAGAACAAAAGCCTTCAAATCTTAATCTCCTGATGAAAAATTTCCAAAAACAAAGCCTTGCTAGAAAATGCAGAGACCATTTACTCTAGCATCCTCATTAAATCAAATGTCTTTTTTTGGAGCACATCAAGACTTCCTTTCATTACTGCTCATTAGATAAATAAGATGGATATCAAAACCCCAAAAAGGACTAACTTCTCGATATAATAAAAATGATTAATAAATTTCAATAATTCATACTTTTTCATGATCGCACCCCAATTTTTTGTTTGTTGATGAATTGCAATCGTTTTCTTTTTATTAACTCTCGTACTTCAAGGACTTAAAGGGATAGTCAAACAAAAGAACAACAGAAAATATAATACAAGCATAAATAAAAAATAATGAATGTTATATTTTCACACAAAACTTTTCATGTTCTTTTTACTTTATTTATGTTTTTATGATTATTATGATAACAACACAAATATACGGAGGAAATTATTTCTCATATGTTGAAGTGTTTCATGAGGTTACATGCACCATGTAAACACAGACGATATAGTATACATGCATAGAATACAGGTCTTTTACAAATTTAAGTGATTTCCATACAGAAAGTATTCA
This sequence comes from Parochlus steinenii, assembly GCA_038502155.1. NCBI lineage: Eukaryota > Metazoa > Arthropoda > Insecta > Diptera > Chironomidae > Parochlus > Parochlus steinenii. The sequence continues at coordinate 3,949,155 of JAXCIN010000047.1, read as the reverse complement.
TTCAGTAGATTGAGCTTGCATTTTATGCAGTATAAAATTTCTGGTCTTATTGCACGTTTAGTAACAATAATAGTTTTCAGAATGCAAGATTTTATATAGCTCTAACAAAAGCTCTTCCTTTAAAAATAAAATGTAAGTAGTTTCCTGTCGTTCAATTTGCTGTATAATTCAAACCATTCTGTAAACTGGTTTGTTAAAGGCTTCAAATTTTTAAATTGACTTAAAAAAACTACAATAAACTGAAATTTACTATGTAAAATTCAATAACCTTGTACATTTAATTAAAATTTCATAAAAGCTTTCACTCTCTCATCATAAATCTTAAATAAATTATAAAACACACATGAATAACAATAATCTAATAATTGCTTTCGTGTTTTCAGATACCAGCATCCGCCATACCACCTAGCAACATTTTTAGAGAATCTGCATTGATTCTTGCCTGTTTGCAGATGGCAGCCTCCGGTAAAAGTTCTGGCTCGTGCATCAACAACTGTACTGATTGTAGACATTGTACTAAAGATTCTTCTAAGATGCCACGGCAATTTGGATCTTTTATGGCTAAGGATCGTCGGCCAATCTCAGCGTAACTTGAATGCAACTCGAATTTGATCAACCCAAGTATGCGGCTTTCGCACGGAGCGATTTTTTCAATCAATGTGAGAACCTCTGAGCAATAACGAGCTTTCATATTCAATAGATCATCTGATATTGTTTGTATCTTATTCATTTCTCCTCCACCGATGATCTGAACAAGAGCAATCTTCACATCCGTCAGATAAAAATGATTAGGTGCCAAAAACTTGGAATAATGATCTAGGAACTTTACACAATTCTCCACATTTTCTTTTTCCATTGCTTGTAAATCTTGACCTGTGTGGTTTAAGGTCATGGTGACCAACTCATTGGTTATTGTGTTGGAACACTTGTTGCAACTCCAATCTTTCTCATATTCTTTCAAGTTTTTCGGATGAACAAATCCTTCTTTGCACTTTGGACATCTCAAAGAACTGAAATGTGTCCCAAACTCAGTCATGTCGCTGCATCTAACGCAATCGCAATCAAATTTCTTAGTTTCCTTCAAAAAGTATCGGCGATTGGTGGTCCCCCACAATACATCGGTGTAAGAAATTGTTAAATGTTCATCTGCTTTTATGGCTTTTGGAGCCCATAAAATTATTTCTCCTTTGTTTGTGAAGCTTTTGGATAAATTTGGTGTGCAAGAGTGCTCAATTAATGAGGCTTGATGATAGATCGCAACACATGAAGGATGAGTAAGTGGAATTTCATGAGCATTCGTCTGGACGATGCCCACAATATTCATAATCTCTTTTTCGGTCCATTTGTTAGTTTTGAAGAATCTGAAAATTAAATCAGTTATTTTCACTTGACAATTTAAATCATTGTATTAAAAACAAACCTTTGAATAAACTTTGGAATGCTCTCCAAATTAGTTTTATCCTTTTCAGTGTTCTCAATCGTCGTCACTGTTGATTGAAGCTCCAGCAATTTGTCGTATTTTGCTTTGTTTTTCTCTTTGAGCAGCAAACACCTCAAAGGCATTAAACATTTATAAGTTGGATGAGGTGCGTTAAATTCCTTTATTGTGACCTGTTGAAGATCAAATTTAATAAAATACTTTTTACTTCGGAAACTCGTTTGTGAAGTCTTGGTTTAACACAAACTTTTCTTTTTTATTATATTATTAATTAAATTCTCACCCTTTCGCCCCGAGCAATAGTCAACTGACATTCTGCTTGATGATTTGAATTGTTTCTGCATTTCTCATCTTCGCACGTTGGCCAACCGCATTTATCGCAGTTCAAATGGTTATCTTCGTCTAGACCCTGTATGTAATAACCGTTTAATAGTTTTGTATTTTGTATTATCTTGGAAAATTATAAGAGCAATTAAAAAAGATTCATTTCACACAATAAGTTCTTTACAAGTATTTTCTTCTATATAGACACTCATAGACAGTATTGAGGTTTTATTGAGCGGATCTGGCGAGCTGCCAAAAATAAATGTTATTGCAAATGTTGCGTGGTTAGCGTTAAGTTCACAATAAAGAATGAAATTTTTATGTTAAATATTTTGCTTTCAATATATTGCAGATTATAGGTCAGAGGTTAAACTACAACTAAATTATCAATTTCCTAATTTGCTTCTATGGGAGTTTTATCTAGCATACGTAAGGTCTTTGAAATATTCCAGAATTAAGGTTTATTGTAATACAAAACATGACATTTATTCAGGTCAAATCAATATTCGTGTGTAATGTAGAACATAAAGCCCACCGATTTTGTATTTACATTTAACACCGGCTGACACGTAAAATTAAAAATAGAATACGGTGGTTGAGAGCCACACACGTTTCGAATGAATCACGCAACTGAAAGAATGTTAGTCAAATTTGAAAATTCGATTTACTCACCTCCAAACAGCCAATGCATACTGGCACTGTCTCTTGACTTGGACCTACAACCAGCGGTGACTCCTTCAATACAATTTCTCCTGCTTTGATATTCCTTGAGGAAATATAATGGCGACCTAGTTTATCATTGATGCACACCTAAAATTATCGAAACATTATTTCACTTTTTGGTATTTGAAAAACTTCAATGTTTTGACAAGTAATTCTAAAGAATTTTTACTTGAAGCATTACTTGAAGCACTATATAGTTATGGTACCATGTACTATGTTAAGGTTATGTAAAAACTAAATTTTCTCAAAGGAGCAAAATTTCATACTTTGAATGGATGACAACTCTTCTTATGTGATTTCCAATCACTTTTTTGGTGCTGAGCTGAGCAATAAAATGCTTGATGGCATCCTGAGCAGCGAAGTGTTGAGTCTTTTCCACAAACTGCGCACTTTCCACACGTTGCTGATCCCATTTTCATGCAAATTTATGCGTATCAGTGTATAAACTTTCTCTTCAAACCGTGTACTTTTAAAGTATTATCTTAATATTAATCAGTATAGTGATACTTGATTCCTTTCAGAGTTTAAAACTGTATTGTCTCGTTTCGTCGCTCCAACTATTTATTTATAAACTTTTTCTGCCTGTATCTCTCTCGAAATATCTATTTTTCTATTTTCCACAACTTTCTAGCGTATTCCGCTGATTATAATCTAGATTTAAACAGCGATACAAACACGAGCTCTAGTCTGCCACAGCCGACACAACAATGCTGCAAAATATTTAAAAAGAACTACACAGCACTACTCTATAGAATATTAGAGTATGTTCGGAGGCAAATTCTGGTGGGTATCATTGTGTGTTAGATTTATATGTACAACTATATTTATAAATACATTTTTGTCGTTTTCCTATGTTGTTTGATGCATTTTCTTGTTTTCGCGAAAATTCAATTGAAGATCGTGCCACGTGTAGTAATCAAAAAGAAGAGCAGAATATGCTATATTAAGGATTGGTGCTTTGTAAAGTTTTCCAACTAAGCCTAATACGATAAATTCATGAAAAAGAAGTTTCGATTAAAGATATTAGCCATATTCTTTTTACATGAATATTCAGTTCTAAAATCGGTGCCAATCGGTGCATCACCAAATCAGTGATTTGGGTCGTTCTATTTGTCAAATCACTTGAATATTCCGATCTGTTCTAAATCAGTACTAAATCAGTTGGCAAACCCCGCGAAAACTGCTAAGAAAGCGACAACATAGATTTCCGAAATCGATTAATCGAAAACAGATTTTCACCTATTCCGAAGTTAAAATTAATTTTAATTGATTGAAACCAATATAGTTATGCATTGTAAACAGTAGGCAATGCATTTCCATATCTAATAACGCCGAACAACCAAAAATAATCTGAGAATTAATCAAAATCGGCCTTAATCATACTTTGTGAGCAGACAGGGATCAGTATGAGGCAGGGATCAGTATTTACAATGAATTGCGCCAAAAATATTCAAATTTGTTTTGTTTACAAATAAATAATTAGATTTTGAGGATCATTAAGCTGTGTCATTGAGTTCCTTGTAACAAATAAGTATACGAGCAGCCAAAATGAAGTGGCAAACACAAATATTCAAGTGATATCAAGAATTCTCTTCGAATATTTGAGATGATTTGAAAATTTTTGTCTGCCACTTGTTATTATCTGCTGGTGCACTTATTTTTAGCAAGGAACTCAATGACACAACTTAGTAATCCTCAAAATGTAATTATTTTGTTTGTAAACAAAACAAATTTTAAAATATTTTCGCCACAGAGCATACGCCATCTGGGGAATGTTCTGCAAACTATTTCTGTCAACATGTTCAAGACTAAAATGAAAGGAGGCCCAATAATGCAACTCGAAACAAAAATATTGAATTTTACGGCTTATTAAAAACATTTTCAGCGATTTTATCCAAAGTCTATATATTCTATACCAGAACGTAATTAAAGGCATTTGGTGATCGCTAAAAATAAGCAAATAATTGATTTTATTTAAAATATCCTTTATATGTAGACCAAATTAAGAGGAAATTTACCGATGAACATGTCATGAACGGAATAGTTAAATAGAACGACCAAAAATATTCAGTGATTTTAGCACTGATTTTAGAACCGATTGGCTGAAAGTGAATGTTAAATAGAACAATTTCAACCAATTTAGCACCGAAGTGAAGGACAAAAAGAATATGGCTATTATTTCTAAATAAATAAGATGGCAGATAAGTGAAGAAAACTTTTAAGCAAACCTAACATATAATTTATTCAACTTAAGCGGAATTTTCTTGAACAAAGATCCAATATTTTCTAAAACATTGCATGTATTTTCAATTATTTTCAAGACATAATAAATAGAGGTGTAAATATTTATATTTGCCAGCAGATTTCTTGGAGTGTAATGTTTTCGATCTAAAAATAAATTTTGACGATTTGCAGTTTCTCTGACGAATGATTCAGAACTCTAGTAGATTCTCGAATTTGTCAGCGTGCAGAAGAAAAACAACTTTTAATGGATTTTTGATTATTTTTATTGAGTCTGGAAGTTTACATGCTGAAAAAATAAAATGCATAACATTAAAAAAATAACATATTTAAAAACATATTTGATTTTATTGCTTCTAATGACTTTTCCAAATAAACGATAAGAATTGGAATCCTCTTAAAAAAGTAATTAAGAAGCAATCCCTCCTCATTTTCAATATTTTGGATTTCTACCAAGCTGCTCCAAAAAAATATGTTAAAAGAAAAAATACTCAATATCATGTAGAAAGAAGATAATATTTAAATTTTCAAACTTTGTGAAACTGAACGACTTAACAGTGAACCTCAGATGTTTTGAATTTCCAAATTTCCCGTCAATTTTCATTCGCTCCGTTAAATCTATTCATAAAAAGTAAATTTTATTTCAACTTTTCCTATACGCAAGCCATCTTGAGGAGAACTTTGAAGTTTAATCGTGTGCTTCCATTTAATATGCAACATGTAACACAACATTCAAGCAAAAACTTTTAAGTATAAAACGACGGTTTTCATAAAGAATACAAGAATTCATTTTATTCTTCAAAAGAATCACCTGTTAAATCAAATAGCTTTGAAATTTCAATAAATGTTTAAGTTGATAGAGAAAGGACGTTAAATGACATGTTTTCAAGAGCGAAAAACTTTGATTCCAGGAGATTTATTCTTTATATTCTGTCTGATGATAAAGATTTTTTAAATTACCTGAAACTGCATTTAAATAAAAATTTAAAATGGAAGCATAAATTGCTTTTCTGCTACAATAGCAATGTTTCAACTGTCCATCACGCAGTGACATTAGCAAATGGTTCAAATCTAATGGAAATTTTTTAGAATTGTTTTCAATATTTTTATGCTTGTTGGTTTTCAGTTTTCACACAGGTATTATTTATGAACTGGAAACTATATCTAAATAAAATATAATTGTAAAATCTTCATTTTTCATTTTCAATCTTTCATTTTTTCCTCAAAAATTTATTCAAACAGCAGGAATAAAAAAAACTCAAATATTGTAACAAAAAATATAGATGCGCGGATTTGCAATTCAAACAGAATAAAAATATTATATGACATGTGCTAATTCAACGGATTTCACGATCATGTTCCACTGATGCAAAAATGAACAGAACCCTTCAGAAATAAATTAATATTTCACTTTTCCATTTATATGTATAAAGTTGCCCACAAAATTACAAAATTACAAAATGCAAAACAATTCAAGAATATTAATTGCTTCTTCCAATTATTTTTAGCTATGTTCCAAATCATAAAACACGTTGCAATCGTTGAGGAAAATATAGAAACTAATTTAAAACGCTGCACTTTCCAAAAATACACTTTATTCCGCACAATTTTCACAATTACGCAAGTCTCATTGAATTTTCCAAATAAATGTTCGGAATCAGAAATCCGCAACCTGTTGAAACTTTGATCTAAAAGCCAAATTCTACCGTTTGCACAGAGCTCCGTAAAATTTATTTATAATAGTTTCCTTCCGGCCTGATACCGAATCAGCAGCTAAAAAGAAGGACAAACAATAATTGTCGAGAACATGCATTTGATAAAAGCGAGTTTTATTGTTGTGTACATATTATACAACTTTTTCGGGTGATTTAGGGGCATTTTTGAACATAATTTTTGAACACATAAAAAGAAACGATATCAACAAAAAGTTGGTGCTGCAAACCAAATAACCATGAACAGTTTTAATTTAGTTTTTCTACTTATGTATTTATTTTGTCCACCCTCGTAAACAAAATAAAAAGCAAAATAACTCTGTTCAGGCAAATTTGTTTGTTTATCACTCTTAAAAAGGTTTCATGGATTATATTTTGTCACATATTAGTGTTACTGTTAAAATTGAGAGAAGTGATGATATTTCCTGATAGCTCTTATCCAACCAAATTAAATTTTTATAATTTAAATTCTTTTTTTGCAATATAATTCTAACAGTGTTCAGGAAAAAGTCTGAAGGAAAAGTCAATGTTGGTTTTGCCTTTTTATGTGTGTCATTTCAGTTTGGGGATGATGATAAACACATAGAATATCATGAGATAAATATGATAATGAGATAAATAGAACAGAAATGGACACTACTGTATTTAATGTGTTTGTAGTCTGTTCGTAATTAATACTCACATATAAGTAATATAAGTATCATTCACACAAAACTTTGTATTTGACCAAGATAATTAAATACTGGTCGCTGCCAATTGTCAACATAAGTTTCGCTTATGCCATGTTGGGAGTTTTAATTAAATGCGACAGTCTGATATTATTAATGGTTCCTGGGACTAGTTTGAGATACACGTGTCATATTTAGATCATCATTAATACTATGCTTTGGCACAGTATTCATTCAACCAGGTGGGTTATGGTAACAGGTCAGTATTTTTATTTTTATTTTAATTTTAAATTTAAATCATAATTTTTGTGAACTCACTAATTTTTCCAAAGGATTTTTTTGTTTTATCCATATTATCTTATGATTAAATTTTATATTAGATAATATATTTCCAATATTCTATCAATAAATCTCCACCCTATGCAACCCTTTATAGTTATATAGTTAACCCGTTTCCATAAATATTTTCCTGTGAAGAATGTGAAGAATGAAAATTGTAGCGCTCGTTAAAATTGTATCAAACCTACAAGTCTTGGGGCGCTTCGTGACACTTTCACCAACTTTAATGCATTACTATTTGCATTTTGATCTTGAATGTAGAACATTATGACTATATAAAAATTCTTCAGTGAAATGGCAGAATAAATTCTATGGCGCCAGTTTTTAAAAAATGTCATTATTTTCCGTTGTGAAAGTTTAGCCTGAATTTTATTAAATATAGATGAGAATTCTTCACCGGATTCCAGCGTGGGAGTAGAAACGTGTGCTTCTGGCTGATTGTTTCTTTATGCACGAATCTTTTTTTGAATTCCTTGGAGAACACTCGGTATTCTCGGAAAACTTGAAAAACTCGTGGATGATTCGGTAAATTTTCATCATTTTAAAAAAATCATGTTTTGAGATATTTTTAATTTAGTGTTTGAAATGCTTTGGGGTTAGTAATTTGGTTATAAACAATTTTAATAATAAAGAAGAATTAATTTAAAAGTAAACCTAATAAAATTTACGTCCCATTAGCTGTCCATATTATTTTGAAAACACAGTTTTAATTTGATTAATTGGCTTCATATATTCGCTTTCTAAATAAAATTCTACATAATTCAGCAATTTTGTCAGAGCGAAAGTCAGTATGGAACGTTGACTAAAACGAGATCAAAATATGAAATAAAAATTTTAAAAAGACACATTATATAAAAATTAAGCCTCTAATATATTATTAAATATAAAAACTGTTAATCTACTTATAGTATACTACCATACTACGACCAAATATAAATTTCTATTAACAATTACAATAATATGACAACCCCATATTAAGTCAAGCAGAGTATTCCTAATTAAATATCACAATTTCTTCACGAATTAAATAAAGCGGAAAATTTTCAAAGCGGTTTGATGATCTTAATTTTTTTTTTTTTCTTTTAATAATTATATTCATTAGCGAGGCTATTAAAATACTTTTTTATGTTTTGTTACAAAAAACTGAGAGAAAAGTATACACTGTTTTCAAACTAAATATTAAAGAAAAACTATCAATTAATTTTAAAGTTGACGAAGCGTCTCCAATGAAGAAGACATAATGCAAAACTTATTTTTCGAAGCGTGTTCGAAATATCTTCGTTAGAAATTTCTAAAATCTCGATTGATTTTCAAGAAGTTTAGTGCCTAAGCGTGCATGAACAAGGTCATCATCATCCTAGCAATTTTGTGAAAAACACTATATAGTATATTCAACCATTTGCCGACTCAAAAGAAAATGTGTGTTGAACAATGTGTGGAAAATCAACATGATGATTTACCATTCAAATTCCAAGTGAAAATTTTTTACTATAAAAATCAAAAGTCCGAGCGACATTCGTTTTCCTTCAATAGTATTTTTCAAATATTCATATATTTTATTCATGTAGGATTTAGTCTTTTTACTTATTAAAAGAAAAGCGTTTGAGCCAAGACCAATATTAGTGAGAGGATTTAATGTTATGTTTACAATATTTAATTTAAAGTATTATTTTTTAAATATGTGTTTTAAAAATAACATGCCTTTGATAAATAAGCATCTTTTTAGTAATTTAGCACTTCCTCTCCTTGTCACTACTCTTTGTGTCTATTCGGATGGAAATAAGAAAATACATTAATAATGTAAGTTGCTTGTTGATAGTGTTTGATTTTCGTGTGATTTTTCCGTTTTGCTTTAATTTACACAAAATTTTCATTCATTGCGATTCCGACTTTCAACAGAATCAGTTTTTGTGCTTATCACTTTGTCCAAACGATCATCGGTAAACTTAGTGAAATCAATGGAATACGTAATATTTGCTTTGCTCACAATAAGAAAATCCTTTTATTCGAGTTCGGATCGAAATGTTTTTTCCAGTTTTTCCTGAATTATTGAAAAGTGCAGTGGATTGTGTATTTTTTGCTCACAAATGAAATAAATCAATTATCTTATTTTTCATCACTTATTTTAAGTTTTTCTAGTTTTTCTAGTTTTTGCGAAGTGGTGGGATAAAGTGATAATTCTCGGATAATTCAGTGATTATTTCGAAACTTTTAAGTTTCAGTTGGAAATCGATTCCCACAAATTGATGCTATCATTGAAAACTTTTTATTGATAAAAACCCAACGAACAAAATGTTTTCCACTTGTTTAAATTAATTAGAAAAACTCAGTTGAGGCAAAAATTTCTTTTATTAAATCATATCATTTATATAATTACTTATTCTAGAAAAAGTAAAAAGAAGGAGCATACAAAAGTTTTGTGATTTTCTATAGAAGAATCTTTCAAACAAAAAATCTTGAAATAGATTTAAAATTATAAAAAAAGACAAATAAATTATATTAAAAGTGCTTCAATTTGAACAATTTGAATTGACATGCCGAACCACCACAGTAAAAAGAAAGTGAGTATACAAAGTAAAAAGTTCAATTGCATTTAAAATATTTCATCCTCAATTGAATAGTATGCTAGAATGTGTTCGTTACAAAGTAGCCAAAAGAACAGAGAATTGCTTGGTTGCAGATGGATTGTAGCAATTATTGAATGAAGCTATTTAAAACAAATTTGAAAATAGCAAAGCTAATTTTTATAATTATTTAAAATTTTCGTAATTTAAAATCCAACATATTTGAAGAATACATTAATGAAAACTTGAAAGAAAATAAATAAATGATGTCTCTATGTTAGAAAATTCACTTTACTATGATTTGTGAAACATTAAGTAATTGATATTGTCAAGTCTAAGCTATATAATTTATGTTGGTGTTCACATTTTTATATGATATTTTATTTTATAGTGGAAAATGAAATAAAATGTACTTTAATACATTTTTAATCCCCAGAAACTATGTGCGTCTGAAACCCTTCGTAAATATTTAATTTTAAGATTATAGAGTAAGAATAATTAAAGATTAGTTAAACAAATCCACAATTAGATTCGAATAATTAAAGTAAACAAAGAGAGCTTTCAACGGTAGTAGCTCAGTTTTGAATGTAACGCGATTTAACTGAGTATGAGTGTCCCTCCCGCGTCGCGAGCGATAAGATCGCCACAATTGTGAAACGTCACTTGAGAAATAATTAATTGCTAGCAGAACAAATTCGTGATTAGAAGCCAATTGGGCTACCAAATTAGGTGAGAATAGCAACAAAGTCATTAGAGCTCTTAACTTATGCCCCACGAACTGTTTTAGCCGGAGCCCAGAGTCCAAATACCCGAAATTATCGGGAAAATAGCATCAGGAATATAAAACCCTCTCAATCGGTAATTAAAGACTTTGTGCTTAACTAAAACACCATTAACTTACTTAAACACTCATGCTCAGGGAAACCAGCGAACGTAATTTGGCCCAATTGTGCAGGATCACCGAAATTAAGGAAAACGTGGAAGTTAGTAGGAAACTTAAAGTAGGTTAATCGATTGTTCATTGTTTGGTCATAAAATTAATTCATTGTATTTAAATTCTAGGAAATTCAAATCTGACATTGTATTTAGTAACAAATGAAACCATGGGCATTTTGCCTCACCAACTAAAATACATTTAATTAAGTGCAAACAGATCTTTAATTTCGAATTCCATCGACTCCAAACACTTTCTTCACACAGCCGCAACATTATTTGAATTTCTTTACTTACGCGGAGCCGTAGTAAATCGAAACATTCAGCACCACAGTAGGGCCGAACCCAGGCCACAAGCGAGTCAGTAGCCCCATCACTACAAGCAGTAGACAGGGCCAAGCCAGTCGAAACATTCAGCACCACAGTAGGGCCGAACCCAGGCCACAAGTAAATCAGTAGCCCCATCACTACAAGCAGTAACACCAAGCCAGTAAATTAATTCGAAGCAAACCTACCGAATAAATTACGAAGTTTACAAGCCGAGCAAGGCTTGAAACCACCGGAGTGCACAACCGGCAAACCAAGCGGACAAACGCTGCAATGTCCATAAATCCAGAAGCTGGGGAAGGAAACGAGCAAAGGCGATCAAACCGCCCAAACCTCGGAAAAATCCTCCTCACCTGAGCGATTATGAGTTGAGCGAATCTGACCCTACCAAGCCATCGAAGCTTGGCGAACCAGAAATGAAAGGTGTCGCAGGAAGTGAACGAGAAGCAGGAATTCAACCTTGCCCACTTGAAGCGAGCCCTTCTTTCACAGAAACTACCGAGCCACCGAAGCTCAGCGAACCTGAAAGGAAAGGTGTCACAGAAAGTGCAGCAGACGCGGAAATTCCAACTTGCCCACCCAAAGAAACGAGCCCTCCTTTCACCGGAACTCCCATAGTGGAGTCGAATTTAAATGTAAACGCTAACCCATATGTGTCCTCTATTTCTAGCCCACCCTCCGGCAATCAAACAAGCCTCACAAGTAGCGGACAAGCCCTTGTGAAACCAATTCAGGGAAAAACCGGCGCGATCAGGAAGACATATGGGAGCCAAGATAAACCGCCGGATCCTCCGAGGAGTGAGCGGAGCAAAGCAAGCAGAACCTCAGTGAAAGCCGTATCGGATGCGCTGAGGAAAGGATTGCAGGAGAGGGTGGAGCTGAGACAACAGATGCTAGAGCTACTGGAGAAAGGAGTTGCTGACTCTCTAGAAGTCGCTGCCCAAATTCAGGATCTAGGAAGCTACTGTTCCTCCCTCCCTGACAGAACGGGAGATACTGAAAGCTGGCTGGAAAACAACGCTAAAGAAGCCATGGAAGCGTTGGAAATCGGTAAAAGTGGTGAGAAACTAATTAAACATCACATTTCTAGCAAAGGAAACGAAGACAGCCAGCTGTATCCGCAAATGACTCTTGCCGTACCACAGATGGGTACGGCTCCAGAGCAAAGCATTCCCACAGCAGTAAGTCAACCCGAAGTTACGGGAAATCGACAAATGGGCCTACAGGGAGTTCAAGCGACGCAAAATCAAGCCATCGCAGCGAACCAAGAACCCACAGCGAGGACTACACAAGGATTAGGTAACACTAACGCTCTAATCAGTTCAAAAATTCATTTTAGGCCAAACACCGTTCCCCTTTAAACCAAATGAGCAACAACGAGCCCCCGAGAAGCTCAACAGAAAATCAGTCAGCTATCGAACCTGTTAGCCAAATAACGAGTAGCTTTCATCCTAGACGTTTACGCGACGCCATTCCAAATTTACCTGAGTTTGACGGACAGCCTAGAAATTGGCTCTTCTTCAAGTCTGCGTGTCTAGAAGCTAAAGAGACTCACACAATGAGCAGCTTGAGAACAGGAATGCGAAATAGCCTAACGGGAGCAGCAGCAAGGTTCGTTAAAACCAGCTTTATATTGGGACAAGACGTAGAAGCTCTAATAAGCCAATTGGAACGGTCGTTTGGCCGTCCGGATTTCATCATACGTGAAGCTCTTGAAGATATAAGAGCAATGCAGCTACCTGAACCTACAGGTAAAAATTCAGGCGACTATTTGGGAACCTTAGTCGAGTATGCCACCTCCGTCCGAAATCTTATCGGAGCGATGGCAAATCTACCAGGAAACGAGTTTAACTCGTATGAACTATTATCAGAACTGCCATCTAAGCTTCCAATGAACATGAAGCTAGAATGGGGTCAGCTGGTGAACAGCAGTACAGGCGTAAGGCTCACGGATTTCTGCGACTGGATCGAGAATTACGCAGAAGCAGCCCAAACAATTTCTACACAGCCGCTCAAATCTCCAAAAACAGCAAAAGGCAATGTGTATTATCACGAAAATACCGAGACTCGCGAATCAGAAACCAGAACCGGATTCAGGCGAGACAATCCGAGCCAATGTAGAATCTGCAACAAAGGCAAACACTGGCACGGAAGATGCCCTGAACTACTGGACATGGGAATCGAAGAAAGACGAGAACGAGTCTCCGAAAGGGAATTGTGCTTTAATTGCCTAGCAACGAACCATTACGTAGATAAATGCCGCAATAAAAGGAGATGCAGCGTAGGAAATTGTGAAAGAAAGCACCACACACTCTTGTGCTTGGGAAATTCAACCCGAAAAAACCAATCTGAGGAGAAGAAAACCGAAGCTGAAGTGGAAGAGAAAACGAAACCCATGATCACCGGCTCGGTAAATCTCCACGAACTTGAAGAAAACATTTTGTTTAAAATTGTACCAGTCACATTGCATGGACCAACCGGAATCTCGTTAAAAACGTACGCGTTAATAGACGAAGCGTCTTCGCTGTCGCTGCTGGATCAAGACATTGCCGAAAAACTAAAGTTAAATGGCGTGAAGCAACCGCTTTGCTTACGCTGGACGAGCGGAGTTGTGCGAGGAGAAGATAATTCCCGACTAGTGTCTCTGAAAATATCTTGCAGCAAGAATAAGCAACAGTATCGACTAAAAAATTTACGAACAGTCGAAAGGCTAGCACTTCAGCCGCAGACTATTAATTTAGAACAGCTCACTAATCGTTTCCCTTATCTATCTTCCTTAGACTTGCCGATCCTCACGAATGCCAAGCCCACCCTGTTGATTGGATTAGACTATGCACAGCTAGGCGTACCACTCAAGACAATCGAAAGAGGCTGGGAAGAGCCAATAGCCGTAAAACACGGTTAGGATGGACAATATACGGCCCGACTGGAACGTTAGACACAGGGTGTGCTAGGACGGCAAGTCTAAATCTGCACCAAGCGAGCTGCAATCATGACACACAACGAGATGAGGAGTTCAGCAGGGAGCTGAAACACTTCTTTAGTACCGAGAGCTTTGGTACAAAAATCACCGGATCTCCGCTAGAAGCGAGAATGGTCCAACACGCTCGGGAAACATTCGAGAAAACTACTCGAAGAATCGGAAATCGTTGGGAAACTGGATTGTTCTGGAAGGAAAGTTGCCCAGAACTCCGAGACACCAAAGAAATGGCAGTGCACAGATGGCACTGCCTCCAAAGGAAAATGAATCGGGATCCACAACTAAGGAAATCAATGACCGACACCATGAAAAATTACGTCGAGAAAGGTTACGCACGTAAGTTGTCCCAGTCAGAAGCCAACTCGAGAAGCCAAAAGACTAATTATCTACCAGTCTTGGGAGTTTGGAACGAAAACAAAGGTAAATTCCGGGCAGTAAGCGACGCAGCAGCGAAAGTTGATGGACAAAGCTTAAACGATTGCCTAGATAAAGGCCCTTCTCTTTACACCCCGATATTTGTTATGCTAACTAAATTTAGGCTGGGACAAATTGGCCTAATAGGGGACATCCGAGAGATGTTCCATCAAGTCATCATCAGGAAAGAGGATCAGGACGCGCAGAGATTTCTTTGGACAGAAAATCCAGACACAAACGCGCCACCTGACGAATACAAAATGCTAGTGATGACATTCGAGCCACTTGCTCTCCCAGTATCGCTCAGCTCATCAAGAATAGAAACGCCGAGGAATTCCGAGACAAATTCCCAGCCGCAGTAGAAGCCATCGTGAACAAGCACTACGTCGACGACCTCTTGTACAGCGACGATTCCGCTGCTAACACGATCAGAATTGCCAAAGAAATCGTCGAAATCCATGCCAAAGGAGGTTTCGAGATTAGAGGATACGTCTCGAATTCTAGAAAGGTCATGCAAAGCCTAGGCTCCAATCCTGACACAATCAGCTCAATAAAAACCCTCAAGCTAGATCCCGAAAGCCCAGACCCGAACGAAATGGTCCTGGGAATGGTTTGGGATATAATCAGCGATACATTTAAATTCCAATTAAATTTCCATAAGGTTAGCAAAGACGTCATGACTGGGAAAAGAGCTCCAACGAGAAGAGAAATTGCGAGCGCAATGGGAAGCCTGTATGACCCTTTAGGCTTTCTGGCACACTTCCGGATCCCGCTAGCGATGTTATCACAAGAGCTCACTCAAGGAACTCTGAACTGGGATGATACAATCGACGGAGTGCATCTAGAAAGGTGGAAACTTTGGCTCTCAGAATTACCAGCCGTCGGAACAGTCTCAGTTCCCAGGACCTTTAGCCCGAAACCACTGAAAGAGGCTCTCTCAGTAGAATTGCACGTATTTGTGGACGCTTCAGACCGAGCATTTGCCGCTGTAGCATATTTGCGAGTTGAGTATCCGTCTAACCAAAATTTTATCTCATTCATTGCAGGGAGAGCCAGAGTGGGGCCAATAAAAACAATCTCAGTCAATCGTATGGAACTACAGGCAGCTGTGCTGGGAAGCCGTCTGGCTCTCCAACTCACGAAAAGAAACCGAGCTGCAATTCACAAAGAGATATATGTGGTACGACAGTCAAACAGCGGGCGCCTGGATAAATTCGAGCCATCGAACCTACAAGACTTTCGTAGCCCTTAGAATAACCGAAATACTAGAAGATACCTTGCCACAAGAGTGGCATTACGTCAGATCGAATCAAAATCCAGCAGATCTCGCAACTAAGCGAGTCGGAACACCAAATTACGACCCGGAAGGATTCTGGTTCCAAGGCCCGCCTTTCTTACGTGAACCGAAAAGCGAATGGCCTACAGAAGGACCACCTCACCTTTCAAACCTGGATATCTTGGAAATAAAAATTACGTCCAAAATCGTAAACTTTCATCAGCAAGTTACGGAAATTTTGGACATCACGAAAATTTCATCATGGAACCGATTAGCTCGAACATTCGCGACAGTGATTCGAGCAGCAGAGAATTTCAAAAGTCTTAAGAAAGGAGCTCGAAGCGGAAACACGTCAATCAAGTACATCAAATCGGCCGAGCAAATACTAATCAAGAAGGCCCAACAAGACGAATTTCCTGACGAAATGAAAGCTTTGGAGAGCTTTAATCAAATACAAAAATCCTCTCTAATATTTTCTTTGTCTCCTTTCCTAGGCTCCGACGGCCTTATCAAAATCAAGACCCGTTTGGAAGCCGCCAAAGACGTCGCACAAACGGCAAAAAACCCAACACTATTGCCAAGAAGACACTACCTCACCAAATTGAAGGTACTCCAACACCACGAACGCTTTGCTCACCAAAGTACCTCCACTGTTGTTAATGAGCTGAGACAAAGCTACTGGATTCCTCACACTCGCACCAAAGTGAGGACAATAATTGCTGCGTGCCAGCGGTGCAAAAATCACAAAGCCAAGCCGACCCCTAACAGCTTCTTGTTAGGAACAACAACTGGGCTAATGGAACAAGAACGGCTCGGCGAGTTCTCACAACACGCTCGCAAACAATGGAAATGCTCGCAAGGACTTGCCGACCACTTCTGGAAAAGATGGGTGAAAGAATACACCCCGATGATAGCTAGGAAAACCGAGTGGTTTCTTCCATCAGAACCGATAAAGGTCGGAGACTGCATTTTAATACTCGACGAGAATGCTCCACGAAACAATTGGGAGCGTGGTCGAGTAACTGCTATCCACCCAAGCAAAGCGGATGGCATCATTCATTCCGCAGATGTACGAACGAAAACAAGTTTACGCTGCCGACCGGTAGTAAAGCTAGCCAAACTGGACATTGCACCACCCGATGACATCCCTGGGGTGCAATAATTACAGAAAGCATACTTCGGGCTTCATGGGGAGGTGTTGTTCCCCAGGAACTATGTGCGTCTGAAGCCCTTCGTAAATATTTAATTTTAAGATTATAGAGTAAGAATAATTAAAGATTAGTTAAACAAATCCACAATTAGATTCGAATAATTAAAGTAAACAAAGAGAGCTTTCAACGGTAGTAGCTCAGTTTTGAATGTAACGCGATTTAACTGAGTATGAGTGTCCCTCCCGCGTCGCGAGCGATAAGATCGCCACAATTGTGAAACGTCACTTGAGAAATAATTAATTGCTAGCAGAACAAATTCGTGATTAGAAGCCAATTGGGCTACCAAATTAGGTGAGAATAGCAACAAAGTCATTAGAGCTCTTAACTTATGCCCCACGAACTGTTTTAGCCGGAGCCCAGAGTCCAAATACCCGAAATTATCGGGAAAATAGCATCAGGAATATAAAACCCTCTCAATCGGTAATTAAAGACTTTGTGCTTAACTAAAACACCATTAACTTACTTAAACACTCATGCTCAGGGAAACCAGCGAACGTAATTTGGCCCAATTGTGCAGGATCACCGAAATTAAGGAAAACGTGGAAGTTAGTAGGAAACTTAAAGTAGGTTAATCGATTGTTCATTGTTTGGTCATAAAATTAATTCATTGTATTTAAATTCTAGGAAATTCAAATCTGACATTGTATTTAGTAACAAATGAAACCATGGGCATTTTGCCTCACCAACTAAAATACATTTAATTAAGTGCAAACAGATCTTTAATTTCGAATTCCATCGACTCCAAACACTTTCTTCACACAGCCGCAACAATCTCTGTAAGATTTTATCTGTAGGATTTTCTTTTTTCGAATTCTGAATTTTTCACAATCTTTGAATGGCTTCTATTAAGAACGTTTGTGCATTTTCTCAATTGATTTTAAATTAAGCACCAGTTGAGAGACTGAAAGTGCTTTTTATGCTTGAAATGTGTCGTTGACTTTAGCGCGTTCGAATGTTTTTGCGAATACTTTTCGCGCAATTTAAATTTCACATCAAGTTGTAAAAAGTTATTCAGATTCATGTTTTGTACCTTGGAATAAAAATCTTGGATATGATTTTATTTTTGCATATTTTGTTTGACAAAGGTTAACTATGAGGTCGGCAATTTTTTTTTGTTCAGAAAATCTTATCGCATTGAAATCTGTGAATGAGTTTAAAATGTATAAATTTTCTTTTTTTAATTTTGTGTTTGATGGTTGAAGAAATACTTTGAGAATCTTTCTTGAAAATTTTACAATTTTGCTTTTCAAATTGCATAATGCATTTTAATCTCAAATTTATTAGTAATATTCAATAATTCTGACAATAAGTATACAAACTTTCCACCACATCCATTAAAATTTTTAATTAGTAATGAACCATCGTTCTCGGCAATTTCACTTGAAATGAGTTTGTAGCACAGACTAGTTTTTAAATAAACATTCTCTACATCAACTTTGAAATTCGCTCATAAATCAAAATCAGAAATTTTAAATATTTAATTAAATTATCCGAAAATAGAATTCATTCAAATTTCAAATGTGTATTTTCTCAGTTTTGAACAGATGGTAAATCCATTTATAATTTTATTTTAGTTAAAAAAATCATCAGAACGGATTTGAAGAGTATTGCTAAAATTGTGCTCGTTTATTGTTATTTTGGTTAATTTAAAATTTATTTAAATTTTTGAAAAATTCTGAAAATACTTTTTATTACTTATTTTTACGATAAATGCACAGAAAATATACCAGAAAGTTAAGATACAATAGTTATAAATGATTACAATATTTTTTAAATTCCGCTGTAAAATTTTCTTACTTTCACAAACAAATGGTTGTTTATAATTTCTTTGATCGAGAACGATATTATCAATACAAATCAGATTTGAATCGAAACTATATAATGTACATTCTATTTTTGGCGGAGCAAGTAAATATTGTAATTTATATAGAACAAATATTTAAATGAAATTTTATAAAGCTCATGTTTTAATTATAAGCTCATAAAAATTGATATAACGCTTTGTTTGCAATACAAATTCTCTACAATCGAGTGTCATGCCAAAAAAAATATTCTTGTTTATTCTTTCAATCCCTGACTTTAATTATTTTCTTTAATTATCTTTTTAAAGTTATGCAAGAAAATATTTAAATTACTTTAATGAGTATTTTGAAATGTGATTATGAGCATTATTTATGAGAACATGTGTCTGCTTTCTACCTTTTATAATTGAAATTATGCTCACATATTTTTATTTGAGTTTTCTCGCACACATCTAATAAGCATTAATTAAAAATTTGTCAAAGCTGTCCGAACATATTTTTTATTTTAATTGTTTACAGATCACATCAATTAAAGCATATTTATCTATTTCAGTTTATAATCTTTTTTTCAGAGACAGCTCTGAAATAGGGTTTCTCAACCGGTTTTTACCGGTAGTGAAAAACCGGTTTTTCGGGTGATTTACCGGTATTCGAAAACCGGTTTTTAAAAACAAAAATACCGGTTTTTTTATTCATTCATTTGATCATTAATTTAGTTTTAATTTTGAAAAAATGTAAGACCAAAACCCAAATTTTTCAAAATGCCGTCTTCATTTACTCTTTTGAACTTGGCAAAAAAACTACACATGTCTTTATTTGACGTCTCAAATGCATATAGATAATGAAATATTAGACACAGGAGAGGTTAACAATGGATCCTTGATATCCTCATTTGAACAAGAGATCGAAAAAAGTTTAATGACTAAAAGTTCTACAAAAGATGCTTTTAAGTGCATGTCGAAAGAATTGAAGCTATATGAGGCGATTTTTAGAGCCCAAATTTAAAGAGCTTTCTGAAGGTTCAAGACTTGCTCAAAGCTCAGTGACAAGTGAATTAGCGCCCTAGTTTTTTTTTTAAGTTATTTTAAATGGAAGATTAATTTATCAGATTAGAATAAAGTTGAGATACTTAACTAATTTTAGAGAAATACTCAAGAAATACTAATATTTTAAATGAAAAACTGAAAACCGGTAAAAACCGGTAAAACCGGTTTTTTTGGATAACCGAAACCGAAAACCGGTTTTTAAATTTACCCGGTATTTGAGAAACCCTACTCTGAAAGATATGTGAGAATATGAAATTTTCGCAATAAAACGAGATAAATTGGCATTTTAATTTAAATTTCCCGAATACAAAACTTTAATCACTGAATAATCACAAAATGTGTGTTGAGCAATCAATTAAATTTTCATCGTAATTTCGATTTGATTTGAACGAGAAAGTTATTTTAATTTTTCACTGTGGGGTCTTCATGGGTCGAAGTTATATTGGCCTTTTGAACCAACTTGTGTTGAGTTTTGTTTTGGCAATTTATAGATATATTGTGTTAAATTTAGCTTTTTTGAAAAATCATTTCAATAAGATATTAATACTTTAGACCGGAATGAACCCCTAATTTTATTTCATAACAAGTAATTAATCAAAAATTCAATTTATTATTATATGCAGTTTATAATGCTTTTATTGGTTTTTGGTCAGAATATTCCCAAAATTGTTTCGATTATCATATTTGAGTTGGCTGGATGAACACTAATGAAAACCACTGTTTATAAAATTATCTCTACGTACAAATAGATTGATGACAATTCGATGTAATTAAAAAAGTTTGACTAATACAAAATTTAATTGAAAAATGAATAATAAAATTACTGGGATTGTTAATGTTTTTGCTAAATTACAGGAAATTACTGAAAATATGTTTCAGAAATGAATTTGGATAAACTCCCAAAGCTCATTATTGAATGCCATTGATAAAGCTTTTCATGAAAAAAAGAATCGGCTTTTGCGAATATGATTCATTTTCTTTAAGGACGGATTTGAGAAAACCTCTAAAAAATCGAATTAATTTAATTGAATCAAAGTGCTTTTGTTGCCAATTTTGCTGTTCCGTCGCTGATAAAAAGATATTTTTTCTTTTTACCATCAACACAATCTTGAGCATATACATTATACAATCAATATGCGTATTTTGATACAAGGAAATAATGTTACAAAATATATGATACATCAATCTTCTATCACTGGCTGAATAACGTAAAAGAGATCTTTGAGTTCTCTCAAGATTTATTAGAAGTTTATTTTAATAAAGTATCAGTTTAAATGCAAAACATTTGGTAACTGAAAATGTTTTATTAAACAACAATGAGAAAATAACGAAAAAAAAAATTACTGTTCGCATTTAGTTTTAACATAATATTATTAATTTTTTTCAGCAATTTTTATATAATTTTTACACGCGGATTATTATCAGAAACAATAAAACAAAATATGCTCTCTTGAAAAAACCTTCTAGTAAACCTCAAACATTTATCATGAAACATCTCATTTATTTTAATTTTTTGCAGAAGCACAAGCAAAAGACTTCCTCAAGCGATAAAATTGAAGAGGCTGTGAATTGTGATATAACTGATAATAATCAATCAGACCTAAAATCACAAACTGGAGAAAAAGCGCCCTACAAAAGCAAACATTCAGAAATTTTTGGAAGGTATTATACAATCTTTTATTGCAATTAAAGAATCTATTTAGAGTAATGACCTTGCAAACTAACCAATTACTCGATTTTTGTCACGTTTGTTAGGTATTTAGTGGCAGCTCGAGATTTACAAAGAAGCGAGGTGGTGATCCAGCAACTACCACTGGTAATTGGGCCATGTGCTGATGAAAATGTGCCAATATGTTTGGGATGTTACACGAACATCTCTGAGTTGGAAAAGAAGTACAAGTGTCCAGGATGTAAATTTCCCATGTGCTCCA
The DNA here is from genome assembly GCA_038502155.1 of Parochlus steinenii. NCBI lineage: Eukaryota > Metazoa > Arthropoda > Insecta > Diptera > Chironomidae > Parochlus > Parochlus steinenii. The sequence continues at coordinate 3,927,226 of JAXCIN010000047.1, read as the reverse complement.
GTAAATGCTTTGGAATAAAAAAAGCTGCTGGCCATACTGCTTTTGAATGTTCTTCTTTTAAGGTCAGCTGATTTGTTAAGACGATTTGATCGTTCAATAATAAATAAATGTTTCAAGGATCACGTCATCTCTTCTTTTCTGACAACCAACGACAAAAAAGAGAACCAGCAGATTTATGAAGCAATTTTAACGCTTAGGTAAGCTTAATATATATTCAGTTATTCTCAAAGCTCACGTTAACATCGTGAAGATGTCTCTTATTGAAAGATGAACACCCAGAACGCTGGAAAAAGATCAACGAAATGGAAGCACATAATGACATAAGGAAACAAATTCCAACTATATGGGAGAGGAACCAAAAAGCGATTGTTGAAAGGATAATCAATCAGTGGAATTACAAACAGTTTTCTGAGGAAGAAATTCATACTATTTGTGGTATTTTGGAGGTTAATTCTTTTGAAGTTGGCCAGAACGGATGCAGAGCTAGAAGCTTATACCCTGAAGCATATTTGTTTGCTCATGACTGTCAACCAAATACAACTCATACAGATGATCCTTTGTCATATCGACTTACTGTTAGAACCACCAAGAGTTTGAAAAAGAATGAAATTATTACGTTGAGCTATTCTTATACTTTACAGGTTTGTTTTGAAGGCTTCATTAATATTAGCTTAATATTTAGAACATTTTGTTTGCTCAAGTCTAATACAACAATGAATTTTTACTTATAATTAATCTTTTACTTCCTCAGGGTACTCTAAAAAGAAGGGAGCATTTACATGACTGCAAGTTTTTCTGGTGTTTCTGTGAGAGGTGCAAAGATCCCAGAGAATTAGGAACAAACTGCAGCACACTTTTGTGTAAGGATTATATTTGAAGCTATTATAATTATCTGAAGCAACTGACTGATTTATTCTCAGGTCCAAAATGTAAAAACGGTCACATTCTCTCAACAAACACTTTAAACCAAGATGCAGAATGGAAATGCTTAAAATGTGATTACAAAATTCTTGGTAAGCTCGTCCTTAATTTACTAAATAATCTCTATGATGAGCTGGAAAAAGTAGATGGCAACGATATAAAAGGCTATGAGAGTTTTCTGGCTAAATACCGCAACGTTTTGCATGAAAATCACTACATTTTTCTTTCGGTGAAGCACAACTTAACATCATTGTACGGAAAATCAGATGGGTATCTGATTAATGAAATGTCGGTACCATTGCTAAAGCATAAGGAGAAGTATTGTCGAGAATTTCTGGAGATCGTTAATGTTCTGGAGCCCGGCTATTCTCGACTCAGAGGTGTGGTGATTTATGAACTACATGCACCAGTAATGGTTCAAATTACTAGAGAATGTGAAAGTGGCAAAATGAACAATGAAGATATTAAAAAAAGATTGAAGGAGGTTGGTTTTTTTGTTTTCTAATCAGCTTTTTTATATTATATGTTTGCATTATTTCAAGGTTATCGTCATGCTTAAAGAATGTAGCGAAATTTTGCAGCTCGAGCCGATAGGATCGACGGAGAACATGATGGCGTTAGCTGCTAAAGATGCATTGAAAAAAATTGGAAATATTTAAGTAAATATTTATTGTGTATTTTCTCTAAAATAGACATTTTTATATTGAAAAAGAATCAAATTTTGGTTTTTTATTTCTTTAAACATTTCAGTCAATTTGTGAGTTTTGCAAAAAATTCTCGGATTAAAAAAACTTTAAAGTGAGGTGGGATGTTCGCATTTGAAGTATATTCTGTAAAGTGTCAATTGATTTAGCATTTGCACATTTTACAGTACATTTTGTTGATTTGAACTATAATTATTCATCTTAGCAAATAGAATCAAAAAATAGTTTGATTGGATACAATGATAACATTTTATTCGGTAAGTTTATATTTTGGGCAACTAACAGTTCAATAATACTTTAATAATTCAACAAAACCATCTGTTTCAGCAGAAGGAAGGATGCATAAATATTGGATACATAAAATAGAATTTAAATAAAAATGTTCATCAAATCAAATAAATAACTCCTAAATACATTGAATACATTAAAAGTCTCCCGAGAGGCAAATTTTCTAATAGAAAAATAGTTCTGGGAAATTGTTTTCATAGATTGGCTTTTGAGCCTGCTGTTTTGGATTACCAGCAGAAAAAGTCTCAATCTGGTTATGGTTATAGTTCACCAAAGGTCTTTCATTGGCCAAAGATGTGAAGAGTTCGTTTAGTTTATTCTGAATCATGTCGTGCTGTAGAGTATTGATGAAAAGAAAAATTATTTAAAATCAAAATAAATAAACATGATAATGATTACCTTGGACTCAGTGAACTTGACTAGATCATCAAAATCTTTCTCCTTCAGCGTCTTTACTAACTGCTTCTGCTTCTCTTTGTTTTTGTAGCTCTGGTCTGCAGCTGGTTCAGTAAGAATTCGCTTCATAGCTTCAAAATTGAACTCAACGGCCAACGGTTTCTAAAAAAATTTCAATTCAATTGAACAATTTAATAATTACCAAAAATAATGCTTCTTACCCGCTGAACTCCTGGTGAACTGCTAACACTATCGATATCGTTATACGATAAATCTGCAATACTCCCACGAGTTGCGGTATCCACCCAAGAATGACGATGAGCAGCACTATCAAACTGGCTCAATGCATAAGGAGTTCCCAGCTGCAATCTATTATGTTCAATACCAGCTGATTGTAAACATTCAGACAAAGCCAATTGATCCAACATTAAATGAGGGAATTCCAAATTGACTGTTGTCATAGACGAACGCTCGGAAATAAGAGGAGGCAAAAGGTGTGGAGCATCTTCCATTCGAGCTTCAACTATCTTCTCAGCATAATCAATAATGTTGTTGATGCCTGTAGTCCTTCCTAGTAAAGCTAACATCGAAATAACAATGCAATGCAAACTGCAGCGATGTTTGGAAGTTAGTTCTGCTGTTGTGATGGCAACGTTTTGAATTCTATAATGAAATTCGATAATAAATATTTACAATCGATTTTGGATTAACTTATAGTTTGACACTCACCCTAAAACAAACAGCAAAAACTCCTGGACTGTTTCACTGCAAGACATTTCTGTAATCATCAATGCAGCTGTATTATAAGCTGAAGTAATAGCATCATTTTGGTCATCCAGTGACATTGCTTCAATGACCGCCTGTTTCATATTTGCGCCATATTTGTGCGTAAAAATAATATCGGAGCGAGAAGGAGACTCCAAAGACAAGGAAGCATAGCTTTTGATGGTTATAACGTTCAATATCAACTGGTTTTGATGACGGTCTAACAATGCTTGCAATATTTGCATAACAATAATCCTTGTTGGGATATGTGGAGCTCTAGCCATTTTTAAGAGTGGTTGAAGGAACGAAGCTGGGAATGCTTTTTCGAATGACACGGTGCGATATTGAACACCAACCTTCAGTAAACTCTTTAAAAGAATATTTTGCAGCATTTGATCTCCTTTGCTCTTCTTGGAGAGATCTGGAACAGTGTTCATTATGAACAACATTATTTCTATCTTTTGATAATCTGGATGATGGTTCGCAAATTCTCCCAAGGCGTTAATAAGGGCCTCCTAAAATTATATATGATTTTTTTACACATTGTAAAAATTTGATTTGAAATATTTATTTACCTGATACTGCGCTTCCTCACCAGTTATTTCATGCTTGGTGCTCACACTGGTCTTCAAATGCGTCAACAAGTTATTAATGATGTCTAAAGCTGAAGGTCCAACACTTTCTCCAGCAGCAATGGCTATTATCTTAGATAAAACGACAGCTAAGGAAGTTCTAGTTTTTGGAGATGACTCCTTCATTCGATCTAAATGCGCCATTAGGCGTTCTACAACAGTGTAAGAATATTGTGGTTGAATAGAAAGCATCACTATTCTAAAAGTGTGTATGGCAAAGATGTTTGGCACCCATAGCTCATGACTATCCAAATGCAAGAGCAGTGGTTCTAAAACAGCTCGAATGTGTCCAAAAGAAGCTCGAGAGACAAGTTCTCTTAAAACTGACTCAGCCAATAATGGTGGCGTAGAAGGAGTTGATTCTTCATTAGTTTCCAAAGGACCAGACTGCATGTTAAAGAGCAAAGAAGGAACGATTTTTTCCATATGCTGTTTATCCCAAATATTCTCGACCAAATCATCTGAGACAGTTTTTCTGATCACTCCTTGCAATCCTTTGATTCCTGCCATTCTAATGCTGTTGCGAAGCTCAATCTCATCATTACTGCCGTGACACATTGATGAAAACTTAGAGATGAAGAAATCATACCGACGATGGTAAGATGGAGTGTCTTCTTCGATATTCGCGAATTTTACAAACTAAAATATAATTATCAAATCAATAATATAAAATTTCAAGGAATTATTATTTTTTAAACTCACTGAATTAGTTGCCATGATCTGTAAGTTAGGGTTGGCATCTTCCATTAGTTTCTGTACCATTCTCAGGAATGATTCAACAAACAAATTCAAAGTTTGGGCGTGACAAGCCATAAGTAACAAGTCCATTGCCTCCATAGCTATTTCTACGAGCCTAATAACAACAACAAACGTCCATTAGAATCGATTTCACACCTTATTTCAATATCTTACTTGTATTTTTTCCTGCCAATGTCCTTAGATGCTTTCTGATACAGGTACTCGCCAATCCGATCCAACTTTTCTGGGGAGCTCAGCGAATAAAAGGTCAACTTTTCCATATTAGATTTCACGAGACCATCTTCTGGGTTATCTGGGAATATGTTGTCTACAAGCCGCTTGTATCTTGGCCTTAGGGCAGAACAACAACCGCAGCAACCTAAAATCAATAGACTCATTAGAATTATTCTAAGATAGTGAGCTCATTCTAAAGTTCAAAAATTCAAGGTGAATGTAAATATTGCTTGATTTTGATGATTATGATGTACTTACTAAACATATTCAACTTTTTGGAACAACTACAAACTAATATACTTTAAGATGACTTAAATTAAAGGTTTTTCCATGATTTTAATGCTTAAAAATCATTTTAATTTATTTTTTCAACTTTTCAACCAAAAATTGTAGTCACTCTCTCACACTATCAAATTTCTCTCAGCTTAATCGGACTCTACAACTGAGTCAACAGCTGACGCTCTCCGTAAAATAATAGAAGCTGGATTCTAGTGTTTTTAAAATTTGAAGATTTCATATGCGGTCCTCTTAAAAAATTCTTTTTAAAAGCTGGATAAAAGCTAAATTTCACGAATCATTTTTGTCATGAATGAAATGCATGCTAATTTGCAAGAAGAACTTACATCCTTCGGTGCATCTTTGAATTGTTTTTTCAATAAATTCTGGCATCTCCAATTCAGTAGAAAAGCAACATTTAATTAACGCCATCCTCTAAAAATAATTCATTGATATCATGTCAAATACATCAGGATTGATTTTAAAGCTTACGGATTTTTATCGATTTTTAACTTTTTCTATGAAGAGTTTTGAACTTTTGATGTTGCAGCAGCAAATTTTCAATTAAAAGTAGGTTTTAGTATGCAAACTTTAAAGATATTTATAAAACTAGCATTTTTAACTAAAAATGGACTTATTTTAACAGTCGATTAATTTCTTTCAAACTAAATATCTAAACAAGGATATTTTCACAATAATTCAATAAAAATATCCCTAGCGCACAGTTGATGTTACAATAAAATATTTTTACTGATTTTCAGAGAAATTTATGGAATAAGGTTGATATTTTAAGCTCGCATAGTGCAATAGGGTGGTTTTCCAAGCAACAAAATATTTATTCAGAAATTTTCCCGCCAAAGAAAACGCGCAGGACTGGGAAATAATTTTCAATTGAAAGAATCTCAACGAATTTAAACTGTTTAATTTTTCGTGGAACAAATAACTCAGACAAAATCAAATATTTGGCTAAAATTCGGCTAAAATAGTCAAAAGAAAATAATTCCTTAAAAGTATGGGTCAAATTGAAGTAATTTATTAAAAAAATTTGAAAAAGTTTTAAATGTTTTATTCATAATTACGACATAATTATGATATTCAATGCAAAAGTTTTTTAAAATTTGTCAAAATATTAAAATCTCCAAAAATTTCTAAAAGCTAAATAATAAACACAGCAAGCCATAAACTACAGATCCAAAAATGACTCGCAAATAATACAAAAACAAAAAACAAAAAAAAACAAAAAAATCAGCTCGTAATGTTTTTTGTACTTGGAGTGAAAACTTGTCACTTTTGAGGATATAATTTAACAATCAATCATTTTCATTTTGGACAACTTTTTAAAATCTTTGAATATCTTATAAGATTTTATTTTTTTAGTACATAGGAAATGTTTTTGATTATATCTCTGTACAATTACATGTCTTTGTTTGTGCTCAAGAAATAGAAACCAAGTAAGATTTGATATATTTAATTCAAAAAACATTTTTTTTTTAAATAATTTAAAATTCACCCTACCAAATTTGTGCAAAAATTCTATTTCTGCGACACAAAAGAAAAGAAATGCTAAAATGTGAAGTAGAGTCCTTTATCTATTGTGATAAGTTATCTATTGTGATAACTGATGGATAATAATTGACGTTTCTAATGATCTGTCAGAAAAAATATAATAGACAAAAGTGTGTAAAATGTATTTATACACACATTTGTCTATTACTATTACATTTTTTCTGACAGATCAATAGAAATGTCAATTATCCATCAGTTATCACAATAGATGACTTATCACAATAGATAAGGGACTCTAACTTGTAAGAAAGAAATATCAGAACACTGTTTGAATAACAGGTTTAAATGAACATTAAACCGACTCACACTTGGCCAGCATCCACTCAATAAATATCAATTCATATGAGAAAAACAAAAAACGCCAATATAATTGCCCAAGATATGCACAAGATACCAAAACCATCTTAATTTAAATCTCAACATTTTGCTGGTGCGCTGGTGGTGTTTGAGTCTCTACACTAAATACATTGAATATAATACAACAATCTCTTAAACAATATTGAACAATGTTTGTATGAGGATTGAAAATGAAATATTTTTTCTCCAGATAGCTTTAGTCGCGAATATGTTGTCAAAGTGTTAATTTCGGAAATTTTAGATCAAAGCTCAGTTTCTTTGATTCTTTTTATTTTTATTTTTTCTGTGTTTTTTGATGCTTTTTGCAAGTGATTAAAGAGGGATTCATTAATTAAAAAATTCGGTACCGAATTTCAAAAAAAGCAAAAAAAGTTGATTTTCTAGTAAATATCTTATTACAGAAAATAGTTGGAAAAATTAAAAAATAATATTTTAAAAAGAATAAAAATCAATTACTTCAAAATATATACCAAAAAAGTGGTGATACCAGTTGAAACGAAAATATTGGATTACAAATTTTACGACAAAATAATATGTAAGTGATTTAAAAGAACCTTTTTATAGCTAATTCCAGGAAAGTTAGAACACCAAAAAAAATTAAAATTCCGGAAATTCCATCGTATCAGACTCAAGTGTGTAGGAAACTTCTCAATTTACCGTCTCTTCCGAAGATTAATCTGTTATCTCTTTTGAAGTCCTGAATATCAAGTTTACAAAAAATATTTTTCTTAAATCTGCAATTAAGTTATTTCGAGAGAATATATATTGAAAGTTACAGCTTATTAAATTCATGCCATTATACGCTTAACATCGTTGTTTCAAAATATTCAAGGATTTCATTTAAACTTGAAAATTATTACTGTTCATCTGATATTTCATGTTGTTCCAACTTTCTGGTAATCTGCTAATAATCCAAAACAGTAACAAAAAAGGCTCAGGAAAATGTCTCTAAAAACAAAACAACAATTAGAAAACTAGCAGAAAATTAAAACTCAATAGGATAAGAAAAAACTTAAAATCAGTTGCAGGTTGCAACTACCAATATACCGTGATATAAGTAAATAACGAGTAAATAACGAGGAAACTGATTAATAAAGTAATTCATTAACATAACCTTAATATTAATATCTTAGCTTCCTTTCACTTTCCCGTATTATTTACAATTATGATTTAAATTTTTTGGTAACTAAAAAATTATTTTGTGACTATTTTGTGACTTTTTCGACTCATTTGACTTTTTGGGCAGCCATCAAAAAAGACCTCCAAAGGACACTCCATAAAATGCAAATTACTTGGCAAAAAACCTATTTGTTGGCTTTTAGCGCAAAATAATCGCAAAAATCTATCTTTGGGAAACTATCGTTGGCAAGTAAGTAAGTTTGCAATGTTAAAAAACATTTTTATGCTGTTTTTGGTCAATCACAGCGCAAATCTTATGTAATATTTTGTGCCTGCGAGCTGCCTGGTGTTGAGCATATTCAATATATTTTCAGAGCTCTTTGAAGCATTGATCACTGTTGAAAATGTTTGTGGGTTTTATCTATTCATTTTTCTTTAATGAGCAAATAATTTTTTTTCATGAATTTTGTTGTATTACTTTTAAAATTGCAAACAGAACATTAAGCTTAAAAGTTGTGTATTTTGATGATCTGTACTTTAGATTACATATTTAATAAACGACACAAAATTTACAGCAGTGCCACCCGCTTTGGAAAAACATTTCAAGTTAAAGTCTGTTGCATAATTGGATTTTAAGTTGGTCAGTTGCTTGGCTCCATGTACGTACGTCGTCTCCGATGGTAATTCTACTTGCAATTAATTTCTCAGATTATCGCAAAGATCACAAAAATCACAAAATATCTCAAAGAATCCACCACAAAGCACTGGAATATACATGAAAAAATGGCAGAAAAGCACCTTAAAGTGACCATAAAGCGCTTTCCTTTGGACTCATACAATTAACAATTATTGAATTATCGTCTGAGTTGTGGCTGTAAACAATTAATAATTGTTTAAACATGCTGTATAGAGTATTTCAACATTGTAGCTTATTCTGAACTAAAATTCATTGAAAATCCAGTAAATTCAGTAACTCCAGTAAATGGTAAGCATAAAGAGCAGACATTGTGTTTTCTTGATAAAAGAGTCAAGGCGACTTTATTTAATTTTTCCTCGATTTTGTGAACAAAGTGACTGAGCAAGCTAAATGAGATATTCGAAATTCAGATTCATTAATTTTATTTTCATTTTTTTACATTTTTTCATTAATTTTGGCTTGGTCGCGACTGTGAAGCTTGAATATATCTGAAAAGAACAACTCAACTAATGAAATATTGAACAACTGCTACAAGAATTCCAGTTTTTGTGAATAAGATTAGCACATTTCCATCTCAAAATCACTCAGCTAATTATAGAATCGCTTGAATTCAATGTTGATAATGTAAATTATCTCTCGATGTTTAGTGCAAAGGTGTCAAAAGGCATTTTAAAGACCTACATGCGGTCGGAATCATTGAACGAAATTGTTTTTTTTTTACTTTAGATATTTGTTACTTGCTTGTGTATAAAGTTATAAATCAGACCTTTTATATCGTTTTAGCTGGCTTCTCTCGTTTTAGTTGTTTGCAGTGCTTCACATACATTTTGTTGAATTTTATAATATATATGTGATGCATGACCTTCACGGTGAAAATTGCATTAAAGGCAGTAAAGTTGTAGTGAACATACCGCATCTCGTTGCCGTTGCTTTATTTAGCGGTTGGTGTGGTGTTGTGGCTGCACAGCATTGATCTCTATTGTATGATTAATATACAATTATGTGTCACATATTATTCAATTCACTTTTCATAGTTATTTTTTGATTATTCTGGCCGTCATGTGTAAAATAGTATCTAGATTGTTTATTTGTGGTGTTTGATTACAAAAACTTGTACAAGCAGAAACACACCCATACTAAATCAATGAGTTAACTTAAATGTTATTAAATTTACATTAGTTTTTATTTATATTGTGTTTGAGTCTTCCCGATGGAATGAATACCTGTTTTCAGAGATTTTTTTATTATTGTTCGAGATGTTGTCGGATTTTGACATTTTGCCACATTTTATAGTTTTGATTTTTTACTTTTTTGTGACAAATAAATGATAGTGTATATGTATATTTTAATTTTGTAACCTATACATTATCGTATTTTTTAACTTTTTAACAGAGATAATTAATTTTGCTAATTTTTTAATGAAAACTTTTCATCAGTGAATTTAAGTTACTTTGGATATAAAGTGTTTTGTAAATTATTATTGTTCTTTAGCTCCTCGGAAATATCAGATTTATCTTTTATATTGAGTTTTGGATTATTTTATTTTAAAACCAGAATAAAATTGAATCACTTGAGTAGATATTTAAGCTTTCTGAACAACGATTCATTAAGCAGTTCATTGGAACAATGTTAGAACTGAAAGTTCGCTGCGGGTCAAAAGAAAGTGGGTTTAAACAGTTTTAACTTTCCAAAGGTCATCTTGCGCTAAACACTGATTCTATGTGAATCAACGTCATGTCCAAAAGTTAATGTATATTTGAAGATATCTTCAGCAAACCAAATCTCAAAGCACAAAGAAAATTTAATTTAATGTAAAATTTTTAATGTTATAGTCTTCAATTTTGTAATACGGTATAATATGTTGTCAACAAATATTATGAGTGAATGGGTTTTTCTTTGGTCTGTTGACTGTTCCATTGAAAATTGATATGATTGATTATTTATAGCTTCTACAAAGAAAAATTAATATTTCGTCATTAAATGCAATTCTACGTTTGCAAATTTTTGCTCTGAACGGTTAACATTTACTTTAAAAGTACATAGATAATTAAAATAGTCTTATAGAAACTAAATATAAAATTTACTATGTTAAACATTTTAAATTCTCGGAAAACTTTGCAAACAAATTTAAATTTTGGCATATTCTCTCAAATTTGGAATTCTTACCTCTTTTTACAGAGCAGAGCGGCTTTAAAACTGAAAAGTTGGTCACAGAAAATGGTGACATCATTTTTATTGAACTATTTCATGGCATTTTTGCAGTGTGTATATGTTAAAGTTTGTTCAGCACTTATACATGCTCCAACTGTTTGAGTTGCAAACACCATTTATTCAGTTTTAATTGCTATGCAAATAAAGGTTCTTTCACATTTTTTCATATATTTAGCGTACGATTTTCGTAAGACTGATTAGAAACTCAAAATTCCTGGTAAAGTTATAAGATTTTTTTTTAACTTCTTATGATTTATCATATTTCAGTGTTTGCGTTTCATTTAAAAAAATTCAAATTCTGAAAACGCCGCGAAATGAACAAAAATTACCGAAGAGAAATTTAAAAGTCAATAAAAAATTGCATACATTTGTCATTAGAAGCTTAAAATAAAGATATTCTTTCTGCAAAGTTTAAAGTTTGACTGATATTTTCAAATTTTCTGTGAATAAAATTTTTTTTAAATGTCTATAGATTTTGCAGGTATTTTCCAATCTTGTATGCTTTATGATCATTTTGTGTTTTTAGTATTTGAAGTAGCTTGATTCAAGTTGTATCTTGAGATTCGTCTCAAAATAATAAAACGACAATGATTTCAAAATTCTTCGAAAAAAATTCAAAACACTCAAAAACAGAAATATCTTTAAACAAGTTTTGATAATGGGTCTATAAAACTTCAAGGTCAGAGATTTCAAAGTCAAAGAAATGTATATGTGCGGATTTGCTTGCTCTTCAGTTATCATTTTTTTTTCTCGATTCATTTCAATTATTTCATTAAGTATGCAAAATTTTTTTTCTTTGACGGATTCATATTAATGTATGGGAATTATAGGTATGAATTTTTAACACGGTAAGACAAATTTGGATTGTTGAAAATATTGGTGGGTGCCACTATATAGAAATACTAGCTGATAGCTCACTGATCATAACTGTATACTCAGAATATCTCTATCGGCTAAAGTTAGTCTTATATTTCAATTTTTATTATAATACAAAAATGTGCATGAATGTGTGGCATTATTGAATTATATAAAATCATTTAATTATTACTTACTGTCCCGCTCGATTTCGATTTAATGATTTAATTAATTTAATTATGGACAAACTGTTGAGAAAAAAGATAATTGATTTCATTTCTATCGCTAATTTTTATTAAATTTGTCGTAAATCAAGCTATGAATTTATGAAAGACGAAAGTTGATAATTTAAAACCTGTTGAACTATTATACAAAAATATATTAAAAATTTGAATATGTAAACTTGTTAGTTCATAATAGATACTAGATTTGTATTTTTATCGATAAGGTTTTTATGATCTTCTTGGAATAATTTATTAGTTGGTTCAAGACTTTTGAAATTTCTAGAATAGATTCGATGGTACAAAATTTACATGTTAACATGATCTTTTGTAAAATAAATAGTTCAGGTTTTGGTCTTTTTTAATAATTATAAAAAATTTTAAATATGACCTTTATTAGCTCTTTCAGCAAGCTCTTATTTTCGTGAATCTGGTAATTTTGCACTTAACTTCAATATGCGATTATACTCTTAAAAATATGACAACATCTCATAACTTAACAAATTTCCTGAATTTTTTCCCGGAAAACCGCTTATTTAAATCCCCAATATCGTATCGTTAAAAATATGTGTAACATCATAAGTTGTTATGTTATAGTGAATTCGTCTAAAGGCAATAATATAATGTGAAATTAGGCGACATAAAAATTCGAATGAAGGTATCATTTCGCATTATTTAAATAATTTATTATTTTTATGATGCTTTGCTAATTCCGGTTAATTCGTTTATTCTGTGAATTCGTCTCAGGTAACACCCATTTTCACGATGTTACGAATTTTTTTACTAACAAATAATACTTATTAGAGTTCTACATATTGATTCAAGAGTATGAGAGCTCCATTAATAAACAATACATAGAAATGATTTGTGATGAATATTTTTGTAAGAAAATTTTCATGTCTTAATAGATTTTATGAGTCAAACAAACATTTTATTGAACTTTTATCGAGAATTATCTCGGAATTATCAAAGTTTATGATATTTTGGCCACAAAAACGTGTACTCCGGGCAATTTATTATCAATTCGATTCGCTTTGATTTTCAAGATTTTCATCTTCTCATATCAATAGTGAAATATTACATCGTAAAAGATCCTGTGATTTTCGAAAAATAGGAAATTTCCCAGTAAATTATTCATCAGTGGTTGTAATAAATATGAGATTAACACCATAAAACACTTAATATGTTAGTTTGCAGTTGGAACATAATAATTAACGATTTGGTAGATCCAGTAATAAACAAATTAATAAAATTAAAGAAAATAATGGATTAAACAAGTTAAAACTGTAATTAATGAATTAACACTTTATGTCAATCAAGTTCAAAGCTTAAAAAATGTTCACAAAGAGCGTTATTAAACATGTAGTTTATTAATCCTTTTAATCCCTAATATTTCTCAAAACTTTACACAAATAATTCAAAAATTATAATTGAACAAATCTCCTGATACCAAAAAATGAACAATCAAAATTTTCTCTTTTGCAGGATTTTTGTGGCGCAAAAAGTTTCATTTTTATAGTCGACACATTAAACTCTGCTGTATATTTTGATTTTGCCAAGAAAACGACTGACTAGTTGTGTTAAGTAATTATAAAAAAACGCAGCCAGAGAGAAAAGTTGTACTGTTGTAATGGAAAGTGATATTTTGCATAAATCCAATTTCAATAATAACAGTAATTCTGGACCCAGAGTAAAATTTAATCGAGATGTGCATGTGAAGAGATACGGTCAGTTAAATGATAGATATCAGATTAAGTATTCTTTTATTTGAAATATTATAGAGTTATAGACAGAAAAAGAAATTTACACATAATTCCGGCGTATAATTTAATTAAAATTTTAATTACAATGTACTTTATTGCGATTTCTTTCTTTAATTGGGTTTATTGGATGATTGAACCGAAAAAATTCATTTTTAAGTATTAAAATGAAACAAAAAAACATGTAGTGATTGTTCCATCATTAAAGAACTGAATTAAATACTCAAAGTCCTCTATATTAATTGATAACATTGAACTTAACCTTTAATTTTTATTAAAATATTCAAAAAAATAATGTATGCTCCAATAATTTTTGATATTCCATAATTATTTTTAAGAATGTTTGCATTAGCTTCTAATAATCCTACCTCAACCATAAATTGATACAGACTACTTAGTGATTGAGTTTTTTCATCTTTCTACTGATCATTTTCATCAGCAAAAACACCAACTGACCTAGTGTTGACCTCCCGGCATCCAGTTGACCATTTTATATTTTAATGTAGACATAAACGCGCAAGCAATGCAAGTCATTATTCTTCGAAAATAATTAATGACACTCTTTATAAAAGACGATATTTGAGTAAAGAGCCGTTAAAAGCATCCAAAACATGGCTAACAATCATTCAATTCGGAAGACCATTCAATTCAAGGTCAGACGACAAAAAACCTGGAAAACTAGCAACTTTAACGTATTATCTCTATTATTCTTTTCTGGTTCGGAAAAGGCGTGAAAATGTCACCAAGCTTGTATAAGCTCAATTGACCTTAAATGCGTGTTCAAATCACATCTGTTGCATCCTTGATATGAATTGCTTTAAATAACTCTTACCTATGCGCTGCAATAAACGGAAAAACAATATTTTGGTGTTACTGCAGTTGTTTACTTGGCTGTTCACGTGAGAAAAAGGTCCATTCAGCTCTGACCACTCCACAAAGCAGCGACTGGCACGTTACAAAAATGCTTTTAGAGCTATTAACTTTTTATGTTAGTTTTTTCAGTTTTGTCTAAAACAGTTTTGCATACACCAATATAACTTTTTTATTTGATCAATTCGTAGGTGTACGTCTTTTTTAAAATTCATTCAGAAATTCGCGAAATGATTTTGTGGTGTAGCCAAGAGGTTTTTATTGTAGAGGATTTGCAATTTTTATTTTAAACTTTCTAACAATTACCTCTTGATCTTATCAATTAAGATGATTTTGGAATATTTCTTTAAAGGACTTGTACTGACTTGATGCTACATGGACTTAACTTAATAATTCCTTACGAATTAGAGCCAGCTGGAAAGTAAACAAAAAAAATAATTATCAAATTCATCCTTTTTATTTAATATCCTTGCTCTAAACTAAATAATTTCGCTTAAAATATAAAGCAGCAAATAAAAATCAGTAAAATGTGTAACCACGCAAACTTCGTAAACTGTATTCAAAGGCCAGCCAACTAGCAAGACTTATATCAAATGAATGGAGCACACTTTTTCAGCCTCAAAACAAAACACTCAATACACTTAATTCACTTAACAAATGAGTTCTAGCTAAAGTGTTTAAATCATCCTACTACCTTTAGACACTCGGCGTTAAAGCGTTGAAAATTCTGCAGAAAATCTTTAAAGAATCCGATTTGCAAGTGGTGAAGATTGTCGATTTTCACGCGCGATCACTTGATCGTGGACGTTCCATTCATTTTTTACTTCAAGTTTTTTAGTTTTGTGCGAGTTTTCTGTGTAAAATCCACTAAAATAAAGTATTATGTAATGCCTTGCCAGGCCATATATGTCGGCTCTTCGCCTATGGATTCAACAATAAAGAAATAATGAATCGCGCAGATGATAACTTTTGTTAGCGCAAAACAGCGATCAGTAATTGTTATTCCTTCCAAGCGAGCGCATTGAAATTTCTGAAATTAAAAACGCGTATTTAGTGGTTGACCTGTCTTTTTTGTTATTTTTTTGATCGGTTGGGAGTGTGATTTTTGAGTTCTTCATTCATTAGAAATTAAATAATAAATGAAAATAAATTACAGATATAAGCACGTAAATTTATGATGCAAAATGAAAGTTAATAAATTTCAATTCATCACACTATTTAGTCAATTAGCGATATTGGAATTAAATTAAAATGAAATAATTCTTCATTTGATAAAAAAAAAGTTGCATAAATATATAATAATTGATTCTAAAAGACAATTGAATTCACAACGATCACATTCCCCAGCTTTAAGTTTAAACTGTCCAATAAAACCAAGTCAATTAATTACATAATCAAGTTAACTGATGCGTAAACGATTGATTGAAAAATCGTTAATTAAATTGTGCGAGCATCATTAGCCAAGAACTGTTAATTGCTAGGTAATTGCCAATAATTGGGAAAAACATTTGTGCTTTTATTTCGAAGGTTCTGGCAATTACGAGCCAAATTCCAATGAATTGGTGACGCCATCCACACACCCACCTGCGCAGCACCAGCAAAAACAACCAACGATTTATTTTCGACGCGAACTCCCGCAAGATTTGTCGGAAGAGGCATTGAGGAGGGAAGCGGGTCAGTAAAGCTTTTGAATAAACCAAGAATAGGGAAATTCGAGGGATGAACAATGGATTTTTTATCGAATTAAATTTTAATCGAAATTTAAAAATTTGGTTTTTTCAAATGCTTTACAAACTTTCTAAATGAATTTTTTTTCCTTCGACTATCTTGAAAACAATAATCATTCAAATATATTTTTTTTTGTAGTGTTCATCCTTTAAAATATTTCCCTTTGCACTTTAAAATCAGTCTAACTTTTGTACATATTTTCAGCTCTGGTCCTCGAGCAAGCTAATCACTTTGGATCTTTGCCATTGCGCAAAAATCGTGGCAAACCACTACGACGCAGCATCAGCGATGCTTCTACTAAAAAACCAAAAAAGAACTCCATATTAAACCTCTTTGCAACTAACAGTAACATTAACGCCAAAAGCTCCTCCCTCGAGCCTGAATCGCCCAAGAAAGTCGAGCGCAGCAAAAGCGATGCAAGTCGCACAAGTAGTCTGAAGCGTGACAAACACAAGATACAACTGTCTAATAACCACACTAATAACGTAACCAACAGCAGTGATAGTGATATCCTACTAACCTCCACGCCAAACAAGAAGATTCAATTGAGTCCGATTACGGAAGTGCAAGGTCGTGGCGACTACTTCGATGAGGTGGACCGATCTAGCGAGCAGGTGGAAGCAAAAAAGAAGCCCTACCATTTTGGAAATATTGGTTTCACCAGCCATGAGGATCTAGACTTGATCCCAACTACAGAAAAGTTAACAAACAAGTCGATGAACTTCAAGACAATGGACCACATGCACTGTTCTCAAATGCCACCAGAAAAACCACAATTAACCAAAGGAGTGGCAGTCGACTCGATGATCAAGAGATTATCTCTTGAACGATTTTCTCCACCTCCGCAAATTCTAACAGCTGGTGGTTTTTCTTACACAAACGCTCACAGTCCTTTAAGTCCTTTACTTAGTCCCAAGCAGAAATCCTTATCGCCATTAACAATTAACGCTCCAGACAACGATGTGGTGTACGCGCAAGTGGTGTGTAACGAGTCGTCAAATGGTAACAAAAAGCACAAATCCACTATCCATAACACCATAAAAAAATATCGTTCAAATAGCCCGCCAAATACTAAACATAATAATTATAATTCAAATAATGATACAGTTGACTTTGGCGGAACCAAGTACCACAGTAAAAATATCAGCGATCCCGACGAGGGATTTGGTAATGAGCTGAAATCAAAATTTTCGGAAGATTTTACTTATCATAATGAGCCAGTTATCAAACCCACAATTAGATTGAGAGGACCAGAACGAGTTGGCATCACTAAAACTTTCATTTCTAACGATCAAGAGGAAAACAACGGATACAACGGCTATAACGATCACAATTTCCAAAACGAAAATAACTCTAAGATATTCGATATGCGTGATATGGAGTACAATGATTTAAGCTATCGAAGAGAGATTCTGGAGTCGAGAATCAAATCGCGAATTGGTGGTCTTAAAACAGAAACTACTTTTGTGCAAAAACAGAACAGGCACAACCACATTTCACCACCTCCAAGAACAAAAGATAGAAAATATCATAAATATGAGAAGAAAGAAATCATTACCAGATATTCTCCGGAAAGGAATCATCATGATGTTATTTCACCTGCCACGGATTTGAACTATCATTTGGAACAGCAACCGCTCAAATACACACATCGTGATTACACTGACAGTTCGTTGAGAAGCAAGAATCATTATTACAGCAAAAATGCTGATAGAGGAGACTCTGGGATCGAACATGATTATAGGAAAGATTCTACGGATGATCATAAATTGAGGTCCAGATTTAATATTGGGTGAGTGCAACATATTCAACTCAAATTACGCTTACCTAATCGTAGCAATTTCTAATGATTTTTGATTTTATTTTTTTCATTAAAAATCGTTTTGTATACTCATATAAAATCGCTTTTTCAATTGATCGTTAAGAAACTTTGGATTTACGAGATCGTTAATGACCTTTATGTGATTTTTTATGATTTCTACGTGACCGCTGAATGATTTTGCAAATGAATTATCAAAAAAATGCTTAAAATAGTCTTTATTTTATACCCTTTGCATGAGCACGCAAGCGCATTTCCGTAATTACTTTTTATTTAAATAAAATTTTTGTAAACACTTAAATTCTGAAAATATTATTTTTTTTTTTTTTAAATATCAAATATTTTACATTTTTACGACACACCTGTTCAAAAATTGTTACATAACATATCTAATATATACAATTTTTCAGTCGTAAATGGAATTACCAAGATGACATAATTGAGAGTGAGCTTTTCTTAATGAAAGAACGGAAACACACACAGGAAACAATTCCGCCGAAAATTCGAACTTTTGTGTACAGAGAGCGAAGCATTGATGATGGCTCACATTATGACCCTAATATCGACAAGCTAAATATTGCCCGAGAACACACACATAATAAGAAGGTTGTTAAAAATTTCATCAAAAGCCAAAAGAAGAAATCAGGAATTGAAAAAGTGAAAGAGCTATTTAAGCCGAAGAAGCCAACCATGGTGGAGCACAACGAGTTATCATCGCGTTACCGTGAATACTCGCCAAAGCCTGAGCCAGAAATTTCAGCACAGCAGCATATTGCCAATAGGAGACGGTTGTCAACTCCTACGTCTAGTCCAATAACAAACCGTTCAATATCTTTGCCACCAAAAACTATGAGAGGCAATAAAAACATTGCCACCAACGCAAAGAGCTCGACATTATTGAAGAAAGACAAAGAGAACATCAATAATTCGCAGAAATTCAGCTGGTTCTCATCATTGGATCGATTGTCCAAAAAAAAGTCAAAGGTAAATTTATTGTCCAATTTTAGGACAATTTCTATGAAAGTTAATGGAGTATATATCTTAAAATAAAATTTTTTTAGGAGTCCACTTTCGAGAAAACAAACTCACAAATATCTAAGTCAGATAAATCTTCAAGTATGAGAGCTCTTCCAACAAACTCCATGACGAATGGATCCAGTAAAACACTTCGGTTCTTTGGAGACACAGATAATGACGATACAATTTCGAAGGGTCGATCTAAGAGGTAGATATTTTTAGATAATTTTAAAAAAAAATTCTTTTTTTGATAAATGATTTTTTTTTTGTAGAATCTTTCATCAACACACATCACAACCCGTTCTTGAGGAGCACAGGTCATCGACATTGATTCGAACTAAAAAACCATATCAAACAAGTGCTTATGAATTAAATTCGACAAATGATGATGATTACTATAAAACTTATCGTACCAAGAGCATGTCACTACAGAATTTGAATTCTAGTAGAAAGCCAAAAAATAAGAATGTAAGTTAAAAATAGAAAAAATTAAAAGTTCAAATTTAAAAAATATATTTTATTTAAAATAAAGGTAACAAGATCCCGGACAGAACTACAAAATATATCAGAAAGCACTTCAGACACCGAAGTGAATGGAATTATTCCGCTAAAGCGTTATTCTCCTGTGATGAACAAATCTTTGCTTATAAATAAATCTTTACCACCACCAAGACCTCCGAAAACCAAAACTTTCTCCACAACATTGCCCAGGAATCATCAGTCAAGGAAATTCGACAGAGATGATGTAGATCGAACTTATTTACACCGCGATGTTCAAGAAGCTTCACCATTCAGAATAAAGAAGGATTTGTTTGAGAGCGAATCAAACCTTACGTCAGCCAGGAAAATGAGGGAACGTAGTTTGTCTTCTAGGTGAGTTTGAGATTTATTTCATTCAATCTTTTATATAATTTTATACCTATCTATCTACCTTCAGTCGTGAACGAGAAAGAAATGATAGTGATGCTAGTCAGCGTAGCGTAGTTTATCTACACGCCACAACAGTGGGTGATATTCCACAAACTGTAGGTCCTGATGGAAGAAGCAAAATTTCTGGTCGTAGCAGCGTGAAGACTGCAGTTCAAGAACAAAGGCCAATGTCTCGATCAGTGGCTCGTTCTGTGTCTATGAGTGCGCCTTGGAAACCAAAATTTAGGAGTGGAGAGTACGAAATAAATTATGCTCCTGAAAACAATCAAGTCGTAAGCATATTTGCATAGAAAATAGAATTATAATTTTTAACTGATAAAAAATTATACTCTTCAGAATCAAACAACGACCACATCAACAAGGACCAAAACTGCTTCCCGGGAAAGGCTATCCGATCTACACAGTCGTAGTGACAGGAGGTTGGACCTAAGCCACACGAAAAGAATTTAAACCACTTAATTAAGACTAAACTTTAAATTTTTATTAAAATTTAAAATAATTAAAAAGACTAACAAACCTCGATATAAAATTGCCTGATTGCAGGACATTTCGATTCTTTTATCTAACTGTTATTAATGAAGTTAATTTATACTGTTTGCCATAAAACCATTGAATAAAACTAATCCATGATCAATATATTTTCATGCATTAAAAATGTGGAGACTTTTCTTGTAAAAATTTGATAAACGTTTAACGTTTTTTGAAATGTTTTAAAATTTGGCGCCTGAAAAATTCAGCTGCAGCCAAGCCGCAGTGTAACTTCAAAACAATAACAAAATAATTGTTTTTGCATATGGATTTCATCATTTTCATCAATTCTAATTGATTAAATATGATATATTAAGAAATAGAACAAAGTATCGATGGAGTGCATAATAGACATCCAAAATTCATGCAGAACTTGCTTAGAAGATGGAGAATTAGAGAGCATTTTCGAAAATGAAATTGATGGTTTGCAGATTTCCTGTATTTTAAGGTAACAAACTACCTGAAAACAAATTATCTACTCACAACAAGACTCAAAGTTAATTTTATATTATTTTAGTAATCTACTGCCAGTTTCAATCAGTATAGAAGATGATCTTTCTCATAAGATCTGCCACAATTGCATACAAAGCATGACCTTAGCTCATGATTTCCTAAAGCAATGTCTTTCTGCACACAAAACAATAAAAACTGTACTATTGGAAGGCTCAGAGATTCCAGAAGTAGAAGAGATAATAGAATCGATAGAAGAAGAACGGGATCTAATTGAAATTGAAGAATATATTGTGAATCCTACATTAGTGGAGTCTGGAGGAAAAAATATAATTGATTCTATAGATGCCTTAGCGTTATCTCAAGGACAGATTGAATATAAATTGATAACAATCGACGAAGAAAAGTCCAAAAATGAAGAATCACGCAGTAATGATATTGACGATTCAATGGAAGATATTGAATATTTGGAAACAGATACAAAAATAGATTGTAAAAATAATACCAAACTTTGCCCTTTTTGCACCGAAGAATTCAGTACAACAGCACTCTTGAAGATCCATCTAAACTATCATAAAAACAATTTGGACAATCAAATTTTTATCTGCTCACCTTGTGACCTTAATTTTGAAACTATTGAGGAACTCCAAAACCATTCGGAAACTCACCGTGAAACATTCAAAAATGAAACAATTGACACTCAACTAACTCCTCAATTCGAATGCCAAATATGCTCTAAATGTTTTGATAAAAAAGTAGGTCCAATTATATTTAATTAGTATTTTTTCTATAATAGCTCATCATGTTGCTATTTGTGTGCTTTTACAGGAAAAACTGAAAAGACATCTGCGTGATCATAGTATAGGCAAAAAATATAATTGTACAATATGCTCCAAATTTTACAACGATTCCAGCAACTTAAAAGTTTGTATACATCTTAAAATTTATTTTATTCAATAATATAAATATTAATAAAATTTTAGCGTCACCTTATTCGACATACAGGAGTTCGGAACCATGTTTGTCATAGATGCCCTCAAAAATTTGCTTTTTCCAGTGAGTTGAAGAGTCATCTGATGACACATGATAATTTGAGACCATTTTCCTGCTTAAGTTGCGACAAATGTTTTACTAAATCTTCATCTTTGGTTCAACACACTCGAATTCATACAAAAGAACGGTAAGCAATAGAAGTTAAATTAATATTCTAGCTTCATACTACATTTTCATTTCCAGTCCTTTTGCTTGCGATTTTTGCGAAAGCGCTTTTATTTCGCAAGATCATCTTCGTAGACATGCTCGAACTCATACCAATGAAAAGTAAATATACATCCTGAATTTCTGAATAAATCATCATTAACAAAATATTCTTACAATAAAACTTACAGGCCATACAAATGCGACTTCAAAAACTGCGAGAGAGCTTTCGTTCAAAGACAAGATTGGGTCCGACATATGAAACATCATTATGGAGTGAATTTCTATAAATGCACAATCTGCCCCAAAGGTTTCACTAAACAATCTGAGTTAAAAGCTCATTGGTCTAGTCATTATCCAATGGATGATTCGTTAATAGAAGTCAATTTGAATCCAGATAACATTTTATAAGTTTCAAAAAGTTTCCTCGCATTCTGTAATTTTAGGAATGAATAAAGCAAATTGAAAAAAGAAAGAAAAAAAAATACTCCTTGCTTTTACTCTATAAACTTTGAAAAGCTCTAGATTTGAAGTACCAATCAAAACTTGTAAATCATCTAATATTTACCAACATTTTGAAACAAGGCAATACTTAAGTACTGTAGTAATATTTGCTTTAAAATTTACATAAGTGGCATGTCCTTAATGATAATCTCTAACACATTTCCAAACGTGATGACATGTCGTTCAAAAGCACAACGTTCCAATCATAAATCAACATTGAGAAAATCTTGAAACATCCTTGAATTCATAATTTTATTAGTGCCTTCCATTACATGTATGGTTCTCTCTGCTAGCAAATAAACGAACTATGGCAAACAGCAATCAATAAATTTATTTTAACTAGAACCTGTCCCATGTGAAAATTATTTGAAATAATACTGCTCAAAATATATCAACTTAATACATTAAAATATCACGAAATTATGGAATGTATAGTATTTTAAAACACTGCTTTATACTGCTCGGAACACTGTTCATATGTGTAATTTAATGCATTTTGAACAGTGTTTTGCAGTGTTGAAAGAGCAGTATTTCTTATGTATTTCGAGCAGTATTTTGTAATATTTGGCAAAAAAGAAATTTTTGTATGTAGGAATTGAACTTCGAACGAATCTGAATTTTTTTGGAAAGTGAAGAATTGAACTTGATGTTGCTGGTGCGCGCGGCTGGTACTGCTGGGTGAAGGAAATATTTTATTGTAAAGCAACAGGCTTAGGTTGAATTTGAAAAGAATTGAATTTAATGTAAATATATTAAAATAATTAATTTTTAAAATGCTCACTATTAGAAATCAAACCACAAATCTAAAGTATTAGTTGAAAAGAAATATTTTTATAGAAATTGAGTTAACTTTTGAATTTTTTTATGCGATACTTCATGTTTGAAGCAGGAAACTTTATTTTATTGATTTTATTGTCCGGTATTTTATTCTTAATTTGATCCTATGCGTTTTATATGGAGAACTCTTAGATGGGACGAAAGATAATCTTATTTCACCATTATCCAACAATTTTCCTGATAATTGAAATCCTGCTCTGAATCAGGAAAAATATTTTTCTTTTGAAAAATATGAATTTTGATAGAAGTTTTTTTAAAATAATTAATAAAAAATTTAATAAGAAAATTTGAAGTTTTGGTTTGACTTTAATTAAGTATTTTTTATATTAAAATATTACTTAAAAAATTAGTTAAATAGGATAAACATGCAGTTTTTGTAAATGTCTCAATTAGTTTTCAAAAAAATGTCAAAACATTTAAATTCTTTTTACTTCGACTAAAAAAGTTGTATGCACCCAAAAAACAAAAATCTTTTAAAACTCATTAATAATGACTAAATATCGGTGTCACACACCCTAATATCAGTTTTTGCCGCATTTTGTTGCTTCCACCATGTAAGTCCCCAAACAATCAACCGGTTTTGATGAAACTCAGGTTTTGAGAATTATGAAATCTTATAAGTATGTCTATTCATTTTAATTGTGTTTTAACAACGCCATCTTGTAGCTCCAGTACAAACGATCATTCTTCATACAAAAACTTTTGTTAAACCGAAAAGCTTTATAAAATTCGATGCATGCAGAAATATTGTATTTGTCTCAAAACACTGAATTCCAAAAGATATTCCGAAAATAATAATCCATGACCAAGTGTACAAATCAAGAAGTAGAAAATGTCAAATATAAAGGAATATAATTTAAAGTCTAAAGCGGTCCACACACTATGAAAGTAAATCACTGAAAGTTTCTTCTTTTTTCCCATTTTTTAAACTTCTTGACATTTTCCCGTGGAAGGATTTTTTTCAAAAAATAGTCAAAATTTGCGTATTAAAAAGACGAATTTATTGTTTGAAGAAAATTTGGAAAAACTTTAGGAAAAACTCTACTTTCAGACAACTTTCAGTGAATTTTGGTCTTTTAACTGGTTTTGCCCATGAAAGTTGCCTCAAAAATGATAAATTTTGGAATTTTTTTTTTCCACATCATTCTTGCCATAAATATGCATCAGATTTGTGCAGTTGCGGTGATTAAATATTCTGATCAAAATCATAAACCACAATATTAATTGCGAAGCTAAACTTTCACGAAGAATAGAAAATTTCCTATTTTTGCGCTGCAAGTTTGATTAATTTACTCCGATATTCAAAGTCCGAAATTTTTATTTTGACACATTTCCCTTTTTTAATGCCAATTCATTCCCAATATAGTCTTTCAATGCTTAGAACTCATAGAAAATGGTTTAAAACCCATTCTTTGGACAATAGATGTGAAAAAATTCGAAAAGAAGGAAAATAATTTTTGAAACGTCAAAAAAACTTTCACGGAAAACTTTGATTTTTGAAAAAATCACTTTCATAGTGTGTACAACGCTTTACATACATTTAAAATACTTTTACTTCAATTTAAATTTAAGAAATCAACTCTTGTAGATAGTTTCTTATTAAATCATATTTATTTACTGAGTTTTAAATGATTTGATCATTTTAATAAAAATAATTTAATAAAGGTCTTGATAAAATCAATGTGTTTTACAATGTATATTATAGTATTCAAAACACTGCAAAATACTGATTAAAATACTTAACATATGTGTTACATTCTTAGCAGTATTTTAAAGTGTGTTTTCACACATTAAAATACATCTGATAATTGAAATTTTATGTATTTCACACTGAACTTTGACATTATTAACAGTGTTTTGTAGTGTTTTGCTGTATTAACAGTGTATTTTAATATTGAAGGCATACAGCTCATTTTCACTTGGGGTGGCAATACACCAAGCTTTCACTGTTTATTTTCCACAATTCTGATGTGAAAACAGGAAAACACAAACTGCACGAATTATATGCAAATTTGAGCCCAAGCGGGAATACCCGAAGTAAATTTAAGCACGCAACTAGAAACTTTGAGCCACGTACTAGTGCTCAAAGAGTGAAGACAAATAGAAATCATTTCTGAATTACACTTCTCCAAATTCTTTTCTAGAACGATGTTTAGCGTTTATATTTTACAGATTTTTATTTCCATACACTACATAATGAACAAAGTTCAGCAAAAAACTTTCGTTTACAATCGATAAAGCGATGGGGAAATCAATTCAATTAAAATACAGAGATTTCTGTGTACAAATCAGATTACAATATCATGGCAATATATTTGTACATAGTTTTCAAGTTTATTGAGTGAAACATTCTTCAACTGGTCGGTCGTTTCTGATTCAGGAGTAAATTATTATTCAAGTTCAAATTTTATCTTTTGTTTGTGTATTTACAAATTTACTTGATTGTGATAAAGAAATTTCTCGAATTTTTGCGAATACGGATTAAATATATTGAGCAGCATCAAGTTTCATAACATTTGGATAAAGTTATATAAAACTTGAATAAATGTAAGCTTTAATTCGACATCAAAGCTTGTTATCTGTTTTATTGATTTTTATTATGGATTTTTATTAAAATTGCTTTAGTTTTTCGGATTGTTTAGTGACAAACTTTCAGCATGTTAGAGAAACTACTTTTAAAAGCTTTTGAGAGGTTAGATTTCAGTGACATAAATGATGTGAAAGAATATCGTACATGTTGTATTAAAATAAAAATAGCTAATTGAAGTAAAAGATATTAGTATCTATATCTTTCAGTGCTATAAGAAGTTTGTCCATGTTCCAATGATTAAAGAAAATATGAATAGATTTTCTTACTTGATATTTCAGCGTAGTGTTTTTATTTTATTAGAAATCAAATTTTCACCTCAGAAGATTACATTTCATTAACTTTTATATTAGGTACTTATTACCAATATAAAATTATTGATTGAATATTACAGAGATTTAAAATTAAAATAATTTTTATTTGATGTAAAATAATATTATCTCTTTCTCCTAATTAGGTAAATTCTCAAAATATCATGTTTAGTGCATAAACTTTGTATTTAAAAAAGTTAATGTAAGAATTTAATTAGTTTCAATAATAATAATTGAATTCACTTTATTTGACTATTATATATAAATCTGAAATAACTTATCATTAAAATCCAGCATAAACAATTAGTCATCATCAATGAGCAACCCTTAAATCCCACAACAATTATAATTCTGGTGTATGCAAAGCAAAGCAAAGCGTTTATTTCATTAGCTTTTGTGGACGGAAAATTATGAATAAACATATAAATACAATATGTTATTTTAATGTTTCATGAAACCATGAAACACGAAACAAAAAAAATCCAAGCAAAAGTATGAAAGCAGAAAACCAGCAATAAAAAGCACATTTTACTTTGAAGCATGTGTTGCAGTACCTCAATGCAGATATTTTGGGAATTCATACATAGATTCCAGGCTATTTCTAAATTCCTCTCAAATTAACATGGAAGAGTTCACGCACAAGTTATATCACAATCGTTTTATTCAGAAAGTTTTTAAATTCTCTCTAAATCCTTCTGTAAAGATAATGATTTGAAATCAAAACTACAGTATATATAACTGCCCCCAAGTCATTTTTAATTACGGCAATAATTTCCCTAGAAACTACAAAAAAAATTTCTTTGTCTATAAGTTAATTGAATTTATCACCAATGAATGAGTTCCAATTATTTCACACTGTACGGGCGTCAAAGCGTTAAAATTGTGGAAAGCTAGAATGTGCATAAAATGGAAAACAATTCATAATAATTATAATTGTTTGCTAAACGGATACACAAAAAGCGTTGCTATGTACAACAAATTCTCGGTTGTGCAAATTTCTCGAGGCTTCTAATTGTGGTTGTGCTTGTAACATATATTTTGCCATGGCAATCCCCACTTGCAGCTTTTTATTTAGAAAATTGGAGCTTTTGTAGCAATTGAAAGCCGATGCTATTTTCAAGCGAACCGTAATCTTCATTGTTCATTTTACAAAGGAATTGAATGTTGTGTATCAAGTGTGTACACTGTACAGTAATTGTAATAGCAGAACAACTCAAAGCCAACTTGAAACTCTTACAACGCTTTTAATATGAGATTGTTGAGTTCGTTTTCCAATGCAATGTATTTCTTCCAATTTTCTATTTTATATATCTAGTGTATATTATAGCAAATGTATCGTATGGTTTATTTGTATGAATGTGGTGGAGGCGCATGGTGAATTGTAAAGTTTCTCTAGAGAACTCTCTTTCCACGTTGACTTCAATATGAGAAGTTTTGTTTAGTAACCTTTCTCAACATTATTGCACTTGATTCCAATTTCAGTAGTCGTATAAAAGATTTATGTTTAAAGCAGGGGGAACGCAAAAAAATAAGTTTTTCTAATATGTTTAGAATATTAAATGCTAAGGATATGGTTTGAAGTTGTGTACTAACGTTCGAAATGTTTATAATTCTTTTGGTGTAATTAAACATTACTCACATTAATATTCTTACAGAATAAATGTACATAACTTACGTTATCTTCAAAAAATCACCAAAAAACCTCAGCAAGTAAATCTGCACACACCCCTGTCTCATGTTAATTCTTTTAAATATTCTCTTTTTCTGGTATGAGAATGAATCTAGAACGCATGTCGGAATATTCTTTCGGCGACTCTGTCATAGAAGCAGGAGAAACATGAATTTGGAAAATATTTTCAGTTTTTATTTATACTTTGAATGTTTTGGTTTGTTGTAAGTTGTTCTTCGAAAAACTCAAATTTTTCTCACTTGAAATTTTCATGCAGAAAAAGCGATTAATGGGTGGACCAAAATAACACATTTATTAATAAAATTGCTGTCTATTTTTAACAGCAAAGCGGTCTAGAGAAAATATAAACATTTTTCTCAACACAAAACCATCAATTCTTACTGAATAAAAAAAGATATATGTTATAAAATGTTCAAAGTGGTGCAATCAATTCTCAAACATTATTTTTTTTCTCGAGTAAAAAAGTGGAGAGTGGTTGAAATTTCGCAATTTGTCGCATAAATCAGGAAATCAGCTGGGAAATTCATATTTCATGCATTGGCGTTTATTGGCTGGTTTCGCGACAGCAGCATTTATTTATTTTATAGTGCAAAATCTAATTTTAATAACGCAAGAAACAGCCGATTTATATTTTAATTTAATTTTGGTTGGTGAAGGGGATGGCTGTGGATAGGTTGGAGAGATGGGAGAATTAAAGTGATCCAGGGTTTGCGAGCTAAAATTAAGCAAGCTCATTCGAAAAGAAACTCGTTTTTCATACACAAGTTCTGATATTTACGAGATTTTTACCAGATAAGCAAGGCAGCTGTTCAAAAAAGCTCATAATTTTCTGTGTATTCAAAATTTTCACGTCAAAATTAGTGTCCCTTTACGGTCCGTCTAAAATAGAATACACGATTAAAAATTGACACGTATAGTGAAAGACAAAGACCTCATAAACTTGTATACATTTAGCATTCAATACTTCAATAAATTAAACCAGATAACATCGCTTTAATAATTCAGAGCTTTCGTAAGCTTTCATCAATCTTCCAATCCCCTGCATCGGCTCTCTCTGTTTTTGTTTAATATTTTCTTCCTCATTGCGACAGAACCGACGGAAAAACAACAACACCACTTCTTCTGTATTCAGTATTTTCCGAGTATATTTCACATTTTTTCATTCAAAGAATAATTTTCAGTTTTCCACACAGCGTCAAGCCAAGTGGTGAAAAACTGCTGTAATAAGCTGAGAAAACTAAGAATATACAAATTAAACTGAAAAGGTGGCTCTATTTGTTTTATTTCTATCAATAATTGTGATTATTTCGGATAATCATAGTCAACTCATGTTGTTTTTTGACAAAAATTACAAATTGTTTTATTAATAATTATAATTGTGGGTTTTTCGTAAGTTTCTGCTAATTCAAAATTTTCTAATTATTTTTGTGAATTCTTTGAAATGTTTAGCTGTTTCGATGTTAGATAGTGAAAAGGACTGAAAAAATTTAGCTCAATGGCAAATTGCTGAAATTTGGTGAAAGTAATGATTTGTGGTACCAAAAAAATCCAAATATGGAATAAATTATTGTGAAAGTCCATGGCGAGTGAGTGAATAGAGCTAACCGCCTTGAAAACGGTTGAGCGGAAGTGTCACTTTCAGTGAATTTAGCAATTTCACGAAATTGACTCCAACTCCGTTGATGTGGAAAGTGAATTGCATAATTGGAATTAGTGGTAAATCTTAAATACTGATGATATAATAAGGTGATTGTGAAAAGCAACGAGGTTGAAGGTTAAATTCTCTCATAGTTAAATACTTTTATGGAACAAATTTCCACTATGAAATTAAAAAACAAGAAAATAAATAAAATCGTAGTGTTACCTTTTCCATAAAGTAATTCCATATAGTAAAGATTGAGGAGAATGTCACCTTCCACCTTGCAGAAAAACTAACAATTATAAAATGCTTCAAATTATTTTATAATTCTATAACTAATCTTTCCATTATATATTTAAATAATTAAATAATTTCTACTTGATACTTCACAGTCCCCGTGAGCGTAATTAAATATAATCCTTGTTACGCAACGTTGCTGCTTAAAACCTTTGATATAATTTTTATAATTTTTCATCAAACGTAGTTTATTTTATAACGCTATAATGTTATAATGCTTTGTTGTTGTGGGTTTATGTATAATGCTTATGTATTTGCAGTATTTGGCAAATTTGTTTGTGTGCCTCCGCATGAGAGCGCGAGAAATAATTTTTTGGCAATCCAACAGAGCACAGGGGTGGGAGCTTTATCGCAAAGCTCTACACTCTTCTCTGATCAATTTATTTCGGGTTTATCTGTATTTTTGGGATTCTTTTCGTTTTGTTATTTTTATGATTTCCAAAATACAGAATATATATTCAGTATTTATTTCTTTTTTACACAAATATTTCTACACATTTCCGTATTGGGGATTACGACCTTCTCAATAATTGCTTGACGCAACCTTGACACCTTCTAAATTTCTTTTGAGTAGGAAATGAATGGAGCCGAATAAAAATGGGTTAGATGGAATTTACATTTTCTAGAACACTTGCGGTAGATTTTTTGGAGAAAATTTTGGAGAAATTTTTTTTTGTGGAGGAACACTTTGTGGGAAAGGTCAACTAAAGTTTTCAGGCAATATTACAAGAAATTATAACATATTTTTTGTTATGCTTCTGAATAGATGTTCATATTTTCATTATATGCCAATTTTTGTCGAACAACCTCTTATATTCTTTCCACTAAAAATAAAAGATTTACTGGTCATCCTTACATCTAAAATATATTTGTAAGACACAAATTCTTAAATGGTTTAAGCCTAAAAGTCTTAACAAAACAAAATTTTGCAAACCTTCCACCCAAAAAAGGATCAGAGTAATCCCACGACTTTCTGGCTAACTTTTAACCCTTTGAGAATAGCTTGACTGTTGTGACCAAAAAAGCATAGAATAACATGAAAAAGCATAACACATAGAAATACATGACACAATGACACAATAACTTTAGTTTGGAAGTTTTTCTCTATTGCTAGAAACTGTTCGATTCAGCATCCTATTCGACAAATTACCCAAAATCGAGAATCAATAAAAAGGGAACACAGTTTTATAATTAAAAACCCAAAAGTTTCGCAAAAGTATAATTAAGTAAGACTCATTTTATTGAACTCATTGAATTTAAGTGACCGGATTAGTTGGTCTCATGCTCTATGAATAATGGACACGATAGGCAATAATGGGTGAAAGTTTTCGAATAAACGAACGGTACTTTGTAATGCCAGCAATATCAGCAATAAAATAAATAAATAACATAAATTGGTCTTATGTTAATTAGGGGGTAATTAATGTTTATTGCATCGAGTACCTAAATGTGTATCCTATTAATTTATAGTTCTGTTTTCGTTATAATATGCTATGTGTTGTAGGTCTTCGCATTTTATTTGTGTTTTATGTGTTTTATATAGGACTCTTTAATGATGTCATCACTACGAAATGTAGAGATCTTGAGGAAGACAAATTTCTTTTGATAAGAAAACTCTTCTTATTCAATTAAATATGTTTTAAGAGGTCTTTTTAGTTAAAAGTTCTTTATACTATTAGTGAAAAGCGTTTCTAAGTTTCATCTTATTTAATAAAAAATATTTTCAACATGAAAAAAAATTTTCCTTCTCTTTAATTTTCTTAATACAGAATATTTAATCTTTTAAACTTATTGTGACTTTTGCTAACTTTTGATCGAGGCCGGGACAAAATTAATTTTATTATAACGGAAGCAATGAAATCCTTCGAAAGTTCACGCTTGAATTATTGCAAATTTTGTCCTGGCCTCTCTTCATGTTTCTTCAATTCTTTGCGTCTATTTTGTTGCTCTCATACAATTTTTATTAGATTTGTTTAAATTTTTCCATGTTATATTTTGAGTTCATACTATTTTCCACATTAAACCTTTTATAATTTTTATTCAAACACAATTTTTTAAACTTTTCCTAAACCTATTATCATGAATTTGAGAAAATTTATATTTTCTACTCTATTCTGAAAACGGTTCAAAAACTGTTTGACTTCGAGATGTATGTTCAACTTTAAATAATGTATAAATTTATGGAACATTTTTTCGCAAAAATTTAATCAATTTTATTCAATAATGTATACGATGTTCCTGAAAATACTTTTTTAAGACACAAAAAAAAAAAAAAGAGAATCATGCAAAGCAAAGAAGCAGAAAAGTTCCATTTATTTGAAAGTTTAATAAGACCCTTCGTGTAAACTTTCCCACGTCCACCAATTTTTATGAACTCTGCATCTCGTTTATTTTTCCAGATTTGTGCTTACAATGAAAAAAATCGACTTTATCGCTTCATAAAACTCCGAGGAAACTCGGAAAATTGTCTAATTAAAGTTGAAAAACAAGCAACTGTGAACTATTACTAAATCAAAAGTTGTGAAGCAAATTGCTGTGGAAACAGTTAAGATTAAAATAAGAAGGCCTTTAACCCATAAAACATACTTATTAAAAAACTTGCTAGTGAAGAAGTGCTTTTAAAGGTTACTCCAAGTAATAGACGAAAAGTAAGAAACCTTTCATCAGAACCGGATAGTGAAAATGTCGTTAGTTTTATGCCATTTAACGAATAATAGTACAGACGATAACAATAACTTAAACAACGGCCATGTGAACGAAGCTGCTGAGAACGTTGATGGTGCTGAGGAAAATGGAGTAACTATTTACAGGTAATTTCTAGGCAAAGTTGGTTGAAAGCATTCTTTATTAGATTGGCTAGGCCTAGAGAGGTTTCCGGCCAATGTACCTTTAAGTGCTCTGATGGCTCCCTCTGGGCCAATTTCATAATACTCTTCCTTCTTGTGCGGACTTGCGAAATTATTGATATAAATTTTAATTGGTTGGTATTTCTCGAATTCCATCAAATTTTTCAATTGTTGATATTTAAACAATTTATGCATTTATTACGATTTCTAACAAAATCAGTTTAAAACTTAATAAATTTTTAGTAATTTTGACGTTTGTCACACTCTCATCATAATTCGCAAGTCCCAATAAAACTTTTACCGGCACAAATATATATTATGTTCTCACCGTGTTTTTACACATTGCATAGTCTTAACTAATTCTCCAACAACCCATAAAACGCTCAACTGAAAGATGCCTTCAAATATTAATTAGCCTCTCTTCTGAATAATTTATGATCGGAATGTTATTATTAAAAACATTTTACGGGACCGTAATTTGCCTCTAGTGCTCAACGTTTCAAAGAGCACAATAACACAAACATTTACTTTTAATTTTGGCTGAAACGAGCTCTGTTTGAACGTAGAAATATATATTATTAGGAAAAACAATTAATAACCCAGTTTTGAATTAATCATCAGACGCAAGCCAATATTTTTGACCAAATATTTGTGGAATCATAAATACTGCTGTAAATATAGAGCTATAAAATATAAATTCAAAATATAAATTCAATACTTTTCTAAATTGTTCGGTTGCTGCTGACAATTTTGTTTAAATCAATCATCATACATCCCTGCTGTTTCAATGTTTTTAGACTTGCTGCTGTGAATATGTTTGAATATTAAACTCGTCCTATTTATGCTAAAAGTTAGATACGCGGCTACATAGTTACTACTTTACACTGAGAAAATGTGTGGTTTGGTAAAAGTTGATGAATAAGTGATTATGCGCTGATTCCAAAGGATATGCTTTTAGCTGCTACTTAAATCTACTTATTACTTACAACCACAGCAGTTACATATAGTCAAGGTGATTTCGAATTTTAGAGTTTTTAATATACGACTGTTAGTTCTCAGTAAACTTCAACTATCAGATGTCAATCATATTTTAATATAATCAACAGATGAAGATAATTTTATAAAACAATTATGTTGTTTACGAGAAACTCGTGAAAAATGTAACTAAACGCAAGATTATAAATTTTAAACAAATCTTCAGGAATCAAATGACATAAAAATATAATCTCAACACAAATTAATTATTCTCAGTTCCCAAATATGTTTGCAAGCTATTCATATTTCATGCGCTTCTCAATTCTGAATATCACCATCAATGCAATGTGTTTAAGTTTTGATAAATTCTCTCATACATTTCCCATTTGCATACAAACATTTCGATCAATTTCCACAGAACGGAATATAAATATGACAAAACCAAACAGCATAAACACATACATAATATATAAGTATTTCTGCATAGATTTTATTTTGCTGCTTGTTTATGGCTCACCAACAACTTTGATGTATTTTTCTCTTTTTTTCTCAATAACTTTTATTTTTCTATTTTCGCTTATTGAATCGCAGGCAAGACCACAAAATACTAAAAACTATAAACACTCAAATCACTAAAATAAGTTGTGTTTTTATTGTGAAAAATTGAAAAAATAAAAAACACATCCTTTGTGGTGCCTTGCCAATATTTTATAGTTTTACGAAATAAATTGTCTGTTTATTGATCGAAATGCAATCATGCATTGAACATTGGCAAGCTGCATATAGAAATATAAAGCTAGAATACATAGTTTTATCTGAATTATGCCACAATTTTGCATTGAGCTGTTAAATAAATAACATTTACGGTTTATTATAATAGTTTGCACACTAGTAATTATATAAAATTTTAATTCTATTTATTTCAACAACCAGTGCTTAACCGATATTGGTTAGGATTGGTGTGGAAATCTGCAACTAATCACAACTTTTAATTATTCATTTTTCTGGTGAAGATTGTGTAGAGCACCGATAGCTTCTTTAGATTGTATGGAAGAATTTACTGGAGACCGCCATCAAATGGATCTAAGTAAGAAATATTTTTATAATGTATTATATAATCATGTGGATTTTTCAAAAGGAAATCAAAGACACATGCATGGTTTTAGAACTGTAGTCAATTAGTCATAAACTATCTTTAATGTCATTATTGGACTTTAAACTTTTTATAAATATAAAATTAATAATTGCATTAACGTACAATATTCATTTAAAGGACGATCAATAAGCTTAGGATCACGGACCTCCAACAAATACAACACGTCCTCAACCCCTGGTAATTTATATTTCACATTCAAGCCTAAGAAAGCTTTCAGATACGTAAAGCAGCAAAAAACTCATACATCAATTTTATTTAAATATTCAGGTTTGCGTTACAAAAATCTTGGAAAGAGTGGGCTACGAATCTCGAACGTAGGTTTGGGTACTTGGTCTGTGTTTTCAGCTGGAGTTCCCGAAGAGCAGGCTGAAGCAATCATCAAACTTGCCTACGAAAGCGGAATTAACATTTTTGATTTATCTGATGCTCACTCAGGTATGCATGGAATAATATTGTATTTATTATTTTCGAAATTTTAAAATAATTTCATGGATTTTAATTAAAATCTATATTAAAAAACTGCAAGAGCTTTATATGCATAAAAGTTTGAGGGGAGCTATATAGATCGAGGGGTTGATATAGATATAATTGTTCAGTTGCTCATTGTGTTGCTCAGTTTCAAAGTTGCTCAGAAAATTGCAAATCACTTTGTTTATATGAATTTTTGTTTATTTATTATTTGATTTTTCATAAACCCATATACGTAATTCAACTTTGGCAAAAAATATCGAGTAAATCATTTTGCATTATTTGTAACCTGTACGTTTAAAAATAAAAAAAAAATTGTTTGTACAAAGTTCGCTTTTCTGAATTTTTTAATTTTTAAGCAAATAATTTGGGTTAAAGCTTCCAAATTAATTAATGACATATACCTATTAATTGCATTAACTTTTAATTATTAATTATTCAGGAGTTCGCGCCGAGCTTGAGATGGCAAAAATATTGCAAAAAAACAACTGGAATAGAATGACATACGTTATAACCGTAAAAATTTACTGGAGCACGAAGTAAGCCCTACACTTATTAACCCTATTTGTAATAATCCATTCTAATGCAATCTAATCCAATAAACTCGCAATAAACTTTTCTTAGATCTGAAGAACGAGGTCTATCCCGAAAACACATCCTCGAGAGCGTGCAAGCAAGCTTGAAAAGATTACAGCTGGATTATATCGACATCCTCATCATTCACAAAGCTGACAGCATGTGTCCAATGGAAGGTAAGAACTAAACATGAAAACACAACAAATACTCAATTTCATGGCGTCTTTTTCGAACTTTTATGACAGAAATTGTTCGAGCGATGAATTATTGTATCACTCAAGGCTGGGCCATGTATTGGGGAACTGCCAAGTGGAGTCCACCCGAGGTAAATGAACAAAACAAACTAAAACACACAACTGTTGATTAGCTGTTTAATTATGCAAAATGTTTTTTTTCTTTCATGTTTCAAAGATCATGGAAGCTTATACGAATTGCCGCGAGTTTAATTGCGTGACTCCAATTGCCGAACAAGCTGAATATCACATGTTCGCTCGAGATCGGCCTGAACTTTATTTACCAGAAATGTATAATAAAATTGGAGTAGGCTTGATGGCTTGGGGTCCGCTTGGAATGAGCTTGTCTGAGACTTCGGAAAAGCTGATGTTCTCAAGAAATTCTTTAAGATCAAAAACTAATAATTCATCTTGGACTGAAGATGAGAATAATAAAGAGGTAATTAACATATAAATATATGAATAATTTGTTAATTTTTATTAAAATTTAATTTTATTCTATTATGACACTTTTAGGACCGAATCGACGAAGCTAAAAAGCACACAGAAAGACTCCGTGATTTGAATATTCTAGCTGAGAAGTTGGGATGCACGATTACTCAATTATCTATCGCATGGAGTTTAAAACATGAACCAGTCCATTGCTTATTATTGGGAGCCACTACTACTGATCAGTTGATTCAAAGCTTACAAGCTCTACAGGTAATGCTCTATAAGGGCAATTCTAATATATTTTAATACTATCTCTTCATTTCAGCTTGTTCCTCGACTTTCCATCGGTGTGATGCTCGAAATAGAGCGCATTTTGGACAACAAGCCCGTCCGCCCACCGATGATATCGACCCTGGCGATGCGGTGACAGTCACAGAACCCCACCAACGAGGGAATTCGGGGGCTCGAGTCAATGAAGGACGAAAATGAAGTTGTTCAGGATGAGAAGGAGGAAGCCAAGGCGGGCTTCTGCGAAATCCAGTGACAAGAAAGAACACCGGACCGTAGAAAATTTACTAAAAAGAACATAAGGCGCTTAGACGATACTATTGGTCGTCCCATAGATCTAATTTATAGCAAGATTGACGAAGAAGATGAGCATTGTCAGTATATTCCATTATCCATGCCGCCCTCTCAGCTCAACCGCATAGATAATAACCTTTCGAAAAATTTGCGTAGAATTTCCCTAATTGAAGCATCGCACGCCAGTCAATTATCGCGACAAAATCTTTCCAATGATGTTCCAACACCACCCGCTTCCGCGCCAATTGCACCAATTGCAAATCCTTCCTCCTACACTGCTGGGTCAGCCAGATTAGATCAAGAACCAGTTTGTGAGAATCGTCGTAGATTTTCTAATATTTTGAGTTTAAAATCTTTAAGTCTAAGTTTAAGGCTCTTGAAGAGTCAGAAGGTGAAATCTTCGAGTGATGCACTTGATAGGTCAGACGGAAATTTTCAAACGATCGCCGCGTACAATGAAGAGCATCAACTTCGATCAAGAAGTCGATCTATTTTTGGTAGTCATAAAGTTTTCGATAGGAGATCTTCTATGACTGACATGTCTGAAAAAAATAAAAAGGATCAAAAGGATCAAAAGGATCAAAAAGATGAAAAAACAAAGAAGGAATTAAAGAAGCAAGAAAAAAATGATCCTCGCCGACCAAGCACCACAAACTTGCTCAAAAAAGCTCGCGAAAAAACAACAACCGAAAATACAATAAAAAGGGGAGTTGGAATGAGCAACAGACGAATGAGCATGGCTTACTAAATTTTTGGAATCTTTAATTCAAATCGGATCTATCGTGAGATTGAATTAGATTATAATCGATTAAGAAATCTAATTTCAATCCCTATTTTAAATTTTTAATACTAATTCTAAAACAATTTTGAAACTAAATACAATAAACGCTAACAAATAAAAAGCATCAAACGTTATGATCTAGCAATAACTAATTAAACTTTTAAAAGGTTTTAAAAACAAATTTATCCTTAGACCTCTTAGAATACATTAAAAATAAATAATGAAGCTGCAAGACAAAGAAGTGCACAAATATTCCCGGGAAAAAATTCAAAAAATTCTTTGCATATTGCAATGAAGCGTTAATGGCACGAAAGTTAATTGACTTCAGATATTCAAAGAGCCTTACATTTTACAAGTGAATGATTGATAATTTTCCAGGATACACTGAACAAATTAAAAAATTCTTAAAATGACTTTCATGCTGTTTTCAATATGAACAAGACCTTTTAATTGGGTGAATTTTAATAATGTTCTGCTTATGGGGAAATTGTAAATGATCAATAGATGAGTTAATTACTTAAATGAGCCAATTCTAATCAAGCTTCAGCAAAAATACTTAAAACAAAATTCGTCCATTGAAGTGCATTTCTGAAACCTAGATACACTACAAGCTCAACTAGTTTTGAGCTGATAAATGCTCAAGGAACTCAAAGAGCTCAACTTCCATTGCAGTAGATTTTTGGACACCAGTTTATCAACTTGTAGCTTAACTTTCGGCTCTCCTGCTATGTTTTCATGTTAATTAGTATTAAGAAAATTTTAATAGAATTATAGAAAATGGCTCATTCAAGTAATTAATTCTAATCTCCTCGTTATGTTACTAAAACTCCTAGAGAATTGCTATGGTATAATATACTGCATTTTCCCCATGAACCCAACTCTAAAAGCTTTTAAAAGCCAATTAAAATAAAATTGCCATGAATTGAGTCAATACATTAGTCAGTATCTATATTAAGTAAGAAGAATTATTAGTAAAATTATATAAATTTCAAAAAACTGTTTTAAATCAATTTAAATTAAAAGTCAACACATTTAACTGTATTTAACAATTGATCGACAAAATTGAAGATAATGCCCAATTTAATTAAAAATTCAATTTTTAACTCATATCTTTGAAGAAAACTATATTATCAAAATCCTATATTCTACATAATTAATCTTAAAATCAATTTGAAAACCTTAAAAACATATGTTATACATGAGTGAGTTTATTTTGGAAACAAATTCAGTATAATTTATTATTATTTCTAGCGATAAGTTAGCTGATTTGATTTTAAGTGAATTTTTGAGAAACTCTTTTGAATCATTGAAAACCTTAAACAATTAAATTTAATGTAAAGTTTTTTTAATTCTAAAAACAATCTATTTTGTTATAAAGTTTTTAAATTGTATTACCTCGTTAAAATTTTTAGAAATTACAAAATAAAGCAAGATTTTAAAAAACTTTTAACAAATTCTTCGAATAGAAATTGCGAAACCTAGAAATGCTCGAAAAGATATTAATTAAATAATTAATTATTAATTGCTTCATTTTAGAGAGTTAAGGCAGTTTTGAGCTCATTGCTAGACAAATTTGTAAAATTAAAGAAACATATATTCGATTTAAGGATCAATTCATTCAACAAACTTAATTAAAATTGCACAATAATTAAATCTACTTCAAGTTTTAAGAATGATAGCTATATTTTACAAGTATAATTATTTTTTAAATAATAATAAGTTAATGCCAGGTGGAGGCTTATCAATACTAAATGCTTAATTTAATTTTAATGAGCATGTTTTGCATATAATCTAGTATGACGTCAAAGAAGAATTTTATTTTATTTTGTAACTTATCAAGGTCATATTCATCTCAAAAGTGAATGTAATATTAATTTAATCCTTATCTAGATTCCACCATTTTACTTTTTTAATTTTTATATTTAATCAAAAATTTTCAAAACTATCTTATTATTCAAAAAGTTTTAGATTAAATTAAAAATCGCTACCAAAATGCCGTCTTAGATAATTTTAGATAGAAGCCAAATAATTTAGTTTATCAAAGAGCGTGAGTGATGAAGGATTAAAAGCTTTACTTGGAAAAGAGCGTGGAAACAGATAATTCGTTCCTTATTTGATGCTTAAAACTTAGGTAACAATCTTAAATAAGTTAAAAGAACAGTTATGTTGTGAGCAATTAAACTAATATTAATTACCGTATAAACAAAACTTGTTAATTAGTGAGACAGAATTATTTTAAATCAAATTGTTGAAACTTAGTTTTGCTTAAATAAATAAATTTTGAAATTCATGTTGAGTTGTTTTATTTATGTATGCTACGTTTATTTATGTTGAATTATTATAATGTGTTTGAGAACAAAATAAATTATATCTAGATAATCTAGATTACGGTATATAAGGTAATTTCAGGAAGCAGTTTCAATGTGACATTTAAATAATTCCATAGAATAAAACAACAAGATTCATATTATAATTTAGTAAATTTTATTTCAATTCTTCAAATAATAAATGATTTCATGTTTCAATGAAATTCATGTGTGCAGCGCACAAATTTCTCGGGATACTTTTTTGAATTAAATAGAGATTATAACTGGTTTGTTGATCAACAGTTTTGAATTCTATGCTGAAAGCGGAGCCATCAACGGAAAAATCTATTATTTACATGATACATGTGTGTGTTTTTGTAATATAAAGTTATAGTAAGAACTACAAAATTAGCAACTTCAAAGTTTGCGTATTTTATCGAACGTTGTGCAAAAGCCTTTGTTGAACATTAAATTTTTTTCTTTTTATCGGGAGTAAGAATAAGAGAATTATGGGAGAGTTTCGGGTTCTTCAAAAAAATGCTGCTTGATAGCTGAATTAGCTCAAGCCAAAGTCGTCGTATTTTCAGCGGTGCTCTCATTGCTGGAACTGTTATTGTAACTTCCATTGACGATGAATGTAGTGCCCAATCCGTATAAATGTCCACAATACTTGGCGTTGTCGATGTTATCTTCAAAGAACATCTAAAATAAACGAAGTGTGATTAGCAGATTTTCATTTAATTTTCAGGAAAATTTCATATTTATTTATGATGTAACAAATTGGCAAACAAGCATACATTTGAACGAATATTTAAATTCTGGCACATCAATATTAATAGTAAAAAAGACATCAAATCAATAAAACAGACATAAAAACCACCAAAGTGATAAATTAATACACTCAAAATTATGTTAAAGAAAAAGCGCAAAAAATTATCATCGAGTGTAATTTCAACATCAGTCTATTGAATTTTATGACTTTGAATAGTTTATAATACAATGAGCATGCAATTTTAAATATCATTGAATAGCACACAAAGCCACAAAAGCGATGACGTCACTAATGAAACAAAATTAATCATCCATTCCAATGAATCATAAATATAACTTTTATGCAATTTATCCCAAATAACACAGATACGAATATTCGAAAACTTTTATGAATGAAATTGATAAGAAAACGTACGAATAAAACTTGCTTTTTGTTTAAAAAGATGTCTAATTTTTCTACTTGCCCGCGATGCAAAAAGAGCACTCTTTTTCATTCGTAAAAAGGTTTACGGAAAGTACTGGCAATTCAAATTGTTTATCTCACTAGGGAGGGCCATAAATACTAAATACATAAATAAATACTAAAATTGCAAGCGCAAATTTCACTAGTCAACAGACTTGTTTCAAAGGATAATAGAGTTCGAAAAAATTCCAGCCATAAAATAATTTTTGAATCGGTAAATGTTGCAAGAAGGAAAGTCATAGTGAAGTAGAGCATGGAAAAGCTGAACCGGATAAAGCTGATAAAGCTTGTAAAACAGCTAATAAAGCGACTGAAGACTCCAATTCGCAGATCAAATTCATGAAAAATTCTGTGTTATCCGGGATATTTCTTTTTCTATAACACAATAAAAACTCACCTCTCGCATCTTGAAGAAAGCGTTTCCAGTCAACAAAGAATCAGAGCCAGCCTGATGCTGAGGTCCAATGCGTCTCAACTCAAGTTGATCTGCCACCTCTTGCAGACCACCCTTGAGATTTTTGCAGCTCTTCATCAAGTATTTGACGTCGTAGATGGTAGGAAAATAAATCCTTAGCAATTCAAAAAACTCGCTTTCCTCTGTGGGCAAATTCTGGTCCGTTAATACTTTCAACAAGTAGCCAAAATCGTAGCCTGAGTGGAAACTGAGCCACTTGATATTCTCCATGAGTACAATCCCAGAAGTCATCAGCAGTTCGGCAAAGTCGAAAGGGTCAATTCCTTCCTCCTCATGCTTTTTAAACTGAATGCCAGAGTTCTGCAGCAGATCAATGGAGTCTTGAGCATACATATCCTCCGTCAAGCTAAACTTGAAATTGAATTGCCAAGTTGAATAGGGCAATGGTGTGTTACCTTGAATAACCAAAAAACATTTTTAAAGCGCTAAATACTGAGCAAACACTTAGTTCTAATCATACCATCATCGTCCATAAAAGTTAGTCCCAGCTGAATGATCTTTAAAAGATCAACATTGCAACGAAGCAGCTGATATTGGTAATCAGCCGTCGATCGGAACTCGCCTATTGGTCTAGCAACTACTCCTGGAAACTCAGTGTCCATTGCAATGTAGCTGTACTTGTTAACCACTTTACGAATGAGCATGAACTCTTCTTCCAAATTATGTCTCCAAACATCTCTAATCCCCTCCGCTTCTTCAGTTGCTCCGTGATGCATCGAAGAGGCCGATGGCATTTCTGGAATGGAGTAGACGATATGGTTAGTGGTATTAAGATTAAGTGGGGACCTGTAAGTTACCTGACGGCCGGGATGAAGGAATTATTTTTTTTTGGCAGGCTACCTTGGTTTATTCTCATTCGGGCCCTAATACTCAATAACTTGACGAGTTATTGATCGCTGCTCGTGAAAATAATACCTGTGATGAAAGAAACAAAGATTATAGCCTTGAAAAGCTACCAAAATTAAATTAAAAGCTTCCAAACCTCACTTGAGCCAAGCTGTGCGTAGGCTATGCTACAGGATTGTTTTCATTTTTTTGTTGACTTTTGACGCGCGCGTTTTCTTACAATATTAATCCTGTTTCTTTATAAATTAACTATACCCAATTAAGCCAACCAATTGATTATGTTACAAGTACAAACTAACGCTTCTGGAATTCCAGATAAACTTTGGCAGCCAAGTTTAGTTATTTTTGAGACAACGTAAGTCTGTTCATAAATTTGTTTACATTAATGAACACATGAATTAACTGTTCCAAAAAACATTAC
Organism: Parochlus steinenii; assembly: GCA_038502155.1. Classification (NCBI taxonomy): domain Eukaryota; kingdom Metazoa; phylum Arthropoda; class Insecta; order Diptera; family Chironomidae; genus Parochlus; species Parochlus steinenii. Next base: position 3,883,751 of record JAXCIN010000047.1, on the reverse strand, counting down.
ATCTCATCTTATTTAGAATGGGAGAGATAACCATTGAACTTTACTGGAAGCATGCCCCAAATACTTGTAGAAATTTTGCTGAACTGACGAGAAGAGGCTATTACAATGGAACGATTTTTCATCGAGTCATCAGTGGTAAGGAACACTAAAATATTAAACTATTCCGAGAACTATTCATCAAAAATAATATCCGATTGTAGATTTCATGATTCAAGGCGGTGACCCCACTGGAACAGGTCGAGGAGGAACTTCTATTTACGGTCCTACGTTTGCTGATGAAATTCATTCAGACTTGAAGCATACTGGTGCCGGTATTTTGGTAATACGAATTTTTCTTTACTCTAGAATATTTTTTTTAATGTTTGATCTTTTTAGTCTATGGCAAACTCAGGCCCCGACACAAATGGTTCTCAATTTTTCATAACACTAGCGCCAACTCAATGGCTCGACAACAAACACACAATCTTTGGAAGAATTTATGCTGGTTTGCAGGTTGTCAAAAGAATTGGTTTGATCGATGTCGATAAAAATGATGTACCGGAAGATCCTGTGAAAATTATAAAAGGGAAAATTGATAAATACTAAATATTATTTTAAAATCATAATCATAATGTAACTTTATTTTACTATGTTCAATAAAAAAGAAAATGCTTAAAGAATTTCAGTTAAGCAACTTAAACTTACGTACAAAATTCTTAATAATTATCTAAGTATGGCAACGTGTAGTTTATTGAACAGAAAATTTTAGTAAATTTAGTATTCAAAATTTGTTTAAAATTGGCTAAATAAACTTAAGTTGTTAATGGAGCTCAGTACTTTACATTCCGGCCGAAATTCTGATTATTCTATGAAGAATTTTTAGGCAGGGAACTTGTATTGCAAATTCAGTCGTATATTTAATTAAAAGCCTCTTGAACTACAGGCGCTATCATAAAGATTAACATTCACTTAATTATCTCACATGCTATGTTAAAAAGGTAAAATATTAAATTTTTCTAATAATTAATTAATTTTTTTGTCACTTTTCCAAATCATAATCTTACGAAAACTAAAACATCAATTTAAAATTTTTCTTTGAAACTCAAATTCATCAGACTGCATTGAAATATCACTTGAATAATTCTCCAAATAACTATCATTAGCATTTTTCACCTTTAAAATTGACCTACCATCAATCTTTTCAGAAGGTAAATGCATTTCATCAATGATGACAAATTTTTCGTTTGCAAAATTCTGGCTCAAATTAGAGGTGTCTTCATTGAAACCACTATCGTAACGAGGGAAAACACCAGATTTTGATGTCAGCTTAATTTGGTTGGATGAATTAGGAGGAGAAATATCTTCTTTGCATTCATTGGGCTCGTCGTTGAATTCATCCTGGAGTAGCATACTAAAGGAAGTGGATAAGTTTTTCCGTTTAAAGTTCTTATCACGTCTGAAGCGCGTTGATGGAGTTGATTGCTCGATTTTACTGATGCTGCTCAAGTTGTTCAGGGAGCCTATCAAATCATTGTGTAAATTTTATAAAATTTTTAAAGTTATAAATGTTTATTGGAATAAAAATAAAATTTATTGATTATGTTTCAAAATTATAGAGAGATCCTCGAAGCTTCTTAGCTCACCATAGTCATTTTCCTTGAAAGAACATTGAGCGGATTCGTCAACACACATTTTATGATCGCTGGCGTTTATCTTTGAATCGTCTGGAGTATTGTTGGATGAGATCGGGCTTAATTCTCCAAAAAGACTACTATTAAAAGATTCATCTTTCACATTCGTTTTTGTTGCTTCCATTGGAAGCATTTTGGATTTCTAAGGATAATTAAAATTTTCGACTTTGTCATTTTTAGCTGCAAAATTTGTTTGACTTACAAAATCAGGTGTTTTGGGAGCTGGACTAAGAGTTACAACATCTCTCTCATGTGAACCGTTAGATGATAACGAATCTGCTGGAGATTCTTTCAATCGGTTCATAAAAAGCTTCCTTCGTAAAGTAGTGAGATCCATTGTTGATTTATTTGTGATATAGGAATCGTTCGCCTCTTCGTCGAAGGATTGTTGCTGATTCTGAAATAAAAGAGAATAATAAATAATGTTTTCAAGTTCACTGACCCCAACAGGTAACGGTTTTAATGTTATAAATTAATTAATACAAATATACTCCACAAAAATATTAAAAAAAAACTCACCTCTGTAAAATTATGGTATTGAGCCAACATTGATTCGACTTCTGGTGGCAATACAGAAGGAAAGGTCAATTGAGTTTGTGCCGAACTATCTCTAACATAATGACTATTGGGCTTACTCTCGGAGGAATTTCCAGTTATTAAACTAGTAAACGAGTCATTCAAAATAATCTTTTGCTTTCTCAGCACGCAATCCATGGGACTAGGAACTCTGAGGTTTTCACTGAAAAATGTATGTATTGCTGCTTGAGCTTTCGCTTCCGTTTCTGAATCATAATGTTCGTCAAATTGAGTCTTATGGGGAGTTAGGTTTACTGACTGAAGAGTGCTCATCTCGTGGATTGTCCACTCAAAATTCTCATCATTTGAGGACTGTTCTTGAGGTGTCTTTGGGTGGTGAAATAGAGATGGGCTAGAAGATAAACAATAGAATCTGAAGGGTAAACTTAAAAATCAACAGATAAATTACCTGGATATCATGGGAAGATGAAGCCTTTCTGTCAGGTGACTTTCAAAAGGATTCTTTACCACTCGCTTCAGACGGGCACACACCGGTGATGGAGTAGTCAAAATAGGGAATAAGTGGAAGGTGGTTTTCTTCCTTAAATTAGCTGCAAAGTTAAGCTTTGGAGTTGAAATTGTAGGAGTTAATTTGGGCTTAAAAAAGAATTTCTTCGGTGTGTGGTTGCCCTCCGCCATTATACTAATTTTCTAGTCTATATTCAGTCAATTTAAAAACTTAAGTAGTCACTAATTACCAGAATAAACGCCTTAAACTAATATTCAGCTTTTATTATAATAATCAGTATCATAGCCTACGTGTGTAATTTAAAAAACAAAGTCGCAGTACCGGCTACGTGAAGAAAGTTTTTGAATATCTGCGGGAAATTCTATAACAGTTTCAATCGTTACTAAAAAATGTATTAAAAGATGTGCTGAAATATGATGCTTTTGCCAATTTATCGCAGTTCTGATGAAATTATGTTAATAAAAAAAAAGAATTTAATTTACAATATTCAATTTTTTTATTTTTTTCCAATGGTCTACAAACTTATGCATCTAATTTATGATATATTTATTGTTAATACGATTTAAAATGTTGAATAAAGTCGTTAGTAGTCGCGAATACATTTTTTTGTTAATATTCTAATGTTTTAAAAAGGTAAGACTAATAGTAATTTATTATTAAAATGTATGTAATGCGTCTCAATAATTCAATATGTTAAAATAAAAATAATATTACGTTTAAATGTAGATTAATGCTCTAAAATAGTAATTGATTGAAATACTTTTATATGCGTGATGAAACGGTCGCCAAAAGGCAATTCATTCCAACTTTTGCTTTTTGGCAATCGAAAGATCGTGATACGACTTCTGGTCATCTTGCTGATGCTCGTGAATCTCTTGACTCTCCTTGGACTCATTCTTAATCAACTCGTATTGAGCAAAGTGCTGCATCTGGGCTTCTCTAGCTCGATTATGTTCCGCACTGATTGCAGAAATACTAGCCATGTTGGGTAAATGACCCATCGGCATTAAACCATCAGAAGATGTTGCCATTAAAGGTTTCATCTCCATGTCTTCCTGGAATTGCATGTCGTAGTGGCTTCGATAATGTTCTCGTAGTTGCGCTTGCAATCGGAAGGCTTGTTGACATAGGTGGCATTTATATGTGTTTTCACCTGAATTTTTGTAAAATTATAAATAAAATTTATCTCAGTAATGTTAATTCCAAATTAACTACTCACCAACGTGAATTCTAGTGTGTTTTAGTAAATCATTACTTTGGGCATAGCTACGGTCACAAAACTGGCACTTATATGGACGTTCCCCCGTATGTGTTCTGCAAAAAAAATGATTAGGGTACCAATTTTTTATAAATTGTAATCTGCTTACCTCATGTGTCTTTTTACGTGATCTATTGGGATGTTTAAAACATTAGCTTCATCAATTTTAAAATTTATATTTTATTGTATCATACCTGATGAGTTAAATCGCATTCCACACACTTCACATACATAAGGACGCTCACTACAAATTGAATTGAATAAGTTGAAGATTAAGTGAAAATATTTATTAACTTACCCAGTATGAATTCGATGATGTTTGGTGAGTGAACTAAAAAAACCAAAAGATTAAAGCGTTATTTCAATACATGTAATCTTAGGAAAAACAAACCTAGACTTAGTGAAGCTGGATCCACAAACATCACAAACGAAGGGTTTTAAACCTTAAAAAGAACCAAACTTAAGACTCGATTTTGAATAATTAATTATTCAATAAAATACCTGTGTGGGTGGACATATGAGAAGTTAGACCACTTTTGAAGACAAATCGAGATGGACAAAGGATACATCCAAAAGGTTTTACTCCTGAAAATGAAAAATTACATATAATAATGCAGTCTATTATATTTCTAACAAAAAATACCTGAGTGTCTTATTAAATGGCGCTGAAAAAAGATAACATATTTAGATCAATCAGTATTTGAGGAAATAATTTTGCAACATACCTTTAGATTTTCATTCGTAGATAAGCTTTTGCCACATTCTGGGCAAAGAAATGGTCCTTTGGAAAAAATAAGAGGTTATAGCTAAATATATCAACGACTTAAAAACAACTAATGTCTGTGAATTTTTTACATTCTTGGAATTATTAAAGATCAAAAAATAGATGTTCGATCGAAATCGTTTTGATTTGTTCTGAAGACCCGAAAAAAATGTTTTTGTGATTTCTCTACGAGTAGAAAAAATTCTCAGATGTATGTTAATTTCAATCATAATCCACTTACTATCATCGCTATGAGTTCGCCTAAAACAAAAAAAAATCGTTAATGTAATCTATAAAGCCCATAATTATTTTCTTACATGTGAACATTTAGTTTGTGCAGCTTCAAAAAGCTTTTATCACAAGTTGGACAAGTATGCGGTTTCAAGCCTTTGTGCCTAAGCATATGATCGATGAGCTCGTCTCCCATCGTAAACATTCTATTGCATATTACACATTGATGAGTGGCATTCTCAATATGGTTCTTGGAATGCTTCACTAGATCATGTAAACTTACAAAAACTTCATTACAGATGCGACAATTATATTCTGCTAAGTTCACATCTGGCTTGTGAGCTTTAATGTGAGTGGATAGAGAATCTGGAGACTTGAAATTTCGTGGACAAACGACACATACAAAATCTTGAGGCTCAGTACGTGCAATGGTGGATCGCTCTACGAGATCCGAATGCAAAATGTCATGTCGAACAAGGGCCACTTGTGTAGGGAAACGTTTCTGGCATTTATTACACTCATGCGGCCGTTTGTTAGGATCATGTACTTTCACATGTCTAGCTAAAAGTGATGGCTTCTTGAAAGTTTTAGTGCAGTCGGTACAATCGTACCTTCGATCTTTGTCTTCGTCCGATTCTGAGCCAGATTCATCTTCCTCTTTTTTGTGTTTCTTGTGTTGTTTTATGTGGCGCGCTAGTTTTGAACTTGATTTAAACTCTTTTTCACAGAATTCGCATTCGTATCGCCTCGATTTACTTTTCTTGGGCTTATCATCAGTTATGCTTGTCTCGGGATCTTTGCCGGAAGAATCTCCAGAATCACCACCATCGCTGTTATAATTGCTTATGCTCGATTGCTCATCAAAATCATCAGAGTCTTGGATTTCTGAAGTGTCCATAATAGAGGATAGTTCATTGTTTATTATGGTGACGGCCAGTGATGGTTCAAACTTCTCATTTTCTTCTCCATCACTTTCAAGACCTTTTTCTGTTTTAATATGCGAAATTGACGACAGATCAATGTCTTTATTTATTTCTTTATCAATTAAAATACGAATGTGGCGATCTGAAGTTATGCAGGTCTGTTGAAACCTGTAAGCGGAGATGGTGGAAGTTTTACAAACATCACAGATGTTCTCTGAAAGGCCATCGTTCTGGGATATATTGATTGGAACACAATTCATTAAAATTCGTGCTAGTTGTAATTCATTATGAAATGAAAATATGGATTCCAAATTGATGCTGGGCAGGAGGCACGTTCTGCACGAGTTTTTTACGTCCACCGAACTCAATTCCATCTTAATATTGCATTTAACTTGCTGTAACTTGATTAAAAACTATTTTGATCATCAAAACAAGACAACAACGTAACAATGGACAAGTCGAGAATTCAATAAATCTTATGAAGATTTGTAAACAGTTCTGTGATTTATTTGTGTATGTTGATGTCAAAGTGTTTGATAAAGCTAGAGCTTTCCTGGTTGAAACAAGCTCTAAAATTGACCCCTATGATTGAATTTAATTCTAACATATTTGGAGTATGCTTAAAGAGTTTTTTTGAAAGATCTAAGTTTAAATTTGACTTGATAAAAATTAAAGATTTAATCAGTGATGTAAATTTTAGTTTTGAATAAAAACTATCGTTAAGATAATTTAAAATTTTAAACACTTTTATTATAATAGATGAAGTCTGTCACTTTTTCGCGTAATCTGACTTTTCTTTAATTTAGTTTGTTTACGTATATTTTTCTGAATTTGTTTATAAAGATTTAAAGATCTAGAGAATACCTAAGCACCTTACCAGAATGGAAACAGATTTAAATAATGTAAACGAATCATGTCGTGCTTGTTTAAAGAAAGATTGTAAAATTGAATCGATCTTTGATACTTTTCACAATGGAGTTGCACTTTCTCATATTTTGATGAATTCTGTCCCAGTTTTTATCGCTGAGAATGATGGATTATCAGCCAAGATTTGCGAGACATGCAAAACCAAAGCAGTGGAATTCAACGAATTTCAACAAATGTTTCTTACATCAGAGAAAAAGATTCGTGAATTGATGGAAAATAAGGAGTATATTTGGAGCTATAAAAAAGTCAAGCTTGAAGTTCCTGAAGAAGCGGATGACAACAGTGTTGACTCCAATTATGATCCTGATTTTATGACGTTGAAGGACGCGGTAGATTCTGATTATAGTGATGAGGAGGAGGAGACCAAGCGCAAAAAAAGCAAACGAAAACAAAAAATAACAAAACCAAGAAACTCAAATAAAAATAAAAAATCTTTGGATTGTAAAGTGTGCTTTGAAAATTTCCCAACTTCTGCGAAACTCTCGAAGCATTTCGTAAGTACTCACAAGCAGGAAGTCACTCAACTGGGAGATATTAAAAAAGCAACAGTTAAAAAAGAAGTTTCTCTGACATCGGAAGAATTTGGTCTTGACTCCCACCACGAAATGAATGAGTCATTGCTGCTAAATATCTTGGGCAATGAAGTTCCGTCTTTCTTTTGCAACGATTGTCCCAAAAAATTTTACACTGATAAAACACTCCAGCGTCATAAAGTCATTCATTCAGAGTTAATGAAGAAATCAAAAATTGAACGCGATATTAAGGACTTTTTCCACTGTGTGCTTTGCTTGGAAAGAATTGAAAATTATCAGCAATTGTTTGTACATATGAGAAAAGAACACAAAAGCAGTGATGAGAGTAAAGTCTACGAATGTAAGCTCTGTTTGCCAACAAATTCTAAAAGCTTCAAAAATTTTTCTTCGATAATTAGACACGCGAAGATCCACGAAGAAAATGCAACTCATCAGTGTTTTATTTGTTGTAGAAGAATGGGATTTGGAGATGATTTAATCGTGCATTTTTTAAGACATGAAGGAATAAAGCCTGATGAACTAGCTAGCGAGAGAAGGAAAAAGGTTACTAAATCGGCAAAAAGTGATTCCATGAAGCTTGTGAGAGATCCGGCATCTAAAAAACACCTTTGCTCAGAATGTGGAAGAGAGTTTACAAATACTGATAATTTTAAGAAACATCTGATCAGGTAAATGGATAATTTTTAGTTTGATAGCTGATCTCTAAAATTTACAAATAACATTTATTTTTAGGCATACAGGAATTAGAAGCTTCGCATGTCATTTATGTAGCAGTAAATTCTTCGTCAAATCAGCTCTTCGAAATCATATGTTTATTCACACTGGACTTAAAACTCATTTCTGTGACTTTGAAGGATGCTCCAAAGGTTTCAACAATGCACGTAAGAATCTACCATATTTGTTTTATTTTTTAAATCTTGATTAAGACTCTTTCCAGAATGTCTTAAAAAACACAGACGTACACATACAGGGTAAATTTTTTTATTTTAATGGTTTTTTTCATAATTATAATATCTAAATATTGTTATATTTTAGCGAAAGACCTTATGGATGCGATTCCTGTGATAAGCGATTCAATTCGTCATCACATCTTAAACGACATCAACTTACACACACGGTACTTTTTGTAGAATTATTATTGTAGAAAAATATGATTGATGTTAATATTATTTCTCTTATTTTTAAAGGGTGAAAAACCATATAAATGTACTTATTGTCCCTGTGCATACGCTCAATGTAATGATCTTGTAAAACACACAAGAAGTCACGTTGGGGAAAATACTTATCAATGTGATCAGGTATTGAACGTTTTGTCTTGATATACTGAATATATTTAGTAATTTACATGATTTTGAATATTTTCAGTGTACCGAAGCTTTTCCGAAATACTTAATGCTGAGACAACACAAACAAACTCATTTTGAAAAAACACTTACTAACCCGAAAGCCACAGAAGAAGAAAATGATTAATTACTAACATTCTATGCTAATAATCTCTTAAATATAAAAAATTAAAAAATATAACTGTTAAAATATATTCGAATAATTTTGACGTTTCATTTTCGTGCAGTTTTTCGAGTATGTAGTAGAATCCGACTCGGATTTTTATTTTATGGTCGCGTCAATTTTTCAATTGTTAGATATTCAATATTATTGTTGTGTTTTTTCTAACTTTTAGTAGAAATAAAAGATCAAAAAAAGATGGAAATTGAGAAAGTGGACCTACACAACTCATGCCGAGGATGTTTATCTTCTGGCGATGATTTGGAGTTGATTTTTGAGTGTTTTTACCAAGATATTTCATTGGCTCAAATTTTAATGAATTGCATTCCTATTTTCATTTCTGAGAGTGATGGTTTATCAGCCAAAATCTGTGAGCTCTGCAGAGCTAAGGCCACCGAGTCCCATGAATTTCAACAAATGTTCATCAATTCCGAAAGAGAGATGAGAGATTTGCTTGAAAATCAAATTATAGAGGAGGATCTGACCGAATTTCACGTCAAACAGGAGCAAGAAGAAGTTGAAGCAGAAGCTGACTCCATCATCAGCGAATCCAATTTTGAGCACATTCTAGTAGAGCAAGTTACTTATGGAGATAGTGAAGACGAAAAACCCTTGATAAAAACAACAAAAAAGCGCAAATTGAAGATGATACTCCCGGATACTGAAGAAGAAGAGGAAGATGTAAAGCCTCCAAAAAAGAAGTTAACCCCACGCAAATTTACCCCTAAAGCAAACGATTCCAATGAAACTTTCAACTGTCCCGATTGCGCCAAACAATTTAACTTTGAAAAAACTTTAAAGAGACATTCTGTAATTCACTCCGACATGATGCTTAAATCAAAATTAGATAGAGAGCCCACGGATCTATTTACTTGTGTAATCTGTTCTACTGGCATTGAGGGTTACAATCAGCTATTTGCTCATATGCGTAGTGAACACAGAGGAAATCCAGACCAGCAATATGAATGCACTATCTGTAATAAAGCTTATGTTGGAATGAAAAGTATGATTCGACACGCAAAGATGCATGAAGAGAATGTTAGGATGACAATTTTGAGTTCTTGTTGTTTAATTTATTAATGACATTTATTTTTAGGCAACTCATGAATGCATCGTATGCAGTAAACGTTTAGGGATGGGAGACGATCTGATTGATCACATGCTAAGGTACTTACATTAATCTTGAAGCTTCGAATATTCAATTAAAACGTTCATTTATTTTAGACACGAAGGCTACAAACCATTCAAATGTACCAGATGTGAAAAGACTTTCTTGAAGCAAAACAAACTGCAAGCTCATATGTACGTATTTTATTTCAATCTGATCTTAATAACATTTATGTGATAATAATTAAATTTTTAGTTTGTCTCACATGAGGAAAGATGCTCTATCCAAAAACGAGAATCAAGAAGAACCTACTGAGACTGAGTTGAGTTTGCTTCCAATACCATCTCATCTCTGCCCAGAGTGTGGTAACGAATTTGCAACAAAAGAGTGTTTGAAGGTAAATTATCGCAAATGACACAATAAGTATTCGAATGTATCAATCTATGTTTTCTCATTATGACATACAGCGCCATCTCATTCGACATACTGGAATAAAGTAAGAAGATTAATTATTGTGTTGCGGAAAATACCTAATTTTTCTAATTTACAGGAATTTCGCTTGTCAGCATTGCCCAAGTAAATTTTTCCTCAAGAGTGGGCTCACTAATCACATGTTCGTTCACACTAAACTCAAGACTCATCCTTGTGACTATGAAGGATGTACTAAAGCTTTCACAAATTCACGTAAGAACTGGCATTGACTTATTATAGAAAATATTCAAACTAAATTATTGTTTAATTACAGAATGTCTCAAAAAACACAAACGTACTCACACCGGGTAATTTATTATATTTACATTGATTATACTTTTTATTAACATAATTTTTGTGATTTTAGGGAAAGACCTTTTGCTTGTGAAGTCTGTAACAAACGATTCCAAGTTGCTTACCACCTTCGAAGGCATTTCCTGATTCATACGGTACTCTAATTTTTCTTTTGAATATTGTTTCGATACTTATTAATTTTTAAGTGTTTTTATTAGGCCTTACAACCAAAAAGAGGTTTTCGAAAACTTATTAATTGATAATCTAACTAATTTTAGGGTGAAAAACCATATGCATGTAAATACTGTGATCGTGCATATTCTCAAAGTAATGATCTGGTTAAGCACACGAAAACACATATTGGTAAGAATTTTATTTAGTTCTTAATGCTGATTAAACTTAACATGTTTCAAATTATTCCAGGAGAAAACACATACAAATGTAATCAATGTGAAGAAATGTTCCCTAAATATGGTTTGCTGAAGGAACATGAGTTTACCCATTATAATGCTGAATTTGGCGTTTAAATTTCTTAAATAAAGTGTATGACAGTAATAAAGATTGACATTAAAAGTATTTAGGAAATGAATTTGGCGCATATTATTTAAATTTAGAATCCTTCTCCTTTTTTCGTGTTGATTGACGTCCGTAATTTTTGTTTTGTTTTGTTGTTATTTTCTCAAATTTCAAAGAAAAATAATAAGCAAATTAAAATAATTAAAGCTCTTCGCATATTAAATGAACTAAACGTAATGGAGATCGAAAGATTGGATTATGTTAGTTCCTGTCGAACTTGTCTTTCGTCGGAATTTCAACTTGAATCTATTTTCGAGTGCTTTTTCAATAATATTGCTTTGAACGAGATATTAATGCTGTGTGCACCAATTAGCATCAGTATTTTAGATGGCCTGTCTGATAAAATATGTAGTCTGTGCAAATCAAAGGCGACCAACTCTTATGAGTTTCAATTAATGTGTACAAACTCAGACCATACTACCAAAGCAAAAATGATGGAAGCATCCTCAGTTAAATTGGAAATCAACCAATTGGATGATGATCCATACGATGATGCTTATGCTGACTTTTGTGAGTTTGAAAAAGTTTTGGTGGAACGCGTAGGACCAGTTCTCAACTCCTATTTTACAAATGAGGTTGATTTTCAGCCAAATATTTGCGAGGACTGCGACCAATTTTTTGAATCTACTGAGTGTCTTAAGATTCATATGCAGGAATGTGGTGTTATCAAAACATATCCAGAAGTAAAGCCAAAAGAACAGACTCGAAAGCACAAGTGCGATGTCTGCGATAAACTCTTCGAAAGTCCTTCAAAATTGGCTCGTCATTCAAATGTCCACTTGAAGAATTCCGAGCAAGAGCCTCCAATCACCAATAACATCAACATATCCACAATCGTTAAAAGTGAAGTATCAGCATATGAGCCACCTCTTCTCAAATTTCCAGCAAAACATAAATGTGAAATTTGTGGAAAAATGGCCCAATCACCATCAAAGCTACTACGTCACCTAAACAGTCATAATAATAGATCAAAAGCAACAGCAACTAGGACTTCACAGGTTCAAGAGCCCAAGCAACAGGAAGATTATGTGAAGATGGAAGCTTTATCAATCGAAATGGATGTTCAAGAAGGTTTGTTTAATTTTTTTGTACTTTTCAACTTAATACCATCATATTCCTATTTTTCAGAGTCGTGCGAAGAAGCCAAAAACCCAAAAGATGTATTCATAAAACCTATAAAACAAAAAAAGTACAAATGTGATATATGCGGATCCCGTCAAGAGAGCCCATCAAAACTATTGCGGCATATGAACACTCACAACAAGCAAAAACCATCTGCGAGTCAAAGCGAACAACCTATTCCATTTGTAGAGTTCCCTTGCACTGACTGCTCTCAGAAGTTCTTCAAGCAGTCTGCTTTAGATCGTCACAAAATTGTACATAGCTTGTTAATGGAACAATCTAAACTTACCAGAGATATCACCGAAATGTTTGTTTGTGTCATTTGCTCCAATCCATACCCTGACTACGATAATTTTTTGGAACACATGCGTCATGATCATAAAAGTACCAACGAGAAGCAAGAATACGTTTGTCAGCTGTGTGACAAAAGCTTCAACACACTTTTCAACATTATGAGGCATGCCAAGACGCACGAAGAAAATGCTACTCATGCATGTGCTAAATGTGGGAAGAAATATGGTATGGGAAATGATCTTATCGATCACATTTTGCGGCATGAAAATTATAAACCTTTTTCATGCAAAAGTTGTGATAAAAGCTTTTTAAAACAGTATAAGTTGAAAAATCATATGTAAGTATAATTAAATGAATTAAATCATTTAGTTAATTGATTAATCTTTTTTTCAGGCTTAGCCACCAAGAAAATGGTCAGAAAAAGATCTTTTTGTGTCCAGAATGCGGAAGGGAGTTTGCGGAACAATATTATTTAAAGCGCCATTTATTACGGCATTCTGGAATTAAGAAATATGTTTGTCACCTTTGTCCCAGCAAGTTTACCTTTCAAAATGGTTTAACTTCTCATATGTCCACCCACACAGGTGAAATAATTAAATAATAAATTATTCGGAAACGAATTTTAATTATGATTTTATTTAAGGTTTGAAACCGCATTGCTGTACACTGTGTAATGCTTCATTCGCCAAAGCAAAGAGCTTAAAATCTCATCAAAGGTTACATACGGGAGTACGCCCTTATGGATGTGATCAATGCGGCAAGAGGTTCAATGAAAGCGGTCATCTCACACGTAAGCTATTGTTAATAGTTTTGTTTTGAAATCAACAAACGTTATCATTCATTTTTATTTCTAGGCCACGTTAGAACACATACGGTAATTACGAATTATTATCCCTCTATTACTATTATTAAAATTGTTTGTTATCAATTTCCAGGGTGAAAAACCGTATTCTTGTAGTTACTGTGATCGTTCTTATGCTCAGAGCAATGATCTTGTGAAACATACTCGAACTCATGTTGGTCAGTATTATTTGGTCAACTCTCCTATCAGCAAAAACTAACATTTATGTTTTCAGGTGCAAATTATTATAAATGTCAAATATGTAGCCAAGCATTCAGATTACAGGGAGAATTGAAGCTTCACATTCCCATTCACTTTACCCAGGGTGCGGATGGAACAGCAACAGAACTGATCCAGCCAACTGTTTAAAATATCGCACAAGCTTTCATACAAGTTTACGACAAAACTCATTTTAAGTTATAATCATAATTATAATTAACTTTTATTGTTTAAGGAACAATATCTGACAAATTTTACTAGAAAAATATTCGTTTTTCATTTTTTTAATCTATGATATTTACTGTCATAAACGTCATAGCTAACTATGTTTATCAATGTAATGGAATGTTTAGATATTAGAATAAATAGTTCTAAAAAATTATCGTTGGTTTTTGGATTCTGTTGTTTTACCATTACTTATAAAAGTTAGATAACATATACTTCTTCAAACACGTTTATTCAAATTCAATTTAGCATATTTAACATAGTACAGAGATAAACTATTTAATATTGTCCTCCTGCAGTTCTTCAATGCTGGCTTCCTGAATATGTGATAACGCATGAGTCTTGAGCAGTCCTTGCAATGGAAAGCGTTCTTTGCATGTCCCACATTGGTAGATGTTGTCTCCTAAAATTAATTCAATTAAGTTAAATGGACTACAAACAACAGCAAACAAAAATATATGATGATATACTGACCAATGTGACCTCTCGTATGTTTTATAAGATCGTTGCTTTGAGCGTATGCATTATCACAGTAATTACACTTGTAGGGTTTCTCACCCTGGAAATTGATACAAACCAATTGAATTAAAAATTGATTATCTATTGTAATTTATAATATTACCGTATGTGTTCGCTGATGTCGTTTCAAGTCTTTGGAGGCAACAAATGTTTTAGTGCACAGTTCACAAATATGTGGACGATTTCTGCAAAATCATAAACATTATTTCCAATTAAATTAAAATGTATAGTTTTACATACCCTGTATGAATCATGTGATGTTTTTTTAGCGCTTGGGTATTGCTAAAAGCTGCTGTGCAATTTTCATATTTGCAACTATGAGGTTTCAATCCATTGTGAACAAAAAGATGTGCATTGAGACCACCTAAAATCATTTATTATATTTCTTGATGTTTTAACAAAGCTTATTAATCTTACTCCGGAATGTAAATCGTAGTGAACAAATGGTACAACCGTAAGGTTTAATGCCAGAATGCCTGAATGAAATTAAATATGAATCATAAAATTATTCTTCTCAGGAAAAATCAATAAAAATCACCTAATAAGATGCTTCTTCAAGTAATCCTTATTTTGAAAAGATTTGCCGCATTCTTCACAAACATGTACTGTGGTAGAAGCTGGAGCTGTAGTTTTACGCTCACGTTTAATTGGTAATTTTTGAATCTTTGCTTCTCCAATATCGTGAGTTTTCCTAGAAAATTTATTATTTTTGATCACATTCGATTAAATAAAGCAAATAATACTTACATATGAGCCACTAGCTTGAAATTCTTTAAAAATCCCTTACCACATGCTGGGCATTTATGCGGTTTGTAGGTCCCTTCGTGTCGAAGCATATGATCAATTAAATCTTCACCAATTCCCATTCTTTTACAGCAGATAAAACACTGATGTGTTGCTAAAATGTAAGAATTATTATGGTGAGGTGGGTATTTCTATATATATCTCACCATTTTCTTCATGAGTTTTGGAATGACGAATAATGTTTTTGATTCCTGGATAATCTTTGTTGCACAATTGACAATTATAAACTTGATCCTTTGAATTGATTCTATGGCTTCTCATATGAACAAAAAGTTCTTCGTAATCTGGTATCTCGATACTACAAATAACACAGAGAAACATTTCATCCGCATCTCTCGACATTTTACTTTTTTTCATGAGATCTGAATGAAGTACTTTATGACGATTAAGAGACCCTTCATTATAAAACTGCTTGAAGCAGTCTGCACAATCAAAGGTAGGTGTTTGAAACTTGGTGTTTGTGATTGATTTATCTTTGTTGTGCGTGTTGAGATGCTTATGAAGCTTTGAAGGAGATTCTGTAGGAAGCTGACAAATAGGACAAATGTACTTTATTCTTTTGGATTTGGAACTAATTGGCTCAATTGAAATTGGATCATCGACAGGTGATTCTTCTTCTACTGGAATATTCTCTTCTGTTTCATTATTTTGTAGACATTTGTGAGAAACCGCATGTTCCATGGATGGGAACGTAGCAAGGCAACCTTCACATTGAAAGTTATCTTCTGATTCTGGTTCATGTTTAATATATTCTTGAATCTGAACAAAACTTTCGGTATCGTTCACAATTTCTTCATCCAAGACTTCCGTAGTAGGAGCTGTTTCATGTAGGGTTTGCTCAAATTTATAAATGGGGTGATTACCGGATTTTAAAAAGTCTCTCATTTCTCTATCGGAGTTTAGAAAAGTTTGTTGAAACTCGTATGTTTGTGTAGCTTTGATGCGACAAAGTTCACAAATTTTGCTGGATAATCCATCATCTTCTAAGATGTGAATAGCAACCAAATTCATCAAAATTTCAGCAAGAGGAATTTCATTATTGTAATAACATTCGAAAATGGATTCTAAATCATCTCCTGAGGATAAACAGCTACGACATGAGTCGTTAAGGTTCAATCCATCGACCTCCATCATCTTTAATTCTAGATCTCACAAATAAAAACTAAAAATTCTATCACAATGATTAAATTTGTAAACAATAATATATATAACAACTCCCAGTGCAAGAGTGTTCAGGCCTGAATACTCGGCCTGACTTCAGGCGTGAGTTGCAGGCCTGAAGTTCATAAGGACGAGGTACTGAAGCTCAGTACTGAAAGGAAGGCCTGAGTTTCAGTACCTCTGCAGGCCTGAAATTAGTACTGAAACTCAGGCCTTCCTTCAGTACTGAGTTTCAGTACTCGTTTCACGCCTGAAATGAGTACTGAGTTTCAGGCCTTCACTTCAGTACTGAGTTTCAGTACTATTTTCCGGCCCCAAAATTTTTTTCAAAAAACATAAACTGCACTATATAAAGCTTTGTGATGTTTGTTATATTGAGTGCAGGAAATCTCAATTTATTTAATTTATTAATGAATAATATGCACCAACACTTATGAAATTACTACAACCACATTATGAATCTTAAAGCACACTTATGCTTAAAGTTTTAATTTTTGAAAATTTGAATTTTGAAATTCAAAAATATTCATATCTACCAAAAAACGGAATTCTTAAGAGATCTTAAAAAAATTTTAAAAATTTTAATAAAAATATCGACAAAATTTTAAAAATATTTTTTCAATTTAACGGCCAAAATTTCAAATTTGATGACGTCATACACCTGAAATAGGTACTGAGTTTCATGCCTGGCTTTCAGGGGTAAAAGACCTGACTTTCATGCCTGAAAATAGGGTGCAAGCCACCATATGAAACTCAGGCCTTTTACACCTGATATTCAGTACTGAATGGCAGTACCCCTTTCCATATGAGACTCAGGCCTGAAACTCAGTGCCATCATTCATTGGGAGCTAACAAGTGATTCTGTCAGATAGCACGAAATTTGGAGATGGATTCTATAAATAAAACGTTGTTGGATATGTTCTAATTTTTTGGAAATTTTTATTGAAGATTATTAGAAATTGATTAATCTTCTTCCAGATGGCTTTTGATATCTTGGTCCGTCTTTTGATGACTTTGCATGTGATACCTTAGACTACCTGAAAAATAAAATTTATTAAAAATCTCTTCAATTTACAATAATAATTTACAATAGTTACTTATGAATCGAAATTCGAATTTACAGCCTGGAAACTCACAAATTTGACTGGAGCTTGAAGCATGTTTCCTTGATTGATGCTTTTTCAAGTCCATTGATGAGTTAAACCTGAAATTGACGCACATTTTAATTAAATATGTTTCTTAGACCTTTAGAATATTTACTTTGCATTGCATTCCTCGCATGAATATGGTTTTTCTCTAAAATAAAATATAGATCAATTAATGTGAAATGTTTTAAAGCTAATATTAAAAATGTGCTACCCTGAATGAATCCGATTATGAGCCTTAAGCGAAGAACTTTGAGTGAATTGCGTTTTACAAATAGAGCAAATATACTTTTTGACTCCTGCATGAACAGAGAGCTTGTGCTTCGTTAGGTTGCCTAAAAGATAAACTTATGAAATACATTTTAAAGCTTGATAGCAATAGCTCACTTCTAGTTGCAAAATTTTTATTGCACTCTGTACATTTTGTGGATATTTTATGCTTTTTCATGTGTTCGATGAAATCTTCACCATACCCCATTCTAAGTTCACAAAAAACACACTGATGTGTTGCTAAAAAAACATTTGTATTTAATATTGGTAAATGTAATTTTTAAAAAGCTTACCATTTTCTTCATGTGATTTAGAATGCCTAATCACAGCCTTGAGATTATTAAACTTCTTGTCCAAATTACTTTCTGCACACAACTGACATTCATAAAATGTTTCTTTCGAAATGTTTTGATAATGCCCTCGAATATGATCGTACAATGAGTCGCTGGTATCGAAATAGTGCAAACAGATGATGCAGACAAATTGGCCGATACTTTCTGGTGGGAGCTGGGAATTAACAATTTCCTCTGAATGAAGGAATTCATGTGACGTGAGACTTGAACGACTTCCAAAGGATTGATCACAGATGGTGCATTTGAATTGAGATGTTTTCTCATAGATCTTGAAGTGAGCTGATTTTTCCGGATCATGTGTTGTCATATGTCTCAAAACCTAAAATAATTTCAGTTTGTAATAATGCTTTTGCTTATTAAATGAAAATACCTTAGCTTGGCAAATGAATGGTTTTAGACAGAATTCACAGTGAAACTTCTTCGGCGTCGGGTTAGTTTTCGCACAAGATTTTTGATGAACAAGCATATGTCTTTCGATTTTGGATGGAGTTGGGAACAATTTATTACAAATTTTACATGGATGCTTTTTCGTTTTGTTAGAAGAAACAATCTCTAAAACAGGCTCATCAATTATGTTAGAAACACATTCGTCTGAAATTTCATCAGATTTTACAGGGTTTTCTCCAACTTCTTCATTAAAATCGTCGTTTTGATTTGCGAGAAGGTATGAACGGATCTCTTTTTCTGAATTAATAAACATTTGTTGGAATTCATGAGATTTTATGGCCTGAGCTCGACAAAGTCTACAAATCTTGGCTGATAAACCATCACATTCAGCAATTAATGTAGGAATACAATTCATCAAAACTTGAGCAATTGAAATATTTTGGTAGAAACACTCAAAAATCAACTCCAAATCATCGCCAGAAGATAAACATCCTCGGCACGAGTTATCCAAATCAATATCGATGGATTCCATTATTAGTTGTCACTTTTTTTTGAACTTTATGAAAATTCTGAACGAGCGCAAATTTTTGTTTATCCGACTTGTAAACAAACGCGTCTATTCTAAGTGCGTTGGCTGCGCTTGATGTGTTTTATATAAATTTATTTTCCTTAAATTGATTCATTTTTATTTAATTAAAAACACTTTCAGAAATGGAAATCTCAGTAGTTGACCTGGAAAACTCATGTAGAGCTTGTTTCATATCAGATTTAAGTTTAGAATCCATGTTTGAGTGTACTTTGGATGAATTATCATTCTACCAAATTTTTAAAATGATGTTGGCTCCATTCTCAGATTTAAATCCCGATGGCAGTAAGCTCATGTGTAATGAATGCAAGAACAAAGTAACAATACAATTAATTATAAAATTTTGATAATGAACGAATGTAATCCTATTAATTTTTTTTAGCTGATGAAGTTCTATAATTTCCGGAAAACTTTGGTGGAAAATGAATTATACTCAAAAACTTGGACAAAACCAATGATTGATACAGCTATAATATATACCTCCGATGATTCACAAACAGAGATTTGTACAGATAAGCCATCGAATGTCGATCGTGTGCACAATAAAGCAGTTGTGGAGAGAAAATCTTCACGAAAATCCACCATAGATTCAAAATCAAATATCGTTTCGTTAGAAAATTTGAATTGCAATTTCTGTAATCGATCATTCAAGCAATCTTGTGCATTAAAAAAACACTTACTTCTGCACAATCCAGAACGTGGAGAATATCAGTGCGAAACTTGCTTAAAAAGGTTTTCAACTAGTGCATTGTTAATTCGACATAAAGTAATTCATTCAACCTTATTCAAAAAATCAAAAATTAAAGAAAAGAACGGAAAACTGCTAGAATGCCAATGCTTGATATGCAAATCTTTCATGAATGGCAAAGATGCTTTATCGTCACATTATCGAGTTCATAAAAATGAAAGTATGTCCTGTGGTATTTGCTCAGAATCCTTTAATTCCGTTGGAGAATTCATAAAGCACTCCAAGATTCACGAGCAAAACTCGATTTATCAATGCTTTGAATGTAAGGTGCAATTTACAGTCCAAGAGAAGCTTATTGACCATTTATTGATACACCAAAAAAATCGACCATTTGAGTGTCAGATCTGCAATAAATCATTTGTTAAGAAGAAAAAAATGGAAATTCATATGGCGTCCCATCAAAATGTTAAAGATGTGCTTTGCCCAATATGCGGACAATTATTCAAAACGAAAGGTATCTCCATTTGATTAGTAATTTTTGAAACTGTTATATCATTTCAATACATTTTTTAGATATTTTGTCCAGACATTTAACAAGGCATAAAGGAGAGAAACTTATTTCCTGCAAAAAGTGTCCGCGAAAATTCTTCTTTAAATGTGAGTTTCATTTTTATTCAAAAGCTATTTAATAATTTTTATTTATTTTAATGTTCTAGATGAGCTAGTTTCCCACATGCTCTCCCACAATGGTCAAAAAACTCATATCTGTGAAGTCTGTGGATCAGCGTTCAGCACAAATAGTTCTATGAAAAAACACAGCAAAATACATTTCAAATCTGAGCCAACTTTTGAGTGTACCTATTGTAGTAAAAGGTTAAATCTTAATTGATATTGATTTGCTAAGTTCCTGCTTACTAAACTTTATATTCTTCTAGATTTAGTACAAATGGAATTCTTAAAAAACATGTTCGAATTCATACAGGTAAAAAATTAAATGAAATTGTTTTAATAACCTTTAATGAAAAACCTTTAATTAAATTTTTAGGTGAAAAACCTTTTAAATGCAATCAATGTTCAAAGTCCTTTATTCAAAGCGGAGACATGTTCAAACACATTAAAACTCATATTGGAAAAAATGTATACAAGTGCGAGCTAGAAAACTGTGATCAAGCTTTTGAGAAACACGGCCAGCTGAAGATACATTGGACGAAAGATCATTTTGAAAAAGCAGAAAATCAGGAAAAGTTGGGATGATAACAATGATAACTTGAATATTCTCTGTAACTAGTTAGAGTGCCTTTAATTGTAATATAGTTTTTAATAAAAATTACAAATTATCAACCATTTTTGAACATTTCCTCATAAAAATCCAATTTTGCACTCAGCTCTTCCAACTCTCCTATTAAACATTGGTTGGTTGTTTGAAGTTCGCTGTTTTCTTTTTTTAATGAATCAATCTATAAAGAATTTGAATAATATTATAAAACTAACTAACAAAAAAAAGATATTTCTTTATTCACCTTCTCTCGCAAACTAGCTATTTCTCTGGCAAAATCTATTTTCGGTTTGTTCTGCTCTTCAGGCTCAAAATCAAGCTATCAAAAACATTACAGTGATCAATGAGTTGTTTAAATAATATATTTTACTGACCCCTTCCTCATCAGTAAAATCATCATAGACATGTAAACGATTTTTATCTATTAGATCATCTGGACCTTGAAATAATTGAAAATTAAAGCTGGGTTGCCTCTGTGAAGAAGTGGATGCTTCAACTGGAGTTTTGCTTGAGTTTTGGGAAGTTTCATTATTTAAAGCTAGTAGAGCGCTATTTTTACGATCTAATATTTGTTTGAACTTTATTTGAATGGCTTCGACTTGGCTAATTTGACTATCTTGTTCAGCAGTACTAGAGTTTCCACAAATTGTTGGTGTCATGACATTAGATGCTTCATCTGATGTTTCAACAATATCTCTAAAAATTTTGAAGCATCTGTTAAAAAAGATACATTTTAATTAATTTGATTAAAATTACTCATTAATATCCCGTTTATCATAAAGTTGCTTCAGTAAGACGTCATACTTTTTAGATAAATCTCTCTTTGCAATTTCTTCCATTTCTAAGATATTTGTAATTTGTTCAATATGCTGGTCTTTTTCTTTGTTCTCATTGCGTAAAATCACAACCAATCTTTCCAAATCAATAAACTTTTGTTTATATTGTCCATCCTAAAAAAAAATGATAAAAAAAGATAAGAAATTCTTGGTAATCGTTATCGCTTTTACTGTTGAAAAACTCAAACTGATTTGATCAATTCCGTTCCTGCAATAGATATATTTAATCATTTCTAGTATTTTGAACTTATTAATTTAAAGCGCTTATTTACTTAACCAAATTAATTTCGTTCTTAATCACTGACGACATTTCAGATAGACACTTTTGAAAACTACCACCATCAAAATGTTTCGCTAAAGCTAACTCCATTTTATTTTCAACAATTTCAGGAATGTTCGAAGCCAATAGTCCTATAGATTGATTTATGCCATCGATCTCTTGTCCAATATCACCTCCATCTGTGTCTATATTGAAAAATAGAGCATGGATACTAGCTTGATTACAGATTCTTCTACATTGAGGACATGTTAAGGAGCTAAAAGTATTTATTCAAAATTTTAATTTTATGAAGCTTTAATAGGAAACTTACTTGGTCATCCAATTCGTGAGGCAAGCAAAATGGAACATATGGCCACATGTCGTTGAATATATATTATCCTTTTCCTCCAAAATATTATGGCAAATTGTACATTTCAGTTGCATTGTCAGCCTTATGAAATTTAACACAATACTGAAATTGAATTGAAAGCTGAACGAGCAGGAAACACTGATAAAAATTTAGCAAAAGTTATCTTGTATTTATGATTGTGTTTGTCTTAATCAATAGAATGTCTGCTTTGATAAATTTTGTATACACCGTATAATGGTATAGAAATAATATTATTCTAAAATATTTCAATCTATTATTTGTTTTTCCATCAAAAAATGCAGATGAGTATGATTGTCAACTGAGCTATATTAAAATTAAATCCGGAATAAAAAATCAGACTAAGAGCTGACATTTCATTGAAACAGTCTGAAGAAACCAAAAAAAAAATCTTACAAGTTTTTAAAATTTATTGAAACTTTCATTTAAAATTTTAGATCATCATATATTTAATTAAACTATCTACTTATTTGGTAAAAATCAAATTATATACGGTATTAATATAAAACGGCTAATAAATTTTTTAAACTACTCATGAAAATTTGGCCTGTTCTCAAATACACCTGGTGTAAAATTGTCACAGCTAAATCTACCATACATCCTTCTTGTGTCAGTTGCTCGTAGTTGATAATTTGCTCTACCAAAACTTGGTGAAAAAGATTGATTCAAATACTTTTGCGAAGCTGTATTATTAGCACTTGTTGATTCATTACTCGAATGATCACAAAGTTGAAAGCAACGACTCATTTTGAATGGTAAATTTAAAAACTCTTCAATTTTTGGAAGAGTTGGGAGTATGCTCGTAGATGCTTTTAACTTAATCGAAGATTTTTTCTCAGGAGTTGATTGAAGTTCAAATTTCAGCGAGGTTTTCAAGGAGTCTACTAATTCTTCTAAATGAGACATTCTTGTATTAATGTTCAAGTTTAGTGCTTGCAAGGAGTCTGTTAGAGTCTTCATCTCCTCTGACATACTTTCAGCCGTTTCATCAGAGTCCACATTGAAGTAAATTGCGTGAATACTTTGTAGGCTGGAAACTCTTCTACATTGAGGGCATGTTTTAGAATTATTTAGCCATGAACTGAGGCACGAGAAGTGAAAAAGATGTCCGCATTGCGTAGAATAATTATTATCCTTTGCTTCCAGGATATTATGGCAAATTGAACACTTAATTTTCATGTTCGCTCTCAAACTTCTAAATAAAAACTGAATTATGAAATACAATTGCATTCAGCATTTCAATATCTGTGACTAATTTGTATTGATTAGATTGTTCAAATCGCTTTCAGAATTTACATAAAAGATTTAATGATATGAATGTTGTCTTTCGATTGTAATAAAAATAACATAAATAACAAATTTTATAATTTAGAAAATATTTAGTAATCATAAACAAATCATAAACGGCTCAAAAAATTTAATGAAAAAAACTATTTAGTCATTTTATAATAAATTAACAAAACAAAATCTATCAAATTTAACTAAGCATATAGGAAGTATAATAATTATAGCAAAGCATTACATTCTTCAATATTCAGGAGTTTCTTTTTAGGCAGTCTTCTTCGTAAATCGACCATTATTTCCAATGGTGACTCGAGCTCTCGCTCCGCTTTCTGCAAAAGGATTTTCAATCTTGCTGAAGATACTTGAGAATGAGGGCGCTGTATTTGTTGGCCAGGTTAATGAAGAATTTGATGTGGAAGCAGTCGATGTCCCAGGCATTAATTCAATAGGACTAAGTTGATCTGATTCCGTCGGGAAGAAAGACAGACTGTTGCGATTTGTTAACGAAGAACTTGCCAATATTGGTTTACTAGCTGTCTTTGACTTTGTTTCTCCTAGGTGGTCGCTTCTCACCATGAAAGGATTGTTCTCTAGCTGAGGATTTTTGAATTTGAAAGTTGCCCAATTAAGATCTGGCTTAGTAAATGTATAATAAGTTGGAAATATTGAAGCGACGGGAGTAGCTTTTGTCGTATCAAATTCAGTTTTGGTAGCCGGCACAGAAGATGAATTTGATGATGCCACTTGAACGGATGAATTTAAATTTGGAGGAAAAGCGAAAGCATTGTTTGGTTTAGCTGGCAAACATTTTGCGAGCATTTCTTCCAATGAATCCATACGACTGTTTAGAGAAGAACTCAATACTTGAACTGAATTTACAAGCGTTTCAATTTCATCCTTCAAAATTTTATCGGTAGTTTCATCCGAATCCACATTGAAAAATATTGCATGAATATTACCCGGCGTACATTCACGGCGGCATTGAGGACAAGTTTTCGATCTTTAAGAAAGAGGATAGCATTTAATTATTCCTCTTAAAACTGAAGAATAGGTAACTTACTTTTCAATCCAATTAGTCAAGCAGGCAAAATGGAAAATGTGTCCACATTTTGTTACATAGTTGTTATCTTTAATTTCTAAGATGTTGTGGCAAATAGTACACTTGAGCTGCATTGTTAAATTTGTTGTTAAACTTTGTAATCAAGTGCAAAAACTATAATTGAAGTTTTAACAAAAAAAGATAGGTTACTACAACAGATAAAAATAAAAACAAACATTTTTCACGCACAGCTGAAGCTCAGCTTGCGGACTTTCAATTCTAATAATTTGAAGCCATTATCTTTCAAAGGCCTCTAAAATAATATTGTATATCGTAAGCTCAATTTCGTGGATCTTGCTTAACTCGACCTCAACTTGTGCATATAGTGGAATAAGCGACTGGCTTTGATTAGGGTTATATTTTTTTAATCGTTTGTTTTGGCCAGCAATTAAAATGGTTAAAACAAGAGGAAACAAAAACAAGGATGTTGAGAAAGTAGAAAAAGTGAAAGAAAGTCCTACCAAGAACACCAAAAATGTGACTCTTTCTCAAATTAAAACTGATCAAATAACTTTGGTATTTTTCTTATTTCGCCGGTTTTTTGATCTTGTTTACTAAAACACTTTATTTTTAGCTTGCTGAAACCTACTGGTCCCCTGAAAATCCCAAGGACCATCAGCCGTACAATGCATCTATTATTGATGACATCTATCAGAGAGAGATCTGTGCAGAGAAGTCAACTAGAAGAATTATGATGCTTGAGATTTCACAATATTTGGAAAATTACTTGTGGCCTAATTTCAACGAAGGATCATCTCATGCTCACGTTATGTCAATCGTGTACGTCCTAAACGAAAAGTTTAGAGAGAAAATCGAGGTATGGAAAGTATTTGAAACTAATGCGGACCAGTTTCCTATATTTTTCAACAAAGCTCTTCAGAAATGTTTGGAAAAACGTGAAAATCCATCAGTAGGACACATGCGAGAACAAACTGCACTTTTGGTTTTCTTGAATCACTGTTTCAGTAGTATGGAAGTTGAAATATGCCGTGAGCAAGCTAAGAAGTTGGTTTCGCTAGCGATGTGGTCTTGTTTACAGCCAAGTAAGTTATTTTGATATTTCTAATTAATGAAATCTTAGTGCTGACCGTGAAAGTTGTAACATTTTAGAAAGACGTGATGAAGAGCTTAGCTCCATTCCTGAGTGGAAGAAATTCTGGAAAAAGTTACAGAAGCGTGAGAAAGCTGAAACCAAGGAGCAATTGGATTGGGAACGCCATTTCTTACAGGTATATTTATATATTTTTGATTATCTGCTCTAGCAAGATTACTAACAATGATTATATTTTAAGAACATGATAATTAAATATCTGAACATCCTGGAATCTATTCCTCTGGAAGGTCACGTAATGCTGGAGAAAATTCATTACTGTGAGAGGTTTTTGGAACTACTCATCGATTTGGAAGCTTTGTTACCTACCCGCCGATTCTTTAACACGGTCATGGATGACGCTCATCTTGTCGTAAGGAGTGCAATGTCACCTTTGATGCAAAGAGATGAAGGGAAGCTGTTTTCTCAGGTATGTTATAGAATTTAAAAAATTAATTATTTTGGAAACTTAAAAAAGTTTTTGGGACGAATTTTTATTTGTTCATTTATTATTATCGGGAATGCTACTATAAAAAGTTGTCAAGCTAACTAATGCTAATCAGCAGCAAAATATAACTTCATTTAATACATAATTTCGTCTTATCGTCTAAGGCCATCTTAAAACTAGCTGCGCGATACAAAAAATTGTCTTATAAAAATATTTCTTCACATTGTTCACGGTTGCTCTTAAAAACTATTTGATTTGGGGGTCGAGTCAGCCTTGGTCAGTAGTCGTTGTGCCCGTTCATATAAGTGAGCTCGTCGCCCCAATCGGCAGCTGTTGTGACAGGCACAGGTTCATTGTAACAACAAGTCTTCTTTAGCAGAAATGTGACATGTTTTTGGCGCCAAACACATATGTAAAAAATAATCGGGGCTTGTAGAGCATTTACGACTATATGCACGTACAGTAAAGAATCAAACTTTAGCCAAGACAGGATCAAGAAGAGCCAAGCAACGCTCATAGTTATGAAGAGAAGCATAAACATTATGAAGCTGCAAGATTAAAAATTCGTTAATAAATATGATTTTTAATTAAATATCTATACTAATGAACTAACTTGCACTTCAGCTTGTGATGAATCCTTCCATAAGAATTAATTCTATTCATTACTTTCAAAGTAGTAACGTAAAAGAAAATATTAACAATGATCGTGAATGCAATAGGTGTGAAAAACACAGCAATCCCAAGCCAACCAATAGTTTCTTGATCCTCAAAAATGTATTTCTTCTTAATTGTGCCCGTATCCAAGTAAAAATGAGCGAAAACTGCTAATGTGGTCAGCAAAAGTGTTGAACCCCATGCATAGGCTGAATACCAACAATACTTTCGACCATCAGTCACTCGCAAAAAGACATTTCTGGATCGGAATGTTTTCCAAATATAGTAGCCCATACTGTTGAGCCAAAAAAAGGCAGCTAGAAGACTAACGTACAGGACGGTGTCTGAAATATAATAAATTAAAATTAAAAATCGTCTTAAGATCATAGAATTAAAAAAAAACTTACCAGCCACCATGAAACTGACATGGCTCCCATATTCACTGAAGATTCTCACGAGGTCAGCTGCCTGACTGACAATTAGGCAAACTGTTATTGTCGTCACAATGTTTCCTACCAAATCCCTAAAATTTTTGAAAAGATTTTTTAATTACCATCCGAATCATTCATGAACAAAATTTTACCTCAAAGTCGGCAGAACAAAGTAAACAATTGCGGTAATCAGCAAAATAGCCATAGATAATCCATGAAACAGTGGATTCAAAATCTTCCTCAATAAAAAGTCAGTATCCGTCCATTTGATAATTCTTTCTGGTGAACAAACCAGAGCATATTGCATCTCGTCTTTGGTGTCGTTGGTGAAAATTGCCTTTTCCATACAATATTGGCCTTGATCGAAGTCATGGTACAAAGCATCAGCTGGCTTGTGGGTTAACAAGAATTTTATGTCATCTGGATAGTCATCATCTTCGTCCTCATCTATTTGAAGCTTGTGGTTCTTGATGTAGTGTCGAAGTCTACCGTCCGGGAAAAGAATTAAGTGGTCGTGGTTCTAAAAATATCACGGTTTTTAGATATTTTTCAATCTTTAGAATTTTGCGTCAGGCAATCAATATTTTTTTGTATAAACTTACTGCGGGATCGTGATAAACTGGCCAATGTTGCATGTGAACACAGTCTGGTTGGCCTATGATGAAGCGCCATTCTTCAACCTTCACATTTTCTTTACCATCATAGCCGGTAAAAGTCGGCAGCCAAGTAGCTGAAATAATAAAAATCATTTAAATCATCCAATAAACTGCATTTAACAGATAAACAGACATTATTATTGAATTTGTTACATATTCTAAAATCATTGAAATGGGAAGTTATTTTTAGAAGAAAGTTAATAGCTTAATAGCAGTTAAATAGGGATTGATTAATCAATGATGTGGAAAATTTTGAGGAAACCAGAATTACTTTAAATATGTTTTAAGTTGAATAAACATTGTTCTTGAAAATAGGGTAAGATTTCAAATTCTTATGCTAGATTTTTGGATTTTTGTTAATATAGCTGTATGTTTAAAAATTTTAAATGATCTGCTCCAAGAGAATTTATCATCAATTTGTGAGTAAATTACGAACCACTAAAACATTGAGAATAGAACGATCAAGCAGAACAATTGTACTGAAAAATGGTATATCTTGTGTATATTTTAATATTTATTGATAATTATACATGCAAGACACTTCGTCTAAATAAAAGAAAACATTCAAAAGATCTTTTTAGAAACTACTGCGGGTCAGTAGAATGAAACCATATGAAACCTTAATAAATTTAGTTTTGGTAAA